>OZ012679.1:31099087-32424457 GCA_963942445.1 Argyra leucocephala | reverse complement strand
CAATTAATAATGTAATTATCCTTAAAGGACATTTTTAGTTATATTATTTATTATAATATTGAATAATAATTCTTAAAATAAAAAAATGTAAGCAACAATGGACATCAGATTCCTGGGAAATTGAAAACCAAAAAAATTTATTTATGATTAAGTTTTTATTAAAAATTCAATTTTCGTCCTTGAAATACATTGTGTATTCAATATTTTGTATTTACAAACAATATTTTCTATTTGAATATTTAAAATAGCCAACTATAAGTATTAATACAGTGTGTTACTGACGATTTGTAGATTTTTAATTATTTATATTGATTTTTTTATTTGTTCTATTCTTTAAGAATTTGTCCAAAATTGTGAGTACTTTAAAAACTGGACATTTTTTATGGTCAATTTTTAGATTTAAAAAAAAAATTATTTTTTTTTTTACTGTTACTGACCCACACAATGAATATGGCGTACTTATTTTATGATTCTGAAGATTTTTGTTTCATAGTTTTTTATTTGTAAATAATAATTATTATAGACTAAAGATTTGTATTTAGAACTACAATAGTGGCTTGGACGCAGTTAAAAAAAAAATTGTTTGTTTTTTGTAAACAATAAATTAATTTTTTGGTCATAATTGACCATTGTTTTCTGTGTAGTAAGTAGTGGGTTTGCAAATGGCAGTGAATCTATTTTAAAAAATGTAGTTTGTAAAATATTTGGAAATTGATGGGATATTTGTTATAGAACAATCTGGTATTCGATGTAAATACTTTAAGTGAAGCGGATTAAATTGAATGATTGGAATGAAATGGAAATATATTTAATTAAATAAATTGAATAACATTTTGTTTATGTTCTTGATGGTAATTTAAGTAGACCTTTAGTACTGTAACGTAGTAGTATTAATATTAATTTTATTTAAATTAAATGGAATTACGCTATTTATGAAGGCTTAGTTTCAGTCCAAAAATGATATGCCAGAAAAATTAACAAATAAATTAATACTTGAGTAATATCGTAATTCCCACATGTAATTAAAACTTGCAGTACTGCACTTAATTTTTTAAAAATTTTTTAAAAATTGTTACCAGATCATAGATTAATTATCTTTTATCATTATTATTTTATCCCAATGACAAAGGATACTGATGTACCACATAAAAAGAACCGATAAAGTATTTTAACATGGGTACCTTACTATGTCAAAAAACCGTTTAAGTACTTTGCTTCTATCTGGAGTTGAATCTGTGACTTTTCGGTTCAAAGGCAGGTGCATATTTGGTGCATGCTCTCTATTTGGTATAAATAGTGGTTCATAACTACATCAGGTACTATTTACTCATACTAATATTATTATAATGATCCATAGATCAATTGGAAAAAAATATAGTCATAACTACTATCCCTTTTTTTGACAAATCTTATTTTTTTCAAAATAACCCTTTTCTCATAAGTATTGTTTTTATACCTTTCGGAAGAAGGTACTCAATATCGCTAATATAAATTTGACAATGTTATTTGCGTTGGCAATATTATTTTTATAATAACCGTATACGCCAGATTCTAAATTAGGAGAAATTTTAGAGTTGATTATAAAATTAGGGAAAACCTACAGAGTGTTATGGATGGATTGATTTCGTTGCTTGTACCCGCTGCGCTATAAATGTTGTATAATTTTGAAAATGTTTGACTAATTTTATTTTGAAAAGGCAATGTCCTGACTTTAAGTCCAACTCTAAAATCTGTTCTAATTCAGGACTCCCATGCTATATACATATATATCAGTACATATTTTGCAAAAGGGGGTAATCCGAATTTTTAATCCAAATCTAAAATCTACTATTGCAGAGTAGCTTTACCTTTATAAAAGCATATCTAATTTCATTTTATTTTCCAAATTATTTCCGAAGAATAATTGAAAAAAATTTTTAAACAGCTTAAGCGGGAACTTCTCCTTTGGAAGTACTGATTTAGTAGATAGATTAATTAAATTACATTTATGCGAACGGCTAGGGATCTCGTTGTAAATCCCCGCAACCCCAAATTGATTTATCTAAGTATTTTTTTTGTTTTTTTTTTGTAAATTTGGGAGCTCATATTCAAGTACTTCAGAGATTCCAGAACATATTTTTGCGAAAAATCGTAAACGCACGCTGGTACGTTCCAAATAACTTAATTACAAAAGACTTGGGAATTTCTTCAGTGCAAGGCGAAATAAAAAAATTCATAAATAACTACAAAAAGAAAGTTAGTTAAAAGGTCAACTGCTATTTGTTACAATTGCGAAACACAAGGAGACTAAAAAGAAGAATGCCAAGCGACTTAATATAAAATAAATAATTAACTAAATTGACTGTAAAATAAACTAGAGATTAGATTTTGTAAAATAGTGCAGCTTATCACAGGATAGGCTACTTCAAGTCATATTTTCATCAAAAATATCTGCTTAAATAACTGCAAAAATATCTGCAAAAATACAAATGAAAATACAGATAGTAAATAATAAAAGAAGAAAGCAAAAAAAAAAAATTTAGGAGCTCTAACCGCGACCTCTTAAAATCTATTGTACTTCCTCGTCCTTTTCAGAATTGCAGGTCTATGTCCTTGATAAACGCTATTATTGATTTGATGTCAAATTCAGAATCAGACGATTTGTATCTCTGGAAGTGTTTGTACGAGCTATAGTATCGCAATCAATAGAATATGGGAGGAGAATTCCTCCACTTCTAAGCAGAATCTGCATCTGTCTGTGCTCGATCTATCAATCTCAAAGAGATTCTTGTTGAATGAGCAATTACCTGTGATAAACCATGTTAGCGTTCTGACATTGAATCTACTCTCCCTTATTATCTGATTCAATCTATCCCTAAGATAATCCTAGATTATGCTAGTCCCTAATTATGTTTAATTTAATATAATTGCACCCAGGACGCTCTGCAGTGGTATACTGAGTAGTTCAGTGGTATAGTGTTTTGTTTTAGTGCCCAATTGTTAGGAAAATACCTTTAGCATTTAAGTACCGCTAGGTTGATTAGGAATTAGGAAGAAAAAAGTGAGATAGATTAGTATTAGGGAGTTGAAGAATAAAGGTATGAATATTTTCCTTAAACTTTTGCAAATTATAAATTTGAAAGGTGGGAACATATCAGAAGAGATTATGTTTTCCACATTCATGAAATGCGAACTATGAACGGATTTCCATAATAATTGTTTTATGCCATCTTGAGATTTCCACAGTTTAGAACTGAGCACTTGCTCTTCTTATTTTGCGTTAGAATTATTTAAGAGAACGAAGCAATGCTTTGATATATGTTCACTTACGAATTATCTATAAAACAGTATATTGGGTTGTTTTGGAAATGCTGTACCCAAAACGGTCAATTCTACTACGAGGTTGTCTTTCAAATTTGCAGAACAGATATTATTAAATTAAAATAGATTCTTCTTATAATTCACATACTATGCGCAAAATGTTATCAGCAAGTCCAATTCTATATAGATGCTTCTTTGCTGGGCATTGGTCAAATAACATAATTCCAACACCATATCGATCAGCTTACTTTAAAAACGAATTAAAGCGACTGCTTTCTGTACCAGTCAAAACACTAGGTCACACGTAGACTCATTCTGATTCTACAAATAATTTTTCACATAAAGAACTTTTATTTTGTGTGTGTGTAAATAAAAATTGAGAATAAATAAATTTAAAAATGTCACTTAAACATAATAGAAAGAAATAATAGAGACTGATCCGTAATCTGTGTGGTATAACGTATAAAAACTAATTCATTAAAAACAGAGTATACCAATAATCATTCTTTAAGCTCATGTACCAAAACCAATTTCGGGTTAAAAATATGACAAATCTTGTGATAAATCACGACTATGTTAGGTAACAAGTATAACAATAAAATTTCCCAATTATGTAAATTCGAAGGGTTCAATTGTTTTATCAGTAATAACTGTCTTGTATTTTAAATTAATTTCAAAGAATAATCATTGAAATATTTTTTTACAAACATCGTAAGAGGAATTTAAATCTGGAAACTCCTGATTAACAGTCAGATTGATTAGATTAGATTTGTGTGAACGGATAGAAGGGTCGAGATCTTGTTACAAATTATCGCAGTCCCAAATTGACTTATTATTATAATAATTCTAAAATATACAATTTCTTAACTTTTTATTCAACAGGTCTAATACTATATACCTGCTATATACAAGTGATATCCCACAAATTGACAACATATGCATGGCTATATTTGCAGACAACCTTGCAATTGTTCTGGTTTGATATATCTATTGAAAACTACAGATCAAAACTTTAAAGTGAAGTCAATAATATAAGAATAAGGGGGCATTCTGAGGGAGATGTTGTATCGATGTTGTATCGACGTTGTATCGACGTTGTATCGACGTATGACGTAATGACCATATCCGAAGGATAGCTGAAATTGCTAACTTTCCAAAAATATATATCTTTAGTGACGCATCTTATCCTTTAAGGACGAAAAGGACATTTGAAAGTATCCTTGTTGTATTGATGATTTTGTATAAAAACCGTTATATCTGTTTATTAAAAAATTCATTAGATATATATATATTCAGTTATATATTCTAGAAAGACGGTCTGCAGCATGTTTTAACACTTATTTGATGATGATTGGTGCTGGCGTTATGGAGATATTATAATTCAAAGTAAAAAATTTTTAAAACTTTCTTGAAAAACCAAATATCTCAAGATTTTACGCTAAAACCTCCCAAATATTTATATACTGTCAGAAAGGTCCCATTTTTTCTATTACTAACTATTACTTCTATTACCTATGCCGATACAACATCTCCTTCAGAAGAACCGAATATGGACCAAACGATTATGGGATTTAGTGAGTTCAATTCCCACACTATCAAAATGCACGCACGGCATAAGGTTCTTGATATCCTTCGGGAATTATCTCTTTCGAAAATCAAAATTTTTTTTTAATAATAAATTCATATTCTAAACGATGGTTCTCTTGCAATTCAAAATATGTTTTGGAGATCCCGGTTTAATAATAGGCAACAACAATTCAAAATTTCATTCAGTCTAAAAAACAATAATTCTTTGATGAAATGATGAAAATGTATGGTACTAATACTGCTTTGAATAACCTACCTTAATCAGGTATTCGGCTCATTTAAAAACAATAAAATAACACACAAAAAAAAATTTAAAAAAAAAACTACAATAAAACAAAAATTGTTATTTCAAAATATACTCTTTTAAATAAAATCTTGATCCTTAAAAAAAGGAATAAAAATAAAAATACATGAATTTCTGTGGAAAAATGTTTTCGTCGCAATCCTTACTTTATTAGTTTATCGTTTTACGACATTTTTGTTCGTTGTTTTACGAACGAATCCTTTAAATTTTTATTTTCATTCTTGAGTCTTTATTTACAATATTGAAAATATTCATTTTTTAACAAATTTGCAATGCAATTAACCGTTTTTTAAAGTTTTTTTTACAATTTTTTTTTGTTTTGCAATGCATTACACTGCATTAAGGATACAAAATAATCAATGTATTGTAAAAAACAAAAAAAAGAAAATAAAAAAAGGATTAATGTTTTAATAATAAAACATTCTCTTTTTCTTGGTTAAACACACTAATCACTATTTTATAAGGGTTCCGGTCTCTTTATTAAGGCTGTTTAAATTTTTTTTTTCAATTATTTTATCAAAATCCTTTGAGAAGAAATTTGAAAGTGTGTTTTTTTATGATCAATTTTTTAGAATGGTTTTTTTTCTACAAAAAATACTCATAAAAAATTTTATTACTAGTTTTTTAGTTTTTTTTTTGTATTTTTTTATTTAACAGTCCTTAAAGTATAATAAATGATCTTAACGATAGAATTACCACACTTTAAGAAAAAAGAATCGTAATTGATTTGGTTTTTAAGCCTTTCTCTTATTTCACTTTTTTTTTTTTAATGTTCAACTCTTTTTTTAATCCTTTTTTTTTTAATCCTTTCAAAATAATTTGTTGATACTTTTTAGGTAAGAACGCGATGCGGTGTGTTTTTAAAAAGAATAAAGGATTGAATGAGAGTTGTAAAATGTTCATAAAAATTTGTTAAAAATTTAATTTTATGATGAATTCTAGAAATTGTAGTGTGATGCAATTATAAAACCTATAATAATTCATGAATGTGGGTAAACTAGAGAAATAAGTAGAATAAAAAAAGGTTAGTTTTCTGGAGCAAAAATTGAAAAATAATACTCAGGATCATGTGATAGGGTTAATTCTTGGAAGTTATAATTTTAATAAAAGATTATTGTTACAATATTAAACTTGTGTAGTTAAAATTTAAATAATTTTTTTTTTGTAAGTTTTAGTTAAAACAAAAAATGTAACATGTCGATGAATGTTATCGTTGTCGGCTGCAATTAGAGGGAAAGAAGCAGAGATGGCATTTTGTAAAGTGATAATAACTAAATAATAGTCACTAATATTTATGTGCGGACTTTGTAAGTATAAATTGTCCATGGAATAGTGATAATTTGTTGTTAAAATATTATTTGTTGTCACTAGCTAAATACAAAAAAAAATTAAATACGAATCTATAAATACCGAATACATCCATCAAATCATTAAAAAATTCACATGAAAAAATGTAATTTTATTTTATTTTTTGCCACATTTAAGGTGTGTGTGCCTAATGAGTTGACTAATTCAATTGTGACAGATATTCATAGAAAAATAAATATATTTTATTTACTGTTTATATTATTAAACAAAAATAAAATATATAAATAAATAATTTTGACAGATAGCTACTCATATGTGGTATCTAAAAGGTGCATTCGACAGTAATTTTTTATAATTTAAAGAATGTATCGTGTATTTTTTCTTTTTATTTTTCTCAAGTTATGTATAAAATGAATTTTTAAAAAAAATTTATAAAAAAATTGTTATATTAATAATAAATTATTAAGAAGAATAAAAAACAAAAAAAAAAAAATATATATATATATATATATATATATAAACTAGCTGTGTAACGCGCCATAAATGACGGAAACAAAATAAATTCTATCATTTCTTTCCTTCATTAGAGTTTTAATTTCAAGTTTAAGAAAAATACGTATTTGCTTACTAATTTATCATACCTTTATTTTTGTATTAGAAAGCTTTTAATTACCATATAAACAGAATATTTGTAGTACGGTGAAAAATTTTCTATTCCCTAAGGGTCATTGACTCGATCTTCTTAGCGACATCCTTTTTGCCAACATTAAAAATTTATCATATAATTCAGAATTAAGTTAATCCTGTTACCATTCAATAACATTTGATGCGTAAGTTTAGCGTCAAAGTTTATAGCGAACAAATAATATTTTATAACGAGCCACAACTTTAAACGAAAACAATTTTAAAAACAAAAATAAATAAAATTGTGAATATAAAAAAATAATAGTATTGTAGGTACACATAATATTTATTTTGATGAATAAAATAAAAACTCGTGTTGGAGAAAAAATTAAAATAAAAAAATTTACTGCAAATAAATAGGTATTTACAAAACTGTTCATAACTTGTGAGCCATTGATCGGTTATTTAAAATTTCACTTCATTTCAAAAAATTCATTATCGAACTGTTCATGTTAAAAGTCAAACATAATTATTATTTCTAACATACATTAAAAAGAATAAAAACAATCAATATGGTTTAACCGATACCTATATATACCTACCTACTATATTAAAAAAAATTCATGACTCTCTATTCTATAACATACATTTCTACACACTTGAAGAAAACAAATATACCTAAAAATTATAAATTTACAAAGATAAGAAAAAAAAATAATAGAACAAAATTTCATTTAATTTCTTTAAAAATGTATAGGTTGTTATTGTTTTTATGTGTAAATTAGCAGAATCAAAACCTAAACCCATAATACATACTAAATATTACATACGATCTTTAAATTTATATATCATACAGATATATATATATATATATATCTTAAAAAAAAATAATAAACAAAAAAATAAAAATAAATAACAATTTAAACTCATCATCACATCACATTTCTGGCTAGAGTATATATATACCTATAGTACTATACAGGCTATGCATACGATATGGCAAAACTATGATGCTATGATCATTATCATAACAACAAAAAAAAATCAAAAAAAAAAAATATATATGGACACATATGCATATTGTATATAATTGTAAGTAATAAGAATAACCTTTAAGTGCATTATGTTTTTTTTGTGTTAAATGCTGTTTGCCTTTTGGCTATTACACCATATTAAACCATTGATAAAATTTCTATTAGTTCTTATTATTATAAATCAAAAAAATTGTTTGTTTTATTTATATTATTATTTTTTATTTTTCCTTATTATTTGCGAAGCAGACCAACGTTAAATTAAAAAAATATATTTCATGCAATGGTATTTTTTCCTGCAAAGGTTCAGCATGGTGGACAGGGGTTAAAAAAAGAGTACCAAATCAATTTGTATACATATTGCAATTTGTATATGTAGAAAACTATATATATAATTAGCACTGACCAAAAATTAGAATTGACCAATTTGATAAATTTCCCTAGTTTGAAAATGTTTCTAAATGATGACAGCTCAATTCTATAATTATTGAAAAACATAATATAAATCAAAAATAAATTATATGTAAAAAAAATTGTCCATTTGGTATAGTATATTCTGTTCATACTACGCTCTATAGGATGTTATAAGCGATTAACTAGTTATACAAGACGTTATAGCTATAAATTTTGTATGTAAATGAAGCTATCAAGTATAATATGTTTTCCGGGAAACCCCTAAAAATTAATGGGTTGCTTTTGAAAATTAGTTGGATTTTTTCGATTATAGTTTTATTTTTTTAACAACTCTAGGCGAAAAAATATATTGTTACTGCCATATTGATGTAAAATAATTTGTTTTTTTATCTTTTTATATAAACAAAAAAGGATAAAAATAAAATTTTATTTTTTCTATTATAAAGCAATAGCAAAAAAATATTTTGGTAAATAGGTTTAAGTGTCAAATGAAAATTATTTCTATAACGAGTTATCCGAGCTTGATAACGCGTTACGCACTCGTAATGTGAATAGCATATTCGAATTAGGATTAGTCTATAAATAAATATGAATATTGAAATTTTATTTATTCTATATTAACATAAGAACAACGATGTTGTAAATTCGAATAAATAATATTAACAAAAAATTATCGTTATCATAGAGTTACCAATCTAGTTTGAAAGTCCTTCAAAAACAATAAATGACTATTTTTTAGTCACCTTACAAATTCCCTGCCTATATTTAAATTAAACAAAGTAGAAAAAAAAATTAACTAAGTCAAAACTATTTACTCCCATCATTGACTTCAAAACAACTATTACATTTTGCTAATGTTGTACTATGTTCACCACAATTTGGTTTGTTGCATTCAGCGCAGGCTTTTTTAGTTTTTCTTTGCTTGTGGTTCAGTTTTCTACATGACTAGCAACTGCTAACCACTTCAAGTCTACCAGTATAGTCTCTCTTTTGTTGGTTGCTGGTTATTAAAGGCTGAATTTGTTTTCCAAGAACATCTTACATTACTGAAAGTATAAATGGCTTACCAACGACTATGGGATTTAAAACCAGCTTGGATATTTAATTTACACAGCTCAAAAGCTAAATTTGTCAGGAAACTAGTGCGGCGATCAGTGGTGGAAAATCTTGGATAATGATCATTATAAATAATATATGCTGCCAGTCCAACAATATCAACCATATTGTAAAACAATTACAGTGGCCAACCTTGGTCCAAACCAGACCAAAATTGGTCCTTCGTTTTACAGAATATTCACCCAAAAATTTGTCCATATTGTCAACACCGGCTTTCGATTTGTCGACATTTGTCAACACCGGCTTTCGTTTGGTTGTAATATGTAATGATCTTGGGCTTAGCCTTAGTTCCCACTTCTAGTAATATGTTAATTTTCTCCTATGATTTATACTTTTTTGTAAAAGTCTTTAATTTATTTAATTGCTTGTTAACTTGCTAACAAAGTTCCTACTGAAGGTATGAAAGCAAAACTACATTCACTGATGAAAATGAAAATAGGTTAGTACTCAAAATAAAAGGCATGAAAATAATATTGTAGTTCGGTACCCAAAAGTAACCACCGCATTATTCAGACATGAAAATAAAAATATTTTGATACCCAAAATGTATTTCATTAGTAGGGTATGAAAATAACTTTAGTTCGGTATCCAGAAATATCCCATTATTTAGACATAAAAATAAAAATAGTTTTAATGAAAATATTTCCTAAAATATTAACATAAAATATTTTTTAATCAGTGTATAATGTAGTACATATTATTTTTATGCTATGTAAATGTGGATGTGGATGTTTATTTTATTTTTATTTTATTTTTATTGTATTATAGATTTATTATAAATCTATAAATGTATATTTATATGTATAATACACATACGTAAATATGAATATTTATAATATATAAGTACAAAAAAGATTTTTTTTATACAAAATATATGGAGGTACACGGGTACCTCGTCACACTGTTGAAGATGTTTGGATTGTCACTCACATAAGGGTTAATATTTAAATACATTTTCTTTCGAAATAGCGAAATATTGGAGTAACAGTTTTAATTTTGTATTTACTTGTACTAAATACTCCTAATAATACAGTTATTTCCCGATAATTTAAAAGGTCTAAAGCTAATATGCAATATTTAAGGATATAATAATAATTAATAATAATTCTTTATATTACTTCTTTTTATTCAATTTAAAAGTTTTTAATTAAATAAAATTGTAAGAATCTTCTGTAACTCCAATTCAATAGAAAAGGGTAATGAATTATACAATCGACACGCTATAAAAGTATAAAATTGACTAATTTTGTCTTGCTAAATTTAGTATGCATCACCAAAAAATTATATTTATTCGTAGACTATATAGTTGTCATATGTGAAGAATCCAGACCACTCAAAAAATATTTTCAGAAAACATTATTGAAGTATAAGTTGCTTAAACGCATATTAAATTATTTTATTATGCAAATATTTAAATTTTTAAAGTAATTGAAACTATATAAATATTCTTCTGTATTAATTTAGTATTATTATTCTAATTGCGTTCTTTTGTTTAATTAGTGTATAAACCGTTGAGACTACTCTACTCTATTCTACTTGGATTATTTTCATTCTAGGGCTATTTTATCGTATTTTTCTCTTTATGTATAGTTCTGTACGCCTTTGCTTGATGTGAAATTCTACTATATTTCGCTCCACATTTTGTGGTGATTTATTATTAGATTAGATTAGATAGATTTAAAAATTTTCGGGAGGGAAACTGTTTCCTATATCACCGCAGCCGCAAATGGGCTTATTGTGATAACCCGTGTTTATTAGTTAACTGTAACTAGTGCCTGAGTAATTTAGAATACCTGATTTTGGGATAACACTCAGGATGTTCTTCAATGGTATGCTGGTTAATTCCCATTCGCTGTTCGCGAATGAGCCGTGAGTGCGAGTGAGCCCTTCGCATTCACTGAGCAGATGTTCAATAATTCTTCCTCTATTTCTCATATTCTGCACAGGTTGTTGTCTATTAGACCCATTTTAAAAAGATGTTTCTTTATTATCCCCGTTAAAATACGTACCTGATTCCTATTGAGGCCAAAAAGAGTTTTAAAAGGATTTTCTTTAGGCATGAACATTTTAGCTTGAAGATTTCCAGGAACGTTTGATTTATTTAGGTAAATGTGGTCTTTGTTGAGGAGTAGCATTTTAGGGCCGTGAAGCTGTATTGGGATATGATGGGAATGTTGGATGAGAATTTTGTGAGAATGTGTTTAATTGTTAGGATTTCAGGACAATGAATACATTTTGGGGGTTGGAGTGGTTCTTGTGTACAGGTGTTTGTGGGTTGGAGGGTTTACCCTAGGCATATTCATGTGAAAACCTATACAATATTTGCTCAAAATCTGCCTTCCATTTATGGCTACGTGGCCTAGTATCCAAGCCAATCAAAGTTTGCCATTGTTTTAGGTTATTGCATTTCTGATGTATGTTGACATGTTTTCATTGTTGATAATTTAGATTAAATGATGGTCAGCTCAGTTATGAGGGTGGATGACTACGGCAGGTTTCCGCCTTTCAGAGTCAGCCAACTATAACTATTACCCAAACTACGCTTTTGGGGATTCTTTTTTTTTTACTATCTTAACAAATTACTGGCTCTACTCATTAAGTGTGGAAAGCTACTTCTATTGTCAGGAACTAAGCCTTCTTAAATAGAATAGTTTCATTGTATTTAAATTTGTTACCAGATTATACTCTCTTTTGCTTTTTTTTTTTTTGCTTCATCAGGAATCGAATCTGGAACCTTTCGGTTGAAAGGCAGGCGCTCTACCTACTGCGTTACCCAGCGTATAACTTTTAATTCATATATGAAGATTTCGGAATGCGTATGGAGTGACTTCTTTAGTTAGATGTACAGTTGTCTGTACTTTCAGAAGAAGTTGTTTGCGTGGGATATATATAGATAAATGTGGTCATGTATCAATGTTTTCAAGTTGGTTCATTCCGTAGGTGTTCTTTCTTGTATGGCTCAACATTTTAGTTTGTTGTATTGATTTTTATTAATTGTTTAGTTTCATCCCTGTCAAATAATAATATAAAATAAGAAGATTGTAACAAATCATAGATAAAATATCATAACAAATCACAATATTTATAACAAATCACAACAATTGATTTTAAATTAAACCAATAAATATTATTTTATTTCTATTACTGCAAAATTCTAATTCCCAGTCATTAAAAAAATATTTTCATAGATTTGTCAAAACTGATCTTCGATTCCCACAAATAATACTCCGCTATCAATTTTAATTTATTTCAATTTCAATTTTTTTTTTCTTTTATAAAATAATTCTAATATCAAACTGTAATTGCAATTCTATTTATTAGATAATTTTATGGAGGGGTTCAAAACTCACCTAATTATCATAATCGTATTTAAATGTCTACAATCAAAATTATTTTCTTTCTAAGAATTTTAAAATTGATTTTTTATTATTCCGAAGGGAATAATCAATAATGTTTTGTTTTCCTGATTCCAATTCTTTACTATTTATACTTTACCCTAATTTCAAAATCTTTAATTTTAAGATTCTCATTCACATTAGTTTTTTATTTTAAATTTAAAAAAAAATGAAATTTGAATATTAAAAAAAAACAAACAATTTTTATAAATTTAACTATAAGTTTAACTAAGAACCTGTCAATTTTTTATTGTTGTGTTGTGAATACTGTTGTTCTATTGATAATGTCAAGTAATTTTTATAGGTTATGACATTTTATATTATTGTTGTTTTTATATTTTTTTTTCTAATAGTTCTCACTATATATCAATTTCTTATTATGCAAAATAGTGTAATGATGATAAATCGATCTTAATTTTATTAAAATCTAGAAATGTAAATCGGATCCTTTTTTTTAAGCTGTGATTTCTGTAATGATTTGACTCACCCTAAGCAAACCTAAGTATAACAAAAGAAAAGGGGTTCGCTTTTGATTTGGTTTTAAAATAAGGGAAAATTATTTTGTGGCTTATTTTGAGGGGAAATTATTATAACAATCATTATTAAAAATGGTGATTAAAAAATATTTTATGAATAAATTTCATTGTAAGTAACTTTTGTATTGTAACTATACAAAATTGATTAGTCTAAGAGGTTAAAAAGACAAAAAAAAACAAAACAACAAAAAATAAAAAAATCAATTCAAAAATTAAATTTACGATCGTAAAGTTATTTGTAAAACGATTTTAAAACATGGTGTTTTTTTTTTTGTTTTTGATAGAAATAATAAATTGTTGCAAGTATAAGGGAATGTGTACAGTATGAGCATTAATATTGTTTTCCATTAAAAAGTTAAATTAAAAGAAAAATAATAAATAAAAATATATTTGTCCTCTTAACTAACCCTTATGTGTGAAAAAGAGCATTATTGTAAAACTAGCAAAGAAAGCAGAAAAAAGAATCCTCCACAATGGTTAGATAAGTGACCTAATAAAACTCAGAATAGGGGTTAAACAAGGCTACATACTATCCCCTCTCCTTATTCAACAGAACGTTTGATGAGGTTATTAAGGACGCGACAGCCATAGTCAGAAAAATAAAATGGACTCTCATATGACGACTGGAAGACTTAGAATACCCGGATGATATTGTCATTCTCGCCCATACACACGATGACATGCAGCAGAAAATAAGAAGTTTGGAAAAAAAAAATTGGTTAGAAGTTGGTCTCAAAATTAACACCAACAAAACAAAATAGTTAAAAATGAACGCAAGAAATACTTGTCCTACAATACAATCAATCAATTTTGTATCGTAAAAAATAACGATCAGCAACGAAACACTCAATACAATCAGCAACGAAATAATAGAAGATGTCACCGAATTCTGTTACCTCGGTAGTATAATTACCACAAGTGGACAGGCACTAAGGAAGACATTGAAAATCGATTAAAATTAGCACGAATGTGTTTCGGAAGAATGTGGGCTGGAGACAACCTCAAATCACCATGGGCAAGAACCTTAGAATATATGATGCCTACGTGAATTCAACCCTATTGTATGGTAGCAACTCATGGCTGATAAACCCAAAATTATACAAGGAAAATACAGGTGTTTACTAACAAATGCTTCCGCATAATAATAAGCAATAATTAACTCTGGGAAATGACCAAACAGTAGCCAATAGAACATGGAAATAATGAATAATAGAATAGAAGACATGGAATAAAATTGAATACCTAGCGCAGAACTGAGTCAAACGGACTAGCTTTATGGAAGCTCTGTGATGTGTGAAGCAGGAAAAAAAACCCTTATGTGAATTAAGTCAAAAACATAGTTTTACCAAAACCTTTTATGAGCATAATGCAACATCGGTAATTTAGAATCATATTGGACCTCTACCCCACGTACTTGCGTATAATCAGTTTTGTACCCCCAAGTACATACGCACTTTTGTTTTATAAAAAAGAAAAATACGCCAATATGTAATGTCTATTGCTTCTAAGAAGTGTGAGATTAATGCGGTGCCAACAAATCATAACCGCTTATGTCAAAAATCTAGATAAAAAAAACATATTTCAGAATTTTTTAAAGTATTTCCTGCCAAAATTTGGTATTGGCAAAATAAAGTTTTTAGATTTGAAATGCTTATATGATTTAAGCCATTTTAAAAAAGTAAAAACTATGGTACAGATTTAACTTGAAACATCAACTTCAGACATAAGCGTTTATGACTTGTTGTTATATAATTCTTTGCCAAATGTCGTTAGGTTTAACGTCGCAAAAATTATAAAAAAATTTAACAGTTTAAAATCACACAGTCCTTCAACCTGATCTCCCCGTTCAAAATCAGTCTTTTAAGTAGCTTTTGATCACTTAATGGTATCTGAAAAACAAAAAGAATGTTAGGGTTGGGAGTTAAGTGTTTTCAAGCTCTATAAGGATGGCGAGATGTAAGACAGAAACAAAATAATCCGCCTAAAAGATAACATTAAATGACAACGATTTCGGATGATTAAACAGTTTTATATATCCAGCCAGGTGCCTTAATAAATAATCAATATGAAATGTATTTGGCAATTAATAATGTTATCCAAGCAACACAAAAAAGCTTATCTATATATACAAAGACTAACTACCCTTTAAGTCTATAATTTTGAACAGAACAATTAAATTAGGAACATACAAGACCACAATACAACCGGTGTTACCCTATAGTTGCGAAGTCCGAAAATAAATTAAAAATATTCGAAAGAAGAATACCGAGAAAAATATTTGGCCCGATGAAATATAAATCACGATGGTAAATACCAAATAAGATCAAAAGTGAAGCACTAGTTGATGTACACAATATTATAAAATTGATTAAGACACAAAGACTAAGACGGGCAGGACATGTGGTGATAATGGATGAACAAAGGATGCTAAAATGAATATTATACACAGTACCATACAATACTAGAGCAAGAGCTAAATCAAGATCGAAATGGAGGGACGGAATCGAAAGAAGTTGTCTAAAGATTGGAGTTAACGGATGGAGGACATTTGCATAATATAGATCAGAATGTATGAATATTGTAAACAAGATTAAGGCTCACTCTGAGACTGGAGAATAAATAGACGATAATGTTGATGAATATAGACTAGATGTATAGAGGGATGTAACAATAGTCTGAGGTCTATATTAGAACTAAAGCACCAACCCTCAATTGAAAAATCCAATATCATCTAATCTAACAATTCAAAAATTTAAAAAAAATATTAAAAGACACAAGACGGGTTAAATTATTTTTGATCTATCGTTGAAGTTTTTCAAATTGTCTTAATAAAAAATTGAAAATGTCATCTTTGAATATAATTTTTTTTCACTTTTCTTAAAAATCCATGTTACTTGTCAAAAGTTGAAAAATAAAATTGAAAAAAAATAATTTTAATATTATTTTCTTTGTTTGTTGTGCGTCACCATCAAATGTACTACCAGAACCTGATTTTTTTTCTTATTTACAAAATACACATAAGATTTATTGTTATTTCAAATGCAAATTACTGCAAGGATACATTTGAATATCCTGCAGGAATAAAATAACAATTTTTTTTTTAAAAAAATCAACAAATCGACAAGTATTAATAGCTTTTCATCCCTTCCATACTGAAAAAACATTTATTTTACTTTTTTTGTAATTCATATCATTTTGTGGTCTAACCTGTCTAGGAGGTCCTTTTTCTGTTATTGTTTCATTTTGTCAATGTTTATTTAAAGGATAATGAAAATGCAAAAACAATTTTTATTCATTAGAATTTCTTTGTTTAATTTTTTAGATTTTGTTTATTTTTACGAAAATAGGCAAAAAAAAAGTGTTTTAAATAAATAGAAAATGTTTAAAGGGCCAAATCAACAATTGCTACTTCGGTAGGCAATTGGCGACTAATTTTTTTTTTTTTTTTTAGAAAATGGATTTGTTTGATTTATCTGAAAGAAATACCGCATCGCATATCAGTCATTGAAATTGTATTGAAATAAATCAGCTGCAAAATTTAATGAGTTTTGTCGCCAAAAATTTAGTGGTCGGAAACAATTTATTTGTGGATTTTGTATTTGATTTGTAGTTCGTGGAAAACTAAAAGTGTTTGTAGATTTCATACTTTTAAAGAAGCATTGGTATTTTAATTGAATTTTATTTTTACAGATTTTTGAATTTTTTATTGTTTTTTTTTTATTTTGAAGACTTGCAATTTTTGTATTGTTGTTAAACTAAGTGTCTTTTCATCAAATTATTTTATTATTCAACTCAGTCAATATTTTTTTTTGTAATGGAATAGAGAATTATAATAGAACTTATAGAAGAACACGATTTTTTTGTGGATTAGAAAAATATTAGTTTGTAAACAGCGGCGGATTAACCACTTGTGGGGCCTGAAGCTAAATATATTTCTGGGCCCCAAAACCGACCAAATCAAAATATAAATAAAATGTAAAGGAAAGTATACAAACAAAATTTGGAAAAAATATAAATATAATAATATTTTGACTCATTTTATGTGACCAAATAAAAAATAACAACATAGTATGAACAAAACAAAATAAAAATAATAAACAAAACAATAAAAATTTAATTAAATTTTTTGTTTCGGCATTTTTTATTGGCAAATTATCTTATTGCCTCATCATAAGACACTGATTTGGTTATGTTATTTTCAATTGACAAAAATGAAAGATAATTAAGTCTTTCTTCCAGCATTGTGGTGCGATATTTATTTTTAATAAATGTCAGTTTTGAAATGGCTCTTTCGACTCCACAATTTTTTTTTTTTTCTTAACTAATCCAATTTACTATATAAAACACTAACCATGATAATCCAACTAACTCATAGCTGTTTATACTAATAAATATATAACATGAATTTTATAAAATTTTGAAAATTGTTAATTTCTATATTATAATTTACTCTTGATTCATTGATTTGCTATATTTTTAAATTTTTTGATTTTTTTTTTTCTTCCTTTTTTTTTCTTATTAATTTTGTTTAAATTATATTTTTAAAAAAATTTTTAATTTGTTTGATTTAAACGAAGTAAAATAAATAAATTGGTTATTGGTAGAGTTAGAAATATTGTCGTACATAGATTTGTAAAAACATCTATCAAATTTTTCTCGAATATTAATTCCAGCATAGTGGACATTTTGTTCGGTACATTTTGTTCGATCTTCTTTTTCATTTATTATTTTAAGACATTCTCTGAATTGTGTACATTCGTTAATTAGTCCTGCATCAATATCATTACGGTAAAAAGAAAGGACAAACTTAATGCTTTCCATGTCAATTTCAGAATTATCATTTTTTCCCATATTTTGAAATTGAAAATTTTCGTCCTTACCCGTTTGTTTAAATCATTATGATTTTTCGTATTCAGTAATTTTTTACTCTGAATTTCCCGAAATTGTTTTACAAATAAATCTAATGTAAAAATTAAGTCATAAACCTTAAGAAACATCTAGGCCGGGGGTTTGTAACTTTTTGCTTACTTTGTTAAAATATTTAAGAACTTCCTCCCAATTAATGTCAAAATTGCATTTTCAAGTTTTATTAATTTTTTAAATAAAATAATTGCTTCTCTTTTACAATCAAGTTTTTTTTCGCTTTCTTCATGAATATATTTAAGAGTTTTCAGAATATTACTGTTATATATAGAATATTAGAAAATTCTGTTAAATACAGAATATTTTTTAATGCTTTAACTGATTCGTAATGCATTGAACATCTTGTAATACTTAAACTTTTTAAAGAAAGTTATAATTTAGCCTATTTCTTCAAAAAGTCCCACCTGTGCGGTGATGCAGAAATAAATGCGTATATAATCGTTGCAAAATTCCAAAAAAATCAATAATTTGTGTTACTATACTAACTGCTTCTACCCCTACTAAATTTAGAGAATGTGCTGCACAAGGTACAAAATCAGCATATTTGTTAATCTCCTTTAAACGTTCTTGTAGTCCGGTATATTTTCCGCTCATATTTGCTGCGTTTGAGATTTTCGAGTCTCGAACTATAAATTTTTCTCAAGATTTCGAGAAGCAAAAAGTATTACGATTTCTCGAAATTCTAGAGACGAGATTTCTTAAACAGGAACCCTAAACATATATAAATCAGTATATGAACAAAAAATGTATTACAAACAGAAAATAAATAAAAAAAAAACTGTTTTTTCTTATTTTCAATTTTTTTAATTTTTGTAATTTCTTAGAATTGAAATTACGTATAAAGTTGAAAGCGATTGGAGCTCTTTTCATCGGGGCCCTGAAGCTCCAGCTTCATTAGCGTATAGGTAGATCTGCGCCTGAAAGCTTTTGAAATTTAAACTTCTGTATAAATAAAATATCTACTGCCATTGAAAAATCTGAGCTTGTGAATTTAAATTGTAAACATAAAAAAATACTGTTAGAATTCTTTGAACTCAATGTTTAATCAGATCAAATATATTTTCATTAACAGTGTTTGTTGTTGTGTCTTTCTTCATTTGCCTTACTAGCATATAGTAATCTGATACCTCTGCAAAGATTTATCAACGGACTTTTAACCTTGGGAATTTCATTTTGCTGTTAACTTTCATGGTAACCTAAATATGGAAATCTATTCAAATCTACTTCTTTCATTTTTTATTTATATTGTCTCTCTCTCTCTCTCTGTTGCTATGTATATAATTTATATCAGCCAAAACAATTTGATCTTTATTCAGATACATTTGAATTTAAAATATAATATTCGTTTTTTAAATCAGGTTTGCGCCCCCATACAATTAAAGTATAAAATTGAATATTCTAAGCTCTGTTATCACAACTAATTTCTAGCCATATGTCCACAGGCTATTTGTTATGGTCAAGACCAAGTAATTATCTGCATTTTTTTCTCTTTCTATTTCGTAGCGTTATTATAGTATGCAAGTATGTTTTCTAACGATGTGCAACTGTATTATATCATCATAATTATCATCCCCGTGGGGTATATGCCGGAAAAACGTCTTTTAAAGGCTGCAGCTGCTTTGGCAAAGATTATTGTTCTCCATATTTTTCTCGGCCTTCTGACGCAACATTTATCCTTAGGGCTCTATCCGAAACCATGTTTCGCGAAGCTGTTGTCAGATTTTCTTAGCTTAGAGTATGCCCCATCCAATGCCATTTACTTTGCGAATGCATTACCATGTCTATTTGCTATTGATTAATTTTTTTCACATAGCGTTCTATTGGAAATGGTTTGTCGCCACAGGAATGCTTAGAATGCGTCGGAGACATCTATCGATATACGTTTAAAGTGTCCTAGTGATGTTGACTGAAACTGATCATGCTTCGCAAGCGTACAAGAGAACAGAAATTTTACGTTTGAATTGAAGATTCTTATTTAAAAGTTGTTTTCGTTCTTTATTTAAAAATTGTTTTGCTGCGATATTTTTTAAATATCCAAACTGACACCTCCATCTTATGATACGATACAGACCGCGTAATACAAACTTGCTTGCTTCTTCGATTCGCGTAACAGTGTTGATCTATTAACTGATTGTTACTAAACTGTAATAAAGGTAAGAAAATAGGTACATTAAGTAAAAAAGAAAAAATCTCCCTATGCTACCACGCGAAGTAATAGGAGAAAAAAAAAAAAAAAAAAAAAAAAAAAAAAAAGTAAAAAAGTAGGTCTGTAATACCTTAAAACCAACAGAATGTAATCACTTGGTCCCTGGAATCAATGATAGTGGAAACGATGCTGCATTTACTTAATTTTTGTACCTGTAAGATCACTCAATGGCTCTAACCAATGTACAGAACTAATGTAGGGCAGGTTTAAAGATGGCTTACATTTCTTTAATCCTCTTTTTCATATATATATATATATATATATATCTAAACTAATAATATAATATAAATAATATATTATATATAAATATAAATATAATATAAATAAATAAATAAACTTGAATATAACTAGTGAAACATACCCAGAGTTTTAAGGTATGTTTCAATAATTATATTTCATCTGAAGACTGATGATCTTCTTTCTTCTGATATTTTTAATCTTTATTTAATTGATTTTTAATAATGTTTCATCTACATCCTACAGCATATTCTATAAAATATATAAATAAATAAACACTGGGAAAAAGGGTAAAACAAAAATTTTACTATTGTGAAAAGTATATAAAATAAAAAAAAATAGACAAAAATATTTATTGCATACTAATATTTTATAATCTATTTAATTAAAATATAAATAAAAAGTTAAATTTAAAACATTATTAAAACATAGTGATAAATACACACTCATATTATTATGAATAGCTATATTTTCTTTTTTAAATTGATGTATTGATGCCTAAACATAACCTTTTCAAATTCATAACAAAGTCCTGATCCTGAATAAACAATTATGTATCGAAAACAGCAACATCTGCATATTAATTTCTTGTCCTTATACCTTCAAATCAACAATAAACAAATAACAAACCAAATAATACAAATTCTGCCGATAATACAAATTAATGTTTAGCAACATGTTTTGCATATTTTTTTTAAACACGTCATTTGTTCGGAACATTTTTATGACATGACCTGCTGAATGTTTTTAATTGTAAACAGAACGTGATATTTATTTAAATAAATTACACACATAGCTACATATATATTTTTTTCATTATTTAGAATATTTTCTATGATAAAAAAAAAAAACCAAAAGGATAATATTTAAAGGATTCTATAATGTTTACAAAACACTGTCGGATGTCTTTTAATAAAATTGTATATATGAAATAATAAAATTAAGGATATTTTGTATAATGTTGAAAATTTCAAGGAATTATAATTTCCTTCAAATTACGTTATATGAATTTATGCATGAAAATAAAAACCAAAAAATACAAGTTTTCTATTTTAAAAAGGATATCAGAATATATAATATACATACTCGTCGTATATAATACTTTTATATCCCTAAAAATATATTTTTAATATATTATTTTATTATTTAAAAGGGATAATTATTCTAATAACAAAATCCTTTCACTTTAAGACATTACAAAAATACTATTATTTTTGTTTGTAAATATATCAATAAAATCCTTTATGGCCTTGAATTTTGAATTTTGAAAAATCTATTCAGTCTATTTATAATACATAATCACAAGTACTATACGACTTTAGTTTATTAAATAAACGTAAACATATTTTGTTGTTGTACTATTGTGTATAAGTCGTGTGTAAAATATAAAATAATTATTAGATCAATGATGTTGGGTTGTTGAGAAGAACACAATCGATGCAATTTTCGTAAAAGATTTTTCAATATGTTGGTGGATAGATTTCAATAACATGAATTCGGTTATATATATTTGTTATTTTAAGACTAAAAATCTTCTTTTAAATATCAATAAATGTGCAATGTATTGTGCTATCACAGATGTATCCTTTTTTTGCAAATATTTGCAATATATATAATAATTTGCAAATAAGCATTGCTGATCGTATTTAAAGGGAAAAATCGGTTTCATTATCATCTGTGGTGACTTTCATGAAATGAGAGTTCAGAAATTTTAAACCCAAAAGTAGTAGTGTCGTCAAAGCAAGCTCTAAATATATAATTAGAATAGCTAGAATATAAGTACAATTAAAAGAGTGGAATTAAGTTAGTCTAAGTATAACAACGAGAACAGTAGGATTTAAATGTATATAAACCACCTACATGTGCACATAAATATAAGGCACATTTTATTCATTAAACTGTATTAATATTAAGTGATAAAATAAATATAGTAAATCAAACTATAATTGCCTTGACAATTAAAAAGCACAGCCACAATTAATTTGAAATTAGAGCCAGCATTGACTCAACAGTAACTACACATCTATAACACCTGATATAAAATGCTACTAGGTGCAAACTCTGTAAGAGTTTAATTAACAAAAAATGACCGTATTGTATGATACACGAGTGTGTGCCCAAAACAATCGCGCACTAACATCTATTAATGAACAACATATTGCATAAGATCAATAATTAACAATTTTTATATATTTATTTGAATTTTTGCTGTTATTTTTAATAAATTTAAGATTAAATCAATTGAGTAGTCAGATTGGTTCACTGGTTTCTTGTGAGAAATAGAAGGGTTGATTCAACATTATTCAATTAAATAATCACCATTTCATCACAAGCTGCTATACGTTTGAATAACATTTAATACTAATAAAAATTCATTATCAAAATTTGAGGTGAATAATTAAAACTTTAAACGTAAAATTTTGTTTGATGATGAATCTCACAAATATGGGGTTGTGCCAAACAACTACATATAAAAAATATCCAAACATTCCAAAACAAAGTATTACGAAACATTATTAATGCTCCCTCTGGTTTGTTCGCAATGCTGATATTCATCTCAGGATCCCTCTCATAAAGGACGAAATAAAAAAAGTCGTCTCTCTTAACATGTCAATGTCGAAGTTTTACGTTTAGCTGACAGTCAAAATGATTTGCTAGAAGATTTAAACGGACCAAACTGAATCCGAACTGTGTTAGGATAAAATATTTTATCTTAGAATAATTCCTTATGGAATTTTGTTTGATCAAAGATATCTGAAGTAATAGAGTCAAAATTGTATTAATGGTTAGTCTTAAGGACTAGTTTTAATTTTAACAAACGGATGAGAGTATTTAATGCGTTAGAGGGGGCACAGCCCTTTACTTCGTTCTTCCCCGGCACATAGAACAGAAGTAGAAGGCTCTTTTGATAATTTTCTTCTATTTGGAAAAGAAAATGATGAATCTGGATAAATGTTTTAATATGTTAACTAACAAAATTGTCGTATTTGGAGTAGTATAAAACTCAACCACCCCCGTAAAATATAACTATGTAGTACAGTATATATTTTAAAGATATCATCGAACCAATTTTTTGTTAAAATGTGATTACGTTGCGTATTACGGCCTATGATATTCGTTGTAAGTCGGATAAACTAATTTTTGTTCGTGAAATTTTAAAAGTTATTGATTAGTTATGACGAATATAAAATAACGTATTTTTTGTAATTACAAAAATATATTACTCTCCAGATGTTTACGTATATATCAGTTTGCGGTTATTTTTAATTTTTTTTTTATTTCTCTATTGTTCTAATCAATCTAATTACGAATTTAATTAAATGTTTGACATTGAAATAAGTTTTTAATATAACTTATTTTAGATGTCGACAACTTTAGTTAATACAAGAAAACCCTGTATCTGTTAAAAACTGTGTAATTGCTGCTGTTAATCTGGCCCGGCGCCTCGGGTATTAATTCAATAATGTTTCTTGTATATTATTTCAACTAAATTTTATAACTTAAAAACATTTTTGTTTGATCGTCCGAAGTTTAATAAAAAATAATCATTCTCAAGCAACACAAGATTTATTTTTTATCGTGTGTCCTAAACGGTCTGTGTAATGAAATTGGAGACTCGCTTGTATTATATCTGTGTCTTCAATCTTGTTAAGTTTAAAAATATGTTTATATTATTTCACGGTTCATTAATATCTGAACCATGTCAAAACCGATTTTCCTTATTATTCGCTTAAATTATAGATATATTTAGAAAGCGACGTGGCGAATTCAAATATTTTTTTCAAAATTTTTTAATTTTCAATTAACAATTTCAATTTAAAATTTCACTCCACAAATAAGCAATTTTAACAAACAAAAATTTTAATTTATCAAATTGCCGCAATAATAGCCACGATTTAAATTTAATTTTTATTTTTTTAAATAAATTATTACGTAGCTATGAGGTTCTTGTTTAAGATAAATTAATAAAAAAATAATTATACATCTACATATATAGCGTTTACGATAAATTTAAACGTTTGAAAACAATTCATAACGGAATATTGAGTATGATTTTTTATCGAAAAGCAAGCGATTATACTAGGCTCCTTTAACTCTTAAGAACTAATATGTCTCTCTTTATACAATACCTATATGTATATTGTCAAGTTCACTCATGCATGTCTTACAGGCAATCTCAATACCTATGAATTGCCTAATTGAAATAATAGATGGTAGGAACAGTCGCCTTGTGGCGCATCTGATACTACGTGGAGCTTAATCAATCCACGGAGTACTACATCCGGTAACCATATCCGGCTGCTTGTTTCCGCCATTGATTGGGAAGTATCATTATATAAACGGTTCTAAAATAAATTCTCTCTCTTCTTGCTGTTTAACCGTTGAACAAGACGCATCGTCATATTTGTACAAGGTGTTATACACACATTTAATAAAATAATAAAAGTGATACATATAACTAAAAGATTGCTAAATTATTATTTAAAAATAAGATTTAATAGAAAACAGAATTAATAATAAAAATTAAAAGTAATAAATTTAAAATTAAAACAACATAAAATTCCGTCTTCCATTTCTCGCTGGATGAACTTAACTATGTATATGTATGTATAAATAAATGGAAAAATTCCTCCTGCTTAAAATGATTTAAGTTGTTTTTATTTTTAAGTTTAAGCACCTACGTCTAGCTTACGTGAGTTGAGCAATTGTGTGGGCCTATGATGGGCAAGATAGCTCTTCTTTGTATTAATTTGAACTGAAAATAAAAAAACATTCTAATAACAACAGCATAATGACAACAGCCTATAGATTAATTTTCATTCAGTTAACCAACATAACAGCATAACAATATAAAGTGAAATGACACAACTCCCAATATACTAATCCCAAGGCGCCTTTATTTTTTACAAACAAAAATTTTCCTTAAAAAAATTGTGATTAGCGAACCTAATTTACCAATTTTTAACGCCTACTTATACCTAAATCAACACACTATAAACACAATACAAACATTTTCACAAATCATTCAAAGAAATAAAACAAAAAAAAACAAAATATCAACATCTTGGTTTTAATTTTATTTTCAAATTTTCAAAATAAAAATTAGGTAAAAAATTAAAAAACAAAAAATATATAACCGACACCTAACATGACTCCTTCAGAAACTGAGCCCAGTGCAAAATACATTAAAAAAATGGAAATATTCATTTTTTGCTTAGAATAATTTTGATAAATTTCAATTACCTATTCTTACGTTTTGTTTTTTTGTATTAAACCTCAGCACTTAAACAAATTTCAGTTGCATCCTATTAATTGAAAATATACATATACAATTATACGCATATATATATATATATATATATATATATCTCTTTTTTGGATTGGATTTATTTATATATACATGTATATACATGAAAATATATATATATATGTTATACATATACATATGTATATAATTATACATATATATATATATATATACAAATATATATAAATAAATCCAATCCAAAAAAGATATAGAGGAACCGTAAATATGTAAAGCTATTAATTATTATCAGCGGTCAAATTGCAATATCCTTAATTCAAAAATTCTTTCAAAAGAGGCCGGGAATCAATTACGAAGAATTCACTTGTAACAATAAAAATCTCTTTTACCGCAAACTTTCAATAGAATAAAATTAAGGAAAGTGTAGGTATCAAAATTATGGTACCCTTCCTTTGACATGCGATATTTAAAAAAAAAAACTAAAAATATCCGTTTTTGAATTCAAATCTTGCGAAAAATACGTTTTTATTGTTTCGCCTTTATTTTTCAAGAACATGTCACAAAATTTTATACCCAAAAAAATGAGAGTACACTATAAATACACTATATTACTATTAGAATACTATTATAGCAGTAAGTATATTGTGAATAAATAATGGGCGTTATTTTAACATTTAAAAAATTATGTTTGTCATTTTCAAGATGACTCCTTAGAAATAGCATGAAAAAATTAGAAACCACATGTGCGCGGTAATGTTAAAAAAAAAAATTTAAAAATAAAAACAAGAACAAAAATAAAATATTTTTTCGGTTACTATTTTCAAATATAAATTTTTTTAAATATAGTTTAGCTAAATTTAGCAACAAATTTCTAAAGATTTTTTTTTTGTTTTGTTTATTGTTTTTTTTTGTGTTCAAAATTGGTTGCATAAATTGAATTTCAATTTAAAATTTTCTAAAATATGAGTAGGTAGTGTATAGAGTCACGTGTCAGATATTATAAAAATAGGAGTGTAAAAATAAAAATTGGCTAAATTATTTAACAATCTTAGAAGTCTTTGATAAATTGTTGAATTGGTTGGAATATTAATATCCAAGTTGAAGTATTGGATATTGGTACAATTTTATTGACATCCAGCTGCGTTTTAAATATATATTAATAGTTTTGGACAATCAATAGAATACTAAATTATGTATACAATAATAATTGATAATGAAATAGGATCTAATAATGAGCTGGTATTCTGTATAGTACAGAAAATATGATTTCTTTTTATTTAAATTTATAGAAAATTATAATGCTCTGGAAGGCTGGTTGTGAGAAGTGTATAAATTTTGTATTCATTAAAAACACCTACAACTATTCAATACTATAGATTAACTATTTAATATTCTGCTGATTGTTATATTTCTTCAAGATCAGATAAATTAAGCAATTCATCTCTAATATTTTAGCTGACATTACTAGTCTTCATTTATTAAATAACATTTTATAAAATATTTGATATTCCAAAACAAATAGACGTAGAAATTTGACAGAGGAAATGGCGTTGGATCGACAACAACATCTGACTATTTACAAAGAACCAATGACTATTTCCAAAAAAACCAATTAGACGTAATATCCACTAACTATAAAATTATTCAACAAGTGCTCAATATCAAAAATCCAGATCGCAATACGGAAACAATAACAAGAATCCAAGCAGGAAAATGTCGCAATCGCTTTAAGTGATACCCCAGTCGTTATATGGACAAACAAATAACTATATAAATACAGAAACTTTATTTGACCTATACTTACATACGATATTAAGGCAAAACAAAAAACTGCGAACCATAGAATACTGCCTTCAAAAGATAAACAAAACAAGCTCTAAGACAAATTATATGACTGAACAAATAACAGATTAGAAACGCAGCAACGAAATCCCGGCATGGTGTAACATAAAAAATATTGTCCGTTGGAGTCGAAATAGAGAAAGAAACGGTAAAAGTCATGTGAATAGAATAATAGAAATCGACTGACGAAGGTAACAATGATTGCCAAAAAATCAACACCAAGCGTCTTCTTCCCGAAAAATTCGAGAAAATGACGTTGGTTATACTCTAAAGAAATATGACAACCATTTTGCCAAATAATGTTTCGTATGGACTCCTAAGAGTACATGTCGCGTCGGAAGAGCGAGAAGAATGGGGAGAGATAATGGGAGACATTGGGGATAAGCCCCGTGCTATGCTAAACGGATGGGGTTGTTAGAGAGTCATAATGATTTGATGTTAAGATGTGTCCAGAAAATAATCTCTAATATTAAAATTTACTAAAGTAGCAACTTATCTCACATGTTTATGCTGCGATTATAATAATCCATCTAACACGAAAGGAAGAAAAATTTATTTCTAAGAAACCTTGGACGTCTGACACCTCAAAAGGTATCTGGAAATTTTGTCACAATGAATTTCAATATCAAGTGAATGAAGTGAGAATTCAAAACTATTATACTCGTGTTGGAAAGAAAAAATTTGATTTCAAAGAAGTGATAAATAATAACTTGTCAAAACATGTGTTCTTTAAAACATATTTTGGAAGGAAAACTGTGTCTTTATCTGGTTCCTAATCTGGTTCTTATTTTGGGCATACATATTTTAAGAATGAACGAATTTTTTAAAATATTGTGACCCATGTATGTCAGGTATTTCCATGATACCCATGTGTCAGGTATTTCAGAAATAAGCCAATTTTGACGTAAAGCTTTATACAAAAAGGACCCATATCCAAAAAGTTGGGTAATTTTATAATTAACAAAGTAATACAAAGGTGGATATGGGTCAATCTGGAACTAAATATCTCCGAAACGGTAAAAGATATCGAAAAACGGTTCGGGCTAAAAGCAAGACCGTGTCGCAAAACCTAAGAATCTATTGCGAAGTCAAAAAAAGTTAAAATGGGTTATGGAGCCTTGCAGAACTCAGCCGACGATATTTCTATCACAGATACAAATTGCTAAAGAATAGATTGGTTTTGGAAGATAAGGTAATTTATGCTCAAACAAATCATTGAAAAAACAATCGAATTCAATAAGCCTATCTTTATATGCTTCATAAGTTTACTTCAAGCTTTCGGCAAAGTACAACTGAACGATGTGATCCAAATATTACAATAAAAATTCATCAATCATAAGTGAATACGACTGATCATCATCAATCAATGTCCTGCAACCCCATCCGTGGGGCACAGGGCGGAAATTCGACTGATACAATATCTAAATACAAAAAACTAAACCAAAATCTAATCACATAACGTGCTCACCAAATATAGCGCAACAAAAACAGATATTAAAATACACTTAATGCCGATTTCAACAAAAAGAAGAAGAAATCTTTTCATAATTTTAAGGACAATGCATTAGGATCTTAACCGTAATACAGAGAGGTAAAAAAGTATTTTTTAATGCTTAAACATAATTTTAGAATTATTTTGATATTTAAGTATTTCATTATTTTTTTATGTACACTAATTATAATTGTTTTACTTTATTCCGGTCACTCACCAGAATAAACTGTAGAATAATAAATTTATTACCAACTATTCGTACCTATTCCAAAAAATATCATCATATTAAAAACTCTCTGATTGCTTTCAATTTATTTCATTATAAATTTAATAATTTTTATTATTGCAATATCAAGACAGTAAAACATACCTAATATAATGCGTTACTATAAAAAATATCATACTAGCACCTGATAACCTGAATCCATTTTCTAAAGCACTCATTTTTAAAATTAAAAATTATTGTAATATTAAATTGGTATAAGTTAGATCAATAACCGATTATAATCACATCACATCACTATAATAAAAATTTGGTAGACATTTTTTTTTAAATTGTATCAATTCACATTAGGAGTTGAAATGAATCAAACATCCCACTAAAAACTGAAACCGACATAGAAAATGCTGTAGAAAACATAATTGAATCGATTCAAGAGGCAGCTTGGGCAGCTATTCCGGATACTAAATACATAGTTAGAGAAGATCAAAATCCAGTACACATAAACAACCTAATAACTGAAAATAGAAGAATCGGGAAACTTAGGCAATTTCATCGAACAACTATAAATAAATTCAGCGTAAGCTGTATAACAAAAAACTTGAAATTTGAATTAAAAAAACAGAAAAATGAAATATTTGACATTTTTTTTTATTAAAAATAATTAGCTAAGACAATTTGTATTATAAAGTTTGAACAATTATATATATATATATATATCTATATTTTATTTTTGTTTTATTTCCCAATGAAACATTACAATCTGTCTCTGAGGGAGACAGTCAGTAGTTTGTATGACATTTTTTTATGCAGGTAAATTGCACTGACTAGCGGATGAGATAACCCAGTGGTCAACCATCCAACACTATGCCAACATTATAATCCATTGCATTTCTTGGCCTTCATTTGATTGTTTTTATTGTCTACTGGCTAGCTGCAGGATGCTAGGACGCTTAAGGCGACTTATATCACTTGCAACCAACAATCTGCTTGCCAGTCTGTTTGGATGTGAAGCTAATCTTATCTGGTACTTTCCGCTTATGCTTCTAATCTCCTCCTTAATACCTCTCACCTGCAAATCACGATGTATGACATCATTGTCGACAAATCAAGGCGCGCCAACTATCAATCTTAATAGCTTTGACTGGAAACACTGTAATATTGCAATATTTGAGTTGTAATATTGCAATATTTTCTAACCCCCACAGTTGGATTCCGTAGGTCCATATTGGTTTACAGACAGCTTTAAAAACCAGCAGCTTGTTTTCCAGTTTCTTAGCTTCGCCCAGTTACTCTCTTTCGTTATGAATATGGATTTTCCATGTGAGTCTCCTGTAAGTGCATCCCCAAATACTTTACAGCCTCTTGTGGAGGTACTACTTCATTATTAAGTACAACCACCGGACAAGTTTTTCTCTTTAGTGAAAATGGGATATATGTTGATTTTGCTCCATTCACCCTCATTCTCCACTTTTTTAGCCGTTGCTGAACTTTATAAGAAGAACAATTATATAAACAAAATATTAACAAAAATAATTATTTTAGGATATCTTACAATAACACAGACCAACGAACATCTGATGATGTCTGAATGAATGAATGTATTTGAAATCACAATGACAAAAGAAAAATTATCTTAGTTTAATGGTCCTTATTAGAAACACCTTTTTTTTGTACAAATTCAAAATTATTATGTTATATATATATATATAGTATACATATATATAGCACGAATTCATCTGAAAATATTAAATTGCAATATTCATCATGTTCTATAATTGCTTAAAATAATAAAAAAAATAATAAAAAAAAAAAAAAAAAAAACGAGGATTTAATTTCGTACCACCAATTTTATTTTTGATTTGATTTTTTTGTTTTTTTGTTTTTATAGATACTAACAATACCGACTGACTAACCAGTTATAATATTTGGTAAGTCGGATCTTGAAGATTAGCTCAAAGGAATTATCCTGAATGATATAATGAATACTTAAATTATTATTAGTGTGAATGTGTACAATTCTTTTTATAACAACGCATTAATAATATAAAAAATAAAAAATAAAAAATAAAAACAACAAAAACAAAAAAATAAAAAAAATCAAAAGAAAAATTGCATCCGCAGTGATTCGTAATTTTTTTGTTTTTTTTTTTTAAAGCGCGATCTTTTTTAAAATTGTTTGGTAAATCGGCACCTTGTTTAGAAAATCATAATTTGTTGCTTTATTTTTTTTTTTATATATTGTAGTATTGTTTCTCTTTAGTTATATTCAAACAACAGAAACAACAACAACAACCAAATATAAAATAAAAATCATTTTTAAATGAATGGCTATCATTAAAGTAATTATTATGAAAAAATAAAAATAAAATTTATTGATGATTTACCTTTGTGCCCCAATGTCTCTGTGAATCTTTGTGTCCAGCTACTACCATATACGTTGTCTTAAATTGTTCAAATGATGTTCTGTAATTTTTCTGTTTTTTTATGGTGGCCATGGAAAATCATTTATTATTTTTAAATTAGAATGAAATGCAAGCGTGCCCATTTATACACCATTACTAAATAACAAATTCACAGAAAAAAAAGAAAAAAAAAAAACAAAAATCAAAATAATAAAATTGAAACGAGACAATCATAATAAATTATTTTTGAATTATTTTAAAACAAAAAACTGCAATACAAAATAAAAAATAAAAAAAAAATTAAAAATGTATGACCGGAAGGTTGGAAATTTTTAATTTTAGTTTTTTTTTATAACAAATTTGTTACTGCCGCTTTTCAATATTATATGCAGGATGGATCAATGGACATATGTGCACGAATTTTTTTTTTCTAATTTTTAAAAAATCTTAAAAGAAAATTTTATTAAAGAATTTTATTCAAAAATTTCACAAAAAAACAAAAATGTCTTATTAAAAAAAATGTATTTTTTGCAAATTTTTACACCGAACTGCGTTAATTGGTTTTTTGGGGGGATATTTTACTTTAATTTAGTTTAAAGAATGCCATGTCACGACTTGGGTCATAACAAGACATAATGAGACATAAATTGATTGAATTTTTGGATGTAAAAATTGTGGTGTGTAATTTATAATTTTTTGTTTGCAATACATATATGTGTGTGTGTGTATGAATATGAAAATATTACTTGAAATAGCACAGAAGTACTTTAATTGTACTTCTGCATATCTGAATGGAAGTAGGTACTCTTTGTCTATGGAAATGAATAGAAAAGGTGGAAAAAAATTCAGCACGTTTTCATTGATTATTGGAAGTTCAGTTCTCCTTCAGGTCATTTATAGTACCTTTTCATTACAGAAGAACTCCAGAAAGAAGTTCTTTCCAAGGTAGATTCTGAACTTTTATACAGAACTCTTATCCTTACCAAATACAAATTAAATTAATTATTCAGTTTATATTTATATGAGAAATTCAATCTTATAGACCAATTATATTACCATCATGCCTGTCAGCATTATTTGAACGACTATTTTTTCAACGACTAAAAACATCAGTATTAAAAAAAATACAAAATTTTTCCAGATAACTAATTCTAAATGGCTTCAGCCAAACGAAGAGAAAAAAAAATTGTACCGCGGTATTTTTGAATATTAGCCAAGCTTTCGATAAGGTATGGCATGAGAGACTGCCGTCCAAAATTAAATAGTTACTTCCTCCCCAGCATTTTCAATTATTACTTATAGTATGGAATTTTTTGGTGAACCATCAAGATTGCTACAAAGTGCATACATCTATCAAAAATTATATGAGATGTGCTGCAGGACAGTGTTTTAGGACCAGTTTTATATCTCACCTCCACTGTGCAAGCTTATCAACAACAAATGAGACAACCACCTCTACATTTACTGATGGCAGGGTTTGATATTTGTATCACATGTTAATCCAGGATATGATTCTGAGATCTTGTAAAGCAGCATAAGGCTTCAAAAGTATTGAATCAGGAGTGAATAAAATCAAATCAATATATATCACATTTACACTGAAGAGAGAAACTTGCCCGGTTAAATAACGAAGTAGTTCCGCAAAAAAAAAGTTGTAAAACAAATTTTGTCATGCTACTTACGTGGAAAATTTATATTCGTATAGTAAAAACAAAAATTGGGATTGAAGCTAAGTAAATTTGAATAGATGATTGGATACAGTACTAAAATGACACTAGACAACAAATTGATGATTTATAAAGCTGTCATAAAGCCGATATCAACTTACGAAATCAAGCTGGGGGGAGTGGCCAGCAATTCTAATATTGAAATATTGCAGCAATATCATCATGGCTTATAAGTAACGATATTTTATGTCAAGATGTACAGATGAAAACCATAAAGGAAGAAATCACAAATTTAAGAATATTTCGAGAAGTTACAGCGCAATGCTATAGAAACAATAGTACAACTTGAGAAGGAATCATCGGAGGTCAATTTGAAAGTAAAACAAAAGAAAATGAAGTATGTGAAATTGTCACGCAATGACTATAGTAAATATAGCAATAGCCAGCTATAGCCCGTAGATTATTTTAGCTATATCGTTGATTATATACCTATTTAAAAACGATAGATAATTATAGTATGCATTGCTACATATCAGATCAGAATTTAAACCGGCGTTTTTTGTTTTTTTCAAATTAGGGGGGGGGGGGGGGGGGTGGTTCTACGTTAACGTAAACACAGATTGATGGCTTTAATATTTTTTGATTATATGTCAAAGCTTTGCTGTATATCGATATTTTCAAATTTCGACTGATCGGATTCAGTTTCCTGGCTCTATTTCAGGTTCCTCTTCCTTTACATGTTTTTCCCAACGATGTTTGGCAGCCAGTTTCATACCCAGTTGTTTCTCTGTATAGTATGGCGACTTCATTTACTTTGACTGCGAATTGTGTCTCTATTTTTCAGTTAACAGTTTAAACAGATTCAATTTCGTCACACACATTTTTACACCAACCGGATATTCCGTTATTAGCTTTTTGCAGTTTCGTTGTAGCATCTTCAATATTTTTATCATTTTTATATAGTTGGAGTTGTAGTAGGTTTTATAGAAAATACCGTAGGCTCTGAGTAAAACATTTTTGTTAATAAAGATTAAATAATTTAGGTATGTTTCACTAATTTTAATTAACATTTTGATCGATTTCGGCTCTTTCACACTCACCTGGAGTGAGTTTGTTATCTTTACTATTGTAGTAGAGCTTTTTAATTTCAATTTCAAAGAAAGAATATAGCCCCGATAATTTTGTAAAATTGATTAATTATTTGGAAACAATTTAAATAAAAATGGAATTATGCTATTTAAGAAGGCATTGATCCCTACAATAACTGTAGGGTTTCCACATTTATTTAGTTGGAGCTTGAAACATTTAATATGCTGAAAATTGATAAAGAAATACTCGGCAAATAATTACTTGTTCCACTTTATGTTTGTAGTACCGTATACTTATTATATGGAAGATTTAGTGACATCGAAAATGCAGTGAAAAAAGTATCGCTGCGGTTTCAATACTGTATTGAAACATTGTTTTTCGATATATAGACATACTACAGTTTAAAAGACAGAGTATAATTTTAACATTTTCTATCCTAATTTTAACTGTATTAATGTTTTGTGTTTAGAACGGCTAATTAATATTTTTTTAGTTTAGAAAGGTTGTGTGAAATAGAAAATTAATTCAAATATTTTTGGTAATATTATTTTAACACAACATAGGTGGTTTTTTCAGTCCAGGTTTTTACATTTTTTTTTTCTTTTTATTTTCTAATTATATATTCTATTATTCATATAATAAATTTTTAATTTTTGTTTCTATATAAAATAATTCAATATTTTCTTATACATATTGATTTATTATATAAAATTATTATAACTAAATATTTTCTATTTTTTTCCATTTAATTTTTTTAAATATTTAATATTTTTCATTTAACATATTTTATTGATTTTGTTTCAATTTTTCTTTTAAATTGTTTTGTATAGTATAGCTTCATCATCAATCTTTAAAATATCTAGACTATTAGTTTTTAAGTATCTATCCCTATCTCTTGAATATTGGATACAATTTTCGAACAGATTCCTAATAGTAAATTTTGCTCCACAAACACAATTTGGTGGTGTTGTTTTTTTCAAATATAAATTTATGTATTAAATTAATGTGCCCTATTCTTCTTCTAGTAATTACGGTCTCGAATCTGTTCTATTATAATAAACTAAACGTTTTCCAAGGTCTCGTATTTGGCTTGATATTTTTTAGTTTGTTACTATCGTCTATTTCTATCCATTTGATATATTTTCTTATTTATTATATTTTTAACATCTTTAATATAAAAGATGATGGATTTTATTGACATGTTTTCATGAATTCCTACTGAATTTTATTGACATCTTAATCTAAAATTTTAACTAAAAAGTACTAAAATTTGCTTAAATATACACTTTTTGACATTTTTTTCTTAATTTCACTACATTTGGAAACACCCATTGCAGTGGATGTATATACTCAATATTTTCGCTGTACACTCTGTTGTTTCATTGCGGTATTAAAACCGAACAAAATTTTTGATCTCAAAACACTAAATTTTTTTTTAAAACATTTTTGATCATAGCACATTGTTAATTTAACGTTTCTACTGCATTTTCGATATCACGGAAATATTTTACCTATATAGACTGATGGCTTATATAATAACATAAAAAATTTAAACAAATCAATTTAAACCCTTAGTACAAGACGTCTTAAATTTTACTAAGACATATTATATTCTAACATATTGACGTATAAATTATTCAAAATAAAGGTGGGTCTTACCTGGTACACATTTTAAGTGTGAAGATACTCTATTATTTTAATAATCTAAATTTTTAAATGTAAACAAAATAGATCGGTGCAAAAAATTTCCTGCATTTCTATTTGGGAAATTTATTTCATACACAAATAATCATTGTTAAACCGTTCAAGTCATTGTTGAAAAAAATTATTTTATTTTTACATATATTTTACTCAAAAAATTGTTTGGTATATCTCTGATATTTTAAAAATACACTTCATCGAAGCATAGTCATATCCCAAACTATAGGTAGGGAAAAAATATCCCAATGTCATCAGGGATAAATATCACCAATAAATAATATTTACTGTTCTTGTCATATAAAATAAGAAAATTTCATCTTATCTCTCCCTTTACACCCAACAAAATATGTTGACACTTAAAATGTTTACCCAGGTAAAACCCACCTTAATTCAAATTCCAAATCTAACCTTATTTGAGAGCAACTCTAACGACGTCATAATATTTTCTTTATTCATTTCATCTCGTCATATAAAATATTTTATTACCACAAACTTGTTAAAAACGCATTTTTATGCCATATTTTATGTCTCGATTAAAAAAAAATTTAAAACGCCCAACAGGAGGAGATCTACGAGAAAACATAAAACAAAAAAAAAATATTAAAATAAAAAATTTCAAATTTATCTCTCAAAAATTTCATTTTTACTTTTTCCACCATATTTTGCCCATTTTTTTTCTCATTTTTCTTATCAATTTTAGTTTTACTCAGAAACTGAATGTGATTTGATTTTTTTGTTTTTTTTTTTCTGTATACAACCATCTTATGGAAATTTATAGATTGATCCTTAATTATATCAATATTTTGTATAAACTTGTATCAAAAAATCTCACACTATAAAATCAGAAGATGAAATCTTTTCATTTCGGAATAAAAAAAAAAAATCAACAAAAAGAGCAATGGTAATACACTTTAACCGACTCTGTAATTAAATATTCATTGGAAGGTGTTATTTAAACCATTCATGTTAATCATATTTTATATTAAAAGTAGCAGATGGTTAGGTATATAATATTAGTTAGTAGTTATTAGAGGCGGTGGTAAATAACGATGGTAAGCAAGTTAGTGAATAATCATAAGACAAAAAAACAAAAAAACAAAATCATTCATTAACTATCATCAATTCAATCTGAATATAACATGAAGTGATTTTTTTGTTTTTGTTTTTGATTTTTAAATCAATGAACAATCGCCATTTATAGGTAAATATATATGTAATACCTAATCGTTTAGTTTAATTTATTTTGTTTTTTTTTTATAAAAAAAAATTGTTTTAAAAATATTTACCAGACTGACACCCATAATTATTTAACAAAAAAAAAAAAAAAAAAAATCCAATAAGAATAAAATAATATCGATAACTTCACGATTTACATTTACACCTGATAGTGAGATGCCGATAATTATGTGGCAATGAAAATGTTAAAAACGTTAATTTACATTCATTCAGTTAATATTATTAATATATTAGTATATAAATTATAATAAGTATATTATATACAATTATTTGAATATATGCACAATATACTTACATATATATATATATAGACATATTTATAACTAGTCGTTTATATTTTTAAAAAAATATTTGTGGGTGTATTTAAACTTAAAAAATAAACATTGGCAAATTACATAAAAGTATGTAATGAGGAAATCAGTATACAAATGAAAAACGTCTTGAATGTATAGTTACTAAATCAGTATATCTAGGGACTGAGAGTGAAAATAATTATTAATAGACGAAAAAATTACTTCAATTTCAAGACGATATGACTTAAATACCTAGGTAATTCCATTCTGAAATATTGTTTTTATTTTTGTGTTCAATAATAAATTATTAAGACAATTATAGTTAACCAACCTAGATTCTTTACCAATACAATTACAATATAATCATTTTCTTAAAGTTATGTTAACTAATTTCTAAAAATTAAAATTATAAGCAAACTATACTGAAACGAATTTGGAAAGAAAAATTTTAGTATATTAAAAACGACATTTTGGGCAACTGTCATCGGGCGAAAAGGACTGTAATTTTGATTGAAGAAAATTATCGAAAGGGAAATAAAATCTGTGATTGAATGAGATTAGTTGTTGTGTGGGACTTTCGTCACTTTCCCCGACTAACTCCAAACAATCACTCCATAATTGTTATAATTAAAACTATAATCAAATCGCATATAACTCGCATATTTGGGGAGATGCAGCTAGTACCAGCCTACAGTACCTAAATAAGGTGAAAAATGGAAAAGTTACACAATACCTAACATCATTAAGTCATAGTCGTAATATAGGAGCAGCCACTCTGTTTTATAAATATCTGTTATATAATATCTGTGTAATTGCTCTGACGAAATTAAAAATATTGATCAAAATACAACCATTCCAGTGTAATACTCGCTCACAAATTTGTAGTAGAGCCTCTTCGAACCAGAGCTATGAAATATAATAATGCTTTCATCAACCAAACCTCTATCTATGGAACACCTTACCATCTTTTGGGTTCCCTCAAATATATAACTTAGAAGTTTTCAAGAGAAGGGTAAATAAATATTTTTTAACCTGTCAGTAAATTTTTGTACTATTTCTTCTATTCTATTATATTCTATTCTAATTCTTTTCTAATTTTTTTCTAATTTTTTTCTTTGTATGGCTAAAATTCTGCGAAGGCAGAGTTAGGTTGCTTATCCCATTATTTTGGCCTAATATAAAAAAAAATATATAGAAAAAGTTGTAGGATTAGTTCGGAGAAGCTACTTATACAAAATTTCAAAAGTGGATGTACTTATGAACAGTTCTGTATTATCTATAATTATAATTGACAAGCATTTAAGGTCCTGCGCAGTAGACACCTTTTTATTTTATTACGATTCTTCTACTCCTTAATGAACTTCTAATATATATAATATATAATATTTGTATATAAAACAAAAATGCGCACACAGTTGAAAATTTTTTACTCATATAATTTTATTATTCAGCAAATACATTATGCATATGTGAGATCTTATTAAAATAATAAACAAAAGTTGTTATAATTTACATATATGGACTTGCAAATGAATCTATGTACATATACCAAAAAAAAAAAAAAAAAAAACAAATTCATCTAAAATAAAAAAATATAAAACCAACAAAAAAACAAATCACTTGAATTTTTCATTTTTATCTTTTTAAGTAACTGTTTCTAAGTTTTGGTTATTTGTAGTAATAATATAGTTTTTATTAAAATTATGTATTATCTAGGTATATATATATACGAACCTCTTTAATGACAAAACTTTTTATTTTTAGTAATTTTATCACTAAATGCCACTTACTATAGAGAATATATCGGAAACGAAGTAGTATATGAGGGACATGTATTTATATGTGTCTTAAATAAAACTTACTAACCACAAAACTTTTTATTAAACACAAGTGGTTTCTGCTATATCGTACGAAGTCTATGTCAGTACGTAAGTTACTGTTTTTTTAAAAACTTTAAATTTGACTTCAACTTGAAATATAATTACTCAACAGGGGCCCCTAGTCACTATTATATCAGTATACATTAATTAATTAATTTATTTGCTCAACTTCGTTGTTGCTGTTGTTGATTGAGAACTTTTATTAGATCACAAATTTTACTTTCCTCAATAAGTCCTATATAATATTGTTCATGAATAATCACCCACCAAAAAACACTTCGATTGATTGAAAAAACACTTCGAAATATTTCGATTGATTTTTCTGTTCAAAAAGAAAAAATATCCCTGGACCAGACAAAGTACCAGGATTAATTTTAAAAAATTTTTCTGATTCTCTTTCCTTACCATTATCGTTATTATTTAACCGTTCATTCACTTCAGGTATTTTTCCAGAATATTGGAAAAATTCATTTGTCCGACCAATTCATAAGAAAGATGCTAAAAATAATGTCTCAAATTATCGTCCAATTGCGAAACTCTCATGTCGGATTTATGAAAAACAGATCTACTGTAACTAACTTAGTTGAATCTTGTTCAAGCTTTTTGAATACTATGGAAGCTGATTCTCAAACTGATGTTATTTATAAATAAAACTTGTAATACGCTAGTCCCGTCTGGTCACCTTACTACTACACTCATATCAACAGACTAGAGTCAATTCAAAAAGAGTTTCTTAGATTTGCCTTACGTAATGTTTCCTGGTCCAACCCAATAATCCTGCCCCTTACCAAGATCGCCTCAAATTACTTCAATTAAATACTTTGCACTCGAGAAGAGTTGTTGCGGATATTTTATTTATAATTCAACTATTGACTGACGAAATTGATTCCCAAACTATAAAAGGCATAATCAATAAACAGATTAATACTAGTATACGATTTCGTTCAGAAAATGTTTTTAACCTTCCTTTTCACAGAACAAATTATTATAAATTTGAACCCATAAATAGAATGGCAGTTAACCAACATAAAAATAGTATAGACTTTTCTTTTAATAAAGCCAGGTTAAAGAAAATCCTATTCCAAATCCTTCCTTAATGCTACTAATCCTATTTATATATGTAGTCACTATTTCACTAATTATACTTAATTGGTTTCTACCCACGTAACATTTTATTCTTATAAAAACAAAATTAGTGCTACAAGATTTCTATATGACTCCCGATAAGCACTAAAGGTGTTATAATGATTTTTTTATGGGAATAATGTGCAATTGCGAGAGTTGTTATAATGGGATTTTGGGCAAGTGATACAGCAATGTTTTTATAAGTCTAAAAGTGCGTAATCCTATATTAAGAGTTAAAGTGTTGCTATAAGAATAGAATTGCTGAAATAGCAGTGGTGGTGTTAATAAACTTACTGTATCTTTTAGATAAATATTTTGCGACGGCCATTATTTTCTACAAACGAGGTAAATTTTTTTTAAATAAACAAAAACTGACTGTTTTATTTTGCATTCTTTTCTCAAAAATGTCATTTTTACTTAAAAGAATAATTATTTAAATATGAAATTTGATGCTATGCATTAACGTACATTATTATTAACATGTTAAGGATGCAATTTAAAAAGATATTTTCTTTTATTTATTTAAAAATTGGTTATTTTTAGAGGGCATTGTATTTTTTCGAATTATTTTTATAATAAATGTCAATGAAATTTCATTCCCAGCCAAATTTTGCATTTTGGTCACAATAATTATAAATATTAATACAATTATTTTTGACCCAAACATATTATTTATTAGTAAGACATTTTTTATATTATTAACTAATATCTATCTCCCTTTCCCAGGAAATAAATAGAAACTTCATAAAATTATTATTTGAAAATAAAAAATAATACCTTTCTCACTCTCGCATAACCTAAATTATTTCAAATGAATATCATTTCAAAATAAAAACATATACACTTGCTCCGGTGCCTTATAGGATTCTGCATTTTAGTGCTATAACGTATTTATAACCTTTCGCAGCAATTGCGGAGCACTCAAATTAACATTAATACTACTATAAGAGTGTTTATAATAGTGTTATAAGAGTGTGCAAGAGTATAGCAACAGAATTGTTACGTGGATATGCATTTATTGTTTTTCCTCACACTTTTTCTTTTTTTTAATCGAATTTAATTTTATTGAGATAGCTGTTCATCATTTTTTTTTTTGTTTATATTAATTTATTTCTAAGTTCATAGTGATTGTTATCAATTCTAATAATTTGCTTTTTATTGTAATTATAATTTAAAAATTAAATCTAAATAAAAAAAGAGGAAAAACCAATTAAAAATTAAATTAAAATATATTTTTAATTTAAATTGTTAATTAAACTACAATATTGTAAACCGTTTGAACTAAATGGTTAATGAATTAAATAGATACTTTCAATATTTCAAATGTTTAATTTTACTAAAAATCATTTTATTGTTCCGTTTCACAGAAAAATTTCTTTTTTTTTGCCGGGTATTTACTCTGCGGTTTCTACATAATATAATAACATCTTTTTGCCTTATCAAACAGACAATATGAAAATCTATTTTCATTCTCATTTATTTCAAAATCTATTGAGATCAAGCCCTTACAAATTATTATTTACAACTAAATTTATTTTATAAAGCAAAATACAAATAAAAATGATAAAAATTTTAAAAATCATTGCAAAAATTGATAATTTTGCTTTTAAAATTTAATTTATCATAGTCAAAATCAAATACAAAAGAGTATATATTAAAAAGACGTTTAGCATTAACTCCGAGTTCTGAACAATACCCAATTTAAAAGGAAAGCATATAAATAATTTACGAAATTAGCGTACAACAACCAAACAACGACTTATGCAACCATCCATTATTAAGTATTAAAATTTATATTATTTAGACAAGCAAACTAATTCAATAATAACATTTTTAAATCATTTGATTGCAGTTTGACATTATCGACTACACCTAGTAATCAAACATGAGCAGTAAAAGCTCATTTAAAAAAAAAAAATTTAATACATATTTCTCAAGCAACATTAAACCAATTGAAAAATTATTCAACATTCAGAGTCCTCATTACACACTTAAACACAATTTTTAAACACAAATTCATACATCCAACTTTATTTCTATACTAATTTTTCATGTTTTTTTTTTTTTAATTCACAAACATTTTTTTTTGTCACTGCCCCAACCAACTCAAGAATAATTTTTTAATTCTCTTTTCGAATTTAATTTGACGCATATAAAGCAATAAAATAAATTTTGCGACAAAACTTCAATTTTTTTAAATAAAGAACAAAACATCGTTAATTCAATTTACCACATTTTTATCACACCACAGGGGGTCATATCAACATCAAAACATTGCAAAAGAGAAAAATTAAAAGCAAAAAAAAAACAACAAAAATCAAAATACCATAAAGGATATTATTTGCAAGCAAATAAAATTAAAATAAAAACAAAATTAAAAATGCGAATTCCAGTAAATAAAAAGAAAACAAAAACAAAAAAAAAACTATCTGTTTTTCAATAAAATACAAAAATTAAAAGGTAGCAATAAAGAAATTTGCGCCCCTGTTCTGCGCCTTGTCTGTTGAATATTTATCAAATAACGTTTATCAAAAAAAAAAACAATTTCAAAAGATTATAAGTTAAGCGGTCCAAATTGCAATTGAAGCTGTAGACAGAAAAACATGTTGTGTCGCACAATTAAAAATTCAAAAAATAACAAAATAACAATAAAGGATTGTTTTTTTTCTGTTTTGTTGTGCAAATTTGTTATCTCAAGCGAAATCTAAAAATCTACATCACAAAACAACCAAAACAACAAAAAAAAGGGAAACTTGACGAATGACAGATTTGTTCTGCACTGTTTTTATTATTTTTATTTCATGTTCAATACACGCCAGATTTCAGATTTGTACAAACAACAAACTGGTGTTGTATGATAGTTTTTTTATTCTTTGGTTTTCAGATTCGAAATGATGGTTGCTGTGGTGAATATTCTTCTGATTGGTAGCAACAAAATGATTTTTAATCGTTTTTGTAATTTTAGATGGCTTTTTATTGAGAATATGAAATTTAAGAAAACCACAAAAAATGAAAAAAAAATTAAATACTAATCAAGTAATCTGAAGATCTTTGATGACGAATGAAGATCGTAACAATAAATCACACAGAAATGTTTAAATAAAAACAGAAAAACTATATTTTTTTTTTGTTTTTATTGTAAAGGATATGAAGTGAAGGAATTGCTTTTAATGAAAGATAAGAATGGTTAGGGAACAATTTACAAATGGTTGAAATATCGAAAAAATTAAAAAAGTGATGCCTAATGTTAAAAAAATTCGTTTTACTTTGTTTGTAAATGTAATTTTTCTTTCAAATTCAACTTTTTGGAGCACACCAATACTAATGGGAAAAAATATTTTTTAATTCATCCCATTTTGAAATAAAAATATTTAAATTTTATTTGTAGCCTGAAATAACAAATATAGAACTTATTAATAAATATATAAGCCATCTCGCTTTTACAATATTAAACTATTGATCATACATGAACAATATGAATGCTTCCGTATACGTTATGGCAAAGAATATTCAAAAATATAATAAATATCTGCCACACCTCCACAGGCAAGTGTTTTTAGTTCAATACTTTAATTGCAATGGACTTACTGCTCTAAATGCTTCAGCGAACTGTCGGCAGCCTCTACAACCTACCTAATATCTTACCTGTTATATACAAGAAATATATCCCAAATTAGCAACACTGTCATGGCTATTCCTTTGCACACCACACTGTGGTACTTGCAATTGACGTATAGATATATCGAAAAATCTACATAAAAACTTATAAATGCAGTGAGGTCCAAAATAAGATTATGGACCCAACGAATGGGGTATATTAAACTTAGTAAAAGCAAACATGAATATTTTACATATAAAAATATTACCACCATTTCTCTATCAATCAACAATAAAATAGTACCACATAGAAATTCAGTAAAGTATAATACTTGGGAAGGTGTTAGGTGCTAAACTAAGGTGGAAGTCACACATCAGAAAGAAAAAAGAAGACCTAAACATCTGATACAATCACTTTTACTATAATTACTTAGTCGTAATTATTCAGTATTTATCAGTACAAAACAAAATTCTAATATGTATATAGAATCAGTGATATTAAAATCTGTGTGTACATATGGTATTCAATTATGGTGCTTAACAAAGAAAACCAACATGGAATTGCTACAAAAAATTCAAATTAAAGTTATCCGTAGTTAATGCAAGATGGTATGTCATTTGAACATTGAAAAGTTTACGGATGAAATCTAAAAATATATAGTAGAAAACGGGCAGCGACTAGAAATTTATGAGAGGTCGAAAAGGGCAGCAGTATTTTATGTTAACAACAATGTCCGCTAACTTAAGAAGACGAAATCCAACCAATTGGGCAATACATCAATGTGAAAATTCTGTGATAATGATTTTTTTAACGGAAATTATTACATGCAAAATGATATTAAATAAACTTCCCATGCGGAAATTATTGCTATGGCTATTTTCTTCACGGGAATAATCAAATTGATAACGTTCCTAAACGAAAATTTATGTTGATCACAATCCTCCACAGAAAATATAATAATTTGTTAAACAGACGACCGAAAAAATTTACGAAAAAACAAGTCTTTCTAACGGTTATATAACGGAAAAATGATATGTGGGATTTAGTGGGTTCGACTCACATACTATGAAGAAACACGCGCGGCCAAATCCCATGATCTTCCTCAGGGATATCTTTCGAAATATATATATCGGGTGTCCCAGCGCATGGGTATCAGCTTTTTAAGACAGGAAGGAGCCGTTATTTTAGCATTAAAAAATGTATTAACTAAATCGGCGGTACACTATCGATTGGTGATATTCTCAACTTCCGGGAAAGACCGAAAAAAGGTTTTAGAGGCCCAAAAATCACGGAAATTGGCCGAAATCGATATTTTTAAATAAGAAGTGGTATTTTTTTTTGCAAACTCGGATTCTACTTGAAAAAGAGAAACAATTTTAAAATAACGGCTCCTTCCCCTCACGAAAAGCTGATACAAATCCTCTGGATCACCGGGTATATACAAAAATTTTATACTCATGTTTAGAACATTCGGAACGTAGGAGAAGATTTTCTTATATAGCTTTTAATATTTTATATTTATTAAAATGTGTTTGTGTTTATAGCTTACAAATTAAGTTGTTGCAAACGTTCAAATCTGCGAATAAAACAACAGCATTTAATTTTCATATTTTTTGTCGTGCTACAGACCTCATGAATGCTGAATTAAAAAAAAAAAATACTAAAAGTGAAACACAGAACTGACAAGTACTTCACACGCTTGTCTGTATACAATTTCAGTTTTAAGTTGAGCAAACACAGAATATTCAAACTATTTTCTGTCAAAATGTTATGAATAGGATGGAAAACGATAAATTCCATTTTAATTGGTTCCAAAAAAAAGTAGAAAATATATACAGAACTTCTTGGACTAAATTTGAAACCGAACATATATTCTACAATACAAACATTTTATTTACTATTGACAGCTATTAAACTATGGTATATTGCAGTAGGCAATACACTTTATACATTTGAGACTGTGTACAGTAATTCTAAATATTTATTTGTTTTTAAAAAATATTATGTCAACGCTATATTAATTTTGTCATTGGGGCCCTAGTTCACTGGAATTTCGAACACCGAATTGATTGGATTAATTTAATGTTTTTGTAAATATTCTAGTAAATTAAGGCTAATTTCATGTTTTTTGTTAATACTCTAATAAAATAGGACCCTAATCTTATTAATATCTTAACCATATAGTTAATTAGTGTCCCAGCGACAAAGGTCAGACAGTTCAATATATGAAAACATTGAAATTATTTCTGTTAAAAACTGGTGGAGAAGCAATAGTCTTCTATAGTTATAGTTTTAACTATTTTGAGTTTAATCATAATGCTGTTAAGGTCGAGAGGTTGAAAATTTATACGTTTTTCTTCATTGCTTTCGGTTATTTTTGTTTTCAGTATTTTGTTTATAGCTGAATTCATTTGAAGATTTTCAGAGGTAAAAAGGGCTTTAATTTAATTTGTTATTCATGTCAAAACATTAGATGGAGGAGACCTATTATATTTATATCAGTTCGTACGTTTGACCAGTTAGGGAAACATAAATTGGCAAAGAGGAAATTAACAAAATTTAAAGAGAACTACAAACGAAGGTGTCAATGTTGGTCTTGAATTACTACAGACCATAAGTACAAAATTGGTTATGTTTAAAAAACACATAAGATAGAATTAGGTTTCGGATTTACGATATTCTGATTACAAACTGTCTTTTACCAGCTATGAACTGTACAAATGATTGAATCACATTCAATGATGTAAGAATGAACCCACACTGCTTCTTGTGTTTCTCCTTTGATAAGTAGAATTAATTCAGCTTCACTATGCTTCACTATGCTTGCACTCATGTCCACAAGATAATTTTTCCAATTGTTTTATTTTGAAATCTACGAATAATTCTATGATGCATGCAACTACTTTAAAAATCATATATGTACAAACTGTTTTCAAAATTCAATTGTAGTTAGTTGATTGTCATAAGCCAGTCTCATTTTCTGATATTTATTTATTTTTTTTTAAAAAAGTGTTACCACTAATATTTAAATAAATTTTATTATATTATTAAAATATCATATCCAAGTCATCACCACAAAATTAAATCCTTTTTTAAAAATTTCAGATTTTTTCAATAAAATAAAATAGACCTAAATAACCAGTAGTCTGTATTCTGTTTTTTTTTCAACCAGTTCGCGGTTAGCTTGTCTTTTCTTTTAATGAATGGACAACAGAAAAAATAAATTCAGTTAATAAAAAAAAAAAAATAAACAAATGATAGCATCACAAAACAGCAGCATCAATTCAGTAACAAGTCTTCAAAAAAAAAAAAAAAAAAATAAATCTATAGATACAAGTATGGATTTACTATTGGCAGTATTTTGTCATTGTTCCCATAACATATACTTGAAAGGTTCCTGTCCAATTTTCATTTTTATATGGAAATATCCTGCAGTGAGCAAAAACAACAATAATATAAAAAAAATAAAAAATTACGAATTATTTGAATTGTCACAACAGGTGGTAATTAACTGATGATGTTGAATCCAATTATAAACAAGAAATTAACAAAAATAAAAAAAAAAAAATAAAAATTGGACACCTTTGAATAGATCTATACAGTATCTAAAAATGGGTTGAAAAGATACAATTTTAAAGGAGTTTTTTTTTTGTTTTTATTTTATTTTATTTTTTCTTCTTCTTTTTATTCATTATGGTCATCTAGAGAAGAGATAGGGTCAGTGATTGTAATTCTGACAAAACATTTTAATATTTTTAAATGGGCAACTGATATTTAAAAAAATGGGAACGTTTAAAAAAATTTTTTTTTTTTTTTTTGTCTTTGTTGACCTGTTCTTAGGATTATTCTGAAGTATATTAGAACAAGTTTTGTATTTTGAATGTTATTCTAATTCGATTATATTATGGTTTCCTTTTTTTTATTTTTTCTATTTTTAAATCTCATAGAGTGCTTTTGTTCAGTTCAGATATTGTTAACTATAGATTCACGGTCAATTAAAACAAATAAATTAAATTTTCTTGATTTTTAAGAAAATCCAAATTCACATAATTTATAATCCTATAATTTAATTTGTAATGTATTCTAAAAAAAAAAAACTAGTTCTATGTCGGTACAAACAGTTTCTTAAATAATAAACAACACCGAAAATAAGTAGGAGATTTAAATAAAAAATTGTTAAGCTTGTAGATACATTGATGTATGGGTTCTATAAAAAAAAAATCAGGATCACTTAAATCCTTTTTAAATTTAAATTTAAATAAAAATAATTTCATTAGGATTACAACAATACGAGTAGGGCTTGTATTTTATATTAAATTATAATAATTTGGATAAATTTCAAACTAAAATTTTTTTTGATGGATGATCAACACTTCAAAATGCTTGATTTCGTTAATTAAGTTATTTTGTGTGGGTATAATGATCAGTGGAGTTTAAATGTAGGTAGGTAGGTAAATAGCAACGACGAAGGGTCCATGGAACCAACGGAACCATTGGTTCCCTTTGATTTTATGATTAACATTATTTCTTTTTACATTTTCATTACTGAATTCATAAACGATTTTTTTTTTTTGTTACAAAATAATTCTTCTACAGTTCATTACAAAATTTCACTTCACATTTTATAAAAATAAATTTCAGAATTTTTTCATTTCAACTCATTCTCTTATTATGGGAAATAAAATTTATTTTAAATAAAATAAATTTAAATTGTCATAGTAGGCCACTGAATAAAACCATATAAAACTCGCCATACATATCTTATAAAATAATATTGCAAAGGAATCAATTTTAAAATTACTTCACATACATACATTGAAATTCTAGAAAGAAAAAATGTTGTTTGCTACTAGCCTACTACTATTTAATTTTTCAAAAAATATTTAACATAACATTATATAAAATAAAACTCATTAAAAGAAAAAAACTTACATTACAAAATAAAATCGTAACAGTCTAACACTGTAGGTATACATATATGAAGGGAACCAATTTTAACATCGCTTCCAGTAACCTTACAAATGCTATGAAAAAATTTTATATATCCTTTTTCTTTATAAGATTTTTTTTTAGCATACCATACAAAAATAAACTCAAAGGGAACCAATTTTAAAATCGCTTCCACAGCTAACAGCTTGTATAATATAATAAAGAATAGTAAATTCCACATAAGAAGAAATTTAACATTTTTAGAGGAATAGGCAATGTTAACTCTCAAATTTTATTTTGATTGTGTATGCGTAATTGGATTGTATTTTGCCATATTAATTATTTTATAAGGAAATATTGTATTTGTTTATATATATATATATATATATATCGACATACCTATATATAATATTAATATTGATTTATAATAATTATAAAGTATTATAAGTGAATGATAATTGATTGATGAGATAATGAGGAGAAATAAACAGAAAAAGATGATACAGAAGAGAACAATAAATGCATGCAAATCAATATGCATACAGAATTGTAAATTAAAAACAAAATATATAAATATAGAGTTTTGTATTTACTATTTTTTTGGCTGTAGAAAAAAGATAACTTTTATAATAAAATAATATTAATAATAATATGAATATGAAAACTTATATGTGGCTTATTAGCTATATCTCCTACTCCATGTATATAATTAATCATAAATAAATAAGAGAATAATAGAGAAAAAAGCGGTTAATATGTTATTATTTGTTATTTTTTTTACTCATGAATTTATGAAATCTTACAATAAAAAATGTTTGATATATCCTATTGTATTCGAAAAATCTGTGAATTCGAAAAAATCATTGATCAAAATATGATGATCCAGAACTTTGAAGAAAAATTTCCAAAAGTATTGAGGAATTTGACATTCTAGAATTAGCATCTAGAAAAAGGGAACTTTGTGGTAAAAATTTTCCAAATTACTGTAAAACATTAATAACAGATATTGGCCAAAAACTCATTTCAGAAATTAAGTACCGTTTTGAATAACTCAAAAAAATTAAATTTATTGATTAACTGACATAAGTCGATATAACGATTTCGAAGAAAAATACCCTAGTGATCTTGTAAGCAATTTGCAAGAAAATTCTTAGGAATATTTTGAGATATTCAAATTGGAAACAGAATTAAAAGTGATATTCAGTGATTCAGGTTTTCAAAGTAAGAAAAATGCTGGAGAGATTGTACACTTTTTGAAGAAGTGTGGATTAGACCGGTGTTTAACGAATTTACAAAACTTTGTCAATTGATTCTTACTATTCCTCCAATAACAGCAACATCAGAACGTGTCTTTTCATGCTTAAAACGAGTCAAAAGTTTCATGCGAAATAGAATGGAATCGGAAAGATTAAGTTCTCGTTCTGTTTCAACTGAAAAAGATTTACTGAAATCAATTAAATCATCAGAGAATTTTTATGATAATGTAAAAGGAAAGGAGCATTAATCTTCAATATAAATATTAATTATTGTCTGATAATCGGTGATAGAATTAATTTTTAGTGTATTTCAAACGTAATTTTTTTTTTTTTTTTTTCATTTCATTTTTTAGTAATTAATACTTTTTTAAAGTTTTAAATCTATTTAGGTACCTTCAAATTACATAAAACAAAATTAGTTCAATTTTGTTACAAATTAGTTCAATTTTGTTAAAATTTATAAACAATAATTTACCAAAATAATGCCTAAAATATTTACACTACAAAATTTAAAATAAAATAAGATAAAAATTTATGAATATTCAATAGGCAAAATACAAATTTAATTATTCGTTTCTATACTTTACAAAAGTTATCAAGATTTTTTAGAAAAAATCTTCTGCGTTTCTGACTTCCACTGTTAAGTGATTAAATATTTGAAGACCTTTATAAAATAAATTGTTTTGGGTATTACTTCTACGAAACAATGGTAACCTAACAAATTTGCAATATATCATTTGCATTTCATGAATTTTTTTTTTCCTATCATAATAAGTTTATTTATTAATTCAAAGTTTAAAGAAAAATTGTTTAGTCCATATAGTGACTAGCTATAATAATTAATCTTAAGATATCACGTTGTAGGTGAATTTAGTAATTTAAAAATCTCACAGTCCTATTAAGCTGTGATACGGCCTTTTAGGCTTTTTTCAAAGATTTTCACCTTCAAAGAGAAAAAAAAAAAATTTGTGCTTAATAGTAAACTATTATTTCCAGAAAATTTTTAATTTAATACAATGTAAAGTAGTTAAACCTGCCTAGTTCTCCTTAGTTCATACTTTTCGACTTTTTAATGAATTGATTCCCTAATCTGAATGTTCACGCTTCGTCACTGGTAAATAGAAGAGACAATTTAACTTACTTCTACAAAATCAATTAGAAGTTTTTTTTTTTTTTTATTCTTTATTCAATCAACGAATTTACATACGTATGTAGTTATACAATAAATAATTATATATGTAAATTGTTAAATTATGTATGTAGTTGTACAATAAAATTTGATAAATTAAAAATTTGTAATTATATAAAAAAAATTGTTTAAAAATGTAAAATAATATTTGTTATATAAGAAAATTAAGATATGTCTCATTGTTTCATTGAATGATTAAGACCTTAGCCTGAGCTGTACGGTGGCATAGTAATTAATAATTATGTATTGAAAGTTAATCAAAAATAGTTAAAAATTTCAAAATAGTAACAATTACGAATTATCAAATTATCGAATTTCTAATACCACGACTTCCATAACCTATTTCTTGTTTTTGGTTATTTTAGGGAATCACTTTCCTATCGAGTTTAAATATAATTTAGCTTAAAACTAAAAACTAAAAACACAATCACGACGAATGACGAGTGATGAGTAACCAAATTTCGCGCTTACAGACATACTGTTTTTTTGACACACTTCAAAACTAATAAAACAAAAATAGAATAAATAAATTGTCGTAATTATTTAAATTGATATTATTTTAAAAAATATTATTAAACCAAATTATTTCTTTGCAAAATGGATATTTTTCATCTGGAAGTTAGAGAAATAAAAGCGATTTAAGTTCAATAAATCAATTTGGAGCAATTCCTAGAGCAATTGAATTCAAAAGCTAAAAAAAAATTATATTAATCTATTAAAAGTTTCTTATATAAATTTAAATCTTATTATTATTTTAAATACATTGCGAAACATTTTACGATAAAAAGCTTATACTATTTAGTAATTATAGCTACTTCAAATACATTAAAGCTATAGTTTTATAATAGTATAGTTGCTTCATAAAAACCATCAGAACCGCTATCATCACCGCTAAAATCAATGAATCTATCTACTATAGATTCCTTAGAATCATTTAAAGTTTTCGATGCCTAAACTCTATCTTTATTATCGACTAATGATAACATAATTATTGTTAAATGTAATTTGTCCGGATGAATGAATAGTTTTTCATTACATCAAATTATATCGCCATTTGCTATTATATCACACTCAGTAAACATTTTTATATTATTTATATATACATATGTAATTGTAAATTGATTTCAATTTTATATTTTACCATAAATCTTTTATAAGCATCTTTGATGATTTGATTATTAAATGGAGCACAAATGAAATGTGTTGAAGTGATTTTTCTTCTTGATGGCAAAACAATTAAATCTAATTTTCAGCATGCATATTTAACATTATTCACGGTTTTTCTTATTGCAATCAAAACAAAATAAATTGGTTAATTAATTAAGAAATATAAATAGAAATACCAATAACAGTAACATCTCCCTGTGATCCTTTTTTTGGTACAATTATGCAAAAGTTTGTTTCAGATTCAATTCTTTTTTTTGTCCTTTTCTTACAATTATATGTGAAAAAAACATACTAGTTACATACATACAAATTTAAAGATATAATTTTTTTTCATATAATTATGTACAAAAATTTTTTTAAATTTACCTGGTGCATGAAATTATGTCTCATATTGGCCACTTTTAAAAAAAAATTCTCTATCATCTTCATCATCATCTTCATTGTAAAAATATTTTAAATGGCTAAATAACAATATATTTTCTTCTTCTACATAACCCTTGTATTATTCGTTACTTTTATTTGAGTTATATTTTATAAATTTTTTGGCAAGGATCTGTTCTATATATAATATCGTTTGTTAATCCAAATCAACTCAGATTTGAGCACATGCATCTTAATATTCTTATTCCAAACCAAAATGAAGAATATAAATATAAATACCTATATCTAATCTAAATTTTAAAATCACTTTCTAACTTATATAATATGTAACCTAATTTATTTATATTTTGAACACAACAAAAATAAACAAATGACATCAAGTAAAACCAATTTATATTGGTATCATTTAATGTCATTCGGATTCGTCGACGAGTAAAATAGAAATGGATCTATTTTTTGAACGAGAAATTTTGGTTATTCGTCATTTGTCACGATTTACATATAATCTCATGTATTTGAACGCGGAAAATTCGATATTTGCCGTGATTGTGTTTTCAGCGTAAACCTAAAATATGAATGTGAATTCTATCTAAAATAACTTACAAGTACTTGTTTAAGTTGCAATTAGATTATGGCAGTTTTAAATAAAATTATATTTACTCAGAAGTTGATCTTCTTCATTTGTGAGTTATTTAAAGACAATTTCCATAATAATTTTAAGATTAATTGTATATTATTGATAATATACTAATTTTAGTCGGCTGATTGTGATAGTACCGGCGCAAGGTCAAAGAGATTTATTGCTCTACTTGTCGGATATATAGATCTGCTAAACTATATTAGATATATTAGATAGATATGATCTACTTATCGGATATAATATAATTCTAAACTAATAGATTTGATAGTAGAATCCAAAATATTCTATCCTGAACTTATATTATATACTCAGTTGTTAAAAGAAAATTTATAACGAAACCTTAATAATCTTAAATAAATACATAACCACTTTAATCCAATTAATCAACTTGTCATATATATTTATTTGTTTTTAAATATTGTAGCAAAAGTTAAAGAAAAACGTCTGTTTTGAAGAACCGCCAATAAAGAAAGATGCAAAATCATATTTCTTTATTTGATAGTAAAACATGTGACAAAAAGTGGGTGGGTTTTAAAAATGTTATTTATATAAAAAAAAAATGAATATATTTATTCCGTGGATGAAATGGAAAAAAGTACGGTACACATATCTGAACCATTTCAAAACCGATTTTCATTATTATTCTTTTAACTACGATAGATATTTGTAAGGCGACGTGTATAATATACGTGACAAATAGTCAATAAGTTCATTAAGTCATTTTAACATACAAAAATTTTAATTTTTCAAATTAACGCAACGAACCAATTGCCAAAATTAAATTCAATGTGTGTGTGTTTTTTTCTTAAATTATTACGGATGCGGTTGTTGCCTAAGTTAAATCAATAAAAAAATAAAATATAGTATCAAGGGCATGATGGAATATTGAAAACGATACATAATAAAACTGTGTACGACTTCTGATCAAATTTCCTTGAATGTCGAAGAACGAACGAATACCAATTCTGTTTTATTCTTTATTGGTTAACAAGTATATAAATTGCTCAAATTTCAATCTAAATTTATTAAACATGTGATATAATTTGGCTTTTTAAATCTATCTAAATTTATTTCAGCTTTATTAGTATATCCAGGCATATTAATACATTAGTACACAGATTTATGAGAACATTTTTACTAATATTCATAAACTAAATAAAATAACCTAAACTAACCATTTTAACATTTTGCACAAGTAGCTAAGCTGCTCATCATTATTATTATTTAGAATCCTACAACAAAATATTTCTAAAGCCTGTTTCAACTTCTGTTGAATATTTTTGTTTTGTTGTCAAACATTAAATTTCTGTTCCTGTATTTAATATTGCATAGATACTTAAATCCAAACCAAACCAAAATCAGTACTAATATTTTATATTTCTCGTGCTACTTTCAAAGCTCATATATCTACAAATTTGATCTATCATTGATTGCGTTCAATTACGTATCTAACTTCCGTTGTTGGTAAACATTTGAATAAATAAATCCTAAAATCCTAAAATCTGTGATGTTTACTAAACAAATAAATAGAAAATAATTTGAATGTAATTTGATCTAAGATAACGGATTATTTCCGTTCTTTTGCATAACGCTTGTTTCATTCCGAATAAAAATAAATATTTTTTATTATTATTATTATTATTCCGTTATTTAACTTCCTATTTAATTTCAGACCAATTTTATTTCTGTTTTAATTTTTTTTTATATATTTAAAACAGCGTTAAAATGGAAAAAACAATAGTTTACGGTAATCCTTTCATAAAAATTAAAAATTTGTTTTAAATTCACATTTATTTTTTTTTTTTTTATTTCAAGGCAATTTAATTTTTACGCAAATAAAATGCCAAATTCTTGACAGTATTTTTATTATTTTTTTTTTTTTTACATAAAATATCAAATTACATGCAAATTCATTCGGTTCGCAATAATTTTTATTAAAATTACTAAAAAAAATTTTTTTTTATGTTGATACTACCAATAAAGTACCCCCAAAAAAACAACCATAAAAATAAAAACAGAAACCAACCAAACATAATTACTTTTGCCACCAACATCCTGATTATTCTGAAAAAAAAAAAAAAAATAAAGAAATCAAAATGCAGTTGTGATGCCTAACTTTAAGTTTACAATTTATTAAAGTAGAAAGTGTAATTTAATTATGAGGTATCAATATGGTTCTCATAATCTAGATTTTAGTATGATGCAAGATATTATTGTCTAAATTTTTGTTATTTTTCAATGGCTCGATCAGTTTTGTCCTCTTAGAATATTTTCAAGTATTGAGTTGAATCATCCTTTCTATTCTTGATATATTATTTACATCCAAGCAATTGTGTTTTTTCTATAATTTTACGAGCATTAAGTGGCTTGTTGTATTGTAGAGTTAACAGTCTACTTTGATACCGCTTTTGATAATGTTATTTAGAGCAAATTGGCATTATGGTTGAAGCTATTTAGAGATATTTCAAATCCATTGTGATTGGAGACTATGCTTCAGCAATCATTTAAACTTAACGAAAGTATACTTTCTCAGTCTAGTAAAAAATTAAAATTTTATTATCCACCGAATTTAAATTCAAGCTTGCCACATGGTTGATGTGCCATTTTACTATCAAGGGATATATACATACAGTGGTATTAAATTTACCGTTGTTTATGTAATTTGTTTTTCTGAATCATTATATTTAATCTGTAAATTGAAAAAAGTACGGTAAAAATATTTATACCATTTTACAACCGATTTTCATTATTCATTCATCAAAGTACAGAATTCACCAAATATATTCACCAAAGACTCGGTACCTTGTCTGAATTAAATTTAAATTAAATAAATTATTACGTATGCCTTACGTATGGTTGTTGTCTAAGATAAATCAATAAAATAATATTATAAAGAGGGAAAACAATTCATAATGAAATACTGAGTACGATGTTTTATCCAACTTCCTTGAATTTTGAGGAGAGAGCGAATACTAGTACCAATTAAATTTAGAATTTGGTTTTTTCTTTTTGGTTCTGTCGGACGTGAAATCAAATCTACCTCATCAATTATTACATTTCAGTTATTTTAAAGAAGTTTTTTGTAGATAGAATTATCATAGTTAATCTTGGCACTTCTTGCTCTTCTTCCAATGGTCTTACGTCTTCCAACCGACTTTTTTGCTTCTTCCTGAGGTTGTGTGACATTTGGATTTTATCAAATGATTTGTTTCGTAATCTTTTTCAGAACTTCTCCTTCGCTCAATAGAAGATTATCATTATTACTTGCAATTTTAGAGATGTAAGAATTGTTATGAGAAACATATGAATGGGCTATTCAAATGTCACAGCTCATCTTGCTCCTCTTGGACAACGTCGTTTAGTCGGAGCTATCTCCTTTTTTTATAAATATCTCGTAGGCATTGGCACATACTCAGTAAAAATTAAATATATATTACCTCCACTGAAACGCTTCCACCGTGACACACGAAGGGCAGCATGTGTTCATTTCTACACAATTGAAAGCCCTAGATGGCAAAAGATAAGTTATGGAAATTCGTTTATAACCTTAACATCCCGAATGTGAAACCAAATTCCATCTTATGTGTCCCCAAAACATAACAAATTCTATATTTATGACCTAAATAACTTCAAGGCGAACATTAACACCTTCGTTCGTAATTTTCCTAATTTTCCTTGCCCACCCTAACCAAACGTACCAATCGATATAAAATGTCCTCACATAGTGTTTTGGCTACGTATAAAAAAAAAAATATTCCACTGGCAATCCCTTAAAGGTATAGTAAGTGCAAAATTATGGAATAAACAGTTGTGGCATTGGATCAGCGACTGACCAATGCTTTCATTATTTACCATAGCACAGATTAATGTTAATATCTGTATAAAACTATTACCTCAACCAAGTACGAACTAAGATCGTAGAAGAAACGAATTAAAATAATGAAAATAAAAAAAAATTAATAACCGGACAGTGTTGTCCAATGATGATATACGAATTTTTGTGCCTGTTACATTTGTTTGCTCACCTTAGTCTACAACATAAAACTTCATCAGTCTGAGTGCTCTATTTTGAAGCCTTTTGAAGTTATTTTGTTATGTGCTGTTTCCCCAGAATACTATTTTTTGTATTCAACATAATTTTGTGTATAAAACATTTTTAATACTATTAATAATGTTTTATAATTAAAAATGTGGGCTTTGAAACGTCATTTAAGCTTTCAGTTATAAAATGCGAAGCTTAACTGATATTTTATAATTTTTAGCAGATAGCTACTTTAATTTTATTTCAACTTTTTTTCACTTCGGTCTGAATTTTCTATGGAACTCTATTTTTTAATATTTTTTTCTAATTTCCAATTTTACATTCCAGACGGAAAAACCGCTTTTGAATATCGAATAAAACTTGATTATCGCACACTTTGAAAGAAAATAAAAGTTCTTAACCCAAATGAAGCAAAATAACTCCTAACAGTGCTAAAACAAAAAAAAATAAAATAAAAACAAAAAATTGGTGTTAAAATAATTTTTAAATGCTGCCTTTTTAGTAGCTGTGACTGCTGTTCCACAGAATTTAAAAACAAATTTTTAATAATGTAAGGCTTTTAAATAAAAAAAAAAATAAAAACAAATTTTTCAATTTACCAGTGCAGGATAATATAAAAATTATTTTCGGTATATGAGGTTTTTGATCTGTTCTGCTCAGTTGATTTAAGGTATTCTGTTAAAGAGAGAAAAATTATGAAAAAAAAAAAAATAAAAAACAAAACAAAACAAATGTTGTACCTTTCAATGTATTCTGATTTTACCTTCCTTAATTTTAAATTACACCATAGTTTCAAATTACATGTTTTAACACGTCTTAAAAAATTTATTTATTTATTTTTTAACCGAATTATTTATTGACAGTACTCTACTAAAGTGAGTAAAACATTTTTCTTTGTCTTAATTTATTTTTTTTTTTTTTTTAAATTGTGTCGGTTGTTGTCAAGTGTGTTTTGCACACGAGACAATTTTGTAAAATTTATAATTAAAAAACGTTAATTAAATAGAAAATTGCATGGGGGATGGGGGCAAGAACTCTTAGATATATTTATATTCGTATTTTTTTTATAAACAGCTTTTACGAAGAGACTTTTCTAAATCATTATTCAGGACATGAACCCTGTGATTCCTGCTTATTATTTTTGTCTTAAATATCATTTAATTTTTTTTAATTTTTCGATTGATAACTGATTTTTCTGCTTTATTATTGGTGACGCAGATAATGATACAAGTTTTATATATGTTAGTTATTTTACTTAGAGTGTTAAAGTACAAGCTTTTCTATATTGTGCCATACAAAGACTACAGAGCTGTTGGTCTTATAATTGTTTCAGCCTCAATCTATCTTTATACAAATATTTCATCATCATCATTATCATCATGGTTCTAGTACCACATTCATAGAGCATAGATCGAGATAAATTTGTTCCATCGTCTTTTATCTGCGGCTAATAAAAGCTCTTCAATTGTGGCCACGTTCTTTGTTGGGTACTTGCTTGGAGTCTGTCTCATTTCAACACTGATATATTTGAAATTGGCTACCACTTTATCTCTTTTCATTTAAATTTTAACTCTTTATAAATTATCAGATCTCAATGAATATCGGTTTTGTGACCATGGAGTATTAACTTAGTTCCACATCAGTACCTTAATTTGGAATGTTTAAATGCTTTTAATAAAGGTTTGTTTTTTTGTATCATATCCCCATATTTGACTTCAATATTTCTGTGTCCACAAATAATAGCCCGATTATGTCAAAATAAGAAAAAAAGAGATAATATTATAACGGCAACATTCAGAATTTTCGAAAGTAATTCCAGTCAAAATCTAGTTTGAACGTAACATTTGCAAGGTAGCCATGATAAGTAAAATTTTTAAGGTTAGGCTTATGTCAATATGACCTAAAAATGTTTTTGCCGTAATCATTTATTTAGCTGAACCAAACGATACCTCTAATTGTTGGATTTGATGTAATATTTTGAAATAATTTGTAGTAACTGTAAATAGTAAATTGAAATTATCATAATCTTTATTTGCCGGTGTGATAAAGCTGGGACCCTTATTCTAGTTTTATTCATTAATTCTAATGTTTAAATATGTCGTTCCACTTGTTCAGTTATCTAGATCTTGCCCTTGTATATATTTCTAAGCTCTCAAGAACTTAAAATTTTTTATATTTTACTCGCAACATCAATTTAATAGATATAAGCGGTTATGATTTGTTGCCACAGATTTGACAGATGAAAATTTTTGTTGGTTTTTTTTGTTGTTTTTTTTTTTGTTTTTTTTTATAGTTATATTTCCCTTTTAAACTTAGACTTTAAATATAAGTAAATTATTATTTAATTGTTTTTTTTTTATATGATGGAAATGTGAAAAACAATATTAAATGTCAAATGTAGACAGAATAATTTAAAAAGCCAAAATTGTATATAAGAAACCCAAAATTGCATATAAGAACAATTGTTGTTTAAGTGATGGATTTCTTGCATAACCAATAATTAATGAGCCAAATACTGTTCCAATACCAGTACCAGAACTGGCTACAACTACAGTAGCTGCCCCAGCACCGATGAATTTGGCAGCGGAATCAATATCACGTGTGACTGATGAGGTCTGGAATACTCTAATTTGTGGCAGTAATGCAACTGGAGTTGTGTTCTGAGCATTCAAAGTTTGACTTTGTTCGATAACTGCACTGCTAATTGGCCTCAAATATCCTTTTGATCCAGCGAGCATAGCACTTCTGGCAATTGGGGCGATACGCGAAACTGTAGATACGAACATATTGATTTATTTTTTTTAATTTAATGAGGCTACTAGAGCAATCTTTCTCACAAAAGCACCGGATGACTTACCAAAGATTAGTGATTCAAGAAGATTTGTATAGGCCGAAACCGTGAAATTCCATCCAACTGAAAAATATAGGTCCCTGTATTTGAACAGTTATTTTTGTTTTATTTTCATTTTCATTTGTTATTTCCAATGCAGCTTTAGATATTTGGCGTTACACCAACATAGAAGCTCTACACAATATAAATATCACAATATTATAGGAATTGGTACTAAAATATTTACGACTTACTATTCAATTTTTACAATAACAAAAAAATTAGAAAATCAACAATTTAAAAGAAAAATTAAATTTTTCCAACTTGACAGTTAACTGATTTTTCTTCAGCACTCAAAATAATGTCCTGGTGAGTTTAAACACAAAATAACCATTGTTTTTTTTTTGTTATTTTTTTTTTAAATTAATTTAATTTCTTATAAACAAATATAAAATATTGGATTATGTAGGAGCAAAAAACTAATTTAAATATGAAATTCACACCTGACACACATTTTTCAATTTTTTCTATATTTTTTTGTTTTTTTTTTTTTTTTTTTTTGATACATTGTAAGGACTTAAAAAAATTAAGTAAGGGTTGTTTCGTTTGACATTTAATCCCAAAAGAAATCAAAACTATCATCAATAATGTGATTATGATAGTTAAGAAATTTTTTTTTATATAGAGAATTTATCCCTTATATTTTGCATAAATATTAATGGGTTAATGTGATAATGAGAATGACTTTCAAAAGTCAAAAATCAAAAAAATTAAAAAAAAATTTAAAAACCAATCAGTGTTTGATGAATTGAAATAATTAATGAAGAGAATTTGTATATATTTAAATATTTATTATGTATAGGCATTATTTTTGTTTATTTTTTTTCTCAATAGATATTTAAATTAAGTTTAAAAATAATTCTCATAGAAGGGTTAATTTTTTTTTTATAAGTACAAATCTTTAAGATACAAATAAAAAAAAATTTATAAGATAATTAATTCAAAAAAGGGTGAATTTCTAATTACACTATATTATGGAAGATGTAATATAATTTTTAATATTTTAAACAAATTTCCCTAATTGTAAATAGAGGTTTCATAGTTTTGGTTTTTTTAGTGTTCGCCATTTAATTAATGTACTTAAAAACTATTAGGGTATAGCAATGTTAGGAGAAATTTAAAAAAAACATAAAATATTGTTGTCGGAAGAACTTGAGAATTTCTATTTAAAAAAAAAACAAACACAATATAGCATAGGTCCTGTCAACAGATAGTCAAACTCAACAAATTAGCTTTATTTTATTTTAGTTTAGCTAAAATGGGAGGACAGTAGATGAGGATATGCTCGGACGCCTTCTTGAGTGTCAAAACCCTGGCAGAATTTACAGTTATCATTATTAACAAGTCCCAGTCTTTTTATCCTAATCTTTCTTTTATTAAACTGAAGGAATTTCTTGATTTGCCCTTTATCATAGTTTTTTTACTAAATTTATTTTATCACTTAATATTAATACAGTTTAAAGACTAAAATGTGCCTTTTATTTATGTGCACATGTAGGTGGTTTATATACATTTATATCCTACTGTTCTCGTTGTTATACTTAGACTGACTTAATTTCACTACTTTTAATTATATACTTATATTCTTGCTATTCTAATTATATATTTAGAGCTTGCTCTGAGGACACTACTACTTTTACATTAATTATAGTACCGGAGGTTGATGTTGTTTTTTGTTTTCAAAATTTCTGAACTCTCATTTCATGAAAGTCACAACTCGCCAATCAAAGTTCACCTGTCTTCTGGTTACCTCACCTGTCTTCTGGTAATTCTACAATCTCTCTTATAGGTAAATGGATTTTTGGAACCGCTGAACTGAGGTATATTTCAACCATTTTTCTCTAGCGATTTCACCCGCTACTTTATTAGCCTATATTATTTTCTGTATATTCTATCGACCACCTGTTTTTAAGCTAATCTGTGCAAATTGCTAATTTGCCATTGTTATTCCGAATTAACTTTTCAATCTGATCCACTTTAAAAAAAAAACCTTCAAACAAAAAAAAATTAGTCTATAATATAATCAAATCTAAGATTTTCTTCTGTATAACACCAATTCGATCCTGGACGATCAGTTGAAATTATTTTGTCAAATGCTGGAAATCATATTCAGTGTATTGTTTTCTGTTAATTGCTGTATGTACACATTCGCCGATTATATTGAAGTCTGCTAATTTATAAATACTTCTCACATATGACAATCGTTTACCTTTCACACCACACCTTCCTTTTGATTTCAATTTGAATTATTAGAATTGTAGCATGTTGTAATTTTCATTTCGATGATGTTTACGAACACGAAATTATCTCCAGATGATCAAAAACAACCTGTGCAGATTTTTAAAAATGTAAATAAAAAATTAAGACAGTTGTGAAAAGCCAAATACAGTGGTAGGCCAAGAATAAATTTAAAAAAGGACTTTATTTAACCATTTGGAAATTAGCTGATGGGAACACTTTCCGAGAAGTCTCCGACCGATTTAATGTGGTACAAAGCACATCATTTAAATGTTTTTTTTTAATCAAATCATTTGAATGTACATTACGAATATATAATACAAATAATTTTTGGGCCATTTATCTTATGATATGTAGGCCATCATTACATTTTAATTTATTATTTTAGTTAGTGTTTACTTTTATTTATTTATTCTTTTTTATTTTTAATTCTAGGGTGAGTGTTGTTTGACTACATATTTCCCCATACTCTAAAGTCATCTAGTAGATCTTTAATTTTTCTTATGTTTTCTTTTTTGTTAATGGCGGAGTGCTGTTATTGGATTGATGTTATTGTCCTGCCACCATTTCTTGGTTTCCGGACATTAAAGATATAATAATGTGGTTCATACTCATTGTCCGATCGCAGTGGTTACACTTAAGTTGGTCGCTACCTTCAAATAGATATTTGTGTGTGTAGCTAAAGACCTTATCACTCTGGATTTAATTAATTTGACCCATAGCTCTCTGTTAGATTTGTATAAGTTGGTTGTTGAGGCATTCGGAAGATGTGATTTCGTAAAGAGGTTTGTTTAACTTAAAGTGTATGTTTCGGTCTGGAAATTAAATCTGCTATTGTTATTATTTTTGCCATTGAGCATTAGGAATGATTGTTCTGCTGCGGCTGTTTCGAGGCATAAATTAATTATTTGATCGGACTCAGAAAGAACCCACACCGAACATACCATTTCTTGAGGAGTGTTTATATTATGGCGTAGTCCATATACTTCATCGAACATTTCGACATAACCCAAAGTTGTGGTATCTCTTTATGTGGAACCATTTTTTATTTTTATTCGGTTGTATGTGGTTTTTAGGTTGTCGAACTCTTTTTAATCTCATTTCACACTCCATTTCAATTCTCATCGAAATTAATAATTTATTTTCAGCGTCCGTTCAATATATTTTTTCCTTCGGAACTTCTATATATTTCCACTTCTTCAATTTTACAATATTTTATATACACCCATATTCTCTTAGACCCATCGTTGACGAGAAGAAAATTGATCTTGTCTCGTCTCGTTGAATATGCATTTTTGTTAGACACTGTAAGCGGCGCAATAGAACATTTTATATATATATACTATTCATTTCTTACTGTCAAAAAAAATTATTGGTATATAAACAAAATATGTTTTATACAATTTTTGGAAAGTATTATTGGGGTTTAGTTTTAAAATATTTTTTGAATAACAAATGAATATAAATATATATTTATTTTTTAAATATTTTTTAGTTTAGTACATACACAGTAGTAAAACAATATTAGTAATAGTTTGCGGTCATACTTCACGATTTTATACCATATAACAGTACTTCTTGACAAAACAACAACAAATCTTGACAAAACGAAGTCTCAGTCCTATATCAAAAGTCACGACCAACACAAAACTGTTCTTAACTTACAGACGATATTTCATGCCATTTAATCTTTTCATTTTATTTCTATACCTGGATCTGATCTTTCAAATATATTGCATCCATTTTTATATCTATATTTGACCTTGTTAGATCTCGCGCCGCTTCTATACTTATGGTTATAAATTTAGCTTTATGATGTTATCTTTTAAGTAAATAAATTTTACAACGTTTCTATTTAACAATACTACGTAGAACTATTCTTAATGAGCTACGAACTACACAGTTTTGACAATTTTACAGAAAATTGTTTCACATAATTTCCTAAACCAATTTTAACTACTTTTATTATTGTAATCTATAGCTAAAATTTTATATGACAAGAAACTAAACCAAAATACTACTACACCTTACAACTATAACTCCCATCAGTGGGTTGGTAATTGACTTACTTTTTTCTTACAATTCTTTTATTTATTTCTCCAACCAAAATCACCACGTATTAATTTTTGAATAGTATAAAAAATGTCGTATCCACATTTTATATAAGTGAATATAACATATTTGATGATACTTGTATCTATGTATCATTTTAAGCTAAGTATCATTTATGTATCAGTAAAAGGTAAGAGTATCCAACGTAAATAGATTAATGGTAGCTCTTATAGGCATTAAAACTTTTATATTTTTGTTTCTGTAAATTATAATTAAGAAATTATAAAAATAAAAATAAAATGATTATCATAACTTCTTGTACATTTCGTCCTAATTCCGGTATCCTTCAAGACAACCATGTGTTCATTAATTTCAATTATTCCCATTAATAATATATAGTTTCGTTAATCAAATGACAGTAGCATTATTATTTATGCATATGACATGAAAATATTTCAAGAAATGGTAACATTTAATCAAACTGTGATGGTCCAAGATGATTCGAATTATACTGAACTCCAATTAATACTGAATATAGACATGTAATATCATGTCTTTTTCCATCGCTAAACATTAATTCTTTCTAACCATAGTTTCAGCAACAGTGCTGTCTTACTTTAAGGATATGTTGGTGATTTTTGACAAGAGACTGTTGCTCAAAGAACACGTCAATGCAATAAATAATAAAGCATATTCTATGTTGGATTTCATTAACAGATGGGCTAAGAAATTTTATGGTCTATATATTACTATATTATTACAATATTGCACTAATTCATACCAAAAAGTATGCGAGTCCAGTGGCAAAATAATTTTCATATTGGTAGCATCAAATTTACCCTAATCTTATCCAGTTATTCTACCTCGATATAGAGATCACTTGTAAAGTTTAACTGCACGGATAATCTGTATCCGACATCCGCGAATATCCGGACTATAATTCGTATTCGGTATACGACCATAAATACTCGAGGCTATCGAATAGTAAAAAATAAAATAAAATTTTCTTCGAATTAGAAAAAGTACAAATTTTTAGTTCAATTTTATACTTATATAATATGGCACTTATTAATTAACCCTTGTTATTAGATATTGATACATTTAACCTTTAAATTAAGGAATTGAACAAAAGTATATTATTTTTCCATAACTTTATAATTTATCCATGGCACCGTTAGCTTCTGTTATAATATTATATTACTAATATTTTAAAAAAATTCCGTCAATAAAAAGCTTAATGCTTAAAATGTCTGGTTCTTATTTCAAACAGTGATGGAAGCACGAGTACAATTGAACGATCTGAAATTGATCAATTGTAAACGGGATAATGATGAATCTATTTTAGGAGAGTCAAGCTCCAAAAAAATTACTAAAAAAACTATGATGGATTTCATTGTATTTTGAAAACTCGTGGGTTTCAAAATACTATCTAGCTGAATGAATGCAATAAAACCTTTAACATTAGCTGTTGAAACATTAGGAAGACAGGATGCCAATTTATTAACAGCAAAAAGAACAATGGATTTTCTGTAGAAAAAATTAGATGAATGTAATGACCAGATCTATACTACATATACACAGAGAAAACATTATCATTATCGATACACTATCATGTCTACCAATAACTCTATAAAACCATCAAAAATTGTTTTCGAATTCGCATCTACACTATTTGGTAGACTTTCCGTATTTTCTTCATCTATATCAGCTTCATGTTCGCCGGAGCATGTATGTGTTCAATATGTATGTGTATGAATTCAGATACACCAACTACGTTGGAAACAGAGCTAGATGCTGCAATAAATAATGTTAGTTGTGAAAATGTTAATATATCCAACTTAGACGACTTAACAATATTTAAGAAAATAGATCAAAGGCAGGTAAAACTACAAAAAAAATTTGAAGCATTAACAACAATAAAACTACCATTAACCGTAGTTGAAAAGTCGTTTTGTGTTTCCTCCCATTTTTGTGGTAAACTACGTATACCCGTTAATCGAATTATCCTTTAAATTGTTTAGTTTTTCTAAAATATTTTTATATAAATCATCAAAAATTAATAAAAATTTTGAAGTTTAATTATTTTTAGCGGTTTTCGAAGAATGCACGGATCCACGGATGCTGAATTACCGAATATTTTGCAAACTCTAATCAATTGAAGCTGGTGGACTTAATCTACATGGTTGATTTAATCTACAATCTAGCGGTTGATTTAATTGAATCTGGAAGAGAAATTCGGATATTATCTTAATATTGCAGGTTATGTATACTGTCACAGTTGTCATAACTTTTTATATATTGCTTATACCAAATAATTTATAACCTTTTGTCAATTGACAAAAAAAAATTAAGTTAGATGGGTGAGAGAAATTGTAAGCTTTCTCAATGAAAAACATTATGACACAAACGAAAAACTATAGCTAGTTCCAGTTCCAGCTCTCTTTGATTTTGTAAATTATTATTAAGTACTTTTAATTAGAATATAATTTTGTCAGCTATTCTCAATTATTGTATGTAGTTTAAAAATTAATATTGTATAGTCTGTTCAATATAAACAAGATAAATAAATAAGTAAAATATGTATTACTAACCTATATTATTAGACACCAAAAAAATTTTATATTTGCTTAATACACTGTCTTCCATTAGATATTTTTTAATGATTTTACAATAAACTTGAAAATATTAAACTATTATATCGTATAATGATTTGATTTTAATCATTATTATTTAATGTCAAGTTTTTGAAGTGCATATCAGACCCACTAATCCAGAAATATACATTCCAAAATCTATATATTATTTTATTTGTACCAATGAACTTAAATTGACTCAAATATTTCTATGGACTAACTTCAACATGCTGGCAACAAAACTATAGTCAGACATTTATAATATTGCTGTAATTAATATAAAGAACACATTCAAAACGTTGACATATGTTAATTTTCAATTTTTTTTTGACAGTTTTAGTCTGAAAATCAAAAAATATGTGTTCAGTATAGTAAAAATTAAAAATTCATTAAACGATTAAATTTTATTATTATAATTGTAGCGACGAGCCTACCAGAAATGCATAATTTTTGAAATAGTTCAATATTTTTACGTATGAATATCGTAGCGCGTATAGCATAGTGATCTAAAATTATATTATTTTTGATATATTGTATAAGCATGTATACATAATGTAATTTTTGTTTATTGTTTGTATCACGAATTGCAATTTATTTTTATAGAGTGCAGAAAATTACACACTTGTTTATTAACAAACAATAATAATTTATTGTTATGTTAAAAATATAGAAAATAAAAAATTAATATACACATTATGTATTTCCCATTTTTTAAGTGGATCCTATTGATATTCACAGTTTAAATTTATATACTCGTATGTACTATAGTTGACGATTTAATCAAGTTGAGAGTTTTAATCAACTTGTTTTGATTATTTGGAATATTTATTTCAAATTTATTAGTTTTAAGGGCACAATTAAGTAGTAGCTGGTTTTGAAGAAATAACTGTAATAGTTGCTTCTACTTACCTAATTCAAAGATAAGTAATATAATCGATCCCCCATTTGAGGTAGGATAATGTAAAATGTTATTGTTAAATATCAGAGACAAGGTGTTAATTCATTTTATTAACTCCGGTGCGGGACGAATGCCGACTTTTCCAAATCCCGCTTTTTCAAAAGCCCGCTTTTTAAAATACCGCTTTTTAGTTTTTTTCTTCACCCTATGTAATTGGGTATATAACTCTAATATGAAATATAACTCTACCACAACCAGTGAGTAGCTTTAAAGATATGTATGAAATTTTCTATACTTCTGAATTGGCTTTCATAAATGTTAGAATATTTATAAAGATAATAAATTATTATCTCACAATTATTGGGACTTAGATCTGCTTAGACATTCTCAGTGCATAGAAATTCTATTTTATATTTTTTTGCAACGTTCTTAAAGTGATTTTTTGAGTGTTATGTACAGCTACTTTCATGACAATTTTACTTACATAATAATTATTAAATTTGACCATTTCTAAGCTCATTCTGACAGTTTAGTTACATAATAATATACTTATATTGAAAATTGAAATGATACTTGCCTATGGCTCACATAATTATTATTAGTATAGGGTTTTCCAATAGGAATGATATGATTTTGAAGTGACGTTTCGGCCATTTGCAATATGTTATGATCTGACATTTTTTTTTCATTGAATTCGTAATAATCGTTTAAGTGTGCTCACTATTCGTCGAATTATTGAAAATTTTGAGCGTACATTTTCTTTGCATAATGTTCAAGTGCCAAAGAATCGCTCGAAGTAATGCAAATATTGCTGCCGTTGAGGCAAGTGTTGCTGAAGACCGCAATTCGTCGATTCCAAGACGTTCTCAAGAATTGAGACTTTCTCAAATAACAACCTGGCGGATTTTGAGAAATGATTTGGATTTGCATCCGTATAAAATTGTTATCACTCAAGAATTGAAACCATATTGGACCACCGTAAACGTCGTCGTGAATTTACTGATTTTGCCTTGAAACAACTTGAAAACGATAACGATTTTTTTTTAAGAAAATCATCTTCTCCAATGAGGCTCACTTTCATCTGAGTGGTGCGGTATAAATAAACAAAACTGTCGATTCTCGTTCGAAGAAAATCCACAAATTATTCATGAAAAACCATTACATTCACCTAAATTGACAGTTTGGTGTGGTTGTTGGTCTGGTGGAATCATCGCATGACCAGAACATGTTTATCAGCTTTCTAAGAAGGGAAGGAGCCATTATTTTAAAATTTTTAAAGAAATTTATTGACTAAATCGTAGGTTCTCTATCGTTTGGTGATATTGCAACTTCCGGGAAGAACCACAAATAGGTTTTTTAAGCCCAAAAATCGCTGAAATTGAAATGGGAAGAGGTGCTTTTTTATACAAATTCGGATTCTAAATTAAAAAGTAAGAAATTAACAGATTAAATTATAAATAATTTTAGTTTTAATTTGTTCTAGATCAGTGCTAAAATGGTTCATTGATGCTCTTTTAAGATCAGTGTTAAAATAGTTCATTGATGCTTTCCTTAGAACTAAATATGGCCTATAAGCTAATAACAAAAATTTTTTAGTTGAAAGTTTTATCTAGTGCATCATTAATGAATCTAGCTTTTTCTCTTGTACAAACTTATAAGAAAGAGTTGAAAGTGTATTAAAAACGATTAAGTAGCTTTCTTAAAGTGTATACAAGAGGCTGAAATCCAAATAATTTAATATAAAAAAAAATTGTAATTTAGGTATTCTTCCACGGGTCTGATGCTATCCAAAAGAAACAGATACTTATCACATTTTCTATTACTAAATGAAGGGTTGGACCGAAGTCAAAACAGTAACAATGAATCTCACTACCTGAAGGCTCACAATTGTTTGCCTACACTATCTACTCTATATTATTTATTTTATATAACTGAAATACTTATAATAAAACAAAAAGTGTTTTCTGAGCATGCGCAACTCTCTTTCATTTTTGAATTTTAAACTATTCTATTATTACTTGTTTTGTGTGGTTAGGGTTGGGCTCTAGAATATTATCACCATAGTCGGGGTACTCGTTTGCTACACCTTATAGTTAAATCGATATTTAATCTATATTTCGCCGTGGACCCTTGATCATATTCTTAGAAATGTTTATGAAAGCTAATTTTATTCCTTTATTTAAATAAAATTATTATTTTTAATTCAAAATGGTCTTCTTCTTTTGTTCTGCTTTCATCTGGTGTTACTTGAAAACTGAACTGAACTACCCAAAATGTTCAAGATCTACCAAACCTCGTGTTTTGGTTAAAACGTTTTTTTTCTATTTTATGCCATCTATATCGTCAATCTAATCAATGGCATAATGGCTCGGTTACGCTGACATGCGACGTAACGTTGCATCCAATAATAAAGCGTAAGCTGCTTTAACACCTACATGTCAAACACACTGTGAAGATGTTGTGTGTTAACTTGAACAAACTGCATTTGCAAAATTTTGTTTATTAACAAAACACTTGTGATCAATATAGGCAATATTGTCAATATTGCTTCTTTATGAAAACCATTCACATATATCTTCAGCGGCATTCCCGTTTGAATTTATTTTGTGATGGACCCAAACTATAATACTAGAAATTCGACCTTCAGTATAAATATTTATCACATATTGTATTTATGTCATTTTCTTCATTCATAATCACGGTGAATGCTCCTACAGCATCGGTTCGGTGTTATAGTAAAGCGCTCATAGGATTTGGGGGTGCAGCATACTTCGTATGGTGATGTCAAGCAGAACACCTAGATAACAGAATCGAAATCCGCCGTATGTCCCATGAAGGTGGTTACAGGACAATGTACTTAAGATTTATTTTGATAACCTATTCGTTTTTGCTAATCCAAATGTTTGACTAACAGGACAACCAAGATCGACATTAATTTAATATAATTTGACTATAGTGAAGAGTCCTAAACATTAATATGTACAATTACAGAATAATGACCAAGATTAGATCCAATGAGCCAAGATTAGAGCCAATGCAATAATTATGATTTAATCAAATTTTTGTAATCTGATGTACGATATTATAAAAGTGTCTTCCTAATAATTTTACTTCCTAATTTTATTTATTATTTTCTTCTTCAAAAAACCCAATATCAAGTTTGATTACAATAATTTGTGCATTTTCTTAACTTTTCTTCTATAAAATAAAAAATATAAAAATTCCCAAAAAAAAACAACAAAACAACAATCATAAAAAATAAATCACCGCCAACATGGGTGCATAACAATCGAACGCAACCACAATACAATACTCACCAACATTTCAAATTTTTTATATTTGTTATATTTTTTGTTTTTCTGTTTCTGGTTTTGTTATTTTTTGGATTAATTAATGAATTAATTTTTGATTCATCAAAATTCTGTTAAGCACTTGTCTCATTGCCGCCGCCTTCCGAATATATTTCTTACGATCATCTGCATTCAATTCGATTTTAATAATATTAAATTTGCACAATTGATTTATTTATATTTTTGTATTCGAATAGTTTGAAAATTTCATAAAAAAATTCAAAGAATTTATTAAAAAAGAAACAACAACAACAAATTATCATATACAAAGTTAGGGGAAACATTATTTTTTACTCTTCAAAATTGAAATTAAATCGAATGTAGAAAAAATGTACATGATTTGATTATTTTTTAATATCTTTCACCCAGTTTCAATTTGAATTTTTTTGTTTTTATTTTTCTTGTTTTTTTTTTTTTTGTAATTTGATTTGCAATACAACTTAACTACTGATAAAGGATATGAATACTAATTGAAAATTGTTTGGGTGTTGGATATAAACCTTGGCCCACTGCATTTACTATAAAAAGCCAGTTGTTTACCATTGTTTAACATCAGTTGAATTGTAAGCATTTTAGCATTAGCAACTTAAATCAAAATAACAAAAAAAAAATAAAAATGAAGGTAAAAAAAATAATATTTAAAAAAAAATTTTAATTCAATTTTAATAATTTTTTTTTTTTTTATTTTAATTTAATTTACAGTCATTCATAATTGTTTTGTTAGTTACATTAATTGAATTCACATTTGGTGGCAATATTGGACATTATGCACATCATCATGATTTAGATCATCATATTGATCATCATCATCATGATGGTTTTCATGTTGATGCATATCATGGTGATTTACATGATCATCATCATCATTTTGATAGTTTTGTACCACATGTACATCATTATACAGCAGGAGATCATCATCATTTAGATTATGATCATTTACATCATTTACATCATCATGATCATATTGTTGAACCACATTTTCATCCATCTGTAACTGTTGTACGTAAACTTGTTGATCATGGACATCATCATCATCATGATCTTGGATTAAAAGTTGTAAGAATTTTGAAAGATGGCTGGGGTAAAAAGAAATAAACAATAATTTGCATATTAATGTCATAACAGTAATTGTTACAATACCAATTATTAAGCCATAATAATAATTATTATTAAACAAATTTTTATTTTATTTTTTGCTTTTTTATTTATATTGGACTGACATTAAAAATTAAAATTATAAAATATGCATTGTATGTATTTTAATGTTTTTGTAATAGTCAAATTGTAAATAAAAATTAAAAATTAAATGTGATTAATTTTAATTAATTAAAAAAAAATTTTTTAGTTATAAGTTGATGTGTTGAATTCAAAATAATTTTTGTAATGTTTTGATTTTTTTCTTTTTTATTTTATTTTGTTTTTGTTATTTTTATATCAATTTTGTAATTTTATAGATGTATATAAATTGTATTTTTTATTGTTTTACAACAAATGAAAAAAAAAAATAAACGTTAGTTTTTTTTTTATATTTTATTAAAAAATAAATTTGTGTTCAAAAATAAATAGACTGTGCAAGTACAAGGTGCTAAGTAATCAACAATGCAAAAAATATTAAAAAATTGTCCCCAAAATGTCAATATTTAATATTTTGAAATATAAAATATAAAATATTTTGAAATAAGATAATCAACATACATATGGAGCAAAATATAATTGCAGGCTTTTTGGAAATTAATTTAAAGGTAAAATCATTCTGTCTGTCTGTCCTGTCTGAACCTGTCTTTCAACCAAAATGTCCCAGGTTTGTAAAGCAAAATGCTTTATTGGGTTTTCAATCCACTACTCTGTACCATTGGTATAAAATAAATAACAATAAGAAATAATAAGCCCACATCTCGAAAGGCGTAAGGGTTTGGGAAGTAGTTTGGGTCCTCATTAATATACAGGTAATAAATGAATTAACCATGTAAAATTCAAATTGTCAACACTGTTAACAAATTGTCTTCTATGATAACTGATTTTAAATTGTTTTTTTTTTTTAGTTTAGTTTAGTTTGGCCATTCATTATATGAATAGACCCAAGTTGGAGCAACGTATCCTAATTGTTCAAATTTATTTTGAAAATTATGGATCAATTCGTTTTACATTTACTTTTAATAATAATACACATCCCGTAAGGTTTCGTCCAGTTCACACTCTACTATTGATTGATGGTGCGCATCGTATAATGTTAATGATTATCTAGATGTGTCAATTTGTCATGGTGATTAAACATTAAACTTGTGTTTGTGTACATCCATTTTATAAAAATATTACTTAAAAATCTTGGCTTATGTGATTATCAACTTGTACAGAAATTGAAACCATACCATGGTTCATTTGTTCATCGTTCATCGTTCATCGTAGATTTAGTGAATAGGCTGGAAGAAACATTGCTATTGATCAACGATTTCATTTGGAGATTTTGATCAGTGATGAAGCGCACTTTTGTTTAAATAGTCAAGTGATATAAACAGAATTGCTGCATTTCGAGCGATGATAATTCACAAGTCAATAACGAAACACCATTATATCCAGGAAAAATTTAGAATTGGTGCGCTCTATAGACTGATGGAATCATTGTTCCATATATGTCTTCAAAAACGATAATGGTCAGAGCGTTACAGTTAGCACAAACATTTGGTACCTGTAAACATTAAATTCACTTAGTAAACGATCTGTAAAATTACATTCTAGCTATAAATTTATATAAACAAAATGTAAGTATAAAAGTCACAACGTATACATACAGTAAAATTAAAACCGGAATCATAGGTTTTCAATCATTTATCTTAACTGTATATGCATTGTATATACAAGTATATATACATTTACAATTTTTGTATACAGTAAACGATTTGTAAATATACTACAAAAATTTTTGAGTACGAGTTGTACAGAATGTTCTTTGGGCGGTGAGCGTAACTCAGACATTTTTGCTAAACAATTATTTGTTGCCTCAATTGAAAGATATTAAAGCTGCAAACATGTGATTTCAGCAGGACGGTGTCACACACACCACACAGCACCCAACACAATTGATTTACTGAAAGAAACATTTGACAAACGTTTAAATTCATTAAATGAAGCTGTTAACTGCCCACCTCGTTCATGCGATTTGACGCCATTAGATTATTTGCTCTGGGGATATGTAAAATCGCATGTCTACACCAATAAACTAGAAAATATTGAGTCCAATTTGAAGCCAATATTCAATGCATCATTGCTGGAACCAAAAATTGTACCTTTAGAGTATGATATATAAACGTGACATCCACGATGACTAAATGCATGAAATCATATTCAAAAATAACTTACTTCATTGTTGGGAGCTACATACCTTGAAGGGCCTGACGCAAAATTGTCCTCCACTGATGTCGTTCATTAGGGGAATCTCTGCAGCTGATTGATGATACAGTTTTTTCATATACTTGCCGATACTTCATCTCTCCAACAAAGGTGTGGTCTCCCTTCAAATATTATTGTGACATTAGCAAACATTAATGGGACAAAATTACTTGTCAAATAAAGCCAATTTAATGGATATTAAAAAAAATGTTCTGTGTTTTATTTCAACTTAAGACCTCTAAAAAAAGGCCCTTTGTTTCACAAATCCAAATTTTATATTAAGAGGGACAGCTCAAAATAATTTTAATGTATTTTATATTAATTAAGTTAGTGTATGTACATCAATGGTAATAAGTACACTATACATAACGGCATTTTAAAGTTATATAATATTTTGATTCAAAGAACAGAGCAGAGCTACATTGGACTCGAATTTGTACATCAAATGGGACACAAATTGGTATTTGCATTTTTTTTTTTACTTTTTGGACAAAATTTGTATACAAAATTGATCTCGAATTGGTATATAATTTTTTTATTGGACTCGAATTGGTATACGAAAAATTGCAAAAGATAGCTAAAACGAATAAGACATGACTATAGATATTTAATTTTTCCCTATCTCTTCACTGTCTTGACAAAAAGCCCTTCTAAAGAAATTTTCAATTATATATTTTAAACTAAAATGGAGTTAAACAATTAATTGGAGTTCAATTAATTAATAACGGAATCAGTTCATTGAAAATAAACCCATTCAGTAATTACCGACACAATCATCAATCGACATTTTTGTTTAAAAGTTCATTTTTTTATACTTAACAATTTTCTTATTAAATTTTTTTACTTTTAATATTTAATTACCATTCATAATATTGACCTAATTTTGTCTTATTAATATGATTTAAATACTCAACAATATCAAAAGATTTATAATTTATCATAATGCATTCTTTTGAATTTTAGCACAACACATGCAATCTCTTGTTTTCATTGTTTCCTCTCCAGGAATAATTTTGTTTTTGTGTAAATTCGGCATCATTAAAAACGACAATATTTTTTATTCACACAAAAAAAGCGAAAGCCAACACTAACGAATTACTGCATGGATCATTAAAATGCAATCTCTTTACCTATAGTAAGTTTAGATATAGGACATTCTGTACAAAGGAAAGTAAATTCAGGGAGTCATAATAAAATAAAATTTAATTTTTTTTTTTTTTATAAATTTAACTTGAATAAAATTATGATCGTGAGTCCATCATATTAAGTAATTGAGAATATAATTAAGTTGCCGCCGCCACACGAAGCATATTCTACTTAAATAACACGTAAACAAAATTTACTTGACTTCGTTTTTTTTTAACTATAATTAAAATTAAATTATGAAATCAGGATATGAAATGTTGTTTTTTGTTTTCATATAACACTTGAGATCTAATTTTAATGAATGAGTTTGGTAATTAAGTGTCATATAGAATAAATATGATTCAAGGATCTTTCTAGAAAGTAATTTTACTTACTTACTTTTTTTTTTTATTTATAGATATTATACATAAGATGTTTCATCGCCTGATTGGCATTGTTGAAACATTATTCATAAGAATTTTAAATTTAAAATTAACAATTTAAAAAAAAATTCTGCTTTAATTTTGAAAACTTTAAAAGAACAACATAAAAAAAATTATAGCAAAGAAAAAATTATTAATATAATATAAAAAATTAAAAACAAACATAAGAAAATTACACAATTAAGTTTTTGTTAAGATCATGCAATTCAAATAATGGAAAATAAATAGTCAGGTGCCAATAAATATTTATTCAATTCCCTTTTGAAAGAATTAATGTTAGCTAAATTTTTTATTTTTCTTGGTAAATGCATTATAATGCATCTTGAACCAGATACAGAATCGTCTTTGTGACGATAATAATGATTGACCGACTACAATTCTAATGTAATTTCTATTTCTGGTATAAAAACAGACCATGTACGTTTTAGGCTTGATTTATCAACGTCCTCCAGTTTTGTCGTTTACGGACGGCTTCTCCCCAGTTTAACATACGAAATTATTGTTTCATGTCTGCCAATATTTCGTTTTTCCAACGAAGAAAAGGTTTGATGTCTTTGATGTCTTGTATCTTAGGGTCTGAATTCATTCATCCGGTCCAATTGTCCGACCTACTGTAGTCTTTTAAGTTAAATTTTCGTGACTAGGTCCATTTTATTATACCTCATAGAGTTTCTCAAGACTACATCATTGTCGTTTTCAGGACCATATATCCGGCGAAGGATTTTTTTCTCGAAGACACGAAATGTATGCTCATTTGGCTTGGACATGATTCTGATCCATAAAATATAATTGGGAGTATAAGCGTTTTGTAGATTTGTACTTTGGTCCTTCGGGATAAAAGTGGGATGTTAAAGTATTTTTATTTGTCAACAGCATATATTTTGTTTTTTCCTCATTTACTTTGTGCCGTTATTTCTTGAATCTGGACAAAAATTTCGAACCCCGCCAATTGTGATTTGCTGATGATGCGTTATCGGCTTAATCCTAATTATCGGCAAAATTCTAATAAATCCTGAATGTTATCGGCAGACCTTAATAGTTGGACAGATATGAAACATTATAGTCCCGGCCGTATCTACTTCCACTCGTCGTACTATACTTCCAGTACTGGATTGAATAATTCGCATAATAATTTTTAGTAGTGGAAAATTGCTACTTTAGTTCCTTCTTCAAGCCAATTTTGCGCTATATTATGCTTCTCTAATGATAGGAATTCAAAATATATAGTAGTCTTTATTCCAAACATGCATCGAATTCACAATTTCAATTTCAATGACATGTAGGAGAAAATAAAAAGCTTAGAAAAAATTTATTAGAAGTTGGTGTCAAAATCAATACCAAACCAAACAAAATACCTAAGAATTAATACAAGAAATAGTGCCCCCGTCGGTACAATCAACAACAAAGACACCACCGAATTCTGTTACATTATTACTACATGTGGAGGCACTTAGAGAGACATGGAAAATAGGTTAAAATTAGACAAAATGGATTTGGAAAGACTCTGGGCTATCTGGAGACAACCTCACATTGCCAAGGGCACTATTGTGGGTCAGCGATATATATCTGAAAAATAAGATTACATAAGGCAAATGTTGATATCCGTTAACAAATGCTTGCAGATAATATGAAAATATTCTGGACCAGAATAATTAGAAATAATGAACTCTGAGAGATGACCAAGCAAGAACCAATAGGCATTCAAATAAAGAAGAGAAAATGAAAGTGAATATACCACACTCTCAGAAGACCTAAGAATAATATAGCAATGCAAGCATTAGATTGGAATTTCCAGGGCAAAATACGAATAGGTAGATTGCAAACAGCATGGCACAGCTCAGTCCATAAACAAATAGAAAATGAAATTAAACATATAACACAGAACAGACCCAGATGGAACAACTTTGTGTAAACACTCCAAATAGAGTGAAACAGTAAAAAGAAAAATTAGACAATACTCTTGTTTAAAATTATGCACAATTGCCAAAAAATATGTGCCATTTGTATTGTAAGACCAATGTATGCATGTGCAAAATAAAATTTCAATGATAAGTTGGTTTAATTTTCTAAACAGGGACTTTTTACAAGATTTCACATTTCTTAGGCTCACTATATATTTTATTACACCGAAGTTAAAGTTGTACGCCATTAGAAAATTTATTTAAGCTTTATCTTCTACAATTTTAGCAATTTATTTTCTAGAATTATTGTTATTGGAACAGATTCAGAACTAGTGGCTCTGACAAACTGCCAAGTATAAAGTAAAAAATGTATTACATAATTACGCTATGAGATAGAATCAATTGGAACATTATTAAGCTGATAATTTACTATTGAAACTGCAAAATTATCTTAACAAGAAAAAAGTAACATTAAGTATAAAATGACATTCCTGGTTAATGATTAATCGTACATCTGAATAAATTTTATTGTAATAATTAATTATTTGAGAGTATGCTGAGAAGACTCCAATTCCTTTTGAAAAAAAAAATTTTAGTATTTTGCAAATGGATTTTCAATGATACGAATTCAATGGGCCCTTTTATGTTACGATTCTAGTTTCAGATGATTTTTAGCTTAAATTCTAAATTAAACTTTAACAGAATTATCCAAAAGTCTAGTGAAGTGTAATCTATCAACGATTTTTTTTCATTCCAAATTAAATTCTGGTAAATTTGTATAATAAATTTTATAATCTTTCAAAATTTGACCGTAAAATCAATTTTGCTAAAAAACTATTCTATAGAAAATTATTTAATGATAATTTTGAAAAATATATCCAAACCCATCCAGCTTCTATAAGCAAACAAAATTTTATTAAAATCATATTTATTAAAATAATTCACTATATATATATATATACAAATAATATAAACATAATTAGATACAGGTTATAGTTTTATAATGCTCTAGACTACATCCACCATTATTAAATCACCTTAAATTATGCGCACCTTTTATTGGATTTTTTTGATAATTTTTTAAAAAAAAAAAATATTTTTTAATCTTAATTTTTTTTTTTTCTTGTTTTTCTTATCTTCTACTTTCAAATTTTTATTTTAAGACCTGATACCCTATATTTATAACACCATTTCTATCCAATTAGGACACATTTTCACTATAAAATAATAAAATAAAATAAAAAAAATTGTAACCCAAACACAGCAAAAAAAAAATAAGAAAAAATAAGAAGCAAAAAATTATAATCAGACCTCATCTTCCACTTATTTTTTAGGCAGGTGTATTAATTTTGATTGAAAGAATCTTTTCTAAACTAATATCGTAGATCATAATAATGGTAAATGGCAACACTATAAAATAAAAAATAAGTAAAATTATTTCGGTTGGACTTTGCTAAAATGAATCAATGTGGTGTAGTTAAATTTGAGCACCACCACAAGTTGACAGGCTTTTGCAACCTAAGCGGAACATTATATTTTTAGTGTTTGTTAAATTTTATGGAAATGTTTTAATATTGTTACCTCTATTTTTATTCTATAGAAATTTATTTGAAAGAGCTTTGGCTAGAAAGTTCTAATAGGCTTCGGAATTGAATTGAAATGAAGTCTTGCCTCATAAAATTTCACTTTTTCCGAAGATCTCGATTTTTCAAAATATCGTTGTAATCCCAAAATATTTCCCTTACATGCTATTTATATGCGTAGCCGGTGTTGGATATGGGATATGGCACAAAAATTAGGTACGTTCTTTTCCAGAATTTGTATAAAAATTAAAACAAGCTACATTTTGAAAAACAGTGTTTTGAAAAGCAAGGTTTTAATCAAACGACATTTTAAAAAGCGAGATAGGTCGGGTTTGAAATTTTAATATTATCGGACTCCGGAATATTATTTCCCTTTAAATTCTGCATTATTTTTTTATTTTGTTTTATTTGTTTTCAATAATGATTTTTGTATGAATTGACTTCAAATTCGAAAATAGTCTCTTTCTTTTCAAATCTGCAAATTATATTTAGACTCAATCTACATTGAATAGAGTGAACTGACTTCAAATAATTTTTTTATAAATTGAATTGAATTATATTAGATTATTGAAACCAGCCATAAATAATTTTAAATTCGGTACCTGTTTTAGAAAAATGAATATTAAAGACATTTCTTGCTGTTCAAATTTCCAATTGGTACATTTAATGCTTTAAAAGAGAAGTCTCTTTTAAGACAATTTAGTTTTTCATACACACCTTATACGAGCCATTAGACTCTTTTAAGTTATTTGAATAAAATAAATAAATAAGTAGATAAATAACCAGTTCTTCATATCACCAAAAAGTAGTTTGAATTTGATTTCGCGAAACAATATACATTCTTGTCAAATCTATTTATGTAAAACATATTAGATCTCCTATTAAAGCGTTAGAGAATTGAAGCCCAATAAATAAAATACTTCAATCAATAAATTCTATACAATGAAAAATTGAATCAATCGAGATGAAGTAAATGTAATTTTTTTCGTAACATTTTTAGGTGATATTATGGCGGTGATGAACGCAATCTGTTCTAAGGTGGCAAAACAAATTTAAAGGCATAATTGGTCGATTTTCGATCACTCTACTCTGGGTTTCTGGCTACAGTATAATATGAGGAAGCATGCAAGCTGGTAAACTAAATAAGCCAGGCTCTAATTCTAATGGTTCGAGAAGGAGGATATTCTATAATTGGAACCGCCAAAGGCCGAGTTCATTCGTAATATTTGGCCAGAGTAAACAAAATGCTGTTTCGTATAGTCTAACTATCTGTGTAGCCTTTGTAGAATATGACTCTCGTATAACATCAACAAAATTTAAGAACTTTTAAATAGACCCTGTACTCATATATCAAGAATAGTAGCAATTAATATTAGTACGTAGCTGATGGGAAGCCAAAGTAAGCTAGGAATTCCGGTCAAACTCTGTTATAGCAACTGTAATGATGAATACAAAATATAAACTATGAAACACTTCTTTCGTAGATTCAGACTCCTCTTTTTAAGTACGATCTCAGCATTATAAACCGAGAAGTCAATTTAGTGATCTAATTGACTTTCTTAGCCGAACAGATTCATTCTAACAGTGAATTCCTAGGGTAAAAAGTTTCCTAAAAACAACAAATGGGTCATTCGAGTTGCCAATGTCGAAAAAATATTACTAATTAATTTTTTAGAAGCAAGTGAAATATTCACGTCTTCTGACCTATTTATAGCATTGCCGAACAAATAACTGTTACTGTCACCCACTTTTACATTAATTAACTGATGCTGATCGGCATGTAGAGATATATATTTAGTCACACAACGTGTTCTTCATACCTTTTTTTCAAATTGATAAATAACGGTACTTAATAAGCGGGTATCTGAGTAACCATTTTCGTGTAATATAACTGTCCAAATTTAAAATTTTGGAATTAAGAACGTTACTTATGCTGTATATAGCAGTAGTTTTCCACATTTAATGAGTAGAGCCAGTAATTAATTAAATAAATACTTGAAATATTGTAGATATTATAGTGTCAAATTGCAGTACCGTACTTAATTAAGCACGAAAAGGGTATCCTACCTAAGTTACTGTCAAGAACGTACAAAAAAAACCAAAATCATAAGCTTAGGCAGCTAGTATTCGAAAACGGTATTTTTAGTCCAAAACAGTATTGTTATTTATGTACATAAATTCTAAAAAATCTGCGCAAAATGCATTGTTCCAGCTTCCATATATTTGTTAGACATAATTTTTCCAACTCGTTTTTTTTTACCCGTGTAATTCAGGCTTAATTTCAAAATAGACTTTTTTTTGTCGATTTTAATCTCTAAATCGTACCAACCTTTATATGTTAATTTAGGTTGACTTCCCCTGATTTTCTAGGTATAAATTTTATTATATTAAAAAAAAATGGACGCAAATCATATAAATGATTAGCTTGAGCAAAATAGTTTGTTAAAAAAACAAAAAAAAAAAAAAAATTAAAAAAAAAATTTGCAAATCATGCTAAAATCATCTTGAGTCTGAATTCTTATTGTTTGTCGAGTGCCAGTTATGCCGGCATCACATTAATGTTATTTCAAAATCAAAAATTTACGTGTTCTGATGTTTTTTGTTTTTGTTTCATTTTTTTTTTTTGTTGATTATTCATTTTTCGGTTCTTTGTTTTGTCAAATTATCCGCGCTTATTATAATAATTTTTAGGGTCCTAATATCGTTTCAATCGATTCTTAATTGAAGGTGTTAAAATTTTTATATTTTTTTAGTTTTTTTTTTTATTTTTTGCATCCCTTTTGTATTCCTTGTAAAAAATGTGCATCGCATATTGTAATCTAAGATTTTTTTTTTATAGTTAAAAATTTAAATTGAGTTTTATGACTATGCAATAAGCAATTAAAATATATGTATATTATAATATAATATACATATATATTATTTCGGAATCCTTTATAACCTTATTTTGAATTTTGGAACTTAATTTGTGTGATATGTTTCTCATTTAATATTCAAATTATAATATTTTTTATATTTTTTTGCAGAATTTTATAGTTTGCGGCGAAATTCTAAGGATGCGTTGAAATTCGCTATTCACACAATTAGATTTTTTTTTTTTGGTGTGTTAGAATCAAAATTATTTTTGTTTTTATATCAAATTTTAATTTTTTCATGGAAATTTTGAATATAAGATTTTGCACTCGAAGGTGGAATACAAAATTGTAAATCAAATTTTTGGAGCCCTAATTCAAGTAGATTAACAAGATGAAATTTATTTGATTGACCTTAAGGCTTTGAACAAATTCACGAAAAGTGTTAAGTAATTGGGTTCAAAATAAATCCTTGAGCATTTTATTTTCGTTCCTTGACTAATATGAAGTGGTCATGAAAAAGATTTGATTTATTTTGTTTGGCTTTAGGAGCACTATTTCCTCTTACAAATGATTTTTATTTGTGGTTTTTAAGAATAATAAGACTACAATGATTATTGGAATCATGGTAAACATAAATTAATTATTTCAATATTAATTTTTGTATAGCTATACATATTAATGTTATTGTACGATTTAGACATACTTTTTCAAAGTACATCTATAGTCCTAGAATTAATGACTTAAGATTGTTTAATGTATTTTTCCATGCTAAAATAGACTACGATAATTTTTTTGGATATTTTATCGCCAAATTATTATCACAATAAAAATATTTCTGAATTAAGAGAGACATGCTTTTTTATCAACATTCTTAAAATTATGATGTACAGTTATGTTATTATAGTTATGATAAAATTAAGCTGTAAAGTAAACTATTTTCAAAAGCTGAGTAGTGCAACATGTTAATCGCTTACCTTCAAATCGAAAGATGTCAGGACGGAGAGTATCGAAAACACAGTGTTTTCTGGGTTTCAATCTGGTTCAATACACTTTGTCATTAAAATAATAAATTATATAACAAACATAATAGGCCCTAATCCTGAAATTAAAAATGCCTCGAAAATTGTCTGGAATTTAATATGCAAGTACTAAACTGATATATAAATAGAAAATAAATAAATAAAAAGAAGTAAATTATTATCAATTGTTATAAAAATTATGAAAATATAAAATAACTTCATTATTCTGTTAAAGTGCAATTGAAAGTAAATAAGAATCAAAGAACCCCAGTTAAATATGAGCTAATGATTTTATCCCCAGTATATCAAAAAACATATCATAGGCCAGTTTTCAAATGAACTGCTGCCAGACACAACCGATTATATCACTCCTAAACTGAACTTCAACACAAAGCTTGAGGTAGGTTTTCCTGCTAGGGCCGATTGGAAGCGTGGTTTAAAGAAAAGGTGGTTTAAACATAGGAATATAGGAGTTTTAACTGATGGGTCGAAAATGAACTGTGGAGTAGATGCAGGAATTTTCTTAGAAGATCTAAAAATATCAAAGTCTTATGGTCTTCCTAAATACGCTGGTGTCTTTCAAGCAGGGCTGCTTGCAATTAGGGAAGCGCTGAAAACCCTTTATCACATTCATACGACCAAAACAAAAATCACAATCTTCACGGATAGTCAAGCCGCTATTAAACCTTTGGTGGCAGACACTATATGTTCTAATCTGGTGGAGCAATGCCAAACCGAAATTGGAAGCTTAGATAACCGATCTCTCTATAATGTGTTCTTGGTCACAGTATAATAGATGGAAATGTGAGAGCCGATGTACTGGCAAGGTAAGATTCCAATCTTGACAAGTCCCTTGAGAAAGACATGCACTCGCCAATGAGAGTCGTCAACGAGCGCATACATTCATACTTTCTGGCCAGAACGAATGAAAAGTGGCATAGACTAAATGCCTGTGTGACCTCGAGGAAAACATGGCCCTCGTATAATATCAATAAAACCAAAAAACTCTTAACCAGATCCCGTACTGATATAGCAACAGTAGTAGCCATCAGTATGGGTCTTTGGCCGATAGGAAGCCACGCTGCCAAGCTAAATATTCCTTTCAATCTCTGCAAGGATGAGAATGAAGCAGAAGCTTTTCAACGCTTCCTTTGCTTTGCAGCCGCCCAGCATTAGCTTGAGTCAGACACCGGACTTTAGGTGAGGCTTTCCCAAGAAATATAGGTTTTATCGCGGAAAGCAAAATAGGAGATCTGATCAACCTTCTCAATCACACAGGGTGGATCTAGTGTTGAGTCCTTGGGGAGAGTGAAAATGAGAGAACGACCACCTATAATAACCAACAACAAGAAATAGGTGACTCGAGTCTTGGTATCAAAAAGGCACAATTAATTAAGTACTAACTGGTTTGCCAGAAGTAACTGGAATGGTTATTTCTAGCTACCTATATCAAAAAACATTTTTTTTTGTACCAGCAAAGTTAATCGACGTTGTCCTAACATTCTCAAATTTTAAGATTTGCTTCATGGGTGTTGAAAGTTGAACTCGTACCAGTTAGAATTTCGGAAAATGGCAAATGACTTGTTTGATCATTTTTCAGAAAGCACTCTTTTCAATCATTTGAGATCGAAGCAGCCAAAGGGTTCTGGCTGTAAAATATGCATTTGTTTATTTTTGATAGAATGCATTATGCATAAATGTTCATGTCTCTATTTTTGATAGTTTACTAGTTTACACATTTTTGTATGTCTATAACATAATTGTTTTTGAAACATTCCCGATGGGTGCTAGGAATTCTACTGCACTTACCTGAACATTTGATAGTTTTATAAAGTACCGGTAGCCTTCGGTTTCTTTTTTTGATCATAAATAACAAAATTTCATAACTCTACCTTTAAAATTGTGCGCATTTATAGCGAACAAACAAACAAACTTTCCCTTTTATATAGTACAAATTATCTTCAAATATAGATTAGACAAGGATTCTGATTTTGCGATCTAGAGTGACTCCCAACCTGAAAACCTTTACTACATGGCAAGACTAGCTAGTCTTTCAATTATTTAAAATTAATTAAAATTTAATTAAAATTTATTAATTTAAAACAATTTAATACAAGTTAAAATACCGCGAGAGCATAAACCAATTGATACAATTTCATCAAACATGTCTCCGGTATGTAAGCACGATGAATGAATCACGGTGAAGCCCCTACAGCCTAAGGTAAATCCCATATCGAATTTGGAGATGCGACATATTTCATTGTATTGGTTTTCGATCAGAATACCGAGATAATATTTTTACAATTTAAAATTAATTAATTCAAAAGCATGTATAAATATATTAGCTAATGTAATTATTTTGTAAATTTGTTCAAAATAAATAAAAAACATTATAAAAATTAATAAAAAATAATTTGTATTCTTCTACAGTTGTAGGTACAATAATTATGTTCTTCTTACATAATACTATTTTTTTCTTTTATTGCTGTATTTGTGTTTTTATATTTACAAAAATTGAATAATCTTAAATCTATATTTTTTTCGGCTTACTTTGGAGTTCTTATATTTATTTTGTTTGAGTCTATTTTACTTATACATATATCATTTTTCTTTTATTCTTTCTATATTGTATTCTTTTGGTAAAAATTTTAAAAAATTCAAACTCAATTTCCTAATCGTCAATAATCCTTGTTTCACTAATTTACTTCGTTATTGTTGTACAAGTATTTAAAAAGAAGAATAATTTAAACAAAAATATTATCAAAATAACTTCTGGAACATTTCTTTTCAATAAAGTGATAAATCTGGAACACATTTAGAATCTAAATATTTTTTAGGATTAAATTCAATAAAATAAATTTTGATGTCAATATATTTTCAACAAATAAATTTACAAAAAAATATATATACACACAAAGAAAAGTCGGCATCCTTTTTTATATTAGAATCAACACTTAAAAAGGATCTTTATTAACAATATAAAAAATAATGTGACAAATTTTGTAGCCGACAAAAATACACGTACCAATTTTTACACTTTAACAATATGATCTCTGTTCCAGACATGTTTTGAATTATTTTTATTGTATAAAACTTTTATTTAAGTCAAATATTTATTATTATATTATTATGATATGAAAATTATTTGCTTCCGTAAGAAATTTTGAAATGTATGAAAATATTTTATTTTTAAAACTAAAGAAACTGATAGACTACCCGCTATAGGTTAGATAGAAATCAATGAGACTTTGGCTCTTGTTACTATATCGACAATTACTATCCCCCGATTTGTTTCTCATATTGTTATAACAGCCCTACTAAGAAAACTTTTTCCAATTCCTATAGGTACAAATTCTCGAAAGCAAATTTTGTAACTTTAAATAATTATTTTTCTTCAACTAATTTTGAAGCTGCATTTTCTAGCAATAATATTGAACTTGCGTTATCTGAATTTTACCGCATTAATTACCACACGTGTTAAAGATTTAAATGGGAGTCCCGTTTGGTTCACCCGAGATCTAAAAAATTTACGTAATAGAAAAAACAAAGCATGGAGAAAATATCTGATAAATAAATCTAATGAATCCCACAAGGAGTTTGTTGATCTTTTTAATACCTTCAAGACCTCATTAAAAGCTAGATACACAGATTATCTAACCCATGTTGCCCAGGAGGTGAGATCTAATTCCAAAGTGTTCTGGAGGTTCATTAATTTAAAACGTAAATCAGACCGATACCCTAATCATATGACTGATAAGGGTTCAACAAGTAATAACTCGGAAACTATTGTAGAACAATTCAAAGAATACTTTTCAAGCTCTTATCAGGATAACATCTTTGAAGTAGACCCACTTCAACTTCCCCATTTAGCACAACTTCCTCCAATGCCCATACCCTTGATCCAGTTTGAGGTGTCTCAAATAAAAGTTTATTTAAGTAAGTTAAATAACGAAACATCCTCAGTTCCCAATAATATTCCGGAAACAGTTTTAAAAAATTGCTCTGAATCACTCGCCTATCCTTTGCCAATTTTATTTAATAAGTCTCTTGAACACGGAATATTTCTTCAATCTTGGAAATAGGCCTATATCAAACTGATTCACAAGAAGAGTCCAAAAAATGACATCGCAAACTATCGTCCAATAGCTAAACTGTCAAGTATACCAAAGGTTTTTGAACTTATGGTGTATGTTGCTATATATAGCGAATATTCTGCTCTACTTGTGCCTAATCAGCATGGTTTTATGAAGGGAAGATCAACCGTTTTTTTTGTTTAAGACCTAATTGTAATCTGTTGGATCTAAACAAGAAATAAATAAATATGAATAATTTTACATAAGACTAATAACAATTAAAATAGTACGATTTAAAGACCGGCTAAAACTCAGAGTTACTCTTACGTCGACAAAAAATATAATTATTTAATTTTATGGAGTCTTATGATGAACCAACCAACTTCTTGGGCTTTTTCGGGGCTAATCAATAACATATCGTGTAAATTAATCTTTTCTATATCATAATGTATACCACAAACAAAATCAGTATTCAAGCTTTGTAGCGTACTCCATCGACACTAAATATGGAAATTTGAAAACAAAAAAAAGAACAAATATAGTCGCTATGATGTTTACAAAATATTTAGTACTAATTTGATCACCCCTCTATCAGTTTATATTGTATTAATAGTCTGTTGTGCTTGTTATGCTAGATCATTATAATTTGTCAAGAAAACTGTTTACTATAACTCTAACATCAGCTATACATGCCATAACATTTATCAGACAACCGATTCTGTTAAAAAAAAAGATGGATATTAATAATTGGTACAGTTTATAGTCTTAATAGGGTGTAAAACTTCATCTTCCAACCTCCAAGTGGTCTCTCCTGGTAACTGGTAAAAACCATTTCACGAAGCAACTGCCATAATGCTGCTTTTCACAATTTAGGATTGGATTCTCAAAGCCTAGGATACGAAAAATATAAAATGAAATGCCTTCTGGTATGAGATTGATCGCTTGATGAAAAAAATGTAAATATAATACGATTTTTATGACTTTCACCACTAAGAAAGAAATCTGTCCTCCAGTTAAAATCAATAATAATACATTACCAATGACGGATTCGGTCAAGTATTTGGGGATTCACTTTGACCAAAAATTAACCTGGAGAAAGTATATTGCAGCAAAAAGTAAAAAACTACGTCGAGAATTTTCTAACTTATGCTGGCTAATTTGCAGAAATTCACAACTCTCTCTAGAAAGTAAGATACTAGTCTATAAAAGTATACTGAAACCAATATGAACTTACGGTATCGAACTATGGGGTACGACAAGCAATTTAAATATAGAAAATATTGAACGCTTTCAAGCAAAGGCACTCAGAGCAATTGTCAATGCGCATTGGTATGTTCGAAACTCAGTCATAAGTAATGACTTACTAGTGAGAACTGTAAAAGAGGAAATAACTGCTACAACCATAAGATATTGGACCCGGTTAGGAAAACACCCAAATCTACTGGTGGAAAAACTGCGGAGACAACATAGAATATTAAGATGATTCTCAACAGCGGTCTAGATGTACCACCTAATGCTGTCAAAGATAATGTAAAACCTAGGTGTTGAAATGTACCCTCACAATCCAATACATTACTCAAAATTGTATACATTTGTCACAAAAATTTACCGAATATCTATTAGAAGTTTTTGTTAAAAATTTTAAAATATTAAGATAGATTGTAAACAAACGTAGAAGTAATAAAAAAAAAAATTTGCCGTAATAAATGAAAACATTTTTTTTGGGGGATTTTGTGTTTGGGGATTTTAGTTTTGAGGTTTTTTAAAAATCTGAAGAATTTTGTGTATGGGGATTTTGATTTTGGAGATCTAGAGTGACTCCCAACCCAAACATGTTTGCTGCATAATATAAATAGCTTTTTAATAGTAAGCGACTATGTCAATTTGCGGCAAAAAATTCACTTAAAACTAGATGTAACTTTTGTGAATGGAAAAATATTCGCAAAGGCATTTACAAAGTTTCAGGAAGGAGCTATGTCAACCAAATTGATCCTTGTGTCAGCCAGAAGATCTCTCTTCCATAGTAAATATCAAAATCTACAGAGGTTTGAAGTGTCATAATGACAATTATTTAGTATAAAGACGACAGACAGTAAATCAAAACATTTCGAATGCTGTGAAAAAGAGAAGTTTTAAAAAAAATAAAATGGGCCACAGAAAATGTTAAAAATCAGTACTAAGTACAACAAAATATTTACTAATATGGATAATCAACATCTGAATATAAATCAACAATGGAAGAAAAAATATAATATGTAATCACAGGAGCAGCAAATGATATAACAGGAACTACAGCATTAGAAAGAAATACAGAATGGTTCGGATGAAGAATACACAAACGCAATACACATAACAAATGAAGCTAGGATAGAAATGCTGCAAAGAAATACTAGGTAAAATCAATATACATATTATAGGGAAAAAAACAATATTCGCAATGAAAATGCGCCGAAGGAAGAAAAAATTAAAATATCAAAAAAAGGTATATAAATTGCAACACGACTATGAAACAAACTACAGAACGAAGTATGAAAGTTCTACAAAAATGTTAAAAACCAAAATAGTCCCAATCAATAATAATAAAAATATAAACATAGTCGGATCATTGATAACAACGCGGAATTAATTGACAGATGAGCAGCATATTTTTATGATTTGTGGAATCGAACACAAGTAGAGCAACAGAACACCAAAGTCTCACTTACAAACACAGCAGAGTGAACAAGCGAAGAGCTTAGGAAAGCAATATATAGACTAAAAACAATTTCAATTAAATAGGAATTATGGAATCGAGCACAAGTAGAGCAACAGAACACAGTGAGACTAACAAACCCAGCAGAGCCAACAAGCGAAGAGCTTAGGAAAGCAATATATAGACTAAAAACAATTACAACTAAAAAACCAAGTAACTCAAAATAACCCCCCTACAGTATATTTAATACTTAAAAGAACCTATCTACAAATTAGACAACTTTATTTTAATATAAAAGAGACCATGTTCAATTTCTTCCTCAAAATGCCATAAAAATGATTAATGACCTCAAAATAATGTACTTGAAATATTTTCAAATTTATAATTACTCTTCTTCAATACTTTGCCCCTTAGGATTAGTTCACCAGTTCATTAAGTCAAAAGTCACTTCAAAAAAGCGAAATAAAAGAAGTTTTTAACAAAAATAAAATAAAAACCCATAAAAAATTGCACACTTCTGAATTTCCGGTTTAAAAACACCTTCACATACAAACACTCACTATACTATTATAATAGACCAATAGATTAGTGTGTCAAATCAGTTTTCTAGCTATTATAATTATACATCCAGGACAATGAACACATTAAAAATTATCCCACTTTATATTAGCAAAAATCCATTCCATCATCTTCAGAAATCCAAACAAAAAAAAGGGAGAATGATCAAAACAAAAAATTATTTTTTTTCAAATTCATTCAATAAAAAAATTTGGAATTTGAAAAATAAAAAACCAAAAAAAAAAATATGAATAAGCGGATGTTGATAACAATACAAGACAAAATGAATCCATCAGAATTATAAAAAAGTCCCAAAAATACAAGAAAAGAAACCTAAAATTGAACAAAATAGAAATTTTTTTTTTTGTATGTGTACAAAATACGCCCTCATTTCCTGTCGGCTCAACCAAAATTCATGGTACGTCTAGAGATGTACACAAACATCACAAGCTATGATGAACATAAAAAATAATAATAAAAAAAAAAAAACAATTCTTCAATTCAATAACAAGAAACAGAAATAAAATGATTTTTTTTATAAGATAAAGTCCAACAACATCACGCCAAGGAATAAATATTCCTTATTCCTTATTGAATGAGAAATCTTACATGTATGAATATTTTTTTTTTATTTCCCAAAGATTATCACTTTACCAGAAATTCCTTATTATTTTTATTTTTTTCTTTTTTAACCCGCACATTCTGATTTTTGTAATGCTGTGTTTATTATTTCTTAAAATTTCAATTATAACAAGAACAACAACAACAACAATAGTAACAAAAGCAGCAACAACTATAGAAAAATATTAAAAATGTGTTAATGGTGTACAGTTTAGTCTCATATGAATAACAAAAACAGCAAAAAAAAAACTAAAAACAAAATCCATGCCAACAGACAAACAACCGACTACGACCTAAATATAACATTTTTAACCATTAAATGCTATCGAATTAACCATGGTATGGTTAAAAGCAAAAAAAAAAATTGACGATGTCAGCGCCAATAAAATTCGGAACACAATCCTCATCCACCCTTAAATTTGAACTTTATATGCATTTATATTAAATACTGCTTCCCAAATATATATATATATATATATATATATATATATATACGAGTATGCATATAGATGAGATACACACTTTAAGTTGGTTACAAGCTAAAAAACAACAACAAAATTAATAAAAAAAAAGGGATCAGCAGAACCAAAAACAACAACGAAAATTAAAAAAAAAAAAAAACAAAAACATTTTTATTTCAATTTCGATTTCTGTTCAATTAGTGGTGGTGGTGGTAATATGAGATATTTTTATCAAAAAAAAAAACAAAAAAAACCTTCAGAAACTAAAATTAAAATATCCCATCCTAGAGATTAGAGATGTAAGCCTATATAAAAAAAATATGTTTTACAGAGTACTAGTCATAATTGTCATTTCCTTTGTAGCTGCCTCACATTAGCTACAATCATACTGCGGACTTTATATGGGGCCTTTACAATATAGGTATTATTGCGGAAAGAAAACTTTGTGATCTGATAAGCCTTCTCAATCGTACAGGGTGACTCTAGTATTGATAGAACTTCGGAGTAGATAGAGCGCTTGTCTTTCAATCGGCTCAAGGTTTGACTCTCAATGAAAGCAAAATACTTTAAAAAGCTTTTAGACCTGGTCCATCAGTACCCTGTGTCATTGGGATTCAAATAAATGGCAATAAAATAATGAACAGATAGTTGAAAAGAGAAAAGTCCTGAAAGTTTGTACCTGAAAAACGGCAAGGCTGATATGAAAGTTGTGTTGGAAAAAGTTGTAGGGGATGATCCAACGCATCAACGCAATAAAAAAAAATAACAAAAATAGCGATTTTTTTCGAGATAATCAACATTTTTTACAAAATTTTCCATTGTTAAAAGCAAAATTTTAATTTTGTGCAACTATTATTCAAAAACGGTAAGTCTGATACTCATCCCTGTGTTAGTTTTAAAAAAACGTAATAAAGAAGTTGCTCTAGTTTTAATTCCTTCAGAGCTGTAGTGGATATTGTTTAGACATAATTTTTCTAATACGATTTTCTTTAACCCTCTGTAGCCCAGGTTAAATTTAAAGATAGACCTCTCGTGTAGAACAATTTTTTTCGTAAAATACTTCAAAGAATTACCACTTCAAATATTTTTGCTCTAAACCGGTCACTCTGTATATAAATTAATATAAATAAATTAAAACTTTACCGTTTACTTTTACCTGTCGTCGCCAAAAAACGCTATACGCTTCCAATTTTGCTTCCAAATATGATAGAAATTATTACGAGATACCGGCTTATAGGTTTCCTGAGAATGATTTTTGAAAAGCTTACCGGGATAAACAATATTGTATTTTCTTTGCACATTCAAAAATAAACCTATTTGGTAGTCCATTTTCTGGCCTCACTTAGTGATCTTACAGATATCAAAATGAAGTGCCTGCATCGCTTTGTAAACAGCTGTAGGTTTTTTTAGCCAGTCGATGCGACCACACGTTTTTGATTCTGTGGTATTATAATAAACTTCTTTGCTCTAAGTATACCAATTTCAGACAGACCTACCTACCTATACAACAACTTACTTACTTGCTTACTTAGGTGAATACCAAATGTCTCCATCGCTTTGTAAACAGCTGTAATTTTTTTTAGCTAGTAGCATCGATGCGACGAGATGTTTTTAATTTTGTTGTATTACAATAAACATCTTTGGTCAAAGTATACCAATTTCAGACAGATAGACCTACCTATACAACAACTTGCTTACTTGCTTACTTAGGTGGCCAACATACCATGTAAGTCCTGAACCTAACTCATCGATATCCACAATAGTTGTAATAATTGAAAGTACGAAATTGTTTCCTGTCTGCCAATATTTCGTCTCTCCAACGAAGGATAAGTTTTCTCTGGCTTCGAAGATTCTCTTGGCTTAAACAGTTCATCTTCTGGTGTCCAAGCAACTGTAATCTCTTGATTTTAGTTTTTGTGACTATGTCCACTTTATTTTACGACCCATAGAGTTCGACATTATATATGCTCCTCCAGACCTCATCGTCGTTTTCAGGATCATATATTCGGCGAAGAATTTTCTGCTCGAAAACACCAAATACATCACTTGCATAACTTGCCTTGGGTAGTGTCCATGATTCTGATATGTAGAGCAGAGCCAGAAGAGTGAGCATTTTGTAGATTTTAACTTTGATGCTATATCGGTATAGAAGCTTTGATCCGGGATATGTTAACCAAACGGAGCAGCAAGGGTTTGCAAGGGTACCTCCGTACCACACATTGATGTCATTTGTGGGATTAACGGTGGCTCCAAGGTAGGTAAGTTGATCTACCTTTATCTATATATGTGTCGACATTGATGTTTAGACTAACAACGATGTTGAGAGGTTTTTTTATTTGTTGACAACATCTATTTTGTTTTTTCCTCATTTACTTTGAGACCCATTTAAGAACAACAACAGCTTGTCATGCATAAGCAGAGCAAAAAAAAACAAATTCTCAACCCAGTTAACATCTCTTCCTCTATCTCTGTTTGATCATTGAAATCGAATATGACTTAATAACAAGAAAAATTTAAATAAAAAAAAAACTAAAATCTTTAAGCGCAACAAGTGTGGTGTGGTTCTTATTTTAAGGATTTTAGTTTTTCTTTTTTTTCTTTTAATCTTCTTTTATTACTTTCATCGCTCTTGTCTACATAAAAATTCTATGGTATTCCTTTTTATTTCTATTTTTTTTTTCTGTTTTTGTATTTTTATATTTTCAAATTTTATATGTCACGAGTGAATGCAAGAAGTGTGCATCCTTTTTGCATCACAATCAACATCAACATCAATATCATTTTAGTAACATCGCATCTTAAATTCACTTACCTTACTTTAATTTCATATACACAAGTACACACTCGTACACACTTATATGAGCAAGCATGCATGCATGTTATAAGAAAACGATCCATGAAACGACCTCAAAAGATTTTTATTAAATGATAAATGATCGAGTTGAATTGAAAACATATGTTAGGGTCTAAAGAAGTATATTATAATATAGAAGAGAACCAGCAACAAATAAAAGACAAAATATTAAAAACAAAAATAATAAAAAAATGCTGGTCGGTTTCAGTTTGCTGCTGTCGTTTTACATTTAAAAACTGAACATAATATTATAAATACATGCATGTACGCATGAATTCGTTGGCTGATCAAGTCACTTCTCAAATTATATAATATAATATACATAATATATCTTCACATATATTTCTTTGTATATAGATTTAGTATGAGAGTGTATGAGTACAGTGCTAAAAAGAAATTGATAGCTAGCATAAAAATTATGATGATAAGTTGTTATTTGGCTTAATAAAATATTGAAAGGATGTGTACTTAAAATATTTTTGTTTAATCGTGGTTGTCATTAAAAAAAAAAAAAAAAACAAAACAAAAATAAGAAAAATAGAGAAAATTTTATGAGAACATTTTTTCACGGTTATTTTATGGTATATTTGATTAAGATTCTGGAGAATTTTAGTTATTAAATATTGAGATGAGATTTAAGTTTTTTGAAGAGGACTTTTCAAACTACAAACAAAAAAAATTTAATAAAATAAGAGAGATAATAGGAGATAATATAGTCGATAAATTCGTTCCTTATACAAAATTAATTTTTTTATCTTCAGATACAGTCTTTTGTAATAATAAAATTAATTTATTATTAACTGAATAATTAAAAATTAATCAGAATATTTCAATAAAAAAAAATTGTTTTTAATACACTACGTTTTTAAATTTTTTTTTTTTTTTTTAAACACCTAATGGTGAATTTTTCTGATAGTAATCTAGTAAAATACATACTAATAAACTATTTTTCTTTAAATCTTAATTGGCTACGTTTTTAGAACACAAAGTCTTATCCTATGAGAGCTTCTTTTTATTCTTTTTGTTTATATATACATATATATTATATATACATGTATGTATATTATAATTTCAGTTTTGCCACAACTCAAATGGTTTTACACGTTTTAATCTTCGTGTTGTATCATCATTGTCCAAGAGTTGGATAGCCTCGGCATTGATATGTTTTTGTAGTTTTTTTTGATTACATTGTGCTATTGTTTTGATAACGCTGTCTACCATTTCCACTCCCAAATCCTTATGTAGATTATTATTGCGTACGTACCACGGGGCATTTACTATATACCACGTAGTACTTTGTTTTGAAAACTTTGTATTATGTTTCTATTGCTTTGACTGGTACAACTCCAGAGTTGAATTCCATAATTCCAAATGGGTTTCAGAACTTGTTGGTATAACAGAAGTTTATTTTTAGTTGATAGCACAGAGTGTCTACCTAGTATCCAGTACATTTTTTTTGTACTTTAGATTTAGTTCTTTACAATTTTTCTTCACATGTGGTTTCCATTTGAGTTTTACATCAAGTGTCATATCTAGATATTTAACTGTGTTTTCATATTTAACAATTTTATCATTAATATACACAGGTTCATGTTTGATATGTTTGTTGGTGAAGTCAATATTTACTGATTTCGCTTCATTCAATTTAATATGCCATCGGAAGGTCTAGTCTTGAACCTTTTTAATAGCTGCTTGTAATTTTGGTGTTGTCTCGATGTTACTATTGCCAATGCTTAAAATTGCAGCAAATGTGACAACTATGTTTTCTTCGAATGTAGGCAGGTCACTAGTATATAGGAGATAAAGGATTAGTCGTAATAAACTACCTTGTGGAAATCCTGCTTGAATTTTCTTTAATTCAGAATAGCTTGTTACGTTTTTAAAATAGGCTAAGAAATATAAAATAAAATATAGAATTTTTAATTATAGCTATGAAAAAACTTGTAAAATTTACAATGAAAAATGTTGAGGCCAATGCCTTGTATGTATCAAAAGACTAACAAATATTACAAATTATTTTAAAACTGAATTTTTTTTTAATCTATATACCGGGTAGTCCAGAGCATCCGTATCAGCTTTTTAAGAGGGGAAGGAGCCGTTATTTTAAAATTAAAAAATCGTTTAACATAATTTTTTATTTTTTGACAAACCTGAAAATTGGTACTCAGATACTCTATCAAAAATTACTTAGCATACCTTTTGCTGCTTTTTAAAATTCTGAGTTGTACGCTTCATGTACATGCTAAAAGTGTATCCGAACGCTTTGGCAGATGATAAAACAAAAAAACAAACTGTAGTTGTTCTTGTGTTGTTCATGCTATGAGAACCGTACTATCAGTATAGGGTAAGTTGGGATTTAAACATCGTTTACTGTTACTCCTTCCATTATGTTTTCTGATGATTCATAAAACATGAATACTTAGTGTTGTTGAAGTGAAATGTCCTGACAATCACCGCATTTAATTTCTACATAATTTTTCAATTTATCTCCAACTCAGAGATTTTCGTCAATTGTCAATATAAATTTGCCATTATCCGAAGATCTGTTTTTTTATCGAGTTGAGTGATTTTTATAATCTAAATTAATTTCTCGAGTTGTACCTTATCAAACCATATCAACTTAATAGTACCGTTTGTATTTCTATAAAATTACATAACAAATATATAGATATTAATGCATTCTATATAGACCACCAGAAAAGAATAAAGAACTTGTTGAAAAATTTTATCACTTGCTTGGTAATAAACTCGAAGCATCAACAGCAGCTTCTGTAATTGTAGGTGACTTCAATTTTGACATCCGTAATGTACATGATACTTTGTTGAATTATATAAAACTATAGTTGAAAGAAACCATTTGTCTTTTCTGTGACGATTCAGTAACAAGACCTGCAACTAAATCTTGTTTGGACCATGTATTAGTAAATAAATTAGATGAAAAAATTAATATAAATTACTTACCATTTGGGTACAGTGACCACAATATACAATTTTCATAGAATTGGCTCATTGCAGTTTTGATAAAATTAATAAATAAACAAAAATACGTAAACAAATATCTATTTAGGAATCAAGTCTTGACATATGTCTAAATTCAAATGACGATGTCAACGAAAATTGTGATAAGCTGACATCAATTGTTAAGCACTGTAAAGACATAGCAACTTCGACTAAAATTACAAAAAAAAAAATTAAATTAGAAATAAGTGGTTTGTCATCAGAGAATGCTTAGAAATGTTAAGAAAACGAAATTATTAGCATAGAAAACACACACAAAGTTATGAAAATATATATTATGAGGATAAATATCATTATTAAATATCATTAGCGTTGCCACTAGCACAACTTATTAATAGTTCATTTAAACAAGGAGAAAGGCCTAATTATCAAAAAATAAACAAAATTGTACCAATTTAGAAAAACAATGGTAATATAGATGAAATTACAAATTTTAGACCAATATCAACCATTTTTAGTAAAATCATAGAAACTTGTGTCAATAATCAACTACTGCAATATCTCGAAACTGAGAATTTAACAAATAGATTTCAATATGGTTTTAAACAAAAATCGAACACTAATAGTGCTGTAGTTGATGTTATATCAGCAATACAGTATGAGATTGGGTACAATCAAAAAGTAACGATAGTGTTCTTCGATCTCACCAAAGCGTTTGACTCAATTGACAATCCTAATGCGAATACTATTTGAATATAGAATTATGGGAAAAGAATACAAATAGTTACAAAATTATCTAAAAAACAGGCAACAATTTACGGTCGGAAAAGAGTTGAAAAGTGACATAAAAAATTTAGACTATGGAGTTATTCAAAACAGCTCTTTAGGCCCTACGCTATTCTCATGTTATATTAGCAGTTTTTCCACTATCACAATTAGTTTTGTTTTTCAACATTAGTTCAACTTTTGCACAACTTGAAAATAACATCAATACGATGGCATGAATAAAATACGTAATCATGAAATACACCAATATAATACGAGATCAGCAAATCTAGTACATAAAAACCGAGTATCAACGGGATTCAGATACGACTCTGTTCGACAACAAAGCCGTGAAAGCCTACAACAGTCTACCAAATGAAATAAAAAACTAAAATAATAATAAGCCTTTTAAAATATCTATAAATAACTATTATAATAACCTATTATGAAATTTACAATAATTATTATTATATTATTATATATATCAAGTATTCATGTTGAAGTCATTACACATTGCGTTATATAAAAACAAAAAAAAAAAATTACTTATGTATAATAGAATTCTTTTAATTTTAGATATTAATTAAACATTGTTTCTATTGGTTACATTCTTAAATACTTTTCTTTTAATTAAATTAATAATATTTCAAAAATGTAAATATGTATGTAAATAAATATACTCTACATGAGCAGATATTGATCCTTTTGAGAAAAATAAATAAAATAAATAAATAATAACAACTCCGATTAATTAAATCTAAAAAAAATTAATGTTAATTAAATAAATTTTAAAATCTAAAATAAAAACAGGGAGAAATAGTATAAAAATGAAAAGATTATTTAAGCACACTCGATTTATAATATAACAATACTTAAACAAGCCAATTGAATAATAATTGTAGAGGTTTAAATCTTTTAATAAAACCATACACTTTGAAAATTAATATTAAAAATATTAAAATATTTAATGTGACTGAACCTATACTAAAAAGCTAAAATATATTTATTTATTCATTTCAACCATAAAATGCCTTTAGAGATGTTTCTCATTTTTAAGCTATATACAATTTTAATTAAATTTATTCTAATCATAGCAATAAAGTGATCTAAAGACACTAAATCAAGAGAAAAAATTTGAAAAAAAAAAAACAAAAATAACAAAGGAAAGCAAAAAATGTGTGATTTTAAATTATTATAGAATTTTGAATTATCTATAATTATAATTGACAAGCATTTAAGGTCCTGCGCAGTAGACAACTTTTCATTTTATTTCGATTCTCCTACTCCTTAATGAACTTCTAATATACATTATATATAAGATTATATATAAAACAAAAATGCACACACAGTTGAACATTTTGTACTCATATGATTTTATTATTCAGCAAATACATTATGCATAAGTGAGATCTTATGGAAATAATAAACAAAAGTAAACAAATCAGTTATTATATTTTATATTATGTACTTGCAAATGAATCTATGTACATATGCCAAAAAAAAACAAAGAAACAAATTCATCTCAAATAAAAAATATAAAAAAGCAAAAACAAAAAAAATCAGTTGAATTGTTCATATGACGAGCAAATTTATTTTTATATTGTAGAGTTAAAATACTTCATTTTGATATAGTAGGTCACTTGAATTCTTCATTTTTATCTTTTTAAGTAACTGTTTCTAAATTTTTGTTATTCGTAGTAATAATATAGTTTTTATTAAAATTATGTATTATGTAGGTATATATATACGTACCTCTTTAATAACAAAACTTTTTATTTTTAGTAATTTTATCACTAAATGCTTCTTACTATAGGGAATATATCGGAAACGAGGCAGTATATGAGGGACGTGTATTTATGTGTCCTAAATAAAACTTACTAACCACAAAACTTTTTATTAAACACGAGTGATTTCTGCTATATTGTGCGAAGTCTATGTCAGTACGTAAATTACTGTTTTTTTAAAAACTTTAAATTTGACTTCAACTTGAAATATAATTACTCGGCCCCTGTTGAGTTCATTAATAGTATATTAAATGACAAGAAGTAAAGAACAAAAAAGAAAAAAAAAATAAAGATGAGTTTAGATTTAAATTTAAAACAAAATGTAAAATGTAAAGTTAAATAATCAAAATGTATACTGTTTAAAGAGAAATTTTTTTTTTTTAAAATTAATACAATTTTATACTGCTGTATCTGCTTATTAATGATTTTTTCAGTTCTTGTTTTAATTTTGAACTGTTTAATAGTTTCAAACTATTATCAAGTTTATTGTATAGTGTGATAGCAACATGTATTGATGTATTGTTGTTGATGTCCCAAACTGTGTTGTTCTTTTACTGCTTATATGAATTAAGTGTTGGTTCCTCGTATTGACTGAAGGATGATCTTTTCGTTTAGATAGGCTCATAGTAGTGTGAATTCTTGAAAATTCAATGTAATGAATGTGTAAAATTAGCTAATCAAATCTTTAATCAATAATATTTGAGTATCACTGTGTGATCATTTGAGTTACTGTGTTTTGAATGACTTGTAAGTCCTCTATAATTTTATTCAAAGCTGAACCCCATAACTTAAAACCATAGCTTAAATGACTATTGAACAGTGCATAGTATATACTTTTCTTTATTGACTCCGGCAACAGATAATTTATTTTATAAAACAGACCAGCAATTGATGAAAGTTTGTTGCAAAGAAAATTTGTGTGATAATCCCATTTGGATCGTGAGTTTATCCAAAAACCAAGATATTTAAATTGCTTAACTTGTTCTAATTCATTGTTACAAATTCTGATGTGGAGTTTTGGTGCTGATGTACTTACGACCATGTACTTTGTTTTCATATAATTAATTGTTAGCTTTTGATTACTCATTCATTTGTGGAGTTTATATCCAAATCTTCATTTAAATTATGCTCTAATTCATTATAACAGTTGCCATCTAATGCAAGACAAATATCGTTTGCAAACAAGAAAATTTTTGCTCTCAATCCAATTTATTGAATGTCCTCTATATATAACGTAAACAATAATGGTCTCAGGATACTGCCCTGCGGTACACCAAAATTTATATTTTCTTTATTGCTTATTATAGAACCAATTTGTGTGAATTATTAAATATTGAATATTATTAAAATATTTTCTAAAACAATTGAGTAAAATATCTTCAAACTTATTTATTTATCATTATTCATTTAGGTATAGAAATAAAACAACATCCTTGAATTTTGATTTAACCTAAGACATATATGAAATAATATGTATTTGTACCTCAATATCTGATCCAAAATTAAGATGCATATAAAACAAACTACAAAACTGCTGTAAAATAATTTTCGAAACATTATCGATGTGCGGTTGTAAAACTATTATGTAGAACGCAAATTATTCTTCAATAAAAATTGATCGTGCAGAGCAAAAAACCAATTTTCAATTACTATTGATTTATATGACACACATCCTTGTTGTATTTCCTTCAAAAAACAAAAATAAACAAAAAAAAAATTCTTTAGAAAAATATCATTGAAAATAATATTGTCAACATCGTATATACGAGTACAACATAATAATTAGTTAGGGTTTGAGGATGATAACTGCAAACAAAATATTCAACTGCCTACAGTCAATCAACTGAGATTTTCTCAATAAAATTTTAATATATAGTGAAGCCACCATGAAACATAAAGATGTCATTTATGTTTTTTTTGAAGCAGGTCCTTTTTTTGTTTTTTTTTTTTAAATATTTCAAGGACATTTTATTTTTTCTTAAAAATTTAAATATGTTTCTTTTTTTTGTATGTTTCAAAAAAATTTCATTTTAAAAATAAGTTATTATTGAAAAAAAACTCAATATTTTGGCCACTAAATCAGTAGGAATCCACAGGAATTAAAAATATTCATGGTATAATTTAAAAAAAAAAGTTCTAGATTCTACTTATACTGCTCTCCCTATGAAGTAATTTTAATTTGAATATGGAAATGATTTGAAAGAGTTTAAAAGAATAATAAAACTAAAATTTAAATACAACCATATTAAATTGAGTGGAAAATTTTGAAGTAGATGGTGATATCCTTTTAGATAGTAGTTAAGTCGTCGTAACAAATATTACGAACAGATTTGCAAAATGAACAGCATGTATACTAAATTAGAAACGCGCTGTTGAATGGAATTCTGTTTAAAATGAAATCATCAGAATATTTTTTTTTTTTAATAAAAAAAAGGAAATTCGAAATTAAAAAAAAAAAAAAAAAATAAGGAAATTCGTTAAGCTATAGAATAGGATATCCAAATATTAATTATTTAAATTTACAAAATTTGTTTAAATGACTTTGAGGTTTAGAGAGATCCTTGAGTTCAGTTTGAGTTATTTTTATTATAAAAAAAAAATAATTGAAATTGGCTATGAAATTTCGTGGAAGAACTTGTTGAAACACTTCAAATTTATAAGTGCTTTATTTATTAAAAATACCACCCATGAATGATTTTTGAAAAAGTTGATTAAATAAATTTTGAAGATAATATTAGATTGTAGGAAAACAGGCTTAATAAGCTGGGTGGCGAAGCATATACGTAATTTTTAACTTTGAAATGTAAACCAACCAACCAACAATCATATTTAAGCAACTGAAATTGCTGCTCAATTTAAGTCACCTTGTGAGTCTAAGTTTGCTAATATATATGACTTCTGGAATACCACTTTTTGAAGAACTAAGTCAATAGACTTATCTGCCTGATAGATATGTTGTTTACTGTTCACGGATACCCTGATCAAACGTATATCCCTAATATACCTGTCCACCAGTTTCTCTACGCATTTTAGCAAATATGAAGAGAGACTAATAGGCCTGAAGCTAGTAGGGAATTCAAACCGACCCCTTTGTCTTTGGAATATATCCAAAGCCTATGCGAATTCTTGAAAGCGTTCTTGAATTTGCTTATGCTGTTCCTGCATTTTCGAAGCATAATAGGCCAGATTCCATCTGACCCAGAAGCTTTGTAGGGTTCGAAATTGTTTATAACCCTATTTAAGACCTCAGACCATATTATCTCTCTTGCCATAGACCAATCCAAACGATTTGTTATGGTGACTTCCTGGATAGTATTCTCTGGAGGTGAGTCTTCGAGTCTACTTCTCGGAAAGTGTGTCCCAAAGAGGACTCTAAATCTTTTTTCTTTCGATGCTGTGTAGGACCCTTCTGATGTTTGTAGATTGTGTAACTTTGCCACTGGATCCCTTTTCAGGGCCGCCTTAAGCAAAGCCGCTCTACCTGCAATATCTTCGACCCCCATGCAGAAACTTTTTTACTAAGCATTGTTTCTTTGATTTCCGAATCAATCCTTTGTATTCTATTCTAGATTCGCTGATTATATCATTTAAAAGAGCGTGCCAAAAAACCTACAAGTCTATCAAAATCAGAAAATCAAAACTTTTTACCTACAATAATATATTAATCATGCGACGAACTATATCTTGTTTCATAAACTGCTGCTTTACTAAGGTTTTTCAAACCTAAAACCACTGTAGGCACCGAACACATTTTTGATTGAACGATGCTATGATCGGCATCGTTTGATTTCTACTACACGTTTCCATATTGGATTTGAGATGTCGTTACTTATGTTGGACTTGGTATGTTGTTACCGCTACATCTCCTCAACTTTGTTCATTAGTCTTACCGAATTCAAATTTTTAGCAGACTTCATTTTTGAATGAATATGCTTGCTTAAAAGTTAAATGAACTCAAAATTGAGTTAGCTTAAGTTGAGCTATGAGTTGAGTTGAGTTGAAACAAATGAATGGACTCATTTACAACTCTGCAAAACTCAGTGTTGGCGATAAGGTGTTAGTAGTGCTATAACTATAAATAAAATAAACATATTATTAATATTAAATAACATAATAAAAATAGATGGGCCTCAAATATAAGACAAAAACGAGACGAAATATTAGGTGTAGGTATAACCACAAATTACCTTAAGGTTATATATCTTAATAAGAAGATCAGCTCATCTTGTATGGTAAATATAGTGAGCCTGTAAAAACAAGTTTCTTACTACACCGAAAACTAGACCTCACTTAAGAGAAATAAGTCATAATTGAGTTGACCAGGGGAAAAAGCTAAGGTGGTGGTCTGTAGCAGAATAAAAGGAAAATAAGAAACCTTTTATCAATTATTTTTATAGTTTTTTTATATATCAGTCTATGAAAAAATAGATAATTGAACAATTATATACCAATATACCCATTCTATCAAATAAGAAGGTCATTAATTGGTCATTTTATTTCGTCAATTTATTCTATTAAAAAGAAATTAGAGCTCTTCTGCTTTCATAAAGTTGACATGCGTTGTACTAATTCGTCATTGTTGTATACATTATAACTGAAAATTATAACAGAATACATTCAAACCCAAGTATAATCTAAATTAAATTTATTTAAATACAACCGGCAAAATCACATCACAATTGTTGTAGGTATAATAACTTCCGTAATGTAAGAAAACGTTCTAATTAAATTTCTGTGCCCCCCGTGATAAACTTTCACTACAAGTTAATCTATGTTTTATGATTTTAAGCGCAAACTTATTTCAATTACAAGACCTTTGATATAAGCTCTGCATTTGTAGTGAACAAATATTTGACTAATTCTTTCATTTAAGTTAGTCTTAAGTAGGTAGGTAGGTCGCTGCCGACAGTATGCCGAAGCCTCATAGATGGGTTTTTCTTTTATGATAAAGACCAGGGCAGTAACAAAGTAGGTGTTGGTCAGTTTCATCTACTTCCTTCTCTCTATACGTTGTGTAAAAGTTGTTTGAGGGGAGTCCAAGTCTTCTGGAATGTTTAACAATAAGACAATGGCCCGTAAGGACCCCTACCATAGCAACAATGTTACACCTTTGCAGAGTTAGTAAATTAAGGGAGCGCTTCAGGTTCAGCATAGGCCAGATTTGCTTGGTGACGTTACAGTTTGGTCTATCTGACTATCGTAAGTTAGTCTAACGACATTTCAAAAATTTTAACTTCCGTATCACAATACTGTAAAGTATACTCTAATATAGTTTAATACTCCCTAGTATAAGTTTAATACTCTAAGCGTATTAAAGCCAATTTAATATTCAAAGTGATTATAATCATTATTATTATTATTATTATTATTATTATTATTATTATTATTATTATTATTATTATTATTATTATTATTATTATTATTATTATTATTATTATTATTATTATTATTATTATTATTATTATTATTATTATTATTATTATTATTATTATTATTATTATTATTATTATTATTATTATTATTATTATTATTATTATTATTATTATTAATTGAATCCAATTTAAATTATGACCAATTTTTATAAACATTAGATCGAGATGCATTATGATATACGAAATAGAATTATGGAAAGCAAAACTTACGCAAAGCAAAACATAGTTTATAATGGACAAATTTCACTTCAAAATGTTAATATATCTGATAATAATGTAATACATGATATGTGGGAAACAATCGAACAAAATTTAAAATAAAGTCGGTTAGGGAAATAAAATATTTAAGAATATTAAAATATTCCATCCATTGCGATTACTTACAACATACATCATAAATGAAATCTACAGACAAAAAACGGACAATCTAATAAGATCAAACTTTAAAACATTGCTAGTCAGTGAAAGATAATTCAAGAGTACAAATTATTTGCATAGACATCCACACAAAATATCTCCAATTGTAATTACTTACATACAGCACAAATTAATGATGAATAATTTATACATTTATACAGAATTAGTTATATATGTATATATATATATATATATATATAGTAGAGTTCAATAGTAATCCAAAAGAATTGCAATTACTTACATACACGACCAAGCTACAATCAGATTTAAGAGATAAATTTTAAAGCCAATAAGTTGTTTGTTTATTTTTTTTAATTATAACTAATTTATAAACTGTATAACAAACACAGTATACCTACAAAACAATAAAAGGATATTCAACAATGGATCGAAAGTTTGCTATAACACAAATTAATGCTCATAAAGTGAAGCATATTTACTCAATATTGAAAATAAAATTAGTATTGTTATAAGTTGTAAGTAGCTAAATATTATTAATTAACAACAAAAATGTCATCCAATCTACTTGTGTGTGATCTAGCAAGTTTTGATGATGCTTATCTCCTGATTATATATTATACTGAGACAATACTGAGTTATTCCGTAAAATATGTATAAACCACATTTAGTCATGAACCTACACTATTAATTAATTTTATTAGCTTAAAAATCATCTCAATACAGTTTTTTATAACTCCACTTGAAATTTTAATACAATAGCTATATTTTTATAAAACAATTTAAAAATTCAAAAAGACTTAAAATATTAAAGAACTTGTTTATTATATGCAACAGATTATTTGTATATCATTTTCAATAATATTATGTAAATAATTATATATATATATATGTATAGATAAACTAATCATAAACACATGAAACATCATTGAAAAGGATACAAAGTCCAAAATACAAATGATTAAAAATAACAGGAAATCCTTGAAATCTGTATCAGAAAAAAAATGCTTTCAATAAAATATATACTTATATATACTTATATACATATTGAAAAAAAAAAAAAACATGTACGAATACCAAACATAAAATATACATTTAGAATAGGTATAATGAATTGTATACAAAACTACTTCTGAAATGTCATATTAATTTTCTAAAACTGTATTGAAGTTAAATTTCTTAAAAAACTAAATCTATTCATTGAATATTATTATATTGACCATCTGTTTTATATTTTCAAAAATGTTATGCCATCAATTATCAATAATATTACAACCTTCAAATCTCACATTTCCAATTTTTGAATTGACCATATGAATAGTTTCGATTTTTTTTTTTTTGTTTATTTGATTTCCGGTTCAAATCGAATCAAATCAAATATAGAATTAAAATAAACTAGATATAATTATCTTTTGTTCTAACTTATAATATTAAAATAATAAAAATCGAAAAATAACAGTTTTTATCACATCCTTAAATAATATAAAAAAAAATGGCAAAATTTTACCTCTGCAATATAGGTATTACTATCGCGGAAATCAAACAGGTAATAATTATTATTGTTCAAAGTGAATTGACCGAAAATTGTTTTGTTCCAAATACCTATAAAATATTTTTTCGTATTGTTCTTTTTAATTTTTCTTTTTTTTTTTTTGGGAAATTATTTGTTTTTGTTATTTTCTTTTGTTCTTAGCCCTCAGTTATTAAATTAATCATAATTTTGTTGTAAGCAACTCAAAATTGCTCAGTCTTTTGCAATTCCATTAAAATTACAAAAAAATAATAATAATAACATAAAAAGAATTAAAATATATGGCAAAATGCAAGGTGTACTGTTATGCAAGTAATTTACTGTTAAAGCAGTAAATAAATGTAATGATGTAATTATTGTAAATCAAATTATTGTAAAACTTAATGTGATACTAAAGCAGATTCTTTAATACAATTTATTTCTTTATCTCTTCAATTTTGTTTTGGGAAGAAAGCCCAAATTATCATGTTATCAAAACCGGAAAAGGATCCAAGTGCAGTAGCTTCATACAGGCCGATCAGTTTACTACCTATACTGTCAAAGGTATTTGAAAAATTGTTGATGACGCGACTAAAGCCAATATTGATAACAGAAAACCTAATACCAAGCCACCAATTTGGGTTTAAGCAAAATCACTCAACGATTCAACAAGTCCACAGAGTAGTAAATGTAATAAACGACACTTTGGAAAGAAAAAAATACTGCTCAGCAGCGTTCCTAGATATTGCACGGGCGTTCGACAAGGTGTGGCATGAAGGACTTCTATACAAATTGAAGCAAAGGCTACCTCATGAATTATATCTACTCATAAGATCATACCTAGACAGTCGTAAATTTGTAATAAAACAACAACATGAACACACATCAGAAAAAATAATAAAATCAGGGTAGTGTGCTAGGACCTACCTTATACTTAATATATACTGGAGATTTGCCAACAACAGAAAACACAGTTACTGCAACGTTTGCTGATGACACATTAATATTAGCAACAAACACATGCTCAACTGCTGCCTCAAACCAATTGCAAGAACACTTATTAAAAATTGAAGATTGGCTAAAAATATGGAGAATCAAGGCGAATGTAAACAAATCAGTGCATGTTACTTTCACCACCAGAAGAAAAGATTGCCCGGCTGTAACACTAAATAATGTGGCATTAACACATGCAAACTCTGCAAAGTATCTTGGTATGCATCTGGATAGGCGTTTAAATTGGAGAGAGCATATTTGTCAACAAAAATAAACAACTTAGATTGAAGTTTAACAGCCTCTACTGGTTAATAGGACGTTATTCGCAGTTATCAATGGAGTGCAAGATCCTACTATACAAGGCCGTCTTGAAACCAATCTGGTACTATGGTATAGAACTGTGGGGAGCCACAAGTAATTCCAACGTTGAAATACTAGAAAGGTTTCAATGCAAAGTACTCCGATCAATAGAAAATGCACCATGGTTCGTGAGAAATGAGGAAATTAGAAAGCACTTAAAAGTCGAATCGGTTAAAGAAGCCATAGCAACAAGAAGCTCAAAATACTTTGCGAGATTGGAAATACATCCCAACGATCTCGCATCACAACAACAGTGTACAGACCAACATGTGCGAAGGCTGAAAAGGTTTCATCCGATAGATCTAAGCAGCAGATAATAATAGTCAAACCAGAAATCCCCACTAGCTTGACCAGAAATATAAAACTTCGGATATAAGCCAATGGGCTCACTCACCACCTGTTACAAAAAGAAGCCAAAACAAATTACTTAATATCGTCTAATAGTGACATACTATTATTAGATAAAAATAAGATAGATTGTAAAGTTAAATAAATAAACTAAAAAAAAAAAAAATTTTTGTTTTAAAGTTGGAGTAAAAGAGTAGACGATGTGAGTTGGTTCTTGATTATTTCCATTGGATATTTAATATTAAAATGGCGAAAAAAAATGTCTAAACACAAATTTGAAAACGTTCTTCTTCTTGTTTTGGATGAATGATATGAATTGAGTTAGTGATTACATTACCATCGTTAATGTTCATATTCACGGCTTATGCGATGTTTGGTACTTTAACATAAGCATATTTTAAACAGTTGGTAGCAGACTGAATGAGCTGAGCTACTCTTCAAGTATCGTTTTTATGTAAATCTGGTAATTTTTAGCTAAAAATAATTATTTCCTACTTCTGCCTGCCTTCAATTTTACCCTTAATTATTAGCTTTTTATAATAATTTTTTTGACTATACGAATCACAATACATATCTAGCTTTTTTGATATTGGTCAGTAATTGTGTCCATTTGATATCATTTTATAAGAATATATTAATTATTTTTTTGATAAAATTAATTAATTATTTAATTTAATTTTTTATTTAGAGTACGAAAACTGGCTGCTCTAATTAATTAAATTAGAAATTCCGGAGATTTCTAAAATAAAACAATTACTAATAAAATTATATGTGTAACGACCAACACTGGCCATCTCGAACTAGTTAGTAAGAAACAAATAAAATTAGTTTTTAATAACTGAATTGAATAAAGTTTATTTTGTGCTACTAAACCTTATTATGCTTCTCAGGCCATATACTTTTTTTTAAAAAACAAGTGAAATAAAGAAACCATGTGATATCATCCAATTAGATTTTAGACAACAAACGATCTGGATGTTTTATTCTAACATTAACATGATTAATTTTAAACAATACGACTCTATCGTGATTATTATAGATCACAGCTTACAGCCCTCTGTCATATTAATTGTTATGGATTATTGTTTAAAGAGTTTTAGGTTTGAACTTAATTTTAGAAACAACATATAGGAATTTACAAAATGAATTAGTTGGTCAGTTCTGATGTCCAAGATATCTGTGACATTTTGTTTATAAACGCTGTACAGTATGATGACATTAGTTATAGCTGAGCATCAGTAAAACAAATATTGAATAGTTTCTAGAGTTCAAAAATGTGTATTACAAAAAAAAAAATTCCTGTCCGGATTAATTCCTATCGAGCAGGGGTCATTTTTATACTCGTGGTTTAGTTAAAAGTCGGATTGTTCGGTTTCTGTTATAGTATAAGGAGAATCCCTGCCCTCTTATTTGTTTTTCTTTAACAATCAATTGTATAGTATTACAAAATACATTTTCGCCTACTTTTTTTATTACAAAATTCTGAAACAGTTTTGTACGAATAAAAACTCATATGTTAATAAAAAATTTTGTTTTTCATATAGAACAAAATCATCAAAAGAGCCCATATCTAACGTTCTATTTTCCAGGGAAGACTTTGTTGTAATAAAATCTCCGATGTGCGGACTTTAATGTATTAAAATCTCCTATCCTTTTGTTAAAATTAAAACTATAATCTTTTATATTTAACAAGACGATAGAAGATTTTACCATATTAATACGATTTTGGCCCCATTAATCTATTACCTCAGATATCTTTGATCAATCAAAATCCCTTAGGAGTTATTGAGACACAAAAGGCTTTAGCCTTACACAGATCGAATGGTTTTGTTCATTTAAGTCGTATAATTAAGTTTTAATTTGTTAGCTAAACATAATATTTCTGTATTGACATGTTGAGAAAGACGATTTTAGTAGCGTTCAACCATTTTGTATTTTATGATACAATTTATGATACATATTTCGAGATCTCTATATGAATATCAGGACAGTTTTTATATGAATTCAAATAAGCTTAGCACAAATACATAGATATTTGAATGCAGTATTTCGAGACTGGCTTTAATATTTGTTACATCTATAACTTTGTTATATTATGTAGAATGCGTAGATGTCCGCCTAATTAGTCAATACAACTAGTTGAATTTCAGCTCTAATTCTTCTTTCTTGTTCTTTACGTGTTCTTTCCATCGGATCTTTTCATCTGTAGAGTCATAGGAAAATATTTTACAGAATTTTGATATTATTTATCAAATTGTTTATTGTGACCGGCCGGCTATATTTTTTTATTTGAGAAATTAACTTGGATTTTGGATGGATTTTGTTATTAGACTGCTGCAGTTTATTTGTTGCTTCATTTATATTATTATCAACCGCTAATACAACAGTATAATCTGCAAAAATTACTATTGTATCTTCTGAAATATTTTGCTTCTGGATGCTTCTGGATGTATATTGTTGATTGTAGAGTATTCTTCTCCTTTTTTATGTGATTAGTTCGTCATAGACTTTTGTTAGTATACGGACAATTTATAAATAAGTCCTACATGTCATACTTTATTAAAGACTGTAACACCAAGGAACACTGAAAAGCAGACACATTTTTCTTCATCTCATCATACCAAATTTAAATGTTATAGTATGATTGTAGATTATATAATTTCGGGAGGCAATCTGTCCCCATTATCACCGCACCCGCAAATTGGCTGATTACTTAAGGATGCCTGATTTTGAGATCAGGGTATACTTCAATGGTATAGTGGATAGCTTCCACTGTTTGGACTGTTCACAAGTGACGAAGTCTGCTACGAATGAGCCCTTCGCATTCACAGAGCAGATGTTAAATAGATTCTTCCTCTATTTCACATATTCTACATAAGTTGTTTTCAGTTAGAACCATTTTGTGAAGATGTTTCTTTATTATGCAGTGGCCTGTTATTATCCCTGCCAAGATATGTACAGAGAAGATATGTTGTTACCTATTGAACTTAGAAAAGTTTTGGTTTTCTTGAGCAAGCGATTTAGGTATAAGCATTTTTGATTGACGATTTCCAGGAACGTTAGCTGTGCATATTAGCTATGTTCAGGGGCATTCCACAGAACGTACTTGGTCCTATGAAAGATATATATATATATATAGACTTGTAAAATACATCATATGTAAGTTCTCAATGCCAATGTAAGCTATTCAATTTTATGATATAAGATTAATGTATTGTATAAGATATTAATAGGCTTGTGTGTGCTTAATTTTTAATTAAAATTTAAGTACATACCGATCCGCAAATTGGCTTATTATGATTACTCGTATTAATGTCCGTAATAATTTTAGAGCGTGATACGCTGGGTAGCTCACATTGTCCAATTTTTAGTTTAGTAAAGGAGATCAGTGGCTGTTCCCGCTGCATTTGTAATTCGTAAATTGTAGTTAAATCTTACTACAATGGAAGAATTCGCAAATTAAAAATTATAAGACGAAATCAAAATAAAATTTAAATAATAAAAAATTCATACCTTAACAAAAAAATTCTAAATCTGAAACTAAAATAAAAATATATATATATAACATAAAAACCAACTTACAAAACTTGAAAAAAATAAATTTAAACTTTAAACAAACTTCAATAACCTTTCCAGATAATATAATAAAAGTCCAATCAGTTTAGATACAACATGAAGATAGTTAATCCATTTGTATTTATTTTTTATTTTTAATATTTTTCTTATTTAAATTTCTCTTGATAATTGTAGACCATCGAAAAGAAAAACAAACAGGACCTATTTAATCACTGATGTCTGTTGAAAGAATAAAATTATCTTTAAATATTTTATTTGTGGTTGAAAATTTCATTGCATTATAAAGAATATACTATATTATGTATAATGTACACTCGCCCAAGGTTTTGAAATACTAAAATCAAATAAATTATGTTGTGAGTTGCATGCAAACTCATGCATAACATTTTATAACTAACATTATGTATATATATATATATATATATATTTATCTAACCAATTTTACTTAACCAATTATAAATAAATACGTTTTGTATGTAGAGTGCGATAGTGTGTATATTGCACATACTTATATGTAACCGACAAATCAGTCGGTTTTCAAGAACAGAAAAACAAAAAAAAAATCTTTAGTTGTTACCTTAACGCTTATGGTGATAACATAAGCGCCTTCAAATATGGCTGTGAATATTCGCGCTAAATTTGATTGTATCACTCACCTTATACATACGATCTACATTTAATTTCTTCGATTCGATTAATTTTTTTTTTTTTTATGTACTCAATTGGTATTTGGATTACATCAAACGTATATATGTATATATATATATATATATATACATATGATATGAAGAACATGTCATGATGAACATGATGCCACATATTTTTTACTTACTTTAAATTCAATAAAAATTCAGAATTGATTTATTATATAGAATATGAACAGTTCCTGACATTTGTTTAGAACCATTTTTTTTTAAGCATTTTAATTATATTTTGCATTTCTACAAATTAATTTTCTTTGAATATGATTTTGCCGAATATGCTGCAATGATCAGGGTGAAATTTTTCTTCTTAACTGAATTTATTGGATCTTTCTAAACGAAAAATTGCAATAATTTATAACAATAATGACCTTTATGGTTTATTCACATCTTAAAATCTAAAGAGTTAGAAGTTCTAGTCCATTGATTTAACACTTCATGTTTGCTCGTTAATTCCAATTTTTTGTCTTATTTCTACATAGCCCATGTATATGAAGGTTAACAAAACATTAGGTTTCACACGATATTTTAAAATACAGCTTGAACTAGTGTGGGATCATGGGGATAGGAAACAAAAAAAAAATTATCAGTAGAGAACATTTTAAATTAATTTATTAATACTTCTCATAAACTTGTGAAGATTAGAAATGGGTATATTTTTAAATTGTGGAATATGGTTCTACTACGAAAGCACATTGTCAGTTTTGATCATACGAATTTCCACTGTATATTTACACCCTCAACTTATTAAGGTGCGTTTTTATTGTCTATCTTCTTCCACGTGAAAAAGCTTGCAGAGGGGGCATTAAAATTTTTATTTTTTATGAGCAAATACCTAAACCTGGTAGATAAAATATATAAAATAGAGAAAATTATCCAAATAGGCCACGATTTGCAAGTGTTGTATATTTGGAACGTCATATAATGGTTGTCGATAAGACAGAATACGGTGACATTGTACATGTCTTAAAAACAACTTGATACAATGTAAAAAAAAATAAATAGTCAATTTTATCCGTAAAATAAGTTGGCAACATTGTGTAATGAGAGCTTTCTGAGACATTGTGTTTTAATTCATTTGTGGTCAAAGAAAATGAAAAGTCAGTTTTTATTAATACAAATATGTGTCAAACCGGTCGCGGAGACATCGTCAACAACAATTGTGATCATGTAGATAACCCCGGTTCGAACCTGGTTGGTGGCGATTTATAAAAAAAATCCATCATTAAATTTGTTAATTGAAATTTCGAGATTAATCGAATGAAAATCATTAATTGAGATCGAACCGGTAATAAGGTAGCGCCACGTTGTTTCTAGGCAGCGGTAGATGGTTACTCCATCTCCTAGGACCGGTTACTGTAGGCCAATCACCCGCATAATCGGTAAATCAATGGATTCGAAATAATAGAAGAAGAAGCCTCGGATACACGAATGACTACTTGATAACGACCTTTGGCACTCAAAAAAGGACCCGAATTGCACAATGGAATGTAAGAACACTTAGAGAAGCTTCAAGACTCTCGCAATTGGAAGCTCAAATGGCTACTTACAACATAGACATCCTAGGTATAAGTGAAATGCGATGGAACAACACCGGAGAAATCAACACGGAGAATGGAAACATGGTAATTTACAGTGGAAGGGAAACAGGGGGTGAAAGTGGAGTCGGAATACTAATATCAAAGAAATTGAGACAAACATTGGTTTCGTGGAAGGCAGTCTCGGATAGAATTGTTATAGGGCGATTTCGAAATATGACAAGACATGTAACAATAATTCAATGCTATGCACCAACAGATGTCGCTGAAGACCATATTAAGGATGACTTCTACGAACAAATAGAAACAACGCTAGCACTCATAAATAGGGGAGATATCATAATATTAATGGGTGACTGGAATGCGAAAATAGGATCTAACAACAATGGACTTGAGGAGATAATGGGCAAACACGGGTTAGGAAGAGAAAGAAACAACAACGGGGAAAGATTGATAGAGTTGTGTCAGACTTTCGACCTAGCAATCGGAGGGAGTCTATTTCCACACAAAGATATCCACAAATACACATGGACAACACCAAACGGGATCTCAAGAAATCAGATAGATCACATATGCATCAGCAAGAAGTGGAAACAATCAATGTTAGATGTGAGAAATAGAAGGGGAGCAGATATACACAGCGATCATGAATTACTAACTGGGGACTTCAGAATGAAACTAAGCCAACAAGGAAGAGGCAGAAGATATAGAAAGAAGAAAATAAATATAAACAACTTAAAAAATCCGCAAGTAAGAGCTGACATAGTTACGGCGTTACGAGAAAATATTAGAAATAATAGAGAATACACTTGGGAAGAGATTCTGGAAATTTACAACCAAACAAGCGAACAAAATCTTGGAATTTCACAACCACAAAGAAAAATCTGGATAACCGATAACACATGGGCCTTGATTAAAAGAAGAGGTGAAATGAAGAAAATGATAAACAACAGGATGGCATCAAGAAGAGAATATGAAGAAATAGCGAAAACAGTAAAAAGAGCAGCAAGAAGAGATAAAAGGAAATTTCTACAAAATTTAGCCGGAGAAGCAGAAAAAGCAGCACAGCAACATAACCTGAGAGAATTGCATCGCATAATCAAGAACTTAACTAACCAGTCGGAACAACAAAACAAACCAATTAAAGATAAAAATGGTGCGCTCATCACAAACTTAGAGGATCAATTAAAGAGATGGAGAGAACATTTCCAAGAACTGAGCAACGAAGAAAGTACAAATAATGAAGCAGACATAAGAAACAGAGACAATGCAAATATCTACCCAACTGAGGGACTGCCAATATCTACTCAAGCTCCAAATATAGAAGAAATCAAAGCTACAATCAATTTCCTGAAGCACAACAAAGCAACAGGTGAAGATGGAATTTCAGCAGAAATAGCCAAACTGGACCCTGACTTATTCGCAAAAACAATTGAACCCCACATCAGGAAAGCATGGATAGAGGAGAATATACCACCATCATGGAAGAAAGGAATGATTGTCAAGATACCTAAGAAAGGAGACTTGGCAAATTGCAGCAACTGGAGAGGAATCACGGTTCTAAATACTATTCATAAGATAATAGCAATTATTATAAAGAAAAGATTAGAAGAAGTACTAGAACCAATACTACGGAAAGAGCAGGCAGGTTTCAGACCAAACCGAAGCTGTGTAGACCAGGCAAATACTTTACGGGTCATAGTTGAACAATCAGTGGAATGGAATGCCCCACTATATCTACTATTCATAGATTTTAAGAAAGCATTCGACACAGTCAAGAGATGCGCAATATGGAAAACACTTACAAAGAAAGGAGTTCCTGAAAAAATCATCAACATCATCAAAGCGATGTATGAAGATGCAGAGACAACAGTTCAACACAGAGGTAAGATCAGTGATCCATTCTACACCAATATAGGAGTTAGACAAGGATGTCCACTATCTCCACTTCTCTTCAACACAATACTAGACGACATTCTAAGAGAAGTTTGCACTGGAATAAACGGAATAGAATGGGATCTCTTCGGAAACTTAGAAGACTTAGATTACGCAGATGATGTATGCCTCATATCAAAAAATCAAAGGGACCTACAGAACAAAGTCAACAGATTACAGGAAGAAGCAAAGAAATCGGGACTGGAATTAAATATCGAGAAAACCAAAGCAATGAGGACAAACAATAGTTACAGTGAGCCAATAACAGTGAGTGGACAACAGATAGAATACGTAGAAGAATTCAACTACCTGGGGTGCATTATAACATCAAGAGGAGGTGCAACAGAAGATGTCAACAGCCGTATAAATAAGGCAAGAAGAACATTTGGGAGCCTAATGAAGATATGGCGGAGCAACCAAATATCGAGAACAACAAAGCTAACAATATTCAGAGCATGTGTTAAGTCAACATTAATATATGGCAGTGAAACATGGCTCACTTCGGTCAGAATCAAACAGAAGCTACAAGTATTCATCAACAAGTGCTTGAGAATTATATGCAGAATATTCTGGCCGGCAAGAATTAGCAACGAAGATTTATGGATGATAACTGGAGAAGAACCTATCAACAGACAGATAAATAGGAAAAAATGGAAATGGATAGGTCATACACTAAGGAAATCAGAAAGTGATATAGCAAGAAGAGCTCTAGAGTGGAATCCACAAGGACAAAGGAGACCCGGCAGACCATACAACACATGGAGACGCACAATCGATCAAGAATTAACAGTCAACAATTATACCTGGGACGATATTAAGGAAGTAGTACTCAACAGAGAGGAATGGAGGTTCACTATCGAAGCCCTATGCTACCACGCGGAGTAATAGGAGAAAAAAAAAAAAAAAAAAAAAAAAAAAAAGATAATGTCTCAAGCTTTAGTGAGCTTTTGTAGACATTTAAGATTATGTGGACGTTGTATTCAACGTTGCGTTGAGACATTTACGATGAATTTGAATTTTGTCAAAAAATGTAAAGCGAAAATTTAATGCAGCTCGTGATGCACCGGCCTTTATATATGAATTATATTCCAAATTAGATCATATTTTTTTTATTTATTTTAAATATTTAGCATGTCCCGAAAACACAAAACATTTCGTACAATTTTTGGCAATATCAAATGTATGGTTGTGTTATATCATTTTCTTGTTTATCAGCATGTTCAAGGTATTCAAGTATTCAAAATCCGTGCATCTCGGAATATTAAGATTATGCCAAATTTGATGTTTCTATGACAGATGCCAGACAGTTTTAATTTTCAAGGCGGTAAATTAAACTACGTTTACCTTTACCCTACATAAAAATATTGGTCAAGTCATGACTGAAGTGCACAGTTTTTACTTTTTTTTTATTTTTAATTTCTCTTTCTCAAATGAGCTCAGTCGCTAGTATAGAGTGTATAATTGTTATATTGTTGGTGAATTTTTCTAGAGAGTAAAATTATTTTGAAACAAATGCGTTGGAATTTATTGGACAATATTTTTTTCCATAGTGCTTTCTCTTACCAGTTACGAAAGCTTTTATGAGTCAGCAGGCAAAGCAAAGATATTCAACTATATTAAATTCTCATACTTCCTCTGTAATTTGCCGTACATTAAAAATTTGTTCTCTATTGCCTTTTCGTGCACAACACTTATTCTCTCATAGCATTTGTTGTACAACGACTCCATGTTGTTCTGCCGCTAATTATGATGTTAAGAATTAAGTTTAGAAATATGATATTGAGGAATGCTTTAATCGTGTATGGAATAAACACTGCTGTACCGCAATTTTCCCATAGAGCAAGTTAGCGTTTTTATAAATCTGAATGAAGATTGAGTGTACACAATTTTTTTACCGAAATCATGTACGACAAATGTCATTGCACAATGTCAGAAAACTATTTATTCTTTCATCTCTCATTGCTCATACTATTTTTTTGTAAATTGGGGAGTTCTGAGTAACCGCGACCTGTCCCTGTCCAGTTCAGTATTGCAGGACTATGTCCTTATTAAATGCTATTATTGCTTTGATGTCATTACTTACTGATGCTCTTACTATACTTCTCCATCTACACCAGATAACCTTCCACTTTGAAAATGATTTAAAAATTTTACTATATTGCCGTAGCTCTTTAATATACAAAAATAATATTTCTGTTACTGAAAAATAAAATATATCTAATTTTTTACCACAAACTGTAAAAAGAGAATTTTAAAGCCCTTTGTAGCTTGCAATTTATTAATACTTGAACATATATTTCAATTTTTTTTTTTAAAGTTATAAATGTCATGATAATGACTGACCAACAAAAAAAAAATCAAAAAAAAAAAAAAAAAATAAAGAATTCAACATAATTTTTTACGAAAAACAAATAACGAAGCTAATTGTAATTACAGGGTTTGTTACAGAATAAACATTCCCCAAATATATAAAATAATTGCTGGTTTTATATATAGGTACATATGAATTAAGCTTTATATTATATTGGGATCATGGTACTGAAATTGATTTTTTTGGTTTTTTACTGTTTGATACAAATTTAATTGAACATGATCATAATAGGTCTAATGGACTGAGAAGAGAAGTCTCATGCAAAAAAAAAAAAAAAAAACAAATTAAACAATTTAATGAAAGTTAAGAAAATTTAAAAAAAAATTCAACAAAATATTATCTTTTTTGAAAATATCATCTATATAGTGGTTAGTAACGATCATCAACCTATATTAAAATCAACCACAAAAAAAAAAAATCCGAATTGAATGTCATGTACACTACACACATCACATTATCCGCATCTGGAAGAGAGGATACTTCATGTATGTATAATTACCTGAACAAATTATAAATTGCAGAATATTGTGTTAAAAAAATCCATCTTGTTAGATTTAGGCTACTCATCAGCCAGGTAAGAGTAAATAAATATAAAAATTTTGATTGTCCTGTTTTCAGATAAAATTAAATTTATTCTTTAAAAAGCATCACAAATCATTTTTTGATAGGAACTATAAAATATAATATATATATATATATATAAAATTATACTGAAAGTTGAATTAATAAAATTGTTTCTCGAATAAAATATGTTAAAGAGAAATTTAATTTAATTTTTATATATAGAGTGTTTGGTTATTAGTCAAATTACACTACATTGTCTGATGTTAGTAGTAGTAGACTGACTAATTTAACTGGCTTTGAAAATCGATTTCAAATATAGAAAAAAAAATTAGTATAGAATTGGCACATTATAATCAGTAAAAGAATTTAATTTAATTTAATTTATTTTTCTTCCCTGCTAAACCCTTTTCCTTTCGGATGTGGCCCAACACTGCATGCTAAACTTAAAACTCTTAAAGCTACATATATTAGATTATAAAAATAAAAAATTAATTCACTGTTAGATAAAATTATATAAAGAAAACAAAATCAAAAAAGAAATTCAAAATATAGAATAATAGAAAGTAAGTAAAAAAAAAAATTAAAATTCAAAATATTAAAATTAAGAAAATAAAGCAAAAAATAAAAAATAAAAATAATTCAGTTCTTAATTGTTAATCCATGCAAAAATTGTAAAAAAACATAAATCCAGACGTAATACATATAAAAAAATGTAGATGTGCCGATACTGAAAAATAAAAATTAAAAAGTTCCGTTCTGCCCTGGTGTAGGTTATATGCCGTGCCATAGTCCATATAATGTTAGTTTGTCTCGTATCATGCGTATGTCTCATTCGTTTGTTAGTTGTAGTGTTCTATTGTTATTTGGTTGTTTTGTAAGTATTGGCAATCAAGTAGTATGTGTTGTACAGTTAGCAGTTCGTTGCATTGTCAGCATGTCGGTCTCGGAGTATTGCCCAAGAGACACCGATGGGTTGCTTTAGTGCAACCCAAACTGATCTTTGTGAGTTTTACCCCTAGTTGTCTTATCTTAGTTTTCGTTAAGGTTATGTTCGTTACGTTTGTTGTATGTAGTCGTCTAAAAGGTGTTGAAATGTCCCATGCTTCTTGTCTCCCTTCTCTGTTGAAGTTGTATATGTTTAGTTTTGCCTGTCCGTAAGTTAGTGGTGTGATTGTTAGCAGTGGTCTTCTAGTTGCTAATTTGGCTTCTTCATCTACTAGTTTGTTTCCCGCTATCCCTGTATGTTCTGGTACCCATATTATTTTTCATTTCCCTCTGTTCCTAATTATTATGTCCCTTATTGTAGTTATTATATGTTCCGTGTTGTCAATGTTTTGTATTGTTCGTATTGTGCTAAGGTTGTCTGTGTATATGAGTGTTTGTTTGTTTTGTTTGTCCGCTAGTTATATTGTAACGTAGAGTGCTATCAGTTTGGTCGTGTATATGGATCAGGTTTGGTTCGTATGTGCCGTTGTCAGTGTTTTTGTTTTGTTATTATGACAATGCCTACTACATTTTTGTCCTTTGAGGTGTCCGTATATAATATATGTATTGCGTTTGGGTGTTTTTGTCTTATTTGTCTGTGTAATTGTCCTCATTGTTCATTTATTGTTTTGTCTTTAGGGTGATTTGCAAGCTCGTCTATTATTTTGTGTCTTCATTGTTTCCAAGTAGGTTCTATAATTGCATTTTCTATTTTGTTTGTAAAGTGAATTCCTATTTTTAAAGTTATTTCTATTGCTTTGTTTATGACTGGGCTATTGTAATTTGGTATTTGTTCATGTATTGTGTGTTTTATTATTTCGTGAAGTGGGTATTTGGGGTTGTAATATGCTTTGCAAACCACCCTTGCTGTCAGTATGTTGCGTCGTTCTGTTACTGTTGAAAAGTCAGCTTCTGTCAGTAAAAGAAGGTTGTTAAATAAAATAAATTAATTATAAAGGAAATAAATTTAACCATTCAAATACATCTTTATTCCTGTAGCATTTTTACATTACTCATTAATTATTAAATCACTATAGCTTTGTAACCCGCCATAAATGGCTGTGACCACTATAATATGGGTACCGAAGAAATATATTTATGTTAATGTTTGAAAAAAAACAGACCAAATACAAATTTGTATATATGTATTGGAGCTTTCCTTCGATTTCGCAGGAAACTATAAATTGAAAAAAGTACGATACAAATATACCTATCTGAAAAATTTCACAACCGATTTTCAATTTATTTAATTTAATTTAATTTAATTTAATGTATATACATTTATTTTATTTATTTATATATTTATTTATTTAAATAATATATACTTAAAAGGAGACGTAGCGAAATTAAATATGTCACCCCATGAATAAGTCATCTTAACCTACAAGAAATTAAATTTATCGAATTGCCACCAAGTTGATCGTCACAAACAAATTTAAATATTTTTTTTTAAATAAATTATTACGTTAAAGGTTTTTGTCAAACTAATCTTACCACAAAAAAAAATATAGCAAATTTTTTTTTGCTAATAGAAGCCTTAGAATGCTTGAACTATAATGTTATAAATAGTCGTCTTTAAATGCTATCGATGATAGTAGTAAAATTTTTAATAATAAGATTTGGCTACAATTTTCTACGCTTTATTGTTTACAATTTTCTTGTGCCGCTCTTATGATTTATCAAAGATCCAACATAAACGCACTCATATCAATTTTTCATTTCAGATTCTCTTCAAGTCTAGAACTAAAATACATGTATAATATTAGACATTACATGGACACGAAAAACAAATTGAATCATTTAAATTTTGTATCCCAAGAGAGCATCGTTATTTGTTTAGTATGTCTTTTCATTTAAGTGGCTAACAGACCATGTAGGGCCTGGGCCTGCTGAATATGTGTTTTACATTTCTTCCATTTCTAACCCAGCTAAACATATTAAGAGCGTTACTTGCTTGTCGAACTTGGTTATTTCTAGATTCTTTCTCTGATTGTGTGTTTTGCATTATTTCGAAAAACGAACGGTTCATGATTTTTTTTATTCCAAATAAGATTTTTCAAACAGGCAAATACCCTCATTATTTGAGCGACCTGATTCTAGCTTTTGTGCTGAGGGTTTTGATTTGCAAAAATTGCCACTCTAACATATTTCAAAGACATATTTGTTCTACCATATATATTTGGCATTTCAAGGGTTCAGGGTAGGGTTCATTGACCACAACAATAGCTTTCGTTTTAGGCTGAATATCACAATGTTGGTATTCTGCTGATGTTTGAAAAAAAAACTAATGTAGCAATATTTTGTAAGTTGTCTTTACTTTCCAAAATTAACCCCATTTCAATTATTTTATAAATATATCGTATAAATAAATATCGCACCGTCAGGATTAAACCGCGTCAAAGCGAAAAATGTCGAAGTTACAAATATTGTTTCTGTTTTTTATAGTTCGTATAGTATACCGCCGCCAGCAACCAATTATACATAATGTTTCTTTTTCTCATACAAAATTCAGTTAAAGTTTAAACCTGAATTTGTTGAAACTTTGAATTCGCTTTCACTTTGATGGTGCGATATGTTCAACCTATAAAATTTCTACCATCAAATTACATTAATTTTATTTTCATTATTTCAAAAAAGAACAAAAGAAATTCCATCCAGTTTTAGTACTATTTTATATATTATATACTCGTATACATATATGTATATACTATATATATATATTTCCTTTTATAAATCAAAGACTATGGAATGAGCATCCCAAAACTGTTTATAATATAATAAAAAAATTTACTTTTTAAATTGAAGTGGCTTTTTAAATTGATCTTGTAGGTAAAATGTTGTTCTAAACTTCTTCAGAAATAAAAATCTTATTAAGAAGTGTTAAAAATAATCACACCCCAAACAAATTAAAATTTATTTATTAAAATCAAGAAAACAAAAAAAAACACAAAATGAACAAAACACCTTTATTTTACTTTTCATTTTCATTTAATTCAATGTAATTTTATCCTTCTTTAGCATAATGGCACTAATTTTATCCTTTTTAAAATTATTTCATCACATCCCAATTTTGAAGATTGCTGCAAAAATTACTTTAACACCTTCCTAAAAAATCGAAATTAAATTTCCTTGGAAATTATTGTTTTTTTTCTCCTGTTAATGAAATTTTTCATTTTATTTTTTTTTTTTTTTCAATTCGTTTTTGAACAGAGGCCATCATCTGCAAATCACCGAACATGTCTGGAACCAAAATTTGATAATTATCTTGAATGCAATGATATTCATCAGTAAGCCGAAAACTATATACTAAAAAATTTTAATACAAAATTAGTTTTTTTGTTGAAATTTACTAACACTTTGTGTGCTATAATTATTATCTCAAGTCAATTTCATTAAACACCATCAACTGGTCATTTGCACCAACTTCGCAATTTGATTTTTAGAAGAATTACAAAATAAAAAAAAAATATATTTTTCTAATTTCTGTCCATAAGGTGTTGATGATTTTGCCGGTCTTGATTTGATATTTATTTTATTGCCCATAATGCAATCTTGCTAAATAATACTACATCATCACCATAACATCAAAATCATTATAATTATTATCATGTATATCATTATCAATATCAATGAGCTTAATTTAATTTCATTCAAATTTTATACCAAATAAACGGAAAATTATGTTAAAATTACTATGGATTTGGAAATGGAAACGTGCTAAAATTATTAGAAGCACCATGGACAACATGGTTGATTGTTTTTAACTTTTTTTTGTGTTTTTTAAATGTTAATAAGAGGCTTCCAATTACCGACAAATTTGTTTTTATATTGTTTTTTTCTTGATTATAAATTTATTTTAAAACCCTCCTCTAAAAATTAATTTTTATAGGAGGAGGATGAGAATGAGGTTGAAAATTTAATAAAATAATACCGAAAATATTATGATAAAAATGTTTTTTAGCCGTTGGTTCTTTACACTTACAATCAGGACTGCGTTATTGGTTTGCGTAATTAATTTATTTATACTGATATTGATCCATACTAAACTCATGAACATCAAAAATCGTTTAATAAAATAATTTTGAACTAAATTATTAGTTAAAAAAATCAAATTATTTTAGAACTGAAGCATTAAAGGGTTTTACCAATAACAAACACAACACAAAAAAAAGAGCAGAAAATTTTGAAATACTTGAGTTACACACCCAGACATAATAATTTTTAATTTTTTTTAACAAATTTACACGATCTTTAATTTAAAAGTGCGTGCGTACGTATGTAGTACTTATTCTTAAATAATTTTAGTATAATGCAATATTTTAAATTCTATGTACCTACTTCAGAGTGTTCCAAATAACAAAGTACATCATTTTACAATCTATGACTATGTAAATGATAAAGTATTTGATTTGGTGGAATAAATTGACGTTGGCATTATATTTTTTTTTTCGACGACCTCTCTTAAGACCTATTGTACTTTGACATTATCTTCAGTTCAAATACTAATGTAATGCGCAGCTTCAGTATCAGTATAAAGTCAAATTATCACTCTCAAATTCATATATAGGTTAAGAATTAATCCAGGGTAAGAAATAATCCATTTTCTTCAGTCACTTAAATACATGGTATAAAATATCTATCCGAAAACGGACATAAGTAATAACAGACATTGTAATTAGTTTAAGAAATTGTAATGAAGAGCAACTTCTTAGATGGTAGTAGGTGGTACGGGTGGCCCTAAATGATATTGAATGAATTACAAATAAGTTAACGAATAGCTTACCACCATGGACAATAGTGATTTAAATGTGTCCGTACATACCTTCAACGGTATTAACATTTTAGCCGTAAAAATTATTTTTATGTCCGGCACCGACACACTCAAATCACAATCGTCTATTGTGGTAAAGCTGTTAGTTAACTTATTTGTAATTCATTCAGTATCATTTGGGGCCACCCTGAACGCTAAGATAATGCAAGAAAACTCTTTTATAATTTTCTTTTTATTATTTCACTTAAAATCGTGATAATTTTCTTTGAAATAAAATTCAATTAATTTTTAAATATTAATTTGATGATTCTAAAGGTATATGTGGAATATATAAGGCTAATAATATACAAATTTATAGAAAATTGGGTTATCTTAAAACATCTTTACACAGTATAATATAGTTTTGAACGCTAAAAAAGGATCACTATAATTTTATATGATTTTGATTACAAAATAATTGGTTTATTTTAAGAAGATGAAAAATAAGTAAATCATCAGTAAACCAAAGTCAGATGGATTGGTAATTTTAAAAAAAAAAGACTAAATTAAATTAAAATTATGTTAGATGTGTTTATAATCGAAAAATTTACGAAAAATTAAAATTGTTCTCGACCATTAAAAATAATGATACTAATGAATATTGTTTACTTTGAAATCAAAAGAGATTTGATAATTTATCTAGAGTTATTATTAACCCCAATTTTTCGATTTTAAATATTTTGTAAAATAACTTTTAAAGTTATATTTATAATTAATAAGCGCTATAAACGCAAACCAACTTAGATGGAGATCAGAATCTGTCCCGTATGTATAATGATAAATATAATGTAGTAATTATCTTCCTTTGTTAAGGTATTTATTTAATTAATTGTTGCACTACACATTTTTTTTCATTAGTTACTTTCTTGTAAGAAAATTGATTCATATAGACCTATCTGCCTGTTATCTTTAATTTCGAAAGTGATTGAAAAATTTTTCATTTCAAAATTAGCACCTAAAATCAAAAATAAAGGGTTCATACCGCTTCACCAATTTGTATTCCAGGAAAACCATAGCACCATCGTCGCTCAAGCTTTTGGTAGAGTTTGGCATGATGGCACAATTAATATAAAAATAAAACTCAACTACCTCCTGAAGCTCACAAACTATTAGAAAGTTATTTGTCTCATAGATCATTTCAAGTTAAACACATAGCTAAAGAACATCAAGTTGAAGCTGGCGGTACCACATCGGACCAATGGTGTACTTAATATTTACCTCTGATCTCCCAGAAAACATTTAAGTGTTCCTATCCACTTTTGCAGACGACCTGCCGATATTTAGCACTGACAAGTGTTCAAGAATCGCAATCCCAACTATTATAATCCCATTTGGAAAGAATCGTAAACTGGCTCGAGAAATGGAAAACTAATGAATGAAAATGAGCTCCATTCACATTGAACAGAGAAATATGTCCACCTGTATTCCTTAACGGTATAAAAATACCTCAATCCAATGTATTGAAATACTTAGGAACCCATCTTGATAGAAGATTAACCTGAAGGAAGCACATAGAGGCAAAAAAAAGATGCAGCATTAAACTAAAACTGATTAATTGGGAGCAAATCATAGTTGAGTCTGAAATTGAAAGTCATCATTTAAAAAGTGATCATAAAGCCCATAAGGTCTTACACACGGATGCCAAATCTGGAAAAACATATCTTGGAAAAAATCCAAAGATTCCAGTCAAAAACAATGAGAACAATTACTAATGCACCATGGTACATTAAAAATTCCAACCTTCATAATGATCTAAGCTTACCTATATGGTAGAAGAAGTTATTGGAAGAGGAACAAAAAATTACGTCAAAAGTAGCCCACTCCAACCTGCTAAGAAATTTGGCAAATCTACTATCAAATAGACTGTAGACTGAAAAAAAAATTGCTCAATTTAGCTACATTAATCAATAAAGTGTTCTGTCCACTGGGGCAGACCCATCAATTTTAAATAAAATTAGTTATAAGATTTTAACACTTCTTGTAATCCTCAACTCTCATTAACCAGAGTACAAAAGTACTACGAACAATCAATTGATATGGAAATTAATTTCTTATCACAGAAAATTTTAAATTCCTATCTTCATAATCATTAGAAACCTATATCTTCATATTCTTACCACAGAAACCCATAAAATCGAAATTTCTTCGATACTACAACAAATCCTGTCAAATTTAATTTCTCCTAATACCATCCCCAAAAAATTTTCATTTAATTAAAGACTCAACAGAATGAATTTTAATTTTTGAATCCCATCCACAATCGACAATTAAATCTTCTCTACTATAATTCCAATCTAATCCATAAATGCATTCATCATGACCAGTTAAAACTTCCATTGAACTTTCTTGATTATCAGTGTCCCAAATCCTAAAAAAAAAAAAACAATTAAAAAAATTATTATAAAACTTCCAAATTTTCTTACAAAAAAAAAAAAAAAACTAATTATTTAAACAAAAACTCACCTAGTTGTACAATCAAAACTAGTTGAACCCAAAATATTTGGTATACACTGAGAATATTTAATTTTTCTAATTGCCATTAATTCAGAACCTAATAACTCATAAATTGGTTTATCATCTTTTATATTTCTAATATCCCAACCTCTAATTAAACCATCTGAACCACTAGTTGCTAACATCCAATGATTAAATTTATTCCAATCACATGTTAATGCCTCCTCCCGATGTACTTTAATTTTTCCAATTGGATTACCTGAAAAATCTAAAGAATTCCATAAACATAAATTACCATCTGTACTAACACTAGAAAATATATTTGGTATAAATGGAGCATATGCTGCCTGATATATTAAAGTTTCATTTGATGATGATGATGAAGGTGAATTCATAACAAATGTTGATAATGAATTTTCACGTGTTGGATCCCATATTTTCAATGTTCTGTCCCAACTTGAACTTAATATATTATTTGAATGCCAAAAACTACCCCAATCTAAACTATATATTTCAGCATTATGCTCTGAATATATTTGTATTGGTTTGGGATTTTTCAATGGTGAATTAAGATCCCATAATTGCATTGTTCCATCTCCAGATGATGTAATTACCAAATTTTCATTAACATTTGACCAAACCTAACACAAAAACAAAAGAAAAAATTAAAATAATTTATAATTTATTAAAATCAAAAATTATATATAATTATTTTATATATTATATTTATCATATATGATATTTAATTATGTATAATATCTGATAAAAGTTGAAAATCAATTTAATTAATAATTTTAGGCAATAGTTCCGAAAATCTCCACCCATTAATTTATACAAAATTTGAAACAAAACAACTATATTAATTACTTTGTTATGTGGTTGTTAATTACTTTACTATTGTGTATAATTTAAATTATATTCAACAAAAATAATAATAATAATAATAAAAATGTAATGAACTTCTTCTGCAGAAATCTCGTCAACTAACACCTAGTGAAATACATGTTTTAAATAAACTTTTAAAACTTATATGATGAATACCTACCTAAGTCTAATTTAATGTAAATATCTCTTATACTACTACTTAAGTTCTTGAAACTATTATCATCTTATAAAAACATTTATAGGTTGAAAAATCATTACAAAAAAATCGTTATGTACCTAGTTGGATGTTTTCGGAACTATTACCTCTTAATTTTCAACACTAACGATTATTTCACCCAAAAAAATTCAAATATAATAATTCACCATAAAAATCCAACTTTCAACTATAATTAAATTAATATTGCATATGTTTAGGAGAATTGGAATTAAAAAAATAAATACTAACCACATCAAATAATCCATCTTCCCATTCATATTGACGAATTAATGAAATATTTTCATCCTCATCATATGAATAATAAAATAATGTTCCATTTCCAATTGTACCATATTGTTGACTTGTTGCAGCAACAATATTTCTTGTATGAAATGGTGAAAATTTCACTGAATAACCAGAACGATTAGGTGTTAAAATTGAATGCATTTTTATATTCAAAATTTATAGTAGCAATCAGTACCTATGTAATCTGAAAATAATCTTTAAAAATGAAATTAAATTAATGAAACTATATAAATGTTAATTATTATTATTATTTATTTTTTTTTGTATAAAAATTTGAAATAATATTTCAATTAAAATTTGAATATAAAAAAATATTTTTTATACAATTAACATTTTCACCTCGGCTATAATAAATAAAAACTTGTATTGCTGAATTTATTTTTAAAAATATAACTTTTCTATTTTAGCAAAGATTACAACCATTAAATTATTGTTGTTGAATATAAATTGTTTGTAGAATACTGATTGTTGAATTGAAATTTAAGTTGTTATTTAGCCTAAATATATGCAATATTTTTTTTTATAGATTTTTTACTATACATTTGAATATAGCTATTTTGAGCTAGATGTCGTGGATTTAAGGCCATTCGTCAATACCATGAATATATAATTAAGCATTTATATTTCATATGCATATGATAGAACCAGAGATAAACAATAGAAGAAAGAAAATATTATTATATGTGGCATTGGGTACCGTCGAATTGCCTAACTTTGACCGGAATAAAAAAAAACTTTTGACAAGTATTTATAAAAAATTCCGTAATAATTATAATTTACAATAAGAATTATTAGGTTCAAAAATAATTCAAGAGATGGCAGAAAAATATTAGAGAGATTTTAGTTGTCCTTTTTAAATAATTTAAATTTAAATTACAACTGTCACTTATCTGTGTTTTTTTTACTGTGAAAAAATTTGAAAATTTAAGCTATTAAAATAAAGTGAACATAAAAACCACACAAAAGTAAGTATTTTAATCAATTATTTCTTCAAATTTTTTTCATCCAGTAAATTTAAGTTAATTTAAAGTATTTTTTACTCAAATTAGTAATAAAATAATACTCATGTTAGTAATAAAAATCGCGAAAACTAAAAACTTTGACAACCGCTAGTCTAACTTTGACTGGGTGGTCAAAGTTATACTAAGGTTTGCTAACAATATTTGTAGGCAATAGGTAATAATTATTTTAGTTTACCTACCTACAAGATTATATTTTAGTTTATCATTATTATTGGTATCTAGCTTGGTATTTCACTATAAAAATTTATATTTCAGAGTACATACTTAGGTAGGTATGGTTAATAATAATTATAACGGTATTCTTAAATAACAGTATGGTGTATGGTTATTAATAATTATAACGGTATTCTGAAATAACTATATTTTATCATAATGCAAATTCACGTGTAAAATACTAGAAACAATGATCTACATTCAACATTATTATGTTTTTAATATGTATGCGAATATTCTATTTTGTTTATCTTATCCAAAGCAAACGTTAGCTACCATATATTGTATCAGCTTAATACTGCTATACTTTCCTTTTATGAGCTGCAGCTCGAAATAATAATTTTGTGGTGTTTTTAAACCACTGATGCAAATTTCACAATCATTATACCTTTTTCTTGGTCGTCATTTCTCTCAATTTGTCGTTCGAGCAGTTTTAATTGCTAAATTTATAAACCTTAGTTATTTAATTTGTTATGCTCTTTTCATCAACTGATAAAAACATCCTAAAATAGAATAGTCCGATAACACCACATTTTGAAGCCATTTTATTTATTTAGTAACCGTTCCAAAAAATACCAGGCACATTATGATGCATACCTGAGACAAACAAACAACGTGTGTTTTTTGATTTTTGTTACTTACTAATTTGGTCTACTCTAGTTTGTTAGAATATTTCAATTTAAGTGTATTATTATTGCCAAGTATATTTCATATAGACCCATTTTTTCTTAGGCGCATCATTGAAGCGGTGGAAAATCAGTTGAGCTGATTATATATTTCCGGCAGATGATGTAAAACGAATGATAGAAAATTATACTATGTTGGTAGCATTAGCTGCTTGTTTTGGTATAATTTTAATTTAAAATTGTCTCTTTTGCATTTAACAGGATATAACAGGATATAACTGGAATTTATACTTCTTTACTAGCAGCATGTTCAGTTTATTTTACTAACATATTTTTCCAATTAATTGTTGCTGTTTTACTCTACTGGATAAATCATTTATCATTTATATTGCCAGCTCAGTTGTAGCAATTGCAAGCTTTCATATATAGTAATAGTGATGTCTGATGCGCTTGCTTTAAGTATAATATTGATATATAGTATGTTGCTATATCATATATAAATACATACATATATATGTATATCAAAATGTTGTAAATATGTAATAGTCAAAAAATTTGGTTCAAACTCAGATAAACTATTTCACTTCCACTTCGAACTATATAAACACCTCCGTGATCTATTCGCTTGCAAGTTGTACCTCTTTTGAAAAATCTGATTAGTCATCTATAGACATTCTTGTTGTATATCGAATTATGTTGTTTTGCTTATAATATTTTGTTTTATTTATATTTTCATTTTACCACGTGCTTCACAAATGTTAACACGTGTAAACGGTGCTTCACTATAATAATATTATTTTGATTGCTAATATCTTGTATTTCAAAAACATCAGACCTGATTATATCAGTGCTTGTATTCAATGCAATGGATTCCATTATATTAATAATCATTACAAGATGAAATCTAAGCTGAGTTTAGAATTAGTGATTAATACGAACTTTTAATTTCTATAGTTCATAATGGAGTCTTGATCAAAGATCGATTAGACTATTTAAAAACTCTGATGTAATCATCTTTCATATAAAATTTAAAAAAATTGGAGCAATATATATATAAATATGGAATTATTATTGACTTATTTTATTTGCATTAATTTACAATACAATAAAACTATATACGTTGTGTAGTTTTATTAAGTACTATCTGGTACTATCTATATAGTACTTTCAAATATATTTAACTTTCTTCCTACATAACAACAATTTCAAAATATTTTATTTCTTTAGGTTACTTTCAAATCTTTTAATAGGATTAGCAAAACCTATGGTGTTTGCAAAAAAATAATAAAAAAAAAATAAATAAAAAAATGTTTTTTCTTAGCTCAGCCACCTTCAGTTTATATAAAATAAACTTTTAGATAATTTCTTAAGTTTATTGATTTAATTGTATAAAGAGTATGTAGATATATATATATATATATATATATATATATATACAAAGAATTAAAATTAAAAGATTTAAAATCAATTAAAAAAAAAACAAAAACAAGAAAAACAAAAAAAATGTAAAACACCTTAATTGAAGGCTGTTATTTTTATGATTAAAAGAAGATCGTAAGTTCAAGTTCATGGAATTTTTGTTATAATTACGGGCATTAACTTAAATTTTTTACATAAGTTTGGTAAAACTTCCGAAAGTCTTCTAGATTAAAATCTTACTAATATTAACATTTATAAGTATATTTAATAATATTTAGATATTATAGAAAATCTTTTTCGTTCAATTTTGTACCATAAAATTACTTATTAGAATTAATTACTTAGGTGCCTATTACACATCATTCTTTTCATCAATCTTCTTGTCCATATATTGACAATATATTGATGAAAAGAATGATGACCGATTACACATCAATCATGCACTCATCAATCTTTTTATCCATATTTTGACATTTTACAAGGACATATTGTGAAAGTGTTCTGAATAAATTGATAATTTCGAAACATATATGAATATTGAAAATATAATATCTGGAGGAATGTTTTTGATTCCAGTTTATATTGAATTTTTAAAGTAAATGTTGTGTATAAAAACAACCAATAATTTTTTTGCACATTTGAATAAATGATCCATTGTTTTTTTTTTACAATAATTGGTATAATTATTAAAATTAATATAAAAATTGTTCTTTTTAGAATTACTTTATAAAATAATATTATAACCTCATCTGAATATTCCCAAAAAAGCTATTTTATTACCTCCGCTGATTTTGACAGCAATTTGATGAGAATTTTGACAGCAAGATTGATGAGAATAGAACCACCATCAATCATTTCTCATCAATCAACGGTCAATATATTGACAATATATTGACCATTGATTGACCATTGATTGATGTGTAATAGGGGCCTTAGAATGTAATGACTCGACAGGTGCGAGTTCATAGTAGTGTATTTTTTAATGATGGGTTTATAATTATTCTTCGAAATAAAAACAATTTTTCAACTTATTAATCGCACTTTTACTTTTAATGATATTTTAAATTAAATAATTTAATTGTTGCCATGGAAATCTAAACAACAATTAAAAACAATAAATAAATTTAAATGGCCTTTAGAGTAATAAAATGAGACTTATAGTAATAAATGTTTTAAAACTATTATTAGTTTAAAATAAAACTTAAAATTACACTAATAGAGTATAGATTATGGATGGTCTAATAGATTATGGATGAAAGTTTATAAACTTCACCAATTTCAATTAGGTACAGAGCAAAATAAACCTAAATCATAAAACAAAAAAATTTGGTTTAACTTTAAATTAATATAAAATATTCATTATAATGATATATTTTTCTAGTGAATAGTTCAATCATTTCTCAATGATTCCAATATTTCGACAATAAAAAAATATTTAAGTCTTCAAACTTTGAAAGGGTTCAATAATGGCAGTTTAGTTCCTTCCGCTATCCCTCACTGATTGGATTACAGACCAATAAAGATAATTATGTCGATATAATATTTTTTGGTGATTTTCTCAGAGTGTGAACTATCCATTTCCATTTTCTTCACTTAATTTGTTTGTAAATGTAAAAGTTCACTGCCAGTCCTTCTTCTGTTACCTACCATAAGCCTCTATTGCTGATGGTGTTGGTCCTGAATATTCTATAAATTTTTCTTCGGGGTACTTGTTTGCAAATACTTACATTTGATACATTTTATTTATCGTCATTCAAGTTTCGGTGTCATATACAAAAGCATTGACATTACACAAACTTTAAACAATCTAATTATAGTTTTTATAAAAACTTGTTTTCAAGCGTTAGAATAAAATTTTGGTATAATAGTGAAAATAGTCGAATATTTTCCTTTTAATTTTACTGATATGCTTACAGATACGTGTATTTCGTCTATTACTTGCAGACTTCTTCAGTGTTTTGTACTCAACAAATAAGTAAAATTAAAAAGAAAATATTGGACTATTTTCAATATTATAATCTAATTATAGTTTTTCTGGTTATTTGACCGTACTATTCTATATTGAAGTTAATTCACCCAAATACATTCTGGCCTTATGTAGTGTGTTATTGACATCTACAAACTACTTCTGTTTCTCCGTTTGTTGTTAATATTGCCTAAATAGGAGACATTTTCTATTCATATTCCACTGCTATTGTGATATTGCCTGTATTGGTATTATTTATTCTTATATTATTTGATTTGATTTATTTATTAAATTGTTACATGAATGTAAAACCTTAATTTTAACGAACCTGCGCCATGTGACATATAGGCAAGCTCGGTTATTAAGTGTGTTTAAAAATATTTTTTACTTTAATCTAATTTTAGTTTAATTAATTTGCATTTATAGTTTGTTCTTATTTTATTTTTTCCTTGCTATTATTTTTATTTATTAGCTTAATATGTAGCTCATGACTTCTTATTATTATTTTTTGCTATATTTGTACTTTGTAGATTGCTTACTGTTGACTACTATTATGTTGCTCCATATTTGGCAGTGGTTAAGCAGGTTTTTCAAATTAAAAAAACAAATTATTTTCATTCTTTTAACAAAGTTGTACACTATATTTTCACAAATTCAAAAAATCCTGTGGTGTGTAAATTAAATATTTTCTACATAAAATAAATACGTGAAGGTTTTCGGAACTTTCACCAAACAACTTATATAAAAAAGAATATATAAAAATAATAGGTATTTATATTACTAATTAAAAATTGCTTATAAAATTAGTTAAGAAAAATAAAATGTAATTAAAATTATGAAGTTCAAGGAAATTTGAACATAATTTTAAGCCCTCCTCAATCTACAATATTATTATTATACTAAATGAAAGGAAATCAAAGAATTAAATGTCGATCATATGTCATGTTAAACTTTTCTGTCCTTGTTGCATTTTATTACAATTATATACATATATATATATTTCTAATATAAAAAGAATTAGGTATATGGTTTAAATACATTATTTACTTTAATACACTTTATAAGAAATCATAAAAAAAAAAAAATTTATTTAATTCTTTTCAAATTAATTAACAAAATTCACCTTCAAAATATTATTCCACATCGGAAGTAAATATTTGTGAATCTATTCTTTAATTATATTATTTGTTTTTGTTTTGCTTTTCTTATTAAATAATTTCAAAATTATACTATTGAGTTAATTTAATTTAGTTTAAAGTCTATCTAAGACAATCTATTAAATTGAAAATAATTTAGAAATTAGAAACTTAATAAATAAAACAATACTGAAGAAAGGTGAAATTGTATGTTAAATAAACGGGAAGAAGACAGTGTTGTTGTAATGTTGTTTGAAATATATCCAAAATTGAACTGGAGTGAGAACTATGTGAGTACAGCAATTAATAGATAAAAAAAAATAACAACCAGTTAATGCCATTGCCAGTGTAAAATAATTTAAATGTAATGGCAAAGCAAAAATAATTATTAGGTGAGTGTGATATCAGATGATACTACATTATATAAATACTATAGAACCCTATTTATTAATTATAATTCAAACTAGGGACCCCTGTTGAGTAATTATTTTTCAAGTTGAAGTCAAATTTAAAGTTTTTAAAAAACCAGTAATTTACGTACTGACATAGACTTCGCACGATATAGCGGAAACCACTCTGGCTTAATAAAAAGTTTTGTGGTTAGTAAGTTTTATTTAAGACACATAAATACACGTCCCTCATATACTGCTTCGTTTCCGATATATTCGCTATAGTAAGTGGCATTTAGTGATAAAATAACTAAAAATAAAAAATATTGTCATTAAAGAGGTATATAACATAATTTTAATAAAAACTATATTATTACTACAAATAACCAAAACTTAGAAACAGTTACTTAAAAAGATAAAAATGAAGAATTCAAGTGATTTGTTTTTTTGTTGGTTTTTTTTTATTTTTTATTTTAGATGAATTTGTTTTCTTGTTTTTTTTTGCATATGTACATCGATTCATTTGCAAGTCTATATGTAAATTATAATAACTGATAGATTATAATAACAAAAGCAAACAATTGTTTATTATTTTCATAAGAACTCACAAATGCATAATGTATTTGCGGAATAATAAAATCATATGAGTAAAAAATTTTCAATTGTGTGAGCATTTTTGTTTTATATACAACTTATTTATTATATTAGAAGTTCATTAAAGAGAAGCGAAATAAAATGGAAAGGTGTCTACTGCGCAGGACCTTAAATACTTGTCAATTATAATTATAGATTAAAACCAAATTGAACGTTTTTAATAGAACAGGGATTTCAATATACGGATATTTTTCACTATCAATCAGTAAACAGTTATGTTTTAATAAGAAGTAAGCTATGTTTTGGTATGGTTTGAAAAAACAAAATATTTTCTTTTGTTTTTTTTAATGTTGACATTAACTTAGGTATAATTACCGTTTCGTGCTTAATTTAAGTACAGTACTGTAATTTTTTACTAAACATTTTGCGAGTATTTTTTTTTGGAAAATTTAAGGAAGGTGTACTAATAAATTAGTAAATGATTTTTAAAAAAATGTTCGACGAAGAGCCTTCTTTTTATGGAAATTTAAATTTACTTTGATTACATATAGGTATTGTATAAAAATGATAATTAATAATAATGTTGCATTACGCAAAATAAAAAAGCTTTTGGAATTTATTGAAAAATTATTGGAATTTAATTCACACATTGACAAAACAAAAAACCAAGAATAAAAAAAAAAAATAATAATTTTGTTTACAACTTACTTTGATGCACATTACATTGTCTATACCTAAATACCTACCTACATTTAATGATGAATTTATTAATAACAAAAAAATTCCAACCTACCACGTAAACCTACATATAAACATATAAACATATAGACACTGGCAAGTTAATATAAAAAAGTATGTAAAATTAAACTCATATGCTCCTTTGCCTATGCTATGCACTCTCTTGAAATTTGAATAATTTTGAGGTGAAATGTTGTCAACCAACTCTATTATAATATATGATGATATGATAAAGCTGTAATCGGAAATGTCAAACTAAGATCAAATGCATTTTCAGTCTAATTGATTAAGCAGTTTGATATAAGCCACGTAATTTATAATGTCAATCTTAAATTACTACTTTTGCAGTGAAATCGTACCTCTTCCATTTATAAAATCTCGATTTCGACTTATTTCGTCAAATTTCAGGTTTGAAAAACCCTTTTCCGGTTCTTCCCCGAAGTTGAATTTTTAAAAAAATTATTTGTAACATAGGTGAGCCGGAACCGTTCAATTTGAATTATAACTTCCTATAAATTTCATATTGCAAGACAGCAAAATTTTGGCATTACAAATAGAATTATTATATTATTATTTTTGTAATATAGAATAATTATCTTTAAAGAATTTGAAATCGAACCACTCTGTCAAATTCAAGACGTCGGTATCAAAAAAGAAAAACCAAAATAATAAAGTAAAAACTATAATTGGAGTTTGCAATATTGAAACTCATACCGTACAAAGCCAAAAGCTTGCACATATCTACAAAAATTAAATAGGAAGGGTATAGAAGCCTATTTTATTGATGAAGAACAATGCAGATATAGAAAAAACTAAAGAGAAAGTGTGAATAGACGGATGATGTCAAGCAAAGAGCAGGCCATGAAGAAGGATTAGTTATTTGCGACGCAAGTACTAAAAAATAGACAATTGAAGAAGTTAGCCGCAGATGGGAGCCAATGGAAATGGATTTTATTTCCACCCTATGCCCTGCGGTTGGGATTTCAAGATAATGATGATAATCTTTTTTCAATATTATTTAATTACACACAAGACAACATTTTGCCAAAAAATAAATTCTTAAAAATGTTCAAGTCCCAGAGTCAATTTCAATGCAAAATATCATCTTAATAAAATACAAAATTTTCAGGATGACCTTTTCAGCCGAACAAAGCAAGACAATTTTAAAATTGTAAAGAAAAAAGTTTTATGCAACAAACCTATGGTGCCTTTTACTTTATAATTTGAAAATATTTCACCTGGAGCAACAAGCATCATACTTGGTAAAATGTATCATTATTAATTTTTTTATTTTCCAACTATTCTCATTGGTAAATTAATGTTATTGTTTGTGTGTGTGTGTTTTTTTTAATCTATTGCAAATTTCAAATTGACATCATCATTTGAACCAAATTGCGAGTTGATATCCCATAAATTTTCTATGAATAATAATTTATGTGAGAAATTTTATATTCTACTTAAATTGCATTCGGTGTTTGTTTGATTGTTTGAAATTTTAAGAGATGCAAATTTTGTTCGATTTGTTTTCTCATGAAATTCCAACATGTAAAGTTAGATACTTACAGATACTGTGAAGTGAATGAGAAGATTATTTTTATGTTTTAATTTAAATATTTAAAAATTAACTATTTTCAAATAGATAATAATTTTAAGTATAAAATTATTTAATTAAATCAAGTCCAGTGTGTATCAGTATGAAAGAATCAAAAGAAAAATAAATGTTTTTTTTTGATTTAGTGTGGGAAAGAATTAAAATATTAAAAATAAATGTGGCATATGGAAAGCAATTTAATGAAAATTTAAAAAAAAAAATTTCCGATTGTAAATGTAAATGTAATAAAATTAACAATTAGCAAAAATGGATTGAAACGAGAAATCTCTGATTTCCTTAACAACAGCAGGTCTTTCTGGACATTTGCTAAAAATGTTCGGTGAAGTTTTTGCAAGTCTTCGTTTCCACCAATGATTGATATTAGTACTATTATATCAGATTCTGCAGTTAAAATTATTTGCAGCTAATTTCACACTCTCTCCTACAGCCCAAAATCCTCCATCAATCCCAGTTCTAAATTATTCCATCGGAAGAATCTACTTTAGAACGAGAGCTCTAGTAAAAGTCTTGAAGGATCTCGATATAAAAAAATTTACCGGTCCTGATGGTATACCTGTAATTGCCCTGCGACACATTGCCTTCGCCATTTCTAAACCTCTGCGCAACTTATTCGCATTTGTCCTTTTCTTCAAGAATTTACCCGTCCTATTGGAAAGTTGCCCGAGCTTACCCTATTCCTAAAAACGGTGACAAAAGCAGTCAGCTTCAAACTATAGGCTCATAGCTATTACTTCCATTATTTCAAAAACGATGGAAATCTTAATCAATCAAAAGTTGAAGAAATATCTTGATAGTAGAAGTATAATTCATGGTAGTCAATACGGCTTTCGAGCACAACGTTCTACCGGTGATCTCATGACATGCCTCTGCGAGAAGCTCAACACCACCCTTCATCAATCTAATGAAGCTACTGTTGTAGTTCTGGATATATCTAAGGCTTTTGATCGAGTTTGGCATTCTGCTCTTATAGTAAAATGCAACGCTATAGGCCTTGGTTCAACCTTTGCTAAATGAATTGAAAGTTTTCTTTTAAATAGATCTATCATAGTTTCAGTTGACGGTTCTTTTTCCGACCAACTTCAAATCAATATTGGTGTTCCACAAGCGTCTGTCCTTTCACCCACCCTATTTCTCATTTTCATTAATGACATTCTCAAATTAACTTTCAATCCATAGTTTTGCTGATGACAGCACTCTAGTAGCATTTTCTAAAACAAACTAACGCCACAGCTTCCGCAGTCACCTACAAAAAAGCAATGATGGTCGACTGTGGTAAAGCAAACAGAGTCGAGTTTAATGCTTCATAAAATCAAAGCTGTCTTGTTAGTAACAAACTAACAGCATTTGAACTTGCTGTCCAGTTTCAAAATGAAGGTATTTAACGACTCAAAAAACTGAATATTCTTGGATTGAGAGTGAATCAAAATATGAACTGGAATATGAACATATTTTCGATATTGAGTCACTGTAAAACTTATTTTTCATCTCGGGACCTTTCTATAAAAATCTCTCGGGACCTTTCTATAAGTATAACTCACATTTATGTGCAGAGGTGCACCAAAAACTGCTTTAAATTTTTTGGACAAAGTTCAAAACCGCGTGTCATTTGTCGTGTCACACTATTTGTTATGATACCATTTAAACACATTTGTTTAAAATATAATTTGACATATATTTTGTCGACGAAAATATCGTGTCGTTTTCATTGGACTTCAGGCTTAAGGCGAATTATTTTATTAAAAAACCAACAAAGTTGCCCGAGGTTGTCCGGGTCCACAAAAAAAAAACAATGTTACCCGACCCGACGTTATCTGCTGTTATTCGTCCGATGTTGTCCAACAACATTTTCCGGCAATATACTAAAAAAGTCGCTCAAGTCCGGAAGTTGTTTAAAAAATATTCTGAAAGCTCCATAGTGGGCTTAAATTGTTTTGAATTTATGCTTCAATAACATTGGGATGCAATACTTTTTATTTTGCACTTTATTATTAATCTGGTATTGTACAGTTTTTGCTTATTGTAATCTCGTAGAAACATAATTAGAGTTAATATTTTTTGGTTCTGGCTGTTGCGGAAGAAATGTAGAAAATTTTGCACAATCCTACCAACAACAATTTAAAAATACCATTGGATAGTATCTTTAATATTTCTAATGGGTGCTAGGAGTTATATGGCAGCTACCCAAACTAATCCAAATTTTGGAAAACAGTAAAAGACCAATTCGAAAAATACTAATTTTTTTATCTGTAACACCTTAAGCTGTTGCAAAATAATGCTGATGGGTGCCGGGAGTTATATGACAAGTATCCGACCAATCCGCATTTTGAATAACAGTAAAATACGTGTTAGTTCATTTTTGAAAAAATTTCTAAGTATGAACTTTTAACTTGAGGCTTGTACAGCGATTGCAGTTTTAGAACTTCCGGTTAAATAGACTTTAAATAACGGTTGAAAAGGTTTAGAAAATTTTAATTATTCGTCTTTACATAGAATGCAAATTTTTTCTATTTCTACAGTTTTTGTAGAATAATAATAATATTATGGGATTTTCTATAGCCCATCCCAATCATGAATTCAAAACGTTATTCAATTATTAGCCTTCGATCTGTGGATAATTGGTCTTCATTGCTCTCTTTCTTTCAATATATTAAGACATGAGTTATAATTAACGCCTCCTAATATAGTTTTTATTTGCTACAATTTTAATTTACAAACTATATTTAAAAAGGTAGTTTCTATGATAATAGAAACCTTACGCATATAATTTAAAATTCTTATAAGAATGCATTTTTTTTTTTTGTAATAATTATTATTGCCGTGTTCTTTGAACAGGTATTTAAAATCTTAAGAAAAAAAAAAAATCTAAAAATAGTTATATTTAAAGTAATTTATACATTTTCAAGCATGTGAGGAAACTTGGAAAAAAAAATCTATTTTTTATTTTTTATTAATAAAAACAAGGAAAATAAAAAAATAAAAACTAATAAGTCTTCTATTTTGTATATTATTTTTCTATTATTCATTTATTTTAAATTGTAAAAAAAAAAATCAATTAAAATTAAAAATCAATAAAATTTCGGAAATTTATTTCGAGAAAAATTTGATGTAACATAGTTTTTGTTGAATAGATAGATATTGAAGACCTATCGCGTAATTCTACTCGGTTAAGAGTTGAAATTCGGTTTTAGATTTAAATTCGTTTGTCAAGGACGAAGTTTACTTATCACATTAATTTCGTTTTATGAAAGTAGGACTGCTAAAGTAACCGTAGTTCAACTTTTTAAAATAGCTTTACAATTATATCTTTGGTGTAGAGTTCTACACTCCATATGACGATCATTGTATGAAAACTGTTAAATTTTATGCGAAAATTTTCATTTGTTTTTAACGATAACTTAAAAATATGGGCAAAAAAAAATATTATTGTGAAAAATTACCAAATCTTAAATATTTAAATTTGCAATATTCATAAGCTTTTCGGTGTACCCTACATATGATATTTTGCCGTAAATTGCGTTAACAATCTTTTTTCGTTTTATGCATTTAAATTTTGCATTTTTTTCTAAAGCACTTCAAAAGTAGGATGTCCACCCTATAAAAAAATGTTTATACATTTTTTATCAAGTTCAGTTTCAGATACAGTGCCGTTTAACAATTAAACGTTATTTAAATTTGAATATATGGACCTATGTTAAGTGCCATGTGTGATTGGCTCAATTTCTTGGCTCAAGAAAAAGCTCTTGAACAAAGTTTATTTTTTTAAATACCGGATTTTGGTACACTATAATCCAAAATTTTCTCGAATGTATCGATTTCGTATCGTGTTCCGTTATAATAATATCATATTATTTCTGGGCTTGCTACTGCATTATGCTGTTTTTTAGTACTGCTCACTTTTTTTGCCATAACAGCTCAGTTCTATTTTGCAAATGCAAGTGTGAATTGCCATAGTGAAATCTTTTAACATAACGCTGGTTCTGGTAATAATTGACCTTTTTTATGAATAAAAAAACATTAATAGGATTTCTGATCTCTATTAATATAGCCAAGTATTTTTGTCAAGTACGCGACATTTTTATGTAACGTTTTTTTGTGGAATTGGTGTGTACTGTCTGTGGAAAAATTGTGGAATTGGTATCTACTGTGTAGATCCTTTCTTAGAAACAAAAACAAAAATGAACAAGAATGCCACGATCATCCAATGTGAAATCATGACAATTAAAATAGGAACAGAAATACTTCTAAACAGAGGTATAAACGCAGATAACATAATTTTTTGCTGTGATACCCGAGGACCCACCAAGGACCCACCTAAGCAATAAATAACGAAAAAACGAAAGCAGCAACGACTATCTGCTGCAGAGATGAAGTAAGCTCTTTAATAGTGTCGAATGAAGTTTTACTCTACTGGGTACCCGTCCACTCCGGTGTAGAGGGAAACGGGAGTAGACTGAAGGACTTCTCGGAAGTGAAAAAGAAAAAACCGCAGAAGTTGTTAGATTCATAAGAAGTATTAATTGGCTCAGTGATCGGGTGTGCTGAGAGGTGGTACAACGGGCCACGAGGCCTAAGTGCGTAGGGGATAAGACAGTCGGTTATCGAATTTTATTTCCACCCTATTAACCAACCAACCAACGGCTTTATTTATTTTTCGATGTTTAAATATCCCAATTTCCGGTTTCAATTGAAACAAAGCAATAAAATTGCTTTTTCTAATTAAAATCATTTTCATTTCCATGGTGTAGATTTCTACATTATAAATTTAATTCTTGAAAGGATTAGAAATCATACAATAATAGTAATATTAAAGCTAGCCAATTACAAGAAATGAAAAAAGGTCACAAAGACTATGGTCACTTTGATGGCCTCAGTTTTTAATTCATTATTTAACATTTTACTGAGCCTACCTTGCTGAAGTTAAAAATATTATGACTAGGATGGAATACAGAAGTTCAGTAATAATATTACTATTATTCTACAGAACTGCAGAAATTCAAAAATGTACCATTCTAGCTATTAAGGATAAATAAATAAAGTTTTCAATAATTATAATTCAATATTATAAAAAATTGTGTATTTGCGTATTTGAGTGCTTATTCTTAAATACATAGTATAAAAATGAAGTATATATAGACTTACCATTCGCTATAGAATAATAATAATTTTTATTCCAGCAAATAGTAAGTAAACAATAGTATTAATGAATGTAAAATGGTTGGTAGGACTTATTCCTACCAAGTAATATTTATAATAATAATATATGGTAATATGTTATTAGATTATTAGAAAAATTGGTAATTATAAGTTTTATTTCATCCATTAATAAAATATTTATTTACTTATACTACATAACATATCAGATTCATTAACTAACTCCTAAAGATCACTTTGCATTAAAATTTGGATCTTCAAGCTCTATGAATTTCAATATTTATTCAAAATAATTTCAAATTAAATTTCATTAATTACAATATTTTAACAGAACAAAGATATGAGGTATACTCTTCTACAATATTTCATTAAAACTGTAAAAACGATAAAATCGCAATTAATGATTATTTATTTTAACTATTGAATATATAACTATTATTTAATTTATTGATTTAAAAATTTTATTTTGTAATATTAAAAAAAAAAAACAATCCTCTTTAGTAAAATAAAACCTTCACCTCTATAATAATTATTCACATGTTTATTATTAAAACTAGGTCTAAAATGTTTTGCAAACTTAACATTTTTCCAACTTATCGATCGAATTAACACAAATTATGTCTGATTGTGAAATGCAATTAGAAATTAAATCAAATAAAATGAAAAACAATAAAAAAAATATTGTTAATGAGATGAGAGTTTTAAACTAAAATCATCATAGAATTGGAATATAACAAACAACTCATAAAGTATATTACAATCGAATTTATATTACACGGTCATGTTTAAACAAACTGAAGGCTTTCTCAAAGGATGAAATAAAATTAAAGATTTTTTTAAAAACTTATAGATACCTGCTAAAAATATATTCGATAGATAGGAGGTAATCTAAGAAGGGTATACCATAAACTCAAACAATGTGTGTCTGTTCATAGTGTGGGAGTCGAACTAATAAAAGATAACCTATTTTTTTTTTCAATTATAGAAAATCTACGTTTAAAGATTTACTAATGATTTTTTTATTATTTTTTACTGTGGGATTATTGTAATAGTGGTGAATAGATCTTATCACTGTAATATTTCGCAACAACGAAATATAGTTATGACTAGTCTCCGCATCGGAAAATTATTTAAATAAATTATAAATAAATGTAAAATATTACACAGATATAAAAATTACGGTCAAGAAAACTATTCCGTTTAAAGTACTTCCAACTTCCATTCTTAATTCCAAAGTAAAAATTTCGATTTAAAGTAATAACCAACTCGTTGTGGGGATTCGTTCTCTTGAGTTGACGAATATTGTTGTCGACATAAAAAATTGCTAACATTTTCGAGTTCACATAAATAATTGTCAGTGTTGATTGTATTAAAAATGAACATAATATGAAATTCATATTACGCCTGACTGATGTAGTTTCAGATAGCAATAATAATGACGTCATAAGATGTGTGAAATAATGAAATAAAGTATATGAAATGATGAAATAAAGTTGTTTAAAAAGGCGTGTTCGTATAGTTGCAGTAAAACCTGCATCGGTGTCTTGCAGATTGTTTTACAAATAACTTGCGCAGGCGCGCAGTAAATATTTCAGCAGTAATTCTTCTTCATAGAAGCAGCACATGCACAATTTGTTTATAAGTTATATTATATTATTTATAATTATATTAATATATATTTCTATATATTATTTTATTATATTTATTTTTATTTAATTATTTATTGCCATGATATATATTCATAATTTTTTTAACAATATCAAATTTTTTAGAGCTTATACTATTGTATTTCCACCTATGACTATTCTTAATTATTACTTAGACTAGCTGACCAATTATATATTTATTTTATTATATATTTCTATAACAGTGAAAATAGTCGAATATTTTCCTTTTAATTTTACTGATATGCTTATCATACAGATACGCGTATTTCGTCTACTACTTGCAGACTTCTTCAGTGTTTTGTACTCGACTACAAAACACTGAAGAAGTCTGCAAGTAGTAGACGAAATACGCGTATCTGTATGATAAGCATATCAGTAAAATTAAAAGGAAAATATTCGACTATTTTCACTGTTATACCAAAATTTTACTCTAACGCTGGAAAACAAGTTTTTATAAAAACTATATATTTCTATATTTTAATATATTTTATATATAAATATATTTAATATATTTTAATATATATATTATTCATATATATTAAAATATATTAAAATTATCATTATATTCTGTTAAATATATTTATTTTATTATATTTATATATATATATATATACATTTATTTTATTTGAATAACTAACTTCTCTTTTTCATTTATTAAAAATTTAACTTAATTTGTTAAATTGCACGTACTTTAAAAATTATTCGAAAGCAGGCGAAGTAAAACATCTGCACATTCTGCCCGACGCTAACGCGGCACCGATTACTATGACCACTAACGTCTGCTTTTATCTGCTGATATTTTTGCAGAACACAGCATTATTAATTGGAAGAAGCTTACACAACTTCCTAAAGCTTGCAGAAACAAACACAAAAAAGTCAAAGGACAATTAGACGATACAGCGTCAAGGATGAAGCTTAAAGCCGATTGTTCTATTTTCCTTATATTATTTATTTGGTGAAAAATATCACAACATTTTATTTTATTACATTTTACACAATAAAATTTTGTGTTCTTCTATATCGAAACAACGTCATAATATGACGTCTGCTTTGGGTATTAAATGTATTATTTTTTTCATATGAAGGCCTTTAGCAATTTTCTTCTTACAATTTTAATTCTATTTGAAAAATAATTAGAAAAAAAAAAATAAATTCGAAAATTTAATTCAGTTTCATTTTTACTAAGTGACAAAATTTTAAATATTATTTTTTTTACTAGCCATTAAAATGACTGGAAACCAGCAAACAGTGTATTATGTATTTTTAAGGCTTCCTGAATCATTTAATTTGTGTTCAGTACAGTAAGAAATATTCAAATTTTTATTAATATTTTGTTTTTTTCTTAATATGCGTTTGAAATAAAGAGTCAGAGAACTTTTTAAATTATGTCCTCTTAACAAAGAACAAATCATATTATAACAAAAAAATATCAATATATGAAGAAAAAAAACAATAACAACAACAAAAGAGAAATTTTATTTTAGCTGAAATATTACTGAATACATACATGGAAAATCCTTTAAATAAAAAATCAAAATCAAGCAAAAAAACAAATTTTGTATAATAATGTCATTAACATTTTTTATTTTTTTTTAGAAAATATGAACTAGAATTTATAATTTTTTAATTAATTCGTAAATGGCATAAAATAAATGCAATTATAATTATGATATCATAAATTTAAGCTGCTTAGTATAGTTAGTTAAATAAATGGATAGGATATAAAGAATTAAAAATGGGAATACTGTCAAAATGGGGTATGTAAGGTAATTAGAAAATAACCTGTCATAGATTTAGCGGTAATTGTGATGTCCTAATAATTAAAAAATGTTCCACCATTTACGTCTAAAATATATTTTCACCTACAAAATACTTTCTTTTATTTTCTATCAAATTAAAGCTACAAAAGCTATCCAAACTGATTGAATTAAGTCATCCTCTAAAATATTATAAAGTATTTGTGTCTTAGATATCTTTGTTCGGACCATCAATCATCAGCACTCTGTATAATAATAGTGCATTCATTTTTTTATTCTATTTCACGATTTCACTTCTTCTTTTTCTAAACGTTAAAGAATAGCATTGTCATTAGATCCTTCCAAAACTTCGAAACTTTAGAGATGTCACCCACATCACCATCAGTTATAGTAAAATTTTTAGTTTTCTTTTTATTCTAAGTTTATTACGACATTCATATTATGTACATCTCTATTGTTGCTCCATCAAAAGAAATTGAAAAACAATGATGATGATGATGATGATCATGATAATGTTGATTATGATATTATCCGAGGTATCAGCATAACAATGCATTTAATCAGCATTACAAAAAACTCACTTGGGAGATTTTTCTTTAGTTTATAAAAAAGACCTAGGTTGCATACCTTGTCAAAGGCCTGACTAATGTCCAGAAATGCTCCAGTAGAGTATTTTTTCTTTTCAAAGCAGTAACTTATTTCGTTAACAATACGATGATGCACCTCTGCTCAATTGTCACGTGTTTTTGACGAAAACCAAATTGATAATTAGGAAAGCTCTACGAAATAACTCACACACGAAATAACTCCCAATGAAATAACACCCAATGAGAAAAAAAGGAAAAAATTCCCAGACCAAGAATGAAATAAATCCCACACCTTGGTAGTTATTTCATTGTGAAATAATTCCCAATTTAAAAACAATGAAATAACTCCCACATATTTTGGGATTTATTTCATTATGAAATAATTTCCAATTTTCAAAATTATATCCCAACGTCAATGGGTTTATTTCATTATGAAATAATTCCCATCACAAAAAAAATAAATGGCAATGGAATATTTTATGGTATGCTGTAGATGCTCTTTTGCTACATCTAAGTAATGGAGGCAAATCCTTAAATTTTGTCACAACGTTCCTTCTAATAGACTGACAGATATGAAACCAACATAACCATATAAACGGCATTTAGGATTAATTTTTCTAATAGTATTTCGAATACCATTTTCATAATCTGTGATATAGATTTTGGCTTACAATGGCACAATAGTATCATTTATCGCGGGCGAGGCGAGACGGCGCGGCGCTGTTATTTCATTTAATTAATGAATTCAAATAATTTGTTTCACATAACAAAATTGATTTTTTTTTATTTTTAAAGAAAATGAAATAACTCCCACTTTGTATGAAATAACTCCTACCATTTAATTGAAAATGAAATAATTATCACACATTTTTGGATTTATTTCATGATGAAATAACTCCCAATCATAGAAAATGAAATAAGAACTAACTATATTTTTCCTTTTATATTTCGATTTATTGTTAACTTGCACAAAAAAAAAAAAAAAAAAACAATTTCGCTATTGTTTGCGTCAACTGTAAAACATAATAAATATATACACCTTGTACGAGCCATTAGGCTCTTTTAGGTTATTTGAATTAATAAAAATCCTATGTTAAAATTAAATAAATCCCACTAATTGGGACTTATTTCATTATGAAATAATTCCCTACCAAAAAAAATTAAATAATTTCTAGAATTTGGTATTTATTTCATAATGAAATAAGTCTCACTTTTGTATGATTTTTGGTTGAGAGTTATTTCATAACAAAGTGGGAGTTATTTCGTAGAGCTGGTTAGGAATTAAACTTATTTTCAATTATTGGAATCAATCTTTTTCATTAGTAGTTTTTCGAATAGCTTTTTCAGAATTGGCAGCAAGAAACGTTTTCTGGCTTTTTACCTGGCTTAAGGATCATTATTATCTCTGACGTTTTCCATTGAATTGGGAAGTATCTCAGTCTTAGTAATAGCAACTTGAGTCTTTGAAGAGATAATTCATGTACGACCCAACCATTAATTAGATCGAACCCAGCGATTTATTTGTTCTTACATCTGATTTAATGATACTTTTTATCTCAGATGCCGAAAATTTGTTTATTAGTAAATCCATGAGAAAGGGACAACTAGAAATTTCGTTTATTTCAGATAGTTCGGCTTCTGTAATTAATGCTCCAAGATTGAAATACTTTGGAAAGATGATCAGCAATAGCTATCTCTTGGTTACTGCGGACTATAGTTCCGTTTAAAACCTTTACCGTTTACCGGTAAATTTGACATTTTTTACGTTACCATTTACCGGTAAAAATATTTACCATTTTAACGGTAATTTTTTGGTTATTGTGCAAAATAAAAAAGAGCGAACAAACAAATAAAATGTGTAAACCAAAACACTGTGACGATGACAAACAGTGATGGATATTCGTATTCAGAGACATTATTTTAGAATATCACATTGGTATTGATGATAGTGATTTGATTGAACCAGATGACCATATGGTAATTGAGAAGACAAACGAGCCAATTGAAAATGAGATATATAATCCTTGCGCAGCGTCATTAGATATTTTCGATTATCGCCATTGAAAACTGATTTTTTGTAAGAGAATATAAAACTCGACTTGGCAAAGAACTGGAATTAAAAATACATATAAAGACACATTGGAATTCCATCGATCCCATGATAGAAAGATATTTATTAGTAAAAGAAGAAGTAAAAGAAGCTTTAGAATATTTTAATTCTCTTAATTTGTTAGCTCAAAAATAGATGAGAACAATTGATAAATATTTTAGAGATATTTGGTGGCAATCCCGCAGAAGCCTTAGCAAGAAATGATACTACACTATTTACCGCGGAAAATGTAATTGAATTGTTATTTTCAACTTTGGAAAAAAATAGCGATGTACAAATATCCTCTAACTTTTTAGTTGGTTTGAAAAGAAAAATTGATAAAAGACATAATATTAAATTATTGTCTCTTGTACAATACATGCTTCATCCAAAAAGATTAATGAAACGAAATGTTCACTTTGATTACTCTTCAAAGTTATCGACAGTGGTATTTGGGAAAAAAATAATTGAAAGATTATTCAAAGCAGATGAGCAAACAGAATCAGATTCAGATTCAGAAGGGAATGACGGCCCCGAACTATTAAATACTGACTTGAAATCTCAATTTTAAAAAGTTATTTGTACAGCTATGGTTTCTATTTCCAGTAAACCAGTAGGATTATCATCATCAGTCCACAAAGTATCCGGGGGAAAAAGTCATAATCGTGCACATACAGTTTGCTTGAGAAGAGAAATTGATAAAAGACGTAATATTAAATTACTGACTCTCGTACAACACATGCAAAAAATTTAATGAGAAATTTAATGTTGTTCGAAGCTCTGCCACCCCCAAAACCAACATCTTCAGACAACGAAAAAACATTCTCCATAGCAAGCCGAGTTTCCACTAAAATAAGAACTAGGATGTAAATTTGAATATAATCGTTTTCCTTAAATATTTCTTTTTGAAGCAAAATATATTAACAGATGTTGTGTACATTTATGATTTGAATTTTTGTATTTGTTCTTTTCTTGAATGATTTTTTTATTTGTTCGTTTTTTATATGAAATAAACAAATTTTAATATTTTTTTTTCAATTAAACCATGATTTTCTTTTAATTTATTTAAAAAGTTTATTACCGAAATATACTGGTTTTTACCGGTGGTACGATTGAAAATTGACAGTTTACCGGTAATTGAAAATATACGGTATTTGAGGAACTATACTGCGGACCCACTCGCTGTTGGGTAGTGGGTACGGAAGTCGTGGGATTTTCGTATACGTTGCTTGTTTTAATTTTTTTGTAGCTTTCCATAAGTTGTATTCTGTTGATTCATTTGGTGTTAAATTTGAATGATATTTCTGGAACGCGTCCATTTTGTAATGCCATAGTGCTGCTTTCAGTTTCTTGGTACTTCTGCTGAGGTTTCTTTTGTTAGTAGTAGTGCGATTGTTATGCCATATTTTTCTTAGTTTGCGTTTTTCTATTATAAGCTTTCTAATATGGTTTGCAGACCTACCATTATGCAAGTTATGAGATGAGTTAACGAACTCACTTGAACTCACAAAAAAATATTACCTAATATCACTTATATGATTTACATACTATTAGATAAATATATAGCATGTAATGATAAAATTTAAAACAAAACAAAAATTATGAATTAAATACCTAGGTATTACATCTCAAAATCTACTAGATATTAGAAGATAATTTTGCGAAAGCAAAAACAACGTTGTAGAAATATGGTTTCACCGGCTTCGTTTACTTTCAAAATCTAAGCATACACAATAACTACTGGTGAAAAATTTCCTGAATTATTTAATAATTTTTTTTTTTTTTTTTGTATTATAAGATATTTAAAGAACTTGCATAAATATATGAAAACCTATTTAACTTTAAGATTTTCATAAGAATTCTAAACAGCCAACCTAATTTGAAATTTTTTTTTTTTTTTATTCTGCCTTTGAAATACTTTCAATTTTTTTCTATTTTACAAAATATTGTCGTTAATTTTTTTGCTATACACAAAATTGCATTAATTTATATATATATATAATACATATATATATACAAAAACCTACCCAAAATTTTTAAGGGTGGCTATTTTAATTATTTAGACGTCGTTTATTATTAGGAGAGAGCTGCAAGCAAAAAAAAAATTTACACAAATAACACGTAACACAAATGGTAGTTGACAGTAAAATATTTATTTCACTTTAATTTTTAAATCCATTTAACAAAAAAAAAAAAAAAAAAAACTAAATAAATAATATTGATTTAAAGAAGCCTTAGAAAAGGTATAAAAGACCCAAGGTATCATTAGAATCGACTCATTTGGAGTAATAATTTCGAATTGTTCATTATACGAAACTATACAAAAAAAAACAAAAAAAAAAAAAAGTGATACTGAAAAAAAAAAAATTACGAAAATAAGTGATTATTACAACAAATTCAATATCTCAGATTCAATATCAAATTTGAGATTATTAAAAATAATTTAAGAATTTGTGTAAATTTAAAAATTTGATAAAAAACAAAAACAAAAAAATAATTCAAAATGGTTGTATCAGTGAAAGTATTTAAGAAAACTACCCCAAATGGTAAATTAACATTCTATTTGGGACGTCGTGATTTCATTGATCACTTGGATTACTGTGATCCAATCGATGGTGTATGTGTTGTTGATCCAGATTATTTAAAAAGTCGTAAAGTCTATGGTCAACTTGTAACAACATATCGTTATGGCCGCGAAGAGGATGAAGTTATGGGAGTTAAATTCTCAAAAGAAATGCTCCTATGCAAAGAACAAATTGTACCTGTTATTAATGATAAAATGGAAATGACACCAATGCAAGAGAAATTAGTTCGTAAATTAGGTACAAATGCATATCCATTTACATTCATTTTTCCACCAAATTCACCAAGCTCTGTAACATTACAAGCTGGTGAAGATGATAGCGGCAAGCCATTAGGTATTGAATATTGTATTCGTGCATATGTTGGTGATAATGAAGATGATAAACATAAGAGAAGTCAAGTTAGTTTAGTTGTAAAGAAATTACAATATGCACCAAATAATCGTGGTCAACGTTTACCCAGCTCATTGGTGAGCAAAGGTTTTACATTTTCAAATGGTAAAATTAATTTGGAAGTAACATTGGATCGTGAAATATATTATCATGGTGAAAAAGTTGCTGCAACAATTCAAATAACAAATAATTCAAAGAAAACTGTTAAAAATATTAAAGTATATTGTGTACAACATACTGAAATAACAATGGTTAATTCACAATTCAGCAAAAATGTTGCATCATTGGAAACACGTGAAGGTTGCCCAGTAACACCTGGTGCTAATTTATCAAAAACATTTTATATGGTACCATTGGCTTCTAGTAATAAAGACAGAAGAGGTTTGTTTCCACATATCTAATCTACATATTGTTTGTGTTTGCTCAGAATAAAATTGTAGTAACTCAAAAAAGTTTATTTTCATAGTTACCTACTACAATTTTGTTGTTGCAATGATGTGATATATAAATTTAAAAATTTTATATTATAATATTGTAATTTTTATTTTGTATTTAACGATAATAGGTATTGCATTGGATGGTGCTTTAAAAGATGAAGATGTTAATCTTGCTTCATCAACAATGGTTAGTGAAGGCAAATCAACAGCTGATGCAATTGGTATTGTCATCTCATATTCATTAAGAGTTAAATTGAATTGTGGTACATTGGGTGGTGAAATTCAAACTGATGTTCCATTTAAATTAATGAATCCAGCACCAGGTAAACTTAATTATGGTTTAGATTTTAATAATTTCTATGGTTTTGAATATATTTTGAAATTTTAATTTTAAATTTTAATTTTGAAATTAGAGTTAATAAAATTAAAATTATTTTGTAATTTTGCAAATTAAAAGAAAAACATTTTTTTTATTTATTTATTATTATTGATTTAAATTTTTAAAAATTCATAGAAATTTTATATGGCTAAAAACAAATCATATTTCATTCTATTGCCCTTTCTCCAGACATCATTTTAGAAGACAAATACGAAAAATAAAGTAATAATTTTTTTTTAATAGAATTGAAAACAAAATTATTACTGAACTGCCAGACATTTAAATGATAATCAAACTAATGTTTTTAACTATAGCAAAGGCAAAATTATATTTTGGATTACTACAGTATGGTTAAAAACTGAATAAGCAAAAATATTTTAAATGATTGTCGGCTGATTGGATTATTTTATATATATAGAAAATTTGAATTTATACTGGGTATACCATGGAACTTAAATTGTCTGAATTTCAAAAACCGAGGTTAATATTGGAAATATTGGAATTTTAATGCACTGATTTGGAATTTAATATTGTTTTCATCTTTGAATTTGGACCACATGGGTCAATAGTATTGGATATATTGAAATTGTAATCTACTGGTTAATATTTATTCATGTTATATTTCATCAAATTGTATGATATACTTGCTCTAAGCATAAATCTAACTACGTTATGAAATTTTGTAATAGGTGGTAGACATTTTTCTATAATAATCCATCCATCAATCCAGTGTGGATCCACTCATATACGTAGAGCGCTTGTTTGACTGAAAGGTCCAGGTTCGATTCCCGATGAAATCAAAATGATTTTTAAACTTTTTATCAAACCTGATCCAGTACCATTTGTGAATGGGATAAAATGAATGATATAACCAGACCCATATTTCGAAAAATAAAATGGTCTAACAATTTGTCTACATATTTATCATTTTTCTGCAATATTTTCCTATATTAGTCTATGCATTTGTCCATATTCGATGAACATTCTGTATTGTAAACTTATTTTAGGGTTTATTATTGATTTTTATATTTTAAATTGGATTGCCACCTACAACTTATAATTTTAATTTAATTTATATACTTAGTCTGTATTGATTATTGAAATCTACAAACATTTTATTTTTTAATATGAGTAAACTTAATTTTTTTTTTTTATTTAGAATTTAAATTTTTTTTTTTAATTCTAAATTTGATTTGAATTTTAAATTAAAAGAAAAAAAAAATTGTGTTTATTAGGCTGTTGTGATAATTATTTTTTTTATTTAAAATTATTATTTAATTAAAACATTTATAACTCCTTGGATTGATTACAATTCTACCATAGACTCTTCATTCTCATATTTATTACAAATCATAAACAAACTTCCTTACTCATGACTATCAAGTGAATAACCAACTGATTATACTGAGCGAATTACAGACCATTTTATTACAGTGTTGTCTGGTGAAATAGAACAATAATGACATACAATTTTTTAGGTGAATGTGTGGCACTGACAAGCAAAATATTACTTTATTTTAGTATGAAATTAATTCGATTAGTAGGTAGCTTGGATCAATCCATCCAATCAACTGAAAAGTGATTTCAGATTTAGAGATGTTAGCATACATTATTTAATATTGTACAATAATTTTAAGACTGACCCACACTTTAAATATAGTGTTATCTAATGCACGCAATTGACTGAAACATATTTATTCAATTTATACAAAAAAAAAAATTATTAAAACTTTTTTTTTTAATTTTTTTCCAAATTTACAATAAATAATTACGTTTTTAGAGTACTTATAATAATAAAATCAACAATGTCTATGTAAACTTAAATCAATTAAAATAATATTAACTCGATAATATTATTTTTTTTTACTTCATTTTATTTTATTGTCATATTGGGGTCATGCCCTAGCACATAACTGTATAGTTTACATTAAAATTTAATTTACAATTTAGTGAAATTATATTTGTTTAGACATTATTACAATTTCTCTTACTTATCTTACTTAATATTATTCAAGCCAAAAAAATAAATGTTAGCGATGAAGTTAATTAATTTTGGCACTAAAATCTCTTTAACTTATACTGTCCCAAAGCATTTAATTTAAATTTTTATATAAAGCCACTTCTGTGCGATTTCACAGCGGTTCACTAGTTTTAATTTAAAAATTCAAAGACAATAATATGCCTAATACTTATAACTGTAATTTAATTAATGTTTCAATAACGATAATTTAATTAATCCTATAATACTATTCCAACATGAAAGAGAATTTAAATATACTATTACCATACTATACAACTTTACATTATAGAGAACGTGATTGTTAAGCCGTTTAGATTGATTACAACAAATTGAAATAAACAAAAAAAAAAAAATGGGATTGCCAACCTACAACTTTTCATTTTAATTTAATAATAATAATAATCAATTTTTTTTTTCAATTTACAATTTCAGGAACAATTGAAAAGAAACGTTCAAATGCTTTAAAGAAAATGAAATCAATTGAACAACATCGTAACGATAGAGGTCATTATGGTGATGATGATGATAACATTGTATTTGAAGATTTTGCTAAAATGCGAATGCAAAATGTTATGATGGAACAAGATTAATTATTATTATAACAATTGATTATACACAATTCTTCTTCTATTATACACATACATACATATATTTATTTCAAATCTTTTTATTGTGTTGTATTTGCGCATTATTATGTTATATAATGTTATGTTATATATATAGTTAAACATTTTTAAATGTTATTATTATATTTTATAATAAGTTGAGTCTTATTAAAATAAAAAATAAAATAAAATATATAAATTAAATCAATATTAAATATAAAAGATTGTAAAATCATATGTCTATTAAAATAATAAAATAAATTTAAATATTTTAATCAAATTTAAAATTTTATTACAAAAAAAAAAGAGAATGTTAAAATAAAAATCAAAATTTATTTATATCTAAAGATCAAAAACAAAAATATATTATTTTTCTTTAAAAGTGAAAAACTAGTCAAAAAAATTAATTAAATAATCTTATAATACTTAAAAAAAAATTTATTTTAATATTTATTTTATTTAAGAAACAAAAAAAATACAAACAAAAAACATCAGAATACAATTTATTTAAATGTCTATAAATTAGTATAATTGAATAAAAATAAATATATAATATTATGTATAAATATTGACTGATCTTCTTATTTACAAAATAATAATATAGTGATTTTAAATTTGAAAGCAAGAAACCAAAAAAATGATTTTTGAAAATACTTAAACTTAACTATGTATATAATATATATATAGAAAAAACAAAAAAATGAAAAATGTATGTAATTCAATTTATTTTTATTAAATATAATTCAATGAATCATAATGTGTTAAGGGAGTCTCAAAATTAAATAATATTGGAATAAATAAATAAAATAATTGTTTTCATTTTATTACCGCCATATTTTAATATTGACATTTAACCCCTTTCGGTCGTAATGCATACAAATGTCTATGTTTCATTAAATTCAAAAGAACAATGTAGGTTAATGATCTGAATATGTAAATATATTTTTTTGAAGTTGGCAAACTTGTTAATTGAATTATCAAAAATGTCTATTACAAAACTATACAAGCGCCACTAGTGACAAGTAGCATTACTAAATATTTGAGACCTTTTTAAAAACTAGATAAATATTATGTGGGTTTTTAGTTGTTATTGTAATTTCATATTAAACGATTTACCTGGACCTCGAACCGGATGAAAATAACCGGTTTGGTATATTTATTTTGTTAATTAAAATCATTCCCTTTATTTTTTTAATAATTTGAAAAAAATAAAATATGCTGGTAAGTATGAATACAAAAAAAATATCGGCCCACCTACATTTACAATTGAAATCTGCAATAAACTTCTGACTAATTTCGATTCTATAGATTCACACTAAGCTCTCTACCATAACAATTTGAAAAAATAAAAAAAATATATCATGCGCACAACTCAGAGATCACAACATCCGATTCTCCATGAAGAAATGCAAATCGAAGAGGTGAGTACGTTCAATTACCTGGGTAGCATCGTGTCATCAGATGGAGGTGCCGATTTGGATATTGAAGTCCGCATCAGTAAAGCCCGTACTGCTTTCGGGATGCTTTCAAAAGTATGGCAGGCAAGCAACGTATCTCTGCGCACAAAAATAAGAATATTCAACGCAAGTGTAAAATCTGTTCTCTTGTACGCTTGCAAAACATGGAAAGTTTCAGTAGTAAACTTCAAGCGTACATCAATAGATGTCTTCGGAGCATCCTAAACATTCGTTGGCCACAAACCATTTCCAACAGAACGCTGTGGCAAAAAACGAAATAAACACAAATAGACGTGGAAATCCGACAGAGGAAATGGCGTTGGATCGGGCATACTTTGAGGAAACTTGACAACAACATCGCGAAACAATGTTTCAAATGGAATTCTCAGGGTACACGTCGCGTCGGAAGGCCGAGAAAAGCGTGGAGAATAACTGTCTTAGCCGAAGCAAGTACTTAACAAAGAACGCGACCACAATGGAAGAGGTTAGCCACACATAGGAGAAAGAATTTATTTTCGCCCTATGCCCCACGGATGGGGTTGCAGAACAATGATGATGATGTTGATGAAGAATATATATATAAGCATTTTTTACTATTTTTAAATACTGTCATTCTTAAAGACTTAATGGCTAAAAAAAACGGAAATGGTGACTTTAGAGTTCAAAAGCCAAGTGGGCTTATTAGCCATTGATTTTATTCAAGTGTGAGAAAATATCGCTGTAGGCCAACCTTTTTTCAACTATAGTCAATAACACGAAATGTAAGAGAGCAAAATGCTGAGTTTATAGATGAAATCCAACAAAATGGCTTACAACGACTTAAATATTTTCGGAATACGAGTAAATCAAAATATGCTTTGGATTGATCGATCATATTTTCGATATTGCGAAAAGCGATGCAAAATGTGTAGAATTTTTAAGTAAGTCATATTGTTCACTTAAAGATTTGTTTAATATCTATACAACATATACACGACGAAAGATGAGGTATAGTTCAGATCTATCGGCGGGCCCTTCAAACACTGCTCTAAACTTTCTTGACAGAGTAAAAAATAGCACCATTCTCTGTATAGATGATTTAAATATTTTATCAACCCTTACCCCACTTGATTATCATCTTTTCGTTAGAGCACTAATTCTATTTTATATTTATATCTAATGACAGTAGGCACATATGTTCGGAAGAACTAAAATAATTACATCAGTAAATGCCACAAATTCGTATTCAATTATAGCGTAACGATTACAATTATTGACACCCAAAAATTTGGATACAATTATTGACACCCTTTGAATTAGCACATGTTTTCTCCTTTTCTGTAGAAGTTTACGAATTGCTCTTTTTTTCTTAAAAATTTAACATTTCTTGTTTACCTGTTGTATATTTTATATGCTTGTATACATTTTAGTACTCATTTGAATTTTGAATTGATATGAAAATATCAGTTTTAGTGGCTTACATTTTTTAGGAATTGGATTTGAATTTAAGAAGAGTCGACACATTGCAAGTTTATCATATTTTAAATATTTTATCAAGTGGGGAAATGAATGAATATTTTTTTTTTTTAATTAAAATGCATATTTAATTATTAATTAATTATTTTTAAGATAAATATAATAAATAAATAACATGAATGTCAATTACTAGTTCCAAAATAGAAGTGAATCAATTATTGACATTTATGTATCAATAATTGTCTTCTATGTAGCTATAATTATTGACCCTGTTAATAGTTGTAGTAAATATTGGTGTCAATAGTTCAATATTCTCGTTAATTTTCAGATTTTGTTAGTATTGTCGGAAAAAATGGCACTTTTTGAAAAAATTGTCACTGGTGATATAGTATAGAACAGTATTCCGATGAATTTAAAATGTTGTACCAACTTTATATTGAATTTAAAGAAAATAAGTTTCAAACTACTTTTAAAGCTTCAACTGACAACAAATTATCTCAGACTAATTTTGAAGAGCTTCAAACCAAAAAAAAAAATGATTCAATTATGGGAATACTAACTAATACTGATACGGAATTTATATATATTGAACCACTTGGTATATAAGAACCACTTAAAACATTTTCACACGACATTGGTGATACTACAGTCATATATTAGTGATATTACAGCCATATATTAGCCTTTACAGCCATATATTAGTGATATTTTTGGTATTATTAGTGACTGATTAGACGAAAATACGAACTCGTTTATAATGAATCAAAAAAGCCCAGTAGAAAGTCATGTTAGAAATATTTTTTCATCCAATGAAAACATAGAAACTGATATTGGTGAAAACATATTGTGCTTTGGACATATGTGCTATTCTTGTACTAATTTCATGTCCGGCGATCAAAATTCAGAAACTTGGGGAATAAACGGTGGGAGATGTGTGAGAGAATTTCATATTAAATATTAAAAAAAAAATAATATCACATATCTTCCAAAGTTTGTTTGTAAAGACTGTGTTGTAGTTGCTTGAAGGATTTATTTTAAGTTTTAGTCATTTAAGAGTGTTAATGTTCCTACGTAGATTTATTATTGTTATTTACAACTTATATTATTAATAGTGAATTAGCTATTTAATTTTTTTAATTTTTCATATTGAATTGGATATTTTTTAATTTTGTTTTGTTTGTGTTAACATTTTTTAATATTTTTATTTATTTTATTAATCTTTATTAAAATTAAAATTACCACTGAATTAAAACTATATAAAAAAAAATACTTTCTAAATTTTATTTTCCGAAACTTTTTCTTATATTTTCAGAATATGCTATAATTTTTATAGGTGGCAATAGTTATAGTTTTTATGGGTGACAATAATTGTAGTTTTTGTTTTTTTTTTTTTTTATTATTTAAAATAGAAAATACGAATTTAATTAAATTATTTAAAAAAATTTAAAAGAATAATATTTAAAAAAAAAACAAAAATTCATATGCAACAACATCATCTAACCGAAAATATAAAAATTTTGAGCATTCAAAGGCAAAATTCCTTATGAGTGTCAATAGCTGTGGTCGTTACGCTATTTATATTTTTTTATGTCTTTGAATTGAAATAATTGCTTTAATAAACTTTATTGTAATTTTCAAACCAACTTCTAAGCGTTTTTTAACTATTGTTTTGGAAAATTGTAAATTTTCATTGCATAATCCCACCATTCTACACTACATGTAATCAAACCGACAAAAATGCCCTTTAACCCAGAATACTATAAAATTTATATTTTATGTAAAAGTGGGGGCTAATAATGATGAAAATAATTTTAAAAAATGTTTACCTTTTGACTTCATAGTTGGTAAAGTTTTGGAGAGGGTTAAGCTTAAAGTCCATTGATTCACACTAGGTATATTATATAATATAATTACTAGAGACCCCTATTTATTAATATTATAATTCAAGTTAAAGCCAAATTTAACGCTTTTAACAGAACAGGATTTAAAATAATATACTGATAATTATTTTTTACTATCAATGAATAGGTATAAAAAAAAAACAATAAGTAACAATAGTTTGTTTACAACTTACTACGATACACATTACATTGTCTATACCTAAGTACCGACCTACATTTAATGATGAAAATAAAACTTATATGCTACCTATGCTATGTAATCTCTTGAATTTTGTATAAATAGGATAGTGTACTGGTGTAGGTGTGGTCGCGGTGTGGTGATTTATTTTTCATTTTTGGTGAATAGATTGAATAATTTTGAGGTGAAATGTTGGCAACTAACTCTATTATAATACATATATGATTTTGTTTAATTTTAATAACTACATACACTAGATTTTCATCAAAACTGGAAAGCCTAAACGGGTTTTAATTATAACACAAACTACCAAATTAAGTCTTTTGGACTTAACGTCAGATATTATTTAATAGAAATCTTGAGATTATATATTTTTAGTAGATATTTTCATGTAAATTATAAAAATAAAACGTTATTTTTATATTGATTCATGTCCATCATGGTTGTTTTTAAAATATTTTATTTATTTTGTTAGTTTTTAATTTGCATTATTTTTATTAACTATTTTTTTTTCTAAATTTTATAAATAGCTATAAAAACAATTAAAACAAATTTATTTTTAACACAATTATTTCAAGCTTATAAAAAACATAATTTAAATATTAATTTTTCAATACTTACAACTGAAAATATTAGTTTGATAAAAAATATTTGATTTAACTCCTTAAAATTGTTGAAAATATTTTTTCTACAAATTATTTAAAAAAAAAATAAAGATTAGAAAAAATTAAATTTAAATCCTGAAAAGGACTTAAAAAAAATATAGCACAAAATTAATTAATGTTTATAATGTTATTTAAAATCAAAATATTTTTAACACTTTAGTATAACACTTTTCAAAAATCATCAAATTATCTTTAATAAATTAAAAAAATTGTCTTTGTTTTAAACGAAATTATAATATTATATATATTATTTATAAATATTAGAATATTAAAAAATAATATTATATTATTAAATTCAAAATTTTCTTAAAACTGCAATAATTTTCTTTATAATTTGAAAAGTTTTTAAATTTTTAAATTTATTAAATTTCGAAATTTAATAAAATTGTTTGTTGTCTTGTTAAGATTTTGATTTTAAATGAAAGAAAATTTCATTGCTAAAATATTTTCCAAAATTTCCTTAACAAATGCAAAAACAAATACACACTTAAATTTTTTTATTATTACATAGTTCTTGTATTTTTTTTTTTTTATATTTAGTCCTTTCTATTTACATAAGTATGTACAACATAACTGTTTAACACGAAGTAAAAAAATATAATATTGTTTCCCTTGCATATTCATTCATATTTTGTACTTAGGGTATTTGAATTATTTACCGCTATATACAAAATTATTATCATTATACATAAGAAAAAGGGTTGAACTTGAAATACTTGAATAATTTTTGATCCTTTGGAATTTATAACAAATACATACATACAAATAATTAATTTTATATTAAATAAAACTTCATAGTAAAATTATAGGGAGAAGGTTTATTTTCGAAAATTCGAAATTAAAATAATATTTGTATATATGTAGTAATGAATTTTATATTAAATCATTTTTTAGTACATAAGGTATATAACTGTAATTTTATAGAAAAAAAATTTCTTACGTATCTATGAATTAGTGTAAATATCACAAAATGTCGAATATGTTAATAATATGTTGTAAAATAGTACATAAAGAAAACTTGTTGATTTTTTTTCACTATTTTTTAATTGTAGGTCATCTTTTGTATAAAATAAATTTAAATGAATAAATTTGAATAGTTTTTCTTCGAGGGTCAGAGTTTAATAAAGATGATTTTTAACGGAAAATAACGGTCATTTTATATATCTTAAAGGACATAATAAGGACATGTTTTTTTTTATACATTATCTACATAAACCAGTTATTCAAAACTATTTAGAGTTGTATTTTTTATAAAACGTAATTTCATTTTTGTAATACAGCCGGAAATATATATATATATCCTATTTCTTCATCTATGTCTTAGTTTTAAAGCTGATGGGCTCTACTATAATATGTATTTGCTTATATGTTTTTAATCGTGAACTTATTTATCCCCTGGGTCTTACTAAATCCTAAGCATGGTTGTATTTTACACATATTTCAGTATTTAAAGTCACGCGATATAAAAATTTATTCAAATATGGAATTCAATCCAACAATTTCAAATTTTTAAATAAATTACTTGTATTTTTTTACATAAGGTACTGTATTACTGTCATTTTTTAAAAAAAATTGTCATGTTTATTTTAAGCCTTTGTGGAAATACTTTATTTACCAGTTTATTTGATTTATAAGGTTTTATTGAAACTTAACCAAGCTTGATTTGATACACAACGAATTGTTTTTTTTACACGCTAGCGAAACACTAGGAAGGGATTCCTTTGTACAAAATTATTGTATAGGTACATCAGATACGGGGAATAGTTTAGTAGGAAAAGGTATAACAATTTTAGCAGGATAAAAAACAACCCTTGAAAATAGAATTCGATGGAGATTTTACATCTCCTATGCGTGCCTCCCAAAAGGAATATAGACAAAAAAAAATATATAACTTTATATACCCCAGGTGGTTGATATAAGCCTTTTGTTATATGCCAAACACTACGTCTTAAACCATACATTTATACACGAATGAACAGCTTGAACTGATTGAGGATTGTATAAAGAAAAATACCGCTTTGATAAGTAGGGATATTTTCAATAAATTTGTTAATATTACTCTTGAGCTTTTCTAAATTGTACGTAGGAATATTTTAGCATTGTAGAAAAATGTTTATTGGATTACGGTTCCACGTTCGAGAAATATTTACTACAAACGAATTCCTAAAGCCAGTTTTAAGCCACCTAGGAATTTGACTACAACTGAATTCCCAAAGCCAGTTTTAAGCCACCTAGGAATTTGACTACAACTGAATTCCCAAAGCCAGTTTTGAGCCTCTTAGGAATTTGCACCGAATAGGGGTGGGCACTTGATGCTTCATCTCTTGTTCCTCGGCGGAAATCTTCAAAATATTAGGGTATTTCAAATACCTAAACCTACGAGATATCTATAAAATAGGAAAAGTGCTCCAACAATACGATGATTTTCAAGTAATTCAAGGGAGGATGTCACATTAGGGTTGCCAATAAGACGAATGCACATTTTTGAACTTTGTCTAGAAAATTCCTTGGCAATGTCAAAGATATGGTCATTCAATACATTTTCTTGTTGAGCTGCATATCCAGGATATTCATGTGTTCAAATGTTAAAAATGTGCGGTATGAGCTCTAGGTAACAATACTAAATTCCTGTTATTGATTCTAAGATTACAATTTAAATAGCCCGACCTAATAAAAAATACTTTCAAAGACTTATAAAAATAGATGGCGAAGAGGTAAAATTCCAAGGTTAACAAATAAAAGAAAGCTAGAAGTAAGTCGATTTTTCTTGAGAATAATCCTTACTACATGCCTTTGTGAAACACGAAGTGAGGAAATTTTATGGAAATAAGCACCTCCCTAACAGGTGATACCCTACTGAAGTTTTGAGTTAAAAAGGGCATAGTTAACCATTCTCAAAACTTTAGTTGAACAATACAGACTTAGATGGTACATTATATCTTGTAACCTTCAAATAATGTGAATGTTTAGACCAGTTTAATCTATTATCTAAAACAATACGCAGATTTTTGAACGATTCAACAAATTTAAGCTCAAAATATTTTTTGTCACAGACCATTGAGTTATTATAAGAATAAATATTATTATCATACAAGTTAAGAGAAAATTTACAGCAACTTGGAGAGTGATAGAATAATTTACAATCATGTGGAATATTACCGCTTAGGTTGAATAAGATGTACTTAGTCTTCTGACTAACAACGAGATTATGACAAAAAAAACCATTTCTTAATCAGATCTAAATCATAATTAAAATCTATAAAGGGATTTAGTAGGCTATTACTATTATAAGAAAAGACGGTATCATCCGCAAATGCAGTCAAATTACCTTTAAAATTTTGCTGAAATAAAGTTTATAAAAATGAGAAATAGAATAGGGCCAAGAACCAAGCCTTGTTTGTACCATTAATTCTAACTGATTGAATTCTGTCTTTGAGAAAAGATTCAAACCAATTCAGAATGAATTCTGTAAAACCTGCATTAGAGAGCTTTTTTTCAGTAACAGTTCATGACAAACGATATCGAACGCTTTCGTAATGTCAATAGAATCTAGAATCTAGATGTAGATATTTTAAAGTTACACAGCTTGTTACTCTGTACAATAACGTGGTAATTCTAGCTATATGAAGAAATACAACCAGTCAAAAATTATCCCTCAACTGAAAAATTAACAATGTAATAGGCATCACATCCCATATATTATACTGTATTAACTTTAGAATTTCAAACTAAATTTAACATTTTTCAAAATTCAATTACAAATTTTTTGAATTGCAATTTTTTTCGCAAATTCCAGAAATTAAATTTTATTTATTAAAACACCTACTCTGTATGGTGTCCTTCACAAAGGAAATTGAATTTTTACTTTGTACATATATGAATTTTAATGAATCATTGTTATATACTTGTAAATAATAATTTATTCTGGATTTATAATAAAAAAAACATAACTCTCTTGAAAAATAATTTTCTAAAATTAAATTTATTAAACTTAACCAAAACGAAAAAAAAAACATAAAAATTAATTACACTTTATAAAATATTCAAAATTAAAATATCAAAAATTTTCACACTAAAAAACCATGGTTCACTTTTGAATTAATAAATTTTGTGGCAGTTACAATTTCCGTTTTTTTTTTCTTTCATTTTCGATTAATTGGCACCAATAAAATTTTTTAAACGCTACTTGCATAAAGTTTAGTTGCATTATAAAACTCTCCTTATTTGGTTGTATTTTTGTTTTTTTTTTTTTTTTTAATTCTTGTAACTAATCTGTCAAACCTTGACATCAACCTTCATTATTATTCCTATAATAATGTCTGACACCCCATACAACATTCCTTTGGGGATTAGTTTTAACATATGAAAATACCACTGATGGTATATTCGCTTTAACTTTTATTTGTCTCTGTTGTTCTGCATGAATTAAATAACCTTAAAATTGATAAAAAAAAATAAAATAATTTTTTCTGTTTTTTTTTGTTTAAATTAAATTCATTGAAATCAAATAAGAAAATTTGTAATAAAAATTTAAAAAACCTTGGCAAACACTAAATATCACGAAATAAATTAAGAAAGTGTGAGTTACACATTGTAAATAATTATTTCTAAAATTAGCGTTTTGTTTGATGTTAGTCATGTTAAACTTCTAAAAATTTCTATAGTCAACTAATTGCCAATATAAAAATGACATTGCACTTTATAGCTAGTCGTCATCATCAACCAATATTCAATCAACGAATATTTGAATAAATTCATTGGAGTAGTTGTATACCTAATTTAGTTGTGGTTTTTTTGTGATTTTATTTTTTTTTTGTTATTTTCTTCTTGACTTTTGAATTGAGAATTTAAAAAATTTTTATAAATGAAATCAGTCTGTCGGTTATTTTAAAAGAATTTGATAGACTTATAGCTGTATTTTAAAACCAAATCTAATTGAGCTAATTTAAGTTAACTAATAAACACATGCTGGGCGGCGCAGTAGGTAGAGCCCTTGCCTTTCAATCGAAAGGTCTCAGGTTCGATTCCGGATGAAGCAAAAAAATGCTTTATTGATTTTTCGACCTGGTCGAGTACCCTCATTGGGATAAAATAAATAATAAAAAATAATTGAGAGTACAATCTGGTAACCAGTTAAATAAAATAAAGCTATTCTATTTAAGAAGGCTTAGTTCCTGACAATAGTAGTAGTTTTCCACATTTAATGAGTTGATAAGCCAGTAATTTGATAAATAAATGCTCGAAAAACATTGTAGATATTGTAGTATAAGCTTGCAGTACCGAACTTAATTAAGCCCGAAAAGATGATTCTACCACTAAGTTACTGTCAAGAACATAAAAAAAAATACATATATAATCTTCTTTTATATTAGCATTACAATTCTTTGTGGGCGAAAATGTCATCTAAAATGTTAGGCCATCTTTAACAATATAGGAATTACTTTTGAAATCAAAATTGGTTAATTTGTTCGACTTTATCAATGGCACAGGATGGCTAGTACTGAGTTAGAACTAACCAACAAGTACAAATTGATCGCTCGAGTGTACTACGAGATAACTATACTATAAAAAGTTGCAAGAAAATGAAGTCAAATGATTTCGGCATAAGCTAAGACGCTCAAAAAATAATATTAATAAAAGTAGTGTAACAGAAGCTCCACTTTAAAGCGACCCAGGTAGGCCAACAAACATTTGATAAATCAAATTTGCGACTTACTAACTTTTTACTTGAATTAGGTTAATCAAAGTGGGAAATTAATTATAAACAACCTAATATAATATAGAAGATTTTACTCCTGTTACATGGAAAAATGCATTAACACCAAAACATCGAATGGCGGAATAAAAGCCTTTGCAATGATTATAGATAAATTAGATAATAATTCAAATCCTGCAATTGGTCTACATTCAGTAAAACTCGTTATAAAATTGGTTGGTTGCTAAGGGAAATTATCAAAAAGGCTCGTAGGGAACGAGTTTTTGGTAGGTTCAGCTAAATAAACTAATACTAAAAAATAACATTATACTTAAATTAGTTAGCACCATCTGCTTTTTGGGGTTATTCTCATTGTTGTGAATTTTATAATATTTACATTATAGCTTAGCCATCTTATAAATCCTAATTTTACAAACCAAATAATATTTTTATAATTATTGATTATGCGTTCTAGTACATCAGATTAAATCAATTCAGTATCGCCACTCCGAGCGGATTAACATTTTTCTTAATAGTTGCCGTCGTAGGTGATTTGCAAAACTATTACTAGAGCGTGATAACAATTTTGTATATACCGCTGGTTCGGTTATGCTCCAAAATCTTCAGGCTAGGGCATGTAGATAGAACCTCTAGTAATTCCAACATTTAAATAACTAAATGTTTTCAATTACTATAATATTTATAGTACTATAATAGCTGTGTTCTTTTCATACGGTTCAAGTAAAAAATTCAAAAAGAACAATGTAGATTAATGATATGAATAATTTTTTTAAGTCGGCAAACCTGTTAATTGAATTATTAAAAATTTCTATTGGAAAACTACGCAAGCTCTACTTGTGACAAATATAATTACTAAATATTTAAGACCTGTATAAAAACCAGATAAATAACTAGGTTTTGAATTGTTACTGTATTTTCATATTAAAGTATTGACCTAGATTGTGAACCGGGTGAAAAGAACACAGCTATTATCTGGTACGAACGTAATGACAGAATAAGGTTGCATTTAAATATTTCCACATGTTAACAACATTAAAAAAACATAAAGCTTCAAAATATTAATATCGTCTACAGTATTATCTAAATTTATTTGTGCCTCAAGTTATTAAAAACGAAGAAATTAACGTACATAGATTAAAGGTGTCACACCACTGGATTCAACATTCAGGTTTACTTTCCATAATTATTTAAATTGAATTGAATCTCTTAGATATACGTAGATCAACTGGCTTTCCAATATTGGACTCAATATATTTGTAAATATAGGTGATAATTTTTCTTAAAGCCTAGCGTTAATAAAAGTGATAATTTTTCTTAAAGCCTAGCGTTAAAATGTAACTTGTAGTACGTACATACTGCTTGGTCGGAATAGGACAGGATAGGAAGTTGAAAGAAGAAAGCTATTTAAAGAATGGGATTATCTATCTATATTTTTCTTCAATTCCTGTGAGTTATACACAACGGTGTTGTTTGAATGTGGAAACACATCAGAAGAAATATGATTTTCGTTAAGTCCAAACTATGACCGAATTTCCGCAACCGATTTTACGCCATCCACTGTATTTCTACTATGTAAAAATGGGCATCTGGGGCTTCTCTTGTGTCGCGTTGAAACTGTTTAAGAGGACAAAGTTGTTTTTTGATTTCTAGCATGTGTCTACACCTACAAAGTATCCATGTCGATGCCCAAGAGAAGTTAAGGACGAAATTACAGTGGGGTTACCAAATAGACGATCTGCAAGACTATTGCAAGACTACTATTGCAACTGCGGGTTGCAAAACGAACTACAAGACTATTGAAAGTGGTTAAGGTAGCCTAAGGCTGAAAGGGAAGTGTGAATTGTACTCCATATTGTGTCTTATAAATGATTTATAGGTATTAAAAAGTTTCGAAGGTGAAAAGAGAGCTTTACATCGACTCAAATATCCTAAACACTTTAATACTACTTTCACGATGTCAAAAATACGATCATTGCAAACAATTGTTTGGTTCACGCACAATACCTAAAATGTTTAAACTATCTTAGTTTTGTACAGAAACATTTTGGAAGAAGAAATTTGGTTCAATTTTAGCAGTTTGCGTGAAATTAAACAGTTTTAGTTTTTGACAAGTTCAGCTTAACTCTGTTGTTTTGCTTCAGTTGGTAATTTTTATTAATTGAATTTAAAAAATCTGATGCCTTCATTTCTTCCACATTTTATCTTTTGTCATACTAGAAATTAAAATTTTCAATTCCATTTATGATATTAATTCTATTTTTTGATTTTATTTAGATTAAACTCAAATCTACAAATACTCGTACTTTATCTTGAAAGTGAGTGAGTTTTTAAGTTAAACGTTTTTTAGAAAGCAAAGAAAGTTCATTCGTGTACAAATCACGTTTCAAGTATATTTGTTGGCTTTGTTATTTTTATTTTCTCATAACACAGTGTTCAAAAACGAATCTTAAAAAACTTATATTCATTTTTTGCAAAAAAAAAAGTACTAAAAATAGAGTTAGATAACTAAAACAAAGTTAAACAATAACAAAACCAACAACAAAAAAAAAACAAGATAATATGTAGTAAATGAAATTCAAATTAATTTTTTCTTGTTTTGTTGTTGTTATAATTTTTCAAAATGAAAATAAAAAAAAAAAACTATTGAAGCGTAATTTTAAAAATAAAAATTGATTTTGAATTTCAAATGATTTGTAGGAAGTTAATTTTTGGGGGAAATTATTTCACTGAAATTCGAAATGTAACAAATCTTTGTATATGACTACACACATTAATTTCGAATTAGTTTCACTTTGTTAGATTACTTAATTACACCTATTTTTCATTTTTATTTGCCAATTGAAGCATATAGTTCTTAAGTAATCACCTATTAAGTAAATATCAGCCAAATTTTTAAAGTCCCACATAATTTTGAAAAGTGAAGAGAAATAAATACCCTGTATGTAAATTTAACGTATTAGAGTGAATAAAATCACATAAATTTTATGTTAAAATTTTAATATTTACAGGATAGGTCCGTTCTTAACTGGACTATCATTAGGAAAAAAATTGATCTAAACTAAAAAAAAGCTCTGTAGAACATTTTTTTTTATTATGGCAAAAAATACGTAAAAACTTCATATGCCTTACCTATAGAACTATTTTTATTCTTAACAGAGTTTCAGGTCAGAGAGAGAGATACCCAGTATATTGAAAAAAATATTTATTTATTTATTTCTTGTTTAGATCAACAGATTACAATTAAGTCTTAAACTAAAATATAAAAATAAAAGAAATAAAAATATAAGAAAAGTACCTAATTAATATTTAACAAAATTATTCTAAACTAAAGTACTCTACAATTTATAAAAGAAAAATAGAAGGAAATGGGAAAACTAGAACTACGTACCAACAAATGATTATTAAGTGTGATGATAAGATCGAACTCAAATATTCAATTTCAAGAGAATTGTAGCAATAAAGCCTTTTTAATTTGACTTCCACTTAATGAAAGATCAATGTAGCTTTTTTATTTATTGGATAACATAAGCATCCTATTAATGGGTTCATATTTCCCGTAATTTGTCCGATGATAAAGGGCATTAAAAATGTTCTCTGAGCAAAACCGTGTACTAGTATTGACATGGGCATTCACCATACTTTTAACGTACTGTGAATAGATTTGGTCTTTCATAACTTGTAGTATGAAGAAAATATCTGAAATTTCTCTTCTAGATTAAAAAGATATTAAATTAAGTAACTTTAGGCGATTTTTATAAGGGGGTAGAATAAAAGGGACAGCCCATGTCAGATTACATAACGCAGACCTCAAAACAATTTTCTGAATTGCCTGAATTCTATCAATATGAATATTATGAGGTGGTGATCACACTTGACTAGCATACTCAAGATTGGGACGAATTAGTGACATATACAATGATCTGGTAACATATATGGATCGTAAAATTCCCTAGCCCATCTCTTAATGAAACCCAATATAGAATTAGCTTTATTAATAATTACGTTGAGGTGCTCATTGAAAGATTGTTTTTCGTCAAACTTTACTCCCAAGTCCTTAAAGTGGGGTACTCTTTTAATAACACTGCCGCTGAAAGTATAGTTAGCAGCAACTACTGGAGTTAAGCGGCGAGTAAAAGAGATGAATGTCATGTTTAGTTTTAAATTTTTAACTTTGCACCATTTCATAAAGGTATTCAAGTCCTTTTGAAGCAAAACTATGTCATTTGATGTGACAACTTCTTTAAATATTTTCATGTCATCCGCATAAATTATAACGCTGCTGTTCTTAATTAACGAGGGTATATTATTGACGGAAATGATGAAAATTAATAGATCTAGATAACTGCCTTGCAGGACACCAAATTAGCATGGAACGCATTGAAAACGGCATGTCTAAAGAGAAAATTGTAGGACCTATTCCATAGGTAAGATTCTATCCATTTTAATAGGAATGTTGGGAATCCTAGTTTGTAAAGTTTTAGTAAAACAACACTTTGAGGCAGGGGATCAAATGCCTTACTTAAATCAGTATAGACGACATCAGTCTGGAAATATTGAAAAATCACCAACGCTCATACCAGCATGTACTAAACTACTTTACAATAAATGAAATAAAAAAATATCGAAAACAGAACATCGTACTTTACAGAAAAGTATTTTAGAAGTAAAATTAATGTGGTCATATCTTAAAATATTTCAATATTCATCAAATTTGTATATACAATATCGAAATTTTTAGTTTTATTTACTAATTGTTATCCAAAAATAAAAATAAATTGTTTAATTTGATTTTAGTGGGATTTTTTGCATCAATATTAATAATATATAGAAAACACCGATAGCCTTTGATTTGGAATTGTCTCTCATTATTAAGAGCTCCGAATGCTACGACAAGATCAAGATCAAGATCAAGATCTTCACTCAAATTAGCAAACCATGATTTTATTTATTTATTTTATTTTATTTTTATTTTCAACTCAAAAGAGCCATAAGGTTCGTACAGAGTGTGTATTGGTGAATAAAAGGCATCGAATCACTAATGTATAGTTGAACATCATCTGTATACAATCTGTAAACAGAATCAGATAAAGAATAGAGCAAATATTTTATAAAAAAAAAAACCAAAAATCAAGGGTCTAGCATGTATCAGGCTCATCACATTAAGCAAGTAAATTGATTTGAGTGTACAACATAAAAGGTTAGAATTGACACAGTCTAAAGTTTTGTTGTAAATAATTATAATCGATTTCACATTAAATATTATCAGTTATTTTCTATTTTTTTCTTTTATACAGTTATAAACAGTTCTGATGTGACGATGTACTGATTTCGGCAGTTATAAAGATTTTAGACAGGCTCTGTTAATGCTCAAGAAGAAAATTAAACAATTTTGCATTTTGTCTGTACCTTATACGCTTTATATTATAAAAAAAAAACGAGTGAACATATTTTTAGATAATCTTGCAGATATCAAATATAGAACACTATTTTTAGAAAATTTTGCAGATATCTTGCAGATAGCAGATATCAAACGAGTGAACATTATATTTAAATAATCTTGCAGATATCAACTTCGCAACTTAGCTAAAAGCTCAAAGGTTCAAAGTAATTTAATAAGTTAAATAAATGCCGTGAGTTTTTTGATTCAATTCTACCACAATAAACCTCATTAGTATCCTAGTTTTTTCAACTCTACCCATCTCTTACCTACCTACTTACCTAATTCATACTGGTACCTATCTGCCTACTCACCACCTAATTCATTTATATATTTTTTTAATATTTTGACGTGACATAACTAATGACTATTATAGCTGTGTTGTTTTCATCCGGTGCACGGTCTAGGTTAATACTTTAATATGAAATTACAATAACAACTCAAAACCCACATATTTATTTAGTAATTATATTTATCGCGAATGGCGCTTGCATAGTTTTTCAATAAAAATTTTTGATAATTCAATTAACAGGTTTACCAACTTAAAAAAATTATCCATATCCCTAAATCGTTCTTTTGAAGAATTCAATAAAACCTAGACCTAGAACAGTATGAAAAGAACACAGCTTATATATGCATAATACATATGTATATATCTAAATCTTCAAATTATTGATTAATAAAGTATTCTTCTATTATAAGCAAGTTATGATTTATTTTGTATCTAACAATAATTATCTGCATATAGAACATTTTGCTATAAGCATGTACAAAATAAATTAGTTTATAAATGTGATTGTTAGTCTGTAAATACAAGAAATAATAGAAGTCATTTTGTAGAGTCAACCATCTATACTTTATTCCATTTTATAGATGGACTGCTGTCTACTAGTGATTGCCGGTATGTACTTAGTAGACCACAAAGACCGATCCGATCCATAGTGCAGATATTTATTTTTTAAGTATGTCTTAAATTTAATGATAGTACTGTAAATGACCAGGATTATACTAATGCAGTTGTTACATCCTAACGATAACTTAAAGTTGTTTCACAGTTGATCCATCATCATATGATGATATTAACATAGAAGGGTTGAATAGAGACTAATAAGTTTAATTCTATTACGGCTGATAAAATAAATGCCTTTTGGTCAAGGTTTATTTTGAAGTTTTATTTATTTATTTTTATTATTATTTGAAAAAAAATATTCAAATTTTTGTTCACATTCAACAGTGTTGATACCGTTTTTACAAAGTTTAGACTATGTCTTTTCAATTAAAATTAGAATTGGATTTTCTTCTTTTTCTACTGCATTTTGGAAGCTAAGCGAACATTTGGATTTTTTTTGTACACATGATACGACTATTCCGAAAATTTGCTCACAACATCTGGCTGTGTGATCCAATTAAATAAATAAATTCTCCAATTATCGAATATTTTCTTTTTAATTTTATTATATATGCTTACAGATACACGTATTTCGTCTGATACTTGCAGATTTTTTCGCAATGTTTTCCACCCGTATTTACAATTGATTGAAAATTCTGTAATTGTTTTTATCGTGGTCTTGTTTCTGAAAATCAGCTTGCTACTGATTTTTTGCTCGTTTTCAATTCTTCCTTCGATAATTAAATGGATCAGTTCGTATTTATCACTCTTTATTTATCACTATTATATTGATTATATAAAATACCTTCTTTTCTATGTTTGATAACTTGGATTAACTCTCCACCGTTTTCTATCATTCTGCAAACCTTAACGTTTGTGATTCTGTCTACTTGTCAACAATACTCTGATAGCACAACATTTAATTCGATTTCAAATCCATTTAAATAACTTCCTTCATAATAGAACCCTTACAACATTTCTTTGAATACATTTTTGTTTGTATAATGTACATACAAATTACTCGATTCGGTTTTTGATTCTTCTTTTCCTTCATAAAATGAAGAAATTCTATAGACAATAACAAAAATTAAAAAAAAGAAAATTTAGATTATAGTTTGCCCTCTTGACTTATATTAAATCATAATTTCATCATTTTCTTTTATTTAATTCTACTTAAACCTCTTTTGAAGTCATATCTTGTGTTGTGGAATTGGAGTTGTTGCAATAAAATGATTTTTTTTTGTTTTATGCTCACCTTAAAGAATTTATTTAATTTTTGTTTTGTTTTAATAATGAATGCCTTTGTCTAGTCCATTTTTGTATGACCAACTAAATAACAACATTAACCAAAGTAAGTAAAATATTGTTAAGAAATGAAGATGAACAAAATGTAACTCCTAATATTTCATTCTTAAATTTTGCCTTGGGTTAAGAATTATCTTTCTTCACAGACACACAACATACATTTAACATTTATTGTCTTCTATGATATTCAATAGGATAGAATAGAAGTGATGGAAAGGTAAAATGAAACAAAAAAAAATTATCTATACTTATATATAGTACTTGTAAAATTTTTTATTCAGGAAAAACAAAAATGGCTTGAAAATAGGTTAGTGTGTTGATTTGAAATATGAGTTTTGCATAAATAAATTTTTGGCATATAAATTTTAAAGCAAATTGCATGTTAGAAAAATATATTGTTTTGAAATTGTTAATTATAAATTTAAATTTTTATTAAATAATATTAATTCATCATCATCATCTATTGGTTATACAGCTTAGGGCGAGCGTTAATCTTGCTTACAACTTTCCGCTTTATACTCTAACTTGTGCAAATGTACTTCATCTGTTAACTCCAATTTTTCGACAGTTGATCTATCTAGTATATCTCTCATACTAATATTGTACGGTACACGTCTATTATTACTTTTGACATGTTTCATGATCTTCACCGAATGTTCTGTCCATCTTCGTTTTTGTACCTAAATAAATTTTACAATATTATGTCCATCAATTAGTGGTTCTAGTTCCTGCTTTGATTTTATTTGGTGCCAATGGTATGTTCTGTCCATCTTCGTTTTTGTGCTTAAATAAATTTTACAATATTATGCCCATCAATTAGTGGTTCTAGTTCCTGCTTTGATTTTATTTGGTGCCAATGGTATGTCTTGTCCATCTTCGTTTTTGTGCTTAAATAAATTTTACAATATTATGCCCAGAATTAGTGGTTCTAGCCCCTGGTTTCATTTTATTCCATCGTCATTTATTTTGGTACCAAATATTTTCATCATTCTTGGTTATTTTCGTCACTAATTTTCATTGTTATCCAGCTTTCGCAACTATATGATAAGACTGGTTGTATTATGGTCTTGTACATTCTAAATTTAAATTTTTATTAAATTATATTCTATCATAAAACTCTGATATTATCACATAAAGCGGATAATGCACATCGGTGTATTTGCAGTATACCGATGTGCATTGTCCTTTTATATCCCATGTTTTCTTGTCCCATTACATCTCAAGTTAAAAATAAATCATAAAAGACTAAAGTACCTTGGGTCTTTCTTTTTCACCATAAGATAGTATTTTTTTTGTACTTAGATCATATTCAAGAATCAGCAAAATTCGATGTATTTAAATTTTGTAAAATTAAACAGAAGTTATGTTGCAAGCTATAAAGAATAATTTTTGAATTGTACTATATTAATAACTGTATATGACAAAAATACAGATTTGTGATGTTTTTGCGCGACACCAACATGAAGTTGTTGAGTCCTCTGAATATTACAAAAAGTCCAAAAATCCAAATTAATCTTAAAACAGCATATATATGGATATACCATTAGGAATGATTTAAGTAATATAGTTCACAAAATGTAATAACCCAGGATAAGTCAAACACAGGATTCAGAACTGAAGTGTTAGCCAAACCGTTCGCAATTCATTTTGTTTTAACATTAAATTTTTGATTCAAATTGCAATATACTTAAAGTCCAAAAACCCGGGAAAACCCTTTTCTTTTCCAAATTTTTGATATTATTTCGTATGAAAATAGAAAGGCCAGAAGGCCATATTTCCAACTAATTTATTTGTTTCAAGCTACACTTATATTTTTCAAATAGATTCTAGAAATTGATACAATATCATCTTGATGACCCCAAAATAAGATCCCAAGTCTCTGATCTAAGATACCAAACGAAGATTTTTTATCTTTTTCTTTTTCTTTTTTCAAAATTAGTAAAGGTTTGAAATTGTGATTCTTTACGTCTAAGTCTTTATGTTAATTTTGTTTATAGAATTGATATTTTTAAAACAGAAATAATATACTCTAATTAACGTAAACTTATATTTGCTAAGAGTGATAATATACATAAACTGAATACACAGTGTAAATTATAAAGATTTTTATTATCAAATTCGTTCGCAAAATTGTATGAAAGCTTTAATAATACACGCTGGGTAGCGCAGTAGGTATGGGTAGTAGTAGGTAGTAGGTATATTCAACCGAAAAGTCCCAGATTCAATTTTCGATGAAGCAAAATAAAATGTTTTATTGAATTTTCGACCTGGTTCCGTACCCTTTGTCATTGGAATAAAATAAACGACATGAGACTAATCTGATAACAACTTAATAATAAGACTTTATCACTCTAGTATTAGTGTTTTCAGTGCTTTAGACTATTCTGAGTGTGATCACAAAATCAGGTATGCTTAAGGACTCAGAGAATCAACTAGCACTAACAAACATGAGTAATTACAATAAGCCCATTTGCAGTCACGGTGATATAGGGGACAGATTGCTTCACAAAATTACACAATCTAATCAAATCTAACCCTTTGGCTCTCTTCAAATAAAATAGATTAAAGGAAAATATACTTTAAGACACATCATTGCCACACGTAATTAGTACAAACCAATATTCTTATCTTTACCATAAAAGAAAAATACCTATTCTAACATTAAACTTCACGAAAGTAAACCATTTAATAAATTTTATTACAATTCTCACGTTTTTTCAAAAATATTCCCATGAAAGTAGACCAATCTTTCATTATTATTAGACAACAATTACCCAAACCAATCAAGTGTTACAAAAACATCTACAAAACATTCTCACTTATTATGGTTTTTTATTTAAATCTTTGGAGCAGAAATCAAAAGAAAATCTCAAAATGTTATGAACACATTTTCAAATTTGTGTTTTACCACTAAAAAAAAATGGACCCTAATAAAGTTAAAAATGCATAACACTTTCTTAATTTTCAACGCAAAAATTAATTTCTTTTATTTGAAATTTTTAATCTAATACAAAATAAGAGAAAAAAAACTAAATATAAATTAGGTGTCAGATTAAAAATTAAATCAGTTTAAAATCACATTTCACTGGTAAATCATACCAAAATACTTATTAGTATACCAGGACTATCATGTCATCCTTATTAAAAATTATCCTTATTTTTATAATTTCATTATCACATTATCATGTTACATGGGCAGCTAATAAACGTATTGATAAATCTATAAAATCTAAAATAACAAATCAACAAAATAATAATGAAGCAAATTGGCAACCAATGGGATATAGTACAAATACAGATCATAATGTAAATGGAAATTCTGAAGAAATACCACCCATTAAGGATATTTCAGGAAAATCTACACAATTTTTTCATGATTTAACAGGTACACAATCACCATATGAAAAAGATATGAAAATATTAGCTGACAGAGGTTTAAAATTAATTAAAGAACAAGAACAAGAAGATAAATATAAAAATTTAAGAGAACTTGGAAATAATAGTGGTGGATCAGCATTAACATTAAAAATTCCAAATAATAATTTTAATAAACCAATTTCATATGGATATTTAATACCATCATCATCATCATCAAATGAAAATGAACAAAATGCAGAACAAGCAAGACATCAACATAATTATTATCAAAATCATAATCAACAGCAACATAATCCACAACAACAGCAACAACAACAACAACAACAACATCAAATATCAGATGGTAATCAATATTCAAATATAAATGAATATTATCAAATACCAAATAAATTTGCACCACATTTTGAGGCATTAACACAAGCCAGAGATGATGCACAAAATGAAAATCAACAAAATTTACAACAAACACCATCAGCTGCTTTAAATTATGATCTTGGTATACAACATACATTTCAGGCCCAACCTCAACATCATACAGCCGATATTAATAATTATGACGAAAATGTTAAAAAATTTAACCCAACAAATGCACCAATTCATGATATTCATCATCAGCAATATTCTGGTTATCCTCAAGAAAGCTACAATCATCAACAGTTATATCATAGTAACGGCAATGAAAATTCTCCACATTTCGAAGCGTTAACATCTGAAAAATTACCAAATCATCATAATGACGGACCGGCAAAAAAAAAGAAAAAACAAGCTTATAATGAACATAACGGTAGTAGTTATAGTCATAAATATTCATGTGATTCAATTGATGATTTTGGTGATTGTAATGATAAAAAAGAAATAAAAGAAAATAAACCAATTACTAAATCACATAAAAATCGTCATCACACACATCGTAATCGTCATCATCATAATAAATCACCAAATAAAGCTTTGCTATTAAATCATAAAATATATCATGAAGGTGATGAAAATAATTCATCATCATCTTCACCAGAAGATCAACATAATAATAATAATCAATATTCTTATCAAAATAATAATAGTAATAAACATACTGGTAAGGGTCGCAAAGCAAAAAAATCTAAAAAATCTAAACGTCATCATAAATCTAATCATACAAAACATCAATCAAAACATCCCAATAATGATAAATATCAAATATCAGAACATCCTCATTCAGGACAATCATATCAAGTAATTGAATATCCACAAGAAAGTCGAATTAATGAAAGAATTTCAGATTCATTTAATAAGACATCAAATACTACGATAATTCAATCAAATCTAGATAAACCACAACAAAATAATGAAAAATTAAATAAAAATGAACATTTGAAGAAAGGTGATGTTAAAACTAAAATAGAAAAAAATCATCAATCGAATAAAAATAATAAAAATAAATTAAAAAATTATGAAAATCATTTAAAAAATTTAAATAGACAAAATAATACCAATCATCATGGTAGTGGTATACCAAATTCAGAAAATAAATTCGTAATTAATTATCGAGATGAACATGATCGAAGTGATATAAATATAAATGAAAATGGTGATGTTGATGATGAAAATGAAGGCTATCCAATAATGGAGAAGGAAGTTCGATATTTTCAGTAAGTTGAAAAAAATTTATATTTAACCCTCTTACTACCAAATTACGATTCAGTGGCATAACAAATGAAAATTTATGATATTAATTTTTTAGTATTACATACGTCAACTCTATATGTGACAGTAAAAAGTGACATAGCTAATTTTTGTCAAATAACTGTGATTTTAACATTTCAAAAATGTTTTGTCATAATCCGTCATATGTCCCTTTGATGGAGTTGCATCACATTGATGATGATTGTCATAAGAATATAAATTTTTACTACCAAATTACGATTCAGTGGCATAACAAATGAAAAATTATGATATTAATTTTTCAGTATTACATACGTCAACTATATATGTGACAGTAAAAAGTGACATAGATAATCGTTGTCAAATGACTGTGATTTTAGTATTTTAAAAATGTATTGTCACAATCCTTGATAGGGTTGATTCACATTGATGACGATTGTCACAACACCATAAATTTGTATAACCAAATTTCGATTCAATGGCATAACAAATGAAAAATTATGATATCAATTTCTCCCAATTTGTATACGTCAACTGTCTATGACAGTAAAATCTAGTATTTTAAAAATGTATTGTCATAGTCCGTACTATGTCCCACAGATGACAATGCTGATGATTATCATAACAACATAAGTTTTTACTGCCAAATAACAATTCAATGGCACAGCAACAAAAAAATTATGATATTAAGTTTTCACTATTTATATTCATCTATGACAGTAACTATATATGACAGTGAAAAGTGGCATAGCTAATCGTTGTCAAATGACTGTGATTTTAATATTTTAAAAATATATTGTAATAATCCGTCCTATGCCCCCTTGATAGGGTTGCATCATATTGATGATGATTGTCACAACACCATAAATTTGTATAACCAAATTTCGATTCAATGGCATAACAAATGAAAAATTATCATATCAATTTTTCACCATTTATATACGTTAATTGTCTATGACAGTCAAATATAGTATTTTAAAAATGTATTGTCATAGTCTGTACTACGCCCCAATGATGGGGTGTCATAACAATGATGATGATTATCATAACAACATAAGTTTTTATTACCAAATTACGATTTAATGTCATAGCAAAAAAAAATTACTATTATCATATACTTCAACTATTATATGACAATAAAAAAGTGAGATAGCTAATCGTTGTCAAATGATTATGATTCTAGTATTTAGTATTTTCAAAATGTATTGTCGTAATCGATCCTATGCCCAACTGATTGGGTTGCAAGGCAATGATGTTGATTGTCATAATAACATAAATTATTACTGCCAAATAACAATTCAATGGCACAACAACAACAAAATTATGATATTAATTTTTCACTATTTATATACGTCTATGACAGTAACTATCTATCACAAGTAAAAAGTGAGATAGCTAATCTAAATGAACTTATCTAATGATAATTATTTGACTATTTTCAAAATGTATTGTCAAAAATTTGTCCTATGCTACACCGATTGGGTTGCATGATAACGATTATGGTTATCATAATGACATAAATTATATTTTTAAAATTCACATAACACAAAATAAGTTATTACGTCATTATGTCAATAATATACATATAAATTTCTATATGTATAACGTATTTATGTATGTATTTCTTAAACATTTATGAACAATTTTGTATTTGTGTCAAAAATCAGTAAGTGTCATCGAAACATAATATTTGAACAACTCATAAATATTTATGTCCACTTTTGTATTTCTAAAACATCAATAAGCATCATTTTAAGCCTAATATATGCACAATTTATCGATGGCAATGATTTTGGTGAAAACTTGATACATACATTGTTATTGGTTTCTATAAACACCAAATTATATAGGACATTAGAAAAATTATGTGAAATTAAATCAAAGTGAATACAATATTTATTCAAATGTCCTTCCATTCCAAGAGACGTTGGAAGTAAAAGGGTTAAAAGAAAATTTATTTTTCAAATTTTCAAACTCCTCAATAGTTATTGATGTGATTTAATAATTTAATTTTTAATTTAATTTTTTTTTTATTATTTTAGGGACATTTATTTATCCAAAAATGAACCTCAATATATGGAATTTGGTCATAAAATGGAAGAACCAAAATATTTAGAAGAACGTTTTGAAGAGAATGATCGTAAAAATGGAAAATTTCGTGGTAGTGTTAAATGGGTAAATGGTGAAAATGGTGAACAAGGTCAACAACTGTGGGATTTAGGACATTAATTTTTTATTTAAATTTAATATATAAAAATGACCTAGAGTATTGTGTTAGTGATGGTTAACAGTAACTGTCACATACTTTCACAAAAAAATAATTAATTATTTAATATAAAATATAATATTATTTTATTATATCTTATATTAAATTAATATAGTTATATATTATTAAATCTCTTATACTGAATTAATATTTAATATAAGAGAATTTTGAATGATGTTTATACATTGAAGCAATTATAATTATTATGTACTGTTTTTTTTTCTATTCAATAATTATTTTATAGTATGTTGAAAAATTATTCTGTTATATTAGGTAAACTTATTACAATATTATTATTTTTATTTTTTGTTTTTCTAAATTTTGTTGATTCGTTTTAATGAAAATAAAATATAATCGTTTTTGTTTTGAATAATTTTTTGTTTTTTTTAATTGGTTTAAAATAATTTTCAGAAAATAGCATATAACTAAATTGTTTTAAAATAAATATTAGAAATGAAATGTTAATCAGAAATATCCAAGTCATCATTAACATAATTACAAAATATTTAAGTGCTTACAATTTATATTTTTGAATTTATAAATAGTGGTGCCCCTGCTCAATTGCACAGTAATGGTGTTATTTTAAAATTTCTTTGTTAACACATTATCATTTAAATACTTTGGAGTGGGATAACTATGAGCAAGAGATTAATTTAATCAAAATTTTTTGGTAATGCAAAATTTGATTGCAGACACGATTTTATATGAAATTGTTGTTGCTTTCTGGATAATATTACTTGGTTCAACAAACCTCTACTTTATAACAAAATCAATGCTAATTATTTGTATATTTTGCATTTAACGAATTGAAGAAAAGTAGTGTTAATCTAATCAAATTTTCATATTTCTAATTAAATTTTAGTTAAAAAAAAAACATATTTTATAAAACAAGATTTTATACAGATAAAATATTGAAAAGCAAAATTGATGATAGGAGACCAGATTTCTTTACACTTCTGCAAAATATATACATTAGTCTTCAATAAAACCCGGGAAGCTAAATTTGCTTACATAAATGATTTTAAAGGGTGATTTTTTTGCATGCAAAATTTTTATTTAAAATATTACTTATCTCAATATTTCCTCTCAATTAGTCAAATTTGTCGAAATATGAAAAAATTAAAAGGAAAATAAAAAAAAATTGTTAATGACTAACAAAAAAAAAAAAACAATTTGGAACCAAATTTTATAATATATCGAAATTCAAAATTTATTTATTATAATTTAAGCCTAATATTTAATACTTAATATGATCACCATTTGTCTTTATTACCACTTATTAGCACTCTAACGAGCTATATGAGCTACCTCTCTTAGAACGTTTATTGTCTGCGCATTGCTTTGTCGGACATTTTTTTCAGGATACATCAAATATTTTTAATAGATTAAAAATCTGGGCTTTACTAGCCAATTTTTGTAGCCATTTCTGTTATGATTTCATGGTGTAAATATTCAATGCATATGCAATGCACTTAATTAATTACAAATAAAACCAGACTTAATAAAATTCGATAACATTTTTAACCTGAATGTTATTCAAAAATTTTAAATAGTTAAAAATAGCGTTTGCAAATTATTTAAAATAAAATATTCCGCAGTAACTTTTGTTTTCCCATCTCAGCTAAACTATCCTGTTGAAGCAACACCAAACCATTAGTTTTTCGTTAAAACGTTCTGTGCATTTTCTACATACCAAATATAGCCTCAGATGTCCGACATGAAGCTTGAAATTGGATTCGGAAAAAAACATCACGTGACCCCACAAGTCAGTTTGAATATTATAGTAAATATTTAGTCCAGTTTGAATGTTCCCGTGTTCAATAAATTCAAGCAATTATTGGAAGTTAAACATTAGAATAGGTTTTTGTATTCGAAGTGCTACAAAATAGTCTGCTTAGAATAGTCTTTTTCGAACGTGAATGTTAATATTACGTTTAATCTTGCTTAGATAATATACTTGATTGCTGTTTCGTGAATTTTCTGAATCTATTCCAGTTTAGAACGAATTGTCTTTCAATACTGAAGTCCGACGTGGTTTATCATATTCTTTAGATTATTCTGAATTCCAAATAATTTAAAATTTTTGAATCAGATCAGCAACAGATCATTTCCTACATCCTTTTTTCTGACCAATATATTATATTATGTTGATAGCCCTTATTTTCATAAAGCGATTAACGTCTTCTGACTATCACTTTTTAAAGTCGATCTACACTTTTGTTCTATTATTAATATACTATTTATACTTTGTTCCAAAACATATTAAGCAATTTATAGTTCTATAATTGCCTAAGTTTCACCAAACAATGAATGAAGTTTTTAAAACAAAAGATGAAAAGCGAAAACAATTGATAAATGAGTTAAAAATTGTATCTGTAAGATAAAAAAAAATTCTAGAAATTGTAACTGTTCGAATTTTATTGCAGAGTACTGCATATATTCTAATTTTAGTCAAAAATTGAAAAATGAACTAGACAATATAATTTGATAACTAGAAGTAGTTATTTCTGGAATCTTTTAAACCGATGATTAGTACTGTATAATCATTAAATTACAATTTTACAATTCAGCAAATTCAAATCATCGTTCAAATTCTGTTCTAAGGCGATATTTGACAGTTAAAAAAATTAATTGGTTCTAAAGACAATTTGTACAAAAAAGCATTCTTTTCAACTCGATCCAAAAATCAGCTCGATCAAAAAATTGTTCATAATAAAACAATATTTTTTAAAACAAAGAAATACTCATACGAAATGTATGTAGTCATACATACATACAATGTTAACATCAAATTACCAATTAAATGTTTAATAATTAATGAATATTCATCGAAGGGTCAATATTACCACCTTCATTCATTCATTCATTCATTATTTTAGAATGCCCTATTTAACATTTTCATCACCATTTTTATTTTTTTTTTTTTTTTTTACAAGTCATTAGACAAACGTCATGTTGTATACAAGGTAGAAAAATACACGCGCCTTCATAATAACCATTAATAAATCATGACTGTGATGAAAAGATGATGATTTTAATGGATTTAAGATGTAATAATATTTTTTATATGTATATAACAATATATAATTAATTATATACATATATTATAATAAATATTTAATTGATATCGTATATATAAGTAGCAAATAACTGTTACCTGTTACCACCTGTAAAAGTTGAACTTAAATTTGTATCCATATATGTAAAAAAAATTGTGTACCCATGTTTGTAAGCCTAAAATATTTCATTTCATATGCAAGTTTTTTATTTTTTTTTTTTTTTTTTTTTAAATCCGATCAAGGTGTGGCACATGTGAAACGTTTATATTTAGATAAAAAAAAATTTATTAAATTATTATTTTTTTGTAACTAACCTTAACAAAAAAAAATACATTTTTTTATAGGTTATTAATAATATATAAAAAAAAACAAAAAAAGATATACAAAATATTTGCCTAAAGGGAGAGAATTATCAAATTCAACTAACAGTCCGTGGCCTTGAAAAATATTTAAAGAAATTTTTAATAAAAAATTTTTTATTTAGAAATTAAAATTATTTGTTACCTATTTGAATTTTTTTTAATTAGGTTTATTTATAGAAAAAACAAAATAAATAAATTATTTATTATAAATTTAATAATATGACTTTAAAGATTTTTTTAATCGGATAATTAAAATATTTGTTTATAAGATGAACATATTTTTTTTTCATTTGAAAATTGCATTATCATTAAAAAAATAAATATTTTATACTTGATAAAAAAATGTTTTTATTATATTAAATTCTTTAAATGATGGTCAAGATTATATTAAACCTTTTCCGAATCAAGTTTTTACAATAATGTGAACTGGTAAGAATTTTTAAGAAGAAAAAACAAAAGAAGAGAACACTAAAGTATATTTTTAATATTCTAGGAAACTCTTCAAATCCAAGCCCCAGGGAACGCGTTGTCGAGGGACGCAACACCTTTATTGGAGAGATGAAGTATCGGCAGATATTAAAAAACTGCAAATCAACAACTGGAGAGATTCCGCTCGTGACCGAAATCAGTGGAGGACAATTTTGCGCCAGGTCCCGGACCTTCAAGGTCTATAGCGCCCAGCAAGTAAGTAAGTAAAGGATACTTTGAATTATTAATAAATGCTCAAAAATACTATTCAGAAAACTGAAATACACTTGCAAAATGAACAAAAGTCTGTCAAAAATCAAAAACGTCTAGTTATGAGTTCTGAAGAAGAAAAAAAGAAATCAAAACATCAAATTAAAAAAGTAGCATAAACAATCCAAATTAAAGCAATCAATATCATTACAAACTCAAAATGGACCATGTATACAAAAGTTTTTTATTTTTAGTCGTAGAATCCGAATTTGGTTTTGCAGGCGAATTTGCGGGCTTCAACAACCGATTTACGATTTACGGTCTTTTCCGGAAGTGGCAAATATCACCAATCGATAGAGCACCCTCGATTTAGTTGACAAGTTTTTTTTTAATTTTAAAATACCGCCTCCTTTCCCTTTTAAAAAGCTGATACGCTCATGCTCTGGAGCACCCGGTACATTAGCAACTACATCATCATCATACTACAAATTAACCAGAAATTAAAACTCCTAAAATAAACTCTTCTAAATTTAATGAATCTGAAATTATTTTTGGTCAAGCGCAGAGTGTTTCTGAAGAAACTCCATTATCCCCATCATCGGCTCCAACAACCTTATCATAATAATCTTCAGCTTCAATACCATCAGCGCTTCCAATTGATACTCCAATTATAAATCAACCGAATTAATTGTTGAAAACAATAAAAAACGCTCAGCATTGCTTGAATCTATATGTAGATTTAATAGGGATTCATTGCGCATTGATTAACTACCTTAATATTTATTACAAATAAAATGAATATTCATATTTAAAGAATAACATTTTTGTATCAAAAAGACAACATGTAGATAACATGGTGTCGTTAAAACTAATTAAAAATTAATAAAACAAATATTAATATTATCATACTAGTATAATGCCATTGCTAATCTAGTAAAGTTGGGTTCAGTTTTAAAAAGTATGCATATTACATTACAATTCAAAACACCATCAACAATGTAAAGTAAATAATCTATCATCTCTCATTATAGTGCATTAATATTATTTTCTCACTACATTTTACTTCTTACCTGTACACCTACTTCCATAACACATTTAAAACAAGAAGTATGTATTCTCTCAATTCTCATTCTCTCATTCATAATAAATTGTTTTTTGATTATTTTTGTTGTTTTTACAAAAGGCTTCAGACACAAATAAAATTAGTATATATAAGATATATGTATGTGTTTCAGATTAACATTTAAAATATATGGGGCGGTACCTAGTTGCTACCTACATTACTTAAACAAAGTACAAAAGCGTCATCAAATTATGAATTATGATGTTACACAACAGTTAGCATCATTAAGTCATTATCGTATTATAGTAGCAGCCACCTAATTTTATAAATATCTGTTGGGTAATTGTAATATTCGTAATATTCGTAGGGCAGCCCTTTGCCACAAATTTGTAGTAGAGTCTCTTTGAACCAGAACTGTAACGTTTATCAACCGAACCTTTTAACTCCCACCAACATAAAACTTATGAATTTTCAAGAGACGGGTAAACAAATATTTTCTAAACTGCCTGTAAAATGTATATATACTATGTATATAATAATACAACTTGCCCATCAAAACATCTGACCACTCCATGAAAAAATGCGAATCGAAGACGAGTATGTTCAATTACCTGAGCAGCATCGTGTTATCGTAGATGGGGGTGCCGATTTGGATATTGATGATTGGATTGGGATGTTCTCAAAAATAAGGTAGGCAAACAACATATGTCTTACCCAGCATACAACATAAAAATACCCAGCAAAGAACGTGGATATAATTGAAAAGGTTAGCCGGAGATATGGGAGCCGATGGAAAGATTTAATTTCGGAGCCCCACTGATGGGGTTGCAGAACAACGATTATGATTAATGAATGTCGATATTGAATAACTTGCATTGATTTTGCTTTTAATTTTAATAATTATAAGATTATGATCAAAATCAAACGATTAAAAATTTTTTTTTATTATAATTAAGTATATTCAATACTTATCAATTATAGTTAAAAATTTTGATTGATAATATTTAATTAAATATTTAATATTTATTAATTCAAAAAATTTTTTATAAATTTACCTCCAATTTAATAATTATTACTACATGGATCATTATACTCCATTATACGATGATTAAACAATAAAAAATATAAATTCACTTAAAATTCCAATAAATTATTAATATCCATGGAATTCTTAAATAAAATATAAAATAAAAAAATTATAAATAAATTTTATTCAATTGATGGTTAAACTTTTATGCATAAATAAAGTTCAACGATAAATTGATCATACTTTTTTTTTAATATTAATGCAATTTTATGAACCGTCACAAAAAAATTCGAAATGTAAAATTTTTTTTTTGTTAAAATCACGCACAATTTTTTAGTTGGTCTGATAATTTTCTATATACAAAATATTATTAATTTTATTAATTAATTTTGAGCATATTTATTATATTAAATTAAAATTTTCGATAATCACCATAATAAGTTAATCCAACCTTTAAATTAAAAATATTTATGAAGATATATAAACATTTTTAATACTTAATGAATTTATAAAAAAAGAATGAAAAGAAAGTTAATAATTTTATATAATAAATTAGTAATTATAAAAGTATAATATTAAAAATAATAATATTAGTAATAATAAAAGTAATTAAATAATAAATTATTCCAGAAAATTGGTTTAAGATTCATTCCAAAGAAGTCATGTACTATTCAAATATATGCTTTACAAATCATTCAAAATAAAACCATAAAAATTAATTTACAATTTGAAATACATAAGAATTACAAGATTTTAAAAGTAAAAAACATTAATGAAATGAGCCAGATTCTACACATTAACAGTATAAGAACAAGCAACATAAAATCGAATACAAAACTAGTTACAAATGTAGACATACTTCATCATCCAACCTCTATCTAAGATTTATCAATAGTCACAATTTGAAAGGATTAGAACTTATACTTAATACAGCTACTTCTATTTTCAATAAATTACCAGATTCTATGAAAAATATGTGTACTTCAAAATTAAAAATAAATCTAAAATATTGAAAATTTCAAATTAATTTTATAATATAATTATTGTAATATATAGAAGTGTTATTGAATTGTTATTTTACTTTGAATTTATCAACTAAACTATCTTTTGTAATTTGTTTTTTCAAATTTTTTTTTCTCTAATTTCGATAACATATTACAATATATTTTGAATATATTGGCATATAAGTATGTACATATATGGAAATATATTTATATTTACACTGAACTCGATAATATTTTGTTTTGCTTAATTATTTTGATTATATTTGTATTTATGTAATTTACACTCTATATGAGCTTTAAGCTCTCATGAGATTTTATGTAATAAATAAATAAAATAAAAACTAAAATAGATCTACCCAATTTACTGAAAAAGGTTTTACATTCATCGAATTATAATATATAACAAAGACTAAAATTATGGATGGACAATAACCCTATAAATCTAACTGTAACCCTATAAAATGATCGCAATCATTGATACTGTATGACCAATTCTCTTTTAACTACTAGCATAATCTAATCTACAATTAATCAAAAACACCTCATCCTTACACGTCATTCAATAACAGTACTGTCCCATATCAGTACTGTCCCATGTCAGTACTGTCCCATATCAGTACTGTCTCATATAAGTACTTCCCATATCAGTACTGTCCCATATCAGTATTGTCTCTTATCAGGACTGTCCCATATCAGTACTGGGCATCAAAAAACATTATGACATTCCTAACCATTGCAATCCTTTAAATAGACTTTAGGACAAATTCTCTCTCTTAAAACTTAATCTAGTCAAATCTATACAGTTATAATCAAAAACTAATCACACTTATACAGGAACAAAAAGTTTGATATCAATCATTTGGATTATCAACTACTCCTACATTTCAAATTACTAAATCGACATCAATAATTTGATTAAAAATCTTTTTTTTTTGGTATATGGAATATTTTCATGTATCCTATTTACTATAGGCTAAGCCAGTGGAGACATTTTTGACATCTATGTTCAAGTTTTTATGCAGCTCTAATAATAGTTCGGCATGTTCATTCGGACAGGCCTCTAAAAATGTGCAGTTTGGCCATTACAGGAACATGTAGTAATACTTCTGATGGGTCCGTCAAATAACTATATTTATGAGTCATTCGCGCTCATCCTATATTTTCAATCTTGTAATCATACATCAGTTTTTTTGGCTTACAGAATCAATGCTTTTCCCATGCTGCAGTTTACCTTTTTATTTGTTTTAGTTTATTAGTCGTGGGTACGTTATTCCATCAAGCTTCATAATGCGTGTGAAACATTTCTTTTAATCATCTTTCTTTCATTTTCTTCTTGGCTTTAATTGTATTAACTTATGAAAAGAAGAATAAATAAAACTATAATTTGTAAAATAACAAAATTTCATAAACACTGCAACAACAATAACGAATAGAATAAATTAACAATGAAAGTCAAAATTTTATATTAACTGTAATTATTTACAGAACAGGCAGAGTAAACCTATAAAATTTAAATTTTATATCTTAAAAAGCAAAATGTATAACAACTATATTCTAACTATTTTCCTGCACTATTGACTCCACCAATTTATGTCTTATAGCTCTATCATTATTTCCTTATTTTACAAAAACAATACTTCAATCCTGTATTATTTTCTCTTCATATAAAATACACTCTCATAACAATTGACTTACAAACCTATGTGTAACACTTTCAATAAGTGATTATTTAAACAAAAAAAACAACTTCTCTTATTCCATCCTCTTATAATTAATTATATATTATCTCAAACATTTTTACTATCCCAGATGATTTCACTAGAACACAAGAACATTTTAACTTCCTTAATTTAATCCTTTTTCCATTAATAATAAAAAATTCTCATAACTTAAATTTTCATACACATTCGAACTTACAACCAACTAATTTTACCTTAAAATATCTATACATAAAATGTGGTCATTTATTCCGGTCAAACCAGTTTGATAAATTAAAACAACAAAAAAAAAAACAAAAGTCCAAAATAAGGATATTTTTTTACAGAGAGATACCAGTTTCAGGACATGAGAAAAAAAAATGTCCTAGATGCAAAAATTTAATTCTCAGAAGTAAAAAAAATCACTGAAATATTATATAAGTAGAGTGTATTATAATTGTTATTGCCAAATAAAGTCCATTAATATAGTGATATTCATATGTGTACTACTATCTTCTATAATTTGAATAAAATCCCAGTGATTTGCTTTTTTTGTTTTTTTTTTTTTAAAAAAAAGGGTTTACAAAATACATTTTATCAAATACAACTCATCTTGTTTATGTGAATTGACCTTTTCTTGTCTACATAATGGTCTTCTTTTACAAAATAAATTATCACTATTTATATAATCCTGAATTGAATATAATTGAAAAAAAAAACCGGTTCTGGACATAAGAATTTTTTTAAATAAACAAATAAGAAAAATAACAACAAAAAAAAAATTAAAATTTTAATTTAATAACACGGAAGTAAAGTAAATTTTTATGAGAAAATTTTTTAACATTAACAAAATTTAAAGATTGTTATTTAAGAGTATGTATTAATGTCCATATGTCCGAGTACTTACAATTATGTCCATATGTCCAAAAATTTCATTTCGAACAGTTCTTTTCGATTTATAAGAATTAAAATAGTAATCATTTATTTAAATTTTTACATTTTCAATGAAATTTTATTATTATTATTATTATATTTATTATTATTGTCTTGATATGCAAATTTATTCATAAAATAAAATTTTTATTTCTTAAAAATGTTTACTTCCTTATTTGAACACAATATATATACAAGGATGTCACTATAAAATAATTTTGATATAAGAATAAAAACAAAACATCATTCCTTCATACACAATTTATATACCCCTTTCATATATCCTTTTTATTTCATTAAATTTTTATGTCATATCCTTTAGCTCTAAGCAATAACTTGCTCAACAACTTTTTGTATTATACTTACTGTATTATACAAATCATACTCATAGATAACATACCTATATATACAAGTTAGAATGCAATTATAACCCTTTTATTTTAATAAAAAATAATAATAAAAATAAAACAAAAAATAAATAAATAACATTTAAAATATTTTTGATGATCGGACAAGGACATCTTGGGTCATCAGAAAACTGGTTTTATTTTATTAAGAAAATTAAAATAATAAAAAAAAACAAACAAAAAAAATGAATAATAATTTTGTTACTGATGTACCTAAACAGATATGCAAGTATCCTTTTTCTAATTCAAATTCTAATATATCTTTGAATAATAAAAAAAAAAATAATAACAAAAACAAAAAAGGACTATTATGGAATTTTCTACTTTTTTTTTTTTTTTGATATTCAATGACCCCGAGTTTAAATCTTCAAATTCAATGTACAGCTATATTTTGATTATTACAATTATTTAATAAAAAAAAAACACACAAAAAGTCCTTTTAGGCCCTTCAAAATATATACGAAATAGTCTTTGGTCTATATATGTAAAATTTATTTAATAAAAGTAAATATCCTGAGAATGCTAAAATTAATGAATGTTAGTTATGTAAGGTGAAAAAACCGGACTGGCCAGTTTTTACGTGGGAATATTTTTAAAAATAAAAAAAATATTACATAATAATAAAAACAATTTGTTTTTAATCCTTCCGTATTTTTATAATACTTATCTATCGTATTGTTATTGTCCATTGCATTAAGAAGTCGACAGATATCTCCCTGTAAAAACCAAATAAATGATAATGTTATATAAATGATATTGTATCCCTCTAAAAAATCAAATTATAGTGATTTTGATCTTGAGAAGAAAATATAGGAAGTAAAATATATGTATTGTGTGAAGAAATAAATAATTTAAATCAAAATAAGAATAAAAAAAAAGGATTGGGGCGCCAGTGATAACAATAAAAGAATATGTATTGTTAAATTTTAATGAAGATTCTATTTTTGTTATGTACTTTTTTTGAAAGTGTTATTTTATTTTAATCCTGTCATAAGATAAATTTGCATGTATTTTAAAGTATATTTTTTTAATATTTAAGAATTGGAATTTCGAAATTGTCACGATTAGATTTTATATATGTATATTTATATAGATCACAAGGAGTAAATTATTATTAAATTGAAGAATTATTATGCAGAGTAATTTAATAATGTTCCAGGATTCACATGAAATTAATATGAAAATTAAATTCACAAGAATTTGAAATCAATGTTTTGCATTTCATTCTGTTTCGAATTTTCAATTTTATTTTCGAAATATAATTTTTCTTTTTCGTTATTTTGTTATAAATAATACATTTTGTTTTATAATTATTGATATACGTAATAGATAATTTTTTTTGTATAACTTTATTTAAGTGGTCTATGAACACAATTAGGTTTTTTCCGGCCAGGCATTTATCTATTATGAATAAATTTAGTTTTATTGATCATAGCTTAGGTTTAAGCTGTTTAATTTTATTGTTTTTTTTAATAATATAATTTAATTTAGTTCAAATAAGCTAACGAGACTTTATTAAAAAGAGGTAAAGGAAAATTATATAAAATTAATATAAAAATAAAAAATGAACAAAAACGAAAAAAAAAAAACAAATTTGTAAATAAATTTATAATGGCCAAGTTAAATAGTTTCACTTGTTCCTGTTTTTTTTTTTTTTGTTTCTTCTTTAATTATTGCATTATAATTTTTTAATTTTTTCACACCTGCTAACACAATTACAAAAACAATATTGTTTCCATACAATTTTTATCATAAATCATAAATTTTAAACGTGAAAGATAATAAATAAGATAAAAACAAGTTAAAACAAATATAATTAAATAAAATTAATTAATAAATATAATATTAATTAAATAATAATTTTAAAGTAAATTTATTTACCAAAGCGAACTCGAATATACCGTTTAAAAGACGAAAATGATTCCGACGGTTCAAGTAGAGACGAAAACTGCTATCCATATTTGCTGTAGTGAATGAAATTGTTTTAACCCTTGTACACGGACTATACTTCCAAGTATAGGGCAAGCATTTTCGAAGCAGACTTCAAGAAGCTCTCGCAAGCCCTCAAATCATAAAATCCACTAAAAGTACATTTTTTTCATTTCTACCAACAGTCTGTCAGTTTTTAAAGCTTCTCAAAATATCAATAGAAACAGTAGCCGATATGAATCTGATACAACAGCTTCTAATAGAAATATGTAAAAATATCAAGTTAATATATGGCCAAATTGGAATTAAATTAAATGGAATGAATAAGTCGACTCAGCAGAAGTAAAAGCTACAATGCACACTTTTATGCCATTTAGCAAAAAAAAAAATAATGAGAATAAAAATAATGAGAATAAAAATAATTATAAAATCTAAAATTAAAATTTTGTTAAGTTAATAATTATACCGTTAGTTGTCCAATAGATAATACTATGCGAAATATTATTAAAAAAAAAGAAAGATAAATATATATATATATACATATATTTTTTTTTTAAATGTGTTTTATTTTTATTTATTCATTTTTTTTCTTATAGATATTTGTACAAAAAAAACACTTAAACTTAATTATTCTATTTCTTGTCTTGTCATCACATCAGCTGTTTGTTATCTATTATTACTTTATTCCTTCGTACTTTATATATATTTTTTCTTTTTATTATTCAATTGAAAAAGAAAAACGTTTTTGATCAAAAAATCAATTTTTATTTTGTATTTTTTTTTTCAAACCTACACTACTTATTCTAACATACCGGCTAATTATATCTAGCTTACAACTATTCTAATCTATCTTATATTTACCCTGACCCTTATTCTAACCTGATTCTAAGCTAATTATATCTAGCTTATAACTATCCTAATTTACCTATATTTTACTATCCTATAAAAGTGTGTAAAAATGTTAAACACTTAATATGCATTATAAACATAAAACCGATAGCCCTGGTAGTTACTGCAGACTTTTATTTTTATTTTCAAAAATATTAAATAAAGAAATAAATAATAATAAATTTATTTACAGCTATAGGGTCTGTTTGGAAATACAGGCTGCATTATACATTTTCTGTAACTGTAAGAACTATACAACTTCGGACCTTTAAATTAATTTTGCAAACATCAAAATTTGTTTTGATTTAAATAAAAAAAAATTATTTATTTTAAACATTTTAATTATTTTTGTTTGATTTTATATCAATAAAATCTTCGATGGCAAACATTTTTGATTTGACACTATTTTCTTAAAAATCAAATTTGCAGTTTATAATTTTTGAACGTTTTATTTTTGCAGAATATGCAGTTTAGAAAAATTAAACCTGTAATGAACGTTCTCATCATCAATGTCCTGCAACCCCATCCGTGGGGCATCGTGCGGAAATAAATCCTTTCCATCGGCTCCTATTTGCGGCTAACCTCTTCAATTGTGGCCACGTTCTTTGCTGGGTACATGCTTCGGCTAAGACAGCTGTTCTCCACATTTTGCTCGGCCTTCCGACGCGACGTGTACCCTGAGGATTCCATTCGTTTCGCAATGTTGTTTTCAGGTTTCCTCAAAGTATGCCCGATCCAACGCCATTTCCTCTGTCGGATTTCCACGTCTATTTGTGTTTGTTGCGTTTTTTTGCTACAGCGTTCTATTGGAAATAGTTTGTGGCCAACGAATGTTTAAGATGCGTGGGAGACATCTATTGATGTACGCTTGGATTTTCCCGGTGATGTTTATTGGAACTTTCCATGTTTCGCAAGCGTACAAGAGAACAGATTTTACACTTGCGTTGAATATTTTTATTTTTGTGCGCAGAGATAAGTTGCTTGCCTGCCATATTTTTTAAAGCATCCCGAAAACAGTACGGGCTTTACTGATGCCGACTTCTATATCCAAATCGGCACCTCCATCTGATGACACGATGCTGTCCAGGTAATTGAACGTACTCACTTCTTCGATTCGCGTTTCTTCATGGAGGATCGGATGTTTGTGAAGTGGGAGTTGTGCGAATGATTTTAGTTTTAGCTGAATCCACTTTTAGACTCGCACTTTTTCCAATGTCATACAGCTTTTAGCACATATCGTTCAAACCTCCATTCGTATGTGACAATAAACACACATTGTCGGCGTAATCTAAGTGGCTGATACGTTCGAAAGGACGCCACTGCATACCGTTGCTCTCGTTTACACCTACAGTAGTAGTCATTATGTCATCCATTGCTACTAAAAACAAAATGGGTGATAAAATACAGCCCTGCCTTTCTCCCTGGCACATCTCGAAGCAATTTGTTAAAATAATTGTTGTTTATTTTTATAATTTCACTCTAACTTTAATGAATAAGTTTTGCTAGAGTAGTTGATTAGTAAAGTAGTAGGGTGGTAAAGTAGTAAAATTCCGTCAAAAAAGTCTATCATTTCATAAAATCGGACAAGTCGACAGACTACAATTTTTTTAAATTTGTCCAGAATATTTACCCATTAATCTAAATCATTTTTATGCGTAGTTGCTGTTGAATACAAAGAAGAGGATATCTACTTTTTTCCAGAATATTTACTTGTATTTGGTTTAAAAGCGATATTTTGTAGCCAATCCTTCTCGACAAGTCAAATTTCAGCAGCCAGATTTCTTAGGTTATATTTCTTAAGGTAGGCGGTAGACACTGCAAATAGTGCTCATGGGATTAAAGAGGTAAATTATGATAAAATAGAATTAAATTTAATTGCTTTGTTCGCTCCACTGTCTAAATATTTTTGTTAAGAATATAAAAAATGATTTAAGAAGAATTCAAGTATTATGATATACGCTTGACGTGTATACAATACCTTTTACTACCATATTCATATTCAAAATTTTTAACCCTAGGTAGTGGATTGTGATAATGTTACTAATACAGTCTGAGCCAAATATGCCTGGTTATATTGTAGTTGCATTTACTAGACCATTTTCAATTCAAAGCAGCATCAAATTTTTTCTGTATAAACCAATAAATTGAATAATATACTTGAGGCTTATTCATATTACCCCTTTCCGATAAGTTCTTAGTTCTTTTTGTTTTTGGATACTATGATTCGGATGACTTATTGGTTTGTTTGTTTGTTGGTTGTTATAGCAAACCTGTTCCATTTAGGAATTCAATTAGAATAATAATTTTGCCTCCCACGATAAACCATATATGTTTGGGAAAACTTCCTTCAAACAAAAATCTTACAACTATATTTATATATTTACTATATTTATATTTATATAAATCTTATAACTATATCTATAATTCTTTTTCCTTTACTATCATTTAGAAAATTATAGAGTCAAAAACCGAATTAAAAATCTATTTAGTCAATTAAAAATTCCACAACATGTTATTAAACAGAAATAAATTCATTTTTTTCTTTTAAATTCCAAATTCGTTAAACAGTTAAAAAGCTCAAATTGAGTATTAAAAGTAAAATAAAACAAACTACAAAGTCATTAGCTTGGGTAGTTAACAAAATACGGAAACTGACTATTAATTAGTTTTTGGCACACAATTCACAACTAATCACATGTACTTTATTATATTTTATGGGTGGATTTTTATGTATTTTTTTTTTTTACAAATTATCAATAAATTTGAATTTTCGATTTTTTTTTGTTTTGTTTTTGTATTATAATTAATTTAATACAAATTGAAATGCAACATATCCACTATGGTGGTGTTATTTGAAGCAGAAAATTAATCTAATAAATATAGCGAAAATAAAGTGAAATTTTTCTAACGTTTTTTTTTTTGTTTTTTGATTTTCAACAGTTTTTTTTCTTTTTGTATTATTTTTGCTACATTGTAATTTTAAAATGCGCTTTTTCTTTTGAAAAAATTAAAATCAATGTCAAGACTTCAATAAAAAAAAAAAAAAATTAAATAAACATGTTGCACTCTTCGCTATAGTTTAACATACTAAAAATGTATTTTTTTTTTGTTTTTGTTTCTTTTTTTTTTTGGGAATTTATATTTTGATATCCGCGATTATGGTATAATTATATTATTTTTAATCTTTTTAACATAAATGGAAAACTGACATATGTAGCATATTTGAGAGATTCCAAAGTTTTTTAAATTATACCGCCGGAATATAATTTATATAAAACGTCCAAAATACGGTAAAGTAAAAGTATGATTCTATTATAATTTTCCTTTATACGTTTTGTACTACAAAATTGTGTTATTATTATATTTTTTTTTTTTTATGATTTTGTCAGTAACTTACGATTCTAACTACCTTTTCGTGCTTAATTAAGTACGGTACTGCAATTTTACACTACAATATCTACAATAATTCGAGTATTTATTTTGGAACTAAGGACAGGAACTAAGCCTTCTTAAATAGAATAATTTTGTCATTTATTATATCCCAGTGACAAAGGGTACTAGACCAGCTCGAAAAACCAATGAAGCATTTTTTTTTTGTTTTTTGCTTCATCGGGAATCGAACCCGGGACCTTTCGGTTGAAAGGCAGGTGCTCTACCTTCTGCGCCACCCAGCGTATATTTCTTTTTTAATTCTGATTTTGTACAATTCTAAGTTTGTGAGCAAGTTCTGAGTAACAAAATTTTCAAATTTTTAGCAAGAAATTAAACTAGAAACGAGATTTTAAGAAATGAGAATTTAATAAATCAAAATTTCATAACTCAGAATTTTGTAATCATTATAATTATTTATCAATCGATATTTAGAATCATTTCACAACCGATTTTCGTTAATAATAATTGATAAAAATTTCATTCAAACTAATTTCACCACGTCTCCTCTTAAATATCTATCATTTAAAAGAAAAAGGAGACGTGGCGAATTGAAATATTTTTTAAAATTAGAATTTAAAATTTCACCCCATGCATAAATCATTTTAACACACAAACACTTTAATTTATCAAATTATATTGCCGTAACCACCCATCGGCCGAATTAAATTTAAATTTAACTTATTTTTAAATAAATTATTACGTATAAGGTTATTGTTTAAGATAAATTAATAGAAAACAGTTATATTGTCCACGATAAATCGAAATGATGGAAAACAATTCATAGTGAAATATTGAGTACGATTTTTTATCATACTTCCTTGAATTTCGAGAAGTGGGTGAATAATAGTTTGACTTTTAAAATTCAAAATATTTTGTTGTACATAATTTTGCAATTCAGAGTGCTCAACTCTCAATGATATAGTAAATATTAATTTAAATTATTAATTTTTTATTTAAAATTAACTGTGAAAAATAATATTTGAAAAATAAGCATTTATACATCAATATAATATTAAGGCTGATGTTGGTGTTGATGTTGTACTGCGGTACTTGTTATATCACGTTGGCTATTCTAAACGATTTGTAACATCATAACTGAGTTCATGTACCATTTGATGCATAATCATAGTATTTAACATAGATGGGATTTAATTTTAGTTCTTCTGCCGCTTTTAAATTCATTTATTCACTAACGTGTTTAAAGCTTCGCAATCTGAATATCAAAATAAAAAATCATACAATTTATAGAAACAAATAAATTATATTATTACAGTTTAGTTTGAATAAATTTAGCTTTGGTTACCTGGACATGCGAATATTTCCGGAAATGAAAAGGCTGACCGAAATTGGCGAAAGAAGCGCCTACAATGGAACCTTTTGATATTGAACGCAATTTATATTATCAAGATAGCAAATACCTGTGTAACAAAATTAAATGGAAAAAATATATATGTACTTTGATATGGAAAAATAAATTTTCTGCAAACAAGCTTAAGACTTGCAAAACGAATATATTCCAATGGACAAACCTCAAAAAATTAAACTGTAAAACTTCCGTCATAATGACTAGACTGTGCATTGGTCAAAGCAGGCTAACACATCTTTACCGCTTTGATGGTCCACAAACAAACAAACCTAAATGTTGTTGTTCCATAGGATCCATCATCAGAATATATGTAAGAACCGAACTTGGTGTCACAGGGTTCGAAATTCTGAAACTAGAAACAACTGAGTGCGTTTTCCGCAGCTTTCGCCTTTGCATTTTCCAAAGATATTTAACAGATCCGATGATGTACGTGTACTATATTTTTAGGAGTAGAATCTAATATTAATAGGAGTTTTTAATATTAATAGGAGTCTAATTAATAATATGAATTACCTAAATGCATATTTTTTTTAGCACTTTTATGTCAAATTTATTTTGAAAACAGCAGAAAAGTGTTTTTTTTCAGCATTATTTAGCAATATTAATAAATTTATGACTATGGCCATGTTAGATAAACTTTAAATTTGGCATACTATGTTTATGTATATATTTGTGCTATTATTACCAAAATTATTGTTGTATTTAAAAAAAAAGGAACCTACATGATGTTTGGAGAAAAAATTAAATATAAGTTAAAAATAATAGTTATTATGTTCTTAAATTATATTTATTTTACATTTTAAATTATTGTTACACTTTTGTAGTTAAAATATTTTATAATAAATATCCTTTCAATATTCATTTAAATTTTGTTTACAAATTTAAATTTTTATTTTTCCTATTTTTTATGTGTTTTACTCTTTTAATGCGATATTTCGTGTGGTAAAAAACACAGTAAATTTATACAACTAATATAGTGCGATATGACAGGTTAACTGCGAGTACCTTCAAATACACTAAAAAATGTTCGGAGCATTTAGAAATAAATTTATTGCGATTTGACAGGTTTAGTGCGAGCATCTAGTGCAAGTGCACGAGGTCCGCAAACGCTCTGAAGCTGCAGGAAAAGTCATTGAATTCTTGCGCAGAATTGAAGTCATTAATCAGATATAACACCGGAGAGCGAAACTAATTCGGTAATGGGTAGAAATAGATAATTAATTATTATTATTTTTTTTTGTTAAACTAGTGTTAAGTAAAATTAATATGTATTCAGTAATTAGTTTGAATTAAAAACAAAAAACATAAATGAAATGTGAACATAAAGTTAACATAACACAACCCAGGAGATTGATGATGGGCCTATTATAACAATCTATAAATTAAATTTAATTAATTAATTTAGTAATAATATACACACACTCCTAAAAATTCAAGAAAGTTTGATTTCAAAAATTGTACTCAATATTTCATTGTGAATTGTTTCCCGTCATTTCAATTTATCGTGGACACCATACCATGTTTTTAATCTTTTTGAATTTATTTTAGACAACATACGCATATGTAAAAAATTAATTTAATTCTGGCGAGAAAAAATAGAACATATGGTATATGGTACATGGGTGAGTGGTGGCAATTTGATAAATTAAAATTTCTATATGTTGTAATGTATATGTACTATCAAAAATTATTTAGTTTCGCTACGTCGCCTTTTAAAAATCTATCATTTAAAATAATAATAATGAAAATCGGTTGTGAAGTCGTTCAGATATTTGTATCGTAGTATTTTCAATTTACAAATTAAAATAATATAGTGATGATAAAATCTGATCTTTGTAAAATTAAATGTATATAAATGTTAATATTTGGGTAAATAAATGAATTGTGTTTGCAATTGTTAATTGTTATTTTAATTTGCTTTAATTGTTTCAAATTTAATTAATTTTTAATTTTCTTCATAACAACATACATATGTACAAATACAATATATTTTTCTTATTTTCTGACTATTTAAAATTATTTCCATTTTTACTATCTTTCTTCCATAATTGACTCTAAAAGTATTGAATCGGAAACGATACATAATTTAAAAAGTGCAAAATATAATAATAAAAATAATAATAAATTATAGATACATATTATTTTATCATAATATATAAAATAAAAACGCTTAATAATAATTAAAATAATTTTATAACAAAAGAAAGTAAAAAAAAAAAAATAAAAAAAATAAAATAAAAAGACATTAAATAAAATTCAATTTTCACAAGTAAATATATTGTCTAAAGGAAAAGCAAAAATACAGCAGTATAATAACAATAATAACAATAACCATTAACTGGTTTCCTGAATTAAAATCCGAAATTTATCTTTATATCAATTTTTCTACTAAATATCTCAGTACACATATTATGATGGATAATTCAAAAATCTATGGAAAATATATATCAACTATAACAAAAACAACAAAAAAAAACAAAATAAAGTGGTTACATGTACAAGTCGTCGTCGTCGTCGTTGTTGTCATCGTATGTATGTAATTTATAACCAACATAGTTGAGTGCAAAAATTTACAATTGAACATTGTTAAATCATCTTAGAGATCTGAACAAGAAAAAAAACAAAAAAAAAAGGAAGACAAAATAAAAATAAAAAACCCAGTTTCATGTAACAATGAAACCAGATATATGTATGACGTAAGGTTTTAGTATATTTTTTTTTTTTTTTTTTTTTTACTTCTTGTTATTATTTGTTATTTATTTTTCTTCTTTGGAACGGCCCAAAAATTTGACCGAGACATCAAAAAATAAGTCAATTGCAAAAAAAAAAAAAACACAGAAAAAGAAAAACGTAAAGTAATCAAAACACCCATAAGTAGTAGAAAACAAAACAAAAAAAAAATTAAGTAAGCTAAGAAAACGAAAATTGAATAAAAATTAAAACAAAAAAATCAGTTCTCTATATCCGTTGAATCCTATATAATATCGTACCTATACTATACTATATATATTATCAAATCCATTACATTACAAATACCTGTAATAAATAAATTTTTGTATAATACTTCTTGGTAACATACATTACCATATACACATATATTCAGTATAGGGTTGATATTCAATATATGCGATTAATTTAAATACATATCTAAACAGAAAAAACAGTAATACAAAAACCAAAAAAAATAAAAGCAAATTTAATTTTTCTTATAATATAATATAAGTGTTACGATACGATATATATACATTCGGTGTGGAATTACAGCTGAACACTATTTTAATATGCCCCACTTACATATTAGTTCAATATTGTGTCTTAAGGTTTCAAATCAAATATGTACATTATATATAGATGTATCTATAGATAATTGCGCACAGCAGAATCTCAATATAAATAAATTTTAATTTAAGTCGACATTTTATGATGGTAACGTAAATCGAAATGGAATGGAAAATATTTATTTCAAACAATATTTACAGTATTGTAGGGCTTTTCATAAACATATACATATACTGCAAAAACAAAATACTGCAGAAAAAAATATTTTTTTTTGATAGTGCTGGGATTTGAATTTTATACATTTACACAGTTTTGTATTATTGCACAGTATTAACACAACTGACTTTAGTACTTTATCTACTATAGTTTTGCAGTTTTTCTGCTAAGTTAGAAATGTTTATGAACAAATTTCAATTTGCAATATTTTGTTTATGAACAAAATACTTGTTAATATTGCCAATATTGATTGTTTATATGAACACCACTAGTATCATCGAATTTTATTTATATCAGTACAGTATTTTTGAATTTAAATATTGATCAGTTCAGTACCAATGATAGTAGTACCAAGCAAGTGATATAAACTAGCCCCCAAAACTAATTAGTAGCCTCCAAAATTTAAAAAAAAACTAAAACCAAAAAAAATAAAATATTAGTCACAAGTTGAGTTAGAGCGGCGTTGGGCATAATTTTGGTATGCTTTTAGTTATAATAGCATTTTTACTTTCATTAACAAGTTAATTAGCATAAAAAATAATTAACTACCACTTTTTTTTGTTGATAAGCTTTGGGGATTAGCCAATTTCTAATGGAAGTTAGATTATTTCTAGAATTGATGAATTAAATCATATAACCTAAGCCCTAAAAACACTTTTGGGAACTAGCTTATGTTTTTAAGAATCAGTTTTTTTCTTTTCGTAGTTTTTTTCTTCTTTTTTTCTTTTCTATGTTAATTTTTTGGGTTTGAGAAATAATTCATATTAAATAAGTCCTAAACATTCGCAAAATATTACAGTTAACAAATTATAGTTAACTTTTTTGGGGGGTTAGGTTAGTTCATGATAAGCCATTTTTCTTACCTGTAAACATTTTTTTTTTTGGGTGGTTAGGGATTAGAGATTAATTCATAACGCCATCGTATGACTGGTACTAATGCTGAAAAGTTATAGACAGTATTGTATTTTCTATTGTCATTAGGGATATGAATTATTGTATAATTTCTCTACACTTCCATTTTCGTCTCATTCCTCCATCAGTTTATCATTTATTGTATACAACACAGTGTCAGTGAAAAATGAAGAAAAAAATTATGGAAAGAGTGATAAACTATTGCGCACTTACATTGTCTGTTAGAAGTAATCTCAATTCAGATGGTAATAACAGATTGGCAATTGGAAAATTTTATGTACGAGTATATTTATACTTATACGTGTTTGCTTCAGATTCATTTTCTATTCATGACAAATTTTAATCAATATACAATCAAATATTTAATCCAGCCTAGAAACTTCAGAAAAGCAAAGGGCCAATCTTCTACACTTTGGACGGATAAACTATTTTCCATAACGGGAAGAACTACCGCAGAGTCAATATGTATAAAACAAGATAGGTCAGCCTGGAAATAGCATATGTAAAAATCTTGACGTTATAGAAAAAAAATAAACAGCCCTGAATTGGGTAAAAGTGGAAGATGAAATATTCAAATTATCTAAAAATTGTATTATAGCATCATAGCACATTGTTGGCCAATATAGTGTCGGTAGTTATATCACTTGACTATTTATCAGAAAGTGATGATTTTAAAAACGCCTCCTGACTTGGTTATTTGGTCAAATTTTAATATTATTATTTTCAAAATTATCAAATAATTAAAAACAAAAAAAAACATTAAATTTTTGAATGTTCAATTCTACATTCCATTTTTTGAGCTGCCAATTTTTTTAAAGTTACATGGGACTTATTCCTGTACATATTTTCATCTGTGAGTTATAATTTGTTTGTCAAACAAATTTCATTTAATAAAATAAGCCAATTTGTGTTGTCAACACTACTGACCTTAGTAAGTAAGTAACGACTTCCAGTTTGAATTTCAATAGTTTTAAGACTCATATATAAATTTCAAAGTTTCTAATGTGTGAGTTATAAAAACCAAACGAAATTACTATTTGATAATTCAATTTCTTGCGCTCTGAATTGCTTTTTGTTCTTGCACTACTTAAGAATTAAAAAACTAATAAATAAATAAATAAAACTTATAGAAAAATTGATCTTTGATGATGTGGTTTATCTATATATAAAGGTTTTGGATTAAAAAACCACTGCCAGCTATGATTAAGATATTTTCTATTATATTTTTTTGAATTTTTATTTCAGAATGTCTAAATGATTCATAAAACTTGAATAAAATAAGTAGACCAAGTAAACTATAAAAAAAGATAATTTAGTCTAAATATTTTCAAACAGATTAGTCCAAGAGTTACGCCAATGCTGTACATACAATATAGGCTAAAAATCTATACTATAGTATAGGGATAGGCTAAATGACCATCTGGAATTAAAATTATAAGGAAATCCTCTAAAAGCTAGAAATTCCCACTACAATAAGGGAATTATTGGATAAAGACAGACCTAATGTATAAACCCAGCTTCATCAGAATAGAACAGAACCTTTTTAATTACAATTCGAAATCAAAAAAACACAAAATCAACAACTTATATAGAACCGATATATATCGAGTTATTCCTGTATACGAGTATAGGTATTATATCCATAAAGGAAAAGTAAATGTACTTACAAGTAGTCTGAATTATGTTTTTTTTTTTTATTGTTTCACTTTTTCTTTTTTTTCATTTTTATTCTTCTGGTGCAAAATGTTTGTAAACTTTGTATAAGAAACATAGTTTTTTTTTTCATCATTTATGCATTTACAAAATAGATACATATACTACATATGTACTATATATGTATATAGAAATGTACATTATATTTTAAGACTCACCTTATTATTAATTCCGAAGCAACAAGAAATAAAAATAAAAACAAAAAAAAAAATCAGCAGAAAAAAAACTAAATTTAGAGAGCAAAAATAGAGATAGGAACCAAGTGAACTTATGATGAGTATATAATTTTGAAAACACTTTAAAACAATCAGATATTTTAAAATTAAAAAAAAAAACAATAAAATAGATTTTGATTTGGATTTTGTGATTTTACAAAATTAATTAATATAATTTTTTTATCGTTTTTAAGATAGTTTTTTGGAGATTCCGTAAAAAAAAGAGGAAAAGTAATAGTCAAAAGTAGAGTAAATTATGTATTTAAGTATAAATTATACTATAAAAGGAAAACTCTTTAAATCAACTTTTACCATACTATTAATTTAATGATAATAATATTTAATAATTTAATTACTTTCATTTTTAATACATTCTCTTTATTACAGCAGAATATTTAAGCAATTTGAAAAGTAAAAGTTTATACTTTTTTATGTCAGTTAAGTAAGGGTATATTTTTAATTTAATTTATTAAGTAATAATCCTACTAATAAAATAGTTGATTAGCATAAGTACATTATTGTATAGCACCAGAGCAATCTCAGATAACTGAACAATTATCGTGAACAGTAACCTAAATCTTTAAGTTAAGAAAAAAAATTCAATTCCATTAATTTTTGGTTTTATACACAAGTAAAATTTATAATAATAATTCCTAATAATAATAGTTAATAATTTTTTATGGGTATATGAATCAATGGTTTTAGGTTTTAAATCGAAATATGAATTATTATGCAGTATAGAAGCATTTCATCACCCCACACTTAATCACTTAAATTCCTTTTTTATCACCTAAATTCCTTGTTCTAGACTTATGTAGTACATTTGACACACAAAAGTAGATTGCCAAATAGTGAGTGTTTTTTTTATTCTCGTTGGAATGTACACACCGTCACACTCAGAATACTACAAGGGTTTGAACAATATATATGCACTATATATACTTTTTTCATTCAAATTCAAAATTTTTTCAAATAAATTCAACATTTTTTAATCAAATTCAACATTTGTTCAAACAAAATGTTCGACAAAATGTTGAATTTGAATGGAAAAAAATATATATACATATATTAAAATTTCAAATGTTCGTATTTATTCATTTAAGACATTGGTAGAAATTAAAGACCTAATTAATACAAACAAAAAATTTAATAAATTTCTTTAGGCTATTTTGATTTTGTTTTTTTTTTTATTTAAATTCAATTTATTTAATTTTGATTAAATATTTTTCGAACATAATACACAATAAATAATTGTAAACTTATTAATCAAAATTTATTGCCGTGTCTAAGAAAAATATTTACATTATTCTGTATATTAAATCTTCTATTTGGATTAGGTCCATATATTATATTACTATATAGCATTATGTTTTAGGGGTTACCTCAAAGTCATACTAACAGCATAATACATCAAAGTTTTAATACTAGATTATTAACAAAAATATTTAACTGGATTTTATTGAACCAGATCTATATATACAATTTATTGTATCTATATATTCATTGAAAATCAGATATACCCTAAATTAGAATTATTGAAGGATATCCAAAAATAAACTTAATGGTCGATATGATGACTCAGAGATCAATCCTTACGTAAAAATTTACTACTATAATAAATATATATTAAATAATCAGAAAGTTAATATATAATATTTAAAAAAAAATTAATTAAAACATAATGTTACTACTGAAATTAACCTTCTTCATTTTTTTGTTAGAAGTAGGATCTAAACCACTACTTAATATTTCTTAAATCTATTACAATCCATTCCAAAAGTTAAATTTATTAATACACTATTAATTAATTAAGTTTGTATAAAATTAATTAATTAATAGTTTATTAATAATTATTAATTACGTTTGATATAATTAATTATTATTAATATATTTGATATTATTAATTATTAATTACATTATTAATTAAGTTTGTATAAAACAAATGAAAAATAACATTGATGCAAGTCGGATTGTCAAATACTCGAGTTATATAGAAGGTATCAACCGAAGGAGTAAGGATTCAAATCCTAGCAATTAATATGTTTTTTTTTTGTATAGACAATTACTGAAAACGTAATTATTTATATACACACACACGACACATGATCATTTTATATTTCTTATAATATCATAGGTCCAAATCTTAAAAGGAATAGTATTTTATACCTTGGGTAAGACTTATTCCGGTATTTTTTCAATTTTAATATTATAACTAAAAATGAATAATTTTTAATTATTTTTAATTCCCCTATAGACCTTAGAGTCTAGAGTACTGTGATACTAATTATTATAGGAAATATATTATTACTTAAATATTGCCGCTATATATGTACATATACCACTTATTCTATCTTAAAGGACTTATTTACTTGTTAGTGTTGTATAACTATTTTAATTTTGAATTATATTCAAAATACTTAAAAAAATATTTCCAATTAATGTAGAGGCTGCAATTGATCGAGATTGGTAACCTCTAAAATACTGTCGGATTCTAATTCACTAACGAATCAAAACTATCACTAAAATTCATACAATTTTGTCAAATATAACTAAATACAACTATATTTGTAACAACATAATTTTCAATTCAATAAAAATATGGAAAAAATATTTTGAAGAATTAAGAAGCCTAAAATAAATGTTTGATGTATCCTAACAAAATTTTGATTGTCAACTTAACGTAAAGCTAAATATTTATACATATAAATTTAATTATTTAAATTTAAATAAATTAATTTCTAATTCCAATAAACATTAAGAAAATATATTTTTTATAAATTTAAATTGAAATTCCATTCATTAATAATTCTATGTTAATGTAAAATAGTAAACTATAATGGTGTCGGGACAAAATTACACAAGATAACATTAGATAAGACAAAATTACACAGGACAAAATTACAATTGGACAAAATTACATATGGACAAAATTTCATAGAGACAAAATTACATATGGAATTAAATTAAATAGAGAAAAAATTACATAAGGACAAAATTACATAAGACAAAATTACATATAAACAAAATCAAATAGAGAAAAAATTGCATATGGACAAAATTACATAGAGACAAAAATACATATTTAAATTTTTATCAAAAACTAAAAATTCTTTGCATCTTCCAAAATTAATCTTCTAAATTCTTCTTATATGTAATTTTGTCTTATATAATTTTATCTTATATAATTTTGTCATCCAAATCCTAATATTAAAAAAAACTTAATGAAAGCAAAATACACTCTTTCTTTAAATATATTTATTTGAAAATAATTAGGTTAACATATTATGTCAAAACTGCCTTAATCTCAGCAGAATACTCATATTAGAACAATTCTTTTCCAAAGAGTTTTCAGTAGAACTTTAGAGCATAGATTTGTACTAGAGTACAAATTTTTAGGCTATGAAATACACTTACCTTTTTTTGTATATTTTACTATATTAATATTACGAAAATTAGTCACAAGCACTGATAAAGGAAATTATGTTGCCTGCAAAATATTAATATAACAATTTTGCAAAATAAAAATTTATCAAGCGGAAACCAAATGTTTATTCAATATTTTGTTCAATAAAGTACTAAACACATCACTCAAAATATAAGACCCGATTATCACAAAAAAAATAATTATAAGATATACTTCTAGATATAAGCTGAAAGTTTATAAAAAGAACGTTTTGACCAATATTTTACTAAATTCTCATTATACTTCTTAATTTTTTATAACTATAACCTCACTAACAACACCAAAATACTACCCAAGCATCTGGGGTGCTTAGAAACTATATACAAAATTTTTAAAAAAAATAATATAAAAATATTTAATAATACTACTTAAAATTTATCAACTAAATTCTAGGGATTTAATTTAAAAAAAAAAATATTTCGCAAATTTTAAAACAAATAAAAAATTAATCAAGTTCTCTAGGCATTGAACCCTTTCGATTCAATTTTTTTCTGTAAAATAATTCAAAAACTTTCAAACATAATTTCCATCTCTAATAAACTTATTTGAATAGAATTCACTTTTTATTTTATTTATTTATCTTTTTTTCGTTTTGTATAATAATTGTACTATCCTATATCTATTTATAAATCCACAATGCACATATACATTTAAACACATTATATTATCAAAAATTTATTCATTTAACATGAAAAAATTATAAAAAAAAAAAAAAATACACAACTTACAATATATATTATTACTATATATTATGCTATAGTTATAGTGTAACGGTTATTATAACGGAATACAAATATATATGTACATATATAATTGGCTTGAACAATTCATAAATTTTTAAATGCTTTATATTATATCATATACATACATATATAATTAATTCCCTTTATCACTTTATGTGGCGGCGGTGGCGGCAACGTTGACGGTATTACTCGTGGCTTACAAGAATAAAAACATAAAACGAAAAAAAAACAAACAAAAATAGAAAATAAAAAAAATAAAAAACAACCTTTTTAAACTGCCACTCTCCTGTTTCTTTTTCATATTTTCTGTGTACCTATGGTGGTACATATAAAAACAAAATTGCAATGATTGCAGATCATACTGAATTTAGTCTTTAACTGGTTAATATTAAACGGGTTATATGAAATTGTGGAAAATAATATTAAATTAAAATTCAATATATTAAGTAATACTAATATATAATAATAAAAAAAAAAAAACAAAAATAAAAAAATAAGAAAAACAAAAAAAAAATTAAAACGAAAAGGAAAGTGATCACGAAAGGAAATTATAACAATATATACGAAAAATATTTTTAATTAATTTAGTTAAAAAACAAAAGAAAACAAAAAAATTAAATTAAATTTAAATTATAAAAAAAAAATAATTAAATAAATTTAAAAAGAACAAAAATCTTTAATAAAAACAAAACAAAAAAGAAAGAAAAAATGAAATCAATAATTTTTTGTGTATTATTATTTGGATTATGCAATGCTCAACAAGGTGGTGTTGATCCTGCATATCTACGTCAATACTATCAACAAATAGCACAACAATCTGGTGCTGTTGGTGGTGGTGGTGGTAATCATGGTGATGCCACACCTATATTCGAACAAAATCCTGAACCAAGCCAACAATATATACAATCAGGACAGCAACATAGGGTTAAGGATAATCAAGATCAGGTAAGCAATATCAAACAAACAAAAAAACATAATAACAAAATTTTCTTTTTGTTGTTTCTGTTTTTTATACATTCATATACACATTACCCTATTTTATAACAACAACACTATTCTTTTAAAGTATCTATTCACACATAGGAAATTAATAAATTATAATATTAAGGGTTGATTTTATATAAAGGTATAGATTTATTTTGGGACAAAAAAAGGGTAATGGGATGATTCAGAAAATTTTCATTCGATATGTATTACTATACTATATATATAAATTAATATTATAAAATGCATGTGTGTGTGTGTGTGTTTGAATGGATTGATATTAGATTGTAAATAATACAAAATAAATATATATAAATTGTATGTACTAATTATATGAATGTAAATTTGTATGTTTTAAGAGAATTAGAATTCATTAAATTCATTTTTGGTCATTATTTTTATCTATAATATATTAGATTAGAGCACAACAAAATCAACAACATACTCAAGCGTATGTTGCACCAACAGTCAGAGAATATCTTCATCAGCAACAACAACCACAACAAGTAAGTGTTCTTTATAGAAATGTTTTTTTTTTTATTTATATTTATATATTATATAAATATATATGTGTACATATTACATAGAAAACCTGTTAATTTTGCTTTACATTATAAATTATGTTGCAATATTAGATTTTGTTTTTTTATGTATCTAAAAACAAAAAAAAACAATATAAAAAATTTAAACTGCAAAACAATTGCATAAGAAATTTAAAATAAAAATCAATGCTTTTTTTTGCTTTGTATTTTTTTTTTGTCTCATTAATTGATTATCATGTCAAATCAAAAAACACTATACGGTCCATTTAAGTTCTAGTTTGTTTGATTTTTTTTTTTTTTGTTGTGGTCTAAAAACTAAAATACATAAAAAAGACAAACAAACAAAAAAAAATAATAATAACGAAAGCTTTAGGGTATATATCTAAGAAAAAGGTAACTGGTATTTAATTAAATATTACTGCTATATTTTTAACATTTAATAACAGTAAATTACAGTGGAATTATTGAAATGTTGAGAACAAAATATATATATGTATGTATATATAATGTTTTCCGTATTTTTAATTTGACAGTTTTATGATGAATATATATATACCTATTATATACACTTACGTATATGATCAAATATTTGTTGAAAAAAAAGTAAAAAAACAATGTTTAATAAAATATTTCTAGAAAATGTATTTTCTATATATCTACATTTAACATTTGTTTTATTTATTCGTTGAGAATAATATCAGCAAATATCAAAAATAGCTGAAAATCTTGCCATATATGTAGTCTGTTTTAATTACATAAATACAAAATCATAATATTTATTAAAAATTAATTAAATCAATTGAAAACATGCATTTTAGGACATTCCCAACGAAATCCTGTGAATCCTATAATAATTCACACGTGACTACTGTTTCTAGTTTTTGACTTGTAATTTTCTCTATTTGATAATGTATATAATTATAATAGATGTTTGTAAGGCATAAACGCATTGCTGCAAAAATAAAACATGCAGAAATGTTAATACAGATATTTCAGTACTGTTATTTTAACTGAATTACATTTACTTAATTACTTAAAAAAATGTTTTAAATTAAAGCAGCTAAAAGTAGTACAACTAATAGTAGTAATGCGCTCTCTCAATTATAATATTGCAATTTTTATGTAAAGTTAGAAATAAAATTAATTTACAGCTTTTGTGTATATTTTAACAGCATTAGCAGTACTGTTTGTTTATGAAAATGTTTTATGTTATTTGTTTTCTATTTCAAAATTCTGCTAATTCCAATATTTCATTGATTTTTTATCAATTTATTTATCAATAATAGATTTTTCTTATTATGAAAATAAAATTTAAACATTTAAAAATCAAATTAATTTTATTTAAATATTCCATTGTTTTTCATCAACTTAATTTAAAATTTATTAGAGACCGGAATAAATCTTGCCACTAATATTTGAGATCTTTGTTTATTCGAAAATATTTTTTTTATGCATTTTGGTATATAAAAGTATTGTTATTAGCTGTTGTTGTACAACTAGCTGTTGTTTCTATGCGAATAAATAATTTTAAGGTTAAATTAATTTACCTTATTAGATATACCATATTGTAGGAGTGTCTTAAACTCTAGTGGATTATTATAATATAATAATACTATAATATATTTATTCATACAATACCCTTTACAAAGTTCAAATTACAAATATAAAAAATATCCTAAAAATTTTAGACAACTTACTATCATTAATTTTTGACTTTTAGTTTCAATGCCAAGACTAGAATATTCCATTTGTTGTAGTTGATTAGTTTTTAAAGGCTTAAGATACTTTCAACGGTTCAGAAAGCTAATCAGATGTTTAATTAAATCAGATGTGATTACCGATATACGACCCAATATATTTTCTAATGTATTAACTCCATATTTATTTAGAGATTTTATTTTTAACTCAATCTGGTCCAAATTAAAGTACGTTGATAAATTTCATTAATCTTCATTACAATTACCCTATTATCGTATCATCTCATCTAAATTACAATTAAATTATAATGTCAGGAAGGAAATAGATAAATTTAATAACAAATTTTATTCATTTTAAATTTTTTTTACTTTTACAAAAAAAATTTCCTACAAAAAAAAATATTTTAACTGATAATTGAAAAATTGTTAACAATTATTATTATTTTTTTTTTCTTCAGTTAATTTATATGAGAGTATAATTACTTTAATTGCTTATTAACCGCTTATATTTTCTTTTATATATACTTAAATACATTACATATATATACACATAATAGATTGTAAATTCCATTAATTAAAGAAAAAAATCTCATAATAATTAAAAATTAATAAATAATTATATAATTAACGGCGCTTGTAAAGAGTACAATTATTGTAATTTTAAATAGCATATTTTGTAAATGTGCAAAATATGTACTCGTATAAAAAAATAAATTAATAATATTGAAACAAAAAATGTTCATAAAATACTGCTGAATAAATTACTGAATACCAAGAATATATAATTAAAAAAATTCAAAATAATTAAATAAAAATAAATAAAAATGATGTAAAAGAGCAAAACAAAACTCATAGTATATAGAAAAATGTATATACAGATCAGGTTAAAGTATTATATACTTATAGATATTAGAGGGAGGTTAATGTATAAAAATAAAAATATTTTGGTGTCAAGAGGATAATATCATACCATAAATTGTTGGAAATTAAAATATGTTAGTTGACAGTAATATACAGTAAAAATTATTTAATAACGATGGTTTTAATCCGACTATCATACTAATTCGAATCACAAAATATTTCAATAATACCCTCTACACTTCGAATAGTGGTAAAATTTGAATCTCCTTAATACAGATATATTTTTAGTCTACTGAAAAACTTTTTCTAACTTATATTTATTGCATATAGACATCAACATTTTTACGTAGGACCTGTATAGACCTGTTTCTTCATTTTCATATTAAATGCTAAGATAGAAAATTCGTGAAATAATTTTTTGAAAATATAAAAACGAAACGGAATGTACTCTCTCATTGTAGAGAATGACTTTTCTAACCCTAAATTAGCAAAACTTTTTTAAACATTATATTTATGTTGATATTTAGTCCATCTAATGTCATTGAGATTCGCAAATTATTTATTATTAAAATACTTAGTATTTAAAATAGTACATTATAATATAATATACATATAGAATAAAAAATAATAAAATAAAAATATTTTTTAAATATGTATCTACATATGTACATGTATTTTATTTTCTTCAATTTATTTCAATTGACATAAAAATTATGTAAGAAATACAATATGTGTATATGAAAACTCTAAATTATGCAAAATCATATCCAAACTACCGGTTTGCTTTAATTTTATAGCTATTATGAATTTTTTAAATTTTTATTATGCTATCAAAAAAATATGTCAATAATATGACATAATGTCAAATGTATATATTAGAATTAACGTTAAAAATGTATTACATAATTATGTTACAATTTAATCTTTTTAAAATTTTAGTTCTAAAAAATGGTTTGCTTTAAATCGGATTTAATGTGGAAAACTACATCTATTGTTTTTTTTTTTATTATATTATATTATTGCCAGTCTATGGCATGAATACCCTAAGTGCTTTTACACAGAGATTTTGTATGCACAATTACATACATATAATAGTTTTTTCTTTAAAATTTTAAATTCATTATAGAACCACTTCGGCTTCATGATAGCATACTTTCATTTCCAAAATTCGAAACTATTTTTATCCTTCATTTTATCCCAATGACAATGGATATTGAACCAGGTCGAAAAACCCATAAAGCATTTTTTTTACCTTGTTCGGGAATCAAACTTGGGGCTTTGTGGTTGAAAGGCAGGTCTCTACCAGACTGCACTACCCAACGTGTCATTGTAGAGCAACTTCCCCATCACAAGAGCATAGTTCCATTTTACACTAAAAAATTTTAACCAATTTTAACAAACAACGGGATTTGAACCCAAGATATTCTAATTAGTAGTCAGATGGCATAAACACTAGACTATATCAGTCGTATTTGATATAAGTAACACATTTGCAGTTATTAGTGTGAATTTGTAGTGAAAGTGTATGTATGTATTTATGATGTTATTGCAAGTACCAAAATTGCAACATTCTCGGAAATAAATGTCCAGTTACTGGTATCGTAACAATGATGCTCTGTATAGCCCATAAATATTTCTATATATTTTCCATAACTTTTCTATCAGTCTTTAGCTATAGAAATTGTATGGCAGCGACCCAAGTCAGCGCAAATTTTTTTAATCGGTAGAAGTCATATATTTTCAATATAGTACATTTCCAGCTTTGTAACACATTTGGTTTTTGAAATATTCTTGATTGGCGCAGGAGTTGTATGGCAACTATCCGAACCAACCAGAATTTCGACAAACTGTAAAATATGTGTTGGTTGATTTTTAATAGAGTACTTCTGTATAAATTTTCAGATCTGTAATACATTTGGTTTTTGAAATATTCTTGTTGGACGGTGGGAGTTGTATGCCCAGCTACCTGAAACTGTCATTTGATGGCATAACCCTACCTAAATTTCCCAGTAGATGAAATAAATAAATAAATAAAAATAGCAAGTTTCATCGGCAATAAATGTTCAGTTGTTGGTACCGTAAAAATGATTAGCCTGGCGTAACAATGATTAGCCCTCGAAGCCCAAAAATATTTTTATATAATTTCTCCATTCCTTTTCGTTACTTTTTACTTCTGAAGAACTTAATTTTTTGAATTGTGTCTACATCAGCGGTAACGAAAGTTTGTCTCTTTAAATTTTGCCTATCAAAAGTCTTATTACAAAAATTTTACATTGTTGCAAAATCTTGTTTTACAAAATGTTGGTTTTTTTTATTAGTTTATACACCGTGTTCGGTAATTTATAAATCGAATTAGTTTTATTTCTATTTTTCACTAAAAACTTGCTATTTACAAAAAAAGCGTAAATAAAAACAAAAAAAAACAAGATTTTGGTCCCACAAGATTTGAAAAACCCAAGTTTTTAATGAAATAAGATTCTTACTAACAAGACATTTTAAGCCGACCCATTTTTCATAGTTCATGGTTCATTTCATAAACCACTGATTAAAAACGTTAACACCTCTGGCATTTATTAGTCCACATTGTGTTAACAAATCTTTAGTTATATAGAAATTAGCTAAAAGCAAAAAAAAATTTTGCATCACCCAAAATTTTAAATTTCCGTTTAATTTTTTATAATAATTACAACATTTTTATTATGAAATTTTCAACACACCAACAATTTTTTTTTTTTATTACTTTTCAAAATACAAACTTTTTTTTTCAAAATAATGCAATCCTTTTAATTAAATTTATTATTTTAATCAATCACTAAAAAAAGGTAAAAATATAACAAAAACAACAACAATACTATTATTTCAAATTAACAAAATTTATATTATGAGAGATTGTAAAAAGTTCACATAATAAAAATAAAAACATAAACTTCATTAAAAATCATTTTTTTAGATATACCTACAACATTTTTTTTATATATATAAATTAAATTTTCGTACAAAATTGATGGCATTGACTTTAATTTTCTACATCAATAATTATTTTAGATTTTCTTCATTTATTACAAAAAAAAAAATTACAAATTTATTGTTGTTAAAAGGCAACAACGAACAACTAATAATTCTGAAGAACTCACAAATCAAAATTAATAATGTAAAAAACAAAAAACAATAAACAAAAAAATAAAAAACGTGATTATTTCAACCTTTATTAATACAAGAGAATACAATTATTGGTGTCTGGTTCTATTTAGTATTATTATTATTTAATATAAATCTTCTTCATTAATATTATTTAATATACCATAGGTATAAATAAATAAAAAAAAAAAAATAAAATAAAATAAAAAAAAAAAATAAAAAATGAATAAAAAAAACTTATTAATTTATTTAATGATAAAATCTCATATAAATTATTTCTATCATATTATGTAGAAATAAAAATCATTAAATTAGAAAAGGCTCACTCCTCCATTTCCTATTCATAATATAATTTCTGTTCATTGTAAAAGGAAAAAACAAAAACTACAATGTAAATGTAATAATAGTAATTTTAATAAAATTATTTTACTCATCATTATTTTCTATTTAAATTTAAAGCTTAATAGATACATTTAAAGTTAATACATGGTGTTTCATAATGTCAATGCACACTGCGCTATATACCATTATGTTTAGATGATTTTGAATGCTTATCAAAATATTGGATATAAAGAAAATTTTTATTTTTATAAATTACCAGGACTTGCTACAAATTTTTTTAAATTCGGTACAAGAAGTTTTAGATATAAGTTTGGAATAGACTAATAGTATCTTTAGAATGAGAGAGATTAAAACAAACGATTAATAATAAAATTATTCAATTGTATCCAATTCAATTCCCATTTTAGCATTTTTATTCAATTACATACAAAATTTGGGTTAACAAAATATTTTTTGTGGTCTTTATAATGCATATATGGTGTGTATTAAACGCTATCACAATGGAACTTACTGATATAAGTGTGTCGGCGTCCTGTCGGTAGCCACTACTACCTATATGGTACCACTTATAATATTGTTAGGCTAAAATTGTATAATTAAACTGTAAATTAAGCCAAACCAAGATCAAACGCAAAAATATTTCGATGATTTACAACGTGTAGTTTGGCAATGTTTGACAAAAATTATTTTTTTCAGTTATTTTAAACGAGCTTGATAAGCCCTAATGTGGTGATAAACCCTTTATAAATAAATTTATAATAATAATAAATTATTTTGAATTTTGTATTTTAAAATTGGGGTAGCAATATTTTTACTAATTATTTGTATTCAATTTGACAAGTCTTATTTTATATTTTATATTTATTTTATATGATCCAGACTATTTCCTAATTTTAACATAAAACTAGATGAATCATGTCTTTCATAAACTTTGTTGATTAAATTGCATTTAATAAGTTTTGTTGATATAATTTTTTTCTCACTAAATACACGATTATAATGCAAAAGTGATGATTTAAGATTTACATTAAAAATTACCTGATTTAAATCAAATTACTTAATTGATTAGACTTGCAATCTAATCAATTTGTAATGTATTTTTAAAAAATAAAAGACGCTTGTTAATTTCACAAATTTATTTTATTCCGACACGTGTTTCGACTTTTCGGTCATAATCATTTATAAAATTTCACCAAGAGTGTACAAGTTAAAGCATAAAAGCTATAATTTGTAATGCATTTGACTTTAGTTTGACATCTTCCATTACATCTTTACATTTAACATGCTGCATTTATTTCCTATTTTATTTAAATAGTCAAATGCATTACTGGATTGCTGCATACTTCAAAGTACTTATATTGTTTTGGATTATAACAGAGTATTAAACTTAATCTTAACCTCTTGAATTTAACAGTTAAATTTTTGTGTTTCTAGCTAAAATTAAACTTTGTAATTTTGGGGTAAATTTTTTGTATGGAAATTAGGCATTATTATTTATTGTGAACAGTTGAGACGAGCATGTGTTTAGCTTGTGTTGCTTTGAGAATATTCTGTTTTCATTAATTGATTAATAAATTTTTTGAAATTTTCCGGATAACAGGATATTTTCATGATTTTCTAATTTCGAAAGATTTTTGTTCATTTGTGTTGCAAATATGGGTTAATGGGGTAATATTGGCTTCTGAAGAGGATATATAAACAAATTCATATACATTTTCAAGTTATGTAATAAATATGTTTTTTTTATACATCTATGTTATCTTAGAACTTATAACGAGCAAAATTTTTTGTTAACTACGACATTTTTCTAACATGGTGTTAACTTTTTAAATTTATCAATATTATTGACATAAAGTAATATTTAACCTTTATTTGAATGTACCTAATGTTATGACGGTGATCGTTACCGGTTTGGTACTCATAAAGTATATTAAAGTATACTCACAAGTTAATTAAAGTAAAAATCGTCGTAGTCTAGTTAAATTATTTTTCAATTTCCTCTTGGAACCAATTTATGGTTTATTTACCATTAATCTTTCATTAAAAGAAATATAATCGAAATCCATCAATTCAGATATTTTACCTACTAATGAGGTCTTAATCAGTTTCATATCCAGTCATAGCAGTCCATTGACATATAAAATTCCTAAATAAATATAAATACGGGATATTTCAAATATGCAACATTTTCTTTCAAGCAAGTCTTCTTTTTTTAACAACAAAAATTCCATTTATATATTTTAGGGTGTCCAGGTTTTCTTTTAGAATCATTATTAATAGAATCAAATTTAATTATTTAAAAATCTAATAATAGGTACGAGTTACCGCAATCGATATGTTGATAGATCGGTATATATGTGGGTGCTAATCAAAGATTGGAATTAAAAATAGAAGTCAATTCATTTATTGAAGAAATCATAGACTTTAAAAATATTTTAATATTAAAAAATACTTCACAGCTCTTTATGAAGACTGCCACATCGCAAAATTTTAAATTCCGATACAATAGCGATCAAATTGTGGATGAAAGTGTTTTGAGTTATGAAACTTTTATATCAATTTCGTAGAATTTTTATTACCGCGCCACTCAGCGTGTGGTAGATTTGAACTGCCACATTTTAATTTACATTCACATGAACCGATAACCGAAGTAGCTACTGAATAGATATTGAAACCATATATTTTTGTGATTAAAAGACTTATTTTTTGCATTTTTCAGCTTATGACAGTATAATTTTGTGAGAGTGATGTACGAAAAGTATAATAAATTCTACATTGAAAAAACCCCTCAATCGTTCGTTCCAAAAAATCATAGAAATTGAACTATATTTAAATTACCTAGAAAATAGTATAACAAAATACATCACAATTTCAAAATGTTTTGAGATTGCACATAATTAAGCTTAAAATGTGTTTCCAAAAAATCCATAGTTCTTAATTATAATAATCTCTATCTATACAATTTCAATCAATTCCAAATTAAGTTCTGTATTGAATAATACTAAGAATAAAATATATCAGCTCCTTTAAAATTGTGATAATAAATAAATTGCTATTAAATATCATTTATGGTCATCCATCCTCATTGTCATGTATATATCCCCATGGCTGTTAGTAGCATAATGATTGAAATATCCGAACATATAAGAACATATACGAACAGATATTTCGAACTAGTCACTGGCAAGGCCAATAAAAAAGAAAAATTACTTTGAACAATATGTTACGAATTAGAAAAAATAATACCGAATCGCATCAACATAAAATACTCGTACATAAGACCTAATAATACTGAGAGCCTTGATAAAGCCTAGTTTGCTGATATAATCCTACAATATTGAATTTAATAAATGAATAAAATAAATAAACAATCCTGAATGTTTGCAACACCCTGCAAATATCTTATACAAGTACGTAGAACATACATATATATACATATATATATAATATATATCTATAATATATACATATAAATTTGCAATAACCTTGCCCATTTTAAATAAAAAAAAAATAAAACAAGAAAAAATATCAAAGTTCAAATTAATATTCTCACCCATCATTTAAGATTTGAAAACTTTAATTATGCAATTTTTTTTTTTTAAAGTTGATAAAAACAATTTTACAAAATTTTGTAGAGTCTTCCTACAATTTAAAAACATAAAAAATAAAAAAAAAATAAAATGTTTAATAAAAATTGTAATGAAAAAAAAGAACTAAAAAGAACAATCTATGAAAAGACAATAATTATAATTTAAAAAACAAAAACAAAATATTTAACATAAAACTTCAATTTTAAGAACCTCGATAAAAATTATGTACTCGTATTTACAATTTACAAATTAAAATTTATTGATACTTTGATCATAATGTTCTTATTATTATTTTTTTTTCTTTTATTTTATTTTATAAATTAGTTCCAATATGTTCAACCACAACATCATACCCCACAAGCAGTTAGCTATAAACCAGCACCACAAGCTCCAAAACAACAACAATTAATTCACAATAGAGCACCCAGCAAACAAGGTGGTAAATTACAAGAAGAACCAGAAGAATATGATGTAAGTTATTTTTTTTATTTTTGTTTTGTTTTTTTTTTTATTTTTTGGTACATGTGTAGTGTACTATAATTGAATGTAGAGTTTGTTAGTCATATTGTTAAAGAGATTTAAAATAATTTAGATTTTAAATTGAAGATTATAGTGTTTATGAAGTGAAAAAATAATTTTTCAATTAACTGGAATGCAATTAAAAATACTGTTTAATGAGAGAAACAATTAATGATTGTTTAGTTAATTGATGTTAAGCATACTAGTCTAATGCATTTTATAAGGTAGATTGCCTAATAACTGATGCCATATGCGATAGATACTCCATCCCAGGTCATCCATAATTGGGGATCAGCGGTCATATGATATTGACAACGATGATCTCCTGATAGACCTGTTTCGATCCATTTCTGAATGGATTAAATCGTCAATGTTTCTGATGCCAGTGCAGTTTCTAGTGTTGCGCGTTAATTGTTTTCTTCCTTTACCTCTTTTTGCTTAAATTTGTCCTTGCATTATCAACTGAAATAGCTCGTATGTATTTCCACGCATAGTATACCCAGTAGTAGGATTTTTGTTTGTTTAGCCTTAAAAGTAGTCCTCTTTCGATGTTTGTTCTACGTAGAACTTCTTCGTTTTGAATGCGATCTGTTCACGATATTTTTAGTAGCATTTTTCGGTTAGATCCACATTTCGAAAGCCTCGACTTTGTTGTCTTACTGTTAAGGTCCATGTTTCTATACCATATAGGAGTATAAATGTAATGCCTAAGTTCATATCACGAGAGCAAAAACACAGTTTTTATTGTTTAAGAAATGTATTTCTTGCTGTTTCGGCATATAATTTCTTTTTCGTGGCTCCAAGCCTAGTGTAACCAGCATCCCAGATATTTGTATGTGGAGACTATCTCAATTGAACGGTTATTTATTTTATTTGTTACTGCAGTGTAAGGTGTTCTTTTTCTACTTACGATCATTAATTTAGTTTCTACTTACGATGATTGGTAATGGTAAATTTGATGGTTGGATGGAAGGTAATTTAGTTTCTACTTACGGCTACGATGGTTGATTTTATCGATTATATGTTGTAAATTCCTTAGATTATCTTTTATAAGAACTGTATCATCTGCAATAGAGCACCCATACTCTTGTAGTTTAAAACATTTTTTAAATTTAATGTTATCGGATAAAGTAGGTAATCAGTGAGAATAGATCGTAGATCTAATGTCAAAACACTGATATAGTTTATAATCACAGGACACGATTCATGCAACACTAATCTATTCAAGATTTGCAAATCTAACCAAGAAAAATGCTGATCCTTACCTTTTTGCTCAAAAGAGTACTTTAAAATTTTCCAGAAGTGTTTTCCGAAATTCATTGAAATAATTAGCAGTAAGCTAATGTAGTCTGTATAAGATGTTACATTTTCTACAACTTTCCCAGGTTTACGAATTTGTATTATTTGCATTAACTTCTATTGTAGGCGATAATTAGCCTCCCTTAATTAGGCATTAATACAGTACAGTAATATATTTCATGCCCAAAATAGCCATGCTTTAGTTTCGTCAGTGTGATTAAATCATATAGTCCGTACCTTTTTTGATATTTAGTTCTTCGCTTGTTATTTTTTTCCCAATAAGAGGAGTTGGAAACTTCATTTGGAAACTTCAAAACCGATATACTCCATTCCTATTTAGTGCGGATTCGTATGGCTCGAAGACTTTGGATAGATGGCTGGCAAGCAGGACCACATTGTTCTTATTGTTTTTTAGTCCAGCTTCCGATTTCCGTTCTTATGGGCGGAATATGATTAGTTGGTTTTTTCAATTTTTTTTTTTTGCTGCTTTCCAAAGTGAGTAGTCACTATGGTGTGATGTTGGCAAGTTTTAAATATAATTTTTAATGCTATGGATCTTGATATTTGGAATTGATTTTTATTTCTGTTAAAGAACAATTTAAGCTTCATTTCTGAACAAGAATAAGTTGCATTTTACTGTCAGGATGCCTAGGAGTTTGTCAAATTTTCCTAAATTTTTGTTTCTCTATAATTTTTTTGTCTGATGCTCATTCAGTATATAAGTTGTATTGCTTAGCCAAAAGCTCTGAAGTAGATTTCCAAGCTGCCTTTTGAATAGTTTTACTGACAATATTTGAAGGCCTTGCAGTATGTTCATAACTGGATGCCATATATGTCCATAGGAACTTGCTAATTGTTTTATAAAGAAGATTTTTATACACAACTTTATACAGGTCGAACAATAGGAGATATGAAATTTATACTGATAGGCTTTAAACACTATTTTTATTTATTCTTAAGCCACAATATACATTTTTCAGATCTATATCCTATCTAGACCAATCTAAATACATTCAGATCAATCTATAAATATATAACAATGCAATTCACTCTGTTGAGCTCGGTAATCAATATGCATTTTCAAGATCTATATTCTATCTAGACCAATCTAAATACATTCAGATAAATCTAAATACATAATAAAGCAGTTCACTCTGTTGAGTTCAGTAATCAATATGCATTTGCGAGATCTATATTCTATCTAGACCAATCTAAATACATTCAGATAAATCTAAATACATAATAAAGCAGTTCACTCTGTTGAGCTCAGTAATCAATATGCATTTACGAGATCTATATTCTATCTAGACCAATCTAAATACATTCAGATAAATCTAAATACATAATAAAGCAGTTCACTCTGTTGAGTTCAGTAATCAATATGCATTTGCGAGATCTATATATCCTATCTAGACCAATCTAAATACATTCAATTCAATCTAAATACATAACAATGTAGTTCACTCTGTTGAGCTTTGTAATCAATATACATTTTCGAGATCTATATCCTTTCTAGACCAATCTAAATACATTCAGATCAATCTGTAAATACATAACAATACAGTTCACTCTGTTGAGCTCTGTAATCACTTCACCATTCAATTTTAAAGAAGAGGGGCACTGTTTTTTTTCCTTAATATGAATAGTATATATGCAAACTATTTGACTTTCAATTCAATTCACTCCAAAGTTAATTCCTTCTATTTTATAAAATTGGTTAAATCGATTTAAAAAAAAAAAGCTGCAAAGCTAATATCAAGTTATCAAATTAAATTTTCATGGTTAAATTTTATAAAATCCGGCATATTTCATACTCATTTATTCAACTACAAAATGTTGAATTTCCATGTCCACCTTAAAAAATGAAACTTGTTTTCAATAGTTTTATAGGGACTTAAATAAAAATAAAATAATAATAATAGTGATTGTAAAAAAATATTAGTAAAAATAAACAGTAGCGTTTATAATTTTTCATGAAAAATTATATTTTCCGAGAAAATCAATTTATTTTTATTATTTTGTCTTTAACTTTTTTATTTGAGGAAGTAACAAATTGTTATATACAGTTAGATGGATGACTTGAGGTGAATTTCCATAAAACAAGATTTTATTACAAAAGCAAGGTTAATAAACCTATATATAAATTTACAGCAGATAATTTTTTGAAATTAAATGAAAGCTTCCACTATGCTAGTAATTTCTTATTTGCAGAAAAACAAAAAGAAAACAAAAACATTAAAAAAATTAATAATAATGGCACGCATTTTTGTTTTTATATTGTTTTTGTTGTTATTATTTACATATTGTGTATTACGCAGTGTCTAGTGTTAAATTAATTTTTAATACAATTCGAAATGAAGACTTGAAGTAAATAATTGTATATAGTAACACTTTTTTATTTTGTTACTGAAGAATAGTGTTGTTATTACAACCATTACCATTTATGAAATTATTTACTGATATTGAACTGTAATTCAATGCTGGTTAATTATTGATGACATATTTTATGTTAACTATTAATAAAATTAATTTGTTATTCATGCTTTTATGATTTTTAATATTGTTCTAAAGAAATTAAATGTATTCGATCAATTTAGTGTAGTGTGTAGTCATTTTACTAATTTACTGATTGTAAATTGATCCAAAGACAGGTCTTCGATGGAAAACGCTGCTGCACCTCAAAATAAATAAATTATATCACAAATACTTGCTTATTATATTTTTATACTTAATATAGATTGTAAATAAATGTTGGAAGTAAAAAAAAAATTTTACTACTAACTAGGGTTCGAATACTGATCGGGCATTATATTTTTTGTTATTAGAATTACATATATGAATACAATTTGATTATCACTAAAATAAAATGTATATAAATGATATTATGAAATCGAAGTTACTCTACAATGGTGTTGCTCCAATTTGGATGTACACCATCCACAAAAAAAAATTGTTTGAATTGAATTTGAAATGGTTTGGGGAGTTTTAGGAGGTGCCGAACCGAATACTGATATCCCCGACAACCTCCTAAATCACTAATAATTAAAAATATATATATTTCTGAAAAATATATATATGAAGCAAACCAAGAATGGGATGAAGCAAATTTTTTGAAAATAAAATTTTTAATATATATAGATATACAGATATAACGTAGATATACATTTACAAACAAATTAACGGAAAAACTTATTGTACCTAATCCATTATTAATATAGAATAACTCTGCATAAAACAGTTAGAGACTTAAAGATTATCTATAATTAAAATATATTTTAAAAGTAGGGAGAGCTACAAAAATATTCAAATTTAACTAATATAATGAGAAATCTCTGATAAATACCGAATTTTGCAATGTCAATAGTAATGCAACAGAAAATTATTGTCTATACGTAAATTGGTTTGGGCAATTCACTTCTATAGTGTCCCATATGGTTTACACAAAAAAATATATTTTAAATTTATATTCAAATTTGTATATATACCAATACGGAATATGTACAAGCTTTTAGATTTTTGTATATTAAATCCCATCTATGACTTTTCAGAGCCTATAATTAATTCGTAGAGGTTATTTAATGGTTGTTATTCAACAATTGATTTTCATTATAAGAGACATAACATATAATATAATATGATATCACTTTATACATCTAATATTTATATTAAGTATAGCTATAACTTTTTACAAATCTTATTTTTCATTATTGCTTAGTTTTAAGTCTGAAATCTGGATATTCCCAATAGATTATATAAAATCAATAAATAATTTTCAATGAGGGTATAGAAGAAGGTAGAAGAAGAAAATAATGTTTTGAAAATTTATATAAATTGGATTGATCAATCTACAACTAGTGTTCAGCTATTCTGTAATTTATATACAAAATATAAAAAATAAAATATAGAAAAAATATATGAAATTTGATACTAATTTTCAAATAAATTCAATAACTTACTGTCACGATTGTATTATGAAAGTAATTATTGTTTCCTGTTGAAGCAATAAATTGTAACAATTATTATTGAGGAAGTGAATATCAATATTTTATTCATAATATTGATATAACTGAACGGCTGCCAAGTGCTAATAAACTCATAATAGTCAAAACTATCGCCAACGTTTGTTAATTGAATATGACTGGCACAGTGCACGTAAATATGTCGAAAATACATTTTACATTATATTATATAATAATTTATATAATTACTTATATAATTATTAATAAAATTAAGGCATTATATCTGATACAAAAATATTGAACTGTTTACTGAAAACGATTATCTAAAAAGTCTAATAAGAATATTATTCAAATTATTCTATGAGAATGTGAACTATAAAAGTAAAAAATTTAGTGAGTATTCTGATTTTATTAAATTGAGTCAAAATTTCAAATTGGATTTTAGAGTTAAATGTGGTTATGTGGTTAAATAATAATTTTGAAATAGCTAGATCTAGATCTAATATTACCTAAATTTAGTGAGGATTCTGATTTCAATAAATTGAGTCAAAACTTTCAATTGAATTTAACTGTTAAATCAATGAATTTGAAATAGATTAAAAATTTAATAGGAATGCATAAAATTTTCTAATGGGAATTTGAAGTCTTAATATTCAGAAAATTAGTGAGTATTCTGATTGGATTAAATTGAGTCAAGTCAAAATTTCAAATTGAATTTTAGAATTAAATCACAAATGGTAAATCATGAATTTGAAATAACTAGATCTAATAGGAATGAATCCAATTAGTCTAATGGAATTAGTGAGGATTCTGATTTCAATAAATTGAGTCAAAACTTTCAATTGAGTTTAACCGTTTAACAGTTAAATCAATTAATTTGAAATAGATTAAAAATCTAATAGGAATGCATCAAATTATTCTAATAGGAATTTGAGGTCTGAAAATTTTAAAAACTAGTGAGTATTCTGACTTCACTAATTTGAGTTAAAATTTCAAATTGAATCTTAGAGTTAAATATGGTTAAATCATGATTTTGAGATAGCTAGATCTAATAGGAATGAATCAAATTAGTCTAATGGAATCATAGTGAGGATTCTGATTTCAATAAATTGAGTCAAAACCTTCAACTGAATTTAACAGTTAAATCAATGAATTTGAAATAGATTAACAATCTAATAAGAATGAATCAAATTAGTTTAATGACAATAAATAAACTATTAAAATAACTGAAGATAAAAATTATTGAAGATTCTGGTTTTACTAGATGTGTAATGAGTTTAATGAGTGTAAAGAGGATAGGAATGAACTTAAAATAAGTAAAAAATCTGATAGAAACAAGGTCAAATCAAAAAATGTGGTTTAAGAGTTAAATCATAGGTAAACTATTATAGAAAAAATTATTTTTGTAAAAACCGTTGTTAAATAATTTACCAAGGGTTGTCTGCCACCCACAATCGAATTTATGAAATGCAAACAATAATTTGAATAGTGAACATATAGAAATTATACAAAGAATATCGATAAATAAACATTGTTTTCCATCAAAATATCAACCCTTCTTTTTTGTAGCTAAATCTTAATGTAAAAAGAAAAACATTTTACCATATTTTAGATATATCTGAATAAGCAGATTTCAGAGTGCTGTAAAAGGCACGTTATAAGCCAAAAAAAAAAAATAATAAAAACATTTTGAAATAATTTAAAAGTTTAATTTTGTATAGACTTACTAAAAATTAATTGATATTTGACTATAATCTTATTTGTTAATATAAAATTTGTATACCTATAATAATAATTTTGACTATAATAATATTTATATAGATATATAGATAGCTTTTAGAATGAGCTAGAGTAGCACAGCAACTTAAGATAAGTCTTTGTTCTTCTTTTGATAACTTTCATCATCAGCAAAACAAAACAAAAAATTAAAAGTAGTCTTTACTTTTGATAAATTTGTGGTTTCGATTTGTGGTCAATATACAGATTGAGTTGATGAGTTAATCAAAATTAAAATTATTTACTAGAATAGTTCTACTTTAATTTAAAATTTACCTGATATTTTATATTCTATCATAAAAAGAAATATTTCAATTAATTTTATATTCTGCTGATTAAATAAGCCTTTATGCAGAGACCGAAGCTAAGAATAATAGTAAAGTCTGATGTGTATACTTTTTTTCTTCTTCTTTATTTATCTTTTATTATCACTTACAATTTTATTAATTCAAAAATAATTACAAATTAATTCAATATAATAAATAAAATTGAATAACAATTTTAGAGTTGTAAATTTAATTTGAAAAATCATCACGTTTCTATTCAAATATGCACAACAGGGTTTGATAATGCAAGAATTCTATTCAATGAAAAATTCTAAACCCTTTCGACCCGGCTTTCGAAACACAAAGTTTAGGATCAAATGTGTTTGGAGAATATATCTTATGTATATACTCTACTAAAATACATTTATATGGGCAAAATGTGTCTACAATGTGGGATTCCACCAGAGCGGGCTTGTACAACATTGGTAAATATCTGTAATACAACAAAGCATAATATAGTGTCCAACGGTCTGCTGATACAAATATGTACCACTTCTCAAAACGGCTGTTATATTTATGTACTATCTGTAAAAATATATTTAAAATACCTTGTTGACAAAAATACACCAAAATCAATATATTTTTTTCAAGAATTATGAAAAAACATTTTAAAGGCGATTTGGTATAGATTGAAACCAATTTATATGCAATTTCTTAATTTTCAACAATGTTTAAACTTTTAGTGGCACATATACATTGTACCGGTTGGGTGGAAAGGCTGAGTGGTCTTATAATCTTTATCAATCCTGCAACCCCCTTTTTAAGTGAAATAAGTGGAATAAGTGGTCTATACAAGTGGTCTAACCGCTATAAGTGGTCTAACGGCTATAAGTGGTCTAACCGCTATAAGTGGTCTAATCAATAAAATATCATTGAGTAATTCAAACGAAAATATTTAACACTCATCAGAAACAATTATTCAAAACACTGACAGCTATATTATACGCTGCGTCTCCAGTATACTTTTTTTTTTGTAAATTGGGGAGTTCTAAGTAGCCGCGACCTCTTAAGATCTATTGTAGTTCCCCGTCCATTTCAGAATTGCAGGTCTATGTCCTTAAAACGCTATTATTGCCTTGATGTCAAATTCAGAATCTGTATACTATAGCTTGATGAAAATGATGAAAAACGGATATGGAATAGAATGACATTCAAATAGCCAAAAGACACACAATTTTATTTTTACCAATTTGAAAAAATGTGTCGGCTCATTTTTTTCTTCAGTGAACTATATGTCAACCAACATTTAATTGAATTTATCTTTGAAATCCTACATTTAAATTGACATGATAAAATTAATTTAAATATTTTTAATAATACTTAAAACAACAATTTTATAGTTTCTTCTATATAACTAGCTAATATGACAGACATTAAATATACATATTTAATGTCTTTGTAGATTATGTATATAATTTTAATTACATATTATAATTTTGAGTTAAATGTTGTTTTACATAAAATTAAAAATAAAAAAATTATTAAAATATTTCTGTAATATTTTTAATAAATAATATTAACAATAATACGGATTTCACCACACCCTTTCTATATTTATTTTTAAAAAATGACCTTTGAAAATTCATTTTTTAGATAAAATATATTTTCATCTATCTCCCTCTCTCTTCTGTTATATTTTATAGCCCAATAATACATACGTACTGTCAGGCGTTATAAATCGTTGGGAAAAAGCTTTTCAATTCCATATTTACCCTGATATAGATTTCTTGTAATGTAAGCAATGCAACAATAATAATGTAATAAAAAAAAAAACAAAAAAAAATCATGTTAGTAACAAGAAAAATTTTATAATTTTTTTTTTTCCTTTTTCTTTACAATTCTAAAACATATTTTATATTTTAATAACAAGGTGTCCAGAAATTTCTATATAGTTACTACGTAGCTTTTGTGGATTAAATAATTCATATTCGAATATACTTTATCTACCATGAATTCAAATAATTTTAATTTATATTTTGCAAGAAGTAAGTACAGGGTGCTTCTTCAAATAATTCTTTTTGATTTAATGTGCATTATCATTCACAGATGTGGGGGTTGTACTGAATAATGGTTGTTCTAGAATTTATGATATGGGTTTAATAATTTGAGTGGTAGGGTAAGTCCTTTGGTAACATTTATTGATTCAATTAAATTAAAATATTTTAATTACCTCAGGTAGAATGTATCAAAAATTATAAATTTTGTAATATAGCTTTTCTATTTGTATTACCTTGTATTTTATAAGTTACAAGTTAATACATTTGAAAATATTGAAACATTTTTCACAAACTGGTAAAATTTCGATGCCTGCAACATTGATTTTAAAAAAAAAATCGGGACGTTTTCGGAACAACTACTGCGTATTGTGTATACATCAATTTAATAACTAAATTCGATTGTTCTTATATTGGTAGTATTTTTAATCGAATGAAATTTAATTATAATAAAATAAAACTGTTTTAAAGAATCTACTGAACACTGATCAGAATATTTTTGGTTCAATCCAGAAACATCTGAACATAAAAAGTGAATTTTTTTACTCTAAATCGTTTTAAAAAGTTCTGGAATAGTTTACTGAACAAACCAAATATATTACAGGAAGTTAAAGGGTTAAATGAATCAATAAAAACTTCCATTGAATTAACCCAACTACCAAAATTGTTAGATCTAGATAGAACAAACGTTGTTCAGTATGAATATAGCCCAAACGTTATTCAGAGTGACTTCAAAACATACCTAATACAAATTGTGATATCACATAAACACCCAGTATATTTATTCTATGGACATAATAGTCTATTTTAGTGCAAAATTGTATATCTCTCTACTACCCATAATAAATATCAATAACAAAACCAAATTGAAAAGAAAAACAAATCCCAAACAAAATATGTATCAAATACATGAGACAGTTGTCCACACAACATTCAATTGAATTGTTTTTTTTTTTTATTCTGTATGGCAACGTGAGAGGAATTTTTTTTCTTCTATTTTAGTTTTTCACTTAAAACCAGACATTTTTTATTGAAAATTTTTAACTTTTACATTTAAAAAATACTTTCGCGTTTTTAAATGCGTTCGAAATGCACACACCGCCTAATTTCCCTATTAAAAAAAAAATATATATATAGACTAACAAACGCTTGTTTTATAAACCAGTTTACTTGGATTTTTTTTTTGCCAATCTACTGAAATTGAATTGATAAAATTTTAAATTTAAAAATTTTTAACGTTCACAAGCATTCTTACATTTTCAAAATTTCTGAAAATTTGTTAATTTCAAATAAATAAAAAATATTTACTATCAAAATTTGTAACCCAATTAAAACAGATTAAACGAATGGAATGAATGAAAACTGGTTAGACATAACAATAATTAAATATAGATTTTAATAAGAGGAAATAATAAATAGATAATTGAAATGAACTCCTTTAACTCGATTATGTGTACATTATGTATGTACATACATAATAATGTAATTAATACATTTTAACTGCCTTGTGGAATGTGGTGTATTGCATAATACTGAAATGACACTGAAATTTCAGGAAATAAAAAACTTTATAAAAGAGATAAGATTGGCTCTATGAATTAAATTTGCTCTAAGATCGATGGTAAAAATTCAAGTGCTCTGTAAAATCTATAACAAGGGTTCAGTTTACTGTAGGGTCAATTTGAGGGATTATAAGAATTAAATTTGCTCTATGATCGATTAAAAAACCTCAAGTGTTCTGTAAAATCGAACACAAGGGCTCAATTTACTGTAGGGTCAATTTAAGGGATTACAATCATTAAATTTGCTCTGGGATCGATGGCAAAAATTCAAGTGCTCTATAAAATCTATAACAAGGGTTCAATTAATTGTAGGGTCAATTTAAGGGTTTACAAAAATTAAATTTGCTCTAATATCAATTACAAAACCCCAAGTTCTCTGTAAAATCGAACACAAGGGCTCAATTTGATGGATTACAAGAATTAAATTTGCTCTGAGATCGATCACAAAAGCTCAAGTGCTCTGTAAAATCGAACAAAAGGGCTCAATTTACTGTTGTGTCAATTTGAGGGATTACAAGAATTAAATTTGCTCTAAATAAGTTGATCGAACAAATTCAAGTGCATTGAAAAATCAATCACAAGGGCTCAATTTACAGTAAGGTCAATCATAAAACATATACGTACTCACAAAATTTACACAATTCATAATTGTGTTTGATACTCTATCATAATTGCCAGTTAAACTTTCCCTATTACTCAAAATGTCACATTTGTTTGGTAGACCTGAAACAAGATTTACTACAATAATTACTGTAGGTTTTGCCTGAAATAAACCAGATTGTATAATAAGTAAAGAATGGAGAGTTTCTGTTTACTTAATCTTTAATCTTAACTTTTAAAATGTCCATAAATGATGCCTCTGGTTGTTTACATGACGTTATATGGGGCAAATATATATGCCAGCAATTTCAAAATCTATAATTTATGCTTTAGAACTAAATTGAAATATGTCGCGTAGAATATAAAGCTGAGATAACATAAAAAAAGATACTAAAAACTAGTCAAATGGGATCTCTTAAGCCGATTTCGGGAAAAAAAACCATAAAACAAAATCAAAATTACGTCTAATAATATAAACTATACATATGTATATATTTCTATATGTACAATGTACATTATATAATTTATATTTAGCATTATTTTTAGCAATATTAGAAATATTGAGATACTCAAGGAACCACAAAAAATGGTCGTGGAAACATTTTCCGAACGTCGATATAGAATTGATCCAAGAATTGATCAAATATCGCAAAATTTGAAATAAAGCTAAAATAGTAGGTTTTTATAAAAACTTGTCTTCTAGAAAAAGATGTTAAATGGTACTAAGAGCAGTAAGAAGAAAAAATGTTGAATACCAGCAGGATATTAGGAAGATTAACAACCTATAAGAAATCCACTGAACCCGCAGATATCACAATTCATAGATAATATTTATAAAATATGTATGGAGAATTTACTAAAAAATAGTGTATAATAACATGAGAACACTAATGTATGGAAACATGAAATTGTTAAGACTTACCTTTAAAGCTTCATCCCTTTTATAAACTAATTAACATTAAAACTATGTACTTTCAATAATATTAAACATTTCAAAAGTTAATTTAAAATAATTACAAGTAGAATGAAAATTTACCTTTGAACATTATTAAACCCTATACACTATATAGTTAATATCAAAACTACTTCTAACTATTTTAATAAATATTTCTCTAAAAGCTAATCTAAAATAGCTAATTGCAATTACCTAGAATTATTTAAAAAAATATATATATATAATTATTAAATAACCTAAAATCAAATTATAATTACATTTAATTTTATTATCAATTATACAGACAAATCCATCATATCAATTCGGTTTCGATGTTAAAGATGATGAATTCACAAATTATCAAAATCGTAAAGAAGTTCGTGATGGAAATGTAATTAAAGGTAGTTATTCAGTTGTTGATTCAGATGGTTTTATTCGTACTGTCAAATATACTGCTGATCCAAAAGAAGGTTTCAAAGCTGAAGTTATTAGAGAACCAACTGATATTGTTGTTAAAATTCCAACACAACCACCACAACAAATTTTAAGACAACCAGTTCAAGCAGGTCCATCACAACATACGCATAATCAACCACAATATCAACAATATAAACAACAACAACAACAACCTCAACAACAGCCACAATACCAACAGTATCATCAGTAAAAACATAAAAAAAAATAATATGTATGTACTTATAATAATAAACTGAAATAAGAAGTTAAATATGAAATAAAAGATTTCCTCATTTATATAGAAATTAAATTAAAAAAACAAAAAAGAGAAAACAAAAAAAGAGCAAAAAAAAATATAATAAAATTTTCATAAAAGAAAATCAATAAAACTTCCATTAATTTAAGTTTAAAAAAAAAAAATAAAAATTATAATAAATTTTAGTCATAAATCTGATTTTGACTATATTTTAAGGCTTCCTTGCATTACTTTGATTTATATTACTATTATCACTATTATTGATATAATAACTTTGTGACTGTATTGAACATAATTTTTATTTTCTTGTTTAAAAAAATTAATTTTTTTTGAGTTTTTCTTTTTACAAATTATCAAAATTATATAAAAAAAAAGATTTCTCTATATTAAAAATAGGATTTAAATATTATAATTTAATTTAATATTTTTTTTTTTTGTGAAATTTTTATAAATTTTAAACTCTGTAATAAAAAAAAAAAAAACAATTATAATGTGATGTTAAACGAAAAATTAATGTGAAAACGAAATTGAGAATAAAAAATTAAATAAATTATTTTAATAAATTATAAAAAATATTTTATAGAAATTTTTTTTTACTATGCACTCATTTCTGAAGTTGAACTATTTTCTACGTTTGAAGCAAAGATCATCTAGCTTAGATCCATAAAAAATAGGATTATTGTTAGTAAACAAGTGAGTATTTATCAAATCCGCCAATAATATTTGATATAAAATCCTACATTGGTATTCATTATGCTTTTCATGTCTAAGTTTTGTTAATCCCATACTATGTTCGAGACATTCAAATGCAAACTTGTGTAAAATAGTTTGACCCTCTCATTTATCTGATCTGTAATAATTGATCGAAAATTATTAATTTAATAAACTCATAATATTGAAGTGAAATCAAGGTAATTGTTGTCGAATTATTTCATCTAATTTATCATTAATTATATTGATGAAGTACTTTGGTTACCTTAAATTGACAAACTCACTTTTTTTCATATTTTTTTCACAATCTGTTCGGCACTGATGTAAGCCCAAACATTTTTGGAATGAAATTAATGGAATCATTCAATTGCAGTAAAATCGGCCCAAAAATGATAATTTTAGAGTTATTTTTCATATTGTTAATTTTGAAAATTTTTGCAATGCCAGCATCACAAAAAAATACAAAAATTCTCAAATTTTCAATTTCTTTAAAATTGTTTTATTTTGTTATTATCTTTTAAAATGTTCCAAAACCAAAGTGAATCAGTTGAAAAAACATTGAAATCGGTCCGAAAATTAAGATTTTTGAGTTATTTTTCATATTGTCAATTTTGAAAATTTTTAGCGATGCTAGCATCACAAAAAAATACCAAAATTTTCAATCTCTTTAAAATTGTTTTATTTTGTTATTATCGTTCAGAATATTCATTAAACAAAGTGATTCAGTTGAAAAAATATTGAAATCGGCAAAAAAATTTAAGATTTTAGTGTATTTTTTCATGTTGTTAATTCTGAAAATTTTTGCAATGGTAGCATCACAAAAAAATACCAAAATTCTCATATTTTCAATTTCTTTAAAATTGTTTTATTTTGTTATTATCTTTTAGAATATTCATTAACCAAAGTGAATCAGTTGAAAAAACATTGAAACCAGCCCGAAAATGAAGATTTTAGGGTATTTTTTCATATTTTTAACTTTAAAAATTTTTTAAAAATTCCTCGAAACAAATCTTGGGTTGAGTTGTTTTGGTTTTGTTTATTTAATATTTCTGCGGCGCTTTGATGTAAATCTGGGGAATTATAAAATTTTATATACAATATTAAATTGTTTTGTGTATTTAAAAATTTGGTTTTGATTACAAAGAATTATACGATAATATAATTAACTACTGTTTATTAATAATTACATTAATTATAATATATAAATATTATATTAGCATAATATTCTAACATGCCTGTTGAAAAATAAATTATTTACATCTAAAGAATCGACTTTAAATTTTACAAATAATTTACTTTTTAATTTAAATATCATATGAAAATATATCTAAATCTAAATAATATGTATATAGAAATAAAAATATTAAAAGACTTTCTTTTATTTTTAGTTTTTATTTCAATAAATTTATATTTTCAAACTATAATGATTGTATTTTAAAATAATGCAATAAAATAATTGTATTTATTATTATTTATTAATTGAGCAAGCTCGATTATTCTTTGAATGAAAATCTAAAGCTATAAAAAATATGTACTAATTTTTGTTCCATTTATATATTATTAAGAATGCATAATTTTAAAATTTTAATTTCAAACTTTCAAAATTTCTACAATTAAATCTCTACAAATTTCAATGCATACAATTCTAAAAATTATAATAAATTTTTTTTTTTTTTAAATATATTTCTTAAAATTGACTATCTAAAAAATTTTCTAAATTTATTTTAAATTTTTTTTTAATTACAAATGTGAATAAATAAATAAATGAAACTACGTGCTGTATTTTATAATTTGATTGCATTGAACACAGTTTTCTACTATTACATTATTAAATTAATACTAGGGATATTTATATACCCGTTAAACAACAGCACATTTGCACGCACTACAATTTCACACTTTGTTGCTTAATACCCAAAAACAATTGATGTGTCTTGCAAAAATTTCAAAAAAAAAAAAAAAAAATTCTTTGTAGTTTAAATTTTCATATTATATATTATTTTAATTGCAAATTGAATTAATTATAATAAAATTAGCTGGACGGCAAGTCATCTTTGTCTTTTATTAATTTATTTATTTATTTATTTATCATTGAATGTTATAAGTATTATTATTTTGATTATATTACGACATTATGGCAACCATTTTTTACAACCTTCAGCTTTTAGTTTTATATAGAATTCAACTTATATAATAAGAAAAATGAATTATATAATATATATTTATATTAGATTTAAAAATATCATCTTTCTGTGCACCACACATCTATACAATTATCGTAAATATATAATCTATAGATGGCTAAAAAAGACTAAATGCAAAATTAGTTAATGTAACTATTGTAAGTTTAAGAGATAAATTTAAATGTTTTTTTTTTTTTAAATATTAAATACATACAAGAAAATTATCATTACGTTGTAACATTATCTTCTTCATTTTTTAAATTTATTAATTCTTGACTATTACCACTTGAATTAGCATTTTCTTCTTGACTATTAGTACTACAATTCAAATCGATATTTTCTTGACTATTACCACCACCAAAATCTGCATGAGATTCCAAATGAAATTTAAGTTGTTGTTTATGCCTATAAACTCTTGGGCATAAATTACATCTAAATGGACGTTCACCCGTATGTTTTGTAAAATGTATTCTAACTTTATATGCCGATGGAAATCCTTTATTACAAATTGAACATTGAAATGGTGCTGGTACACCGGTATGTGATAAATAATGATATCTTAATGTTTCAATACGTTTATAACGTTTTGAACATTCTGGACAATAAAATAAACCATCTTTATCATTAAATGTTTTTTCAATTGAAAGATAATATTTTTCATTGTGATGTCTTCGAAATTTTAAATTGTTAAATTTAAATTTTGGCTTAAAATCTTTATCAATTATATCGTATTTATTATTATTATCATTATTATTATTATTATAGGCTACTTCTAAATTATTATCATTTTGTGGGAATGCATTTGAATCTGATATAATTTGATCTATTGAATTATCATCACCAGCTAATGAATTCATTTTATTTGGTAAATTTACAGCAGCCAATATAAATTTTGGTTTATTTGGAGTATACTCTTCTTTATAAATTTCAATAGTTTTTTCTATTTTCTTTATATTTTTTTGTGTTGATGATGATGAAGATGATGTACCACTTTTCAATGATTTATTTAATTTTTTTAATTTATTATTATATTTACCACTACTAATCACTGATGACGATGATGATGATTTTTGTGTATAAATTATACTAGAATCATCAAATTTTGATGTAACTGGTTCTGATGTTTGTGTATCATCTTCAGAATTTGAATATTCTTCTTGATTAAAAAAATTATTTGATATTAATGATTCTTCATTGAAATCTTCATATCTTTCTATTTGAATTTCTGGTTCCAAATCAATTGAACTATCAGTATCATATGAAGTATCTTTCATCATGTCATTCTCATAGAATTCTCTAAATTTTGATTCAAAAGTTTCTGTAGAATTTTCATGGAATGTATCAACTGATATCAAATCCAAAACACTATTATTGTCATCTTTATTCATATTTTTATGCGTTGTTAATTTTATATGGTTTTCTTCTAAAGAATAATGTTCATTTAAAAAATGATTTCGAAAATCTTCAATTGTTCGACTTTGGTTTTCACAATATAAACAAACTAAATTAAATTCAACCATTGGAGGATTATCATTTATTATAATTTCTCCACATTTGTTTGACATTGAATTTTTAATATGATTACGATCTAATGATACAATATTTATATTTTCAAATTCCATTTTTAATTGGATTACTAACTATGTACTACTTTACTATAATTAAACATTAATTATTACTTTGTAAATATAAAAACAATAAAATCTATTTAAAAGGCAAAACCAGGCAAAACAAAACAATACATTTTAATGATAAGAAGGGGAAATGAAAAACAAATAATTTAAGATGTCAAATGAAAATGTCAAATTGAAACAGCAAACAAAAAAAAATTTCGTAAGTGCTGCCATTTGTAATTTTGATTGAATGATAGATGTCAATTGCGTTGTGCGGCTAATAAATGAAACTTATTTTGTGGTTAGTAAATTAAATTTTGACGATGTGTAATTAGTGTGGTTTCGTTGCAGTTATAAATAATGAAAAATTTTTGATGTGAATGTTAAATGATGTTTAAGTATTGTAATTTAACCGTTATAATAATGAAAAATATTTTAAAATCATAATATTATAAGAAATATTAATTCAAATATATTTTTAATTTAATTAATTCAAATATTTAATATAAATAATAAAAAAATAAACTTACAATTTCAAATAATTTCTGTTTTGTTTTTGTATTTTAAAATTTAATATTTAAGAAATAACAACACAACTTACACAACTACTACACACAACAATTAAATAGCTACTGATAGTGATTACTGATGTCAGATACTGGGTGGGTTGGGTGTGGTTTTATGGTAAGGTAACAGGTAGTTGCTGCCGGAGAGTCCTGATTTTAATTTAACTGACGGTCAACCGTCAACGGAATGAATAGTGAGATACTGCGACATAACTACATACAAATTGATGTAGTCATGTGGTTATATCGTATTATTTCATTTGTGTTCGTTTTGTTAGTAAAAGCAGTCGGGTAAAAAAAGTGGTTATTATTTTTATTTGTTAATATTTTCCAAATTTGAAATACAAATTACAAAAAAAAAATATTTAAAAGGGTAAGTTTGTTTTTTTTATTAATTATATATTAAATAGTGCAGTTAAAAATATATTTAAAATAATATTACATAAAATATTGTGATTTTAAAAAGCATGCATTTTCATTATTATAACGGTACTAATAAGAATAGAAAATTGGAAAATGGCGGTATTTTTAAAATCAAATCTTTTTTCGATATATATGCATATATATTCATATTTATAAAAATATTAAAATGTATAAAACAAAACTATTGAAATAATAAATTTACAAAATACATAATTTATTAATGGATTTGTATAATTTGTATAAATTTGTATAAATGAAATGTATCTTTATGGGATAGAAACAAAATTGTTTTGCAATAAAATGTATGTTCATACATAGAAGAGGTTATGTTCATACATTTTCAATTGAAAAATGGTTTCTGAACATTATTATATTGTCATAGTTTTCCATTTTTTGTTATCTCAATAAAAGATTTAATGATAAATTAAATTCAGATTAAATTTTAATAAAAATATTCAATATATATATATATATATTAATTAAGATATATATAAAGTATATACATATATGAAGTATATATATCAGACGATATGTTTGTGTATTAATCAAACATAATTTATACTAGTCAGTTATAACCTAAACAAATGAAACAAAATACAGAAATACCGCTAAATCCCAAATTTTTCTTTATTAATTAGTAACCGTTATAATAATGAAAATTCAAAACAAAAAAAATATTTTATGAAGTTTTGTGATAACTATAGAATCCCAAAAAGTTTATGACTTTAGCATACATGTTTCCCGTAACATTTATTATGTATTATCACCTGTCAAGAAATTTAATTATTTAAACATAGTAAGTGATCGCAATTAAAGTTATAAGACGACTTTGTTGATCATAATTAGATTTAATAATGCAACATAATTATTAACAGATCACTGATATGTACCTACCTGCTACCTATTAAACAAAAACAGCCCTTATTGCATGATAATTTATACTTAAATGACTTACATTACATTACAACTTTCAAGTTTTTCGACATATCGGTTTTTAAATTTTTTATATCTGTTGAGAACAACATTTATATTATTTACGCAGGACTCAATACTTTTAAAAGCTGTACAGTCAAAAAAGAATAAAAAATTATAATTCTCAACGTAAATTGTTAATATCGGTATATTCTATTACAACACCACCATTAGAGACTTTTCTATTTGCTCTAACAAGATTGTAATATGAATGTGTATATGAATTTACAGTATCCTGTTTTTTTGTATTCTCACTAAAAAATTTGGTTCAAATCTGTGTTATTCCAAAACGAAGGAACCAAATTCTGAGCTAGATTTAAAGAGATAAGTAAACATAGATAGCCTAATACCGTAGTCATATACAAAAATTAGTGAAGCTTATTATTTGTCATGATGACCAATACTTAGGTTGTCAAAGTTTTATATACCCAATAAACAAAATAGCAAACAAAAAAAATTTTTTTTTGTTTAAATAACTTAAATTGAGGTTATGTTATGTTATTTATGTTGTAAAACAAATTAAATTTTAATTAAAAAAAAAACTTACAAAAGACTGAAAAATGATTTTAAAAGTAAAATAAACCTAGAAAAGTATAAAAACAATCTCTAGGGAGCCTACCTAAATCCCTTAAAACAAAATCATGATTTACCAAAATTACAAGTTTTATGTTTAGTTGATTTTTTCAATTGTTTTATTTATTTTTTTATTGATGTAAAAATGGAAATATATATGTATTCAGCCTGAGATATTTTTCGAGAGGTAAAAAATATATTTTTTTGCATAAGTAGTTACTGTTGGATGGATGAATGAAAATATAGTTGATGAATGAAAGAAGAGTTGGGACTGCTGTTGGAAATAAAACAAAACATTTTCCTTTTTGCTGAAATATATCTTTATTACTATATAAATAAATGGGACCACGTCGATATTTGGCAAAAACAAATTTTAACAAAAAAAATCTTGATTCAAGGAAAATCCTGAAAAAAGTATCTTGAAAAAAAAATGCTGAAAAAAAAAACAATTTGATCTTCAAATCTAATTTTTTCAATATATTTTACTAAAACCTTGCCCATCTGCAAAAAAGGGATGGAAATAACTTTATTTTTTTATAAAATCTGGAACACTACTATGTTACATCATCAAACAAATAATTGAATTTTGCAAAAAGTATGAAATTTTTACGCATCCTAATCGATTCTTTATTGTTTAAAAATAATTTTGAATCCATTTTCATTTTCAACATTTTTTTTTTTAAGTTTTTGCAATTAGCATTGTTTTTCAAAAGTTTTTTTTTATCAATGACCCAAAACCTTTTAAATAATGGGATTTTAAAAAACTGGTTTTTGGAAAAAAGGGATTACGGTAGATCGTCTTCCGTAGTATATCCATACATAAAATAAACATTTATAATTATATGAATATGCACCCAATTGACCCACACACAGATTTTTCAAGATTTTCTTAATTCAACATTTTTTTCTGTTCAAGACTTTTTGTTCAAAATCGACCATAAAAAAAAAATCTCGTTGTATTTAATTTTTTTGGGATCTTGGTATATTAGAATTTTTGTTTTTTTTTTCAAAATTTGTTACATTTTTGGATTTTTTTTGTGGTTTTGATTTTGAGATATCGAATCATACTCATTTTTCTATGTAGTAGTATGTATTTTATTGTAGGGTGTATGTCTAATTTTAAATTTCCCTAGATACCAAATATCTAGACAATTTTTTTGACAATTTAAATTAATAATAAACAATAGAAAAATTTGAAACAATTAATTAAAAAAAATAAATTAATTAATTTAAAAGATATATATATAATATATAGATATAAATTAATTTAATTTTCGGCCAATAGCCCTGGCAGCTATAGTGCTTGTAATTTACTATTGTGTATAATTTAAATTATATTCAATTAAAAATAACAATAATAATAATTCATTTTTGAGTTATCTATGTATTATTAATTAGAATTGAACTGTCATCAATTAGAAAGATTTTGACTTTCGAATTGGCTATAATTCCAAGCCACAAACCAGACAAATTTCAAATTTAAGTCAATTCTTATTCAAATTCTAATTTATATGTGAATATCTGTTACAAATAGAATTAGTCAAACATTAGGCCCAAGCGCATAGTATAGAATACTTGATTTTTTTCTGCTATTAAAGGGGCTTATGATGTAAGATACAAGCGTACAAACTTATGCCGTATGGTGACAAAACGTTATAATTTTTGGTATTTTTATAGGAATGCGATTGAAATTGCATACATTACGGATGAAATATTAAATTTATCATGTGTTTACAATCATACGGTACAATGTTTCATTATATTTATCTTTATATTACTCTTTAATCTTTGATAATTTAATAATCATGTTGAATATTATAAAACTATTTTCTTGATATTATTGTCAAGTAATTAAAGAGTAATCTAAGTGTAATAAAACCTATAATAATCAATTCATACAAGTACATTATAGTTTTTGACATTAGATTAAAAAAATAACGAAATAAGAAAAACTAATTTTCCTGTTTACCTTTTCTTATCAGTTCTGCATTTCCTTTAATATTATATATCATTATATATATATTATATATATTTATATGTATATGTATGATGTATAATACAATTATTTTATTGTTCTCTTTATATATTTTATTTTAATTATATTATTATTACATATATATATATATATAAATATATAAATATATATACATAATATTTTTAAAAATTAATTATTATGTACATATATATATATATATATATATTTATATATGCATACATAATATTTTTAAAAATTAATTATTATATACATATATATATATATATATATATATATATATATATATACATTAATATATACGCATAATATTTTTAAAAAATAATTATTATGTACATATATATACATTAATATATACGCATAATATTTTTAAAAATTAATTATTATGTATATATATTAATATATATACATATTACATATATATATATACATAATAATTAATTTTTAAAAATATCGTGTATATATATTATTAATTATTATGTATATATATATATATATATATATATATATATATATATATATATAATATATATTAATATATATACATAAATCATGTGTTCTTATACATAAGAACTTTCAATTTATGTCAGTTAATATTTTTTTTTTCATATTTTTAACATTAAATTCCATTTATTTATTGGTCTTTAGGTAACGTTTTTAAGCATTTAAGCTTACGAATATTAACTATAAGCAATTAATAATTTTTTTTTTTTGTTTCATGTGGACTTTTATTTTAATTAATTGAAAATAATTATAGTCATTATGTACGTATTGTATTTATTTTTGTTTGTTTTTAAATGATTATTGTATAATTTTATAAATATGATTTATAAATAAACAATTTTTAAAAAGCTACATTATTATATGTATTTTTAATAATTGTATATTTACAATATATTTGATAGAATATGTTGTAGGCTATTGGTGAAATATTTATAATAAAAATTAAAAACTCTAGTTATGTTTCACTATTAGTGCAAAATACCTATAGTTTTTAATCTTTATTTTTTATATATAATATAGGTATATATACAATAATTAAATTTATATATTTACATTAAAGTATATTTTACTATACATTAATATACAATTAATAATTTATATTATATATATTAAATAACTAGAAATTATACATATACGTACATATATATAGATTGTTCATTGCCTTGTATAATATAGTGTATAAGCATTTGATTGTTCATTTCAATACAAAGTCTTTAAATCACTTTTCTCAAATAATATTTTAGGTGGGTATGCATAATTTCTGATATAAATTAATAACTGTATATACAATAAATATAACAATTAATAATGATTGTGTATTGTGTATTTTGTTTTTGTTTTTGTTTTTTTTTTTTTTTAAATAATGATAGATGTTTTTTTTGGTTTTTTTTTGTTTCTCTTTATTTTATTCTCTTTTAATTCTCTATTATTTATTTTTATATTTAAGTATATTTATTTATTTAAAATTTTATTTTTATACAAAATATTTGGTTGAAATATATAAAAATTCAATAATATTTTATATTGATCATTAATATTTTGACTAGATCAAACTCATCTCAAATAATTTCTAAGAAATTAATTTACATTAATTAATTAAAATTAAGAACATTTTTCTTTTATTTATTTATTTATTTTTTTTTTTTATATATAAAATTTTTCTTGTTTATGCATATTTTATGTATTTATTTATATATACCTTTTGTTGTTGTTGTGTTTTTATGTTTTTAATGTTAATTTAGTTTTTTGTATTCATATTTATGTAAAAATTTATCTATAATATGTATAATATAAATTTGGTCAAAATTTATAAATCATAATTTAGAAAATAATAAAACTATTATTTAAAGAAAGCGGTTAGTTAAAAAAATATAGATTTATATTTAAATATAGTATAATAAATATATTTTATATAAAATGGGATATTAATTATTATTAATAATTAAAAATGATTTTTTTTTTTTTTGTAATTATTTTTACATTTTTGTTAATTTTTTTTTTTTGATTGATAATTAATTTAAAAATTACATCTTAGATATAAATTGTTTTTGTTTTAGTATTAATTTGATTAATATTTATATTATTTTTCTTGTTTATTCACTTAAATTTAATATAATAGTTGTAAATATATATTTATATATAATAATATTAAGTTGAAAACATTAATCATAAACTTTTTTTTTTAATGATCTTATATTTTTAATATAATATATTTTTTTTTTTTTTTAGGTTATACAAGTGATTGCCCAAATTATTAAAAATTACATTTTTGTTCTTTTTTATTTAAAATTATATTATACACCTTATTGTTTTATTGTGTTTTAAGATTAAGGTGGCATAAAAAAATATAAATATTTTTTATGACTTTTATTTTCTTTTTATATTCTCGTATTTTGTTGATGTTTTGTTGTTTTCATTATCTTCAATTCATGTGCATCCGATTTCATTAAAGTTTTCTCTTTTTTTTTTCGCAAATTTTAATTTTTTTTTTTAATTTTGCGTGATGATGGTTACTTTTTTTCAATATTTTAATAATATGTTAGTAATATATATTTATTAAAAATTGTTTTTTAATTATTAATTTAATATAGTAGATAAAATTCAGACCAAAACAAAAAGCGGTATTTTTAAATTTTTTAATTTTTTTTTTTAAAACTAAACATTAATATAATAATATATAAAATTATACTCCTAAATCGAAATTAATATTCTATGTATTTTTATTTTAAAATGTGACCGAATATTCTGGTTTCTAAATAAATATGTACTAGTAATTATACGTACGTTACCGTGTTATAAAATTTAATTAATATTTTTTATATATTGTATATAATAGTTTTAATTGATTAGTATATTATAATAGACAGATAAAATATTTCGTTTCGTTTAAAAAAAAAAATTAATTATTTTAATAAAAAATTAGTAAAAAAATAGAAATAATTAAAAAAAAAAAATTAAAATAAAAATATTTTTGTTGATTTCCAAAAGTAAATTGCTCGCGTGCGTCATATTAAATAAATAAAAAATAAGAAATTCATAATATAGTTCTTCAATGAAAATCTCGATGTCTCAAAAAAAAAAAAAAATAAATAAATAATCAATTTAAATGTTTATAAAATTTTTTTTATTTATAACATAAAATATTGATTGTTTTTTATATATTGTATGTTTTTTCTTTTTTTCTGATGGAGATAATTGAAATGAAAAAAAAAAATAAATAAAATTATTCAAGATAATTATATGAAGAGAGCGATAATACTCTTAAAAATATGAATTTACATTTTTTGCCCTTTTGTTTATTCAATTTACAAATTACATATTTTTTTAATCATTTAAAATTATTTATAATGAATAATGAAATTTTTAATATAATTTTTATTTATTTCTTTTTTTCTTATTATTTTAATATTTAACATTCGCTATTTTTTTTTTTTATATTTTGTTTTGTTTATTTTTTTGTTGTTGAATTTATTTAATAATCCGTGTGTCCCAAAACGCTGTACATCAAACGATTGAATGAATTGCTTTGACGGATTTGTTCATCATGTGGGCTTACCTATATTGTTTTGTTGATTTTTGAATAAAATTTAGTTTTTAAAAATAGAAAGAAATAAAAATGAAAAAAATTATTATACATTGAAAATTTATTAAATAATAATAATTTAATATATTATTTTGTTTTTAAATAAAAAAAAAACAACTTAATTTAAATAATAGAAGTATTCAGGAGTTGGTGTATCATTGCATTATTATAAATTTACATCGCATTATAAATTTGACACTTTCAGACTCGATTCATTGCATTTCAATTGGTTTTACAAAATTAAAATTTAATATACTCAATTTATGTCATAGTTTTATTTATACACAACTAAACATGAGCTATTTTAACGGATGTTTTTAAATTTTAAATCGAATCATTATGTAGGTATAGAAGCCTTAACCGTAGGTCTGAAAGGGTTAAAAAATGTGAAAGTACATTTTGTATTTTAAAATACAATACACCTTCACAATAAACCAACTTGTGAATACCACTAATGTGTTTAAATGATATTTTATTTTAGTTTAATATTAAATTAATGTGTAATTTTAAATTAAATGATTTTAGTAAATTTGTTATGAATGTATATTTTTATTGCATGATGTAATTACTACTATACATATATATATTGATTGATAAAAATTGTTATATTTAACATAAAATTGATAATATTAATGATAAAAATATTATTTCAAATAATTAATGAAAAATATGTACAGATAAAATGTAGAACTAATTTTTACTTTATTAAATGAGTATAATTGATTTTGTATGAAAATTTCATATCTTGGTTTTTTTTCAACTTTTTATTTTTGATAATTTTTTTTAATTTGTTTTAATTATATATTGACTAAAAATCCAACTGGGCATCACAAACTATATCAAAATGAATACAAATTTAATTTAACTAAAGCTTTACATAAATCTCGAACCTTTATTTAATTTTGGAAGTTTTAATTAAATTTATTGGAAAAAATGTTTATTATTAAAAAGATAATATATCAATAGTATTATGATTTTCCGTCGTAAGACCCCATATAGAACAATGATTAGGGATTAGGTTATAGGACAATGATAAGGATTGTACCCATTAATATCTTACAATAACGATGTAAGTATATATCATATTGAAGTAGTTTTCGGTTCATCTAACACTACTTAAGCGTATCAGTAAGTAACAATTCGATATAAGAATAGAGCAGTCGAAAACTGTTATTGACTTTTAACAGAAAATGGCAAACGGAAAATGTCGGTACATATTATCCAATAGTTTTGTTGGATTTATTCTTGTTTTAAAAAACAATTAATGGAATTTTTATTTTGATACAAGTGGAGACCCAAAGTGTAGTTATGAAGGAGTTGAAAGAGGTATACTGATAGAACCAGGCCCAATATGATCAGTATTGTAATATAAGAGGTTATAAGACAATATTTTTTTCGTATAATATTTGTCGTTCGGGCTTTATAAACCCTAATGTGGTGATAAGACCTATATAAATAAATTTAAAAAATAGTTGTCGTAAATTTTGAACTTTAATAAAGCCCAAAATTTAATTTTTAAACTAACAAAAAAAAAACAAAAAAAAAGTGGACAGAACAGGCCCATATTCCGCCAGTCCTGAAATTTTTATTATGAATTAAATTTCATTTATGACTTATTTATATCTTGAATGGTTCAAAATTATGTAATAATCGTTTTTAAAATCACATCCCATCCCATCCATTTTTGTAAGATGAGTGAAATAAAAATGATTTAAAAAAAAATATATGTATAATATGTTAAAAATGAATACTAATATTTATATATTGTATAATATAGTTTAGTTCTGTTTGCAAAAGCCAGTTTTGATATTATTATAAGGCAGCAGAGATTATTTCCATTTGCTTTTTGGCATCGATGCTTTCACTCTTACAATTTTAGATTTACAGTTTTAGATTTTTTCTTTTTTATTTGTTTTTTTTTTTATATTGAATTTGCTTTTATTTTTTATACTCACATATAACGACGGGGAGTGTGTTGCTGGACGTGGTGATATGGGCTTCTAAAAATTGATAATATAAATTTTATAATTTTTTTTTTGTTTATTTTTTTTTCGTGTTGTATTTAATTTTTGTTCTTTTTGTAGATATAAATATAAAATGTTATAATATATTTTTTTGTTATAATACGATAAAAATTGTTATATGATTATTGTGTGTTAGTTTTAAATTACTAAAGTATTAATCTAAATTTAAAGAATGTTTATTTCTTAATTACATCTAAACGATTAAAAAAAAAAAATAACAAATTAATAAATCTATATTTTTCTAAATAATTAATTATATCGAAAACAAAAATTATTAAAATGTTAAGTGAAATTTGAAAAGAAATATTAAAATAAAAATTTCGTTTTCTTTTTAATAATATTTTTGTTTTAGAAAATTATTCACAGCAATTTATTAATTTTATGAATTGCTTTTTTTGATTTTGAAAATATGTGTTTTAATTTTTTTTTTTTTTTTGTTTTAGGTTGAATTGGAATATTATTATTTGTTGATTTTTGTATATTGTTTTTCCATAAATTTCTTGTATACATTTTCTGTTTTGATTTTATTTTGTTTTAATTTTAAAATTTTTTATATAGATATATATATGTGAGAGTCATATATATATATATGTATATATATAATGTATTAAGAAAAGCATACATCGATGCTTACCTTTCCTGGAACCATCCTATTAGTAGTGGGATGGTACACCTTATGTTGAACTGGATTAGCTTCATGTACATAATCATTATTAGTAATACCATATCCTTCTTCTTGTACAGCTCTGAAGGTCTCACTCCTTGATGGATCAAAAACTACAGTTTTTTTATGACTATAATAATAATTTCATTCGTTTTTCAGCATTTTTTTTTTTTGTTTCAATTTTATTGAAGTTACAAACAATAATGTTGAAAGTTGAAATTTTTGTTTTAAGGCGAGCAACAATTATATTGTTTTTTTTTTGTGCCCCATGAAAATATTTTACGTGTTGTTGAAATCAAATTGAGCCCAGCAACAAAATTTTCCAAAAATTTATTTTGTTTAATAAAATTTTGTATAATTTTATATTTCAAAAATTTTATGCATATATAGTTTAGCGAATTGTTGAATTTTACGAACAAGAACGATGCATCATTAGTTTTAAATAATTTTTTTTTTTTAGATAGTTTGTTTTTGATATTCAAGAAAAAAGAAAAAAAAAGTAAGGTTGCATTTATGTTAGATTACTTATTTAGTTGTTTTTTTTTTTTTTCAAAAGAACAAAATTCATATAAAAAAATATAATACAGTTTTTAATAATGAGAAAAAATATATATATATATAATATATGTATAATTGATTTATTATTAATATATTTATTAAAATTAATATAGAAAACTTATAGTGTTTTAAAAAGTATAAAATGTTAAAAGAATTAACGCTAGTGCAATGTGTTATATATCATAAAATATTTTATGTTAGAGAAAACCTTATAAACGTATTAGAAAGTTTAGACAATCCATGTTATGACAAATCTACGTTTCATGTTTACGTAAATTTGCTAAACTTCCTATTATATATTACATAAATATATAATATTTATATTAAAAAATTGAATTAAATAATTATTTATATAAACATAGAAAATTTTATTTACTTAAAAAATTTAAAATGAGAGTTGAATAAGCGTTTTAACAAAAAAAATTTATAATTTTTAATTTTGATATAAAGATTGTTATTATCATCTTTTATAAACATTTATAATCAAATTAATTTTTTAATTGATTTTGTATGTGCTATTTAAAATCGAATTGAGTTAATATGGACAGTTTTGTTAACTACTACAATAATATTTCGGTGTTTTTGTAAGCAATATTTTTTAATTACAACTACATTTCGATGTTTTTGTCAACAATATTTTATAACTACAATAACATTACCATGTTTTTATCAACAATATTTTATAACTACTATAATATTGCGATGTTTATTATGAACAGTGTTGTTAACTACAGTAACATTGCGATGTTTTTATGAACAGTTTTTTTTATCTACAATAACATTGCGATCTACATTTTCAACATTTTTTTAAAACTATATTAACATTACGATGTTTATGTGAACAGATTTTTCAACTACAGTAATTTTTCGATGTTTTTATGAACATTTTTGTTTTTAAATACAATAACATTGTGATGTTTTTATGAACAATATCTTTTAACTTCAATATCATTTAGATGTTTTTATGAATAGTTTTATTGACTAAAGTAATATTTCGATGTTTTTATGAAGAATTTTTTTAGCTGCAGTAACATTGCGATCTGTATTTTCAACAGTTTTTTTAACTATAGTAACATAGCGATGTTTATATGAACAGATTTTTTAACTACAGTAATTTTTCGATGATTTTATGAACATTTTTTTTTTTAAATACAATAACATTGTGATGTTTTTATGAACAATATCTTTTAACTTCAATATCATTTAGATGGTTTTATGAATAGTTTTATTGACTACAGTAACATTGCGATGTTTTTATGAACAGTTTGTTTAGCTACAATAACATTGCGATCTACATTTTCAACATTTTTTTAAAACTATATTAACATTGCGATGTTTATGTGAACAGATTTTTCAACTACAGTAATTTTTCGATGTTTTTATGAACAAATTGTTTTTAAATACAATAACATTTTATGAATAGTTTGGATAGCTACAGTAACATTGCGATGTTTTTATGAATATTTTGGATAAATACAGTAACGTTTTATGATATTGTTATTAACTGTTTTTTTAGCTACAGTAACATTGCCAAATTTGTATGAACAATTATAGTTTTTTTTTTTAACTACAATTATTTTCCGAAGTTTATATGAACAATGTATGAACAACAAATTTTTAATATTCATCACTTTGTTTTAATATATTAAATTTTTACGTTCAGTTATATGAGCATTATTCATTTAATACAATAACAATAAAAGTGTATGTAGGAAATTGTATGAAATAGTTATAAGTTGTTTAGCCTTAAAAACAGTTATTTGATAGTGATTTATTTTTAGATTAATAATTAGTATTTTAGATATTTGAAAACATGAATACCAATTTCTATTTTGTATTACTAATTTGTTGTCATATTTATATGACATATATTTTTTTTTTGTTATTATTTATTTGGTCATGTAAGAAAACATAAATCGAATAACAAGCAATGCTTCTGAATGTTATTTTATTTTTATTTAATATTCAACATTTACTACACTACCTTAAAAAAATAACGATTTTTATACATAAAGTATATAATATCAAAATTTAAAAAAACTACTATTAGTTTCTAAATAACACAATACAATACAATCAAACTAAAAATGTTTCTATTGACCGTTTTATCAATTTTAAATAATTGAATAAAATTCAGACTTTTAATTAAATAAATTAAAAACTATTAATAAAATACAAAATATAGATATATTTTTTTCAAGAAATATCTAACATTTATTCAAAAATTTACACATTCCAAATAATGAAGAAGAAAAAAAAAATTATTTAATAAAATAATTAATTATATCAAAAGACGTTAAACAATAATTTCAAAATATTCAAATTCTCAAAAATCTCACTAAATAAATATATAATAGTTATATTATGTATTGTATAAAATAAAAAAGACAACTAAAATGAAAATATCACATATATAGAGAGAAAAAAAGTCTTTTTAAAACATTAAAAAAATCTAATAGAATATAATATAGATGTTACGGGGAATTCGTTAAACATCATTTTTTGAAAAATTATTTCAATTAATTGAATTTTACCAACACTGAATGATAATGTTGTATAATAATCACCTTTGCATTTAATTTATTTTTCTGACTTGTAATATTAATCAATAGGTAACGAATTTTTTTGTTTTTACCTTTTTGTTGCTGTATTATAGTGAATAGATTTATTAAATTGTAATTACGTTTTATAAAACTTACTTTAACATGTCATCAATTTTTTAAAATATTTATTTTTACCGTTTTTATGATTCGAGACCTATTTTAACTATACTATTACATTATTCACATGCTATATAACAAAATATACACCATCTGTTTTATTTTAAAAGTTTATGAAACTTTTACAACCTTTAATGGCTTTTCAAATAAATATATTTGTGAATAAAATTTACATTTTGTTATATATCGCAATCAAACCGTTCATAACATTTGTTAAAATATTTATGATATGTTTTTATAACCTTATTTAAGTCCTTAAACAGTTGATCAAAAAAGCTAAAATCCCCCCACTACATCAATATTGTTTAACATTATATAGTCATCAGGGTGTAAGCATAATCCACACGTTTATCAAATTCCCGGTAACATACACATTATAATAATTATTATAAAAAGAAAAAACTAAGAAATGATTTGAAATTTTTTTTTTTAAATTGATAGATCTATGGAAATTATTATTATATTATATTATATAAATGTATATATATATAAAATATGTTATATATGTATATATAAAAAAATATAATATAATTATATATATTACAAAATAATACAACTTTTAATGATATCAAAAAAATAATGATAGTAAAATAAGTATATATATACTATCTAAATAATGTATAATTTATATGCATTTATATTTTTTTTTTTATTTAAATTATTTATATTATATTAGTAGCAATAAAAAATGATCAATCAAAAAACAAAATTCAAAAATAAAAAAATTAAATTTATAAAAATGATTGAAATAAAAAGTATATACCTAATAATATATAGATATATATATAGTTGCATATTTTTATATTTGTATTTTAAATACCACGATTCAAAAGTTAGATGATTATGAATTAAAAAAATTATAATATTATATTATTATATATACAAAAGTTCATTCCAATTTAATTAACTATTAATAATGAATTCTAATTTATATTATTATGTATTTAAAAAAAAAAATGAATTAAATTTATTAATTTTGATTTTTTTTAATTTTTTTTTTATTATGTTTATTTAATTAATTTTAAAAAATGAATTAATTATTTAAATATTCAATATTAAATTATTTCCATTCTTACTCTTGATTATTTAATTTTGAAATTTGTATGCATATATTAATAAAAAATGTTCAATGTCAGTGGTTCAAAACTATCTTAGTTAGGTGTGACAAATTTTTGTAATTAAACGATTACTAAATATACAGTTAGTTATATATAGTATCTAAAAGATTTTAATATTCTGAATTAACAATTACAGTAAATTTTTATTCTGTATATTTTATTTATATAATAATTTTGTTTTTGTCTGAAGCCTTTTATAACAACAACAATAATAATTAACAAACATTTCATTATGAATGAAAGAATTAATAAATTTTTTTATGGATTATGGTATACATACACCTACGAAGTAAAATATAATGAGAAAATCATCTTAATGCATTATTATGAGAAATTATATATATTTACTTTACATTGTTGTTGGTGTTTTGAGTTGTAATGTGCATACTTTCATACTTTTTTAAAATGTACCCAAACTTTACTAGATTATCAATGGCATTATACTAGTAATATATAATACTGTAATAGAGTACATTTTTATTACAATAAAATACTTTATAACTACCTAACAGTTCGAGATTGTCCTAACAGAACGTAAACGGTTGAATAATTCTATCATTTTTTTTTTATAAATAAAAAATAATTTTGTAAAACACAATTTTTTGTAAATGATTTTTGAAAGATTGTTACAAACAATTCTATATTTTCCCTGCACCTATTCTGCTCTACGAGCCCAAACTATATCCTAGACTTATATTATCTAGATTATATCCTAGACTCAATTGAGGATCAAGCTAGTTCCAATATAAAGTTGCAAATATTTATATAGCTACATCTACTTACTTCCCGACCTGTAAAGTAGGTACTGAGTAAAATTGACATTTATGTGATACAGTGACAATATTATAGTAATTAATTGTTTCTAAGTGCCTGTACCAGTAAAAATTTATATTAATTTGAACCAGTAAAGTATAGTACTAGTAAAAGTAATTCAGTATTTTACTTGAAATTTTTACAAGATAATTAAATTTTGATTTCAACATAATGAAATATCAAAAATATATTTTAAAGTATTTAATTGAAATCAAAATTTAATTATTTTATAGGAACATTATAAGTAAAATAAAATAATTAATTTTTTTTTTGTAATAAAAATTATAAAATGTTGGTATGTTTCACTAATGGGGAAAATATTGAATATATTTATTAAACATGCTTATCATACTTATCATACGCGGATTACACAATGTTTCACTGTATTTAATTAATACCTTGATCGATTTCGGTGTTATTACACCATATCATCAGAAGACTTGACCAATTTAATTTATCAGAGTATCTACATCAAAAGCATTTTCACTGGTACTTAGAAATAATTAGTTAATAGTTAATCGTATTCACCATACTTTATACCCATATATTCCTTTAATCAGTACTTTATAAATTTACAAGTCTGGGTAAGTATAGTGGATGTAGATACCGAACTGTTTTTGAATTAATCTATATCAAGTACAAATGGTACTATTGGTGTTATTGATATACTTTAAATTTACCGGCCTTCTACCTACTGTACATATATTTTTTATCCTAATTCAATATTTATTTATAATTATCGTGAAAATTATACCTACCAATCCAATCATCATAAAATACATAATGATTATATCAAATAAAGAACATTTTTTTGTTTTTTATTAAAATATTTAATACTATAATTAAATTATTTTTCATTCCACTTTTTTTTTTGTTTTTTAATTTATCCAAAATTAATTATATTAAAGTGATTAAAAAAAATAATAATTGGTCAGTAATCATAACATCAGTCAATCATAATAGTAAGAATGGAATTAAATTATTAAAAAAAAAAACCATGCTTTAATTTTTGTATATTTTGTTTTTTTTTTTTTTGTTTTTCTTTTGTTAATATTCAAACAAATTGTTCAAAAAAAAAAAACTTTTCATTTTCAAAAACATAATGTGGTAGTAGTAATAAATTGCCCACATTTTCCATTTTTTCCTATTTTTTTTCTTAATAATAATATTTACAATATTATTAATAGGTTATTAAGTAAAATGAAAAAAAAAAAAAATTGTGTAACGTTTTTAATGAATTCTATGTTAAAAAGGAAATTTCAAAAAAAATAATGAAAAAAAAAATTAATTAAAAAAATAAAAACACGATAAATGATTTCGCCTCTTGTTTTATAACATTTTTTTTCATTGTAGTGAAAAACCTCGAAGTTTCAACTTTTTATCTTGTTCTTGTTGTTGCTGTTTTTGTTTTTGTTGCTCCAATATTTTACGTTTTTGTTCCAGGAAAGATAGATCGATGAAAATTCTAATTATACATATTATTATTTTTAATTATTAATTATATTTTTTTTTGTTTTAAAATATATAACCATTTATTATATATTATATATATTAAATTAATTGTTTTTTTTATATATATATTAGTTTTATTACATTTATTTTGTTAATTAAATTTTGGTTTAATTTAAATTATTATAAATATTTTATTAAACATTAAGGGAATTAGAAATTTTTTATTTATATATTTATATCATATACGTATATATATATATATGTACATTAGGAAATTAATTTTAAATATTAGGTATAGGATTATTTAATTTTTATTAATAAAAAAAAAAAAAACAAAAAAAAAATTTTTATTTATTTAGATATTTTTTTATTTTTTTTTTTTTTATTTTATTATATTTAAAATTTAGAAATAAGCATTATTTTTTTTTTAATTATGAAATTATTTATTATAAATATTTAATTGTTTGGTTTTTTATATATTATATAATTAAAAATTTATTAAAGTAATTTGAATTAATTTATATATAAATGTTCCAAGCAAATTAGATATCTAATTTTAAACTATAAAATAGTTGCGCTTACCTGTTAAATATTTTATTTAATATAAATTAAATATTTAAAAATTTATTTAAATATATTTTATATATTTACAGCGATTATAAACGAAATTTATTTAAATTAAAATCAGCTATCAGCATATTGATTATTAATTTTATTATGAAAATATTTAATTATTAATTATATTATAGTATATTTTAAATTATTTATATTATAAAGTAATCAATAAACAGAATGTTCATAAATTATGATTCTAAAGGACAGGGAAATTCTTATGTAAAATTTTTTTTGATTATTAAGACTATACCCGATGATTCATATTGATTTATAATATTATAAATTTGATAAACTTGCTATATTCTTATAAATACTATACCAAATGACTCTTACTGCATTTATTGAAGATTTATTGGAAAATGACAAATATATATATATGATATTATAGAATATAAGTACTGTGCAACATTGCTATTAGTATTCTATAGTTATTCAATTCCCATAACAACACTTTTACTTCTAGTGTAATCTTTTTTATACTTATTTTGGACTCAGAATTAACTCTTGTTATACAATTATCATTTACAAATCAGACAAAATTTAAAATTAAATCTGTTAAGCTGGTAAGTTTAATTTAAAATTCTACATTTAGAATTAAATACGTTTAAATCTGCAATCAATTAAATTTCTAAAGAAATACTTTTACGAGGCTTTTCTAAAGAAATTCTGAAAGAAAAAAATTCTTATTGAAATTTTGACAGTTTCGTATTCAATTCTGCAAAGTTTTAATCCATTATTATATGTGTTAGTTAAATGTTTTAAAATTACAATTGTAACCCTGTAAAATTGTAATTGTAATTTCTAAATTTCATCAAATTAAAATTTTATATTAGATTTTGTCTGACGTGTAAATGGGTGCCTAAAATATAACATAACGGTAAAATAATTTTTGGTCCTTATCGGAAGTCTTAATTGAATTTTATATAGTCCGAATTTCCAATTAACACAAATTATTGTAGCTTTTTTCCAATTAACCATATTGTGGATTCCATCATTTACATGGGTTCCAAAACAATCATAATAATTACATATTTCTAAAATCTGATTTTTGAACATTCTGCTTAGTATATTAATTTATAAAATATTTTATATTATTTTGTTTTTTAATATTTTAAGTTCATCTTTATAAAATTAAAATTTACCATATTTGTTTCTAATCAAAATTAACATGAAAACTCATATCTTCAAAATTGATATCAAATTAATTCTTTTACGCAGGCTTATTAATTAGCAGTAATTAATTGATTATAAATATATTGTTTTTTCTAGTGTAATTTAATTAAATTTGAAATGAAAGGATCATAAACTAGCAATATGTTAAATAGGTTCAATTATTGGTTGTTGTATAAATAATTTAGTTAATTTTATTGATTTTAAAAATCTACATTTTAACTTAATAAAATATTTTTAATAAAAATTTAAAATACTGCTTAATTTGGTAATATTACTTGGCCCAAAACCACTTACGCTCTGTGGGCTAGACTTCATATGGGATAAATTTTGTAAAAATTTTATGCAGTTGAATGTATTATTAAATATATTATTTTATAATCAAATAATTTAATATTAACATAAATAATTATTAATTATATATACATAGTTGTTGTAAATATTAAATTAATAGTATATTTATTATTAATAAGAACAACTGTAAAACTGAAAATTGTAAAATTAAGTAACTTGTTGAAAATTTACAAATTGTTAATTTGTGAATAAAAAATACAATATTGATAGCTCTAATAGCTATAGGCTAGTGATAATAATATAGTTATTAAAATTAAATAAGAATTTAAATTGTAATTAATATGAAATGAAAAAATAAAAATAAATAAAAATTTAATATTAATTTTTGAAATATTAAAAATGTATTTATTTCATTCTAAAATATTGTTAAAACATTCCCTTGTATATTGTTACAGTATACAAAGCAATGGTTAAAATATAATTTCAAATTAAAATTTTCAAAATTTAAAGAATTGAAAATAAGATAAATTTTTAAATTAGCTAATCGATACCAAAAAAAAAAGAAAAATAAAAATGATAAAAATAGGTAAAAAATAAAAATGATAAAATAGGTAAAACAATAAAAAAAAAAAAATAAAAAAGAAGTGTACATGAATATTAATATAGAAAACGAAATCTAATATCAAAATTTATGTTTATCAGGATATCAAATCAAATTCAAAACAAAATTTAATTTTAAAATATTTTAATACGACGGTTCTTGTACTGGAATATGATGTATTATTATCGAATTAAATTTAATAATTTATTAAAATATATATTTAAAAATGCATCGCAATCTTTTTATAGAATCATTGAAATTTTTTATTTTTAAACTGGATATATTATTGATAAATTACATTTACATCAGATGTAATTATTACACATAATTTGATTACAGTTAATTAAATGTTGGTATTTAAAACTTTAAATTTTGTTTGACTCGATAATATCATTAAATTCCGTATTTTTAATAGATTTCAGTTAGGCTAGACGCAGACATGCAATTTTTAATTTTTGCACCAGTCATAGTTGGGTCATATTAAGTTTATATGAATAGTGTTACCATAGTGTTGGATTTTAATTCTTTGTATTCGTATAATAAAATACGACATTTGAAAACACAAAATTTGAAAATAAGGGACATTGTTCTGTGAATTTATTTTCTATTGAGAAAAAGAGAACAAAAAAACACATTCTAATGTGGGTCATAATATAAAGACCCACATACGAAATAATTTAATTTTCAAGCAAAATTCTTTTTGTATATTATAGGTTCTTTGCTATAACTTATTTAATTTTTATTCTAAATAAGAATATTTCGAGAATTAACATTTTTTTTTGTCATTTTTTTTTTGTGAATTAACATTTGTTCTTGTTTTTTTTTTTTGCTTAGAACCTCTCCAATCTGCGTCGGAGCAAACTCATTAAAAATTTAAATTTTAAAAAGCCCAAAAAAGACTGAATTTGGAATGTTTGTAATAAATTAGATTTGAAAACCCGATTTTTGTGTAGTTCTATCTCATTTTTTATTCAAAAAAAATTCAGTTAAAGAAAAAACATTATTTTAATTCGAACTTAATAATAATTATTGTGAATTTTGATTTGAATTGAAGAAAATAAGAAAAATTAATAATTTATATAATAAAAAGATAAACTGGATATATTATTGATTAATTTTCAAATTATATGTGTATATTAAAATTAGATATTATAAACATATGGAATATTAATTTAGTTATAATTTTAATATTTTATTTAAATTTTTATTTTTTTTATTTTTTTAATACACAATTTTTATTTAGAAAAAAAAAATAAATTAAAAGAAAAAAAATTATTCTGCAAGAGCAACAAAAATACAGAAAAACAACAACTAAAGAACAAAATTAAAAATTTTAATAAAAATCTTTTTTTAATATTTATTTTATTTTACTTTTTGTTATAAAATAAAATAAAATTAAAGATTATTATAGAAATTTTGAATTTAAATTAAAAAATTTAATAATGAAAATAATTAAAAAGTAATTTTTGTGCTATGAATTTTGATATTTAATTAGTATCTAATATTGCTTGGATTTAATATGATATTCATTCTAAATGAAATATATTATGTATATTAATTTATGTTTTGAATAATTTTTGATTTACTTTAAATATAAAATAAATGTTTTTAATTTATGGAATTTGTTTTTTTTTTTTGTTTAACTTGTTATAATTTTTAATAATTTAAATATATTAAAATTTGTTTTTTATTTTGAAATTTATATGATCATGCCTAAATGAATATTTTTGGTCTTTATTAAATTTTAGTATAATTAAGAGATAATATTTTTATTTATTGGTGGTTTTAATACGCATATCATATTTTGTGTTGATAATTATTATACTTTATGGAATTTTAGTTATTGTATAATACTTATGTATTAAAAAAAAACAAAAGTAATGAAATAATTAAATTTTTGTTTGATAAACAACATTAAATTAAAGATTTAAAAAAAATCTAAAATAATGAATAAAAACTCAAAACTACTTTATAATATGTATAGGCAAACATATAAAATTATTTTGTGATTTAATAACGTAATTAATTATTTGTAAAATAATAATCAAAATTAATAAAACAAAAACACAAAAAATATTTAGTGTTTACAGATTATCTCGATTTGAATAAAAATTAATTAAAAATTATTTTTAAATTAATTACGATGAAATTAAAATTTTGTAAGAATTGAATATTTAAAATTCATGATAATAAGATTAAAATGAATAGAATATATATATAATAAAATAATTGTAGTGTAAAAGTATATAAAATAAAATAAAAATGTTTAATAAAAGTTTTCTACAGAAAACCAAAAATAAAAAATATTAATTGTTATACTCTGTTTACCCCTCAAGTTTTGATGGCAATGGCCGATTTAAAGGACTGATGCGTTTACTAAATCTGTAATTTGTATTTTTGTATTGATGCCCATTATTTATATTAAATTCAATAAATTATTCATTTATTTTTTGTTTTTGTTTTTGTTTTTTTTTTTTTTTTTTTGCAAAAAAAGACAAAAAAATTGTATAAAAAAATATAATAGAATTCATTAGTGTTTGTTATGATATATATATAATTTTTTTTTTTTGTATTTGTACTATTAAAATTTAATTTAAAAAGACACAAAAAAAAATAACACTTAATTTTCTAAATTTTAAAATTTATACTTTTTTTTTTTTTACTTCTAATCGAATTATATTTAATTATTTTTAAATTAAATTTATTGTTACTTTAATGATATTTATATTTTTGATTGATAAATTTTTACAACCAATATTTATATTTATATATAAATATACATATTTATATATTATTGATATGTATAATTATAATTTATATGTATATATATACAACTACTTAGCAAAATTAATATTATATTATAGAGAGGTATTTTAAAAACAAGAAATTAATAATAAAAAAAAAAAAAAAATTTTAGAAAAACAAATTTTGATTTATATACTTACGGAACTGTTTGTCTGATTGTGCTTTCAATATTGTTATCAGAATAGAGACCAATTGGTGAATTGAATTGCTTATGAAAAACCTATATTGTTGTTTATTATAAATTTATAGAAAATTTATAGAAATTTTAATACAATAAAAAAAATGTAAATTTATTAAAAACTTACTCTTCCAGTTTGAGCATCGTCCCCAACTACTTTGTGCAACATTGTGTCAGCGACCTTATAAAAAAAAAAAAATATGCATATAGATAAAATATTTAAAAATTTTTAATATTCAATTTTATTTACTCTTTGTTTCATTAGAATATCACTGTAATCATGACTTCCAGGGGCAGCACGTACTGCTGGATTTGGATAATATTTCAAATAAGATTCTGTAGTATGAGGATCTTTCTTTACTTTGGCTCCAGGAAGTACTAAAGGAGTTGTTCTGTAGGGCTGTAAAATTAAAAATTAAAATGATATGATTAAAATTAATTTTAATTGTTTAAATTGAATATTGTTTTTTTTATTAAAATAATATGCATTAAAATATTATTGCAATGATTTTGAAACTCGTATTTATTCCTAAAAGTGAATTATAAATTTATTTGATTTGATAATTTTCAAATAAACGAGACAACTATTTAATTGTTGAATATACATAAAAATAAAAACAACGAAACATTATATTTATAATTGATTTTGCACATTTATGATTGTAGTGCATAGCACTCTGGAGTGTATTCATCACTTTTGATAAACCTTAATGTGGTGATAGGCTCTTTACAAATAAATTTATAAATAAAAATATTCATCACTTACGATTAATTAAACGCACTCAATCAAGCACTCGTAATACATAAATATATATTCCATCTCACTCAATCAGTAATTAGATATAAATAATGTGGGAACGATTTTTCATTGATCTGAGATCTTTTATTATTATTTTTTTTTTTACAAATTGTATTTTAATAACAAATTATATAAAATCACAGAACACTTAATTTATTTAGTAATTTATTTTAGTCCAGTTATGATGGTAGATTTGTCAAATTTCCTGGTTGGGATGGTGTACTATTTCTTGTTTCTGTTTCGATAACAGAATTTTCTACCGTAGGTAAATTTAGGTAAGAGGTCATTTCAATTTCGTTAAATAATTAAAAAAGAATAGGCTCACATTCCAAAAGGAAAAAAAACATGTAGTTAGCTTGCAGATTTTTTCGCAGGCCCACTGAATATATAAATAATAGTTCAAATAGTTCAAATAGTTAGTTAGACTTTCAAATACAAAAATTGTACAGACAGGACTCAACTCTATTGAGCTCTCACAATCTATATAGTTCTGTAATATAAAATCTATAGCATATCCATGAATAATATTAATATTCATATACAAAAATTTAATCGAAATTAAATTATTTACTTTACATAACTGTCGATGATGATATTAAACTTATATTGATAGAGATTTATATTTCAAGTTAATATAGATTGACTAGTGTAATATGGGTGTAGGTGATTGACATGAATTTAAGTCTTCTGAGCCATTGTACCACACTCAACAACCTCACTTCCACTTCTTACCATACTCCATTGGTAAGCCAACTACCACAATTGACAAAGTATAAATATTTCAGTTATTTTTCTCTTATTTAGTTCTGAAATTTTAGACCTTTTGAAGGGTATCGGTAAAAATATCGAAATTGAAATTAAATCATCGGCAAAAATCAATTTTAAAATTATATTTGTATGTATGTATGTACTTTCAAATTAAAATAAATTTTTATAACATTATTAAATAAAACAAAAATGAAATTATATAATATTTAAGTATTTATAATTATTTTCATCAATTAACAAAAACATAAGTTTAAATCAGTTCATTGAAAGCGAGTTGAAAGACTTCCATTTCCATTTTTAATATAATAAACTATTTCATAGCCAATTTATACATGTACAAATATGCGTGCGAACTATATGTGTAGATGCGTGCCCATTTTAACAAAAATTGTTTTCTAATTTTTCTAAAAATATAACACAAGCTTTCAATGATATTTCTAGAAATATATAAATATTTCTTTTCAGTATCAAGGAAGCTCTTTTTGAATAACGTGGTTTACATTTTGTGTAAAATTATATTTTAAAATAATAAATTTTTAAAGTCGTTATTTTTTATATTAAGTTTTTGTCAGAACATCAAAATAATTTGAGTAAGAAATTTAAAATTTTAAAATTTTAACCGTTTCTATATAAAACTTATAATAAATTCCGTTAAGAAATGTCAAATTACAAAACTCGAATTTTTGTAGTCTTGTAGCTTTCTACATCGATTCTCGATATTTTTTATTTATATACTATACACCACATATGCATGCATCCATCTGTTCTATTCTTATTTTTTGACAACTTCATTTCATTTGTTTACATTTTCCCGCTTAAATTTTTCAATTCCTAAAAACATTGTCAAATCGCGTGTATAATGTTTATGAAACATAATTGCTTTTTAATAATAGTTTAATTTAGTTTTAATTGTATTTTTTATATTTTAAAAATGTCTGCTCGTAGATTAACAAGACTTTCAAGTGTTAAAACCAAAGATATTATTGAGATTTCTGATGATGATGTTGAAAATCAATGTATAAATATTACACCAACTAGAAGAAGTACTTTGAATAAAATAATGAAAAAAACTACAAAAATTGAAGAACCTCGTACACCAGTTTCAACAAAAAAACGTCAGGTTAATAAAGATGACCAAAACGGAAAACAAGAACATAATTTAGATGTATCTCCACCAAAACAACAAAAAACCAAAAATGTTTCACCTCTATTTAGTCCTTCCAGACTTATGGATCGACTAAGTATTGAAGACGATGATGATGATGATGAAGATAATATTAAAAGTACAACAAAAAAAATAAATAAAACTGTTCCAAAAATTATTAATAAATATCATAGTGCTAGTAGAATATTAAATAGTGGTGAAACAAATAATTTGCCAGGTCGTGAAAAAGAATTAAAAGAATTAGAAATATTTTTAGATGAACATATTGAAAATGGTACATCAGGAAGTTTATATATATCAGGACAACCTGGTACTGGTAAAACAGCTTGTCTATCAAAATTAATTAAAACAGAAAAATTTGCTAATAAATTGAATAAAATCTATATTAATTGTACATCAATATCAACGGTCAGTAGTATTTATAATAAAATTAAAACTGAATTAAAAATCAAATCATCTGGTAAAACTACTGAAAAAGAGAGTTTAACTACAATTGAAAAATATTTAAAAACAAAACATAAACATATACTATTAGTATTGGATGAAATTGATCAATTATGTTCTACAAAACAATCAGTTTTATATACAATATTTGAATGGCCATCAAAAATACAACATCGTATTATATTAATTGGTATTGCAAATAGTTTAGATTTAACTGATCGAATGTTAGTTCGCTTAAATGCAAAATGTAATTTAAAACCAAAATTACTTCATTTTGCATCATATTCAAAACAACAAATTATCGATATATTTAAATCACGTTTAGAGGAAGCTAATGTTATGGATATATTTCCACCAGCTACAATACAATTATTAGCTGGTAAAGTTGCTGCAGTTAGTGGTGATGTTAGACGTGCACTTGATATTGGTAGACGTGTTATTGAAATGGCTGAAATAGATGGTCGAAATACTAAATTAAATATAAATGATTTGATATCACATCAAAATGATCAAAAAACAAAACATGATGGAGTTGATAATGAAGAAATTAAAGAAATTAAACCTGTTCAAGTGAAACAAGTTGCATCTGTTTTAAATAATGTTTATGGTACATCACAAAAACTTGATAATGATGCTGAATCAACTTTTCCATTACAACAGAAAATTTTACTATGTAGTTTGTTATTGATATTAAGTAAATGTAAAAATAAAGATGTTACTGTTGGACGATTACATGATGTTTATAAGAGAGTATGTAATAAAAATAAAATGTTATCTGTTGATCAAGCTGAATTTGCAGGTTTATGTGATCTAGTCGATACAAGAGGTATAATTCGATTAATTAAGAAAAAAGAACCAAGATTAAATAAAATTGTTTTACAATGGGATCAAACTGAAGTTATTGATACATTAAAAGATAAACAATTGATAGCTACTATTTTGGATGATGATTCATGTTTAGGAGGTCGCTGACAATAATACTAACAATTATTTTTTTTTAATAATAGATTTATATATCATATTAATTTGACTATTAAATATATATTTTTTTGTAATTTTTATATTAACTCATTTAAAAAATTTTAAATTAATTTTTTTTGTGTGCTAAAATAAAAATTTAAATTATAAACAGTTAATTAATTTAGCTTTTAAATTATAAAAACAATAATTGACCTATTTGAATTTTCTTATTTTAATAATAAAATGTAAATTAGTTTTTAAGATAGAAATTAGGTATAAAATTTGAAAAAATAAAATTTAATATGACTAATAGACAAATACTTTGTAAATATACATAGGTAATAAAATAAACATTAAAATTAAAACTCAAAAACAAAAACATCAAATTATTTATTAAATCATTAATGTTAAAAATAATACACATGAATTAAATTGACTATGAAAGTGAATATTTTTAATAGCATCATTTAACATTCATTTGCCTTTGAATATTATATTTCGTCATATTTAAAAATTACACAGCAACATGAAAAATATAATTTCTGTATTTTTACTTTCTTTTCTATATTTTATTTTATTTTTTTTTTCGTATATACACATGTACAACATACAAATTGTATATATAATTTTTTGTTTTTTTTTTTTTCAAAATTTGAAAATTGAATTTAGAAAAATAATTTTGAAATAGATATATATATATAATACATATACAATGTATATAGGATAATATTTTCATTGAAATAAATTTTCAAATGTGTAGGATGGAGAAAAAAAGAAAAGCTTTATATAAAAATTTTCATTGCTAAATTTTGTGTACTTCGGCTATTGCTGATGCTGTTAACTCTAATATGAAAATTGATCTATTTTCAGTTTTTGTTTTTTCATAAATTTAATTTACGCAAATAATATTTATCTTTCTTAAAATAAAAAAAAAAAACTTACGTAAGATAAAAAAAAAAAAAATAACATAATTTTTCTTGCAAAAGTTAACAAAAAAAAAAAAAAAAATAAAAAATAAAATCTATAGAGTTCACAAATTTTTTTTTTGTTTTTAAATTTTTTAAATTAAGAAGTGTGGAGGTTAAAATAATATTATTTATATTTAATTTATTTAATTTAAAAAAATTAAAACTCAAAATTAAAATATGTGTACGTATTTTAAAAAAATTATGTTTCCCAGCTGCTTTTTTAATGGTTATCAAACAATTATTTTATTTTATTTTTAATTTGATTAATAACAAAAATTAGTAAAATTCAACCTGTAACCCATTAAACAGACTAAAACTGATAAAAAAAACTAAAATAATATTTTGGACATAATTTCAATTCAAATTTAATTCACATATATGTAAAATTCTAATATGTATGTAATTCGTTAAACAGAATTGTTTATAACCATGGTGGTTTCTAATAATTTTTTCAAAAAAAAATTGTTTATAAAATTCTATTTCTAAAATTAGAAAATAAACAATAATTTTAATAATTAATTTTCTTTATGAGCAAATATTATTGAATTAAAGATTTTCTAATAGAAACTTATATTTTTTTAATTTTTTTTTTTTTAAATTTCGTTTAAAATATTTTAGCTATGTGTAATATTCGTGCAATGTATTATATATATATAGCATAATATTTTATAACTAAATGTTTAATAATTGAAGAAAAATTTAAAATTCAATTATAAAATAATATCTAAATATATATATATATATATACATCTGTATTTATATAAATATATTATAAGACTGCTTATTAAAACGTTGACCTAATATTTGCAAATGTATTTCAAATTTAATTTATTTTTTAATTTAATAAAAATTTTCTAAAATTTAAATACATGTCTTAATCTTTTTTATAATTATATTTTTATTTATTAATTTACATACATATTTATTTACCAAGTGAGAAACATTGTTCTTGTACAGTATTTAGACAAATGTTTAAAATTTAAGTTTAAAATATTATTTATTAATTAAATATAATTTGATTGCTATAGGTTGTTGTCTCATAACAAATGTTACCTATCAAAGTTGCTACATACATACTTTATTGTAAATAAAATTGTTTTCAAATCTACTTCACCTAAGATGGGAGCTTATAAAAATTAATATCAAACAAATGAAAGTCATACCTTTGAATAAATATACTGTATTTATAATATATACTCAATGGTCTAACAAAAATTAGTAAATATATACTGCCTTTGGTCTTACGCTAAAATATATAAACGTATTAAAATTAAATAATATACGATAATAGACCATTTAAGTATGTAAATACATGTATGTATTTTTTTTAATCAATTGCCTAAAATACAAAATTAATACCACACCTCAGATGCTAGACAAGGGTCCATAAATTAAATTTTAAAGTTAACAAGGGTCTTTAAAGTAAATTTGAAAATTTTGAAACTAAGAATGTTTGTATTTTATATATTATATGTATATGTAAACTCCACCTTCATAAATAATCCATTTCATTTAATTATTATCAAATTATATATCCAATTAAAATAAAAAAAAATAATGAAAACCATTTTTTACAATATTCAAGTTACAAGCTGGATTCGAGCCCAGTACTTTTCTTAAATATAATGTAATGACATATTTAATCAAGGACATTGTTAATTAAAAAAAATTATTTATTCATCAATCAATTTCAATTAAATTATTTGATTTGATTTATTATTTAACCAATACATGTAATGTATTCAAATTAAATTGGACCCCTTTAAACATGTTGATAAATCAATTAAAAATGAATCTTAATCAAATTAGTTTTCAATAAAAAATTTAATTTTTTTTTTACATTTCTAATCACAACTACAATAAATGTAGACTTTTTAATGTTGTAAGTCTAGTAATATTAATAATAGGATCTCTGAAATACTGTATCATCTTATGGTCAATTAAAATAATCCCTGTTGAGCTATTTACATTTTTAAGAGAAAACTAAATATTTTATTTAGATGTAGAGATAATCTAATTGGTAATAAAAACACTAATAATAATAATTATAATATACATTACAATAAATTCAATAATAAGATTTTAATTATCCGCCCAATATGATGTAGTGATTATTCGACTGCTAATGAGAAGGTTCCAAGCTCAAATAATACCCACTCAAGGCGTGCAATGCATAAACAATATTGAAAAAACAAAAACAAATATTGTTTGGGATTGATTGTATAATGCCAAGTCTCTACGTAAAAGTAGTTACGGCGGTGCTTATCACATACCATAAAAAATATCTAATATGAAAATCTTAAAATTTGAATTCAGATAACATCCAAATTTAAAATTTTATGTACTTTAATTATTTTATTCAAATTACTTAATTGAATTAAAATTAATATAATTTAACTCATACAGAATAGTGATTTACAAGCACTAGCTGCCAGAGGGTCTTTGATTTAAAATATTAAATAATTTATTAAGTAACATGTTTTTTATTTTTGTATGGCATATTTTATAATATACCTCCTTCACTGGATACGCCTATGGCCATTTTAAATATTATTATTTGAAATTAATAATAAATTTGTGAAATAAGTAAATATATTGACTATAAATGAAAATTTTCCAAAATGATTTCCATCATAATATTAATTTTATTTAAAAACTAATTTAATTTAAATTAGACAAACAGTTCTCCAGCTAGTTGGTTTATCTACTAGCTACTAGCTAGTTGGTTTATTATTTTATTTTCATTACAATTTTTACATAATCAACATTTTATAAGAATTTTAAAAAAATCATTTAAATCCAAATTTTAATATATTTTTGCTTGTTTATTGTTCTGAATTGTATAAGTTCAAATCAGATTTAAGTGATTGCCCTGCAGTTTTGCCGACTACCTTATGGTGCTTGTCTTATTTTTGTTTTTTTCAATAAATTAATACTAAATAATTTGCTTCGTCAAGTTCATAGACTTGCAATTTTAAACAACCAAACTGAGTGAAGTACAATATAGATCCGAAAAGGATCAAGTCTACCACCGTTAAAAAAAATATGATTTTCTTCCATTACAAGACTGAGCATATTTTATACTTTTCATAAAATACCATACTTATTTATTTAGTTTACTTTTAGTTATTAGAGTTTAATTATTTTATAAATTTATTTGAACTTATTTCAGTAGCTCTGTCATATTAAACTGTATCAAATCCGATTGTCCAACAATCAAGTGCAATTTAATTATTTACTTGGTTTGATCCATTTAATAAATTTACAGTTGGTTTTACGCACTAAGTGCAAATTTGTCACATTAAAGTGTATTAAATCCTAATGTCCAACAATCAAGTCCAATTTAATTGTTAACTTGATTTAATCCATTTAATAAGTTTACTGTTGGTTTTCCGCACTAACTAAGCGATTTTGGGACAATTTGATTTGATAGACTTGTCATATTAAAGTCTATCAAATCCAATTGTCCCAAAATCAAGTCCAATTTAATTGTTAACTTGATTTGATCCATTTAATAAATTTACCGTTGGTTACTAAGTACGAATTTGATTTGGTTTTTATAACTCACATCTAATAGTAATAGGTGCTGTGTTTTGTTACGAACGAAACTACTCTTTTGACTTTTTTTTTAAATTTCTAGTTTATTTTTAAATATACCTTTTTTAAATTTTAAAATTCTGATTTATTAATTTAAAAACAAACTATCTGTGAATAGGATTGGAAATATTTTCATATTAAGTAATTCTCTCTTCTTTTTCAATGTCACATACAAATCACAATATCATAAATGGGGCTTAAGTCTCTTATTTTTTCCTTTCTAATTTTTTTTAACCTTCTTTTAACAGGGGTTAGCCATTATTAGCCAAAACTTAGACTAGAAAAAATTGTATACTTTTGTACCGTTGACATTTGAATGGTTAAGAGAATAGAAAAAGAAGAAAGATAACGGGTCGGCCGGCGGGCTTATATAAGACTTAATTCCAAACCAGTACCGAATTGTGATGTAAAATTATGAATTTTGAGACAGCTGAAATGTAAAAAAATAAAATATTTCCATTCGTTGAAAATTTGTAAAAAAATTGTAAAAATAACAAAAAATTTAAACAATTTAAATAATTACGATTGAATAAAAATTATATGTATAGAAGTAAAAAAATGATTCCATAGAAGTCTATTGAGTTTCAGAGCCTAAAAATTTTAAGGTATTTTTTTTAAAAAGTTTTTTACTGGATATTACTGGGTGAGCAGTGCCCAAATTGTCCAATAAAATAAATCGCCACTGTTTAAAACCATTATTTTTTTCGAATAGTTAGAAGAAAAAGTAGAAAGAAGTAGGAGAAATGCTCGGGGGGATAATATAATATTTAATTATATAATAAAATCATTTTTATCTTAACTGTTAAGATAATTTTTTTTACATAACTGTTTTAAATTGAAAAATTAAAAATTAGGTTTAGAATTGAGATAGCTTATTTTCTTACTTGATGTTGAATTGGTTCATTCATGTCGGGTACTTCACGCCAGTAAACTGGTCTGCCATTTTTGAATGTAACGTATGTGTTTTGCATGTTGATAATCCTTTATTTTATTTATTAAATTTTTTTTTTGATTTTGTGTTTTTATTTTTTTTTTTTTGTTTTTTAAATATATGAAAATATATTAAAAAATAAAATTATTGAAGTAAATAAAAATTTTTTTTTTTTTTTAATTTAAAATAATTTATTATTATTATATATATATAAACTTATCAAATTACTCAAAATTTTATTTTTATATTACTTTATATCACTTTATATAACAAGAAAATAATAATAAATTTTTCGAAAATTTTATTTTCGAAATTTTAATTTATTTTTATATTTTTTTTTTGGATTTTTATTTTATAATTAATTATTTTTATACAAAATTGCTTTCTTTACAATTAACTAAAAATTATTTTTAAAATAATTTACATGTATATTATTTTTAACATTTTTTCTTTAATAAAAAAAAATATATATATATACTTATGTATATATATTTATATAAATTTCAAAAATAAGTTTCGAAAAATTTTAAAAATTTATGTTATACATATTATTAAAAAATATATATATATATATATATTAAATAAATTAAATTATTTATATAATTTACTTATTTTTGAGTAATTTTTTTGCACTTTATTATAATTTAATAAAACAAAAACAAGACATATAATAATGGTATATATTATATGTATATATATAAATAAATCAAAAATAAGAACCTTTATTGTTTTCTTCCGAATTTAAAAATTATTATTATTATTCTTTTTTTTTTCAAAAAGAAAAAAAAAACCTATCAAATCCTTAAAATTAATTAAAGTGAAGATTAAAATTTTAAAACTCAGTAATGATGTAATTCGTTCGTGTGGAATGAGCGATCTTTACGAAACAATTTTCCGAAAGCAACTGACTTAGCAATGAAATTGAATATTTTTTTCTGATGAAAAATTAAAAATTAATTTTTTTTGTTTTGTTAAAATTTCCACAAAATATTTAAAATTGAAAATAAAAAAAAAAAAAAAAAAAATTATTTAAGTTTATTTTTAATGTTTTTACTTTTCTTTTGTTTATTAAAAAAAAATTATTATTATTTTTTTTTTATTTTTTTGTTTTTTTTTTTTGTTTTAGTGAGGATATTCTAAAATAATATATTTATTCCAAATATTCAAAATTTTCAAAAGCTTCAAATTTTATATAGCTACATATTAAATTATATTAAATAGAAAAGCTTTGCAAAATTTTTAAAATATCAAAAATAAAAAATCATACAAAATTATTAAAAGTTTACAGAGGCTATACAAAAACAAATAAAAAAAAAACTTTCGATTGGAAATAAAATTTTTGATTTTGAAAAAAATAAAATTAATTTCTAATACTAATGTTTTAAATATTTTTTTTATATATTATATATATATATAAATTTCCTTTTTATTCAAATACTTAATAATATGTTTTTATATTTAGTAGGTTTCTGTTCAAGGTGAAATATTATCCTACTCTTTTAAAATATGTATATATATATATATATATATATATATTTTTTTTTTCAAAATTTGCAAATAACATTTTTAATATTTAATTTTAAATTCAATTATTTGATTTAATAATATTTAATTTAATTAATTTTTTTTTTAGTGAATATTTATTTTTGTTTATTTTTTTTATAAATGTTATGAGTTCATGGGTTCAATCGAATCCCACTTATTTATACTACATCATCTTATTCTAAAATCCACTTTTAAATTTATGCATACATTTGAAATTTTATACTTTCTGAGCTATACATTCGTTTATAATATATAGGTACATATATTATATATATATTACTTTCCGCCAACGTATACCCCGCATGGGGTTACAGGATAAGGATGATATGTGCTACTCTTTTTGGAGGTATATAGGTACATTTATTCTCTAGCGGTTTGTCTCTGCACTGGACATTCCAGAATATGTGTTTGAATGTGAAGCCTTCATCAGCAAAATGTGCAGGTTGGTTGATTTGTTCCATTGAAAAGATGTTTGTGAGTCGCTAGTGAACTACCAAATCTGATTCTGGCCATCTTTACTCCTAGCTGTCTATAACAATAAATATAAGACCCTATAACATCTTTAATCCTAGCTGTCTATTGCTGTTAATGTGTACGCGGTCTTATTGTCGTTTGATCATTGCAAACTTCTAAACGAGATGGACCATGTAGCCAGTATTTTTGCTTCATTTCTTTAACCTCAATAATTGTGATTTTTCTACAACACTTAGACTATCCGTGTAAAGGATGAGAGGTATACCTGCATTCTTTGCCATGTCGATGGCTTCGAGTATATGAACTATTGTTCTGCCACATATGAATGGCAATGATTAGGTAATGTTACTGCCAGTAGGAGCTTCTTGTCTCAGAATATCCATAAGTATTTATTTATTTATTTATAAATCAGGTTATTGAACCTTTTTAAGCCCTTTTTCTTTCGGCATGTAGGTCTATTTATTTTTATTTTTGTCACTTATTTTATTCCATTGACAAGTAGAGTATTTGACCACGTCGAAAAACCCATAAGGTATTTTTTGCTTGCATCGGGAATTGAATTTGAGACCTTTTAACTACTTACATCATGCAGAAAGATTAGGATTATTATAGAAATATAAATTAAAAATTCAGTTAGTAGAACCAGATGATAACTACATTATCAAGTCTTATACCACATATACTTTATACCAATAACTCATAGATCAGTCTAATCACAATGAAGATCACAAATGTGTCACAGTTGAATATGGTTATTCTCAATAGCTTAAGATCTGTACTATGAATCAAGTGTACATCATATATAACTGAAACCCTTGACAAATGATGTCATAGAATTTGGAAATGGCTAGACTGATAGTATAGAATTATTATGATAGCTTAAATCTATTATTGGGTGTCTTTTAGAGTTCCCTACCAACCATTTATAAAACAAAATCAAAATCATTTCATTATTTAGCAATCTCATCACAAATCACAAAATCATATACTCTGAAATTTTTAAACCAAAAAAACAAATTAGTTATTTTAATATTCAGTTTATTCTTTTTAATTAGGAGCTAAATGGATCACCTACATTTTTAATGATTCAGTTTTTATTTAAAATGTTTTTAAATGTTTTCTATGATAGCTTTAGAATGTTTAAGAAATTAAAATTTTAATTAATTAAGGTGAAATATAAAAGTTTGATACAAAATAAAAATAAATTTAATTCTTAACTAGGAATTTTCTCACAATATTAACGTTTGATATTAGGAAAGATCTCGTAAATATTTAGAAAATTTCTAAAATAAAAACAATCAAAAAATTTGTATTGCATTAAAAATTTTAAGATTTTTAAAAATTAATTTTAATGTGAAAATACTATTGTTTAAATTTATAATAGAATAGATTTCGTAATCCACCTGTCCAACTAATAAAATATTAATTTTGAATTTGTTTTACTGGACTGCATCCAAGTTCAATAAAGAAAAACATTTAAGGCCTTCGACACAATCAAAATTTTCTCATTATCGAGTTCTTATTATTCTATAAAATAATCTATATTTTTTATTTAACAATCTAAAGTCTATGCTCTCATGGGAGTAATAAATAGTTTTAATCATATAGAAAATCATTCGGAAGTTTTTCAATAATTTTTTTTCACTTTTATCAGTTCTCAGAAGTAAAAATAAAGATTTGCTTATCTACTCATCTTTGTGTGATTCATACCAGTACCACGTAAAATAATTTTTTATATTTCATATTTCTCTGAGTTCATTACCATTTCTAGCACTATTATTTTTGAATATTGTATAAATTTAGATTTTAAATAATCTTCCGGGTAGATTATCTTGTCTTATTATTAATCTAAATTTATACAATATTCAAAAATAATAGTGATGCTAGAAATAGTAATGAACCCAGAGATTACTCTAAGCTTGATTAGTGACGTTATAAGAATATTTAAAATAAAATATACATAATGATAAAAATAAAAAAATAAAATAAAATAACGGACGAATTTGAAATAAAAAAAGGAGTCAGACAAGATTATGCTCTGTCAACAACAATTTTCAATCTGATGCTTCACCACGCAATAAAAGATTTAGACAGAATCGGACACATATCTATAATAGGTGCGTATGCTGACGCTATTGCTATTGAAGCAACATCCTTTGACGAATTAAAAGAAATATTTCTGACTTTAGAAAAAGAAGCTGCTACTGCCTTTTCAGGTCAAAAATTTTAGCCAGGACAATTAAATTATGAATGTACAAGACCATAATACAACCGGTCGTAACATACGGATGCGAAGCATGGACCATGACAATTAGTGACGAAAAGAAATTGAAAGTATTCGAAAGAAGAATACTGAGAAAAATATTTGGTCCCAAAATAAATGACGATGGTGAATACCAAATCAGATCAAACGAGAAGCTAAAACCACTAATTGAAGGACACAATATTGTTAAATTTATTAAGGCTAAAATGGGCAGGTCATGTGGTGAGGATGAATGATCAAAGGATGCCAAAAAGAATATTAGACGCAGTACCGTACAATGCAAGAGCAAGAGGTAGACCAAGATCAAGATGGCTGGACGAAGTCGAGGGCAACTGTCGAAAGATTGGTGTAGAACCATGTGATGATGATACATAATGGTACGCAAGCATTGTCAGAACAATATACTCCCATCAAATGGTTTTCTAAAGAACCTGTAAAGATGAAGAAGATGATGGATCAAATAATTCATCATCTTCTCTGCACCTTATTTATAAAAGAACTAGATGTCTACTTTCGAAACTCACTAATACTTATATGTAGCAAAATTAAATACCTCCAACGCATTGGATTGGACGAGTGCGATCCATGGCAATGATTTTAATTCCGTAATGCCAACCTTTTACCTATTATAAATAATACCTAACACCATATGTATTGCTTAAGTTATCTTACTATAACTAATCGAAAGGTCCCGGATTCGAATCCCGGTCAGAGTATGGATGTTAAATTTAATTTTTCTTTAAACAAATGAAATTTTATAAAATTTGTTCAGAGTATAATTTGGTATCAACTTGAATAAAATTGAACTATGCTATTAGATTTAATTTATTCCGAGAGGGATACAGTCCATACATCACCTCAGCCGCAAATGTTCTTATTGTGATAAACTAGGCTATTTAAAAAAGATTATTTCCTGATCATAATAGTAGTTTTTCATTGAAAAAATTGTTTTCGTTCCACTATAGATTATATATTCTACCTAAAAATTACTAATAATAAGATTAAAAAATAACTCGGAGTAAAGCTATTTAAATAGTATTAACCCTTAAATGCATGATTTTTCTTTTTCCATTGAAAAAAAAATATTTGAGTATATTTCGGCTCCCTGAAGCCAACCCAAAATGTATTTAAAAAATCAAATTGAACCTTTGGAAAAGCTAAAAATTGATGATGATGCAGATCTGAAACAGTATGCATTTAAGGGTTAATGAATAGAATGGGCTATTCATCTAATCAATGACCCAAATGTCACAGCATATCTTGCTCCTCTTGGACGAGTCGGAGCTCTCTCACTTTTTTTTATAGATATCTCGTAGGCATCGGCACATGCTTAGTGGAAATTAAATTTATATTACCACCACTTAAGCGATTCCCCCCGAGAAAATGAAGGGCAGCATGTGCTCATCTCTACAGTAGTAAAAAAAAATTGCGAATTAAAATACATCGATCTACTATGTTGAGAGTAATGGGATTTTAATGTGTTAAGTTATATTGAAATTAGTATTAATTTCGACATAAAGTGTTATTTATTTATTTATTTATTTACTTTTATGTATGTTATACAATGAGACGATTAGTCTCTACAATGTGTATAATCAAGTTAGGTGAATAGAAAATAATTGAAATATTATAACTAAAAAGAAATTAAATACAATAGAAAATAGGAAATAGAAACTTAAACTAAAATATACAAAATTAAATAAAACTAAGATGAAAAACATAATAAGAAAATCTGAGAATAAAATTACAATATGTCAAAAATTAAATTACTGGTAACAAACTCTTAAAATACTCGAAACAGAGTCGACTAAATGAACGGTGCGTAGAAGCACGCCTTATAGCAATCGGAAGTGAGTCCCACAAAGATACTACCTTAACAAAAAAAGATAAGTTTCTCAATCTACAATGATGACGAGCGATATTTATTGACATAGATCTCAGCGATCTACCGTAGTCAAGAGTTTATTATAAATATAAGAAAGAAACCCGGAAGATAATATAACATTGAATAGAAAGCAGACATATTTAAAATTTAAGTAATTATTAAATGTGCAGTCTAGAATGCACTTAGAGACATCAGAGATGCTGACATATTTGCGACGATTAGTGACATACATCGTACATGCATTGAAGATAACATTTAATATTGAACTATCATTAGCACTCATTGATGAGTACACAACATCACAATACAAAAAGTGTTTAGAGTGACTTAACATGTTGACATTTAGTTCTTAAAGAAATGACGACTGAAAACTTCCAAAGTTGACGAAGGATTGGATACACTCTGTTACAATATAAGTAATATGTTCCGACCAACTTAAAGTTTTGTTAAATATAAAACCCAGATTTTTGCCATTATTTACAAATGGTACAATACTATTGTTAAGTTTCAAAGGTGGAAAATTATAGAGAAAATCTTTCGAATATATAACAATAGCTTGTGATTTGGTGGGATTCAGCATGAGTTGGTTAGTTGAAGCCCAACATTCAATTTACCAATATAATGTTCAATCTGCGCATCGTCGGCATAAAGACGACAATTAGCTTCTTTTAAGCAACTCGAAATATTATTGATAAATACACTGAACAGTAAAGACCCTAAGATAGAGGTTTGAGGGATGCCACTTTCTACTTGAAGCTGATCAGAGGTAGAGTCATTGAGGAATACAGACTGAGATCGGCTCAGAAGATAATTTTTAATTAAGTTAACACCAGAAACATGAAATCCAAAGCCATATGACAAATTACTGCACAATAGGTGGTGATTTACAGAGTTAAATGACTTTAACAAATCCAGTAGTAACAAGGTGGGAGCGTACGGGAGTTATTATCAACTGCACTAGAAATATTGTCTACGACTTCAAGAAGAGTGGTTTTTGTAGTGTGATTCAAAAAATAGACCATGATCTTCAATATATCGCGAGGCCTGATTATGCACAAAAAATTCAAAAGCCTTAGAGGGGCCACAAAGAATATACTAATGGGCCTAAGATCAGCGATTTCAGAATTAGGTTTTTGAGAAATGGGAATAATTTTTGCAATTTTTCAAGTTCTAGGATAATAAGACGTAGTTAAAATAGAATTGAAGATTAAGAAGAATTGAAGATTAGGTATTATACTTTAATCTCATTGTAAAGTTTATACATATATTCATGAATCAAGCGATTCAGAAAACAACTACAATACAATTATACCAAAACATTTACATTTCTTTTTATATAAAATCGTACCTGAAAGAACTGCTTCTGTGCAATTGCACAGGGGATTCACTAGTATTAGATAAATTAATATAGAAAAAAGGGAAAATTATTTTTTCTATCTCCCGTGAAATTTATTTTGGTAAGTTACGATATAATGATTATCTACATATCACCATTAAAATGAAAAAAAAAAATGGATGGAAAAAATGTTCAGTGGCAGATTCGTGCAAAAATTTATTCTTCTTTATTGATTCAATTAGGTACCAGCTATGATAAAATCTCCAATCATTTTAATCAATGGAGAATTTAAAAATATAATAAAATTAAAATGATTTAAAAAATAATTTGGTCTAATACAATTTTCTTCAATGAAGCCAAAAATTAAATTATCATTTTCTTCTATATCCTTCAATTTACAATATATTCTAAATTAAAAATAAAAATAATATCAGAAAAATAAAATTAAATATGTAAAAATCTCACCAATAACACCACAATATATTAGTCTTAGTTGTTTACCCCCAATAACCAAATGTTATGCACAATATTTATCTATACACCATGAAAATTATTACTTTTCATAATAATACCATTTCACAAATTTATAATTGGAAAAACTCGTAAAAAGAAAAAACAAGGAAAACAAAATGAAAAATTAAAAATAAAATTGTTAATTGTAAACATTTTCTTTGGAATTCCTAATAAAATTTAAATTTTTAAGTTTTTTTTTTTACATATTTTTGTTGTTGTTTTTATTACCAAATTTTAATTAGTAAATACATATGTATATCTAAATTTACATACTGACCAATCCATTTGAAAATTTGTTGTATCACATCTAGAGTATTAACATTTTTGATTATTTTGTTTAAACATAAATGAAGTTATAATAATTGTTAATAGTATAGGTATGAATGAAAGCACGTTTACAACAAATCAACTCTAATAAGTTTAGTCGAATTTATTTGATTGTCTAGAAAATATGAAATTGAAGGGAATATAGTATATACGGACTTTAGAAAATTTATTTAAATGTAGATGTAGAAAATAACATATAGATGGAGAAACCTCCAAAACTTAAGCCGCAAAAACTTCGTCACAATGACTAGACTGCAAATAGAGGTCACACACAAACAGTTTAACCTATTTAATGGCCCATAACAAACAAACTAACTGTTGAACTACTGTATAAAGTTGTCCCATAGGATTCATAATCAGAATACAGCATATTCTTCAGATGTACAACCAGCCTTGTACAACAATGTAAAAATCGAGCTTGGTATTACAGGGTTGAAAAGTCTGAAAGTAGAAACAACTGTGGTTGCAGGAAAAGTCATTTAATTCTTGGGCAGAATTAAAATGATCGATTTAATATAACACCAGGTGCGTTCGAGTCAAATCACCTTTTTTACTTTTAGGATGTAGTATATTGTAGTATATAAGGCAATACTAACTTGGTAATGGGCATAAATGGAAAATAAATTATTAAATTTCGTTTAATTAGTTTTGATACTTTTTAAATAGTATTTTTTACAACTATAGTCTTCTATATGGCTCCCTCGAATCAACGCCCCAAGTGTTATCGCCGCAAAAACAAAATCAAGTAAGACTGTAAAATTTGTATGGATCTTGGGACTTTATTTTATTATGAAATAAAATCCAAAAATTGCCCAAAATGGATTTTGATACCCAACCCAACTTAATGAAGTTTTTTAAACATCATCATCAATGTCCTGCAACCCCATCCGTTGGGCATAGGGCGGAACATTGAAATAAGATAATTAGTATTGAATTTTAATGCGGTAAGACATGGGGCGTTAATTCGTGAAGTCATCTACTATCACGTAAGTTTCCTAAAGTCCTTATTGAAACCAGGCTTCGATTCATTGTAATTCTTTAAGAATCTGAATTAATTAGATAGAACAATAAAGATTTATTACTATAAAAATTATATAAACTATAAACATTTACGTTAAAATTTTGATCGATTTTTATAACTCACAGATATATTAATAATAAATATCTTTTAATAAGTTATAAAATCAACCAAAGTAAAAATCAGAATAATCAGTGATGATTGAAACAGCTCCTAAAACTTCTTGTTAATAACGGTTTATTTGAACCATCAAAAATTTATAAATCTGTATATGAACCACATTTTGATGCTTACTAAATCACTTAGAACTGATAATCGATGATAATTTAGAGATTATTACCGATGATGAACCCTCAGATGGATATTCGTTTTCGAAAAGATGTTATGGAAATCTGGGGCGATAAGCAGCGGCCCCATGTTAATACAAGAAGTCGTTTCAAATATAGCTATAATGAAGCTTTTAAGTATACAATTCAGAGCTAACAAAATCAATTAACAGAAATATCTAACTTATGATCTAACCTAGTCTAGGAGACCTCTGAAAAGTACCTAATATCAATATCCAAACTGTTTTGAAAAATTGAAGTAATGATTTTAATTCAGGTCGGGTTCAAAATTTCACTCTTTAAAATATAGTTTTTTAAAATCTTGCTTTTTTTAAATTTTATAAAAATTCTGAAAAAATGAGATACCCGGTTTTTGTAGCCAACAGCGGCTATGTATAAAAATAATTAAGTTAAATATTCTGAAAATGGTTATGTCCCGTCTTGGTATCCAATAGCGACTACGCATAAAAATAATTAAGACAAATATTCTAAAATTAAAGCGCAAATTTGAAAAGCAAAATTTTAAAAAAAGAAATTTCAAGAGACGACATTTCGTTACTTTCCCTTTTAATTCATTCGCTAGTGCTACCAAAATACGAATTGAAGGGCTTGCAAAAACCAATAGTTTTAATAATTTTTGATAAATTAAAAAAAACAGTTTAAATGTTTTTGGGTTTAATTTCAATTAAACATTTTTAAACAATATTATTTTTATGTTGTTACGCGTGCTTGGACACAACTTCCTAAGAAATAATTATTTATTTAAAGCTAAGTTAGTTTTTAAGTTTTAAAACTATACACGAAATTCTTATCAAGAATGAAATAGCTTCAGGAGCTAAAAACTCATTTAACTGACCCCCAAATCTTTATTTATTTAGAGTTTTGTATTAGAATTAACGGTTATATAATTCTAACACGAATCAATAAATCTGTACCGTAAGTTATTAACGGTAACGGGTAGATACATTATTTTTGCACCAATCGAAAGACCTAATTTTTCTAAACAAAATAGAATGTATAACATAAAAAATGATAAAAGTGGAGTTACCTCCTTTTTGCTGCAGGCCCACAAATTGAAATAAGAAAATTTTCCAAAGAAGTTTAACCCAAATAGCAAAATTCAATGACGGTTATTCCTAGATAAATCAAAATTATATTAACAGCTCCGATCAGTTCTATATTTAATGGAAAAAAATTAAAAATTGAAATTGTGAGGTCTAATACAAATTGTATACCTATATCTATTTAATATTCACAAAGAAAATTGTTAAAAATCAAAAATCAATTTTTAAATACTTTCAGAAAACTTAATTCACACTTGTCTGTGTGTTAAAAACAAAATAAAAACATAAATTTATTTTATTTTTAATTTTGTAATTTTTTAAAAAACAATTTTCTTTTTTCTCACTTTGAAAATTGTTTCTTGTTTGTTTTTTTTTTTTTTTTTAAATTCAATTAGAAAAGTCTTAGACATGTATCCACTCATATCAATGAATATAAAATACATAAATTTACATAAATTTTGTTCAAAAAAAAAAAATGTCATATAAAGCAGCAGTGGCAGAAGCATGTAAAATTTTCATGTCGTGTGGGATTTTCATAGATGTACATATGTACATTATAAATATATATATAAATATATATATTCTAAAATGATGATTATTTTTCTAAAAGTATGTCCTTGACCGCATTCATTCAGGTTATTCAGTGGAAAATTATATATGAGGGCTTTTTTTTTTTCATAATTTCATATATACATATATACATTTTTATATATATATATATTTTAATTTGTATTTTTATTTTATGATGGAACTTCGCCCAAAACAAAACACAAAACACAAAAAAAAATGAACTGATTTTGATATGCGTATATGAAAATAGTCGTTTCAAAAATTTTCTAAAGATTTGTAATTTTTAATGAAGAGAATATATTTTTTGTATAATTTTGTGATTGAGGACATGTCTTTCAACCGTCATTAACAAAATTAATATAATAATGTGTTTCTTTTTGGATTATGATGCACTAAAATAAAAACAAAAAATAATAAAAAAAAAAACAATTTTTTATTTTTATTTAATTACAAAATATCTAAAATAAGATTTTCTTTAAATATCATGAATTTGAACTTGACTGCAACAGCAGGTGAAATTTTGTTTTTGTTTTTTTATTTTTATTTTTTTGTTTTTATTTTCGTTCAACAAAGTTAATTAAAATTTGAAAATGATTGAATAGTGAAAATTAGTAGAAGAATGCAAAGAAATTGGGTGGGTCGTTGATAGTGATTTTAGTTAGAGATTAAGATATAGAAATTATTTAATTTTTAAGATATAAAAATAATTTCTTAATTTTATTTTAAATTTTTTTAATTACATAAATTATTTAAATTACAATTCAAGTTGAAGTAAATAAATATACAATATATATATATTTATCCCAAATTAAGCAAAACAATTTATTAAATCAAAAAAAAAATAAAGTTCTAGTATATTTTTAGGTTATATTTAAATCTTGGCTACCACAAGGTGTACCATAATGCTTATCACTTTCTCCCATTTTATACAACTTTATAGATTTACCGAGTCCTCCAAATTGTTATATACAAGTTTATATGCAGACGATACTGCCCTATTATCATCTTTCCTAAATGTCCAAACGAAATAATAAATAATCATGAAAATGGTTTCAAAATAATTCAAGAATTTTTTTACAAATGAAAAATTAAAATCAATGGCATAAAAACGAACTCAATTTCCTTCACAAAAAGAAGATCAATTTTACTTGCCTAACCGAAACTTACTATTAAATAATACTGAAATAATATGAGAAAGAAATGATAATAAATATTTTGGTATACATTTTGACAAAAAATTTAAAACACATACAGCTAAGCAGTGCCTATCCGTACATGTTGGCCGCCCGTGTGCAGATTCGAATTTGTCGCCGCATTTTTAAATATAAAACAAACAAAAATAGTAAAACTCTTGCAAATTTGTTATAAATTAAAAAATTATCAATAAAAAATTGAAATTAAAATAACAAAACAGTTAAAATTAAACAAAAACATAGACATATCTCTCAATACTTTAAAGAATAAGTAGATATATATATCACTTGATAAAAGATATTCAAATAAAAATTATAATTTCAAATTTTTGCTCTTCGTGTTTTGAGATCAGCAAATTTTTTAATTACATCATATATTTCTAGTTTTTCACATAGCTCATGTTCTATAGAAAATAGTTGCTAAACTGTCTAGTATGTTTTGTGACATGGTGCTTCTTAAATAATTTTTAATTATTTTTAATTTAGAAAATGACATTTCCCCTCGTAGCAACAGATACTGGTAATATGGTAATGTTAATAGTATTCTTAATGCTAGTGGTTAAAATTATAATTATATGAATTTAGTAACTGGAATCGATCGTTTAATGAGCTTATTGTTGTGTCCAATATTGGGAAATAAAAATTAACTTTAAAATGCATTTGTGCATTGCCAAAACTTTCGTCAAGATAACATATTCATAATTGCCTTCGTATTTTTCGATGGCGAATAGCTTAAACATTTGGAGACTCAGGTTGTACTTCCATTATTTCAGCTACTAATTTTGATTCGATTCAAATCGGCATATCCGTCAAACCGCTTGTTTTTTAAATAATTATTAAAATTATTCAAATAACCGATACACGATTTAATATTTAATGTAGGGTTTTGTAGCATTTTACTTACATAATTGACTTTATGTAATATGAATTTAAACGATTTCAATTTAGTCGCTAAACATTTTGCTTGATGATGTCGTTTTTATATCTTTATTTTCGGCCTCAATTAGTCCCAATAAAGAATCGTATATTCCACCCATGTGGTGTCTTAGAGCCAGTAAAGCCTCAATACGACTTTCTCATCTTGTACAGGCTTTAAAACAAATTTTTTATTATTCTTTTTCAAAACACATCACCTCTGGGTGGAAGATTTCCTGCTCATAATGGTCTATTGTAGTTTTATTACCAATGGACTTACTTAGCTCTTTCCATTTTTAATAGGTATTCATGTGAGACGCGCTTGTTTAATGTCTAATTAAAAATTGAGATTCATATTTCCAATCTGAAAATCCGTCTGTAGCCAACAAATTATCTTGAAAGCCAAATAATTTAAATGAAAAACAGAATACTTTGTTTTTTGAAATAGAATACAGCAACCAATTTCGTATAAGTACATATATTTCTGACCATTTAAAAACGTACACTTATAATATTTATATAATAATAATATATAATAAAACAGTGCAAGAAATTCAATTTTCTTTCAAAAAGGTTTCCGAAAAGAGTTGTTGTAACAAAAACGAAAAGAAAAAATAAATAGAAATATAAATTTCATAAATACCAAAATGGTAGTTAAATATTGGTACAATAAATATTTATTATTGAATTTACCACCCCCTAAATGTATGCGGTGCACACATCCGTCATATGAACCTGCAACTAAGATAGTCTATAAAATAGATTTATATATAAAAATCTTATATCCAATTATAAATAAAAAACCCAGGTTAAGTGTTGAAAATAAATTATTAATATTTAAAGTAATTTTTGGCAATATTCTTTTGTACGCCTTCCGTATTTGAAAGAGTGCTGCAAAACAAACTTAAATCTGCTACAAAGAAAAGAAAATGTGATTCTAAGATTAATTTTGGTTAAACCAGTTAAACCATTTTATTTTTTCACCAATAGATTGCATAACATATAGCAAATATTAATACTGCTTTCGAACAAATAAAAAATATATCGCCTGCCTTTCTAGAGAGCTGTCTAAATGCAGAAAATCCGATAATAAGACCGATTGTAAAATAAGGTTTTACTAATTATGTTTTTCTTCTTTTCTTTTGCTTATGTTTAAGTTAGATGTTAAGCTTTAGGATAAAAAAAAATCGATTAAAATGGTTTTACTTGCCATCTTCCGTTAAAAAAATATATTATAAATAGAAAAGAGTTCAGGTTAGTATAAGTCAATTATAATTGTCATCATGACAATGTCATGTAGACATGTTGTACTAATGTATTTATACCTACATGACATTGTCATTGTCACAAGCTCTTAATTATTGAAATTAGAAAAAAAGAAAAATTGTATATAGTGAAATTAAGGCATAATAAATAAATAGTCATAACAATAATAAAATTCTAGTGTATTTTTAAGCTACATTTAAATTTTTGGCTATATGAGAGATCTATGAATTTTGATCGCATATATAAATTGATATTAATAACAAAATCAAAAAGTAATAGAACCAACTATGGCGGCTGTTCTAGAGCATGTTTATCAGCTTTTTAAAAGGGGAAGGAGTCATTATTTACAAATTTAAAAAAAATTGTATTAACTAAATCGAGGGTGTTCTATCGATTAGTGGTATTTTCAACTTCCGGAAAGAACCGCAAATCGGTTTTTTAAGACTAAAAACTTAATCGAAATCGAAATTTTCAAATGGGAAGGGGTATTTTTTAATACAAAATCTGATGCTACGACAAAAAATAAGAAAATTATGTTAAATGAGAACAAAATATTCAAAAATGTGTTGGATAACATAAACCAAAATTTAGCTATCAATTCAAAAATTACTTTAAAGCTGTTACCACCAAAAATGATATCGTGTCGTTACCAAAAATTGAAATTCCAAAAACTAAAATTTTTCCAAAATTCTATTATGTAAGAGTATATTACATTTTACTTTTTTTGGGTTATCGTATTTAACTCAAACGGGATATTCCGAGACAAAAAATCTAAAAAAAAGAAAATTCCAAAACTTTATTCCAAAAAAAAAAAACATAATTAACAAACAAAATTCCAGAAACTATAACTATATATTATTCCAAAATTCCATTATATTGTCAGCTCTGAATTAGAAGAGATTTTATATAGTCGTTTACAAAACCGACGGGTATTCCCCTTTTTCCTTTAAATATATGTACTTAATTTTAAATTATAATCTTAGAGAGTCATTTATGAATTTTTGGATCTATTTTTGTGAAATTTTGTTAGAAATAATGTAATGTTGGATTTTTGAAACTGGAATTTCTATTTTTGAAATATTTTTTTTTTAAATTATGTAAATCGTATTTTTTGTTTGGAATAATCCAACCATATCCTAGCTATGAGAATAAACAATAAACAACACCACGGAACACGGAACATCTAAGGTTGTAAGACGAACAAATAGAATTTGTGAACGATTTCTGCTACTTGGGAAGTATAATAGCAACTAGTGGTGGGGCTCAAGAAAATGTAGCAAATAGATTAAAGATAGCAAGAGCAGCATTTGGAAGATTGCAACCGATGTGGAGGAACAGCCAAATATCCAGAGCAACTAAACTTAGAATATTCCGGTCTTGTGTAAAATCAATCCTGACATACGGCAGCGAAACTTGGTTAACATCAAAAATTATCAACCAAGAAGTTACAAGTCTTCATTAATAAATGTCTAAGGATAATTCTGGCCAAACACAATAAGCAACAAGAACCTCTGGATACTAACCGGCGAAGAACCCATAGCGAAACAAATTAGAAGAAGGAAATGGAGATGGATAGGCCACACACTCAGAAAGCCATCAAACAACATCGCGCGTATGACCTTAGAATGGAACCCACAAGGCACAAGAAGACCCGGTCGCCCAAGGAACACCTGGCGTAGGACCACAAAACAAGAGCTTGAAAAAACAAACATAACGTGGGAACAAGCGAAAATAGCAGCTAGAAATCGAGTACGATGGAAATGTCATGCGAAATCCCTATGCTCCCAAGTGGAGTAAATAAAAAAAAAAAATTTGAACATTAATTTGATTTGTTTACGTATTTTCCTTATATTTATAAATACATTAACAACATTTCGGCCCTTTTACATTTCGGATGAGGGTCTTAATATTATAATATTATGGAGTACTGCGCTTTACGGAATGAATTACAGTGAAATCAAATTTAAAAATAATTGAAAACCTGCAGTTAAACATTTTTTTTATTGATAAATTCAGAGTTAGCAATAATTTGAAGAACAAAGGCCATATTTTAAGATGAATGAAATGCTTCAATTGGTGTTTTAATTGGTGCTATTGATGAGGTATCAGGAGAAAATAAATATCACAATTGCAGAACAGTCGAAAATTTACTGCAAAAAGCAGAATCAGACAATTGGCACTGCTGAATTGGTAATGCTGAATTGACAATCAATCAATTAACATTTGATGCGACCGATCAACTGTCAAATCGTCAAATGGATACTTTTGACGTCGTGCGTATTTGATATTACCGAACATAAATTTTTGATTTGTGATTTATTGTGTGTATTTTTGGTTTTTATTGAATTTTTTTTTGAAAATCCATTTTTTATAAAGACATGTAATAAAAATTATAAACAATAGGTTGAACATATTTTTATATTTACAAACCTGTAGAACCATCAAAAATTTTTTTACTACACAATCAAAGAACAAAACAAATGACTCAGCAGCTAATCATAAATTTTTTTGCTGCTTTGTATGCTCAAATTTGACTGCCATTGTACATAACCGAAATCATTGACGATCGTAAATTGTCGTCAACTGCATAATCGGAAGCGTGATAGCACTTGCTTTTTTTACAGTTGCAGCGCAAACGACATAGCCGCAAGCAGGGTAAGTAATAGCATTTAAAGCAAGCGGGGATACAAATTTGGTTCATCCATTTTTTTCTTGGTCTATAACTGTTTACTCTAGAGTCTTTTTTTGATTATTCATCCTCAAAATAATGTCCGGCTCATTTTAGTTTTTGTGTTTTACGACTAAAACAATCTAATTCATGAAATCTCGAAATTTCAATATAGGTAATCAGATATATAGGGATCATTGGAGACATTATTGAAAAACCGAAACAAAATAGTACTTTATATCTTAAATGGTATGTACTCAATGAAGTGTATTTACAATATATATATATTAAACAAAGAAAAAATCATAGGCAAAAGGTCAGGTACTTCACAATTCGGTATATCGAAAATTAAAGAATATATTTTTATATTTGGTTATATTTCTGTTAAGACTATTTAGTTTGTTTTTGCTCTTTTTTTTTGTTAATTATTTAGAAATTCACCAGAAATTTTGTTTACCTACTTAAAAAAAAATTCAAACTAAAAACATATATAATATAAATATTTAAGAAAATACTTAGTAAAAATTTAAATTGGTTGCAAATTTAAAATCAAAGACTTTTTTAGGTTTTTGAACTTAATAATCTCATCATCAATATGGACTAATTTATATATCGTGTATTAAAATCTGGTGTAAAATAATATTTTAATTGTTATAAAATTCAAACTAGGGGCCCCTGTTGAGTAATTATAATTCAGGTTGAAGCCAAATTTAAAGTTTTTAAAAGAACAGTCATTTATGTACTGACATAGACTTCTCACGATAAAGTAGAAACCACTCATGTTTTCATAAAAATTTGGAGGTTAGTAAGTTTGATTTAGGAAACATAAATACTGCTCCCCCCATATACTGTTTCGCTTCGACATATAGTAAATGGCATTTAATGCATAAAATTACTAAAAATAAAATATTTTTGTAGTTGAAGAGGTATACTCAAATTTTACTATGTAAAGATGAATTTGATTTTTTGTTATCATTTCACTTATACACATAGGTTCATTTGCAAGTAAAAAAATAATAATAACTGATTTGCTTGTTTTTGTTTTTTATTTTAATAAGAACTCGCATAATGCATAATAGCTTTCGTCACGCATTTCGTATCTTCGTATTTCGTATATTTACGAATGTCAATTTTGCGTGAAGAGTAAATTTGTAAATTTTGTATTTTTCATTTCGTAAATTCATAATAACAGCTGATATCTGATGTCTGTTTAAATTTGATTTCCAATTTTAATTATGGTTGTGTTGTTATTAGAATTTAATTATTTTTAATTGGTAATTTTTGTGATTTAAATGTAACTGTTTTCAATTTGTAATTTTTTGTGATATGGAACAACATAAAATAATACGCGTAAGATGCATAACAAAAATATGGTCCTTGACGAAAGAATCCATGCTTCTAGAAAACACCTCAAAAGCAAATACAAATGTTTATTTTAATTTATATTTTATTTTTTATAAAAACTTCACTTACAAATTTAAATTTATTTTTATTCAACCAATTTTTTTTCAACAATATAATTTGATTAATATTTTGTTGATAATTTGTATTTGTTTTTGTTTATTATTAATATTTGACATTAACTGTCAACAATACGGAGATACGAAATGAAAATTAAATAGTTCATAGGCTTCTTATTTTTTTTTCGTAAATTTACGATTTCGTATTTTATCATCTGTTCGTTGATAAAGCTTTGTATGACAGTGTAGCAAACTTTTTTGGTTTTTAGTATGAAGTGTAGCAAACTAGCGATATAAAAGAACCAAAATAATATGAATCGTAAATTTACGAAATTGCGTAACAGGCACTAATGTATTTTATATTTATTTATATATTAAGAGTTCAAAGGTAAAAAAGCGTCTCCTCAGCAGGTCCTTAAATGCTTGTCTATTATAATTATAGATATTTTACATTTTAAAATGGAATTAGTCCTCGCTCCTGCAAATTCGAAGATTGTTTGATCGAAAACCGTACTCAATATTTCATTATTGAATTATTTTCCACCATTTCAATATTTATCGTGGACACTATAATTGTTTTCTGTAAAGATTTATCTTAAACAACAACCTAATACGTAATAAATTATTTAAAAAAAAAAAAATTTAAATTTAATTCTGGCGAGAAAAAAAAAGTATTAAATTATAATGTTTGTAATACATGGGGTGAAATTTTATATTGAAATTCAAATTAAAACAATTTGGAAAAATACTTATTTTCGCTACGTCTTCTTTTAAATAAATAGTAATAAAAATGGATAGTGAATTGGTTCAGATAATTGTACTTTTTTTGAATTTACAGAATGAATGTAATGATGGTATTAGAGGTTAAGTTTATGTCAACTATAAGTTTATATAAAAGTAGAAATTTGGTTCTAATGAACTGTGAACTGTATTCAATTCAAAATAAACTTAAATTTATTTATTAATTTTTTTTCTAAATTTGAAATATCGAATACAAGAATTACACAGAAATATATTTGTAATGTGCAAAAGTGTATATTTTACAAGGTTCTTATTACAAAAAATGATTAAAATGGAAATTTTAAATAAAAATTCTTCATATTGATTTCAATTCAAATTGTTTTCACAAGTAATTTATTGCAACCAGAAATCAGACTTAAATGGTATAAATTACTCTCATTAATAAATAGGTTTCCAGTTGGAAATAACAGAAAGAACTATAATGAAATTAAACTAATACAAAATTGTCTTACCCTTTGATTAGAAATTTTGCAATATAGTTCTGTAGATAGTAATGAATTTTACACAATTTTTTCCAATATTTCAAAAAAACTGAGCAATAAAAGCTGAATAACATAATTAGAAGGTATTTGGCAATATCAGCTTATGAGAGCAAATAAAAAAAAGTATAAAGGTTTGCACCACGTCCTAAGTTGAATGTTAAATTCAAGAGATAGTAAGGTACATGTAATTCACTGCCATATGAAATTAATGAAAGTCGAAAACAAGCACTGGTACTAAATAAAAATCCCAACAGTAATCGTGGTAGAGGAAAATAAAGAAGCAAATGGGCAGATATTATTATTAAATTGTGCTCAAACTCTACAGATCCCAAATTGAAAACAGGCGGCTTTATTATTATACTCCTCCATCCAAATAAACTTGTATATAACTATGAAGATTAACCCGAATTAGCCCTGTGTTGCCATTATGGCAACATCTAACATATTGGTATTTTGGCTTTATTAAAATAAAAACCGTTATTTGAATAAAAGTAGTATTGTACTTTTTTTACCTATTTATATATACTTACTCATATTAGGCTTTGAAATTAAAATGACGTAAATAGAAATAGTGCAGTATATAGTGTTAGTTTAGTGAAAAAAAAATTGTGCAAAATGGATGACATGAAAAAATAAGTTGCATTATTTTTCTAAATATTAAACCGTAATTATTAACATTTTTAAAAAATAAAAGACTTGTTGATTTCACAAATTTTTTTTTTATTCCGACACGTGTTTCGACTTTTCGGTCATAATCATGGATCATAAATGGTCCATTTATGATCCATGATCCATTTATGATCCATGATTTTATTGATTTTATTTTTGGATAATTATTTTAACTAAATGTAGCTACCTGTTAAGTGGAAACATTTCAGTTCAAAAAGTATCTTATACAAATTTTTTTCATTAGTATTTGTCTTTTGCTATATGGCAACGCTGGGCTAATCTATTATAGAAAATATTTGTTCGGAGTTTTTATTATTGTATGTGATTTATTTTTGTAATTTTATAGGAAAATAACAGTAAAAAAAGCATTAGATTATTTAGAATAGATTTCCTCGAATGTACCTAAGTCTATATTTATTGAACCACCATCAAATGAAATTGGAGATTTAAGTGGTTCTTCCACCGTTTAAAAAAAACTCCATATGCTATTGGCGCATATAATAAGTACATAAGTGGCGTCGATAGAATGGATGAGAATATCAGTTTGGGATTCAAAGAAAGAAATGATGGAACAGCATATTTACTTGGCCTCTTGATTTATCAATATACAGTCCTTGACAAATTAATAGAGTTCACAATCCGGAAATGCGTCAATTGCAATTTCGTTGACAAATTGCTATATATTATTGTGGCCATTATTGTGGCACCCAACCACTATCTGCTAGAAATATAAAACGTAAAAGATCCCTCTCAAAAGCTTTATATTATGATAATACTGGACACTTTGTAAATTCTGTGGAGAAGAAACGAAGATGTGCTGACGATTATTGTAAAACAGTTGGCAGAAGTATATGTATCAAATGTGATAATGGACTGTGCATATGGTGTTTTGAATCTTATCACAAGCAATAATATTGTGTTCCATTTTGTTTACCAATTTTTTTATCTATTGCTCATTTATAATTTTACTAACATATTTTATTCCAAAATCCAAAATGTATATTTCATATAATTTTTTTCCTCCTATGCATAGCCCATATGGCAACATGGGATTAACAGGACTAACAGTTTTTACTAAATATAACCTCAGAATTAAAAAAAAATAATAATCTGGGCTAATTCAGGTTAAAATAGAAAAAAGGTCAATTGGAGAAGTGCCAGCTATGAAAGTTGAAGCTCGTAATGTTCAAAGTTATAGTGTGAGACTCAGAATTTCAGATTACACACAAGAAAATTAATTGTAATTTGGAACATTATTACAAATTACAAATCCTTACTAATGCGATTTTTCTAGTTTTCTAATTTTTGTTTTGTTATTTTTGTTTTTTTTTTAATTATTATTTGTTTTTTTTTTTGTATACATAGCCAAAACACTAGGTTATTATACCTTTTATGCCGATTGGTATATGTTTGGCTAGCTTGGGAAACGAAAATTAGGAAAGGTAGGAGGGTAGAAGGGAATGAATAAGGAGGAAAGTAGAAAGGATTGTTACTGAATTCGGAATATTAATTGGATTTAAAATCATTTTGTAAATTTTTAATCTTAACATGAGAATTAGACATTTATGATTTAAAACAAAAAAAGAAAATTGAAGTAAAAAACACCTTAAAGAAAACCTTAAGGAAATATTTTTTTATTCCTATTTTTTTGTTTTTCTTAAAATTTATTAAAATCTAGCTTTTGCGTAACTAGTAACTTACGTATTTCTCAATATACCACTAGTATTTGTTCAATGTCCTTGATAATTTAATTATATTTGAAAACAATTCACAAAACAAAAATTTGATGGATGTCGAATTAACTATAATATCTTGTCTTCAAACTGTACATAGGTCTTAATAATAATGTGTATGTCAAATTTTTTAAGAAGAATTTCATTTTCAAGGATAATTTCGAATTTACGTCAATAGACCCTGATTCATATTTAGACTGATCGATATTGTCCCTGACAATAGATATTTTTTTTAAAAATTTATGTTTTTTTTTATTTTTAAAATTTGACTTTTAAATGTCATGAACTGTATTAGAAAAGAATTTAATAATAAAAATAAAAAATAAATAAAACAAAAAAAAACAGAAAAACAATAACAACAAAAAAAAATTAACTAATTATTTTTTGCAATATTTTTCTTATGAGAATAATAAAGAAAAATTACAAAAATTCAATTTTTCTCATTGAGAAAAACAAAAATACAACGCAAAAATGTATATATATATACATATATATATAATATATATATATTTGTCTTTATTTAAAATAATTATAATATAATTGTTTTAATGCCAAGAAACAGGTAGCTTCCGATGGTCATTTCGGTGATGTTATGCAAAATTAAAATTAAGTAATTTTATTTTGAGTCATACACCTTAAATTCATAATGCACACACACACACACAAACACATACATACGATCAACGAAAATTTAAATTAACAATGAGTAACCCACACTTTACTTTTAATTAAATATTTCTAATGAATTAAAATGATTCAAAGAACAAAAGATACAGAATCTTTTGAAGTTTAAGGTGAAAGGTTGACCAAACATAGTTTCACTTTTTTTTATGTGTTTTTTTCCTCTTTCTTCTACTCCCCCACCCCACTATCACACTATAGTATGCTTTGTTTTATTTAAAAAAAAAAAAATGTTAAAAATTCTTTAAATTTAATTTTAATTTTATTTTATTTTATTTTCAGATTTGAATATACAGATATACAGTGTATCTAGTAGATACTATAAACAAAAAACTATGATGTACAAGAAAATAAAATAATTTTAGAAATTAACAAAGGTAAATTTTAGTTTAAATTTAATTTATAAAAAACAAAAATACTTTGTAGAACAAATTTTTATTTAATTTTTTGTTTTTTTTTCCTTTGATTATAATAGTTATAAGAGGTACTATTTAGGTTTATAATTATGGCGCTACATATTGCCAACGGTTTTAATTTATTACAAAAAATATTTTTTTCTACTGTTACTAGTTTTTTTTTGTTTTCAAATAATATGCAGTGACACTTTAGAAATAAATTATTATTATTTTACAATATTACAGGGTAATTTTACGCTGATTAGATATATTTTTAGAATAAAGTTTTATCGGTATTTGTTACACGTTTCCATATGCTATTAATAAAATGTCGTCTACATCGGGATATTTTCAACAGAAACAAAGAAATGTTCAATGAAAAATTAAGTTAATATTACTATAATAATTGAATACATATATACAGGGTGTTTCAATTTTTTGATATTATTTTTGTTTTTAGATTGATAGGTTGAGTTGTATATTATGAAGCAAATTAGTCCAACTCATTTTTGATTTCAGAGCAATTATATTTATTCAGTTATTTGGGCTGACTTATCATATCCTATTGAAAATAATACCACCCATTTCTTACTAAAATATAAAAAATTTAATAAAAAAATTTAAATCAATCACATTTCATTTAGCTGTTCTTCTTTCTTTTTTTACTAGATGTAAATTTAGGTAAGTAAGTTTACTAGATGTACCTGGTGTTTTTTTATAAATAGACGAATTGTTAGGATATTGTCTTAAACTCTATGTATTACTTGGCAGGGATATATAGGATAAGAAAATATATGGTAGGAAGAAACCTATTTGCTAGATTAGCAAATAAAGACATATATTGATTCTAGATTTAAGAATAAAGACATATATTGATTCTGGAAACACATTTTAGACTTAGATAGATGTAGAAGTCATTTCACATTAAAGGAAATATCACATTTTTGAATTTCTGACTGTTTAATCAATTCCCGTAACTTCTTTTTATGTCAATTTGGATCTTTTGTGTCATTTCAAGATTTGGGATCATTTGGAGCTACTCTTATTTCTTATTGGAAGCGTTTAAGAGTATAGAAAGCAGTTCGCTGATTTCTGATGCTTCGCATAATATGTGCTTTCGTCTATGATGTATCTACAAAATAGAGAAAGAACTTTAACTATAAGTCGATGTCTAAGAGAAGTTAGGAATGAAGTTAGATTTGTGTCATCGATTAGTATGTTTCTATTTTCTTATATTGCTTGTTTTTTCTTCCACTTGTTTTGTTCTGAGACTAAGCTAAAATTTTTAATTAATAAAATTAATAACTTCTGTTTTAACTATTATTCAATATTAATGATAGTATAGAATTTTGCTATTCTTGTGGTAGACAGTCGGATAAAAATTTTAAATTCTTGTATTTTAAACTTTTTGACTTCTCATGGGGTTGGTGAGTAAATCCACAAAAAGCAATCTCCATAATGATTTTAACCACAAAAAAAATCGACAAACAACTATCGAAAACAATTCACCGAAATAAGGAGGAGAAAGTTACCAGTCTGAAAGAAAATTATATTGCCCTTTTCCAGAATATTAATAAATAATAACGGAATCAATTTATTTAAATTTTTATATTTATTTCCGAAAAACGGCAATATATTTCTTTTAATACAGTTTGGTAATCCTGTCTTAGTTAAATAATATTTTTTTTGTGGGTTTCAGTTTGTGGATTTAGTCACCAACCCTTCTCAGATTTATGCGATATTTATTTTAAATTTGTTGGTATATTTGTTTTAAATGAGAAAACTACATTTATTGTAGACTAATTTTGACTTCATAATCACACATTCAGTATAGCTCATAATTCTATTTTATTCTAGTGACAAAGTCAAATGAGGAAGTACAATAGATCTGCAATGGTCGTGTCAACATAGAGCACTCTACATTCAAAAATGCAAATTGAAATAAAAGTTGTATTCTTGATTGATTTCAAAGAGTATTGTAAAAAAATTATTAATATCCATGTTCTGAACAGGATTCGAACTCGACACTTTCTAATTGGTATGCTGCAATATGGTTATACATCATATCGGTTGGCAATGCAATATTTGTCAATTTATTTTGTTATAATAGGGAAATTATACAACTTCGGGCAGTTAGTTTGGCCTTTTGTATTATGCTTCTTTATTCAGATCTATGGTTAGTATTTATTAATATAGTTATTTAATTTTGTATATTAGCTATCAGGGATGACATTTTTAATATTGTCAATCAAATGAGCTCTTGTTCTAGTTTGACGGTGGGGGAATATAACATAGATTTAGAATCTCTGTTAATCCATTCTGTTAAGATTTTTAGTCCATCATATTTTTAATTTCTTTACTGTATCTTTAAATAATTGGTGAAGTTTGTTCGGCATTTTTGATTAGTTAGTTCAGTTGATTTTCTATACCAGTGACTAGTTTAAGATTAACCTAATGTCTGGTGAGTTTCGGTAATGTTTGAAATACTCCTCCAATTAATCTAAATATTTTGCTTTCATATATACAAATAGTACTTTTTGAAAGTAGGCTAGTTTTGAAAAAAAAAAAATGTAATACTAAATGATTGAAAGGCTGATGAGTGATGAACTGCGTCTTACCGAAGAGAGTAGTTTAAAAAACTATGTAACTTACAATCATTTGAATTTCACCGGTTTTATTGGTTTTAGAGACACTTAATTTATTTTGATTCGAAAAAACTAAAATAGCTTTGATCTTTCAAATCCTATGTTCAGAGTTCAAACCAACCTCCTTCATTTGGTTCTGGCTCGTTTTAATTTTTAAACAAAAATTTGATTAACTAGATAAAACTAGAATCTTTGATATAAGTATTAACATATTGATGTTGAGTCTTAACTTAAAAAATAGCTTGAATCAAGTTTATTTCTTTTTAGCCGTACATCGGCGAAGATCGGCGCCGAGGTTACCTGCTTACATTATTTTCATATCATTTAACTCGATCTTTACAGTTCACACATCATACGCCGTAAAGACGCCGTCAAGCTTGCCTTGAGCTTTAGAATTGTATACAGAAACCTTTCAGAGTAATTTTGAGGTATAAAAACAATAAACGTAGGTCACTCTTAGCGCTCAATACTAAATTCTTTGTGGTACTGTTACAAGTTTTTTTTTGTGTTATCAATCATTCCTACATGACTTTTGCTTTTTATTTCCATTCACATCAACATTTTTCTGCTGAGTGTTGTAGAAATGTAGGTATGAAGGTGTATATGAGATTAATAATATGATTAAGAATGAAGATATTGTAAGGTTTGTAATGGCTCAAAGACTAAGATTTCGAGATCGAAAACAGGCACTGCTGTTAAATAGAAAGCCCAGAGTAATCGTGGTAGAGGAAGATCATGGAGCAGATGGGAAGACAATTTTAAAAATTATACCCAAGCCCTACAAACCCAAAAATGGATACAAGCGGTGCAAGATCAACCATTTTGAAAGAGTATTGTGATGAAGGCTAGATCTTACCCAGAGCTTTAGCGCTATAAAATTGTATTACCGTTTCAGTTTTTTTATTATCAATTATGGAGCAAATTTTTGTTTGTTTTCATTACATCAGACTTTTTCTGCTGACTGTTGTATAGGTGTGTAAAGTAATGTTCTGGTCAACAATATGGTTTGAAATGTTGAGTAGTAATTTTTATAATCTGATTGCATAATATTTTTTCTTTTAATCATTTGAGTGCTTCTTTATCAATTGATATGTTCTAATATTTGTGTAAATTTATATTTCAGAGGTATAAAACTGTCCAAATATTATTTATATTTCACTATAAAGGTGGGTTTTAGCTGGTAAAAATTTTAACTAAAGAGGATGGTACCATGAAATGACTTTATTTGATATGAGAACTCAATGCACACGACAATAACAGAAAATATTATTTACCGGGGATACTTTAACAAAAATTGGGGATATTTTCAAAAAATTTGGGATATTATACTTTGATAAAGTATATTTTTAAAATATCGGAGATGGTTTCTTTATACATACTGGCAACACTTTTTTAACAATTTTTTGAGCAAATGTATATAAAAATAAAATAATTTTTTTTCAACAGATGACTTCAATGATTAAACAATGTTTGTTACAATGGTAACGTTCAGTGAAATTAACCGATGGATCTGAAATCCACAGATCCATGGGTCTGTTTACTGAACGTAGTGGTAAATGTACCGCTTAATGAAGATCTGAAAAAATTCTAGATACATTTCATGAATCTGACTTTTTAAATGTAAAAACAACAACAACAATTTTTATGTTGAGTGTTGTGACATTTACTGTAAGAAAAATTAAATGCTTATATATTTTATGAAAGTTGTTAAATTTAAATCGCCATTATTTTTTGAATTAGTGTGAAAATTTAAATTAAGGAAAATTTGTGTACACAAAACTTAAATTAAGAGTTATAAAAAATAAATTATATGTGTGATAATAAATATTATTCCATTCAAATTTAATTTATTTTTAAAAGCACTCATTATATTTTCCGGTGATGGCGCTATTATTACGGTAAATTTTTGAGATAAATTGCGTTCAGTGGCCAGATCCATGGTATATGGTTCCAAAATGGATTCCAGATCCACCGGTTAATTGTACTGAACGAACCCAATGTTTATTTGTTGGGAATTTTTTTGCTGCGATCTATTTTTTTCTTATCACACTAAAAATGTTGAGCAGCTTAAACCCACATTAAAGCGTTTACTAGTCAATTTAATGTATTTTATTTATACTGATTTCTATTTCAAATGTATAAAACAGTTAAAAGTGCTTATAGAGACCGCTTCTATGAAATTGAAAATGAATTTAAATCTAAAACATCTAATAGTTAAATATACAATAGCAGTATAGTGGATGAGATATAAGTGATAGTTCATCATATTTGTGTTTCATTTTTATTTAAAAATTTAGTTAACAGATTAATGAAAATAATTTTTATTCTGACTCGGGGCGACTCCAATTGAATTATTTCAATTTTATTTTGACGCAATCAAAAATTATCACTTTAATTTAATGTTTCTGTAGCTTTAATACATCAAAAAGGAAAAAAAATAATAATCTACCAAATATTTATTTATATGACAATTAATTGAGGATAATAGAAATACCTATATACAATGTATTAAAAAGAGTCGACGACCCATACGTTTAAATTTTTTTTTTTTTGATAAAAAAAAATAATAGTATATACCTAGTTTCAAAAACAATGTATTCAAAAGAAAATTATAAACTTTATAAATTATGAAAACTACTTAAATAATAAAAATGTGAAATAAACAACAGAAAACCGAAATAATATTTTATTTTTCTTTATTTTCTGTTTAAACCAAAAAAAAGTACACAAATACAAAAAACAAAAAAAAAAACAAAAAAAATTAAAAAATATCTGGCATTATGCCATTTAGTGTAGGTGACGCTATTTATTTATTTTTAATCGAAATAAAGTTGAAAATAAAAATTATTTTAGGAAAATTTTTCGAAAATTTTTTTTATATTTTTATTTTTCAAAAGTTTTTGTATAAATTTTGCTTAAAAACAAAATGAAAAAAAAAAAAAGTCTTAATTTTCATTTTACTCTTAATAAATTGTGACAATCACTCTTCTCGTAAAACACCATTTTAATTTTTGGATGCATTTTGAATAATTTGAAATGAAAACAAAAATAATAACAACTACAACGAAATTGAAAATTCAACCTTGAATAATCCTGTTGTATCCCATCCCATTTTTTCCTTCATAAATTCAGAAAAAAAAATAAAATAAAAAATATTAGAAAATTGTATTAAAAAAAAATATGAATGTTATACCATCAGCTACTTTCACACAACATAATAATATTCTGTTAAAATGTTAGCGATTATGCATTTTAGTCTCTCTATATGTAGTATTTCAACTACGAATGCTATTAAAAATTTTCCAAGGTTAGTTAATTTTTTGTTTTTATTCAAAATTTTGTTTATATTATAATTTTGGCGACGCAATTTATTTATTTATTTATTTTTTTTTTTATTTAACTTAAAAACAAAGTGTATGTATGTAAAAAATAATTTGTTAAACTATGACAGGAGCAAACTGTCTAATATCGTTTATTATGACAGTATTATATAGTCACGTACTATAAACAAAAAAACAATCTTATGTAGATAATATTTTCATTTTTTTCATTTTTTTTATTTATTCATATACCATCATTCCACATAAAATGAATTTTAGTTTAAATTATCAGGTTAAAGCGAATAATTCCAATTTAAATTTTAAATTGTTCACAAATAATTCCAAAAATTAAATATGAAATTAAATAATGAAAACTTCAAAACTCAATGGATTCAATTGCAAAAGATTATAACACTTATTTTAATAATTACTGTCATGGCAATAATTACTGTTTCTGATCAATGCAATAAAATGCCTTCCAGTGAAGAATGTTGATGAGTTTCTTTATTAATTAAAGATTTTTGATTTTAAAAAAATTAATATACAAAATTATATTTATTAAATTATATAAAATAAAAATATTATTATTTAATTTTATTATGTTTTGTAATTTGTTTTTTTTTTTTTTGTCTATTGTTATTTGTGCAATGAAACAGTATAATTGTAATTTTGAATTTTCTGAAATCAAGTGTAATTAAAATATTATGATTCCAAAATAAATTAGTTAATTTAATTAATTACAAAAATAATGTGTTTTATTTTTAATTTAAAATGGCTGAATTAAGTTTTTATCCTTAGTTTTCGGGTTGTTTTTTTTTTGTTTATCTTAACAGTTGATCCTACAGATAAATCTGTAGGCCAATTTTCAGGACCTATGTCCTTTTTCATTTCGAAATGCGGTCTTTTTAATTAAATTATATTAATTGTTTGGTATATATTTTTGTATATTATATATTTATATTATTTTATTTTTTATTAGTTATATTATAGCTTTATTAATTATTAAATTATATTTGAACCACATCGGTTGTATTGAGAATTACATTTTTGTGTAATTTTCACCATTTGAAAATTTTTTCGGTTTGAACCCGGGCTCCTTCGGCCGTTAGTGCTTTACCGCTCGGCTACCGAGGCCACTACTATCAAACTATCAGATAGGTACTGTAAAAACAATATATTTTTTTTTATAAAATTATTATTTAAATTTACATCATCCCCAACTTAAACTGATCAAATACTGATACTATAACTGTAGAAAACTGATCAAATTTGAATGTAAAAATAAAAAATGAGCATGGTGTGAGTCAAAACAACGGTGCAAGATAAGATGATAACTATACAAACCCTGAATAGTCATACCTATCTACCCTGAATAGATATTAGGCATACTGTAATTTTGTTATACTATAATTTTTCAACAAAAAAAATTTAATGTATTTTATAACTCACAGATGTTTTAATAATATCTATAAATAAGTTATAAAATCAATCAAAACTACAATCGGAAATAGTATAGGTAGTCTAACACTACAAATACCTACTAAAGAGCTGAAGTAGTGTTGTAATGAATAAAATAACTCCTAAAGCTTATTGTTAATAAAAAAATTTTGTTTCGGTTTTATAACTCACATATAGATTTATTTTAAATAATGTATATATGAATTATGAAAATAATCATAATCAAATTAGGAAGTTGTCTGGTGTAGTGCAACATTTCAATATACCTAATGATGAGTTTCAGTAGTGTTGGAAAAACTAATTTAATTAATATGATATAATAAAATAATTAATTTGCAGAAATTACTGAACAATAATGTTTACTAATCATTAAGCTTTAAGAGCAATGTACTGAATTCAAGTCATTACAACATCATTTTTGGTAAATTTTCAGATGGCTTTTGATATATGGCAGGAAAGATACCCAATTTTATATTAAGAATAAGTGACAGGTTAATGCGGGATGTGTAGGTGAAGGTGTTATTTTTAGCAGTAATGGATAATAAGAGGAGAGATTTTATATATCTAAATCACTGATGACATATTTCAAGTCACGATTGATTAATACTAACCCAATAATATAAGAATATATATAAAATAATAATTCAGAAAATAATAGGCCCACATTCCGAAAGGAAAAGAGACGTGAAGTTGACTTGCAGGCCCTCTGAATAAGACCTTTCATTCACCTGCTCACCTTTCAGCCACCTTTCATTCACTCTGGCCAGAAATGTGGAGAGTGAATGTCTTTCTCAAGGGGCCTGTCGAGATTGGAACCTTGCCTTATCAGCTCATCAGCTCTCTCATTCCCATCTATGTTACTGTGATCATGGACCCATAGTAGAGAGATCGAGAACCGGTTATCTAAGCTTCAAATTTCGTTTCGGCATTGTTCCACCAGCTTAGAACAGATTGTGTCCGCCACCAAAGCTTTGATAGCGGCTTGACTATTCGTGAAAATGGTAACTTTTGTTTTGGTCGTATGAATGTGATTAAGGGTTTTAAGTGTTTCCCTAATTGTAAGCAGCTCTGCTTGAAAGACACTAGCGTATTTAGGGAGGCCATAAGACTTCGATATTTTTAGATATTCTGAGAAAATTCCCGCACCTACTTTGCAGTTTATTTTCGATCCATCATTCCTATATCATTTTCCCTTTTCTTTAAACCACGCTTCCAATCGGCCCTAGCACATAGAATAGAATAATCAAACCAATAACTGATTCATATATAGACTTTTAGATTAAAATACAATTTTGAAATTACGAATATTTGAAACGACTGCTGTATATCCAATATTTGACAAAATCTCAAAGACTATCATAGCCAGATCAAGTAGTAAAAAGCATAGCACATAAAAATCGTCATTATGGCACATAAAATATATTATTTAAAAATCCCGATTGTAAAAAAACCGTAATAAGAACAAAATCTCGATGAATAGATGAATTGAATGTGAATTTGAGCAAGCTGCAAGTAAACAACTGTCAAGAACTAATAAGAAATAACGAACATTGCAAAGTCATTGTCAGATCAGAATGGCCAAAGGTAATATTTAGATGTAATAGAAAAATATTGTGAATATAAATCAAAGCAACAGTATACTTTCAGACTATTCCGCTGTCTATTAACAAGCTAAAATGACACTATTCCAGTCATGAAAATCTAAATTGTACATTAACGGATAGCTTGATATATTTTAAAGGTTTGTTGGTTAGAAATCATTTTCAGCAGAGCGAACTATTGCACAAAGAACAATCCAATAGGCTGTATCTAATCCAATATTTTAATGCTTGAAAAACATTAAAGTTTTCACCAATATGATCAATAAATCTAAATTGTAAATTAACGGATAGCATGATATATTTTAAAGATTTCTTGGTTAGAAATTTTATCTATAGTAGAGCTAAAAAGTAGACGTTAAAAAAATTGCGTTGGACATAGTCTGAGTAACAATAACATTGAAAAACAGGCGTCCTATAAAACCGTTAAAACTTTACACACTGGGTAGCGAAGTAGAAAAAGTGCTTGCCTTTGAACCGGACGGTGCCTAATCGATTCCCGACGAAGGCAAAAAAATGCTTTATGGATTTTTCGACCTGGTCCACTACCCTTTATCATCAGTATAATCTGGTTATCACTAAAAAATAAAATGGGACTCTATGTTATTATGAAGACGAAGTTACTACTCTGCAATAGATATCATCATTGTCCTGCAATCCCATCCGTGGGGCATAGGGTGGAAATAGGTATAGATATATGAAGTAGATATAGTTTTCTATACATTTAAATTCCACATTCCATCCCATAGACTTGAAATTATATAAAGAAAAAAATCAAACAGTCTTAGCCAAAAAAAAATACTCAACAAAAACATAGCCATACAACTGAAGCAACTTATCAATTTTATGCTAATAATTTGAAATATTACACTATTTAAAGGTTATTTTAAAAAAAACTATTTTTAATATTTTGGAAAAATGAAATATGAACAAAAAGAAACATTAAAAATTTTTATTTTAAATTTTTTTATTTTTAAATTTCATTTTCTATTCCAACCTTGAAATAATGCCAGAAATAGTTTAAAAAACAAAATATGAAACAAAATAAAATAGCTAAGCTATATGAATTTTTATTTATTTTTTATTAGCCCTGCCCTGTCCTGTACTAAACACAATATGTAAAGGTAAATACATTCCAAATGTTTTTTTTTTTTTTTCGGAGTGTCAGATACAAGGTATTAGAATTTTATATAAATCACCATGATCATTATTTGTTTTTGTGTAACCGAGGATAAGTGGAAATCTTCTAAAAGAAAATCATAATAAATAAATTTTGATCATCATCATCATCATCATCATAATCATCATCATTATGATACTTAAAATTGTATTCTATTACTTCGACTATTATAATATTCTGGAACAGCATCATTGAATGCGTTGACTTCAAAGATTTGAGATTTTAGAAAAATTACATAAAATTAAATAAAATTTTTTTTTTTAATTCAAGGTAAAGAATTTCGTAAACATTATCAAAAATTTGTTTTTGTTGAAAATTAGTACACTGCAAATTTGTTTAATTAAATAAAAAAAAAGTAAATAAATAAATTAACAATTTTTGATGGAACAATGAGTAGAAGAGAGGACATCAAATTCAATGTGTACTATTTTTTCAATACACGTAAGAGTTCTCACATCGATTGAGATACTTATATTTACTTAGATGTATATATTCTTGAGCAGGGCTGATGAACTTACGTAGATGGCTTTATATATAATTTAATTTTGAACTATCTCAATCTATCCGTTTTTTTTTTATATTTTTCATTTCAATTTTTAAAACCGATGAATTTGAAAACAGGCCCAGTAACCTGCTTTAAATAAAACTATTCCTGTCAGGCTGTCTGACAACAGGTAAACACTATATGTCTCCCTATCTACGATAATTTTTGCTCTATGGCATTTCAATACCACATTTTAATACCTCAATTACAGACACATCAAGAATTATAGAACATATCGAGGAAATATACGGTTTCATATTTGGCATCAACAGGTTGAAATTTTTTCAATGACTATACAACGTTGCCATCTATACTCAAAAGTCCTAATATATATTATATTTTAAATATAACTGTAATAATTAAAACTGTTCAATTTATTATTATTTCTTTATTTACTATAATTAAAATTAAAATAAAAGTAAGCACTAGCTACCAGGGCCATCGGCTTTATATTTATATTATAACTGTTTCATTTAATAATGGATAAAATAATTAGAAACATAGTTAATACCTCTTGGTTACAAATCATTTTCAGCAGAACGAACCAAAGAAACAGTAGCAGTGAAAAAAAAATTTCGTTGGATCGTTGGACATATTATTTCAAAATAATGTTTTCAATGGGATCTTCCTGGGTACAAGTGGCATCACACAATCTATAAAACCTTTAAAAACAACAGGGCTATCGAATTGATGGTAAAAACATTAACTCTATTATCTTACGCAAATGATGCTGTTGTATTCGCCGCAGAGAATGAAGATTTGTAGATATTATTATTCAGATTTAGCGGAGCCTCGAAATTGTACAATAAAAACAAAATCTATGACTATTTCGAAAGAAGCCATTAAATGTAAAATATCCATCAGCAACAATATTATCGAACAAATGCGCAATTTTAAATATCTGTGCGTGAATATTACCAGCTCTAGAAACACGAAAACAGAAATAACGCGCTAACAGGAAAAGCCGCAGCCATTTCAGGTTATCTCCGAGATGTTATATGCACAAATAAATACAGGGTAATAGAAAATAAAAAACACGAATATACAAAAGCTGTGTTTGGCCCATACGGTACGTACGCTACGCTATTGAGACAACCGCGGAGACATCTAAAAGCAGAAAATGTCAACAACAGAAATGCAAACTCTGTGGCAAATTTAAGTGGATGCACATTAAGGCGTAAGAAAAAAAAACGAAGTTGCGGAATCAGAGACGCATGCGATGTTCAAGATATTGTCCGTTGGAATAGAAAAATATTATCGTAAACTACTGTCCGTTGCAGTCGGACAATTGCAGAAGGTCGATTAGGGAGGGTAGTAATGAATGGCCAAATCAATATCAAACGTCTACCAGAAAACCTTCCGAAATGGTATGGTATGAAGGCTAAACGTCGTCATCACGAGATTGAGAATGAGTTATGTGTATTGAAAAATCAGGCACTAAATGCCTAATTATAGAAGAAGAAGAATTAAAACTAAACAAAATAAAAAATTGTGATACATTTCAATGTTTTAGTTTTGGTCTCAGTTTTTTACTTTTATTTTTTAAATCTTAAACTACTAATCACACTCGAAGTAATCCAAATTTGACTTCAATTAGAAAGTCCGACTATACAGAGTTTCAATTTCAATAATTTTTAATATATTATTTTTCAACAACATATGTATATAAGTAATATATATATATATATATAATTTTATTTAATAACTAAACTTACTTGATTTACTATGGCAGCTTGTTCTTCTTTAAGTTCCTGTAAATGATCACGTGTTGGCATTGGACTAAAACATGATTGTCCTGAATCAGGTCGTACTATTGGTGCTACATATCCACCAGATGAATTTAAATTTGGAAACTCTGTATAAGGTAATGTGTCTACAGGTGCTGTTAGGGCTTGTTCATAATGACCGGGTCCAGGTAAAAATGGTGATGGAGCTCTAATAATTAATTTTAGGAGCTTTAATTATAATCATAAATAATAATACAAAAAAAAAAAAAAGAAAAAATAATATTGAAAATAAAAATAGTGTCCACATTGTATTCTATTACAGTCAACACATAATAATAATGATTACGTTCATGTGAATTGTATGGTTCATACAGCATGTGTATGTGTATGTTCGAAGTATTTTTGAAATAAACTGAAAACCAAAATTAAACAATATTTTTTTTTTATTTTGTAACAAATTAAATAATTACAAAAACCCATGCAATTTTCTAACAGTGATTTAAAATAAAAATAATGTTTTGAATTGTGAAAATCGTTTAACCCTTTCACTACCAAAAATTGTGATGACGTGATGAAGAAAAACAGTTTTTTATGATATTATTTTAACATGTATTTCGAAAATATATGAAATGTTTACAAGCTTTGCTCAAATTTTTTTCCCTTAAAAACAGCCTAGGTAGTAAGAGGGTTATTTAAATTTTTAGTAGAAGAGATAAAAGAATGGTAAAAACTTCAGTATAATTGCAAGTTTAAATTTTAGTCCTATCAGTTTGTGCAACATTTTTATTTCAAAAAATTAATTTTGGAAAAAGGAGGAAAACATATCTTTTGAAACTAAATAAATCAATTAGAAGGCCCGACCCGTCGAGTCAATAATATTGTGCAATATTTTTTATCGAATTTTACACTAAATTTATTCCTACGCGTAACACAAATTCATTTCATATTGAGTTTATACTTCTGTAATTACATCATATATCATAAACCCCTGGATTGACTTTATTCAGCTTTCTAGATAGATAGCTTTAAAATTTTTATGGCTTTGTATAGATATATGGAGATTTACATGTGTGCCATATAGTCTTCTTATATTATATTCTGAATATTTTTATTTCTTTCATTCGTGGTAATTATACTATTGAGATAGTTTTAACCGCTTTAATCGGCATCAATTATTTATAGGTTATGTATTTTATTATACATATTTTTATTGATTTTAAATTTGCAGTAATGATTTGACTTCAGTCTGACTTCTTGTATTGCAGTCTAATAGCGCAAGGCTGTCTAATTTGAATATTTTTTCATTTTGATTGTTAGTGATCAGTAGATACCTCTGTAGGTACTACAGATGTTATTGTTATTTAAATTGATTTTCAGTCTGGCTTCTCATGTTGTAGTTTTCAATATGTTCAATTTATAATCGTCTATAGAAACATAAAGCTGTATAATTTGAATATTTTTAGTCTTAATTTTGATTGTTACTGATCAGTAGATACCTCTGTAGATACTGTAATATTGATAGGTTCACTCCTCTGTTGCATTTATTTGTTCAATTTAGTCTTATTGATAATGATGTTTAGCTATACTAATCAAATAGGAGTGTAAAGCTACATAATTTGAGATACTTCTGTAGATACTGAAAACGCTCTTTTGATTCATCATGAAGTATAGTATTAAATAGTATTAATCGGAGTGAGAGAAAGAGAGAGAGATGAACCTTGTATTATAAATTTTTTTATGTATAGAACTCTTTATACACAATTTTTATTTTTTTCTTTTATTATAATTTTTCTTTATAACTATCTTTTTAATACCAATTAGCAATATTAAGTAATTATTTTTGGCCTTATGAATCTTGACATGTGGGAAGTGGATCCATTGGTTAATCTTCTTCTATTGCCTTGAACTATAGTTTTTGTATAAATACAAATTAACAATTATTCATTTTGAATTCTATCTATTAAGTCTGATGAGTTATATCTACCCTTTCAGCTTCCGATTTTCTTCATTAGTGTCTAGTAGTTTTAATGCCAGTTCGTTTGGGTGATGTTGTAGTCTTTCAAAATAATTTGTGCTCATTTTTGTTATTGTCTCTCTGACAGACATAATATTTACGTCTTGCCTTATTTGGTCGTTTCGCACGTACCATGGTGCATTTACGAGTGGTGCATTTACGAGTGACTTTGGACTCAAATCTTTCTATTATATCTATGTTTGCACTGCAAGTTTTTCTATGTTTATATTTATATAAATTTTAGATTTTTGTAGAACTTGGAATTATTGTTCATTATCAATAGATTTAATTAGTTTTTCAATAATTTGTACAACTTAATAAGACCAGGCCATTTCTGTACATTTAATTTAAATAAATAAATAAAAAACACAAGTTGACCCCCATAGCTCCAAGCCGTATGTCCATATAGATTTTAATACACCCTTATATAATATTAAATTTTAAATAATATTTGTTCAGTGATAGCTCTGAAGTACGTCCTATTAGCCAATATAATCTGTTGAATTTTATTCTCAGCTGTTTATTTTTATTCACGACATGGGCCCAACAAATTAAACGTCTATCTATGCATTCTAGATGCATTCCTATAGATATTTTGCTGATTTAGTATTCATTAATGTCACATTGTTTAAGGTTACAGCGGGGCAGTTCTCTTTCCTGGTAATAAACGTCACGTGTATTGACTTTCCTACATTGGCCTTATTTCGCCTTTAATCATTTTTCGATGGTGAATAGTCTTGTAATAATCTTGATGCTATGAAAAAATTTGTGTGTGATGCCAGTATAGCTGTATCATCTGCAAATGTAGCGGTGGTAGTGTTTTTTGTTGTTAGTAACTCAGATGTGTATATTGGTCCTCAGCAAGCTTCATTGCGGTACTCTTCATCTATCACCTTGTTGTACAGTATTCATCCTCAAATTTTACTATAAATTTACGATTGCTCACATATGATAGCAATAGCTATTAAAATTCATGAAGCAGATTCATTTTTAACTTGTAAAGGAGGCCTTCATGCCACACTTTATCAAATGCTTGTCCGACTTCCAGTAATGCAGTGGAACAGTATTTTTTCTTTTATAGGGCATTGTTTATCTCTTTTACTACTCTGTGTGTTTGTTGAATTGTTGTATGGCTCTGTCGAAATCCAAATTGATGTTGCGGTATTAATCCTTTATCTGACAAAATAGAGTTGAGTCTTGTCGATATTAATTTTTCGAATACTTTAGCTAAAATTAGCAACAAGTTTATTGATCTATACGACCAATGTCCAATTATGTTTATTACACAATGCATAGCGTTAATTTGGGTCAATTTCTTTATTGAATTTGTAAATAGAAAACAATAAAAAGAAATTTTTTCATTTAATTAAAATATTGCACAATAATATTGTACCGTTTTGTAGAGGTATAGACAGAGTAGAAATTCATTAATATTGCAAAATGTATTGAATTCATTTAAATTCGATAAAATTAACAGAATCAAATACATTTTACAATATTATCGAACTCCTGGTCTGAGCACACTCTGGGCCCTGGGGCTACTTCAAACTAATTTTTCAAATTTGAAAAAGCAAAATTATCAAATTTTCATCCAATTTGAATATTTTATTAAAAAAAATTATGCTGACAACTTCAATAAAGTCAGTCCAAAAGTGCAATTAGTTTTAAAAAATAGAACCAAAGAAATTTAAGATGACATTTTTAAAAATTTCATATTAAAATAATGAGATTTGATAATTAAAATTTATTGCATTTCCTCCTAATGAATCTAGATATATTCAAATAAATTGAAATTTTTGAAATTTTTATTTATTCTGTGAAATTTTTCAATTTGCGAATCAAAACATTTCCAGTCTGTGCTTCTCAAAAATCAAAATAACAAAATTTTTAAAAAAAAAAAAAAACTTATTTTTTTATCGACCATTTTTTGTCTTTCTTTACCTGTGAGGATTTTGATTTTGATTGGGATTTAAAAAATTATGATCTGGGCTAGCTGGTGGTACTGTTGATGAACATCTTGATGAATCATTACTCATGGCTTGTGTATAAGCAATTTTGTTATCTCTAAAAAAGCAAGATTTTTATGATATTATGACATTATAGATACATACTAGTAGATACTATATACTATTATTTATATTAAATTTATTAATAATCTAAAATTATTTATTATTATGATAGTTATTATATACTAATATAATGATAAAAAAATTAACTAAAATATTAAAATACTTTTCTAAAATAACTAAAAATTATAAAATATATATATATAGAAAAGTTCAACTAGAGAGTAAAAGCAAAATAAAAAATATACAATTATTATACAAAATTAATAAAAAAATTATGTTTTGATAATATTCACTTTTATCTATATGTAGTTTATAAAAAATTCTATATTTAAAAAAATACATAAATGGATTTTAAATCTGGTTTTATTTTTTACCTTTGAATTACTAAACGAATATTATTTCCAGCTGTTTTAAATAACATTTGTGCATCTTCATGACGTAAATCTCTAGCATCATATTCACCAATTTTTGATATAATATCACCACGTAATACTTCACCATATGCTGGGGTACCAACTTGTACCTATATTTATAAATACAAAAAAAAAAAAGAAAAAAAGAAAAAAAAGAAAAATAAATTATTATTTATTTTTTAATTTAATTTTAGAATAGAAATTTTATGTATATATAATGTATATAATATTTAAAATATATTAAAAAGTAAAACCGTTTAAATAATGGTGAAATTGAATGCCTGCATTATGATGCAGTTGAAACACAAACTATCTACCTATTTGAATAATAGTTGAATATTCTATCTTTTGGTATTTTGGGAGCAATACAACTTCCTTTATCAGTGCTTACATATTAACTATAAATAACTGATAACAATTCTATTATTTGAAACTAACCACCAACTAACCTAAAAATTGGTGTTTTAATATATTAAATTTTCATTGGAAATGACTGGAAATGATGTTTAAGTTTTTCAAACATCAGAATAAGGTTTCGGATATTATCAAAAATAGGTAGATAGTATTGATGCAAATGGCTGCCTAAATCGATACACTTAGATCAAGGATGTTCATTGTGATACAACAGAATGTCATTTGTCTGCGCAGATTCTACTTGTTGAAACCAATTTGATGTTTGCACAAAACGATGATGCAAATAATTTTGCAAGATCATCCAATGAGTCTAAAAGGTACTTTTTTGAATTAATTTTTTGCAAATCAGTGCGGGACAGATATGCATTCTTCTTCATCTTTACAGGCTCTGCAGAAAAAAATTGAAAGGTGGCTAAAGCCATTTAAAGGCATACTTATTTATCAGTGTCATGTAATAACTTCTACCATCGTACTGATATCTAATTTTGTTAATGATAGTAGAGAAAGGGACCCGATATAGAATAGAAAATATATATTATAGAAATAACAATAATAGAAACTATAGTTTTAACTTTTGTTTAATATACTTTTTTGATAATGTCCGTAAAATTGCCTGTCGAAAGCAAATTACTGTCAATGCAAAACTTTTTTCCAACCAAAACACTTACACGGAGGAAGTGACTGTGTAAAAATGTCTTTAACCTTCAGATATCACTATATAATAATATTTTATAAAATTACATTTTAATACTCTACTAACATGTTATGCCACGAAGATCAACATAATCGTTGTTTAAAATATAAGATTGTTTTTTTTAATGTTCTTGTAAGTAGAGTTATCTGTTTTTGCACTAAATTTTATCAAAAATCTAGAATGGAATTATTAACACTAGGATTTAACAAGTAAAAGGTAATGGATAATGCCGAAACAATACAGAATACTGACTGTAATATTATTGAATTAATATGCCCCCGTAATTGTAATATGTATTAATATACATAAAAAAATGGACAAAATAGAGTTCAAAAATTGTCGGCGAGTGCTTGCACATATAAAATGTTATCCAATATAATCAACCCTATTCTAAATTCCCTCGTAGAGCTATGTCGAAGAGAATCTACGAAAAATCGATTCTAAATTTCGAAATAAAATACCTAGGGGATACTATAGGGAATGATAAATGAATAGGGGTGAATATACGAATACCAATGACCAAATTAATAATAGATTAATATTAGCTGTTGGTCTAGAATCCAACTCAAATATTTTTGATCATGCAAAGCATGGAGATATATAAATATTTCGCTGACTTACATATTGTTTTTATAGATCTGAAACAGTACTTTTACCTAAAAATTACCTGCATTGAAGACAGAATACTACTACAAGATATAATAATAGCAAAATATAATACATTGAGTTTGAAGGTGTTACTGAATTCAATTACTTTTAAATAGTAATTCGTAGTGATAATTAGTATAAACTTATGGATAAATGATAGATTACAGGCAGAAAACAAATGCTGCTTTGTAAATACGACATTATTGCAATTTAAAACACTATCAAAACAATTCAAACTAACAAAATATAAAATAATTACAAGGCCAGTGATAACATTATGGCAGTCAGGCTTGGTCGATATTATTTATTTATAGATATGTTTGAGAGAAGAATATTTACGAAAAACATTTGAAACAAAAAGATTAGAAAATTGTGAATATAAAAGACGAAGCAATAATGAAATGGACCAACTAATCAATGGTGAAAACATAGTTCGGTTCATAAAGATGTAAATACTAAAATAGGTAGGATATATGTCGTCAAAATAGATTAACAAATAGCTTCAAAGAAATATATTTTAAAACAGCCAATAATTCAATCGAGAATGAAAAACGTCAAAAATTTCACCGGTTGAGAAATTAGAAAACGATACCGCTATTCTGAGACATAGACATTTTAGAACTGTTTCTATATCTATATCGTTACGTCCGCTAAGTATTTTAAGCATTTTGGAATAATGTACAAAGTCAGGAGTACAAACTTTGTTATATACATTTTCGAAGATGCTACCTTGTAAATTTTACAGTTTTATTGCATTTTGAAAGTCACAGAAAATAATTAATTTACCCTCATCACAAACGCTGTATCTGTCAAATCTATAATAATATGACATACCAAAAACAATAGTTAATATCATCAAGCCCTGTATGATTATTTGAAAATCAAAAGCTGAATCGTGGAATTTTTGGCTGGATAGTAGTGGAAATATATTGTGTATTAGAAGGCCTAAACTCATCCATGGAAATATCTTTTGAACCCACACGGAAACTAATCTATTATTAATTGGGCCATTGGTATTCCTATATTTTATTGGATAACATTTTATAAGTACCAGCACTTGTCGACAGTTTTTGAATTCTATTTTGTCCCTTTTTTAATATCTATTAATACTTATTATAGTTATAGGGACATATTAACTTAATATTACATTTTTTCACTATTTTATCTTATTCCGGCATTACCCATTAAATTTTGTTTGTTAAATCCTAGGATTAAATATTTCATTCTGGATTTTTGATATAGTTTTGGTTTCTTGTTTTATAACAAAGAATTCAAAAAGTATTATTAAACTACTTTAAGATAAAAATTTAACATATAATTTTGTAGTATTAGAAGACTAATCGTTTTTATAATTGTGGCAACAATTTATTAAATGTTTTAATACAACAATGTTTCATTTTATTAAATTTGTTTATTTATTTATTTTAAAAATTTGGATCAAATACATAGTATGTATATGTATACCTATTATGTTATAAAAATTGTTATATAAAATTTTAGTTCAAATTTATAAATAATTCTAAGAGTTTAAATTGTATTTTGTTTATTTTAAATACAATTTAATTAAATAATTATTTTAAATGGATGTATATTTGATGTTCTGTTAATTGTAAATTGTGATTTCACAAAACTAGGAATTTAGTTTTCTTTTTTATTTATTCATAATATTATATTTTTTTGTTTGATACAAAACTGATAGTTCCTAGTAGCTATACAATAATTCTTGTTATTATTTGCTAATTTTAATTAGTATTAAAAATAAATAATATAGTTTCAAATACCTAATTGAAAGTATCATAAAAATGAACTAACAATAGATTTAATTAATAACCAAGAAATCATATTTCTTGGTTTATATAGCCGTGAAAACAAGCTAAATAAAGGGTGACTTTCAAAATGCAATAGTGATGTTTTAATACAGTTTAAATATACATTAAATATATAATATAATATATATAATATATATAATAAATATATAAATATATAAATATAGTATAGTTCAACTACCGCTTAAAGCCTTTATAACCATTTCATTGTAAATAATATAATTAAACTTTTGTTACATTTTGGAATACAGTTTTGACAATATAAATACACACATACATTTTGACGTTTAAATATTATAACTTTGTGTTTTCTTAATATAAATTGATAATAATCTAATTTTTTGTTTATCTTTTGATACATGAAAATCAATGCTGCAAGATATTCATAGGTCGGTCAACACAAAAATATATTTTATTAACATATTTTGCTACAATTTGGCAATAAACTTATTTTTCCGTCGAAATATGTGCTATCCTATAACTTAATTAATTCTGGTAACTTTATTTGTATACAAAATATAGTCTAAATTTTTGCGCTACACACTTTGCTCTTATTGTATAAAACCAAGAGTACAAACGTGTTTATATACATTTTCGAAGATGCTACCTTGTAAATTTTACAGCTTTATTGCATTTTGGAAGTCACAGAAAAATTTTAATTTACACTAATCAGAAACGCTGAATCTGTCAAATCTATAATAAATGACATACCAAAAACAATAGTTAATATCATCAAGGCCTGTATGATTATTTGAAAATAAAAAGCTGAATCGTGGAATTTTTGGTTGGCAACTTGATGTTTGATTCCAATAAGCAGGAATAGATTTTATCTCGGTTTCACTTTGTATTGCAATTTATATTGGGTTATGTATGGGTTGGGTTGGGTAATCTGTAAATGAACATGGTATATATTTTCTTTGAGATTTACTGAAAATATAAAAGGTTGTCTACATGCTGATGATATTGAAGAGTTTTCATACATAAACTCTAATATAACGGATACTAAAAATTAATCTTGGCTAAATTTATTTATTTATTTATTTAAGAATTCTCAAATGAGCCCAAGTACTCGTACAGAGTATATTATAATCTAATAAAATAGATCAGTGTAAACTAAAATTCAAAACATACAAAATACTAATATAATTCAATGTAAATAGTGTAGGATAATAGAAAACAAAACAATAACAGTACCAGTAAGATTCACTTATTATAAAATAATTCAATATTGAACATTAATAAAACAAAGATAACATATATCACTATAACTAAACCTACTGTACATACTTACTAACTACTTAAACATATTCAATTTAATAATTTTATTATATACTAGATTTTGGAAAGACAATATACATTTATTTCTCTTTTGAATTTTTTTAAACTATTAATATCTTTCATCGCACTAGGAATTGTATTATACAACTTGTATGCTCTACTATATCTTTGTCAATGACAATTCTATCGAAGCAATAATAGCGTTTATTAAGGACATAGATCTTAATAGGTGGTTACTCCAATTTACCCCAATTTCCAACAAAAAAAAAATACATTGGTTAACAAAGATATTGGCTGATTTACATTTTGGCAACCAAATATCAATATATGGAGGGGCATGAGGGCAGGTGATGTACTATAAAATATTTGAAAATTCAGAAAAGATCTAAAGGTCAGAAAAAATACGATAGCTGTCTTTAGTATACTATAGGAGTAATTTGTAATGCTCTAACGATATTCCCGATCCATATGCTGACGATTTTGGTGAGTTTTCATACATAAAGTCTGATATAACATGCTCTAAAAATTTATGTTTGTTAATATCAACTATTACATTGGATAACAAATATATTGACTAGCTGAAACATTTTTCAATCAAATATCAATATATAGAGGAGCAGGAGTACAGCCGATGTACTATAAAAAATCGTAAGAGTCAGAAAAGTTTTTAAAAAATACTGTATGTAAAGCCAATTTTATTAAAAAAGTAATTTGTAATGCTCTACCGTAGATTCATGCTCTACTGCAATTCCCTATCTATCATATCTACCACTATAGATCTATTCTGTTTAATACAACTTTAATCTCAGTTATTTTTATTTCACTCTTGTGCCGCTATACTTATTGTTGTTTCAGTATTGAAGATAATTGCATTAGATTTGGAATAAATGTATTTAAATATATTAATTTTTAAAATACTTAAACTAATATTTAAACTTTAAATACAGTTGTAAATTTATTAAATAAGTTTAAGCTTCTATAAAAACATTATTTCTTGTATTAAAAATATACAAATATACAAAACAGAGTTGGATAGGCCACTCATATTGAAAAAAAATACATGTAAAACATTGCCAAAACCGCTTTTAATTGGAAATCACAACGTAGTGGAGGTAGGGGTAAACTACGCAAGATTTGGAAGATGTCTAAACAACAGTATAGTTAATTAGTAATGCGACTAGTTTCAAAAATATTAAATCAAGGTCAAATCAACCATTGTGAATCGTACATGCAAGATAAAATATTGACAATTATTTTTGTATGAAGATTTAATAGTAAATGATAGTTAATTAATAATCACATCATATGTACGGCATTTTATTAGTTAGAGCTTATTTTAGTAATATTTAGCAAAAATTCACCGTATTGCCACAATACAAAATTGCATTTTTCAAAATTTTTAGAAAAAATTCACCGTATTGCCTTAATACAAACGTGCATTTTTTAAGTTAACAGTTGTGTTAATTTTATATGAATGTTATCTATTGCGGAAATAGTGTTATATACATTACCCATGATTATACGTTCAATGTTTTAGTCAGTTTTAACTGAAAATGTATATATTTGTTGTTATAAAACTCAAAATAAAAGATAAATAAAAAAATTGGAAATGATTTAACTTTTCTTTACTTATTTCAATGATTTTTCTTATTGCTGTTACCAATCACTATCACTATCACTATCACTATCACTATCACTATCACTATCACTATCACTATCACTATCACTATCACTATCACTATCACTATCACTATCACTATCACTATCACTATCACTATCACTATCACTATCACTATCACTATCACTATCACTATCACTATCACTATCACTATCACTATCACTATCACTATCACTATCACTATCACTATCACTATCACTATCACTATCACTATCACTATCACTATCACTATCACTATCACTATCACTATCACTATCACTATCACTATCACTATCACTATCACTATCACTATCACTATCACTATCACTATCACTATCACTATCACTATCACTATCACTATCACTATCACTATCACTATCACTATCACTATCACTATCACTATCACTATCACTATCACTATCACTATCACTATCACTATCACTATCACTATCACTATCACTATAACTATAGCTTAAATCTGAACGGTACAAACAGTAAAACTAGACAAGCGCAGCCTGTCAATGATCAATAATTAACTAAACTCCGAACTAAGCAATTACTTGAGTATTCGCACTTGTTGTTGAATTTTGTTTGCCTGTTTGTAATTTTATCAGCTATTGGCAGACTTTCTGATTTCAAATGTATATCCGTCGTGCTGTGACACCAGGGAAGATTTAAGATCATTTTTAAAAGCTTGTTTTGCGCAATTTGTATTTTTTTTTTTGTGGCAATTAGCACAATCTCCCAATTTAATAATTTTTTTATAGTACAGTTATCACAAAGCATTTACTGATACAAAATTAAGATAAAAAATTAAAATTCATAGAATTTGCAAGGCTTCTCAAACATATAAATTAATTGAAAATACTATGCACCAAGCAAAGTTCTTTAAATTTTTTTCAAAATATCCTTCACATAAAAAATAAAGTCCATGTCCTAAATTGATTCGTAAATATATACATAATAATTAAACATATATTTGCATCATGCTTAACCGAGCATGCATGATTTTTTTTTTTTTCATTTATTAATAATTTAATCTCAACATTCTAAACCAATTAGCAGAGGCTGGCTGATGTATTGTTAATACCATAATCATATTATAAAATAATTATTATTAGTTTTTTTTTATTTTAAATTTGTAATTCAAGGTAGCTGATTTTCTAATTTTTATTTTTATTATTATTATTATTGTTTAAAAACAAAATTAAAGTTCGTTATCAACATTTCATCATTCACAAGTGTGGCCAATATTCAAGTGGCCAATTAAGAAAACAATTTTTATAATGAAAATTATTGTTTTACACAAATTGTTATAAAAAAATTTGAATTATTTAAAATATTCTATATAAAAAAAATATAATTAATATAATTTCAAATTCAATTATAATATTGTCATTTAAAAATTTTTTTTTTTTGTGTTACAGTGTATCCTTCTTGTAAGAGGTCAATCGCATCGTTTTAATATTCTTAATTAAAAAAAAAAAAATGTGTTAAGAAATTTCAAAATCTTATTTACATTGAAAGTATAGCTAATTTTTGTTATTATTTTTTTTTTTAATTAAAATTATAAATAAAATTATTTTTGTTGTATTTATTAAAATAACAATTCAATTGATAGAATAACCTAAAATAAGACCTTGTCCGATATTTTGAATGAAAAAAACAAAATAACAAAAATAAGAAAATTCAAATAAATAAACGCATGTTCGTCTATAGTCTAATGTTTTCTATATAAATTTATGTGGGTATTAAAAGAAAAAAAATTGTTATATTTATTGTTAAATTTATTTAAATCTATATGTATATACATATATACAATGATTTGTATCTTTATCGTAAATTATAAGAATGTAAAAATTAGATTTTTGCGGCGTTTTGATGATGAGCCAATATTTATTTTTACAATTATCATATTTTGTACTTTTTAATTTTCATTATAATTTGTAATAAAATCAAATCAGCCATGATTGGAATACAAAAATTAATCAATTGGAAATTTGAAAATTTTTCGGACTTACTTTACGATTTACAGTCAATATTTGAAAATTTATTTATAAGAAAAATTTTAATATTGAGAGAAAAACAATTTTCATTTTTCAATTTTTAGCGATGCCAGCTTAATTAAAATTTTAAATTTTTAAAATACACCCTAAAAATGCACTTTTTCAATTTGTAAATTAAAAAATTAAATAATTTTTTTTTATCGTTTTTCACTTCAGTAAGCAGTGGCTATGGCTTCGGCGTAGCTGAGATATTATTTACCTATTAATACTATTATACCTGTTATTTTAATAAAGTAAGACATTCGTCTCTTGCACTATGGCAATAGAATGTCTTTAACTAATTCATTCAGAACTTGAACCTTAAAATTGACTATTTAGGGATATATTATGTACAAATTTTTTGATTTTTTTTTTATATTTTCTAATATGTATATATATTTGTAGTATTAATATTTGTATTAATCTTCTACTATATATATATATATACTGTCCACTTGTGAACAATTATTAATTCTTAACTCATAATTCAAATGTTTGTTTTTTTTTAATAGTATATAAATAAATTGTTATTTAGTATAAGTTAAATATGTAATCTGAATTATTTTAAATACTATTTTTTAATTTGAATTAATTGTTAATTAGATTAAGGATACATTGTACAAAAAATGAATTTAATTTGTATGTATTCAAAATTTGTTGCTAGCTTTGTAATTCTGTTGAAATGAAGACTATTTTATTTTTATTATTATTATTATTATTATTATAATTATTATTATACACATTATGGTTCTGAAACTTTGTTTCAATTTTCCGAAAGTTGTTGAGTAGTCTACTTTTGCATTTTTACTTAGTACTGCTTTTGTTTAATACAGTATAAAAAACATCAATTTTACTTTCCAGGGGTTTTTAGCCCATGCTTTTCACTTCATAAAATTCATTATTTTGTTATTTTACAGTTAATAAGTCTACTGTTAATCGGTAGAAGTCTACTAGACCTAGTAGAAGATTGAAGACATCTATTTTACTTCCCCGAGGATTTCAATTCATGCTTGTGATATTAAATTGCACTGATTTGCCATCGTACCGATTACGGTATAAACAGTGCATTATTCTCTAATTAAATTTATTAGTTTATCAGATTATCAGAATAAATATTTTTATAATTTATTATTTTAGTTTGTTTGTGATTAAAATACTTGATATAAGATAACAGTAGTCTCAAAATCTATTTGTTCATATTCCAATATTTCAACCACTAGTAAAATTATGATGTAATGGTACTCAAAACTTTAAGTACAAATATCAGTATTTTTCTACTATACCATCAGCACCAATCCAAAACCATTTCATATCACAATTCATTTATAGTTTTACTGATTTCAGAACGAACTAAATATTAAGCATAGCACTGTAGCATTAAATTTTTTTATCCCCTTTTCACTCCACTAAGTAGTAGAAGGTTTCAGTTCAGTTCAAATAATTTGGTTTTGATACTGTGCTTCAATTTTTCTTCATCATTATTTTCAAAACATCGAAATGGGAGCACAATGGGAGTAGATACACTATCCGCATTATTATTCAACTTAATGCTTCATTACGCCGTATGTCAATTAGAAACGAAAGGCAGTATCTTCAATATGAGAACCCAAATAATAGCATATGCGCATGATATAGTAATTATGGCAAAAAACTACAGATATATGACAGAAGTATTTGTGCAACTAGAAATCGAGACAAAAAAGTAGGATTAAAAATCAACGAAGGCAAAATAAAATGTCTGAAAATGTCAATAAAAGACCAAATAAGAAGAAGTTATCGGAATATAACAATTGAAGAGTACAACTTTGAAGGAGTTACAAGCTTCACATACGTCGGAACAACAGTTAGAAACGGAAATAGTGGGGTACTGCATCAGTAATATAATTCAGGCCAGCAACAGATGTTACAGGAATTTGTTGCAATCAAAGTATTAATCAAGAAAAGCAAAGATGACGATATGTAAAACTCTAATATGAGGTATAGTGACGTATGCATGCGAGATGAGGAGAAGCACCTACGTGTGTTTGAAAGAAACAATTCTCCAAAAGTATCCGGTTCAAAAAATTTTGGAGAATGGAGAATATATAATTAGAAATAACAGCGAGATTAATAATATAATTAAGAATGAAGACATTGTAAGGTGCAAAGGTGCAAATGCTAATATGAGCTGGCCACATAATTAAAATGCATGAAACTAAAAAACAGACAGTGACGTTGAATAAAAAACCCGAGAGCAATCAAGTTAGAAGAAGACCAAGGAAAAGTTGGGAAAAAATGTTCAAAATGATGCCCAAGTCTACAAATTTCAAATTGGAGACAAACACCGACCAGGTGCAGCACCGACCCTTTTAGAGTACTATTGTGATGAAGACAAAAGCTCACCCACAGATTATTTTCACGATCACCTAAAGATTATTTTCACGAAGTAGTTGATTCGTCTACTGTTTCTATTCTACTTAAAGTCGATTGCGTTATCTGTGAACCTGTAGAAAAAACGAATTCTAAATATTTGATTAAACAATAAATTTAACTAAATGAATTAAAATAAGAATTCTTCAATGATTTTCTAGAAATTATCTTCAATAATTCATTGGATTTAATATGGATGATGGGATGTGGAGATGTGCTGCAAAAACTATACTTTCTTGGAACTATGTAATCCATGAAATTACCGCAACTTGTTTAGTTTTCCAATTTGAGGTCTCTGGCAAACTCATTTGGAATTTTGTAGTTATATAGATTCTTAAAATGAATACGTAGCCATTTTGTTTTCAATTTTACTGCATCAGTAGACCTGCATACAACATTTTAATTTAAAGGGGTATTAGAATGATAAAAAATATTCTAAAAAACAAATTATGTTCCAAATTTCATAAAAAATCAATTTCATCATTTTAAGAGAACATTAAAATAATAAAAAAAATAGATTTAACATCAGAGGCTGATCCCAGTGCTCATACCAGTAAAATAAAAAATCATTCTTCGTACTGCTGCGCAATAAAAATGCTAAGTCATACTGCACAATACACCATTAGAATTAGAATCTGAACAACCAAACCCAACAAGTGTAGAACAATTTTTATTTCTGCAGGTCTATTAGAAATAGAAGAAAAGGTTGAAATGATCATTAGTTCGGAATGGATCATTAAATACTGGTTAAGATAGCAAACAGAAATTGCTGACTGGGACAAAAAAAAACAAAGCTGAGTTTAACTCGTCTAAAACTCAAAACTGCCTTATTTCACGCAAACTTCCAGCATTTAAACCTAATATCTCCTTCCAAGTTGTTACTTTACAAAACACCGATAGTCTAAATATTTTAGGCATGCGCTTGCGAATCAAAAAATTATTTGGAACGACCATATTTTTGAAATCGCGAAAGGAGCTGCCAGGTGTTTAGGCTATCTAAGTAGGTGTAAAGCTGTCCTTTCACCTTTGGAACTCCTTAAAATTCAACGAAGGCAAAGCTGTCAAAAATGCCAGTCAATAAAAGAGCAAATAAGGAGAAGCTATCAGAATATAACAATCAGAGAGTATAACTTTGAAGGAGTTACAAGCTTCACATACCTCGGAACAACATTTAGAAACGGAAATAGTATGCATATAATTCCTTAATATCCTTAATATCTATAAATCATTTATACGTCTCAAGATGGAATATAACTCACACATTTGGGCTGGCGCTTCCATTACAGATTTAGGCTACCTTGACTGCGTTCAAAATCGAAATATTCGTATAATTGGCATCCCAAATATAATTTCATCCCTAACTTCTCTTCATCGACGTGTAGTCGGAACATCTCTGTTTTGTAGATACTTCGTAGGTCTGAGCACATGCTCAGCAGAAGTCAAAGCACTACTTCCTCCTCTTAAACAATTCCAACGCGAAACAAGAGGAGCCGCAAATGCTCATTCTTACACTGTGGAAATTCCAAGATGGCATAAAGTAGGTTATGGAAGTTCGTTCATAGTTCGCACTTCAAGAATGTGGTATCATATTCCTCCCAATATGTTTCCACATTCAACTTACAATTTGCAAAAGTTTAAAGAAAATATTAAGACCTTTATTCTTCAACTTCCTATTACTAACTTACTATCTCCCTTTTTTATTCCTAATTTATCCTATCATATCCTATCCTATTCCAACCAAGCGTCACGTAAGTGATAAAGATATTTTCATAGCTAACGCTTTGGCTGTTTATAAAAAAAAAGCAACGGTAGACCACAAAATAATCGCCAACCAGGCAAATCACCGACACTTCGGAGCTGGATTGTTGGGTTTCTACATTTGAAGCCGTGTGAAGTGAGGCTGAAACCGAAACATAAAAGAAAAAAGAAGAAAAATAAATATTTTGTAAAATCGATTATTCTTTGTTTCAGGGTGTAAAGGTAGTGATACAATAGCTCCTTTGCGCATAACTTCATGGCGTATTAGAGTATAAAAAAAAGAGTTGTGTTCTAAAGTATTTTAAAAATTCAAACAATACAATTTATTATAATATCTTTGCAATAAAATTCCTATGATTCTGCAATTTAAAAAATGGTTTAACAGTAAGTTAAGCTCATTTGAGGTAAAACCTTGTTTAGAAAAAAAATTCAATTTTGAATAAATTCGCTTAACCAAAATTAGTTTAAATTTTTAATAGTTACAAAAACGTAGGTAGGTGCCTATTTGTTATGATCCATTTTTAAGAAACGCATTTCACTTAATTACCCCATTGCAGAAGTAATAAGTACCAAATTAATGATTAGAGGCGGTATTGTAGTGCTAGATTGTACCTATATAACTCCTAGGTTTTAATTCTGAATGTTTTTGTAAATTACACCAATATATATATATATATTAATTATGAAAATTCCACATATCAATGACAAGAACGTGTTTCGATAATTTTTCTTTCGAGATGCCATCAGTGTATATACATATTGAGTTTTTTTGGTCATGTTTATCAAAACTTTATTATGATACATTTTTGAAATCGGCTTTTACAGCTTTATATATTACCAAATTTATAATCCAATAGTCAATTTTTTTTATTATTGAGCTTCTGCTCAAAAATAGCTAGTCTGTTTCTAGAATTGCCTGTTAATAATTTATTATTTACTTATATTACAATAATTTAATATCCCCCTATATAAAATTATATCTGAGTTATATCAACGGTTGTGGGTCCTGGATTTCTTCAAAATGAAAATGAACATAAGAATTTTATGTCTCTAATTACAGAACATGTATCATATATCTTACAAATTCATTATATATACATTGCTACATACCATAAACTTTACTACTCTAATTTTTACAACAATAAAAAAGAGAAAGAAAATTGTTATGATTTTATTAATAAGGAAATAGTTTAGTAGAGCAATAATTAATTATAGATTTATTTTCCAAACCAAATAGTAAATATTTAATATTTATGTTCTTTTTAAAGGTATTGTATGTATATTAATACATATAATATTGTATATATATTATGTACACAAATGTTTGAAAATAAATTTTCTATAAAAATATTCACGAAATTTGAATCGTACTTGAGTGAGGAAAAACAAATGGCTTTGTAGTTTAAAATCAATTATTTTGTTCTTGTTTTTGTTTTTTTTTTTGCGTTTATTTTATATATGGAGGAAATATGAATATAAATATTTATTACTATAATAAAATTTCATATAAAATGATTCATATGGAAATTATTCTTACCAAATTAAACATGTATATACAATATATAAGTGGAACATTAATGTATATATAGAGTGTTTCCGAAATAACCTCTGGTATATAAATGATTGAAATAATTTGGATTTGGCCCTTCTAAATTTGTTGTGTGGAGTTTAGAAAAAATATTTTCAGTTTGATTTATTCTTTGAACTATACATAAATCTCAGGGCGATACTCTAAATTATGATGACTGAATTAGGAAGTTATGAAAGTGGGAGTTATGATACAGTACAAAAATGTATAAAACTAAAAATTATATTTTAAAGCTTCATATACTTCCAACCTCCAATTAATTAATCAAGAGTATATTTGATAGAATTTTTTTCAGTGGGTCGAATACATTTGTTCAATAAAATATTCCAAATATGAGTGGTCAGCAAAAACAAGTGTACGACACTATTATTTAAGTTATAATTCTAAAACTGTTGAAATCTATTTCGTTTTTGTACCAGGATCTACTGGAAATACATACTTGATTTCCTTAATTTTGGCAAAAATACGGTGACATAGCAATAGCCTGTCTCGAATTGCGGCTGCATTAGATGGTGGAAGAACGAAACATCCGCCATCAAAATTATCTTTGAATATATATGCAAACAACAGAAATTTCAACATTCAATATTTCTAGATCATCTGGAAAGGCGAAGGTACTTACAGCAATGTGAGATTATTATTTAAGATGAATGCCCAATGGCACATACCAAATCATTAGAGACATTAGATCGTACAGTGCAAGATTTACGACACAACCAACAATCTTTTTGGAGGCGCTTTTATATTATTAGCAGGTGATTTCGACATAACAATTCAGGATCGAAGACTCGAAAAGTTGTCAAATTTTTTTCAGCATTCAATTATTAAGCATGCTAGTTAAAGAAATTATTTCGAATTTAAGTATAGTTTATAGTTTTTTTTTTAACTAGTTATGGAATTAATTACGGACTGTAACAACTGTTATACTACATAACAACGATATTAAATATATAAGGTCAAAATTTTAATTCAAAACCGACTTTATAAATCAATATAAAATAAAAAGTAACAACAACAAAAAAATGCTTAATTCGTGACATTTCAACTTATTAACAAAAATTTCGTAACTGGATCAATCATCATCAATTATCACACCATATTTCGTAACTGGATCATTATGATCAATTAATCAACTGCTTAACATATATAGATCTCCTCAAACACTCTCCATCTTTGTCTGTTTAACTACAATATATACAATAATTTGATATTATGTTATTCATATTATTACTGCATCTAATTGGTCGGATTTATCTACTTCTTCTGTCTTTTCCCCGTTTCAATTCTAATAATTTTTAATCCATCTGTTATCATTTATTCTTGCATTTATTCTTAGATCTACCCATCTATATTTTGTTATACGCTTTATAATACAGTAATTTCCTTGCTTTGTAATCATTTTTAGAATTAAATTTCGTCTTGGGATTAGTATTAATCTTTCCATGGTTCTTTGAGGCACTTGGGAGTTATTTTAAAGCCTTCTTAGGAATGGGTCATGTGTTTCTGGGTCATATATTAAAACAGTTTGAATATACCGGGTGCTCCAGAGCATGCGTATTAACTTTTTAACAGGGGAAGGATCCGTTATTTATTATAAACAAAAAAATCATTTAACATAAGTTAAAATAGAATCCGAATTTGCATAAAAATAAACCCCTTCCCATTTGAAAATCTCGATTTTGGTCAATTTCGGCGATTTTTGGTCTTAAAAAACTCTTTTCCGGTCCTTTCCGGAAGTTGAAAATATCACCAAACAATATAGTACCCTCGATTTAGTTAATAAAATTTTTATTTAATTTTAAAATAACCGCTCCTTCCCCTTTTAAAAAGCTGATACGCAAGCTCTGGAACACCCGGTATAGTTTAAATACGTTTCTCTTTAAACTTAATGTCTTTTACAAATATATTTCGTAGTTTGCCAATAGCTTTTCATCATATGGCCATTAGGTACTAAATTTATGATCAATTTTATTATTTTTTAAATTGATGTTCAACCCTACATTTTTAATATTTTCTGTTGGATTTAGAAGCTTATCTCGTATATCGTGTAAAATATTTGTAATCATAAGCTTGCTCTATAAATATTGTTTATTCAGTTTAATATTTTCGCTATAGTCACAACATTTATTATGAATATTGGTTTTTGAAAATTAATGTTCAACCCTACCTCTCCACTCTCTTCTGTTAGATTTTTAACATTATTCTAGCAGATCTAGAAAGCAATAAGCTAGATGTCATTGCCAAATTGAAGAAGGTTTAGTTAATTATTATCAATGTTGTTATCACTCGTTTCTAATTGAAATTTTCATGAAAATATATTTTAAGACCATTATAAATAATTTTTGGAAGAATAGTATATGTATTATACCCTGCCCAGTTCCTTTTTCTATTGAAAAATTTTTTTGTAAACTCATGAAGTTGAATACCAGCTTCTCGCATGCTTACATATATTTTTGATCAACTTTATGTATTAATATAAGGTGGGATCTCTAAAGGAAATTTGAGGACCATAACTATGCCGATGATATATGTGTGCTAGCGCAGAATATATTCTGCGACATTCAACACAAAGAAAATCTACTGCAGCAAGTATCATGTAGAGTCGGGCTAGAAATTAACATATAGATAAAATCAACGGAATAAGGATAAATACCAATACAAACACAATTACAATTGAAGGCCAAACAGTGGAATATACGGAAAGCTTCTTCTACCTAGGTAAAATTCTAACAACAAATGGAGGTACAGAAGCCGATATCAACAACAAACTTCGTAAGTCCAGATCTGCGTTTGATGAATTAAGTTCAATAAGAAAAACAAATATTAGAATATTCAAAGCTTGTGTAATGTCAATGTGCATACTTATGTATGCAGCGGAACGATGAAGCGATGAAAAATAATATCAGTCAAAAGCTTCAAGTATTTGCAAACAAGTGCCAAATAAGAATATGCAGAATATTCTCGCCCAACACCACCAGCAAGCAAAACTTGTGAAGGTTCGATACTGAATCAAATTAATCGTAGAAAATGGAGATGGATAGGCCACACTCTAAGAAAACAACCAAACAGTATATCTAAATTTTCCCTAGAATGGAACCCCAAGGTAGCAAAAAGCTAGGAAGATCTAATAACCCCTGGAATTGAACTACGACTACTTAACCAGTTAGATTTATGAATGAATTTGGGAGAAAATAAAGATCACTGCGTACAACAGAGAACAATGGAGTAGGAAAGTTGATGGCCTATGCTACCAGGACGAGTAGCAGCGAAAAAAATGTATTACTTATTTACTCTCCACTAACCAGTGTCGAATACCTTCTGAAAATTGACGAATATGAGTTATATGCGTTTGTAGTATTCTTCTAATTTTTCAGTAAATATTTTTTTATGGCTTGTAATTGATAATTTTATTCTACACGCTGTTCTGACACATGGTTGTTTCTGTAATTGATAAAAATCTAATTAGAAAGATTATTTTACGTCTTATTTTACACAGTTGACTTTTTTTCTACTAAATATTTTGCAGGGATATGATAATAAAAATGTAGGTCTGTTGATTCTTCAATTTGTCATATCACCTGGAATAAATATTCGCTTCAATTTTTACCAACTTATATCAGTAAAAATGGAGCCAATAATATTGTCAAAAATACTATCATTAAAAAATTCAAATTGTTCATGAGACACCTTGTATTTTATGTTTCGATAAAAAAAAAATTAAAATATTGGGCCGCGAGGAGTATTGTAGATTTAGAAAATATTTTGATTAATTAAAATGATTTATTATTCATATACTCTTGTACTATATAATAATTAAATAATTAATATAATATGTATTATAAAAATGATATCAGACTTAATTTTCACTTAAATTATAAAAATTAATTAGTAGGTAAGTTAAAGGAAAATACCATTCCAGTTGCTTCTGGAAAGACCAAATTATCAATTAATTGTGTCATTGTGTACTCGGGTGACCTAATTTTGTTGTTGGTGGTTGTATTAGGTGATCTTAGTAGGTAAGTTAAAGAAAAATACCATTCCAGTTGCTTCTGGAAAGACAATTACCAATTAATTGTGTCCTTGTGTACTCGGGTGATCTATTTTTGTTGTTGGTGGTTGTATGAGGTGATATTAGTAGGTAAGTTAAAGATAAATACCATTCCAGTTGCTTCTGGAAAGACAATTACCAATTAATTGTGTCATTGTGTACTCGGGTGATCTATTTTTGTTGTTGGTGGTTGTTTTAGGTGATATTTCGTCTAATAAATTCAATACTAGAGCCCCCTGTCATTGAGAAAGTCATTCAGACCGGTAAATTTACTTCTCTCAATAATACCTAATTGTATTAACTAACATAATATAATTTTTTCTTTTTGTTATTATTTTTGCTTTTATTTTAATTTAAATAAAAAATATATCCTTTAAGAAATATCATTTAAAGTGTTCACCAAAAACTATAATCAATAATAGATAATAGAACTAGGTACTTATTAGCTTCTTACCACTAAATAAAATATTAGCCTACTTTTAAAGTACTTTTAAAGAGTCCTTATTTTCAAGAGGATAATTATTACATTAGAGTAGAGGCTTATAATATTCAAACTAATAACATTTTTATAGTAAATTACTGTAATAGAGAATAAATATTGATTTTTTTTTTATTTTTATTATTATATTTTGATATTAATTGAAAATTATTATATTTAAATAAAAAATAAATTAGAAAAAAAAAATTAATTGAAACCAATTAGTGCCATAGGATTATATTTTAAGTATCAATAGAATTAGAATTTTTCAAAATGAAAGTAAGTGGAAAGAATGAGTGATTATCAAGTGATATTTATGATAATATTTAGACGTGTACTTGTTGAGTTAATAGCTTAGAATAAATCGATTTGTAAAAATCTAAAGTAAAAATATTGAAAATATTTGAAATTATTTAGAATAAATTTAACAGAATAAAATTACAAAAACAACAGAAAATAAGTATAAAATTGTCTAACAATATTTTAAAATATTGACCTACTAAATCAAAAACGCTTACTCGAGAATGAATGACAATGATTAACTCTACAATAGAATTTAATTTTTTCTAAACATCATACGTGCATCATTATACCCGATATCATAGTTATAATCCACTGATAACATGGCATTAATAGCAACAAGTATGAATTTAAAAAATAATTGGTATGGACTTGTTACTAATTGGTAGACGTAGAACATTATTATCTATATTATTCAGCAATATGTCATGTAGATTTTCATTAGTGGTGTGTATGTCATGTCAATACAGTTCTTCAGTACATATAGCCTAATCTAAATTATTAATTACAGTATATATATTTCAACATTTTCACTTAATTTAAATAATCAAATCAAAATGGTGTCAAAATATCAAAGCGAAAATAGTAAAAATGAGATGTCATTAAAATAGTTTTATTGATGGTTTCAATATTTTAAAGACTTGTTTAGATACTCTCCATTGACTATTGAGAAAAAAATTTAATTTTAGCACTTGTATTTATTTAAAATATTTTATTTACTAAGTCTTTTAAAATATTCCTGTATTAAACCATAACTTCATAAAAAGGCTCTAAAAAATGATATCGCAAACTATCGGCCAACACCTGTCAAATATATCAAATATATTTAAAGCAGTTAATGTTCTTCGGGTGAACTTTGGAATAGGGGCCACGTCCAAATCTAATAAAATTTTACATAACGGTACCTGACGACGTAACACATATTTCACAGAAGACCACTTTTGACGCAAAGGTCATTTAAAGGTCAAATTGACTATTTGAAACTGGTCCTAAAATTTTGCAGTATTTAATTAAAAGCATTGTGTTTTCTCTCTACGATAATGCTTAACTTGCTGATTGTAAAGAATGCATTAGCCGTTAATACAAACTTTGTTCTATCTCAATCGGTGTTACCGTTTTGGAGAAATTAAAAGTTCAAAGCTAAAATTTTGTTTTAAAACAAAACCTTTCTCCAGACTTTCTAAAGACACCCTATATATATTTTTATACCATTTGAAAGGCTGCTTCACCCATAGAACTTCAGACATAGAATTTCTAGTTCATTAAATGGTAATGTTGGTGTTGTTCAACGCAGCCATCTGGGTCAATTCATATTCAATATTTTCATCAATGATATAGTTTCGTTAATTAAGGGCAGCAGCATTATGATTTATGCGAATGACATGAAAATATTTAAAGAAGTCGCCACATAAATTGACCCTATCTTGTTTCAAGATTGCCTGCATTAGTGAAAACTCAAAAATTTAATACTAAATATAGACAAGCGTAATGTCATCTCTTTTATCTGTCACTTACTTAAGTTAGCATTAAAAAAAAAAATTATAATACTAAAAACCATTCTGCCATATTTCAGCATAAGTCTTGAGATCTCGTTATCACAATGTATAATTAATAATTCTATAATGATTAAGTCATAGTCAAGTTATTTTTGTGAATTGATTTATAAGTTCACAGGTTGTAACAATCTTATTGTTAATTAATAATTTTTTGATTAGAAATTGACATCTGGTTTCTAAGAACCTAGTTATTAATTTTCTGCATCTTGAGCGCATTAAAGTAATAACCATTGACTAGAATAGTTAAAATGCATTAACAGAATGTTCTAAGAATATCTTGTTCTTATCTTTGTCATTTCTTGCCTAGCCATCATCAGCTTGATACTATCAAGAGGTTTAAAATATTGAAGCTGCCAAAAATCGTAATCATTTCTTTTAGCTACCATAAACTCAAATAAATTATCAAGTATATTGAATTATATCAATTATATATAAGAATATCAAGTATATTGAACTCAAGTAAATTGCATAGTCCAATATTTGTTGACTATATCCACAATAACATAAAATGATAAAAATTCATCTATTCATTATTAAATATTACTGATCATGATTGATTAATTATGATCTAAAACAGACACAATTGTTTAATTTCTATGAATTTATATCACTAATTTAGATTTTAGTTGTATCTCTCTTCTACGAGGACATTTTACAAGTTATATCATAGAATTTTATACATCTGAAAATATTGTTTTGAATAATTCAGTCGATCAAGGTCTAGTCTTTACGTTTTTCTTTGTACATAAATGTTAAATACCCCATTACGTTCAAACGACTATCTATAAAAATCTAGATAATTAGTTAAATTAACTTTTGATTAATTATTTCCTTAATTAAATTTTAAAAAAATTTCAAGAATTTTTTTGTATATATATTTTGCGAAAATTCTAACAAATAATTAATTTTCTAGTTCAATTGGGTATCTTTTAAATAAGAACACATTTTAGTCAAATTTAACATGCCTTTAAATATAGAAGAGCTTGTTTACATGATTGCAAGGTATTTAGAAAAAAATTAATTAAATTGTTTACCACAAAATTTTTAAATTTTGTTTTTTAAAATATTTATTTAAAAAAAAAAAACAAAAACAACAAAAAACAAAATAATTTTATTTGGATATTTTTGTACTAAAAATTTTCCAACAATAAAAAAAAACAAAATTATTGCATAAATTTAGGCAAATTCATATTTTTCTTACGATAAAATTTTCATTTGTTTTGAAAAAAAATATGAAAATATGTTCATTGAATATCGTAAAATTTTCAATTTATTTTTATTCTATATTTTTAGTTTTAATTTTTTCATTTATGTTAACTGAATAATTTTTTAAATGATTTTTCACCGTATGGAGGTTTATTAAGCCCACAATTTGTAGTCATTTTAATCATTTATTTGAAAACAATTTGATTCGTTGATAGTGTATTTATATCTAATAAATTATTTAGATAAAAGAACCTAATACATTAATTTAGTACCACGTTTTACAAGTTTGTTTCCCTTATTTCTTGTATATATTTTAATACTTCTATTTTTGTAAATGGTGTTTGTGGAACAAAAAGTTTTAACAAAATTATTCCACTCGATTCAAGCATTTGTTACGATTTTATTTTCTCTCCACATTTTCAAAAATACAGCTCCATATAATTTTTCAGTTCTTTTTTTGTTTTTTTTTTCTAGCTGCTAGTAATTTTTCTTTAATTTGCTGACTGCAAGTATGTGTAGTAATTTTCTAGTAAGTAATATTGCTAAAAGATTTCTGTTGCTAATCATTAGATCCATAGAACCGGATATAATCGATAGAACAGGATATAATTTTATTAGATCCTGTTGCTAATTCAGTTGATTCTGTTGCTAATCAGTTTGGTTCCATTCCTTATCTGTTTTTAAATCTTTAAATTTGTTCTGTAACCATAACTATATTCAAATTTAAAATCTTTATTCAAATCAGATTTCTGGATGTAGTAAAATTGTAATGTTTATAATATGTATATCATAGGCTATATTTTTGATGTATGCTGCTTTAATGATTATAAAAAATATTAAAAATATTAAAAATATCGATAGATAATCAACAGTGTTAATAGAAAGTAAATTAAATAATAATTAACGTTCATTGAGTACAACATCTAATTTATTGAATATCGTTTTTTATTTTCAATAATTGCATTTTTTATTGCTTTGAATACTAAATCCTTCTAATCTTGGTTAAAAGGAAATAACTTAATATCAAATTCAAGCATATACCGACTATTAGGAAGGAAATGACAGCTATAATTAATTAACAAAATCTAAATGAAACCTATTTGGACATATGATATTCAGTTATTGCCTTCTGCAGTGGAAACCAACATTAACAAAATACAATGATTCAAAAAAATGGTGTTAAAGACAACTGGAAATACCTTTTGGTCCCGAATAAAATCATTAAATTAGTGCTAATAATATAGCTAGAATAAGCTAAAATAGCTAAATGTAGCACCAGCTACAGACACAATTTTAGGCAAACATAATTTTACTTCAGCAACTTGGGCCTTAATTTAATGACAGGTGCAGGTGAGATGAGAAGTATACAACAAAGAGTTATTTGACATTTATGAGGTATCAGTAAAACTAAAAAAAGAGCAAATTAATGATTTTACAATTTCATTAATGGAAAGTGTTGCTACAACCCAAAGTATGTTATATGAGGAATACTTGTATATTATATTTGTAATTAAGTAATATACATTGTTAACAAATTTAAGATGATAAAAGCGAAAACAAAAATCTATTTGAAAACAGTTATTTTTAATATATCAGGGTCTACTAATAACCGTACTAATATCCAGAATATTTTTATACTGTTTCTAATCGTCTGTTAATTCTACTTCATGTAGTTTACAACTTTCCTCTATTCTGCTCTATCTTGGGAAATTGTATTCCATCCATTAAATTCTCTAATTAAAGATATCAATCAATCCAATAAATCATGATCCAAACCATGCTCTTTCGACACTTAGCTCCCGGCATCATCCACCCATTTTGACCTTTATCTAACTTTCGATAATGTTGCACTGAATTTATAAAAAATATTTTTGTCAACCTTTGATCATTCATACTTTCCCACATGTCCTGCTTATTTTTTGTACCTAAATAAGTCTTACAATATAATGTCTTTAAATTAGTGCTTCTAGAGGGGTCATAAATGATGAACCAAAGTATATTCACTCGATTTGTTAACATTGATATGCTGTAAGCCATTACATGTTTCTTACATACAAGCCATCAGGGCAATTGTTTTCCTGAACTTCAATTATTTGTTTTATTTCAATCCAAAACAGATTGTATGGATTTTGAGGCTAAAAAAATATTTTGCTACATCTCCACAGCTGTGCTTCTTATCTAAATTATTTATAATAACATGAGCTAAGAGGGTATATAAAATGAGCTAAGATCTCTGATTTGATCTTGTACATTCTTTTACATTTGATGTTATTATAATGTTGATTATTTTGTTTTATAACAGATACCAAAAATTATTTCTTATATTTTTTTTAATTGTACAGATTCAAGGATTTTAGAGAACATTTTTATTATAATTAAAAATGGAAATTTTTAGAATAATCCATCACACATTTTTTTATAATAACATCCAATTTACACTTTGATGAAAATAAAAAAGAAAATTCCATAAGAGTTTTTACTTTTTTAAAATAATGAAAAAGAAAATAAACTTTAAGTAAAGACATCCTCCAATCAAGCTGTATAGAAAAAAATTAAAAACAATAAAAATAATAAATAAAAAATTGTTTGTAAAAAAAAAAAAATTGTTTCGAAAAATATGACTTAATGCTATGCAAAAGTATTTATAAAAAAAAAAATTGATTTTCTCAACAAAAATAAAAAAATTCAAATTTTTGTAATTATTTGTTTTATTTTATTACTTAACAAATCAGTCATTATTAGGTGGAAACGTGTACACCCAAAAAAAGAAAATATTACCTAATTCTGCCCTGCCCCTTATAATGAATGCTCAAAAGAATTTTTTTTTGATATATTTTCAAAAATTTCTTTATTTTGATTGATAACCAATTAATTATCAAACTCAACTAACATGTTTTGCTTTAAACCACTACCGCCTACCACCTCTCAAGTCGTATTAATATATTTGAAGATTTTTAAAATTTCAGTTATAAATAATTAACTTATAATAAAAGTACCATAGTAGACATGACAGTATCATAAAGATAATAATTTGACATTGGAATATTAATAATTTAATGATTTTGTTAGAACATTAAATTTTTATTTCATTAATTTTTTTTTGAACACCAACCAACTGTCTCATTTTTCTCAAATATTTTCTTTTGCACAACGAAGAGAAGAAAATGTAGAATATAAAAAAAACTGTTGATTGCAAGAGTATGTGCTCAATTTTTGAAATGTCAAAGTGCCGTTGTAATACAAAGTTAAATGTTATATCAAAGAAAATTAGGAATTTGAGCAAATTATGTATACGTAATCATATAGTATTGTCAAAAATAAGTAACTGTCACAATTAACAGCTGTGCTGTGCTGAACAATAATACAACAATTCATTTCTTAACTATAGAGGTAAATTTAACCAACTTTTTAATCATTCATTACTAAAGGAGTGTTTCGTTCTAACACTACTGGAACCCACCAATAGGTATTCTAGTGTTGTACAGTTGTATTATTATACAACTCCTGATTGAAATTAAGTTTATAACATATATCCCAAATGTTAAAAATCATCTGTGAGCTATAAAAATCAATCAAAAAACTTTATAATATTTATTTGAACGTACTAGAACGATCTAGAGTTTTTTGCGCTCAGTTAGTTTCCGTTAATTGAACTCTTTGTTTAAAAGTGTTCTAAACGGTGTTCACTAGATTCCCAGCCAGCACAGAATGCATTTAAAATATATTCGCAAAATATATTCGGAATATATATAGCGAATATATTCGGAATATATTTTGCGGGTATATTCAGGATATATTTTGTGAATATATTTAGAATATATTTTGTGAATATATTCGGAATATATTGCGGATATATTCAGAATACATTTTGCGTAATATAGTTAAATGCAATTTTAAAATACCTATATTTAAAATGTTTTCATTATAGTGATAATAAAAGTAAAATTAATTTTTTTTCAAAATTTTTATTTACAGTTGTGAAAAATTGTTACAAAAAACTTAAATTTAAATATTTATTTACACATTTTTAAAAAGACAAAAAAAGAAATTCATTTCAGACATTAGTATAATAAAAATCACAACTTATAACTCAATAGAGCTCAAATTAGTAAATTCACATTGTAACATGCCTAGTTACAATAATTTAGGGATTTGAAATACCACATTTTTTTTTTAATACGTATTTGATACAAAAATATTTAAGTAATTTGAGTGAGTATTGAATTTAATAAAAATTAAATCAAAAAAAAACTAGGATTTGGGTTTTTCTTGCATTTATATGTTAATTATTTTAAATCAAAATTCAAATGAAGAAAATTCGTGAAACAAGCCGGGAAATAAGTAAAAATAGAACTAATAAACTACGCATGACCAATGGATTGTTTTCTCGAAATTAATTATTTAACTACCCATTAATTAATAATTTTTGCTCTACAGGCATATAATTCTAAAATAGAAAAATTAAAAAGGACATAATTGAATTTAAAAAAAGGACACGCTGGGTGGCGCAGTAGGTAGAGCGCTTGCCTTTCAAGCGAAAGGTCCCAGGTTCGATTCCCGATGAAGTAAAATAAATGGTTATGTTTTTGGACCTGGTCCAGTACCCTTTGGAATGGGATAAAATAAATGACAAAAAATAATTGAGAATATAATCCGGTAACCACTTAAATAAAATAAAGCTATTCTATTTAAGAAGGCTTAGGTTCTGATAATAGCAGTAGCTCTCCACATTTAATGAGTACATAAGCCAGTAATTTGTTAAATAAATACTCGAAATATTGTAGTATAAAATTGCAGTACCATACTTAATTAAGAACGAAAAGGTGATTCTACCTTAATTACTGTCAAGAAGATAAAAAAAAAAAAAATTAAGCCAATGCACACTAATTTTATAATAGAAACTTAAAAAAAAGAAGAAACAAGAAAAACAACACAGAATAATTATTTATTTTATATATCACTTATCTGATTAAAAGGATTATCACTTTTATTCACTAATATTTTCACTTCAAAATACATACGTGAACTAAGCATAAAATTATACCAAAAAAAAAAGAGAGCCGTAATCGATTACATTCGTGTACGATAGAATCGATAGCGAATGCATTCTTTACATAATTTTGCGTAATCGATTGCGTTGGTGCTGGCTGGGTTTGATAAATTGATATTTTTTGTTGTGATTTTCAATTTTTTTGAGAATAGTTTAGGGACAACTTTTTTGTTATTGTTTTTTTTTTGTAATTTTGACAGTTAAACAAAGAAATTTGACAGTAATGAGAGTAATTTCGTTTTGAAAAAAAATAAAAGCATAATAAAATCGAAACATTGGCGGAAAAATGAAAATTTATATTGTTGAAAATACTACAAACTATGATTAGGTATATAGAAAGTGGTATAATTTTTTATAGTTCTTAATATACAACTCAATTTAGATCATTAATTAATCGTTTTCCTATTTCTATTGATTCATAATCGCCGCCATTACCCTAAGCCACTTGTTGGTCCCTTGCGAATATGTTTTTCAGCTTTAGTATAGTTTGAAAAAGTAAGTAATTTTTTTTATTTTTAATGTAAATTTGATTTATAATCTTAATACACAAGATGAATGGCGTGGTGAGTAAAAAAGCAAGAATAATTGAATAGTAAATTAATTACACCACAAAAATATTAAAATTTTAGCAAGTTCTTCATGCTGAATACTTCAAACATTTCAAATATTTACACCAAACAAATGACGGTTATTTCCAAATTGAGCGACATCTATACTCTAAAATAAATTTCATTTACGGACAATTTTTAAAAAGGCTTCATCAAAATTCTTTCATTTTAAATAAACACACAAACTTATAGAAAAATGTACAAAAACAAAAACACAAACAAAAATTGAAAAAAGAACAGAAAAACAAAAATCAGGTCAGATCATACTCTTCAAAAATGATATAATAAATATTAGTTCATTTGCTTCTGCTATTTAAAAATATATATAAACAGTAAAACACGGTTATAGTCATTCGCTAAATTTGAGATATATTTCTGACTAAAACCGTTTTGTTACTATAGGCGTAGTAAAAAAAAAACTGTAACTTTATAAACAAAATTCAATAAAATATCTTTCGTATAATAATTTTAAACTTTATTTTATTCATAAATAGCAATCCTGTTATGTAATCACAAAATATATACATATTTGTAATAAAGAACAGAAAAAGACAATATATAAATCAGTTTATCTTAGTATGTAAGTAGTGGTAAGTTTTATGAAAAAACATAAATATTCCAAAAGGTTTTTTGTCGCCATTTTTCCTTTAAATAATAAATAAATTAGTCAGCTAGCTATAAAGTAATAATTAAGAATAGTCATAGGTGTAAATACAATGGTATAAGCTCTAAAAAATTTAATATTGTTAAAAAAATTATGAATATGTATCATGGCAATAAATAAATAAATAAATAAAATAAATTAGTTTTTTAATAAAATAATTCACTTTTGCCATTTTTTTGTTTTATTGAAAAAATTGGCGTTATATTATAATGTGATTATAAACGACATCGATTGTATATGAACTTATGAAGTTTATTACTTTCTTTCAAACAAATTTTTGACTATAACATAATTGTGACAACAAACGTTTTTGACTATAAACGAATTAAAATACATTGATCTACTACGTTGAGAGTAATGGGATTTTATTGTGTTAAGTTATATTGAAATTAGTATTAATTTCATCATAAAATATTAGGTGTTATACTTTAATTTCATTATATATATATATTCAAGAATAAAGCGATTCAGAAAACAACAACAATTATACCAAAACAAATATTTCTTTTTATATAAAATCGTACGTGAAAGAACTGCTTCTGTGCAATTGCACAGGGGACTCACTAGTATTATTAAATTAATGTTAAAAAATATTTTTTATATATTCATAGAATGTTCAATATTGGTTCAATTACCCTATATATTCTTAGAATATGTATTTTCAATATAATTATAATGGTATACATGCTTTCTGAATATTTTAGGAAATAATGATTTCAATGTCAATCATTAAAATGATGGCCCGTGAAAATCATTTTTTCTATTAAATAACTCATTTGATGATGAACTTCTCAGAAACAGAAAAAAAGCAAAACAAAGAAAAAACCGGCATGAAAAATTTCAAATATTTTTGGCGTTTGGTATGACTTGATATATTTGAGACACAGACGTATACTAAGGTGTTCATTATGATTTTTTTTTATGATTTTCATGTCTATGCTTTTTTTTCTCTTTGAAAATGATATTATTAGAAAAAGAACACATGTTTTTTTTTTTTTTTTTGTGTGATGAAGGTGAGATTATTACTTTTTTTTTACTTTTGTTTTTTTTTTTTTAATTTTCGCTTTTCTTTTGGAAGTATTTTTTTTCATTTTGAATAAGAAAATTTTCAATGAAAATTGTGTAAGTAAAAATAATGAATGCACGTTTTCGTATCAATTCATAATTATTTAGGAATATCAGAGAAATTTTTGATGTTTATAATTTTTAACTGACGATGACATGATTGTGCTTAGAATGTATTAAGCTTAAAAATTCTATCTTTTATTTTTTGTGTTAAAGATTATACTGGGAAAAATATAATTAAATTTCATGAATTTTGGATGCGTTTCTTCTTTGTGTTCTTTATTCGTAGCGGATTTTATCTACCATGATCGCGATTTTGACTTTATCAACTGCAGTTCCAGACCTTGTGAACTTATGTTTTAATATGCATGTAAGACTAAATATTTTTTCTTTTAATATTGTTTTATATATAGAAAAGATGCTTGTCAAACCTATTTTTAATATTAATAATTTGAAATATGAAAACACAACTTAATACGTGCATACAGCGATTGAATTCACAGCAACAATTAAAACCCCATGTACTTTTTGGTATTTTATTTATTTGCTTTTTAAATATTTTTTTTATTTATTTATTTCAGTTCTGAAAAAGAGCAGTTCTTCTCATATAGATTGTATATAAATTATAAAAGTAGAGAATAAAATCAGTGTATAGCAATATGAAAAATAGTAGTTAAATTACAATACAGCTTTGTTTAAGGATAGTACAACGTTAATATTATATATATATCTTGTTGAAGTTCTGGGATGCAAGCAGTACAATTTTTGTAGTACTTTATTTTGTATTCTCAGGTAGTACTTTATGTTGTATTCAATCGAAAGGTCTCAGGTTCGATTCCCGACGAAGCAAAAAAAATGCTTTATGAGTTTTCCATGCTGGCCCAGAACCCTTTGTCGTTGCGATAAAATAAATGACAAAAAGTAATTGAGAGCAGAATATGGTAACAAAATAAATAAGATGGAGCTATTCTGTTTAAGAAGGCTTAGTTCCTGTCAATAGAAGTATTTTCCGATATTTAATGAGTTGATAAGCATGTTTGATAACGACTCGAAAGACATTGTAGATATTGTAGTATAAACTTGCAGTACCGTACTTAATTAAGCACGAAAAGGTGATTATGTCTAAGTAACTGACAAGAGCATAAAACAAAAAAACGAAAAAAAACAAAATTTTTCTATGGATTTTGGTTTTGGGATTTTTTTTCTGAATTTCGGTTTGTGGATTTGGTCATCAACTCCACTTTATTATATACGATTATGCAGGTTTGTACTACATATTTTTCCTATAATGTTTATTTTCGAATTAATTTATTTTATCAAATTTCTGCCTTATCGATGAGAGCATATCGAAATCTCGCCAGTCAAAGCCTAAGCGAGGGTTTCATCATTTTAAATGTTTTAGGTATAAAATATAGATATTTAGATATTCATTTCATTTTTCCAGAATATTTAACTAAATAATTTTTATGCGTAACCGCTGTTGGATACAACAAAGAAGATATCTCGTTTTTGCAGTATAAACCTTGCCACAATTTTGTGGATTTTTTTTGTGGATTTATTCACTAACGCTTCTATGAACGAATATATCTTAAGTTTTCCTCCTATTTTGATTTCGGAATCAGTTTGTTTCTGCCAGGTAAGACTTGAATGAATATTTGTATTAATTTGTTTTATTTATATTGTGTTCATTGTATTTAATGTTCAACGTTTCTACTGCTCTTAAGTGCATATATTTTATTTTGCTAATATTTATTGATAGTTTGTGGTTAGCCAAATATTGTGATATTTTTTCTAAATCTAAATTAATAGTTTTTTCATGTTCTTTTGTATTGTTTTCTATATATACACCATCATTAGATCATTTGCATAAAGAAATTTTTGCGCTCTCAAATCTAGTTCAGAAAAACTGTTTTTATGTAGCAATTGAATAGAGTTGATCCTAATGCACTGCTTTGTATTATGCTATAATCTATGTTCAATAATTCAATCTTCTTGGCTATTAAAATTATTCAGACTTGCATATTGTTTTCTATTTTGTGAAGTAGTTTCTAAACCATTTTAGCACAATTTTCAAATCAAAATTTTTTAGTCCACTACATCGAACGCTTTTGAAAGATCGAAAAATATTATTGCAAACCTTTTTTCTCAATCCAAGATTAGATTGAAAACACCTCGGCCATTAAATCAAAGATAGCTGCATTGGTATTGGAGTCTGTCTTAAAACCATATTGTATTTTATTTGAAAGTATATTTAGATATGCTCTGAGATTAGGTTATTAATATACATTTCGACTATTTTATTAAAAAATGTACCTATTGATATCGGCCTAAAATTATTTAATTTTTCAATTTTGGCAAAGTTTTTTATATTGGCACAATTTGTGTTATGTATAGAAATAAATAGATAAGGCAGTTTTGTATTACTCTAAAGATAGTTGTCTAAGCCTTGTACAATATATTTGATTATTTTTAATTCAACCTTTTAATTTTTGTATCATGTACAAATGTTGATGTATAATAGATGTGTGTGATTTTGTATATTCAAAATAAATATTCATAATAGATATACAGAGTGTCCGAAAGCAATGTATCATCAAGCTAAAGCTAATTGGTAGGTCAACAGAAACAGCAAATTGTATAGAAACTTTAAAAAATTTAAAATCTAAACTAAGAACCGCATCAATCATTTCTATCATCTCTGATTCTATTTTTTGATACTCTCAGATAACCTTGTATAATAATTTTTGTTTATTTAAAAATTAACAACAAATAAGAAGGCGAAAAAAATTATTTGACAATTGAAGAGAGCCCTGAGTTTGTAAATTAACAATTTATTTTATTCAAAAGTGCTAAGTTAAAAGGCCTTCGGTAAAATATTATCTAGCAGGCACAGTTAATACAATACCGGAAATAAGATGAAAATAACACTCATCTTTAATAATAATTTATTTAAGATTTAAATTATTATTAAAATTACAATTTCAAAATTACAATTTACAAATTAAACTTTTTATACTCTCATTATTTATCTCTGATTTAATCATTTTATTTGTAAATCAAATTTATTAACTGAAATGGAACGGACGTAGGATCATAATAATTTTATATAAATACATCCAAGGACGAATTTAAATAAAAATAAACAAAAATTAATTTAGTAATTGTTTATTGAAAATTATAGCTTTCCGTTTTATTATGTACAATTTCTATTTGTAGTTTTGTGTTTTTTTTTGTTTAATTAATATGCAATCATCAAATTTAATAAAACTCGTGAGATCAAAGAATTTTGAAAATAATTATGTAAATAAATAAAATTAATACTCTCTACTAAAAGAGTAATAAATGGATTTTATTTTTTGCGGAAATGCTCAATATTAACTCATCATGATTGTCAGGGGGGATGGGGTTTGTAAAAATGATAAATTACGTAATAAATTAATTTTTCAGATCACAGGTGGTTTTAAGAAACACCAACACACTGAAAATACACTGTTAGAAGTACAAATTGATGTCATTGATATTTTAATATCATGCTGTGAGTTAATATTGAAAATTAACTTTGACTTAATATAGAGATTTATAATAAATAAATAAATATTCAAAATTATGCATAATTTTCTTAAATTTAGAATATTGCAATAAATACACCGGATTTCATTATGATTAAATGCCAAAAAACGTATGTTAGTAAGAAAGGGTTGAAATTTGAAATTCGAAAAAAAAATCACGATGGAAAATATACCTACAATGTACAAGTATAGGATATAGTTTATCACATTAAAAATTAGATAATATACCAATAAAATAAGTTAAATATAAAATAATTTAAAAATAAGGTTTATTGTTTGTATGACAAGCATCTAGGACTATGCCAAGTGTCCCATTGAGTTGGCAATTATAAAATAAACCAAAACAAAATGTTACCAAGCTCAAGCTTGTACAACAATGTACAACAATCTTAATTGCCAAAGTTAACACACTTTACCTAATTTTGCATTTCAGGTTATCGTGAATAATGGATATTGGACAATGGATAATTGATAATGGATAATGTATAATAGATAATGGATAATGAATAATGGATAATGGATAATGGATAATGGATAATGGATAATGGATAATGTATAATGGATAATGGATAATGGATAATGGATAATGGATAATGGATAATGGATAATGGATAATGGATAATGTATAATGGATAATGGATAATGGATAATGGATAATGGATAATGGATAATGGATAATGGATAATGGATAATGGATAATGGATAATGGATAATGGATAATGGATAATGGATAATGGATAATGGATAATGGATAATGGATAATGGATAATGAATAAAAGATAATGGATAATGGATAATGGATAATGGATAATGGATGATGGATAATGAATAAGGGTTAATGAATAACGGGAGTTTGTATTATAACAGCATTAAAATTTGGGAATAAAGAATCTTCAACTTGCAGAAAAAACTTCGTATCGAAACGCTCACTGAGACTAGATCCAAATTTTAATCTTTCGAAATCTAAAATAAATTCAAGTCGAGAAAAATATGAAGCAATTCAGGAGAGGGTTTTGGCTAAATTCAATCAAACACAATCTAAACAACAGGCTCTTATCAAATTCCATCAATGATTGTACAAAATTGCAATCTCAAAGTCGTACACCAACATATAGCAAAAAACAAGGAGGTAATGGTGACAATATTACGGGCAGTCATAATTCTTATCATAGCAATGCAAGTTCAACATCAGCAAAAACAATGCAGCATCTGATTGTCAACATCCATCAAATCCACCTTCAGTAAGAAGTAAAGCATCACCTGTACCATAAAATAGTAGTAGTAGTAAACCGAAACGTCGTATGTAATTTTGTACATCTGAACGATCTGAAGAATCAGAAAGTGACAGTTAAATGGATTGTAGCCGTACAGAAGGTGATCCAATTGATACAGAAAATTAAACAAATTCCGAATTAGGAATTAGGGATGATATAGAATATTGGTATTTAAACCCCCATGCAACAGAAATGACTGGTGAAAATTAACTAATTATATATTTCGCAGCATTTTAGTTACGTTTTGCAGCGACTCCAAAAACTAAAACATGTAACGGCATTTTTAGCAATATTAACGATGTAATTATTTCTTATCCATTTTTTTGTTTACCTGTATGCCCAGACTATTCTTATTATCCCACAAAGAATTATCACAATAATTGTGTACCGGTTTCCAAAATACTATTTTAGTAAAGCCACAGGTAATATATAGCATATATAGCATATAAATATAAGCATGTATTGACATATAAGCCTGTATTTAGGTTAGTTCAAAAATATTCTGAAAAAATTCAAACACTCATCTGTTTTTAAATTTCAATGGATTCGGGATAGCATAAATTCCGGCGTAATCCCAAATGAATTTTCACTATAAGTTTACCGCGCTTCATTATACCACCTCGATAAATCGTGCTTCATAGCTTAGAAATATTGTCACAGTAGGAGACTCAAATTTATTTTACTTGCTTGTTTCAACTTCATCAACAACCTTGAGTACTCAATATCCCGAGACACGATTATGTATTATTTATTTTTAGCCATTTTAAATAGCTGTTTACATTATTTCAATAAGTTTTCAATTTGTTTATTTCCGCTTCGCCACTGAATTTTTAAATTGAAAAAAAAAAAAATAATAATAATAATTTTTTTAAAACATTTGCGCGTACAAATTAATTACACTTTAATTTATACTGTTAAGAATAGGTTTTCTATTTCTATATATGTATGCGTACACATATGTTTTTGTGTGAGTTAATAAAAATTAGATAAAAAGTAAGAATTTTTATTCAATTTTCTTTTTTGTTGTTGTTTTAATTACTTTTTTCTTTTTTTTCTTTTATTTTTGTTTTTGTTTTTATTTTTGTATTATTTATTTATAGTAAAATTCAAATAACCATAAAATTAAAGTCATTAAATCAGTTCGAATTATTTAAAATAGATTTTGAATAAATTTCTTTACTTTTCTCTGCACATTCATTGATACACACATGAATGTAAAAAAAATACTATGAGACATGCATATATATATATTTAAAAAAAAATCTATTTCAAATATCAAATCAAATCAAAGTATTTATTTTAACTTAAATGTGCACTCAAATCAAATAAAAAAGTAAAGTAAGTAAGTAAGTTGAAAAATAAAAATAAAATTAAAATGTTTGTTTATTTTATTATTTTTTTTTTTTTTTGTTATTTATATAGCAAATTGTAATAGATGTATATATATGTACAGTTTTATATAGAAATGCACTTGTCCTAAATATCTCAGATTACGAATTAAATATTAAAAGATACAATAATGTTTTTACGATGATCCTATATATATATATTATGTGCATTTGTTTGTGTGATTAAAATAATTATATAGATATGTATATACATATAAAACGGTGAATAATGTAAATATTTTTAACAAAATTTTGTATTTTTGTTATTTTGATCCCCTCGCACTTGCTTTCTCTTGCATTTGATCTTCTATTAAAGTATACATATTATATATATATATATATATACATTTAAGATGATTCAAAATTTGATGAATAAGTTTAGGATGAATTTGTTGCCTCATTGATTTTGTTTTTATAAAAAAACAAAAATAATTTATATTTTTATTTAATTTTATTGTTTTTTTTTTTATATTTTTTTTTTTTTTTTGGTTAGTGAATGTGTAATGGTGAATTTTTGTGAAATATTTTGTATTAAATGCATTTTGTATAAATATTTTATTAATTTATTGATTAATAAATAAGATTTTTTTTTTTTTTTAAATTTTTGATAAATATTTGGAGATTATTATCTGAAAGTAGAGTGATACAGGGTGAATGTGAAAATTTTAAATGAACATTCAAAATGCGCATAAAATTAATTACAATAATTCTTGTCGAATATTTGTTTTACAAGTTTCACTTTTTTCTAGAATTATATTTTTCTCTCCTCCTTATAGCCTAGGTCCTATAATCCTCGTTTAATTTGGCTATTCACATTATATTGTAACTATGCTCTATTGAACTGGCTTGTCTTAAGCTCAGATGAAATAAATAAAAAAATATACAAAAAAAACATTTGGGTTAGATGGGAGGAGGGTTAGATCACCAACATAAATCAAGCTTAAAAATTTGTTGTTTGAAGGTGTTCAAAATCCAATTGTTTTGCTAGGCTTGAAAAGTTTGTGTTTTTTTACTTTTTACAATACTTTATCTTATATTTATACATATTTTTAGACAAAACTTGATGTGCTCGTTTTAAAATGACTCATAATTTAATTTTAATTGAAATATCAGTGAAAATATAAATGATTTCGCGTGATTTATTTTTTTAAATAAAATGATGAGTCATCTTAAAACGAACACATCAAGTTTTGGCTAAAAATATGTAATGTATGTAAATGAGAATAGGATCATCGACGGCAGCACTATTATTTATAATATATCTGCCAGTAGTAGTTGTAAATGTAAACCTACGTCAGCTGTAAGCAAAATTTTCTTTCTTCCCTTTTGAATGTCTGACCGTGGACATAGAAGCATTAGCAATCAGCTAAGTTAAACTATGTAACAAATTTTTATCGATTTATTATACTTTTATCTATTAAATTATTTATTGTAAAGTATTAATTATAAAATTATATCACAAATTATTGAAATATATTATATTAAATTGAATACGTCACCATTATTATTATATTAAAATTATTAAGAATCTAAAGTTATAATCTAAAGTTACTTCCGGATTTGATTGGCTTCGAAATTTAAATCTAATTTTGTTTAATAAGTTAATTGCATTTGCATATGAAATATGGTCTTAGACGAATTTGTTCCTATTATACACGAGAAACATTTTTTTTTTGATAAAATACCCATAAAATACCTATGTAAGTGCAATCTTTTTAGACCCATTGTATTTCCTCGTTGTATCGTCAATTTCCTGGGCGAACGCTATACATAATTAATTCCGGTGATATCAATTTTCGAATCAGGCGATACATTTAACTGGAAATATTGATATCTTTTGAGATGTATGACATCACATTCAAATAGAATACCTGAGGAGATTTTTCTTCCTGTATATGAATTTGTCTGTTAATAATATAGAATGAGGAGCATATACAAATGTACTCTATTGTTCAGAAAACTATACTTCCGGATTTGATTTGCTTCGAAAGTTAAATGTAATTTGTTCAATCATTTCGATATATTGTAAATAAAGGTGTGCAATTTTTCAGACAGTGTTGTAAAATTTCATTTTAGTGTTATCAATTTCGGATTTATAAATTTGGCATAGTCAATACATATAGTCTTTATTAGCCAAATTTTTTCTAACAAAACATATGAATTAATTCAAAAACATTAAAATTGATTAAGTGGAAAAAATACAATTTATAAATCTTATTAATTCTATTTATCTTATTAAAAATAAGCCTTCTATAATGCTTTCATAAGTACAAATACGTAACCAATAAATATAATTAAGAAAGCCATAATTTATCAAGCCATTTTCCATTAAATCTAAATATTAAAATTAAAATAAAATATCACACTAAGCTAAAATAATCGTAGATGCAAATATAAGCTCTAACTAAAAGTAAACTTTGTAAAACAAAATAAAATAATTTAATTTAGGCGAAATAAATAAAAATAAATAAAATAATATCAACAATAGATAATAATTTGGTTCCGGTATTTAATATGAAAATTTAACAAATTCGGTTCATTTTATTGGATGTATCAGTGGAAAGTGATGAATTATTTATGGCGAACTGTTTTTGTCTGAAATTTTTGTATCACATAGAAAAAAAGACTTAACGCTTTCAATGACACCACTGCTACCATATCATGCTGCCTTTCATCATGTTTTCAAAATTGACCAAAACGGGAAATAACATTCAAATTCTAATTTAATTATCTTTCAATAAACTTAATATTGTCTGGTGTACCTTTTATAAGTACTAATACGTAACCTAATAAATATAATTAAGAAAGCCATAATTTGTCAAGCCATTTTTCCATTAAATCTAAATATTAAAATTATTCGTTTTGTTAGCACACAAAAATAAATACAAAGAATTATATCGTAAATTAATTTTGTTTTACCCCTAAAACATCATAACATAATATTTGTCATTATCGAAGTATTTTTAAAAACATATTTGGTTTATTAAAATGTAAATTAAGATTGCTAATACCTATACAAAATTAAATATATTTAACAAAAAACCGATAACAAAAGATTTATAATAAATTTTTCATTGATTTGTAATAAGCTTAAGTTTTGTTAGAATTTATACTGCAGTGAACATTAATCCTAAAACACCCTGTTTCAATATGATAATCTATAATTATTTATTTAAACAAAAAAAAAAAATATTTAATTTATTAAAATGGATTTTAATAAAAAAACAAAAAAATAGGTAATTATCGGTTTATTATACTAAAAACATTAGCATGTGCGATGGTCTCGTGGTTTACCATAAATATCATGTTTTAATGTTTTAATGTTAAATATAATATCAAAGGTGGCACCATCTACAAATTTATCATTTTTTTTTTTTAATTTATTTAAAATATATCACATTATTTTAATTTTAAAACCAAATTTATCGAATTGTATATTTAATTAATAATAATCAAAAATCAAAAATTAATAATTAAGATTGATATGTGTACATAATTATTGATTTGATTTTATGTTATATTTGATTAAATGTAATTAAATTATTCGCCGAAAAGAAGGGAAATAATTGTATGAGTGAGGTTATATTAATATAAAATTTTTAACTTGTTAATTTTCAATTAATTCTATGATCGATCTGTATCTTTAGGAGCTAAAACTATATTCTTTTTATTACATTAGCTCTCAAACAAGTTAGAATATAAAAATAGTTTCAGGTAACATTTTAAATATTAAAATTAAAAACTAGAATCATTGGGAAACAGTGATGTCTGTTTTCAATCTTGTTGTACTTTTGGTTATGGATCTTGAAGATTTTTTAAATTTCGAAATGTGTTTTTTCGTTAACCTTATATGTATAAAATCGTAAACCATGTTAGATAGAATTTGAGTAACATGAATTTTATTGAAAATTATGGGGTCAATACTTAAGTTTTAGGCATGTTTCACAAATGGGCTGTTTTGCGTATTTATTATTATTACGATTATTGTTGCTGAAAAAAAATTTATCACCTGTAGTACATTATTTAACAAAACTCTTTTAATTCAAGATATATTTTTCCTCTTTATTTTCAACTAATAAAATATTAATTCAGAGCAATAATTTTTCATAATGTTATTGAAACATTCGAGTATGTATTAGTATTTATGTTTATTATTTTTTATTAGTATTAACTAGAATTGTTTGTTAGAATATTATTTAAAATGTATCTAGACTAGTAGCATAAATTATTCTATACGTTTACAATTTGAAATTGGGACTAAACAATTTCAAAATGGGACTAAAAAATTTCAAATTAGGACTAAACAATTTCAAATTGGGACTAAACCATTTCAAAATGGGAATAAATATTTTATTCAACAAATATTATAATAATTTTAAATAAATTAATCATCAAATTGTTCTTTCTACGGAATGTTTGAAAAAACACTAGCTGAATTACTGTACACGTTGAAAGACATTCGAAGAGAGCAAAAAAGAGCAAACATTGAAAGCAATAAAATAAAACGATGTGAGTACGTTCACAAAATTTTAGAAGAACATCATTCAAACAATATACCCATACTCTACATTGATAAAACTAATTTCAATTTATATATATCGAGAACCTAATATCAAAAGCTCATATTCAAAAATTTAAAAATTCATAATTTTATTATTAATATATATTATAATAAATATATTATAAATTAACTGGAATAAATTATTTATTTTTTATTCCCATTTTAAAATTGTTTAGTCCCAATTTGCAGTTTTTTAGGTATGGAGTATTAGTAAGAATTAAAAAATTTTGATTGATGGATTTTATTATTATTATTATATATTAACATTGCTGATAACGTCAGTATCGAAACATCTAGTTTTATTTGCCAATAAAAATCAAAGCTTTTTTTATGGAACTAAAACAAACAAGACCAGTACAGTTATATGTAATTTCCAAAATAATTTTTTTGCCTATAACATATATCTTGTTGGTGTTTAGTAGATCATTAATTTATTGAGCCCAAATCGAAATAATGGTTAGTCATATAATAATGCTTAACTAGTCTCAATATATAGCAAATGGATAGAATTGAATTGAATTGAAATTTATTTCTCATTGCATATAAATATATAAATTACAAATACAAATGTATATTACAAATTACATGCAAAAGTTTTTGACCCTTTTCTTCCCTCTTCTAGGAGATGTGGGTCATTGCAAATGGATAGAGATAAGACTTTAATGGCCACAATATTCAAAATGTCTCGCATAATTGATTTCTGAATTTTCTCTCTAATAATTAACTAATATAATCCAAAACTAAATTTATAGATACTGAATTACAAAATTAAAACAAGTTGGGTATAAAGGCAAACTATAAAAATTATGTTGGAGATGTTATATATTACTTTATGGATACAAAATAAAATATTTTGAACGTTATAATTAAAAATGATAAAAAAATGAATTTATTATACAGGAAAAGTTAAAAGAAGGGCTAAATTTTGAGAAAAATTGTAAGGAAAATTAATTAAAATCGAATACGACAAGTACAATAAATACGATACGATTATACGTAGTATAAGATATTATTATAATTGATACTAAGACCATACACAATATGCAAATAGTTAATGATATTATATTGGACACTTCAGATGAACTTCAGTACATTCGAATTTATGTCCTGTTTGGAGACCTGACAGAGATAATCAAAGATTTCATTTATGTCCTGACAGAGATAAACAATAATTTCATTGACATGTAAATGTTGACATGAAATATAATTATATTTTAAATTTTTTTTGTTATTATATATTGTATATATATATATATATATACTTATCGCGGACACTGATGTGTATATTCGTCATGACAAAGTTTTTCTGTGGGGTATTACCGTTAAAATTTATTTTATTATTATTTCTTTATTTACTATAATTAAAATTATAATAAAAGTAAGCACTAGTTACCAGGGCCTTCGGCTTAAAAATCATGTCGTTTATAATCGTCATGAACTACTTGAATTTGTATGGATTGTTATGTTAAGTGTCCTACAGAAACTGCAAAATTTAAGTCGAGTACAAAACACTGAAGAAGTCTGCAAGTAGTAGACGAAATACGCGTATCTGTATCATAAGCATATCAGTAAAATTAAAAGGAAAATATTCGACTATTTTCACTGTTATGCAAAATTTAGTTTCACACAACTTGCAGCATATATATTGATTTAAAATATAATTTGGGGATTTCCCAGAATGGTATGACGTCTCAGACGGTCAATCTTATATATAATGTTCTTCAGTTTAGAAACAAATGGCTTTTTGAATAGACGTTTTTGTAAATTAGGTTAGTTTTTAATTTATATAATTTATACAAGGTAAATATTTACAGTAATTAATATTATAATAATTGAATTTGTATTTAGTAAAATAAAAATATTTAAAGAATTTTTTAACCAAATAACAAAATGTCGTATAAAGCTACGAATTAGGTTAGAAAAAAGATTATTTGAAAGTACAAATGAAAGTTACGACGAAGCTGCTTCTGTTTCAATAGACACTAATTTTTTCGACGATAACGGGATTTATTCTGGTCGTAGTCCAAATTACTATTCATCTGAAAAGAACACAAAATCTAGTAACTCTGATAAGCATCAAATAGAACCTCGCGATATTACTGAAAAAAATAATTTATCTGAAATCGAAAGTGAAGTTGAAAATAACAATCAAGGTGGTGAAGAAAATGAAAATGATAACTATGAGACCGATACTGAAAGCATTCTAGAATTTAGTTTTGATTTTCTGGAATAAAAATTGATATTGTTTCTAATATTACACCTTTCGGTATATTTTCTAAAATTTGGAGTTCAGAGATTGTAGCAACATTTGTTAATAACATTAACACATATGACAAAAAATTATTTGAACATTTTGGTCCGAAGGCTAGAAGTAGCTGTTTTGAAACATTTAAAGAAATCAATATAGAAAAAATTAAATGACGTCTATTTCCGTCATAGTCTCCGTATTCATAATATTTTTATAACATAAATTGTCCATGACGTTTATCTATGGCTCTGACACATAATATCTCACTGGAAATAAACATCTCAGTTTCCAGCAAATTCTGTTTTCAGAATTTCTCTATCATTAAAAATGACAACAATACAGCAAATATCCCGTAATGAACCAGCAAAAAAAAACAGTGTCCGTCAAAGAGATATACACGTTTTTATATCCTTATAATTTTATTTGATGATGATATTGATAAATTTCTGGAAAAAAAAGTTTTATACTCAATATTAATAACTTCGGAAAAAACTTGTTTAAAATCAATTCTTTCACTTAAAATAAAAATACTTTCATTTGAAATAAAAATCCTTGTATTTGAAATAGAAAACTTGAATTTGAAATAAAAAATATAAATTTGCAGTAGAAAGACTTAGTGTTAAAAAAAAAGTAAAAAAAAAATGTATATGTATACAGGTAATATTTTAAACATTAAAAAGCTAATTAAAGGTATCGTTAATATTACTATTATTCACTTTTGAACATAAATATTTTTCAATCAACAACAAAACGAACGTTTTACAATGAGCTACGAAAATCAAGAAAATTTCATAATACAAAATTATTATTTAACTTATAATAAACACTTTTATTTCCCTTCTACGAATTTGTTACCAGACAATGAAGAAGATGAAGCATTCCTATGATTCAAATTATAATTTACGACAATTGCATTTATTTTCTTAATCCTTAAACAAAATCAAAACTGAAACTATTCTACAGAAATATATAATTATCCAAAAATATATATACAAGTTACTAAATACTTTAAATTATTTTATACCTTTATTTTATAACAGTAAAAAAAAAATAAAACAATACAATCCCACATATTATATATGCATATATATATATTCATATATACATCTTCCTTGCATAATAAATTAGTTTTGTAATAAATTTATTTCAATTGCATAAAATTCTTCTTTATTTTTTTGCGCAGAAATATACCACCTACTATCACTGTAGAACAGAAATATATTTCGAAAATAATAACAACAAATAACGGTTTCAAAAATGAACTGAATAGAAATTTTAATAAAAAAAAAAAACAAACATACCCTTGTAATTATTAATGGTGTATCTAAATCACTGCCACCAACTAAACGAATACCCCATGGTACTGGACCATCACGTTGAAGGACAACAACAAATTCATGCAATTTAGGGCTCATTTTGAGAACCACAAAAATATCGGGTTTATAACTCTCTTTAAAATTTATTAAATTTAAAAAATTTTCGAAATTTTAAGTTTTTCTTGTAGTGGAGTGAAATCTACAGTGAATTTAAAATAATTTAAATATCTATTTCACTCCTATATAATTTTGTTCACTTTATTTATTCACTTTTATCTACTTAAATTTTTTTTTTTATTTTATGTATTTTTTTTTTTATTATTTTATCACAGTACAAAAAATTATTTTCCTTTTTTTTGTTTTATTTTTTTTTTTTATTTCGTTATTAAAAAAGAAAATCTCAACAACAAATGAAAATTCTTTAGCTTTAAAACACAAGTACAAATAATGGTAATAATTAGCCCGAACCGTTTTATACGTGCTGAATGCTTTTCAAGTACTAAATTGAAATTGTGTAGAAAGAGAGAAAAATAAAATTCCTTTTCTTTTCTCTTTTTCTTAAATTTTCATTTTGTTTTTTATATTTGTGTTATTTTTATGTTTTTGTTGTTGTTGTTGTTGTTGTCTTTTTTTTTTGATTTTTTGGCCACATTAGACCACTGATTTGAATGTTTTTATTTAAGAGTTGAAACAAAAAAATAATGATGTACAATTATTGTATATATATATAAATTGAAAATATACACATATGCATAATTATTAATATAAATTTAATATAATTCTATTCAATATATAAAAATAAAAAAAAAAATATAATAAAAAAAAATTTAAAAGGAAAATGATGAGAAAATTTTTAAGCAACAGGGTAATAAAATAAACAATGGAAAGGAAAAACAAAAACAAAAATAACAAAAATTTTTTCCGACACAAAAAAAAACCCAATCATATGATAAATCAGTGACACGTCTTTGTAATTAAAAACTTAGAATTTATACTTGTTGAGTCCTCTTTTTTGAGATATAGTTGAGATATAAAAAATATTTGTGGTGTTATTTTCATTCATTAGCAAAAAATTCATATTAATGTCAAAATTGGAAAATTTTTACAGAAATTTTGAAATTCTTATAACTTTTTTTCATTTAGTTATCGACAAATTACCAGATTATGCATCATAACTTCTCGCAATGGGTACATTGCCACTTTGTTCATGATAATAGACCATAATAGACCATTTGTGTTGTTCTGATATAAAACTTCAGATCTTTAGTATTCAATTTTGCAATTTCTTACTAATTGTTCATAATAGAGCAATAGGCAGGCTTTATCACTGGGCACGCTCCATTTAACATATATCTGTTTTTCTGGCTTATAATTTTGTTATTTACAATTTTGGATGAAGCATTTTGATTTATAAGAAGAACAAATCACAACAAAACAACCTAATCGAATCCATACCCACACCCATTATATTAATTATTTTTTAAAGATCAATCGACACGATCAAACATAGCTCAATATGAAATACTCCAAGAAATATATATATATATATATATATATTTATATAATATATGTTAATGTGATAAATGTGTGAATTACCGGTAATTATTAATAATAACCGCGTATTTTGGTAAATGTGATAAATAAGTAGAATAAACAGTAAATGCAATATTACTGGTAATTATTACTGTGATTAAAATTAAGACTATTTCTTTTAATTTTCTTAAAATTCTTATCAAAATTATAACAAAAAAAAAAACAAAAACTAGAAAACAAAAGTTATATTTTTATGGTTAAATTAATCATTTATTTTTACGAAGTTAATTTATTTATTTTTACAGGAAAAACTTTTATGACATTTGGAATTACACTTGATATTTGACTTTTTACATTTGCAGCGATTTGAATTGTAATCGAATTTACAATTACAGTATTAAAATACCTGACCACCTAGATTTGAATTTATTGATTTTTAAAGTCGGGGGCTTGGTGGCGGCAGCTATTTATTTATTGAAACCTTGTTTTCGCAAACGGCAGCTAAACGCTGACGGTAAGCTTTTACTGCGACATAAAATCTTTTTGAAATATTTAAGTCTTTGGTCTCGACTTCCGGACCGTCGGACCTATACAAAACATATTTAACAATAAATTATTAATAACTTTTTTTCAGAAAAATACAATTTAAACACGTGATATAGACCTTCGGCCCAATTCCTAGGACCCGGATCTATTTGCTACGTCACATTTAAGAGCCGTTGTACTGATGATAAAAAAAAATAAAATCTATGGTCCTTGGTTCCGATTTCCGGACCGTTTAACCTATCCAAAAAAATTATTTATAATATTTATTACATTTACCTAAGATGGGTGGGAATTTTTAATAATTACCGGCTTATGTGATAAATTAAATAAATTCTCTCCAAATTAATCATTTTAACCTTTTTATTTGGTAATTATTAATATACTAGGGGCCCCTGTTGAGTGATTATAATTTAAGTTGAAGCCAAATTTAAAGTTTTAAAAGAACCGTAATTTACGTTTCGACATACTCCTGGATCAAATTATTAAAAATAAAATATTTTTGTAATTAAAGAGCTATATACATGTAGATATTTTTAACCAAAACTTTTGTTCTGTTGTATGTTCCAATTTCTGTTGTATGTACCAACTTATTTACATATTAAGGATAAGCGAGATAAAATGAGAAGGTACTTACTGCGCAGGTCCTTAAATGCTTGTCTATTATAATTATAGATTATTTTAACCGCAACATATATATATTTCCCAAAAATTACATACCTGATCCAGAATTTATAGATCAATGTAGAATCGATAATGTTTTACATAATATAGAAATCTAAGCGAGCCAGTAGTTAAAGAAATAAGAACAGGATTTAAGCAAAATTGTTGTCTTTCCATAACACTGCTCAATTATATGCATCTACTAGAATAGGATCATATGATGAAAGAAACACGTATAACTTTAACAGCAAGTAATAAGTCACTTATAAAAGAATATGCAAACGATGTAAAGGTATACTTTCACATTCCCGTAATTATTTACAAAAAAAAATGAAAATGCAGCGCAATAAGCTAATCTCAAAACAATGATATTTTACGAAGCAGTAGCGAGTAGCAGTAGTATAAATAATAAAAAACGTAAATTGAATTAGATTGGCCACCTACTCAAAGGACAGTAGGAAGCAAAGCTTCCGGATAAATTTTGGAATCAAGTTTAAACAAGATAAGCAGTACGGGAAGATACTGAGTAACTTGAAGTAGATATTAGTGTGTAAATATAAATTATTCACAAGAAATTATTGAAAATATACTAAATTCTAGTATAGATATAAATATTTTTATATATATATCGGGTGTCTCAGATCATGCCTATCAGTTTTTTTAAGAGAAGAAGTGGTTGTTTTAAAATTTAAAAAACATGTTATTAGCTAAATCGCAGATTCTCTATCGATTGTTGAAATTTTCAACATCCAGAAATGACAGGAAATAAATTTTCTAAACCAGAAACTCGCCAAAATCGAAATTTTCAAATACTAGGTACTTTATTATGCAAATTCGGATTCTAAGTCATAAAATAACAACTTGTTTTTAAATTTTAAAATAACGATTTCTTTCCCTCTTAAACAACTGATATACGCATGCTGTGGAACACCTGGTATAAATATAATATTCATAGACATTAAGTATATATAGACAATTTTAAAGATAGACATTTATATAGATAAACATTTTATAGAAGACGGAAAGAGAGAGTATCTGAAAAATATTTTTTTTAAAAAAGTATAGGCCCAAACTAGAGTACAATAGCCAAGCTTTGTGGTTCAATATGTATTATATATATTTATACAGGAATAATCTTGCATAATAGCAAATTTAACGAACCAGTACATCTAAAAACAGTAGTTAAGGAAAATTGGTTATTTTTTCAAATCCATCAACAAATATTAGCAGTACTATTAAGGGGAGGACTTAAGCAAGATTGATTGTTTTCGCAAATCTAATAATAAAGTTTTAGAAATTTGAAGCGATTTATTTTTATGGACATATTATTGTTGCCTCTTCGCATGTTTTATTAATTTTATAAATTCGATGCTTTACTTCGGTTGCAGAATATGCTATAACAAATGTAGCATAATGTCGCAAAAACTAAAAATATTGCATAATCGGTAGCAGAATATGCTATATAATTTAATATGCTTTACTAGTTACAGTCTAAATGGAAATTTTGAAATCAAAAGTTAACAACGCCAAATATAACATAAAAATACAATATTAATGCAATAAAAACTATCTGTTTCTTATTGTAAAAATCCAAAACAAAATTCTCCTAATAAAAACAAAACAAAAAAAATGAGTACTCTAATTTAAATTTAAATTCATAAAATAATTACCATTAAATAAAATATCAAAATAAATTTCATTTTTAAAATTAAAATATTAAATAATAATAATAAAAATAATATCAAGAACAATTTATCAAAATATTATTATTAAAAAAAAACCCTGAATTGAATGAAAGCATCCCGTCCCTGACATTATTTTTTTTTGTTGTTTTATTTGTTTTTTTTTTGTTTTATCCTTAGAAGAAAAAATAAGCGTAATTCATGCATACATTGTATGTAATTTAAGTACATCATTATTAAAATATATATTTTATAATAATGCAACACTATAGAATTTCCCAATTTCCAAATTTTCATATACTATTACTTGTATATAAGTATATACAAATATATAAACATTTTATATAGGCAAATTTAGGAAATTCTAAACATTTAAACATACTCATACAAACAACATTAAGACGTCACCTAGTTATAATAAAATGATATTAATCATTAAATTAATAAACACTATATATTTCTAACTGCACAATTTTCTTTTTATCACCAATACATACAAATAATTAAGTATATTAAATCATTTTTGGCAAATAAATGTGCCAAATAAAAAAAAAAAATAAAAAAGAAACAAAAGAAAATATTTTTTTAATTGCAAAATAAAAAATTTATTTTGATATTTCAGAAAATGGACTTAAGTGTTTTGGTACACCACCGAGACACAAAACAACAATAGCAACAACAACAACGAAAGAATAAAACAATTAATGGCAACATGTAATAAAAATTTTTGTTCCTCTGTTTTTTTTTTGTTTTTGTTTTGATTAATGTTACTCGCGTTTCAAAATTTTTTACAAAATCATAAGATATACTTTACATTTGTATACTAGTATTTACATAGAAAGAAAATAAATACAGAGTGTATCACATTAATTTTCGAATTTAAAATGAGAGCAATGAGGGAGTAATAAATTATTTTATAAAATAAATTTTTTTTTTATTGACATTTTATTACTTAATATTGTGTAAATAATATGTAAGCAAAATAATATGTAAGTGACTCCCAGTAGATTGAAATGAATAAATGAATAAATAAATGCTGAAAATGCCCAATAAAAATTTACTTTTATAATAAAAAAAGTATTCCAAAATGAGAAAATTTTATATTTTTGTTTTATTTATTTTGGGTATGTATATTTTTTTTTTGTTCAGTAAAGAGTCATAGAACCCATTATTTTCTCTTTATGAGTAGTCTTTACAGTTATTTCATTTTAGTTGACATTGACAGTTGAAAATGTGATGTATTGAAATTAATATATTGAGAAGAATCATTATATTTAAGTTAAAAAAAAGTCCTGTGCAAATATTTGAACCATTTTAAAACCGATTTTCATTATTATTCTTTTAAATGATATTTAAAAGGAGACGCGAATTCAAATATTTTTTAAAATATTTTCAATTAGAAATTTCTATTATGTATAAGCTATTTTAAAATAAAAATACTTGAACCATTTCAAATCCGATTTTTATTATTATGATAGATATTTAAAAAGAGACGTGGCGAAATTAAATGGTCATGTATAAGTCATTTTAACCTACAAAAATTTTGATTTATCAAATTGCCGCAACAAGAGCCCCGATTTAAATTAAAATCTTTTTTTAAATAAATTATAACTGATATCTGGTTGTTTTTAAAGGTAAATCAATAAAAAATCATTATATACTGTTTACGATAAATTGAAATAATGGAAGACAATTCATAATGAAACCGTATATCAAGTCTAAGGCATAATATAATATCATCGTTATATTTAATTTTTTACCAAATTTAAAAAAAGTACGGTACAAATATCTGAACCATTTCAAAACCAATTTTCATTATTATTTTTTTAAATAAAATGATAAATATTTAAAAAGAGAGGTGGCGAATTCAAATATTTTTTCAAATTTTTTAATTTTCAATTAAAAATTTCAATTTCATATTTCACCAAAGTATAATAGCTTAAAATACAAATATTTCAACCATTTCCAACCCTATTTTCATTATTATGATAGATATTTAAAAAGAGACGTGGTGAATTTAAATGGTCATTATCAAATTGTCGCAACAAGAGCTCCGATTTAAAGTTAATTTTTTTTTAAAATTTATTACTTTGTATGAGGCTGTTGTTTCATAAAGTCATAAATCAATAAAAATTAATTATATAGTGTTTACGATATTGAAATGAAAAGATGGAATACAGTTCATAATGAAAAATGCATAAACCGTATATCGTAATTTAAGGCATATGATTACATTTTACATCGTACGGTACAAATATTTTCAAAACCGATTTTCATTGTTATTCTTTTAAATGATATTTAAAAAGAGACGTGTCGCGTATTCAAATATTTTTCAATTAGAAATTTCAATTTCACATTTAAACCCATGTATAAGTCATTTTAGCATACAAATATTTGAACCACTTCAAGCTCGATTTTCATTATTATGATAGATATTCAAAAAGGGACGTGGCGAATTTAAATGGTCATGTATAAGTCATTTTAACATACAAAATTTTTAATTTATCAATTGCCTCAGCAACACCTCCGATTCAAATTTAACATTTATTTTTTTAAAATAAACTTTTATATATGAGGTTGTTGTTTAAGATAAATAAATTAAGAAAATAGTGTCCACGATAAATTGAAATGATGGAAAACAATTCATAACGAAATATTAATTACGATTTTTTATCAAACTTCTTCGAATATCGATGAGTGGGCTAGTATTACAATAAATTTTAAACGATCCCTTGTATTTTCTTTAAATTAAATAAATAAATAATTAATTATTTTTAACTTAATTTTATATAAAAAAACCATTTTTCTAAATAATAAAGATATTATTTAAACGCAATTATATTATCTATTATGCATAATTTATGTATACTGTCTTAATAATTGGCACAAATAAAATTCTTTTTATGGTAATTTTTATTTTATTTCTGTAAAAAAAATAAATTTAAATAAATTTATTATTTATTACTTTTATATAAATTTGATAAATTAAGTATAAAAATAAGACCATGTTTAAGAAAAAAACAAAAATATAAACAGCTGAGTTCTAAAAATAATTTTTAAAAATTCCACAGTAAAGACAAAGAGATTTTAGTTATAGGTTTTGTTTTAAATATTTATCAATTTAATAAAATAATAATAAAAGCAAAAAATGATTTTAAATTGTACAGAATTGTCAATCTTTTATTGCAGAATTAATAACTCTTTTTTTATAAATTTTTCTGTCAAATAGTTTATTTTATTACTTCTATGTAAAGCTAAACCCATAATTTTGTGCTAATCATACTTTTTTAAGAATTAAATCTGTTGAACTGATTTCAGTCAAACTTCAATTGAGCAAAAATTAAAAACTGTAGTAAATAGAAGTAATTTAACTCAGTACTAGTAGTATAAAAGTTTAGTTTTCTTATTATTTTCTAACTACTACAGATTTGGACTAAGCTTTGATCTGGCGCAATGTTGTCCTCCATATTGACTGCGGTTACTAGCAGATTTTCTTTGATTCAGTTGGAAAAATGAAGTTTTTTCATGTCCACCGACACTTCATCTTCCCAACGATGTCTCACTTGAAACCACATTTCCCAGGGTTTGAGTTTGAAAAATGTTTTATCTGAAGTATTTCCTTTCATTCGATCGATATGGCTTCGATCGATACGCAACACGTCAGGGTTTGTATTTTTTCACCTACGTCCATGTTGTTAAATAGCCCATATAATTCGACATTATATCTTCTCTTCAAAATATCAAGTGCATGCTTACTTGTTTTTGGTACAATCCACGCTTGCCAACCATATACTAGTTCAACCGGAAGAATGAACGGTTTGTACAGTTCTGATTTGATATTTCAAGATAGAAGCTTTGAATACAGTGTTATTTAGACAAGCCGTTTGCAACACAATGTGGCAATAAATGCTTACAATATACTTTAGTATTTAACAGGTTTTACTAATGAATTTTTATTGATTGTTATAACTCACAGATGGTATTTTACCAACTCGATTTAAGTTGTAAAGTAAAAATTGCAAATAAAAATTCAAGATCAGGAGTTGTATAGATAATACAACAATACAAAGTAACGCTGAGTTTAATATTGTTGAATCAATGAAATTTGAGTTCAGTAATAGTAGTTGATTAATTTTTAAATTAGATTTTTCACTTTTACTGATTAATTAAATTAATTTGTTTACATTTTTTGTCTTTTCATATTAAATTAAATTTATTTAAATGAATTGAAAATAATATAATGTATTTACTATTTTCTTTATTTTTTACATTATATTTAATTATGGTTTTAATTTTGCTTTTTCAGGAAGAAAACAAATTAATGAAATTAATCTCATATTTGTTGTAAAGGGCTATTGTAGTCTAAAACCTTCTTCAGATTCAATAATAACAGGTTGAATCATCAGGGAGAGCAGATCCAATGTCAGAACACTCATATGGTTTTTCACAGGATGCGGTCCATTTAACAAATTTATTATCTGTCCAAAGTGGGTAAGTCCAAAAATCTAAATGATAACTATTTCATAATGATAATTTTTTCAATTGATATGTAACAGAGGTACTGGTATTATTACTATTAGAGTTTAGACATTTGAAACATTTTTTTTAATCTGATTCACAATTACTTTAAAAATAATTTCAGTAAATCAAACTCTCATATCGATTCTGATATTTCCAATAAAATTTAAATTAAGATTATAACTTATCCTAATGTTGCTTGTGCTCATATTTTAATTGCCCCTCACATTTTGCGTTCAGGATCTTGTAATATAGTGTGAATAATTAATTTTAATTTTTTTATGATTAGATATCTATTAATCGAATTATGAGCTATAATGAAAGGAGTTAGTTTTGTTAATCAACATTACTGAAACTTTGCAATAGATATTGTAGTGTTGAACTATTTAGACAAATTAAATTTGTATTAATATTGTCCTTGGAAAAGGAAAACAATTTTTGTTTTACTAAATAAATTTGATTTATTTTTTATATATTAAAAAATTAGCAAAATTTAGAACCTATACATAAACAAGTGTTAATAAGTCAATTAATAATTCCTGAATATAAGTAAACATTTATATATATATATATACATTTCATAATATGTACTATAATAGTACTGACAAACATGTGATATCGATATTATGATATCAATATTTTAATATTGTCTATAATCATAATATCAAAAGTAGTATTACAGACACAAACGTAGTATTCATATTTCATATTATGACAGGTGAAATTAAAGATAAAATTAAAAAAAAAATAAATAATAATTTTTTTAAATTGTAATTAAACTTGCTTTTATTATTTTTACTAATTTTAATTTGATTTGACAATAAAATAAAATTAGTTTTTTAACAGATATTTTTGTTTAATTTTTAAAATATGTCAAATTTAACAGTTTTTTAATATCTACTAAAAATTTTAAAAATTATTGACGTACTTGCCACCACACTGCTCTGATGAGCAACATTGCCATGTTGATTCGTAATATTATGCATTTGTTCATAATATCAATACTAAATTTATATAAGAATACCATGATGACACACATGTAGTGATATCATGGTATCAGCAATATTACAATTTCCAGATTACATTTCTGTCAGTAGTATAAGGTAGTATAAGCATTCTATGTGTTGAATTTTTATCTACAGTTTCTATATTAATAATCACTGGCTTAAAATATTCAAATTACGTGACCAAAGCATCTTGCAGGAATTGAAATAAATTAAAACAAAAATATGATAGCTTTTGGATTTGTTAAATATAGATTTGAACTAGAATAATTAATAATACAATTAGATAAGACACACATATCTGAACACTCATTAAAATCTCATGAAGTTTAATCTCAACTACTGAAAAACTACTGCTTTAAAAAATAAATGGTGTTAAAAGTAAAAAATAAAGTTGTTTAGTATCGCATTTAATTCTTCAAATTGGAATAATATAATGAAAATAAGTATCGAATTTAATTATGCCTCAAAATCGATATTAGAGATGTCAATCAGATCATACTCAAATTTCAACTTTCACTATTTAATTAAATTTCTCATATGTATTTTTTAATTAAAAGAAATTATTTCTTCCATATTTTTTTTTTCGTTTGCATATAAACAAAATTTTAATTTAGAAATTTTCTTTTTAGAAAAAAATTTCAAGGTAAATGGGTCAAAAGATATAAAATTATGAACAGAATTAGAACCGTAACTTCAGTAGGCCTTTAATATAATATTTATTTTATTGTATTAAATTTGTTTTTATTAAAATTATTTAATTATGTGTTGAAAAAATCTACACTATAAATTAAATTGAAGTTTTAGTTATATTAATTTAGTGCATATATTTATTTATTTATCTCAAAAGAGCTCAATTGCACGTACAGAGAATACTTTATTGTTTTAACAAATAATGTACTACTACTAGTTTTATTTTATTTATATTAAAAAATTATATGTTGACTTATTCGTCGGTTTCCAGTCTACTACGAACGTATACTGAGTAGGGTAAACATGATTGGCACTGTATTTTTCAGATCTGTTCAACGGTATACCGATTATATTGATATCATCGCCAGGTTTCAATGACCGTAGAAGTTCTGATCCAAATTAAATAGGAAGGGAACAAATAGGTCCGGACATATTAAAGAAAAATATGTTTTCGACAAATAAAGCCTCTTAACATCCACTGTTGGCATATACAATTTCGTAGTAGCTTAGGAAATTACCTATCTTTGAAATCAATAAAACAAAACAAATATTTTTATTTGTATTTTCTTGTATTTTAGTTTTTGTTTTGTTTGCAAATTGTTAATCAGGATTAATTCCACATATATGATCAATCAATGTGCAAAAAATAACCCTGGCTAACAATTGCTGCTTCAGTTTAGCAAAACATTTCGGTGCAAAATTCCTAGCTTAAAACAACAAAGTGTAAATTTATAAAACGCATATACTCTTGGCTCTACTCAATTGATCACCATCATGCTCAATGCACAAAACGATTGACAATGCTTTTAGTGCCTTCAGAAAGAGAATATGGTACTGAAAATGACGATGGGATGCAAAAAATAAGATATAATACCGAATTCTATGAGTTGTATGATTAGGTGATGATAGTCGAAGTAGCTTGGATGAAATCATTTCAATCATTAGAATTATAAGAGTCGGGACAGACAAAGCCTACGTTGCACAGATCAAATATGTTGGTCTTGGAAACATTTCGAATCTTCCGGAATAAGAATCAGACTCTATAGTCTGTTAGTCACCTAAGTAAGTTAATTCGCAATCATATTTAAAATGACAGTCACATTTTAAATGACAGTCTATAAAAATTATATTTTTCATGAAGCTTTTAAATGATAAAATGTACTTTAGAACAAAAAATTTAAACCGAACATTTGATTTTGAAAATTACTGTTTAATTTGGGCCAATCAAATATTATATTTTATAAGGAAATAAAAAAAATCGTTTTTCCCTTAACTTATATACAATTAATTCGTGCTAGAATTAGCAATTGTATTTATATAATTTAAAGAAAAACTAGTATTGGCCCGTACCTCGAAATTCGAGGCAGTTTGATCAAAAATCGTATTCAATTTTATTATAAATATTTTTTTCCATCAATTTATAGTTCGCAATATACATATATTATAACCTTTTTTATTAATTTATCTTAGACAACAACCACATGTGTATTAATTTATTTGAAAACAAAAAATTAAATTTGAATTTAATTCTGACAATGGGTCAATTTAATAATATAAACAGAATTGGGGCGACTAGCGACAGATACAACTACAACTTCTGTAAAACAAAAATAGCCCCATACATTTTATATGCACATAAACACAATTTAGCTGGGCGACGGATATGAATTAGAAAAGTTTCTATTATGATTGAACATATGATTAATCGTTAACAATTTCCAACAACATTAAAATATTAAAAGTAAATCTGTTTTCTTTTACATTTTTTGAAATGGTTTTTGAGGAAAAATTAATAAATTTGGTTTTAATTATAAATTTAGTAATAAGTTTAGTTTTTGTAGCTCTACTTTTTATCTGCAATTGTGTTTATGCCAGCGATGTATTTATCGCCAGTAGCTGTATCTGTCGCTAGTCGCCTCAATTCTGTTTATACCATAAACAATTTGATAAATTGAAATTTTTCTATATTAAGATGTATATGTATACATGGTGTGAAATTTTAAATTGATAGCTCTAATTGACAACTAAAAAAATTTAAAAAAATATTTGTATTCGCTACGTATCTTTTTAAATATCTATTATTTAAAATAATATTAATGAAAATAGGTTGTGAAATGGTTCAGATATATTCAGATAAACCCTTTCTTAAAACTGTTCATTAAATTAATTATCTTTGGCTCAAGTAGAATCGCTGAGTTGGTGTCAAACGGGCCGGGCCGTTAGGCCAAATTGCGTAGAATAAAATTAACTGATTCCGTTTCATTTGTTCAACTTACCTTACCAAACCAACCAAATTAATATTCTTCAAAAATATAATAAAAATTATTATTATTTCAATCTTTTATGGATCAATAAAACCTCCTCTAAACATTACAATACATATAATTTCTCTAATACAGCAAAAAAATATTATAAACAGACAGACAACAAAATCCTTGCAATAATTTTTATTTATACCTTCCAAAAAAACACAAAATTTTATGTAAATCATTCAAAATCTCATTATAAATTTGATTATTTTTGTTTTTACTATCCTATATTAACATATCAAAAATATAAAATGTAGAGTACATTGACACCAGAGAACAACCACGAGTGGCACAAGCAATATGACATATTATTTTGATATGATGAATAATCTTTTTTTTTGCTATTTCTACTGTCCCATATAAACTGAACACCTACACAACCACTATGCGTTGTTCAAATTAAAATTTCAAAAATACAAAAATAAAATAAAATAAAAATTAAAAAATGTATATTTTACATTTCAAATAAAATGACATACATTTACTTATACATAGTTAATTATCCAGAAAACAAAAAGAAACAACAATAATAAAAAGGAAATATTGCATTTTATTATATGGAAATGTATGTGGGGAAAAAATTATGCATAGTTTCTGAAGGCCATTAAAAATTTTTTTTATTAGAATGTAAAAAATATTGTAAAAATTTACGCAAATTGCAAATTTGGCATAGAAATTTCAATTATGTATGAGTACACTACGTTGCACTGCATTTACAACTTTTCTATACTCTTAAATTATAATTTTTAGTTTTATGTAGATATTTGCTTTTTAAATTTTTATTAATAATGTCAGATTTGATTTGTCATTAATTTAAAATAAATTTGGAACAAATGGAGTAAATTTTACATGACAAGGATGCCCCATAAAGAATTTCATATTTTTATTTTATGAATGATATTTTATGACTTTTATGATTTTGGAAAGATTTATAATTAGAATAAATTTTTAAAATTTGTATATGGTTGACATAATAATATCTATAAGATATTTGCTAATTTATAAGATACATTATATTTTGGAAATTGATTTGATTGGGTGAAAATCTATACTATTGGTAGAATTCAAATTATAACTATTAAACAAGGTTAGCTACTGACTGACGCATCAATTCTGAAATTGATTTTTAAGCTTAGTGTGAAAAACATCAGGATAGCATGGACTTGAAAGTTGAGGTTATACCACAAATTATTATACTGAAAAAGGAAAAATTCACCCACAGCTATATCTCTGTAATGGCCATCAAAACGCACAGTCAATATATTACATTGTTCCAAATGTCCACATTGCTATACAGCACTTTGATATCTTAGATTAACCGTTTATACACTGATGTGGGGCATCATGGATTACCTGATATACCTACACAGTATATTACAGAAGCAACAATTAAAATCACGGCATTCCTAAAGGTGGATTTTCACTGAGCAATATTTAAAATCTTAAAAATTTAATTGGCTCTATAAAGGGAGATAGCTTATTGAATTTTTATGTTAGAAAAAAATAGACCGCTGCAAAGAATTCTCTAAATTTCTATTTGGGAAATTTATTTTATACACAAAAAAACAACAATTCAACCGTCAAAACCATCTGTTGAAAAAAAATATTTTTTTTTTATATATATTTAGTCAAAAAATTGCTAAACACAATGTTGCCGACATTAAAAAAACTATCACCGATATTTTAAAAATATACTTTGTCAAAGTATAATATCCCAAATTTTTTGAAAATATCCCCGATAAATGATATTTTTGTTTTTTCGTACGAATTGAGTTCTCATATAAAATAATGTCATTTAATGTTATCTCCTTCTTTAGAGCCGATAAAATTTTTAAGATTTAAAATATTGGTCAATTAAAACCAAGCTTAAGAGAAACTGTTATTTTCAGTAAAATACAATAAAAGTCAATCAAATAAAAAAAAAAATAAAAAACTAATAAATATAAACTAACTTTTAATACCATGTAAGACCAGCCAAAATTTTAATTTATTTCGAACTATTGATGAATATGAATAATATCGTATGTCTAAACTGACTTAAATTTTTGGTTCTAAATCCAAATTAAACTATGTTTTATATATAGAAAGTAAACGAGTCCCTCCACTTATATTTATATCTAATTTGTAAAGCATACTTTCTTTACATCGTGTTCTTATAATTTGAACGTTGTATACTTGGGTATTTTGAACTATTTTCATGTGCAGTGTGACTGTCAAACTCAACTAAAATCAACAAGCCACCAAAGCTATCAACAAAAACACTGAAAATGGGATACGTTTTTTTAATACTATTTTTATAACACCAGCTATTTAGTGGTTCTAACTACTAATTTTATATTTTGTTTTACAGTGAATTAAAATAATTTCCTTAGTTTCTATTGGGGTAATTTTCACATCAGTATTTTGATTTTCAAAAGCTTTGATATTATTGCTAGCAAAGAGTGTATTCTATACAATTTATTTTTGTATGGCGTTGTGTCTAGCTTTTGTGTAACTTCGAAAACTTTCCATATATTTGGTATGACTTTTATGATTTTGGAAAGACTTGTAATTATAATAAATTTTAAAATATTTGCACCAATTGAACCATTTATGAAATATCTTAGGTATATAGGTAGAGAAGAAGCTGGCAGATGTCGGCACACCTAGACCAAAGAATAACACGACATAATCAAATTGTTTTTGTGTATAGATACTGGTCAAAATCAATTAGATTTTTTTTTTTAAGGTGATTTAGGAACTTTGTTTTGGTACGTGCAATATTATCAAGCGAGTTCAGAAGTAAGTTGACTTTTCTTTGATTAAACTGAGCAGGTACAAAGAAGATGCCGGATTGTTCCTGCTTAATAGTTATTTTATGTTAAAATCATACTTTTAAGAATGAGAATTAAATAAATAAAAAATATTTATATATATATATATATCATGATAAATTTCAGCCCGTTTAAAGCTTCTTTTTAACCAAATTTCTCTTGAAATAGACTTCAATGTTTTGGAAAACTAAAAAATAGGACAACATTTAGATTATCAGAGAATACACCACCCTTCACATCTCCATCCGTTTTATCACTATTAGTGTAGAGGTCTAGAAGGAGTATTGAGTTAAAGTATGATCTAAGTCTTCTGAAAGAAGTTTTAAATCTTTCAAAATTATTGAGTGATCATTGCAGAATGTTTTATATTACAAGTTAGTTTTCAGTCTTAGGACGGATCTAACTGCGACATATTTATTATAGATATTTAATTTTAAAAGGTAAAAAGCGTTAAAATATTTTTAAGAAATAGAAAATGTTTAGTAGAATTTTTAACATATCTGATGTCGTATTATGTGAAACCTGGAGTTTTATTTGATCATAAACGAACGGTAGTAGTGGCTGCCGGCAATTCCTCAACACAGTTATTCCAATTAGGTCTATTCTGAAACAACGGGAATTTTCCTCGGATAAGCTTACTGGTTAAACTAGTTTTAATTTTTTATAAAGCGATGGAGGTACTTTAGCGCCGCCATATTCGCAATTGAGTTTGAGTTGAGTTTGAAATTTCTTAGATAATTTTTTTTTGTGATAAAGACTAGGTATGTATAGAAAATGTGTTGGACAGCTTAATCTTCTTCCTGTCTTTATAAGTTCTGCAAAAGTTATTTGAGGGTAGTCCAAAGCTTCAGACATATTTGCCAATAAGATATCCCACGCAACAATTTGATTGCTATAAGACTCTTGTGCACTCTTATAACACTATTTTAAACTCTTTAATAGAAGTATTAGTATGGAAAATATTAAAATGGGAAATCCTATAAGGCACCGGTGCAATTGCTGTAATATTGTTATATGATTAGTATGCATATGTATTAGTGTATATGTTTTTATTTTGAAATGAAATTCATCCGAAATAATTTATGTTATGCGGGAGTGAGAGTGAGAGAGTGTAAGTAAGATAAATAATATTTTACGGTTAAGAATAGTTGTTTTAATATTTCTAATTATTGTGACCAAAAGACAAAATTTGGTTGGGAAAGAAATATCATTGACAATTATTATAATAATACTTTGACAAAATACATTGCCCTTCAAAAATAACCAATTTTAAATAAACAAAAGAAAATATCATCAAATTTGATATTTAAATAATTGTTCTTTTAAGTACAAATGATACTTTTGTTGGGAAAAGAATGCAAAATAAAACTTTTCAGTTTTGTTTATTTAAAAAAAATGTATGTAGAAAACAATGCCCGTCGCAAAATATTTATTCTACGCTTAACATCATACGGATACAGTAAAATATTTACACTATTACTGCTATTCTAATAATTCTATTCTTATAACAACACTTTAACTCTTGTTGTAGGCTTACGTACTTTTAGACTTATAACAACATTGCTGTAGCACTTACGGAAAATCCCAATATAACAACTCCTCGCAATTGCTATAAGAACATTCTTATATCAATATTAATCACATTATTCTCATTATAACACCATTAGTGTTTATCGGGAGTCATATAGGAGTCTTATAGCACTAAATTTTGTTTTTATAACAATCAAATGTTACGTGAAATATGACTTGTAATGATTTCTACCATAGTACTGGTGCCGCGTCTTTTCAATGCCAGTAGTTTAAGAGAGTACTTCTGATTCCACGCATAAATCAGATTTGTTTGGCTATTTTGCAGTTTGGTCTACTTGACAATTTATTTAATTTTCTTACAATGAAAGAATTGTGTTTGACTTTACAGTTAAATAAAAAGCAACATACAAATTTTATAAATTTTTTCTTATAGTTTATTTGCAATACTTGAACTACAAATAAACAATAAAATCTTAAAATTAATTATACTAATAAAAAAAAACAAAAAAAATTATATAACTAAAATCAATAAATAAAATTTGAATTGAAACAATTCTTTTGATTTTTTACTAATTTTTTTTTTTTTTTTCAAATTTTAAATTCGAATATACTCGAATTTTTAAATTAAACGGAAATAGAAATGTTTACAAGAATGTTTAGTTTTTCTTTTAATTTTAATGTTTTTTGCTTTTTTATTTTTTTGTTTTTTTTTTTTTGTATTTCTACATGGTGGCCTAAAAAACATGAATGAGTATATATTGTATATGTATATACGCAAATGTATAATTAAATTAATGTTTTGTATTATTTTAATATTGTAATATTTCATAAAATAATAAAATATGAAAATATTGTGCAGGTTATGGCACATAGCAAATTATAATTAATAAAAACATTAAAATTTTTTATAATAATTTAGATTTCGATCGATTTAATTTGTGTCTAGTAATTAGGACAAAATTATTGCAAATTTGTTAAATTACATGTTTTTTTTTATTATTTTTTTTTTTTTGTTTTGGGAAACGAATTGAAAATATCTAATATGTGGGCTGAAGTTAAAACAAAAAATGATTTTCTTTTTATATATAATTTAATTAGCAACAAAAAAATATATTTTTATTAAACATGAAATTTTATGTAAATAACATGGTACTAGATTTTTATCACTAATGTTATATATATATATGGAATATCTTTATCGATTTTGGCAATCACACCATCATCCGAAGATTTTGTATCAGATTTTAAAATTAATTAAATTTTAATTATATATTATTCAATACTCTTTTAAGATATAGTTAATGTATTTTATGTCTCAAAATATGTCGCAGATGGTCTAGAATAGAGAAGACGTCAACAGATACTATTAGTGAAATAACTAATAGTATTCTGCCCTACAATTGACCAGATATTCGTGCGTAATGCTTTTCATAGATTTCAAGCAAGAATTTGACATCATAAACAGAGACATAATTTTACCAGCTCTTAGAAATTTGGGAATACCTCAGAAATTGTCAAACCTAGTCATAATGCCAACGCATGCATCAAAAGCTAAAATTGTAATACCAAACCAAATTACCCGGTGAATTTAAAATAGAATCGGAAGTACGACAAGAAGATGCCTTATTCGTATTATTATTCAACTTAATACTACATTATGCTAAGAAAATCAGAAAAGAAAGGCAGTATATTCAATATAGTAAGCAGTGTTGTATTAATAACAGAATTCAGGCCGGAAATAGATGCTATTATGCAAACAGAAAGTTGCTTCAATCAAAACTAATATCAAGAAAGGCCAAAATAACAATATATAAAACTCTAAACGTAGGACAATAAATTTGAAAAAAATTTGAAAATTCACCGAAAAATACTCGGTCCAAAAAGATTACAGAATGGAGAATATATAATCAGAAGCAACAGCAAACTCCATAGTATGATCGATAGTGAGGACATTGTATGGTTTGCAAAGGCCCAAAGACTAAAACGTCGAAAGCAAGCAGTGGTGCTCAATAGAAAGCCCGATAGTAGTCGTGGTGAAGGAAAAAAAAAAGCAGATGGGCAGACAATGTGGAAAACGATTCCCAAACTCCAAAAATCCCAAATTGGTGACAAGCGGCACAAGATCGATCGTTTTGGAGGAAGATAGTGATGAAGGCCAGAGCTCACTCAGAGCTGTAGCGCTATAAGATGATGATGATGATTCCTCGCTTTGCCCCACGGATGTGATTACAGGACAATGACGATGAACTAATACTAGTATACATATTAAAGAGGTTTATAAATAAAACTATAGGATTACAAGAAGACAATTAAATCTTCAATTGGTATAAAATTAAATTATATAAAATATTTAGATCAATCGAAAAGAGCTTCTCGTTTCTTTCTACAAATTTGCTTCTGATTAACAAAGTTTTCAAAAGTGTTGAGTTTACTGATGACAGATTATAGTAGCTTGTATAAGCTAGTGTAGATATTATTGTGAAACAAAATTGTCAGTACAGATTGTCTTGATATACCCGAAAAATATCAAGCATATTATCTGCAATCAACCGACCGATTTAACAAATTTTCATTAATTTAGTCCTAATTACTAAGACACAAATTAAATCGGTGTGAATTAGGTTCAAGTGATTCAAGGGTTTATATTTAAGTAATTTTGCTGTAAAACTAGAATATTCTTGATTTCGATGAAATTTTTTCCCCCCCAACTTCTTCTCATTTTCATCTTAGCTTGATTATTATTCTCTAATAATGTATAAAACAGGATCTACTATTGAGTTTTTTTTTTTGATTGTTTCTTCTCATATTATGACCTACCCATCTGTGCCTTAAAACCTTAATAAATTTTATAATATTTTGATTAGTGTTCCTAGTTCTTCATTTGATGTAATTTGACATTTACTATTGTTAATTAGGCGCCAAATGTTGTTTTTTGTAATCTAAGAAAAAATCAAATATATTCAATATATTTTTGAGGAGTCAAGTGTAATCCCCAAAATCAAATCCTTAATAAACAAAATCCTCAGATATTTAAAAAAAAACCTCCAAAATCAAAATCAGAAAAATTTGAAACTTAAAAAAAAAAAAAAAACTAATGTTACAGAACATTTTTTGTAAGTAAAATCTTGCCGTTTTCATAAGTCTTCTACTAATTTTTTTCGTTATTGTCGCAAAAACAATGTTTCAATCAATAAATAAAACCCTTGCCATAGGTATGCATATTATTTAGACAAATTTTGTGTTTGGGTACTAGAAATTTTAGGGATTTTATGTTTCTTGGGATCTTATATTTTTGGGTTTTTATATGTTGGGGATTTTAATTTGGGGGTTTTTATAAGTAACCTATATTTTCGTTACCAATTGCCGGGAACTAGACTTCACAAATACAGTTTGACATTGACTATGTTATAACATAATAGGATGTCTATACATCATTACACTGCTATTATAGCGGTCTTTAAAACTTCATATAGGATAATGAAACACAAAAAACGATTCTTGTTATTTGCCGCAATGTTATGGATGTTTTTTGTGGTTTTCGGCTTGTGGATTTACTCACCCACCCCATTGTGTTTGTTGTTTACCAAAATGTATGCGCTTCATTCAAATGTACCATTCACTTAAATTTTTATTTTAAAATAAAATTTCTGGATTAGTGGAAACATAAAGGCAGATTGATGAGTCGGTTGAATACAGTCGCGTTGAATCTAGTCCATTGACGTTAAAAACAAATAAAAATGTGATCAAAAAATGGTCGTCAAATTTTTTATGTTTTCGAAATGTACCATACTTAGTCTTATATCCTGCCTGTTCGCACTACACTCTATCAGCGACACGTCATCAGCAATTAACTAGTTATCCAGGGTGTTATATGAAGCTAGAAATTTTGTATGTAAATTAAGCTATCGTGTATAACATCTTTTCCGGGAAAACACAAAATAATAAAGGCTATTATAATGTTATTTTGCCGAAAAAATATTGTCAATGTCATATTGATTTAAGATAATTTGTTTATTTATCTTTTATAGGCAAAATAGTATAAAAATAAAATTTTCACTTTTAATTTTTCTATTGTAAAGCAACAACAAAAAATTATTTTTAAGAAAATAATATTTACATATAGATTTAAACGTCAAATGAAAACTAGTTATTCGTAGTGTAACTGTAATTTTTATAACTTGATATCCATCCTTGACAACATGTTATAGACTCGTAGAGTGGATAAGATATTAGTCTTAATCACATTCATATGTTTACTTCATAACAACACATAGATCCAGATTCTATTTGACCATTTTAGCCGTAGCACGGCCAAATTTAGCCGTAAAAATTTATTTATAATAGTACTCGGCTTAGCAGTAAAAAATTTATTTTAGCTGTGTTACTTTTTTCTGCCAGAAAAAATGCTCAACATTATTTGACAGACATACAAAATTTGAAAAACATAACAAGGCTTTTAAAATTTAAATTATTGTAAGTTGTTGTTTTTCGTTGTTTAATTGTTAATGTTTTTGGCTCATGATGGATATAAAATATATGTTTGGGGATGAAAAGGCAAGTACAATTTTATTAGAAATGAAATATGAAATGATTGAAAAAAAACGAAAAATTATACAAAGCAGAAACATTAAGAAAAATATACAAAAATTAGCTTAACTTTGTATACCTGTCTTTCATTAAATCAATACTTATAAGCTTTAATATCGATAAAGAAAAAATTAACGAAATTCAAACTCAGTGGAAATATTTAACATTGATAAAATTGAAAAATACAGAAGATACTAATTCCTTGTGACATGCAGTTAGCATTATAAGGGTGCTTCAAATGAAAATTTTCTAAACTCGCATCATTTTGTCACATCTTTTTTGGTTTTACCGATTTCAAATGAAAAAGTGGAATGTATTTTCCGTCAAATGAATCTGGTTAAAGGCAAATCCAGACACAGGATTCAAACAAAAATGCTAAATAACATTTTTGTTATTAAAATCTATTAAAAAAAGACTTGTGGTGCCATAATTTTGCAACACCTAACGAAATGCTTAAAAAACTTAGCACATCCAAAATCTACATTATGAGGAAAATGATGAAGAAATTGAAAGCGCTTTAAACGAAGCTCTGCTAGATTTAGATAATATTTTTTTAATAATATTATGTGTACGTAAACCTAAGGTTTCTTGCATTACAGAAATACATATCTTGTAAGGTTTGGTTTGAAACGATTTCAATTTCTTCGTGATAGGTTTAAATGAGCCCAATTGATTTTTCATGATTCGTATTTTGGTTAATTTGTTTTTATAAAAAATTGTCAAATTTATTTAATATAATATATAGATTATCTTATTTAAGAAGCTCATAGGAGCTAAATTTTATAGATTTATGAATTTAAGATGAACCCAATTGATTTTATGCGATTCTTGTTGTTTTTTTAAAATTCTTTTAGTTGTAATATGAAATACAAACGTAACATGTTAATATAAATAACATTTAATGATAAATAGTTTTATTTTCCTCTTTTATTTGCAATATTGGCTAAAATTTTATTTCTTATTTAAATTTGATAAGAAAAATTACTTTTGGTGAATTTTTAGCAGAATTGTATCATATAATCGACTGCTAACGCGGTTAAAATTAGCAGAATTTAAAAAATAAATATGGTCACACTTGCTCCGAAACGGAAATATGGGCAATAGTGAGATACTAATAAAATTCAAATGTAATTGAAGGTCTTACTTGTACTTTTATTGTGACTTACAATAACACACTAAATGTTTTTTTTATTAAATTTATTTTATATAAAAAATTATGAACAATAATACAATGAATGTAACACCTATACACTAAAATTTAATTTTAAGAAAACCGATCTTTTCATTCTATAAAAAATTAATTTTAAAAAAATTTAAAATTCATTATAAACGGAAATAGATTTATTTTTTTATATAATTATAAATATTAAAATTTATAGTATATAATTTAATATAATTTATTACGAAGGTGTAGAATTGAACTTTAATTAAATTATTTTAAAATTATCCTAAATACATACAAGTTCATACAATGTATTCAATTGATTGTAAAAACAAAAATTATTCTCAAATGAATTTTCCATTAATTTTGAATTTGAATATAAATTCACTATGCCATTTAATACCTACCTAATTAAAATTTCAAAAAATTTCTCTAGACGGTGGTGGTATCATTATGAAGTTAACATATTGTGTGTATATAAATTATTCTATGCAAATTGCACAACATTAAGATATACAATAATTATAAATTCCGTTAATATATGAACTAATAATATATTTTATCTACTTGAAAATAGCATTTAATTGCACAACTCTCTCTGCATAACAACTTAGGTAAAATTATTATTTATATTTTCTTTGATTTTAAATATGCATATATACATATACATATATATAAATTTAATGTTTTGTAAATTGACATAAATTAATAAATCAAAATTGCAACTGAAAATTTGAAAATGCATTCTTTCTTATATTTTATGAATTACAGCCCTGACATCAAATAAATCAATTCTTTAACCTTGTCTGGGCCGAAAAAAAAAAAAACAATAAAACAAAAAAAAAGTAAAAAATAAAAACAAAAAATCTTCAACTACTAGCCATTATACATCTGGGAATTTTATAAGTTTTGTTCTCAATAAATTTTAAAGAATAATTCAAAAGAAGCAAACAAATAAATTTAAAAATTTGAAACCAAAAATAGAAGAAAACAATATTTTTTTTTTTGTTAAATGAAATTTTTAAATTTATTATTTCATTAAAATTGTTGCATGTATTTTATTTATTTTTTTTTTATTTAAATACAATTTATAGTCCAATTTACAAAAAAAAAGTAAAACTGTAGCATAAAAATGGTCAAAATACAAAAAAAAAACAATTGAATTTTTTTTTTAGCCAAAAACAGATTTATTTAAGTTTAAAATTCTGGAAAAACTGAAAATTATACGGTAAAAAGAAAGAATTTCTATATTTCAGAAGAATTGGAAAATTTCCGGAAAACTTACTGATTCTGACATAAGTATTTTTGTTTTGGTTGTTTTTTTTTTTTTAGGAAAATTAAGAGGTGCTGGAGTATAATTCAAAATTTATGAGAGCATAACGAACATTTTATAATCTTGTTTTTTCTCTTAAATTCCATATTTTTGGAATCTTATTTTGTTCATTAAAACGATTTTTTTTTTGTTTTTGAAAATTATAATCAAAATAAGATGTTATTAGTTAACACTTAAAATTCAATTTAATTTTTCATATTGTTTTATGTAGGTAAAAATCTATACCGAAAATGACGTATAAATAAGTCGACTTAAGTAAAAAATGTGATAAATTTTTGATTTTATATTCCTACTTTATATCAAAGTTCGGTCCACATATCACTTTTGTAACAAACTTTATAAGGGGTGTGATATTTCATCTTATGTCTATTCTGGTATGCAAAAGTCTTATAATCCGCCAAATTCGTTAGGATCATTTTGAAGTAGGGTACAATCATCAACGTACATAATAGTTTTGCTAATTTTGGAGTCATCAGCTTAAAAACTTAAACTAATCTTATATTTAAAATGGTCTTCTAAATTATTTTTATACTATTTTTGTAGAATCGTTTAAAACGCCAGCGCATCATTAGTACTCATAACATATTTGAACCCGTTCCATACAAAGCTATCTATTTGTTGCAATTATGTGGATAATTGATAATAAAGATAATTGAGATAAAATTATGCAAGCTATAACAAAAACCTATTTTTAAAGGCATATCATCCTATGTGGACAAAATTGATAGAACAAATACTCATAATAACAAATTTACAATAGTCAGTGTACTATGGTTAGCAATACTAAGCCAATCATCGAAAAATAAACTACGCGTATTCTCTTTAAAAGTTATTAAATCCATAATTTCAGGTGCCAGGATATTCTCAACAAATAATTTGGTGGATAAACGTTGTGTCAATCACCAAATGACATTGCTTAAAAGATTTCAGGTCCATCAAAACTACGTAGTGCCAAGCGTAAAAATCTACACTGAACTGCTTCAGTGTGTGAAATATCAACATTATAATATGGAGACCAAACTTGCGAAGCATATTCGAAGCATATTCGTGTCGGGCTAATATGTCATGTATAAATGTTTTGTAATGTAGGCATGTCATGTATAATAATTTTGTAACCTGTAAACTATTTGGCCCAACTAATTATATATCCTAGCATTTTTCCCAGTTAGCTTTATTAATAATGGAATTAAAATATCTATATTTTGAAATTGAGTTTATGCTTCAGAATAACACCTATAGATCACGAGTTAACTCAAAACGGGTTAAAATTTGATTCATAAGATGTTGATTAAATGCTTTCAAGCCTAAATCTAAGAACCTGACATTTAGAGGCATTTAATTCGAGGTTATTATAGTAGAGCACCATATGCCAAATTTGTTAAAATCATTGTGGAGTAGGGTACAATCATCAACAGACATAATGGTTTCGCTAATTTTGGAGTCATCACCAAAACAACTTAACTTAACTGACATGCACTCTAAATTGTGAGACATCATTGGTTTCTATAACTGCCAAGCATTTTCCGAGGGAACAGGTAGATAATAGATTTAATAATTATTTAGGAAATGTATTAAAATTTCATCAATTACATTATTACAGCCAGTTTGGGACATGTGGCGTGTCAATTGATAGTCGTAATCATTTTTTATATATATTCCTATTAAACAAATAGTTATTGTTAAGCTCATGTTGATTAAAAGCTCAGCATCGGTGTTATGGACCGGATCGGTGTTATTGTATGGAATAACAGTATGTAACATAAATATCAGTATGTTCGATAAATATTAGTATTTCAGTACATTTATATAATAACATAGTCATTAGCATTTAATTACAGTCCGCCCGTTAGAATAAATGAATTAAAAAAGTCCTACTTGATTTATTAATAAGAAAAACCAGGTGATCACAAACAATTCAATGGCAGCCTGACTTTATATAGACAGCCATTAAGTCGATTAACAAAATGTAAAATTTTTTTTTTCCATAAATGTCGATTGTACTAAATGCCGACCTTCCAAAATGTTGACCAACAAACTGTCGACTCTTAGAATATCGACAAAACATCGATTTTTATAATTTTTAATATATTGTAAAAAGTAGTGTTGTAAATTGTTTTTGATAATCATCAGTGTTGTAAATGCTTTATTTATGAAATATTTACAAAGTCACCCCCGAAAATACTTTTTTTATATATTTTTTTTACTACAATATTGTGGTCTACAAGTACAGGGCAAAAAAAATGGTTTCGATAAATTGGGGTGGTGGCTCGGGGGCAGTGGAAATGGACAATTGACAAATAAAATAAAAATAAAATGTTATTTTTTTGTTTTTCAAGATAAGATATTAAGTTTGTTTGTGTCTTTCAGTGTACAATTACCTGACATCGACAAAAATAGGGTTCCAATATAAAATGGTGCGGGGGTTTGATAAATAAATTTGAAAAAAGTTGTATTTTTTTTTAACTCAATAGTATGGATTTTATAGTGGGCTACAAAAGCAGAGCTTCAATAATTTATTCATTTGAAAATTCTTTACTTTTTGATAGTCGACATTTCGTACAAGTTGACATTTTATCCATGTCGAATTTTAGAACCGATAAATTGTACATATTTTATGACAACATTTTTTAATTGATATTTTGTGAATCGACATTTGAAAAATCAACATTTTATCCAGGTCGAATTTTAGAATCGACATTGTAAGAATCGATAAATTGTACAAGTCGATATATTTTACATCCAAATTTTTGTATCGATATTTTGTGAATCGACATTTTAAAAATCAACATTTTATCCATGTAGAATCGAAATTACAAGAACCAATAAATTGTACAAGTCGACATATTTTGCGTCGACATTTTTGATGTTTTGTGAATCGAAAGTCGATATATTTTACATCGACGTTTTTATCGACATTTAATCGACATTTTAAATCGATAGTTTGTTCCTGTCGAATTTTAGAATCAACATTGCAAGAATCAATGAATTGTACAAGTCGATATATTTGATGTCGACATTTTCTTAATTGATATTTTGTGAATCGACATTTAAAAAATCAACATTTTATCCATGTCGAGTTTTAGAATCGACATTGCAAGAATCAATGAATTGTATTTTACATCGACATTTTTTATCGATATTTTGTGAATCGACATTTTAAGTCGACATTTTATCCATGTCGAATTTTAGAATCGACATTGCGAGAATCGATTAATTGTACATGTCGACATGTTTTACGTAGACATTTTTCGTATTTTGTGAATCAACATTTAAAAAATCGACATAACTTAACTTAGCCGACCCCAATTCAATAATAAGAAATTTTTATTTTATAAAAAAAAATTTTTTCTAAATCTGAAAATTAATTCTCATCTTAAATAAAAATATAAAACAAAAACATAATTTATTCTATTAAATTTGATAAAATATCTCACCTCATCTCTAAAATGTACTTTTCTATTCTTAAATTTGTTATCTAATTTTCTGAAGTCAATTAAATGCCTTTCATTGACATTTGTTGCAGGAAACTTCCAAAATGCTGGTCTTTCTTCATATACAATTTCATCCATGGTTAATTTTTTTTTTATTATTTTATAATTTTTTAATTCTTTTATTTAGCTTTTATTTTTAAATTTATTAATGTATTTTTTTTTATATTCGTTAACAATTAAAAAAATTTATTGTTTTATTTTGCACAGCACCAAAAGAAAAAAAAATATATAAAAAATTATTCGGCTTTTTTAATTAAACAAAAAATGTTAAATATAATTTGAAAATTTCGAACTTAAAACAAATTTAATTTTGTTTCGATGTAGTACACACTAAATTCTTATAGTTCGAGAAATTTGAATATTGAAAAAATAAAGAACATTAATTCTTTTTCTATTCTAATTAAAATTAAAAACACACATAAATATTCGAATTCACAGTAGGTGTTTGATTTTTTTATTTTTTGAAATTTTACTTCATAAAACACCCCCAAAATACACAAGAATATTATTTAAAATTCATTACTTTATTATTTTATTCACAATTAAAAGATTTAATTTATAAAATTGTAAAAATTTTAAACTAATTCAACAAAATATTGCAAATTTTAATTAAAATTTATTTTATAAATATAAAATTCACATTTGCTATATTTAATACACTTAAATTATTGTTTCTAATTTATTTGTAGTTATGTCGCTTTACGAATAATATTACAAAATTTTCTATTTTACGTCATTTAATATGAAAATCTGTTAGAATTTCATTTAAAATTTGTTTTCTTTAATTCAAATTTCAAAATTTAATTTTACCAAAAACAACAACAAAAACAAAATTAAAAAAAATAATAAAAATAAAGAAAACCCGGGAGTCTTATAATAATCACAACACAACATATAATATTTCATAAGATGCGTCTAGTGCTTGATGTTGCACTCTTCATCAAATATCTATCTCAAGGTCGACACCAACTTGATTGTTTAGCAAATTTTTAACAAAAAAAAAAAAAACAATTTATAGAAAATAAATATTTAATTTATAAAAGTTACATATGAATATTTGAATATTTTATATAAAAAAAAAAAAAATAATAATAACGATAATAATAACAAAACAATTCACTCTTGTATAATAATTTTTAAAAAACTAACAACAATTTTGACTAACAACAATTTGGTGCTCGTTATTACGCGATCAACGATCAAGTTCCTCAATAATTTTTCTTTTTCTGTTTTTTTATTATAGAAGGATGACTACAATGAGACTATGATGATATTCGTTCGGTCGCTTTTTAATGTATGAATGAAATAGGCATTCAGGGAAAATCTTTTTTTTTTTTTTGTTGCTGTTCTATTTATTGTTGTTGTTGTTATTATTATTTTTTTGTTTTATGTTTATTTCTTGTCATAATGAAAATCTAAATAAAATGTAATTATAACACTCATGTACACTCATGTACACATTATAATTAAAAAAAAAAAATTCAAAACAGTAAGCCTTCGGTATATAAAACAAAAGCATAATTTTATGTGTATTTATTTTGGAATAGGATGAAACGAGGTAGTAAAAAATAGCAAAATAGCAAACATTTTTAAGAATTAAAAGACTTTTGTTAATTTGACAAATTTATTTTATTCCGACAGGTGCTCCGACCTTTCGGTTATAATTGTAGATCACAAATTTTCTTAAAAGTAGCAAAATACTATGTAATAGAAATGCTCAGTAAAAAAATTAAATGGTAAGTAAAATAGCTTCAGTAAAATTTACTAAACGCGCAGTAGAAAATTATTATTTGTACAGCAAAAAAATTTTTTTGCACAGTAAAATAAAAATTCTGCTCAGATGAATCTGCACAAAAATTAAAAAAAATAGTTTTTGCAAACGCACAGTAAATGTTACTAATAACCGACTTTCATATCTTGGAAGAGAGAAATATCGTTTTTTATTTAATTTTAGTTTCAATATTACTTGAGCGGGACGCGGTCCAAAAACAGAACGAAAAACAGTACAAAATTCTAATTAAACCTCCTGGAAAAGAGGTAGGTTTATGCCAAGCCTTCTAAAAAAAGACATATACCTCTCTTCCAGAAGTGTTACAAAACGCTAAAAAATTTTTGTTACACCTTCTAGAGAACGCGAATATATTCCATATTTCTCAAAATTGTAGAAAATCGTTTGTTTTGAACAAATTTGAGTTAAACTTCCTGGAAAAAGAGAATACTTCCTTCGAGGTATATTAATTTAAGTGTAACATAATCCCCCAAAACTTTTAAAAGTAATTAAAAGGTATTTATAAGTTATTGCAAAATCAATTAAAATAACTAATTGTAACTTTCGGCTAAATTTACTATGTTGCAGATTTTTTAGAAAATAATTTTTGTGTTTTTATTCTTTTACCGTGAATTCAATTCGTGAAATTAATTAAAATATGCAGTTTTTATTTAACGGGATTTTAATTACTGTGTTTTTAATTTTTTTACTGTTCGTTTAATTTGCAGCGTTTATTTTGCGCCATTTAATGTCATCAGCGAGTTATTTATAATCACTCGAAGAACAAAATTTAATTGAAGGTCTCACGAAAGTGAATTATTTGTTAACTTTAGAATTCGTATACACAATTTCTTACTTTCCACAATTTCAGGGGTGATAATCTGTTATAGAATTATGGAGCTGGTTACTGGTCATGTCAATTGATTTAATTAAAATTGGTATTTAGATTACGCAAATCAATATAGCGATCTTTATGTTAGTCCGAAGGAATTCTAAAATGTCTGATTTTATGGGATTGCGAAATTTATACATTAGGTGCGCTTTTTCACTCGTTCATTGTCAAACTTCGGAACAAACAAGGTCTTATTGGATTTCATATTGTTTTATTTCAAACATTTTTTATATTCTTAAAACGTAAGTCTTGTTATTGTCATATTTATTCCTTATTTAGGTGACCAATAGACCGTTTTATTCCTGGGCCTGACTCATCAACGTCCTCCATTTTTTTACGTCACGGTCGTATTTATTAGATTTTGTTTTTATTCGTTTTTTATATTTCAGTGTTTTCTCTTATTAATATCAATTTTGAATTTAATTGTTTTAAGCAAAGTTGAATTTTTGAATAACCTTTTCGTGCTTAATGAAGTACGGTACTGCAATTTTACACTACAATATCTACAATATTTCGAGCATTTATGTATCAAATTACTGGCTTATCTACTCATTAAATGTGGAAAACTACTGCTATTGTCAGGAACTAAGCTTTCTTAAATAGAATAGTTTCATTTTATTTAATTTGTTACCAGATTATACTCTAAATTATTTGTTGTTATTTATTTTATCTCAATGACAAAGGGTACTGGACCAGGTCGAAAAACCCATAAAGCATTTTTTTAATTCATCGGGAATTGAACTTGTGAGCTTTCGATTGAAAGTTGGGCGCTCTACCTACTGCGTCACCCAGTGTTGAAAAAATAAAACAGTTTCAAATAAAATAAAATAGAATTTATCATAATATATTGGTTATCAAACCTCAAGGTGAGTCTTAACGTAATTTAAAATTTTCCACCCTTTCATCCCTTCTGTTCTACTCCACTCCTTTGACAGTTGTCCTCGATTGTCCAGTCATTTTGATCGTAGTCTACCTCTTGTTCTAGTATAGTATGTTACTGCCTGCATCTAATATCATTTTTGGTCTGGGATCATTCAGCTTCACCATATATCCTGCTCGATATCTAAAACTTTGTGCCATAATAAATTTTACAATATTATGTCCACCAATTGGTGCTTAACACACAAAATTTGTCCCAATTTTCAACTTAACTAATATGGAACCCTTAACTAATAAAACCCTATTTAGTGCTTACAGTAAAATGTTAGTCAAAAAAACTATATGATATAGTATTAATAGTAAATATGATATCTGACTACTTATCACAGATCATGGACTCTAATTGTTGTACTCTGAAAATATATTTTTTAACACTTTCTTTGCCTTTATTTTGTTATATAAAAGACAGAAATTTGAGTAGAGAGCTCGAATTATAATTGCTTATATAAGATTTTTGGTTGGGCTACAGCAATTTTTTTTTTCTTTATTTTAATAAAATTTGATTTGATTTCACTGGATCATAATTCGGATTTGAAAGGGTTAATTTTTTTCGATTTTTATTATTTCATAAAAAATATTTTCCATATATGATTTGATAAAAACTAAAGATAAAAGTGAAAACTAATGTTATGAAACAAGTACGGGTTACTGAAAATTATTAATCATTTTCACATTAAAAATCAAAACGAAAGATAAAATGAAATTGATTTTTTTTTTTTGTAAAATCATAGTACATAGTTCATAAAATTAGATTTTACTGTAATAATAATTTTAATTTAACATAAATACCATACAGTAACAATTACAATAATAATTGTTCAAGTATGTGTACATAATGAATGCGTCGGCGCACACTAATAATAATGTGTACCTACTACCATTTATCTTGCGTATGAATATTATTAAAATTATATTAATTATTTTTTTTTTATTTTTAATTGATTGAATTCAATTCAGTTCAATTAAAAATTTTTGACAAATTATTAAATTGCAATCAGAAAATTTAACAATATTCAATTTGATTTTCAATTTGATTTCTATTAAAGATTAAAATTGGTTCATTGCAGAAAACTCATTTATTATGCTAGTTTTAAAAATTAGACGACAATTTAAAAATTTGATAATAGGTTTTCAAAATGTTAGAAATAAATTAAAATTTTTAATTATAGAAAATAATTAAATTATATTAATATTTAATTTATTCCGAAAAGGCGATAGCACTATTTTATAATTTAAATTGTATTATTGCAATAATATTGAATAAAAAATAATAATAATAATTTATTCCGGGGTTGATAAATCCTAATATTGTAATAAATCACTTTTATAAAATAAAATTATAGAGCTTAAGTATAAGACATTAATACTTGAATACAATTATAATAATACTGTTAAAAGTTCGAAGGCTATGTGTTGTAGTATTGAAGAAAATTCGGAAAATTGAAAATTGCCATCATTATAAAAAATTTAAATATCTTTGTTCTATTTATAATTTTTTGCAAAGTGTTACGCGTTCAAAATTTTATATCACAGTAAGTTGTTAATAACCACTTTATATGTGTGTGTGTGTGTAATTAATTTTCATTTTAATTCACATGCACGTGCAGAAATAAATATCAAAGTGATTATTTTTCTTTACATTTGGTTTAAACAACAACGAAACGAAAAATTTATTAAAATATCACAATTTAGTAAAGACTGTACTCACCACTATTTTTTGTTTATTCCATTTTGTATATTTTTCATAACAATTTGTTTTTTCAATTTTTTACATACAAAAAATTTTGTGTGCATAATAAAAATTGGTCTGAAATGTTTCAAAAAATTTAAAGATAGATAGCAAGAAAGTTGCAACACACAACTGCTATCTCGAGTGTGATCACAAAATTAGGTATTCTTAAAAACTTAAATGATTTGTGGCACTAACTAACATGGGTAATCAGAATAAGCTCATTGTTACTGTTGCGGTGATATAGGGGCCAGATCATGTCCCGAAATTATCTAATCTAATCTAACACTCAATTGCAATACAGTGGAATAATAATTTTTTTTTCATTTATTTAAGAAATCTCAAATGAGCTAAATTGCTCAAAATGCCGAATATGTATTCGTAATATCTTGTATTCATATTATATAATATTTTTTGTTTGTATGTTCTTGACAGTGACTTAAGCAGAATGCAGATTATCTTTTCAATTTCTAAATCGAGATTTAGTTTTTGGACATTTGTTAACAAACTTATTTGGCAAACAAACATTTGGGAGAATGGAAACTCAGCAAAAGTAAGATGAGCAAATGCACGTCTAGCATTTGTTCATTTGTAAAACGTAAATAAAAGTTGCCGAAAAACAATCGGAAAGCCAAAGTCAAAATCTGGCGATCTAGTACCTTTTAATAACAGTATATTCGTGAGTTCAGTCCCGAATTTTGCTCCCACCAAACATTAAAAAAAAAAGTTTTTTGAAAATATTTCTATTAAGTTGGTTTCAAATATACCGATTATTCCAGAGCATGCATATCAGCTTTTACGAGGAAAAGGAGCCGTTATTTTAGAATTAAAATTTTTTTTTAACTAATTCTAAGATGATCTATCGACTTGTAATATTTTCAAGTTCCGGAAAGGACCAGAAAAGGGCTTTTTAAGCCCAAAAATCGCCGAAAGTGCCCTAAATCGAGATTTTCAAATGGAAAGGGGTATTTTTTTTAAACCAAACTTGGTTTCTACTAGAAAAGAAAAGTTAGACAGAAAAATATAAAACCCTTTAGAAAAACACTAGTGTCTTAAAATCGTAGGTTTCAATGTCTCGTAGTTTATTCTTGGAAGAGCGTATATACTTGTTTCAGTAGACGTCATCAGGTAAACCTAATATTCCGAAAAAAGAGAATATCCTGATTTTGAATCCATCTCCAAAAATTTTTCCAATAGATGATACATTTAAAATTGTCGTCCCCATCACATTATTCATAGAACATTTATCTTGAAATTATAGAGTTGCCAAGTGTTCATTTGTTAAATTTTTATTGGCAAAAGATTTCTGTTAATTGTTCATTTTGCTAAAGGCTTTTTGCCAAATGTTTATTTTGTTGGATTTTGCTAAATGTCCATTTGATAAGTATACTCATAAACTTTTTTCATATACTGTTTGGTAAAAAGTATTTGATCTTCTGTTCACGTATACTTGTCCGAAAATTACACTGCATAACCTCAATAAAAACATAAATAACAGTAAAAACAAAAGCATTTCAGAAAATTGAATTTTACAACAAAGCTCGTTTTTGTTGAAAAGTTTATCTATTTTATTTTTTGTTACAATATGCTCAGTTCAGTACAAATTGAAGATTTTGACCTGAAGGACCTGCAAATTAAAATTTGAAATTTAAAGAAAATAAGAAATACATTTTCTTTTAATTATATTCTGATTTTTTATTATTTAATTTTTTTTTCTTTTCTCTTTTATTTAAAATCCAATAATACTTATTTTTTTTTTTTTGTTTTTGTTAATATCTTAATTTATATTAATGTATATATATATATTTTGTTCATCTGTTTTTTTTTTTTTACATAATATTCTAAATAATATATATACATTTTGTTTTCATTTTGACAATTTAAAAATTCATTTTTTTTTGTTTTTTTTTTTTTAATTTAATTATTTGTTACTTAAACCTAGTTAAATATTTTTGATGATGCTCGACAACTTTGATATTACACACAACTAACGTTTATTAAGTGGTAATAAAGCCAAGTATTATTTTATTAAATTTAAATTATATGGTAATTGTATAAAAAAAAAAGATTTTTTTTTTATTTTTTAAATCTAATTTAACAAAATAATTGTATATATAGCAAATGTAGCAAATATAGTTTGTAATATTTTATAAATAGAAATTTTTAATTAGAAAAGTTCTGTAAATTTTAAATGTAAATTTATTTAATTCAATGCATTTTAGAATGTTATTTTAGTATATTTTCTGGTTTGTCCATCTGTAGAGTACATAAATATTAAAAAAAAAAAACATGCAATAATTTTTGAACTTTAATTAAATTTGGTTGATTTGGTTCGATCCATAGGAAAATTTAATTAAAAATTTTCACCATCCTAAAGGATAATTATTTTGAAAATTAGGAAAAACTTTTGCATACATTTTGGGGCATAATATAAAAATTTAACGATAGAAAACAACAAGCAAAAGTATAGAAAATTAAATTCATATTATTAGGTAATATTAAAGTCTACACACCGGAAAAACGCATTTATTAACAATAATCGATAATAGATTATTTTAAAAGTTTATTATAATGCAAAGTGGTTAATGTTTACCTATATTTTCTTCGTACTTATCGATTATGAAAAAATTAATTTGCGATTAGTTGTTATTGTTGTTGTATATTACAATTTACTCACTCTTTTAAGTTCTTGAATATAGATGTTGCGTTATTGTGTATATATTTACATTAAGGCCTATGTTTTTATATATATATATATTTATATCTATATTATTTTCCTATATTTTTCATGTACCACAATGAAACGATTGTAGGCTATGATTTTTACCATTAATCGTATTTCTTGTAAAATTATAAGATATACTTTAATTTGGTCATAGCATATAGGAAATCATATTAAATGTTATAAAATAAATTTATATAATTATAAATTTTTAGAAGTGTGAAATATTAAAATTTGTATGTCATTTTAATTTTAATAAAAACAACAAGTTCGATTTACTAATTAATATTCAATCTTGATACCTAGATATTTTATATTACCATTGTATCTATAAATATTATTATTAAAATAAATAAAATTGTTTTTAGGAATTGTTTCGTTCATTATAACACTACTTATTTTCATTTTGATTGATTTTATAACTTATTAGAAGATTAGAAACAATTCCGAAAATTAATTCTGTACGTTAACACTTTATATTAACTTTTAATTCGTTGGGGATACTATTTTTTTATTCCTCTCGTGCACTTTTTGTATAATGTTTTATAAAACATTAAAACATTTAAAATATTTTATAAAACTTAAAGATGATATAAACACATTGTAATAAAAAAACCGTAATATACCGTTATTTTTTTAAATCATAAATTTACTTGTGATTTCGCTTAGCTTGTGTGGAAAACAGTACTGTTGTAGTTGTCTCTGTCATTACGATTAATCTAAGTTTTACGTATTATACAAAAACAACCTCTATAAATTAGTCTTCAACTTACCTACTTATTCTCCTCTATTATCCTATTTCCCTCCAAACATTTTCTTCCTTACCATGAACCTAAAATATTTTATAAAGAAATAATTCTTTCCTACTAATTGCATAGTGTGTAAAAAAACAAAAAAATTAATTAACATATTAATTAATTCGACATTAAAAATCAAGACCCACGCTTTGGTTTTTAAACTGTTCTTATCATCTATCATTCTTTCTTATTTTTTTTTTGTTCTTATTAGATATGATTTTAAACGTAGACTTAGTCCAATAATGCCGAAAAGTTTTAATTGTTCAATAAAATTATAATTAATATAAAGAGGATGAAATATTATTAGTAATTGTATAAAGAGGAAAAACTATTGCATATATTTAGGAGAATATTAGGAAAATCTGATTATTTATTAGAAAATTTAAGTTATTTTGATTATTGTTTTCATTTTTACTAGACTTAAACATCTCGAAAAGAAAAATTATATTGTTTTACATTATTTTAAGATTGCTACGACTCGTATCATCATAAATTTTTAATGTAAGTATTAATGTATAATTTATTTACATTTACTATAATTTTAAATGTGTGATTTACTATGTAAGTCTTATAGGTACCCATATAGAATCCTAAATTTAGTTAGTTCAAAATTAATCAAATGTATGTAAAAATATAACAGTTTAAAAATGGGACTTATTATATCACCCAAATATTTCATTTCCCTAGACTACTTCATGGGATATAATCAAAACCACGAGCATGTTTCCATATTATATCACTATAACAGAAGGTATACTATTATTTGTTATAATTATACTATTATAGTATAATTACATGAAGGTAAGTGCATAGAATATAAATCCTTACAATATAGGGATAAATTTGTTTAAATATGACTACTTTCTCCAAGAAAGGGATAAAAATAATACTAGAAATCACTATTGGAGGTTAAACAAGTAGTATAAATAAATAGATAATTGATTTAGTATTAGAATAAGTTTAATTTAGGTTAGTCTTTAAATCTTTTTATAAAACAAAGTTAAACAATTATTTTTAGGAATTGTTTCGTTTATCATAAACCTACTAGAACTCATCAGTAGGTATTTTTATAGAGTTAGACTACCTATACAACTCCTATTTTTATTTTTATTGATTTTATAACTTATTAGACTGTATCAATAGTACATCTGTGAGTTATAGATAGAAATAGGTTTTTCTAGAAGGTTCTTTAAAAACACATAAGTAAAAAATCAGATTGTTCAGAAAAAATAAAAACAAATATACATACTAAAACAATAAAACATGATTTGAAGATTTAATTATTAAACAATTAAATTAAATATTAGTTTTCTAAGGCATTTTTCTAATATTGTAAGTCACAATGAAATTAAATAAAGAAATGAACACAAAAAAAAAAACAAAAAAAAACATCAAATTAAAATTATTATAAATATATAATTTATAGTATAATTAATTAAAATTATAATATAACAAATTAAAGCACAATTAAGAATTTTAAAAAATTTGTAGATTCAAAAGATTTAAAGTTTTGATTTAAGATTTTAGTCGTTAAAGAGAAAAAAAAATAAATAATATTTTAAAAATTGTATTCTAAGTGTAATTGGCAAAAATTTGTTTACAAATTTTATCGTAAAAAACAGATTATTTACTAAAACCAAATACTAAATCTTTACATTTAAAATTTACAGAAATTTTTATTCAATACAAAAAAATACGTAAATTACAATTTTAAATTCTAGAATATTTTTATTAATATTTATAATAGTAGTGTGCCTTTTCGAAATAGCCTAAGCATTATTAATTTCCTTAAAAAGTACAAAAAAAAAAAAAACAAAAAAAAAAAAAATAGCGTTAACAAGAAGCGTGCATCGTTTTTTTCTGTTTTAAAAAAGTATACAATACTTATTATAATTTTCCAATGATCACAATTTACAATTTATATAATTATAATATGTTTTTATTAAATATTTTGCTTTTTTTTATTTAAATTTTTACGAATTAATATAAATATTTTATTTATTTTTCTGTTTTTTTTTTTTTGTATTTTCGAATAAATTCTTTATGTTTGCTTTGTTTTGTTTTTTATTTCAGGTTCTTTTGTCTTATTTTAATTAATTATTTAATTTTTTTTGTTATAAATATATTTTATTAGCAAATTGGCACAATATTATAAATTTTGTTTTTTTTTTGTTTTTTCTTTTTTTTTTTTTAATTACAAAATTTTAATTTCTGATTTTTAACAATTTATATATATATATATAAATGTATATATATATACATATAATATGTTTTATTAATTCCTTTTTTAATAGTTTCATTACTAAAGCTGCTGTACTCGTATTCGTATCGATTAAAAAAAAAAAACCAAAAACTATGTTTGTATTAATTCTATTAAATTCTAAATTATTTTATTTATATTTATAATATGTACATTATATATTCAACAATTTACATATTCACAAAAAAATATATATAATATAATATACAATGAGTTTTGATAGTGATGATCAAAATGTTTTAATAATGTTTAATAATGTTGAATTATTAATACAAGCGTATTGATAAAGAGGGTGTGGGGGGGTAAAAGAGACGTTATGAATTAATTCCGAAAAAATAAAAATTACAGGGTTAATCGTGGAAGTCTATTGGGTAGAAAAATTTTCTATTAATAGATTTTTAAAGTCGACGACATTTTCTTGATAGACTTTGCGACCATTTTTAAAATGGAAAATTATACATTTTTAATTTATTTTATGTTTTATAAAATTTGTTGTTTTTTATTTTAAGAAAAAGTTTAAGTAATAAAGTGAAATTGGAAAAAGTCTGAGTTTGATGAACAATGTGAAATGTGAACTTCAAAAGATTTTTTTTTGTCACAACACACAACTGAAAAGTATCGAACTTCATAATCAGTAACTAAACTAGTAACTAGACTATCAGTATTCAGTATCATATCAATTCAGAGCACAAATTAATAAATTGATTCCAAAGTAAAAATTATTCAGTTACTAACTATCGATAATCAAAATCATTCGATAGTGTTCATCACTATAGGTCCTCCAATCCAACTAAAATGTATGATAAATAGGAGTAGGCAAGTACTGATTGTATTTTTAAAATGTTCCAAACTGAAAAATTAATATTTTTGACAGCAATTATTTTGAATTACATGTACCAAGCTCTTTTCATAAGCCTATTATAGTTTGAATAGATTTCATCGATACCAAAAATTTTAATAGACTTTAATAAAGTCGAATCTATTGTATAGAAATATATAACGAACACATCAAGTTTTGACTAAAAATATGTAATGTATGTAAATGAGAATAGGATCATTGACGGCAGCACTATTATTTATAATGTCTGCCGGTAGTAGTTGTAAATGTAAACCGAAATCAGCTGTAAGCTAAATTTTCTTTCTTTCTTTCTTCCCTTTTGAATGTCTGACCGTGGACATTCACAAGCATTAGCAAACAGCTAAGTTAAACTATGTAAAAAATTTTTATCGATTTATTATACTTTTATCTATTAAATTATTTATTGTAAAGTATTAATTATAAAATTATATCACAAATTATTAAAATATATTATATTAAATTGACTATGTCACCATTATTATTATATTAAAATTATTAGGAATCTAAAGTTATAATATTGCTAAATTGTAATAAATGTGTTTTATCATAATTTCTACATGTATTTCTATTATACATTATATTACATACTGTTTATGTATATACAAATATATGTATATCAATTTTGATTGAGTGATAGTGCAATGCTCTAATTAAAATTTGAGTCCTAACTGATTTATTAATTAATTTATAGGAAGTAAATATCATCTTCATATGAACTGTGGTCTAATACGATTGTATTGTACTATGCATAAGTGGTTTATTTTTGCCGATGGGGTATTTATTCTATGTAGTGGCAACATTTTTTGATTGCTTAAAACTACTAAAGGCTTGCATCCAACTTTCGAACGCTATTATTAATTGCGCTGATGTCAATTTTCGAGTCAAGCGATGTCTATAACTGGAAATATTTATACCTTTTCGAAGGTACTGAATCGGGTTAAAATAAAATATCTGTTCATGTATATGAATTTAATATCAATACTGAGATATGGAGCATTTATATAGCATTTTCTTCATCAAACTACTTCCGGATTTGATTGGCTTCAAAAATTAAATCTAATTTTGTTTAATAAGTAAATTGCATTTGCATATAAAATCTGGTGTCAGACGATTGTGCTCCACGAGAAATATATTTTTTTTATAGGGAATTTATTCTATGTAAGTGCAATCTTTTCAGACCCATTGTATTTCTTCGTTGTATTGTTAATGTCCTGGGCAAACGCTATACATAATTAATTGCGATGACTTTCACTCTTCACCACTAAATAAATCCGAAGAAAATATTTTTTTTCCGTTATTAATTTATATCAGCGGTAAAATATAGCTTTAGTAGAAAGTGAAAAAAATAAGCTGAAGCAGGAAATCATAAATAATGTTATTTTTTAATAATTTTTGTAAATCAGAAACATAAAATTTACCTCCATAACCACTTTTTACCTTAGTTAATTCACGATGTTAGAATTATCACTAAAAATCTGTCTTGCATTCTAACAAACCTAATTATCTATATCTTGCATTTATTTATATCTGCTTTTCGAACATGTTCCAACACCTATATCAGATGTCTATAAAATGTATTTATTGTTCCTGGCTCACCAGATTGGTAACAAGGTAAATAGCTTAAATGCAAGATAATGCAAGATAATGCAATTTATGCAAGGTAAAAAGTGGGGTATCTAATTACATAATCACTTACTTATTATTAACAATAAGTGAATAAATAAAATGTTTATAATAAATATTTTACAATTTCTACGATTCTACACTAGGTTCATATTTTACATAAATACCTTTATTGATTTTAAAGTAAGTATATAGCAAACTTTCGGCTACTAATAAACCTCTGAAATGCTTGCTATAAGAATAAACCTGAAAATTTTGCGAAATTCAGATAAACCAAAACTATAGTTATATCTTTGCAGAGACTTCAACTATACAGTTTTAATTTACTTAATAGAAATAGATTTAATGTTGAAATTTACCACATTAGATGTCTTTCTAGTATCTGACCATTTCAATGCAGCCAGCGATATAATACAAAACACCGATACTTGGATATATCACGCTGGGTAGCGCAATAGATAGAGCATCTACCAGGTTCGATTCGCCATGAAGCCGAAAAAAATTCATATTGGGTTTTAAGACCATTCGCATAACATTTATGAGAAAAAATAATTGTGAGTATAATCATAGTAACAACTTAAATAAAATGGAACCACGGTATTTAAACAGGCTTAGTTATTGGCAATATTTGTAATTTTCCATATTTAATAAGCTGATAAGTCACAGAACATTGTTGTAAAATATATAATCAGGTTTATAGTTAATATATATATATATATATATTATATATATTATATATATATAATATAAATATATATATATATATATATATATATATTATATATATTATATATATATAGAAAGTTTACCTTATGAATTAAAGAAAAAAAACAAAAAAAAAAATGGATAGTTTATGTTATTAGTAGTAATGATTAATCATTATTAACGTCATTCTTCGGAATTCTATTAGTTGAACATAGACCATATTTATAAAACTATTTGTAGTTAAGATTTATTTTAAATTAATTTTATTATTTCAATTTATTACACTTTTCCAGGTAGGAATTGGGCCATCTCTCTCTCTATTACAAATTTTATATCAACTTATTTAATACTAAGTCCTACCGTGTAGAGATGAGCACATGTGTTTCACGAGGGATAATTATTAGTACCAGTGATTCATCATCATTGTTTGAAATTATTATTCGCAGAATATACGCCATTATTATAGTGCTATTTTCTAGTAATTACGATAACAAAAATTTCTAGCTTTTCAATCCAAATTACATTATTAATGATTTCACTTTTAAAACTCACTGTATATTTATATTGATTTCAATTTATAAACTTACTGTACATTTTTTATAAGAGTTTTTTATCGTTTAGGTTGAGATAATTATATTGTTATTAATATTTTTAATGAAGCTTCAGCATTACAGAAATAAAATTCGAGCCATCCATTTAGGTGTGTTAAGTGTTCAACAAGTTTTGTTAAGTTTTTGATTTTTTTTTTTTTTTTTTGGATTATCTAAGTAACAAAATTAATTTTTATAAATTTTTTATTTTTTTCTTTTTGAAAATAAATAATATCAATAAATTATTCTAGGCAGTTTTAGATTATTTTTGTTTAATTTTTTTTTATTTTAATTTACTTTATACATAGAAGTAATAAATTTTAATTATATTTGATTTTTATATAGGTAAGGAGATTTGAATTTTTTTTTTTAATAATTTTTTTTAAATTTAATTAATTTGTTTTTTTTTTTTATTTATTCTGATTAAATTAATTACATAGGTTAAATTTTTTTTCTTTTATTTTAAATATAAACAGTGTTATATATATGTATATATATAGATATATATAATTTTATTAAATATAAATTTAATTTTTGTTGAACCTTCATTTTAAAAACATTTAATTTCTAATTTTATATTTTTTTTTTAATTATATATTAATTAATAAAAATTATATAATATAATATTAATAATTGATTTATATAATATAATTTTTTAAAACTCAATATTTTATAATTTGTATAGTTAGTATGTATAAATGGAAGAATAGAAATTTATATACATATATTTATATGTGATATATAATATGTATATATATATATATGGAATTAAATTTTGTTTTATATAAAAATGGTTATAATAAATAAATATTTCAATTCTTTCAATTGATATGGAATTGATAGAGGTGGATAATTTTTTTTTCTAATTTTTAAAAAATATAGTTTAAATTTATAAATTTTATTTAAAATGAAAATTGGTGAATTCGATTTAATTTATGAGAATTTAAAATAATAAAATTATTCGAATATTTTTTTTTTTAAATATTTAATTTTGGAAATTAAGCTAAGCTGACGAAATTACTTTCTTAATATGTAGTGTAACGAAAATAAATAATATTATAAGAGTTTATAACGAACGTACGTATAAATTATGACTTATAATGAACGTATGTAATGAAAAATTTAAAACAAAAATTATTATATTAAAAATGGGCGTAACATCGAAGAATTGGTCAAAAACAAGTTGGTATGTTTGTTTTTTCAATTTTAAATTGTATTTTCATTACAAAACCAAAAATCGTACAACATATAGTACGATTACATGTGCAGAATTTGGTATACATGATTAAGTGCATGTGTGGAACAACGCTGCTTTAAAAATAACAATTTCATTTTTGTTTCGTTGATTGTGATGTACTTTGACAACATAAATTTTGAAAATTTTACGTGTCATACATTTAAATTTGACAGAACTGCTATTTTTTTGTAGTTTTAGTATGTACTGCGCTGTGCAGTGGAATTAAATTTAAAAATTACTTGCATTACTGCATGAAGCACAAAATTACATATAAACTTAATATTATAACCTTAATAAAATTTGCAGTGCTGTATTCAGAATTCTGCACATGTAATTAGGCTATTAATCAATTAAAAATCACATTTAACTGTTTGACTTATAATCTTAATAAATTTTTGCAGCACTGCATGCAGAATTCTGCACATGTAATTAGGCTTACTAATCAATTAAAAATCACATTTAACTATTTGAAAAATTTTCTCATTACTTGACTGTATAGAAAACTTAACTTCGGTCGCTTTCCGACTATTCTACGATATTCGTTTTTTTCACGAAAATACCCGATATACTGAAATACACTCATTAAAGTAATTTTATAAATTTCATTTAATTTTTAATATTAATTATTATTTTACTATCCACTCAACTCATTTTCTAATCATTTTTAAAATTGCAAAATAATTCTAATTAATAGCTTAGAGGTATTTAGAATTTAAAAATACTTAATGAAATTTAGTTTGGGGCTTAATTTACTCTTTTCAGACTAATTTTCAATCTCTGTTTAAAAAAAAAAACAATGTGCAAATTTTTATAATTTAGCTAATATTAAAAATATTAAATTGAATAATTTCTTATTAGGAATATTTAGTAAGACTTTTAAAATTTTTTTAATTTTTATCAAATTTATTATGCAGTATTGTGGAGTATGAATAATATAATTTTTTTTAGGCCATTTTAGTTTTTCTGCTGCATACATGATATATACTTACATATATATATATATATATAAAGAAGCATAATCGACGAGATAAATACCACAGATTCTCTGCAGTAAGATAAAATCATTGAACGTAAAATTAATTTTTTGGGCATATCTTTTTTTTCAATTGAATAACAGGAGGCTGGAAGCTATTATGCAGAACCCAGTTAATTTTCCGTATAAATATTGCTCTACTGAGACAGAGACTTTGAAATTATCAAATATTAATACCACATAATTTATATCAATACCTATTACACCTATATATATATCATGAGTTCTAGCTATTTGTTTTATAAGTTCATAGAAAGTTTAAAAATTTTGCTAGCGATTAAAGAGTTAAATTTAAAAATCTTAAAGATACATTTATGAAATACATATTTAATTAAATATTTTTTGTTTTTGCGCTAGACATAAAAGAAAAAACAATTTAAATTGAAAAAAATACTTTTCATTAATATTCTTTAAGTCTTTTATTTTTACAACAAACTTAATTATAGTTAAATTATTAATTCTAGACAGCCATTCTGATTTAACCTATATTCTAACCTAAATATTTTTTAAAAGTTTTTCTATATAGTTTATAAGTAGTCAGGAACAAAATGACAAGCTTAATATGTTAATTTAATATTATTTTATTATTAAATAATTTATTTGCGTATATAGTTGAGTTATTATTTGTGAATTTAGCCAAGAGATGGTAAATTCTAGCGTTTTCACATAATGGAAATTGAATATTTATAATTAATTTTTAAGTTTAAAATGATGAAAATGTATAAAATAAAATTAATCTAGCCAAAGTAATCAATACTGTTCCATCGAAATCCAATTTTATCACTTTATTAATTAAAATATTTTTGCTATCGAATTGTGGTGCAATAAAAAAATACCTATAATTGTTGCTCTGTAACCACATGATTGAGACTTAGAGTGGAAATAAAGTACTTTCATTGTCTCCTATTTGCCGACTACCATCTTCAGTTTCGGCTACGTTCTTTGTTGAGTGCTCTTTTTGACTAAGACTAGCGTCGTTTGTGTTTTTTTCTACTTTTCTGATACGAAATTTGTGCTGAAGATTACATTCGAAATATTGTTTCACAATGTTGTACTGGTTTTCTCATGGTACATCCGATTCAACGTCATTTCTGCTGTCGGATTGTCACTACTATTTGTTTTTAATTTTTTTTGCCCTATTTTCAGTAGGGTATAGACATGGAATACCTTTTCGTACATATAAGGTACTATAATTTAATACATCAAGTGGAAGAGGTAATGCTTTTTTGAGTATTTATACTAGCTATCAGCTTTTCTGCTTTTTAAAATAGCGCTCTGTTTGAAATACTTTGTGGCCAAATAATGTTTACACACTTATATGTCAGTATTGAAATCAAAGAAGAATTTTTAACCAACCATTTTTCACAATTTTACTACCTAAGTATCTTATAAGTCTCTTATAAGTCTCTTATAAGAGTATTAGTTAGAAATAATCAAAATTTAACCTAAAACTAAATATGTATGTCTATTTTGATATTCTCACGTAGTAAAACAAAATAACTTAGATACATTTTTTTTGCTTCATCGAATCATAATTTGGTAGTGAAAGGGTTAAAAAAATTTAAACTTTACGAATTTAAGAATAAAAATATTAGATCATTTAGAATAAAATATAACATTGAGGTGGGGTCATGTTATTTAAATTAATACATTTATTTAAAATAATAGCCTACATTCAGAACGAAAAAAAATGCCTTGTAGTTGATCTGCTAACTTACTTGTCGGTCCGCTAACACATATATATATAAAGTATCCAAAATAATCCGCTTATAACTTCTTAAAATCAAAAATGGAAGAGTGGCTGACGCTTTACTTTTTCATTTTAATAATTTGTTTACAATCTAATCAAGTACATAATACTATTTTGGCTTACGTATATATAATTTGGTGTTTATTTAAATTTGATTTCCTACTATTTATCTTTTTTTTGTGTATTATTTCAATTCAAAATATTTACTTGCTTGCTAATTTTATTTTACATTTTTTTTTTCATTTTCGCTTCGTAAAAGTTTCTATTTTCTAACTATCCAAAATTTAAATTACAATAATTTTAAAGAATAGACGTAATTTGTAATTTTCAAATTTTATTTTTTTTTATTTTTAAGTATAAATATAGGTCTTATATAGCTATAGCGTAATTGAAAAATCTACATTTAACTAAAAATATTTATAGTATTTACGAATATAAGCCTTAATCTAAAAAGTTCATGCAAAATCTATATAGCTATAACCGTTATTTCGGTTGCATTTTTAGTAAAAAACCAGGAATTCTTTTTTTTTTTTTTTTTTTTTTTTGTTTAGTACCACTTAGTATTGAATAATTTGTCAAAATTAACCCAAATACCATTTACTATATAATATTCTGATAACTGTTTTAAACTGTGGTTAAATTTTCGAATAATTTTATTATTATATTTTAAATTTAGCATTAATTTTAATAATTAATTTCACTCAATTAAAGTAAATAACTTGCCTTATATAGGGGTATTATTAAAATTTAAATATATTATAGATATATATATATATATATATATATATATTATATTTATTTCATTATTTAATATAAATATTTTTATTTTTATTATTTTTATTAATTTTTGTTTTTTTTTTTTGTTATTGTAAATTTATAACTTTAACGATATTAGGAAAATTTTTTTAGAATATGTTAAGGACTATATAAAAAGGATATTTTAATATGTAGATATATAATTTTTTTCTCATATTTGATTTTAAATATAGAGTATCCGAATATTAAAGGTCAATACTGTAGTAAGCCTGTTTTAGAACACATATTGTTCGCCCGCTGAGTCCATTTCAATTTAATTTTAGGATTTGTAAAAATTTAAATAATTCAATTGTGCTCAATTTCAATTTTAGAAATTTGATAACAATTAAATTATTTAATTTAAAATATCACTAAAACAAAAATCAGATTATAATTAAATAATAATGTATGTGTATATTAATTATTTTTAACTATTTTTAGAGCTATACCGTATTACTTAACATTTTATGTCCACTGGAAACAATGTTACTGTTATGCAAGTTAATACATTGCAAAACAGTAAATAAAATAAATAAAGCATATAAACGAGATATTTATCTCATAACGTATTTGAAATCAAAATAAATAAATAAATAAATAAAATAAATTATTTGTTATAAAAAAATTGTATAAATGAAATGTAAAATATCAAAAAATTAGTAGTGTTTACGACATAATTTTCTTCTTATTAATAAATAAATAAATTATTTAATTTCGAATAATTTCAGAATTATCCTCAAATACATCTTCGAAAAACGTATTCGAACCGATTTTATACGAGCCAATACGCTAAAAAATTCGTCTATTACTTATTTTTAACAAAATTAAATTTAAGTTAGTCGTCACAGTCTTAATATGTATTAAATACAAATATTAAATTATGTTTAATTATTATATATTACGTTACATAATGTAACAAATTAAAAAACACAACCAAATTTCTTAATCAAGAAAAAACAAAAAGACCAAGTTCGCAAACATATCTGTGTCAATTAATCATAATCGCTGCTTATGTCAACATAAAAACCAATCAAAATAAAATAATAACCATATTCAGAATTGACAAACGAATTTTCTGTCAAAATTTGGTTTCATTCTAACAATCATAAGTCATAGTTTTGATACGGTACATAATCACTTAATCATATTAAAATATTTTTAATAAATTCCTACACAATTTGCCATTAAAACTTATAAATTGATAAACGTTTTTACAAAATTTGGCATATCATTTTAAATTTTAAAATTTAATACAACGGATTAAACGAGTTAATGGGCTTAAGTGATTTTTACAAAATTTTATTTATCAATATTAACATCTAACAACAACACAAGCATTTTTTTTACAAAATGAAGTTTTTGGATTTCAAATGCTCACATTATTTAAACGATTTTAATTAAACTGCTACAGTACTATTACCATATTTAAGTAAGCTCTTATTTAAACTTTAAATTTGATTTTACTCGAAACATCAAATTTCAAACATAACCAGTTATGACTTATTGCCACAGATCATATAACAGTAAACAAAAATGTAATCAAACAAACATATTTCAATGAAAAATATTTCGTCCACCCTAATTTTTAAGTATGTCTATTTAAAATTTATGAAACTGACATATTTCAAAATAAAATACTTCGTCCACCTAATTTTAAAGCATATCTATTTAAAATTTATGAAACTGTGAATTTAAATTTTTGTTTGTTCAAAAATAAGAAGTGTACGATTTATTTTGTGTTTGGGCTCATAATTAAATTTCTATTAATTTTCATTCAAAAATTCTAAAGTATTTCTACAGTATTGCCACACTTATAATGGATTTTATGCGCTACAGTATATCGATCGTATATCATATAAAAATTTTAACATAACTAATTTCTATGCATATACACAAATTTATATACATATTTATATATATATATTAATTTTTTACATTTTTCAATATTAGCTACATTTTGAGAAAATTTTATTACTTATATATGTACATATTATATTTATATAAATATATAATACATTTATAAATATATAATTATTTAATTTATATTAATTTATAATATTAATTCTGTTATATAAATTTATGATTATGTAATATGTTAACCATGTTTTGTTTTCTTTTTTTTTCTATTTACTAAAATTTATTTTAAATAATTTTTTTTTTGTTTTTATTTTTAAATATAATTCAATTTTCTATACGAAATTGATATAAAGAATTTTTAAAGAAAAATTTTCCCAGTATTTTTTTAATTAATTTATTAATCATTTTCTTTTTTTAATTTAATAAAAATATGCAGCCAGCATTTTTATATACTAAAATTTTTATATAATTTCAATATAAATTTTTTTCTTTTAAAATGGGGTAAATTTCAATTTTTTAATAATATTTTTTATTAGATAGAATAATTTGATTAAAAATTATTTTGTATCATTTTGCGAAATTTTGAAATTAATTTAGAAAATTAAAAATAAAAATAAGCTGATTCAAGTTTTGTAAAGTTTATTTGTAAATTGATTCCATTTTTTTTCGATATTTCAACTATACTTAAAAAATTGAAAGAGTTAAAAGACATAAATTTTCAAATTAAGGTTTTTTTGGTAAAATTTTTCATTAAATTAATAATATAGATAGATAGTCATAGATCAAGTAATACTCAATAAAATAAAATAAAATAATTCCTAGCTGTAAAGACCTACTTTATAGTGTCCATATCTCTTACTATTATGTTAAACAGAAATATAAAATTAAAATATTACAAATAACGCATTATTAAAATACTATACTACTATACTATTAGGGCAAAAAAGGCTAAAAGCCTATATGTCGGCTCTGACATATTAGGGCTACCTCCTTGGAGTAGTATCTCTACTACTATTGTTATATTAAAAATACTGAGCTAATTTTATGATACATTTTCAAAGTATACTATAAAATCTTGTGTTTTAGCAGTTTCAATACGAAAGGAGGGTAATCTAAAATGAAACACATTTTTTTAGAAAATAGTGATGAATATCATTCACTCACAGAAGCCTGTTGCACAAGGGATAGAGTAGTATATGATTTTTCATTTAAAAAAAAAACAAATAAAATAATGAAATATTTTCAAATTATATTGGGATTTTCCGACCACGGATGGGGTTCTATGGTAATGATGTTGATAGGGAAAAAATTTTCTTAAGAAAGAAAATTAGATATACTAACTGGCATTATTTGAACCGTGAAAGTTGGCTCTAGAATCAATCATCAACATTAAACTAAAAATCTTCTAAACAAAAATTCTAAATACAAAATGGGTCAATATTGAGTTGTGGTTGCAAATCGAAGAAACCTACGGTGTGTTACTTTTAGTTTTTACAAGTACCTGTAATAGTCAGGTTTATTCTACCTAGAATCTATACCTCAAAACTATACCTCAGTTTCACATTTTAATAAAACATGAAAAAATAGACATTAAAGGTGAATTTCGTCTTCAAGTTCGAACATTTGGATAACATTTTTTAATAATTAAAAATTTTTTATTTTATCAAAACATACACAAATATATTTTCAGAATGAATATATTTTGTTATACAATTTCTTATTTAAATTTTTTTTTTAACTTAAATTAATTTATTATTAAATATTGGTAAATATTTATTGTTATCTTGTGCAGGTAATCATGGTATTCAGATAGAGTTTTAAATATCAAAAGATTTTTTTTAATGTTTTTTTTTATTGAATAATAGCCTTAACCAGAACAGCCGTATAAGACACTGATAGAAAATTAAAAACTACAGGATAAGGGAAAAATACGGTCGCTTCAACGAACACAATTTTGCTACAAGATACAAGATAAAAAAAAATTCCAATTGAAAAATTAAATTAAAAAATTATGCTAATTACTAGGTATACATATGACCTACTTACTCAGGTGACTTACACTGAATCATCAACGTACTGCACTAAAAAACAATTTTAAATTTATACATTCTAATTGGACAACACTAGAAAAAAATACATATGTGTGTACAATAGCCCATTTTGAAATCTACCTTAATGGTCATACGCCGAAAAAAATGGTAGATTTCTGCCATTGTTGCTGTCAGATTATTGAAATATCAAGATGGCCGGAATTGAAATTATTGGCAAAGAAATAAATAAATAAATTTTTATTATTATTCTAGTGTCAATCCAACATTATTATTATTTGTAAATGTATATTTTTTTATTTGATTAATATTCAATCCGCAAATTACATTGTCAACGACAATTTGCTTGTTTTTTGCGAATAGAAATAGTAAAAATATTTTGACACTGACATATTTCCAGAAAAAAAGTTTAAACGTCAAAAATCTACATTTTGGTACATTTGTTTACCCCTAACCAAAAACACCCCTCATAACCAAATTTTGGTAGATTTTCAATTTTCTACACGTCTAAACATGCATATACATATGATTTAGATAGCTACAAGATACAAAACTAAAAAATACTAGTATATTCGCCCGCTCCTTGAAATTCTAAAATCCGAGGAAGTTTGATAAAAAATCGTAACCAATTTGAATCATTATGAATTGTTTTCCAACATTTCAATTTCTTTTTTTTATTGATTTATCTTAGACAACAACCGCATACGCAAAAATTTATTTAAAAACTTATTGAATTCAAATTTAATTCTAGCTGTAGGTGAGTTGCGGCAATTTGATATATTAAACATTTTATATATTAAGCTGGCTTATATATGGAGTGATATTTAAAATTGAAATTTTCAAAAAATTGAATTCGCTACGTCTCTTTTTAAATATCTATCATTTAAAAGTATAATAATGAGAATCGGTTTTGAAATGGTTCAGGCATTTGTACCGTTTAATTTACAGATTTTTATAATTCACAAATTAAATATAATGATATCAATTTTATAGCTCAATCTTGTAGCTCTACCGTGCATCCTTATACCATATAATTCTATCTTGCATCCTTATTGTATTAATTTTGTATTTTATACGCAGTGGATTTTTTTTGTAACTGTCCAATTTTGTATTAGTATCTGGCAGCGTTATTGTGTTCAATGCAAATTATAGGTTTTAATTTTGAAAGTTTAAAGTCAAACTTTGTTAAGTAAAAACTGACAGTCCTTTACTCATGGATAGGAAAATTTTCTGTCAATACTGTCAATGTATATTTATGTAATTTTATAATAATGTAAATTTATACCATAAAATTTGCTGTCCAAACTGTCAATGTATATTTATGTAAATTTATACCATCAAATTTTCTGTCAACACTGTCAATGTATATTTATGTAAACTTATGTCATCCAATTTGCTGTCAAAACTGTTAATGTAATGTATATTTATGTAAATTTATAATAATGTGAATTTATGCCATCAAATTTGCTGTCAAAACTGTTAATGTATATTTATGTAAATTTATGCCATCAAATTTTCTGTCAAAACTGTCAATGTATATTTATGTAAATTCATGCCATCAAATTTTCTGTCAAAACTGTCAGTGTATATTTATGTAAATTTATGCCATCAAATTTGCTGTCAAAACTGTCAATGTATATTTATGTAATTTTATAATAATGTAAATTTATGACATCAAATTTTCTGTCAATACTGTCAATGCATATATATGTAAATTTATGGCATCAAATTTGCTGTCAAAACTGTCAATGTATATTTCTGTAAATTTATAATAATATAAATTTATGCCACCAAATTTGCTGTCAATAATGTCAATGTATATTTATGTAAATATATGCCATCAAATTATCTGTCAATGTATGTTCTTATATATATATATAGAATTGTTTGAATTAAGTTCGAACATGAAGAGGACATAAATATTCATCTTTATGCTAAAAACATTATCTAAAAAAAATATTTTTCGATTTATAGACAAAATACCAAATGTGTCATGTATTTTAATACTATACATACTCAATAATAGAATAATTCAAATAAAATATAATATTCTTAAGAATTCGAAGAATAATATTAATTTCGAAAATGATACAAATATTTTATCAAATTATTTTTAGATTATATTATAATTATTTAAATTAATAATTGATAAATGTTTATATTATTAATCAAATAAATTTCAAATTTTAGTTTTTAAATTGTACACAACAAAATGAATATACATACAATAATATTAAATATTTTGATAATTATTTTGATATTTTGGTCCAAGTTAAAAATACAATAATAAATAATTATTGAATTAAATGTAATCAATTTGAAATTTTTACTTTATTAACTCATTATTAATTTGAATCTTTGAATTTTTTTATTTAATTAAAATATAATAAGTTAACATATATTTAAATTTTAAAGACAGTAAAGTCAAATAATGTTCGACTCATTTCATTTGCTTGGGACAATGGCGTTCATACTGTAGAAGTATAAAATAATAGATTTTATATTATAACATAAAGTATTTTTTTATTTATTAATTGATAGGATTTTATTTTTAGTAACATTTTAAATTAAATATTTAGTTTTTTATTAATTAAAGTAGAAAACTGCAGTATTTTACGTATTTTGTAGTTGTGTACGTTTATGGTTGTGACATTTAACAGTATGTGTACATTTATGAAAATTGCACAACCAAATTTACCGCTTTACCGAATGAAACATTTGAAATGTTATAAATTTCGTCACCATTAGTCAATTATATTTAATATTTTTGTTTTTTTAAGTATTATTATAAATTTAAAGTACAAAATTTAATTATAAATTAGTTGTATGTGAAATATCACATTAAAAAATAAAGAAAAATAAAACATCAGTACTGTACAATGCTATGCATGAAACGAGACGAACATTAGTACCATATTACTTTTAATGTTACAAATTCCAATTTTAAACTTAAATTCAAATACTTAAAAAGTAGATTTCATTTCGCATAAAAACAAAAAAAAACGAAATTGAAAAAGTTCAAAATTAAATATTAAATTACAAAATAATAAAAATATTTTTTTAAATATTAACTTAAATATTTAATAATATAATAAAAATGTAATCACAATATTGTTGTAATTGTAATTGGTGCACCATCCAATCCTAAATAACGTTCTGTTTCAATTTTAGCTATAAAATTATTACTATTCGAATGTTGCATACCATATTCATTATTAGTATCATTTGGATTATCACTATTACTACTATTATTACTATTATTACTATTATCTTTATTATAATTTGTGGCATTACTATTATTATTATTATTATTGATATTATTTATATTACTATTATTACTATTATTATTATTAGTATTTATATGAATATTATTATTAATATTAACATTATTAATACTGGTATCCATTAACATTGGTGTACTCGGTTGTGATAAACTAATTCTATATTCTTTTTCTTTATTATTATCACAGATATCATCAATATCATCATCATTATCAATTGATTCAATATTAATATTTTCACCAATTGCTAAACCAATAACATCATTATCACCATCATCATCACCACCACCACCACCATTATTTGATTTAATACTAGGACCAATAACAATACAATTATCAGCATAATCAGCTGAATGTGATGTTTGAAATTTTTGTTTTGTTGTTAATGGTACAACTGGATAACTTGTTGATGGACCTGGTATACCAGCAATTGATGATAAATTTATTTGATTTGTTTTAATATTTTTAATATTATCAGTTGTTGCAACTTTTGGTATTGCACCTAAACAAATACCACCATATGAGCATGCAGATGTTCTTGAACCGCTACCACTTGTACCACGTTCAATATTATAACCATGTTGATAATAACCACCACCACCAATATTAAAAAATTCATGATGAAATTGTTGATGTTGATGTATTTGTTGATGATGATGATGATGATGATGATATTGAATATGTTTTTCATTAGTTTCACTACCAGCACCACCAACACCGCCACCACCTCCACCGCCATTCTGATGATGACGATGATGATGTTGATTATGTTGATGTTGTTGATAATATTGTATATCATAAGGACCAATTGAACCACCACTATTACCATGATGATGATGTTGTTGTTGTTGCTGTTGTTGTTGTTGTTGTCCCCCACCTGTACTACCATGGTGGGGCATCGATTGCTATATATGCTGAGAGTGTGAATGTGCCAATGATAATGAATATGGACTTAAATCTTCTTTTTGTATATCTAAAGAATCATATAATGGAAATTCACAGCATAATATAAATTTTAATGCACTTGGTACTTCAACATATATTGATGGTGGTATTGGTATTAATGGTGATGTTGATGCTTTATATTTACGATATTCAACAGAACTGAAAATATAAAAAATATATTAAATTATATTATTGTTTATTTAATTATATATTATGAAAATAATAATTATGAATTCATCTTTGACAATAATTTTTGCTAATGCTATTAAGTTTTTATTTTTAATAAATTTTAATTTACTATTTAAAAAATTTAAGAGAAAAAAGAAATAAAAATTGTCACAACTATCTGTTGCTGTCATAACACTATAGACTGTAAAAGTAAGTAAAATTATAGTCATCCCATGAAACATATTTGAGCTGTTACTTATTCTACGATTAAGCACTTGCTGACAATAAATCTATACATATTATATTTATATCTATACATATATATATATAAATTAAATTCTAAAATAGGTATTTAGGTACATCTTTATTTTATTTACACCTGTAACTTCTGTAATATGTGTGAAAATTTAACAAAACTTTGATTAAGCCCAATTTGATGTGTAAACGCTGCTTTAGCTGCAAGTGGTCACATTAAATATTTCTGACACAACCTTACATATCAAAAATTTCATAGAATTGTGAATTAAATAAATTCTGATTTGGAGAAAATCTAATACTTTTTTGCCGCATTTCTTGACATAAGTCAAGCATTATAGATAAGTTGTGGCATTTTGGTTTATTTTATATGAGTTGACTTTAATACGATTTTCTGTATAACTTCTGAGAAGTTATACAGAAAATCGTATGTCAGACAGCATAATTTTTACTAAAAACACTTCGATGTCCAATTTGTTGTGCTCCAAGGAAGTGGTCTCATATTCACATTCTACCCTATCTATAAGGCTATCCCGGGATATTCCAGCGACACCAGATGTAAAAGTAGCAAACTTTTTCTAATAATATAGCAGTTATGGCTTCAGACATCGATCATTTACAGGCCTCAAATCTCATACAATGTAACCTTAATCAAATTTAAAGCTGGCTTCGCAGTTAGAAAATAAAAGTCAATGAAAATAAGTCAACCTATGATACATTTATACTAAGGAAAGATAATTATTACCCTCCAGTCATTTTGAACAGTACAATAATACCACGGAAGTATTTTGTTAAATATCTGGGGATTCATCATAATAGGCATTTAACATGGAAGAAGCAGATAATTTGTAAGCGCACTTGATTAAGACAAAAGCTGATAAGCTTATATAAATAAATGCGTAAAAAATCTGAATTATCCTTGGAAAGCGAGGTGCTGATGTACAAAGTTATACTTAAACCTATATGATCGTACAGAATTCTATTCTGGGCTACAAAAATAACAAATTTTATACTGGGCTGCAACAACTTCTGCTGCACTTAAATCCAACATTGCTGCAATTCAAAGATTTCAGAACAAAATCCTAAAAATGGTGGTTCGTAGATTTAGCCAAAATAGTTTAAACCAGAATCAGGCCTTAGGATGGACACTTTTGCTGCTTTTAAACACCACATCAGTTTGCCATAATAAAAACACACATAATAAGTTCCTTAGAATTTTTGGTTGCATATCAACAAATCAAAATGAGAGACACTGCATTTAAATTATTATATCTACACAATCTTAATATGTATTTTAGTGATGACCAAGTTATATTCATTCGGAGACATTCTGATTAGTATGGATCTGATTTTCAGGTTTTTACGTAGACAACTTTTACTTCGATACAAATCTGTTTCATGCAATTTCCTTTCATTTAGCATTGATGTGTGAAAAATTTTGTCCACCTATTTGGACCTTTAGCAGGTTTTTTTCACCTCTTTTAACCTTTTCGTCAATTTTTGTGTAAATTTTCGAACTATTATTCCTCCCCAGCATATTTTTTAATTCTAATTGAAAATTTTGGAAAAAAAAATATTTTCAAAAAAATTGTACTAAAAATTGCCAAATATTTGTTCAAGGTGTGTTAATAGAGTAAGAATAGGAAATAAATAGAGTGTAATACCAGACAAACTTTGTGAATTGTTTATAATTTTTGTTAATGCAGTTTTCTTTTATTTTATTTTTTATTTTTTTTTTAAATTTTGTTCAGTTTTATTTAATTTTAAAATTTCTTTAAATAATAAAAGGCTAAAACTTATGATAATTTTTTTGTATTTAGCAATTTGCTAACAACCTATTTTCAACCTTCAGGCTTCTGGCAGGCTTTTTAGGCACGTAAAAGCATTTGTTTAGCACCTAAAAATTCACTTCCTAAGTTCCTACTGATTAGTAGTAAAATGACATAACCACTATACTATATCGGCGTTTTGACTTAATATTTATTTTACTTTATTCCAAGCTTAAATCAACCAAGTTACAATACATATTATTTATTTATTACAATTTAGGTTAAGTTAAATTAATAAAAAATTACAAGTAAAGAAAAAAGAATAATAGCTTTAATAAAACAAAAATAAATAAATATAACGTGAGAAAAAACATAAAAAAAAATAAAAATGAGAAAAAAAGAATAGAAAAAGCAAAACTAAAAACTTATTCTAATTAAAAAAAAAAACAAAATGATGAAAATAAATAAATAACAAAATACTAAAATTAATAATTATATAATAGTGATAGAATTGATATAGGGATTGATAAGGAATAATATAAAAATATAATTTGAGCTACGACGATAACATAATAATCTAATCTATAAAAATATACTAAAGCCAAGGGACATCATCGGATACATGTTCATTGACACAAATACAAATTATTGTTCTTTAAAGAGTGCTTTGTTAGTAGTATAGGTTAATATGAGAATTATATGAGTTACATGAAGACGCCATTCTATTTAATGGTTCATACTTCCCATAATTAGTTCTATGAAACTATAAGGTAAACATATTATTAGATCGTAATCTAGAATTAGAACAAATGTTTAGCTGACCCAGTAATTGGGTAGAAGAAATGTTCCCTTTGATTAATTCGGTTAAAAACACTATATCAGCGACAGTTCTACGTTTTTCAAGTGTATTGAGAAATAGTAAATCCAATCTGTGCTCATATGGAGGTAATCTTAATGGATCTTCCTATGGGAGATTCCGTAAAGCAAATATGAAGAATTTGATATGATAAATATAATAGAATTTGATATTATTATTTGATATGATTAATATGATATCATATAGCAATAATGTCTTCAGGCACCGATCCATTACGGCTCTCAAATATCCTACAATCAAATTCAAAGCTGGCTTCACAATTGAAATTTAAAAATCAATAAAAATAAGTCAACCCATTATTTACACTCAGAGTATTGCATAAATAGTAATGTTAAACAAAATTAAATAAATAAAAAAAAAAATAATAGCACTTTCAATTACAAATTGAATTAAATTGAATTAAGTTGAACTAAATTTGGATAAAGTGAATGTTGACCGACCGAAATAGAATTTAATTTAAATAAAATTTATTGAAAAGAAATTTTCTAAAAGCTAAAGAAAACAGAAAACTATACACCACCACCCCACCATACTAACAAAAATATAATAACCAGGATATTTATATATACATGAATGTATATTTATGTATATGTGTGTATGTATAAATTAAATTGAAAAATAACGATGATAAAAGCAACATGTTTCTTTTTGGTTTAATTTTTATTTTTTTTTTTTGTGTTATTAATTTTTGTAAATATTGGAGAAATGCCAAGAAAATGGGAAAACTTCATTTAGTTTTTGACTTTTGTATTCTTTAGATAATCATAAATTATTCTTTTGTTATAAATTTATTTAGTTTGGATATAAATTGAATACTATTATTTTATTATATTTATTGTTTATTTTGAAGAATATAATAATTATTTATTTAATTATGTTAATTGAAATAGTCATTTTTGTTGTTTCTACTTAATTTATTTATAAAAATAATAATTTGAAAATTATTTTTGAAATATTTACATAGTACAATCAACTTGGAACTACAATAAGTTTAAATGTATACTATAATGTTTTTAAGTCATGAATCAATAGAAATTATTAATTAAAAAATTTCTAAGAAATTTTTAAGAAATTTGTTATTATTCCTTTTTTCTATAATAATAATATTTATTTACTTTTGAATGGCTATTTTGTCCATTCAACACTATTGAAACTCACCAGTTAATATTGACTTATTTTTTTTAACCGTTTTTATATATTCATTACAAAAAAATTTAACCACGCTCGTCCAGAGTATAACAAAACAATTTAACTTTACTTAACAATTAATTTATCTAAAAGAAGTTTAACTGCTCGTACATATCGTCATAGTATAATTTTGGTGGTGCAATTTCTCTGCTGAATTATAATTCACGCTTAAATTCATCCATACAGAAAATCTTAAAGGTAAATAAAAATTTAAAGATTTCTGAATCTCAAAATTACTGAATTAAAATTATGAAATAATTTAACCAATTCAAAACGTCCTACAAAAATGGTTTTAATCTATTTTTTTAAAAATAGAAAAAAAAAATAACAACAAGAATTAGAAAAGGACTCATTTATAGAAATCTTAATTAGTTTACATGTAAACAAAAAAAAATTAAAAAAAAAAAAATTTAAATATCAAAAGATATTAATATTATGTAAACTCATTAATAATTCAAGAGAAAATATATTTTTTTTCCTTAAATCCTTTTTTTTTTTTTGTATCCTTTGAAAATAAGGATATTCAAAATTATTTTTAGACTTGATTATTTCCATTTGTGATAATCAATTTTTATTATCAAAAAAAAAGAACCAAAAATTATTTTAGTAAAATATTTTCGTAAAAAAAAATGAGTAGTCAACTTAATTTATTTCGTCCTTTGGTTGTTAATTTTCATAATTTATTTTTGGTATTCATTGTTTATTCAGATTAAATTATTCCATACTCTATCGCATGGCACGATAAGATGCCATTTGACTTAGGATTCTAATATTATCATAACAAAATTTAAATTTTGAGAATTTAAAGAAACATAAAGATTTTAATTTTAGATTAGCTCACATTTTCTAATTATATTAATCCACTAATTTTAATGAATAATAAAGAAAATGATTTCAATACAAATATCACAACCAGAATTCGAACTAGAGATACTTTCGTAGTTATGCGTACCAACTAATGAAATTATAAAACACCATTACACAATATCAAGACAATACAGAATGCAGCCGACTTATATTGTGTTACAGGGGTTGTGTGTACTAAACTTCTAATCAGAAAGTCCTGGATTGAATCCCGCACAGGGCATAATATTATATGATATTTAATTTATTTTTTCTTTAATTATTCAAAAAATAATTAAATTTTCTAAGAATATAATTTGGTATTGAATTAACTTAAATAAAGTTAAAACAAGGTATTTAACAATGCCTTTTCAACGAAAATACGAATAGAAAGTATAATTAAAAAAACAAATAATGTTTTACATCAAAAATCTATTTTTGTATTTTGCATTTGCAAATATCGATTTTTGCATTTTTAATTTAAAATTTATACTTTATAATGAAAAGTTTCCATTTCTTAATTATCAGCCTATATAAATCAAAATTTTATGCTCATTGAACTTCAATAAGGATATTGTTTTCAATTAAATTGCCTATGAATACGTAATTTGCTTTAACTCTATAACATGATCTATAATTACAGTTCTCCGTTTATTATTATTATCATTTTGCCAATTTAGTTGAACAATATCAAAGATTATATAATACTATAAGATGTCCCATTACATACAAAAAATTTAATTTACAAACAGTTCTTTTTAATTTACACCCAGCGCTTGGTGCAGCAACATATTATGTCTGAATATTTATGTTTTCTCTACAGTGCTCTTAAATATTCAAAATTCATTAATATCTCTATCTCTATGCATAATAAAAGAAAGTTGTGTGTCTGTAATAATTTTGTTTAAGACACTGCACAAAAAATTATAGAAGTTTAATTGTGTATCAGATAATAACTTGTAAACGGGTTTTTGGTGGATACCCTTAAAGCAAACTTTATTTAAATTTGATGATCTTTATATATATGAAAACATTTTTTAGGTCATCAAACATTTTTTCATCAGTTTAAAAATGAAAATAATTAATTCTAAAGTTGAACGTTTTTTTTTAACATTTACTAAAATAATAGAAATTGTATGAGTATACATACCCAAATCCATGTAAAAAAATTATAACACTATCAAAATAGCATGTACTCTCTAATTTATATTGCTATGGACTACTATTTCTATTTAGATGAACATTAAAGAATGTTGACAACAACATTTTAAACGTAATTTGAAAACAAATAATTCAGCTACAATTTTTTTTTGTTAAACGTGATTTTATTGTGACAATTTCTTATATGAAATGCGACACCTTATAGTATTTTCTTAATCTATGATAATATGTAAAAATGATCCTGTCTTTAGTTATTCGTTCTTAGAATCACACACACTTTTATGTTATTATATATGAGTTGATTTCATTTCAAGATGATGAGTTGATCATATTTTTAAATTTGTATGTCCATTTTTGATTAATTATGATAGCAACAACAATGATAACAACTTTATTTAAGAGCAACAGCTACCAACCTCAGGCTAACCTAGCTATTTTACAAACTTTTATATAAACTTTTTTAGTTAATTTATTTATGGTCTTATGACTGCAATTATCAAAGACTCACTCCTAGTATACTTCGCCATCTAGGAACAGCGTTCCCGGAGAAATGGAAGCTACACAGCATACAACTGGAAAATATTCTGTGTATTATCATTTAATCAGACATCCTTAAGGACTAATTAATTGTATTAATACGGGTAAATATATTCGGCTACGATGATAGAGCGGTCAGACCTACATCCGTAATATTTAAATCTAATTTACTTTAAAAACTTTGTTCATAATATTCTGCCAAATTTTTCTTTCTTTTTGCAATCTCAACACTTAGTCTACTAAAAAAAAATCTTCTGTTTTAATAGTAAAATACTAGAATAGTGTGAACCATCTTTGTTTCAAAAATATTTAATTTTCTTTTCCCACATTTCTCTTCTCCACTCTCTAGAAATTAGTATCCACTGCAGTTAACAAATTTTGTAAATATTCTGTTTCTACTTTTTATTTCAGGTGTGAAAGTGAAGATTAGATCACTTTAAAAATTTCTTCAGCATGTCATTAGACATGTTTTTTACTACAAAGTGATTACGGCATCTCACTTATAAATTAATATAGACAATGATAATCAAATTAACATGATTGGTATAAAATATTTAGATTAGATTAAATTATATTTGTATATGTAATATACATATATATACATGATTACAATAAGCCAATTAATCGAATGATAGCATTATCCGCTATATATAAATAATAGAAATTATATCAGTATATCCAAATCCATGTAAAAAAATTATAACACTATCAAAATAGTGTACTCTCCAGTTTATATTGCTATATATATCTATTTCTATTTAGATAAACATTAACAACAACATTTTAAACCTAATTTGAGAACACATATAATTTAGCTACAAATTTTTTTTGCTAAAACATATTTTATTGTGAGAATTTCTTATATCAAACGCGACACCTTCTAATATTATTTTAATCTATGATAATATTTAAAAAGAATAACTTAAATAATAAGTTTATAAGCCTATAAAATTTAGTATAGATTACATATTAATTGTATCTATTCTATTCAATATTGAACTTAAGACTGAATCACTAAATCAATTCCACTTTTTCAGTACTCAGTTTTTGTTACTAGTTACGATTATCTAGAACTCACGATTACCACATTTGTTTTGGGTTTGTTCTTTTTTTTCTCAACTCACTATATTTTTTTACAACGGGTAATGGCCTAATTCGATTATCACTGTAGCGTAGCCACAAGTGGCTTTATTGACTTATTGCGATCATCGTATTGTGATTAAAGTATTTTACAGTGTATTACAGTGACATTTGTAAACTCCAATCTATAATAATTTAAATATGTATCTATATTAAAAATATTAAAGTAAATTATTAAATTTTGTTAAATTACATTTTTATTTTAAATTTAAGACCACCCACTTTGACATTTCAAACTGAGCGAACTGAATTTAAAACTCAAAACTGTCATACAATTTTTCTTTGTTAAGAGTTAGAGTACAGAAATTGCCAAACAAAATTACAAAAATATTTTTAATTATACAAAAAGATAATTAAGGATAACAAAATAACTAATTTCAAAAAAAAATAAATCCCATTAAACATTTACAATTATTATAATTTATAACTTCTAATTTAATTGATTTAATTAAATTAATTATATCAAATTAAATTGACTAAACGGTTATAAAAATGACAGGTGGGAACAAAAAAAATATTAATAATAATAATTTATAAAATTTTAATAACATTTCATTAATATTAATAATATTTTCTAATTCATCAACTTACTCTTTATATTTTTCATCTGCTGATCTTTCACGTAACGGTATACCAGATAAAAATAAAATAATTAATGTTGTAAATATAGGTGACATAATAGCAACCCATTCAACACCTTGTATAACATTTAATGATATCACAAATATACCCCACCATATAACAATTTCACCAAAATAATTCGGATGCCTTGACATTCTCCATAGTCCTGAAAAAATGAAAAAGAAAAAATTAAATTTTATGTAAAAAAAAAACAATAAAAAGAACAACAACAAATTAAAAAAAATTTAAATGAAAAATTATTAAAATTTATAAAAAAAAATATTTTTTATTTTTGGTTCTACATCAGTTCATTTCTGTAAGAACAAGGACATTTTTATATATTCTTTATTTCAATTTTTTATTTTTTTATTTTTCTTATTTTTGTTTTTATAAATAACAAAAGGAACACCTGGCAAAAAGATGAAACAAACTGTAAAATACTTCATTAGAATTATTCAACTTTTTCAACTATATTAATATGCATAAACATATATATATATGTATCCTCTGATGAGGCTTGTTGCTATATATTATTACTAGAAATATTGATGCTGTTGTTACTAACAACTATCTTTTTTTACTGCAATACATAATATACAAAGACATAATATAACTAGGACGATAAATTAAACACAAAAAAGGAAAAATAAATTGCAAACATTGCATTGCATTCTTATTCTATTTACAAAAATAACAAAAAAATGCAAAAAAAATAAAAAAAAACAACAAATAAAGTTGAAATGAAATGAAATATTTTAAATATTTAAACATTTTTGTCATGAGTACAATATTACAGGGTGTTTAAGAAGTTTTTGATATTCAATCAAATTCGAAAATGGTTCATAAAGTTGTTAATTCAATTTTGAATCGTTGCAGCATGTTACATATTTTATTTTTTTATTATTAATATTTTCAATTTGTCCTAATTATAATAATAAACAGATAGATTGGACTATAAAATTACAGCACATGCGAGTGGAGCGTCTAATTATGATCCAAATCAATATTTGAACATTTTTAACATAATGACGTTGCATCTATCCTTAATACATTAAACAAATCTGAATTTTTATTTTTATATGGAAGCCATCTAGAGTCTTCGCTGACTTTTCACTGTTTCCAGCAATTAATTTTTTGGTAAGAATATTTGGATGCTTTTGCAGCTTGCGTTTGCATTCTATATGAAAAACCTTAATTTTCTCTTTTACACTAAGCATTCTAGAATCATGTTGAATAATATTGTTGGTAACATACCGAGGAGCATGCACTACCGTTCGTAAAGTTTTTGATTGGAAGCGCTGTATTTGATTGATGTTGGGCAGTGAGGCTGAGCCCCACAATCGTATCTCATATGTTCAAATGGGCTTGATAATTGCTTTGTATAGAAGCAACTTGTTTTGCAGTGTCAGTTGGGATTTCCCATAAGCCAGTATAGAGATCTCAGCTTTGTGGCAAGTTGCTTCTATATGTTTTTGTCAAGTAAGACGTCGGCCTAAGTACATACCGAGATATTTTGCTTCGCCAGCTTGTAGGATTTGTACTCCGACAATTACCAAAGGAGAAAAAGTTTCCTTGCGAACGGTGAAGGTCACATGTATGGATTTGGCAGCATTTACATTAATTCTCCTTTTCTTGTGCCAATCTTCGAATTCCAGTAAGTTTATTTGTACAAGTCTGTGGCTAATACAGGATCTATCTGGGTAGCCATAATCACAGTATTATCAGCGAATGTTGCAGTATTTCCTGATGGTTGCATACCCGCTGTAAACAGTATGTATAGTGTGTTTAGTGTGTACGTTTTGCATATGAGATACAAAAATATTTTTGCTGGTTTCTAGTCAAATCCAAAGAAGAAGAATAAAACCAGGTTTCTGTTGTAAATAATCTAAATTTTTATTGATTTTTTGTTTATTTTATTTATTGTATCAAAAACGAATTTATTAATTCTCATCTGATATACATTTCATACATTTCGATCTGATGGTATTGTGCAAAATAAATAACATTTGAGTTTTTTTCACACACTACCCAAACCCAAAACACTGCGAGGTGAAAACAAAAAATAAACATTGCGGCAGTGTTTAGCAATTCAGCTTATATTTAGCATATACTGTTTGGTGGTGTTAGTATTTGTTTTCTGATTTCCACCTAGGAATGGATTCCTTTATGCAAAAATATTGTTGGTTCCAATACGGGTAAAACGGTTAAGAGGAAAATAGTATGATAGAAAAGAAGTGGTAGTTAAGTTGGAGCCGAACCTGTAATTTTGCAAATTACATAATACACATAATAGATAGAAACATGTGCCACACTATTCTTATAATAAATAAATTTCCGAAACCAGTTTTGAACCACCTAAGGGTATTTCTACGGTGTAAAACTGGAAAGTTGAAGCCTTCCTAAGTGCTATGGCGTTGGAATTATTTGAAGAAAGGCATTATTGGTTTCATTTTTCAATAGATCAAGTGTCATTTTCAACAAAATATCCATAAAAAGGAGTGCGAAATTCAGCGTTTCGATGTGTAAGGGTTATCTGGATGGTGGAGTCACCAATTAGTTGTAATGTTCGATTTTAGATTTTATTTAGGCAAATACTTGCGGCTTGTCAGTCCGCATGCATAAATTAGGTCAGAATTAAGATTTATAAAAATTGGACAGATCTCTTGGAGAAAAGTATGACATGGCGAAAGAAAACCCAAACATTTGACAGCATTCATAGCTATATAAAAAATATACTCATTCCACTGTAGTTTTTGGTTAAGCTGCATACAATGAAGCTGCAACAATCCAATAAATGCAGTCTTGGAAATTGCTAAAAAAGTAAAAAAGTAAAGGCCAATAGAGATCAGCCGTTCAAACCCTGTGATTTCAAGGAGAAAATTTACAACGATCTGAAAGTCTAAATATTTAAGACATACGCATCGCATCGTCTCTATTTTCCTAATTTATTTTATAATTCTATCAAAATTCCAAATTATTGAATTTTTCTTTAAGCTATTCGCTCTCTCTTCTACAATATTTAATCGAATTTGTAGTACTTAATTCTTTTTCTTTTATTATGTTCTTATTTTGCTGAATGCATCCGTGCTGTTTGATAATTTGCCATAGTTTTAGATCTATTTCTACCATGTCGAAATCTTTTAGAAATTGGCCAATATTTTCCAATGTACAATTTATTGGTTCAAAACTGGGTAATTGTTCCGCAACCGGTAATTATCAAGCCGCAACCCGTAATTATCAATTCTTATTCAAATATGTGAAATGGGGTTTCGTTATATTATGACTACCCTTCGATTCTGTTGTCATCTTCAACATCGTCAACTGTCACAATTGATGCATTCCACGTAGAAGGACAATTGATACACCTCCATCTCGATGTGACAATCAATAACCTGACTTGACAGCCTCAAGAAGCTCATTGGAAATGTCAGACGTCCCATATTGTATATTACTTTTACTTTACCATAAATATACGATTGTTAAAATTATCACATTGCTTGGACATTTTAGTTTCACTCTAAAAATAGGTATTTTGTCTAAAAGTTTTATTTTATTTCATTTTTTTAAATAAAAGAAAAATGTCCTTAATTTTTGATCAATACTTAAGAATGAGGTTTTTTTAACTAATTTTTTATTTTTTTCTATTATCTAGAATGTCTACATTATCTTTCATCTAATTAAAAAAACGGAACTTACACATGAGGTAGTACGACCTATTGATTAAATAAAACGCTACAGCCTTTAACAAAATATTTAGAGCTGGTAAAAAGCAAGTGTTGTGCTGACATTGTTATACGTCTTTCTAGTAAATATTGAAATATTTTTTTTTTTTTATGGCCAAAATAACGGGATAAACACCCTAGCTGCTTTCGCAAAATTTTAACCAGTAAAAAAATGCTTCTATTTTATAACCGAGCTAATTATTACTAAATTTAATTTTAATTTGTTAAATTACTTACGAAATTAAACAAATTAAAATTGTTGGCATGTACACATCACTTGTTTGATTCACAATTAGGCTAGTTCCAGCAAATCTTATATCTGTTACTAATAAAAGTATGTAACCCGTAGTCTATTATATAGGTTTAAATGCTTGAACTTAAGCCAGTTCTTTGTATTTATATGGTCATTATGTAAAAAATTGTAATTTTAATCTTGTAAAGGATATTTTATGAATTAAATAAATTATCACTATATTATAATAAAGTTAGTTGTCAACATTTCACCTCAAAATTATTCAATTTATTCACCAAAAATCACCATACCACGACCACACCTACACCAGTACACCATCCTATTTACACAAAATTCAAGAGTATTTAGCATAGGTAGCATATGAGTTTAATTTTATATATACTTTTATAATAACTTGCCAGTGTCTATATGTTTATATGTTTATATGTAGGTTTACGTGGTAGGTTGGAATTTTTTTGTTAATATTAAATTCATGATTAAATGTAGATAGGTACTTTGGTATAGACAATGTAATGTGTATCGTAGTATGTTGTAAACAAAATTATTATTGTTTTTATACCTATTCATTGATAGTGAAAAATATCAGTATATTTAAATCACTGTTCCATTAAAAACGTTAAATTTGGCTTCAACTTGAATTATAATTAATAAATAGGGGTCTCTAGTATTCTACTAATTCTATACTACTAATCTATTCTACTAAATTTTATTATTGATCGATCTCATGTAATATATTATATCACCTATCTGCTATTCTAGGTTCCATTTTCATTTCCTATAGCTAAAATTAGTCTTGCTAAATTATACTAAAATGCCTAATAGGGTCTCCTGTTTGTCATTAAACATGTCTGATGGAATATCAGCATTGCTAAGCACGCAATATAAGTTCGATTTACTTCACAAAATTGTATCTGATATACTCACAGAATTAATTTACACCACTTAATCATTTTCTTTTTATTTAAAATCCCAAAAATTATCTAATTTAAATTTAAATTGATTTTAATTGATTCCCATTAAATTAGAATTACTTTCATTAATTAACAATATTAAATTTCATTTAATTTTTATTTCAATATTGCATTTACAAGGATTACAAGGAGATTAAAAGCTGTATACAAATTTTTATACAAGTATTTTAAAAAATCTTTAAAAAAAAACAATTTTTTATATCTAAAATTAATGCAAGGATATTTGAAATCCTTATTAAAACAAAAAAAAAACCTTTATAAAATGAATGAAAAAAGTTTTTTTTAAAAACATCACATTTAAATTTTGTGTTTTTAATCCTTACAAATACCATTCATTTTCAATTGAACTACCGTGTAAATTACTATTTTAATATTCTATTCCAACAACAGGTAACTTTTGATATTATATATATATAAAAAAAATTCTCTACTGTATTTAGCTTGTTATTATTTTTGTCGTGTGTTTATTTTTAGTTGTTTTTTTTTTTTTTTTTTTTTTTTTTTTTTGTATCAAAAATTAAGTCCTTGTGACTTTTTATGTACAAAATTTTCTAAAATTCATCGTCACACAATCATCTATACAAATTTAACATTCTATTACAACCCGGTTGTATATGAATTGAATAAAATATATATATATATATATATTATTTTATTATACTTTTCGTCCTTTTTATATTTTGATACTTTGCACATTTTTCTAAGTCTTTTTAAAATGTTCTAGTCATCTATATTAAGTTATAATGTTCGGGAAATCTATTTTTTAAGAATGCGTGGATAGCATTTGCTGATAAAGATCAGAAATTTTATGAGTGTGGTATTTGAAATTTTCAAGGTTTCACTTTCATAGTAGAAGTACAGAGAGGTAATTATTTTTTGTACTTGATTTATGTTTTTGAAGTTTTTGCGTTCATGTAGTTGCAAAAGTCGGAATGAAATTGCAGTTTTTCTAATTTGTTATTGAAATGGCAGTTTACTATTGTTGTAATATATCGGCAGGTACCTAATTACAAATTTAGATAATAAATTCAAATAATTATGGATTTACAGGATGACGCCACTAACCAATTGTACTCAAAGCAAAGAAGCAATTAAATGAATTTTAAATCTAAATCTATGTTTCAATAATAGGTGATCGAATAGGCAAGACTACAATATTGCCAAACATATCAGGCCTATACAGTGAATAAGAAGCGTTCTTTTAACCTACTATGGTTAAAACGATTTCATATTGGTGCCTATTATGTATTTCGATCGACTTTCATCGAATCGTTCATCGTTATCGTTAGAGTTATTCGATTGCAATCGATAGTGCCATTATGTATTTCGATGAAAATTTGATCTAAAGTGTTTTAAAATGCTGCCATTGTAAAATTCAAATCTACGATGAAAATGACATTATGTTTGATTCTTTGACTGTCAAATTCAAATTATTATACGAAAACAAAAACAAAACAATAGTGTTATAACTATTTGAAATTTTTAAGTTGAAGTTAAAAGTGTTTAAATAAAATTAAAATTATTAAATTAAAAGTTTTTATAAATAAAATGATTTTAGCAGAGTTAAATTTTTCAGTTTCTGATAGTGCTGAAAAACGCTATCAAATGGCAGAGTTAAAAAACAAGCCAACATATAGTCGGGATTATTCCCATTGACTGGATTTAGAAGATTATACGTATATAATTATACATGAAATTGATGAGTTATTATCTACAAAACTTAATTTTATTAACAGTTTTGATCAAAATTTCCTATGTTAAACAACATTGCTTTTATGGATTTATTAGGGTCAAAATTAAAATAGCCAATAAGTAACACGTCGATTCCAAATATAATTAAATTGGTTTGTACCAAGGAAATGATTTGCAGCGTAGGAAATGATTTTCATGTCGGACTAGCAGAGCTAATTTTTTCTGTTATGTTCAAAATTGTTCAAATTCCATTACGCACTAGAAGAAAAAAGTCAGATAAACATTATTTTTATGATTAAAGTAGAATTACTGAAATAATTTATTTACGTTTATTTGTAAATGGCCTTTCATTCCTATTAAAATTTATTTCAATACAAAATAATTATGAAGAATAAAATAAAATACCTACAAACATTTCAACTTTTAAATTTATTTTTATTCCAAAAAATATCACAAATATAAAACAAATACGAGAGGTGTCCAAGCGTCACTCTTTTATTTTATCCTTTCAATTCAAAGTTGAAATAATTTGTACAAAATCTCTCTTTTGATGTCTCTTTCGTGATAAAATTTTACATCGATAAACTTTATCGATTTTGTCGACAATTTCTGAACAATATCGAAATACATAATGTCAAGGCAATTTTGCATTTTGACATTTCGTTCGATCAAATCGTAATCGTTATCGAAACACATAATAGGCACCATTATCTCGATGGTAGGGATTATAATGAAGAATTATCATATTTGTAACCATGGCATGATAATTGAACTCTAAAACCACTTCCAATCTGTTGCTTCACAGTAATTTAACTTTTCAATAATTTTATTGAATTTGCTTTATTGGTATTTCGACCTGGTTTATTGTCATTTATTATATCCCTTTGCATTGGGATATAATAAATGACTAAAAATAATTGAGAGTATAATCTGGTAACAGATTACCACAAATTAAATAAAATAAAAATATTCTATTGAAGAAGGCTTAGGTCCTGACAATAGCAGTAATTTTCCACATTTAATGAGAAGATAAGCTAGTAATTTGTTAAATAAATATTCGCAATATTGTAGATATTGTATAGTGTAAAATTGCAGTACCGTACTTAATTAAGAACGAAAAGGTGATTATACTATAAGTTACTGTCAATAGTGTAAAAAAAAATATATGGTTGAACATCATCATCATCATCTTAAAGCTCTACAGTTCTGGGTGAGTTTAGACCTTCATCACTATGGTCTTTCAAAAAGGTCGATCTTCTGCCGCTTGTCCCCAATTTGGAATTTGTAGGGTTTGAGCGTCGTTTTACACGTTGTTTGCCCTTCTGCTTCTAGGTCTTCCCACTACCAAGACTACTATCAGGCTTTCTATTCAGCACCACTGCTTGTTTTCGACTTTTGTGCATTCGACTTACGGTGCCTTATTTTTTTAAAACCATACAATGTCCTCCACTATCTATCATACTATTGCGCTTGCTGTTGCTTTTGATTACATATTCTCCATTCTGTAATCTTTTTGGACGGAATATTTTTCGGAGAATTTTTCTTTCAAATATGCATAGGCCATTCTTCTCGGTAGCGTATCTCGCACTCATACGTCACTACATGGGTCGTATGAGAGTTTTATAAATCGTAATTTTAGACTTTATTGATATTAGTTTTGATTGTAGCAACTTTCTGTTTGCATAGTAGCATCTATTTCGGGCCTGAATTCTGTTACGAATGCAACACTGCATACTATTAGAAATTCTTATTGTTGCTCCGAGGTATGTAAAGCTTGTAACTCCTTTAAAATTGTACTCTCCGGTTGTTATATTCTGTATATTTGTTCATTTCTTGACATTTTTAGATATTTTGTTTTGTCTTCGTTGATTTTTAAGATAGTCGAATGCACTAGACTATAATATAGCCATAACACGTCTACTCTATGCTGAACCAAAACTATTTTAACCTACATTAGAAAGGATTAATATTAACGCGAATAGTAACTGTTATATAACGCAACTCCGCTTATTAGTAAGCATGTCAGAAGGCTTGGAATCTGAAAATGTGTTTTATAAATTCCGTAGAATAGATGAACTTGATGAAACTGTCCTGTGCCCTGACCTGCACTTTAACACAAAAAAAAGCCGACACATGTAGTATTCTTCTTTTTGCACTTATATTCGCTTTTATGTATTACACTTCGGGACCTACACCGCTTATAATCATTTCAATCAATTTTAGCGACTAGGTTTATGTATAAATTTTTTTTTAATTTCGTAGTTGTATGGCAGCTACCACAAAACCTATCATTTGATATTACTGTGAAGTACAGCGTTAAGCCAAGCTGTTTTGATCCCAAATACCTGTGGTACAAAATTTGAAAAATATCTCTTTAAAACTGTGGATGTGTATAGCGAATAACCAAACAAACAAACTATCCTGCTTACAAGTATAGAAGAATTCAAATAGAATTTTATCAACTTTACTAAATTCTAAGACATTTTGTTTGTAACTGATAAGTGAATGATTTGTTGATTTGTTGATGGTGATTATTAGATATAATAATAAAAAGCTGAAGTTATTATTAGGAGCTCATCTGATCGTCTTAACAATTATTACATATTTAATACGGAGATTTACAACTAAATCAATTTATGATTCTGTATGCCATAGGAATACTAATTTCATTATTTATTTATTTATTTATTTAAATTTATCTCAAAAATTAAATTAAATTTAGATAAATAAAATTAGATTTGAATGGTTGCATTAAGTACTATGCACTGTGTAGCTTGTACTATGCTCTGCGTACTATGTACTGTGTACTATTTTCTATGTTCTGCATTATGCGTTCTGTGTATTATGTTTTGTGTTCTGTATACTCTGTACTGTGTATTGTATACAGTAGACTGTGTAAACCCAAATTATTTATATTTAATACAATATAAAAATTGTACCCAAATCTTATGCATGACGGGTAGTATGTTTTATAATTATATATGGTTATTATATATATTACTATAATATTAAAGGATTTAGCTATACTTATAAATGTATTATTATCGATAATGTTAAATATAACTAGAAAGTAAATGTATGCCTGGAATATGAAAATAGCAAATAAAATAGAATCCATATAAATTTTTCTATTCTAAATAATTTCATAAATTAATATGTTTTTTTTTTCATATTTTGTTACTATTCTTGCTTTATACGATAAAAATAACTGAAAGATTGCAGAAATAAAAAATTAATAGAAATTAAAGAATTTTAAAATATGGATAAATTGTTCATGAAAACGTTTTCTGTTCTACAATGTTTCACAAATAGAAAATTTAAGTTTAAATAGAATGAAATGTTAAAATTTTCATATAACATATACTAATGGTGATGCCCTAAAAGCCATTAAATCGTCAACTATATCCGGTTTTTATTTCGTTCTAATATTTCTAAAATTATTGATTTATTAAAAGAGCACTGCTTATCTGTTCCCCAAACATGATCATTTCAATTTTATGGAATAAATTCAAGACCAAAATGAACGCCTTCGTTCGTAATTGCCCACCTTACTCCCTCCTAGCTTTTGTTGCCAAACCTAGTCAAACGTATCAATCGTTATAAGTATTTTGGCTATTTATAAAAAAAAACACGATAATGACAGAAATATAGAGTATCCTACTGAAGTATACTGCTCGTTTTTCTTTGCTCCTAAATATTCAATTTTATCAAATAGTGTAATCTGGTGGAAATCTATTTATTTTGGTAGCGTGGGGAATATTGAAGAACGTATTTGTCATATTTATGTTATTATTGGAATATATTCAAAAATCTGTCAATAAAAATATCTGGCAGTTCATCAACATATTTTTTTTTTTTTTAAGTTAAGACAAACACGAGGTTTCAAACGATACCTTTATGTACGAATGTATAGCTTGGACTAGAAGATACCTTTATACACGAATGTATAGCTTGGACTATTGCATACTACAATAAAATTGTTCGATTCAGATATAAAATAGGTTCATTTGTACAAAAAGTGTATAGGTCTGCCAGTGTCCGTAAGAAACATTAATGGTACAGCAATAGATATGGGGTGGGATATTTAAATCTGAATTACAAAATTTTGTGTAACTAAATTATAAAATTTGGACTAAACAAATTTGAATCATAATTTTGTAATACATCATTCCGATACAATCCCCAATAAATACCCCTGTCATATTTAACAGAATTTTAAACAGAACATTGAAAGAGAAAATGGACCCAAAATTTGACGAAGAAAATGGCATTCGATTGAAAATTGACAAAATTGTGAAATGGAGTCCTTGAAATACACGTCGAATATACGGATAGTTTAAACGTCGCTTAGGCAAATACGGATCGTTTAAGAATATTTTACTAAAATCCTGAAACTTGCGTAGAGTATTTTATAGATAGAACATTTTTATTTCTTTTAAATTGTCTCAATCAATTTATTTCAAAATCTACTGGGGTACAGCTTTAATGCTCAATTATCATAATTGTCCTGTAAAGTCATCTGTGAGGCATAGGGCGGAAATCTTTCCATCGGATTCTATTTACGGCTAGCCTTTTCAATAGTGGACATATTCTTGGTTGGATACTTTGGTTTGGCTAAGACTGTTGTTCTCCATGTTTTCTCGGCAACATTGTTATGCTATGTTGTTCTGAGTTTTTCTAAGACTATATAGGCTTGCTAAGACAATCCAACGCCATTTCCTCTGTCGAATTTACATGTCTATTTGTTTTTACTTCGTTTTTTGCCACAGCGTTTTGTTGGATGTGGTTTGAGGCCAACGAATGCTCAGGATGCGCTGGAGGCATTTATTGATGTACTCTTGGAATTTCTTGGTAATATTTACTGAAACTTTTCATGTTTCGCAGGCGTACAAGGAAACAAATTTTATACTTGCATTGAAGGTTCGTATTTTAGTGCGCAAATATATGTTGTTTGTCTGCCATATTTCAGGCTTCAATTTTCAAATCTACACCAATCTATTCAATAATATTTGTCAAGAGTGTTATTTTTCACTATCAGCTTTATCTCAGATCAATTTCAATTTCTTAACATACAAAAATATTCTTCTACGTATTTAAACTTTTATTCAATTCATTTATAATTCTACACAGGTTCATTATAGATCAAGAATAATATAGACTAGAGTCTATCTATCTACCTACCTAGACCAGGGCTACGAAAAAATGTTACAATTAGAGGCTTAACATTTATTGAGTCGATGGGACTCATTCTTATTTATAATATAATCTAATTTGCTCATTCACAGATAAACAAAAAGTGCAAATCAATTATTTCAACTTAAGACTGTGTATTGAATCAAGCTTTTTACCAGCTTCTGGTATTAAAAGTAGACAACTCCATACTAAATTAGGAAATAAAATGAAACTTTAATAAAGAATGTAAGCTCACTATGACTAACACTACTATTTTCAAACTAAAATTTCTCAATTTTTCATAAAATCTTATTTCGATTCCATAGAATACAAAAGAAGACTGTACTGTGTATTTATTATCTACTCCAAACTGTTAAGCTAATAAATTACAAAACTAAATGCATTTTTTGCAGTTTAAGGATATTATTAAATAAATATTATATTTATATGTAGATGTAAATATTATATATTATATATATGTAAATGTGCAGAATGAAAATGAAATCCTTTAGTCTTTGATAAATTACATTAAATTTATTTTGTATTTAAGTAAGTTAAATAAATTTACCGCAAGGTATAGTATGCAACTTAATCAAAATTAGGAACCAGAAAATGTCAGTAAAAAGTACATATATATATATAATATATATACATAATGTATATAGAATAAATTTTATATTGTGTTGGTGGTTTTCAATATAAATGAAATGTATTATAACTGTATCGTCCTTCTTAATGCTAGGATAAATATAAAAAATTTCAAATTCAACTAAAAAATCATTTGGTAGTTTTAAAATTAAAATGTAAATTACAATAAAAAATTTATAGACAAAAATTCTGTTAGATTCTTTATATATAAAAAAAGCAAAATACAATTTAGAAAGACTTTAATTAACTGAAATTAAATGTTTGCAGTTAAAATGAAGTTAAGTTTGTGTTGATATTTGTCGAAAAATCAAAATCAATATTTGACTTATTTATTTACTATTGGATATCTATATATCTTTATTTGAACTTCATGTTCCCATATCCAGGTATATATTTTACTTAAAATTCTCCCACATATTATTTTATTGTTATATAAACAAAATTAGTGCTATAAGGCTTCTATATGACTCCCGATAAGCACTAAAGGTGTTATAATGATATTTTTATGGGAGTAATATGATTAATATTGTTATAAGAATGTTCTTATAGCAATTGCGGGAGTTGTTCCTTGACTTTCGAAACATGTAAAAAAAGTTGAATCACAATGTCTGTGCTTACATTCGTCAAATCAAAATTGTAACACAATGTGTTGAGCTTAAAAACGCCTAAATTTTGTATTCGCGACGCCTCGCATGTGCAGAGAAAGTACCGAGCATTTCTGAAAGACATTTATTTGACGTTGATAATAATTTGGAAAATTTAAATGTAGCAGGAAATAATCAATTGAGTGAGTCTTTTTATTTGTTTTAATAAATAAAAAAAATAATAAATAAAAAATATCATAAATAAAAAAAAAAATTTGTTTTGTTTTCGTAACTGACATTTTTTAATAGGGAAAAAGCATAAACAAAAGAGAGAAATCTCGCTAAATTCATGTTTAAATTTTCTTTTTTAAATGTAAAACAATATAATATTAATATAAAATATAACAATATTAATTAGTATGTTTTTAATGACATTCAAAAAACAAATGGTCGTAAAATTGTAAGAAGTGTTTATTAACGTCAAATAATGCATTGTTACAAATCAAAAACATGATTTTGATATTGTGATAATAAAAGTTTAACAACGTGTCTCACAATCGTATTTTTTGACGTTTCAAATGTCACGGGTTATAATGAGTATTTTAGTAAGTGCTACAGCAATGTTGTTATAAGTATAAAGGTGCGTAATCCTATAACAAGAGTTAAAGTGTTGTTATAAGAATAGAATTGCTAGAATAGGAGAATTTCACAAATCAGGTTGGGTTCGGATTGGTATTTTCACAAATTGGTTTAGTTCTTCATAAAATTTATTAAGCCAACAGAAAGTGACCCAGCACAATTATATAATATTGGACGGCCATTATAGTCATACAAAAAATATAGAAGTGGTGCACCAGAATATTTTGATTTTGCACCAGAGTATTTTGTAATAATAATTTCAATCCCTCTCCATTCAAGTCATAAGTTACAACCACTTGACAAGACATTTATCTCTCCCCTCGAAACATACTACAATACAAAAAATCATTCGAGAATGCTGAAATTGCATCAAATGGTGTCAGATCTACTGGAACTTTTTAGATATTTATTTTTATATTTATAATAAAAAGTACGATTCTTAATTATGACGGGTATTGTGACCCACTAGTCCAAATAACCCGAACACGTGGTTTAGGTTTCAAAATAATCACCTGCCAGCTTCGTTTATAGAAAATTGAGTAAAATATGAGGCGAAAAAAAAAGTGTGGTACACATTACCCGAAGTTCCTCTATATATTCATAGATATAAAAAAAACAGATAGTCGGATGTTAATGATATTAATATTACTGGAAACCCATTTAGTATGTGTATAACCATAATTGTGTAATACGGACTGTAATACAAGATGTATATAAATGATTGTATAACAAATAAGATGTATACAAAATATGATTGTATAGAAAATATTATTGAGCATTACTGAATAGGACCTAGTTTAACATATGATGACCTAGACTGAGTTATATCTATAGTTATTTATTTGTAGAAAATATAGTTGTACATTATTGAATAAGACCTAGTTTAAAAAATAGCCTAGACTGAATTAAACCCATATATATTTTTTCTACACAATATAATTGGATAATACTGAACAAGACCTAGTTTAACCTGCAATTTAGCCTGCATTAGACCTATAGTTATTTATTTGTACACAATATAATTGTATAATACTGAGTAAGACCTAGTTTAACCTACAACCTAGACTGCATTAGACCTATAGTTATTTATCTGTAAAAAATATAATTGTAAATTACTGAATAGGACCTAGTTTAACCTACAACCTAGAGTGAATCAGACCTACAGTTATTTATTTGTAGAAAATATAGTTGTACATTACTGAATAAGACCTAGTTTAACCTACAACCTAGACTGAATTAGTCCAATATCGTTATTTATTTGTAGAAAATATAGTTGTACATTACTGAATAACACCTAGCTTAACCTACAGCCTAGACTGAAATAGAGCTATAGTTATTTATTTATAGAAAATATCATAATATAATATTGAATAAGACCTAATTTAACCAATAATTTACACTGAATTACACCCATAGCTATTTGTTTATTAGAAAATTACAAATAAAATTAATTTAATTTAATTTGAAACTCTTAAATTGCATTTAAATCCCTTGAATTAAAATTTCAGATTACAATAATTCAATTTTGCATAACTAATGTTATTTACTTTATATATTAAATATTAATATACACTGTATACATTTTTAATTACATAAATTACATTTTTAAATACCCCTTTTTACATAGTTGCATTTAAAATTATTTTCCAACCAAAAGTATCATTTTCCTACAAAAAAAAAAATAACATTTTTAAAATTTTCTCAATTGCAGTGACATATGAAAATATGTACTTTACTATATTATCTCAACAAAAAAAAAAACAAAAACAAAAATAACAATAACAACAAGAAAAAATATATTTTCTTTTTATATTCTTACTTAATTTTATTTTAGATTTTAATACACAACTGAACTTGTTAGTACATATCTCCTTCTATTCTATCCATTTACATACATACATCCATATATATGTATATAATACGATTACATATATATGTAGTTTTCGTGAAAAATTACTTGTAACCCTTGAATTTGACCTTCTCAAGTGAATATAATTTCTCTTTTATTTATCTTCACTCATATTTCGTAATTTGTAATATTTTCTTTTAATTTTTTTTTTATTTTATTTTTTTCATTTTTTTTTTTTTTTTGTAAATTTAACCAACAAAACCAAATACATAGTAACGAACACGTTCCTTGTCATATTACACTTCAACTTAACGATTGCATTTTTTTTTTGTTTTTTTTTTGTCTTTTTGCAACGCTTAAAGTGCAATCAGCCCTTCTACTGAGATTTCTTAAGTTGAATGTTGTTTTTTATAAACTAATCTTTTTTCATCCAATCCCCTCTCCTTTTTATACTAAACCCTGTATTATTTAAGACAAGAAAAATTGTGAAATTTTAACCCTGGAAAAGTTTAAAACAAAAAAATTTAAGAAAAAAAAGAAAAAAAAATCAAGGCAAGTTTCACGACTCTGGGTTTTTCTGTTCTGCTTTTCTGTTTTTTTTTTGTTTTTAACTCACGTTACATATTTTTTTATGTATTTTCTTTTTGCTCGAAACTTTGAATTTCATTCATTTTTGTTTTTGTTTTTCTTTTGTTTGTTTTTCTTTTAATTTTGTTTTTCTTAGGAAAAACAATTTTTATTTTTTATTCGCTCTATATTATCTACTCATCCTCTTTCATTCCTGAAACAAATAAAATAAAAAAACAATAATAATAAAAATATAAAAAAATATTTGTGAAATTTCTTCACAAGTTCTGGGTTTAGATAAAGAGTCTTGAAATGACTCAAGGCCATCTACTGGCAAATAGTTAAGTAAAAACTAAAAAATTGCAATAAGAAAAATTATTATGAAATGAAATTATAAAGGACATACTTTTGTTTTTTTCGTTTTTTGTATTTAGGTTTCGATGTGTTAGTTTAGCTTGAATTGGTGATCATAAATTTTGTTTCCACACTTTTGGTTTGCCAATTTGTTGTATAATAAAAAAGATAAAAAATAAAACAACAAAAACAATTATGTAAAATTTCTGAAAATTTATTGAGTTAACTGAGACCCTCTTTATGTATATTAGGAGAATTTGAATTTTATGAGGAATATCATAGTCGGGTATTAAACCATTCATACTTTCTATCAATTCATACATCATCACATCAAGGCTAGTATGGGATTGTATTGATATGCTTTAAACCCTGGTGAAAATTAACAAAGTCACATTAATGTGGGTATACCAGGGCATTCCAACACAGAAGGAAAGGAAGCTGCAGATTACCTAGCGAGGCATTGACTTTCCTGAGTACAGCCAAAATTCAGATAAACATTTTGCAGGAGCTAGGATTTCTAGGATTTCTGGGTTAATGTTCCTGACGATTTTTTTTTTTATTAACTTTTTTTATTTTGTTTACAATTTACACTGCTTTAACCTACAAAAAATTTTATAAAAATGGTTTTGATAACTTTCTATATAATTAACGTAAAGATTGGTTTGCTCTTTGTTTGTTTATTTTTCATCTTGAGTTTAGTTTAAAAAGGTATTACTTGTTATTTATAAATTTCATGTATTGTGTTATTACAAGTTTTTGGTAAAAATTGTTGAAAAAACCAAATTAATTATTATGTTTGAATATAAAACTTAATCTACCTTAAGCTAACTTAATCTACAAAAACTATTTACTAGGCTTTGTCTTTTGACAATATGAGATTCAAGCTGTTGTTTAGCCACCAAAACTCTAGTTTTGTAAATGTATCTTTAAAAGGAATGCACATGTCGTATATCATTGAGTCTCTGTTAATATTGCCTCGAGTTAATTCTATTTTTTATTTGTAGCGACATAATTTTGGTACGAAATTTCGGCTTTGGGTATAGCCTTTGCTTTCTAGATAAATGTTCAGGTGCTATAAAACCCATTTTGATATGCTTTCTATGTACTCCACGTTATGGTAAAATACATGTGATATTAAACCATTTTCTGAGGTTTGTTGAGCTCTGTTGAAATGATTCCTAATCAATTCTATAATAAAATTGTCGATCCTATTTATTTATATATTCATTATAGATATATCTATTTGAATAATAATGGATATATCCAGTTTCAGGCTTACCGGAATTGTTTATGCAAACCCTAATGCATTTTCTTTCAAATTTGCGTAATTGTTCCATTAGGCTACCACTTATTGTAAAAGATAGGAGCTGCGTACGTTAGAGTAGATCTTATTAGCGTTTGAAAACATATCACTTTAATTCTTGTGTGTGTATAGTTTTATTGTAAAATAGTGTTTTGAAGGCCATGAATGCTTTGTTACCTTTTAAGACGGCGTTTTTAACTTGATCTGCGAATTTCAGGTTTTGATTAAGAAGCACTCTCAAATACCTTACAGTTTTTTATTTTTTATTTTTGTGTGGTTTGATGTTTTTATTGTAAAGCTTTTCCAGTTTTTTATGTTGTGGTTTAGATTACTGTATGTGTGTCGGAATAATTTTCTTTAAAAGCCAAATTTTACAGTAATCAACGGTTATGTTAAATATTTTCTGTACATTATTTTGTACCATTTCTACAGCATTAGATGCTGAGTAAAAAATTAGATCATCTTCAAAGGCTAATGTATAATCTATTCCTTTTATTCTGTCTAATAATTCTAATAATTCTATCAAGTAGATTGAGAAAAGGATGGGTGAATTAATCGCTCCCTGTTGGAGTCCGTTTTTAATTGCAAAAATTTTTATTTTTATATTTGGAAAATTGGCTATATAGAATTTGTTATTGTTTATTAAATTATCTGCTAAGTTAATTAGGGGTTTTGGGAATCCTAGTTTTAATAATTTATATATAAATCCATTTATCCGAACACTGTTGAAGACCTTTTCCAGATCGATCAAGCACGCTCCCACAGCAAAATTTTTTATTAATGTGAGATGCCAAGCCTTCACCCATTATATGACAAGAGTTCTTAGTTTTATTTTAATTATAGTTCAACAACTCATATATATAAATTTTAAATAAATTCGTGTGTGAGTTATAAATATTAAACAAAATTCTCACTTAATACAATCTATTTGTTGAAAAATAACAGTATTAAACTAGACATGCATATCCAAAAACTAATTAACAATTTTTCATTTATTATTTATAGGTTCTACATTCAACGCCATGTATAATTAAATATCAATATATTTTTAAATACCAAAAATACTAAGCAAGGGCGCAATACATGTCCAACCTTAAAATAACGAAATTGGATTGAAAGATCCGAAGTCAAAAGTTAGTCAAGTTTTAAATATATCTATACATCTCATTTAGTAACGATTTTATTGTGTACAATAACAATTCATATATCCGAGATCACAGCTCTATACATATCTAAATCGAAGATATTCAAAAGCACTTCAAACTTTTAGAAATGAAAAAAAAAAAATGAAAACCACATGGAGTGAACTGAAAATAAATGTACGTACATAAATTTATTCCAAAAAAAAAAAAACATTTTTTTTTCTGTTTTCTATAAAAATAATGTATGAGAGATAGTTTCGAATACACACATATACAAATAAAGGAATTTGTATCACAAATCGAATTATTGTTTAGTCTTTTTTTTGTATTTTTGAATTTGTAAGAATAAAGGATACTTTAGAAATATATTTGTAAAGTCAAAGAGTATTTTTCTATGAATGTATTTTTGTTTTGTTTTTATTGTTGTTTTGAGAATAAATCATTTTAATGTTAAAAATTGGAATAAATTTGTAGGATGTAATTTTCAATTTGATTTAATTTTCTTTTAATTATTTGTTTTTTTTTTCTAACTTCTACATGAATATAGTACCTAATATAGTTGTGTATGTGTGTTGGAAGAAGGATTCAAATGAATGATAAATGAAAATTTTGTATTTGTTTCGGTTTGTTTTTGGGGAATCATTTTCCATTTGTTTTAAGAATTAAATAAATCATAACAATCAGCTGTTGGCCCATCAGTGAGCTTAAGTCTTATCGAACTATTTGAACAAACATTTGAACAAAAATTTGATAAAAAAATTAATTGAACGTATCTATTTACACTATATTAGAGCCTATGTTAACATATTTCTAATATATTTATAGTAAAACTGTTTTCTAATATGTACGAGATTAGTAAAATAAAAAAAAAATAAAAATTGTTTTTAATCCCAAATTAAACAATATTGACTAACAAGGAATCAAACAACGTTTTTAACCTCAAAATTAGAGTGATGGATCTGAGAAACAACTGATAATTTTTAACACATTTGATAATCTTAACCAAAATAAAATATGGTTGTTCCAAGCGTGGTTTGAAGCAGTTTCGATTAATTCTAGACACATGCACATGCTATTGTATAACATAGAGAATATAGTTGACATAAGAACGATAGATTCTTATTTTTTCTACTGTTTTGAATTAGCCAAAAGCTTTCTGTCCTCAACCAAATAATGCTAATATTCTAAAATGATAATGGTTCTAACGAATTTTGGCAATTAAGTTGTAAAAATATCTCTATTGTACCGATACAGATATATAAAATGAGATACAGGAACTTAGACTTCTTAAAATAGAATAGTTTTATTGTATTGTATAACTTGTTGCCAGATTATACTCTCAATTGTTTCTTATCATTTATTACATCACAATGACAATGGGTACTAGAATAGGTCAAAAAACCAATAAAACATTTTTTTTGTTTCATCGGGAATCGAACCTGGGATCTTTCAGCTGAAAGGCAGGTGCTCTACCTACTGCGCCATCCAGCGTGTAAAGTCATTGCATTCTATTAATAGTTAGTTTTCCGCGGTAGGTTTATTCTCATAAATCTACTACCTAAACCAGTTGGAGATTTTTACAAAACGGTGGAAGTCTTGGATTTTAGTACCTGCAAGGTCATCCAGTGAGTTCAGGAACAAAGTTACTATTTGATGTTTTATTTTGTGAATAAAAAACGCCGGGGCAGGTACAGAGAAGGTGAAGAACTGTTTCATACTCTTCCACATCTCTATAAGATCTGCTAAAGGCATTGGACTAATTATAGAGTTATTTGAGATATATAACAATCTTATGTAAAAGTTTATTTTGTTAATTTTTTTCATAATGTCATAAAACATGTTTTTACTCTGTTGGTAAAGAAAAATCGCGTTTCTTTTCTCACCATTAATTTTGATTTTCCACTTGTAAAAAAACTCTTGACTGTATGAAAAGCCATACTCAATATTCATTATTATCTAAGTTAAGCATTGCATGTAGACATATAGCAGATATCCTCTATGTATAAACTCCTAATTTATAACTTAGTAGCTTTTGTATGTCTGGTGTAAAGATGTTCTAATATAATGAAAGTTGAAAATTATTAATCCTGTTGAATTGTTTTAATTTTTTTAAAGAGTGATCATTCAGAGCCTATCTTAACGGAAATATATTAATTTGTTTAAAAAAAAAATTTCAATTACTTTCATTGGCTAAATTATAGTAAATTTCAGGATAAATTTAAACAGTGAATGTTCTGATAAGTTGGTCAGAAAAATTTTGATTTTTAAAAGACTCAATATGAAAATAATATTTTTTGTGTTAATGAAACTGAAACGGTACTGTTTTAGAATGTGGTAGTTATAACTAAATACACTAAATACAGTTAATTAAAGAAATGTTTTGTTCGCCAATATTGCCGAATGTGTGGCTTTTAACAATTAAAATCGAAAATTAGTCCCCTTATTTATAAAAATTAATTTATTAGTAAATATGGATGGATATTCAATAATATTACAACTGACGTACCCCTGAACGTAGGCAATCTGTTATTATATACAAAAATTTAAGATATGAACATTAGATCGGATGTGCAAAATGTTGGACTGGCTGGTACAACGTTATTAAATAAATTATACTCATAAGCTAAACATAATGTGTATCCCATCCACTATACACTTTGTAATTAATTTTCTCCGAAAAATTACGGTACATTGTTGTACCTAAAAATACCTAAAAATTAACATGATTTTTACATGAATTATAAAATAAAACGTTTTAAAAACGATTTGGTACAGATTACAACCAATTTATATGCAATTGCTTAGTTTTAGGAATGGTTAAAGTTTTAGTGGTACATACGTTGTTCCAGTCGGGTCGAAAGGGGTAAACAGTTTTTCAAGCAGTTTTCAAAATACTAATTATTTGACAATTTCGGTATGATAATTTTGTTATTTGTGTAAATAACATTTTATCTCCGCTCTATATTGTATGAATCCGATAATTTTCTTTTAACATTGTTCCAAAGCGGGATTTTCTTCGAATTATCATAATTAAATAGTGTAAAACTATAACAAGAATTTAATATCATGCTACGTATCTGCTCTCTTCTGCAACAATTATTTAAATTTCAAATAATATCACATAATTTTTCTTTCACCACTTTCCATTTCAGTGAACTTAATTTTTGGTTTAATTTTTTAATTATCTTCTGGATGCCAACAAACAAATATTGTTTTTCATACTGCATTATAATATTTAACTACACCCTTAAATTCTAAATATGTTACACTTTTTAAGCCAAACAAATCGCAAATGAACTAATTTTCATTCAAACTACTTAGTTTTAAATGTTTTAATATTGAACCTATTTGTATAAAGTTTTCTATAAATGAACTAAAACAGAAAATATTTTTTATTAAGGATAAGATGCTAAAAAGGACAATAGTAGTAAACCAAACCAGAAACCACCTTTCTAAAATTCAAACTTATTATCTTACTTAAAATTCAATTTTCTTAACCAAAACATTGATTTTTGTCTACGTTTATGCATTATCTCATTACCACAAAATGTCTTTTGAATAATTTAAAATAATAAAATTGGACCGATACAAATTTGAAATTTCTAAAATCCAGTATTAACAAAATACATTATTGTATTATTTTTTTTTTAAATCAATGACATCAAATTCATAGAATTTTTCGAAGTTACAAATAAATTGTAATTAGATTACAATTACAAGTAGATTTGACCTATTATGTCGTTATGTCATCTGTGACTACTAATCAGAAACTCTCAGAACTTTTTTGAAATCATCACTTTCATGATTATACATTAATGGTTTAGGGTTCCGTGGCTGCTCTTATTTATGCCCTTGATTATGATCTTATGCTATAGAATATAAGGTTTTATATAAATTTTGATTATACTGAGGCTTCGTGAGAGTTTCTTGTAGTGAATTATAAAAACAATTTGATTTCGTAACTGTAAATAAATATGTAATAATAAATATTAATCAGATATCAAAAACGTAATATGTAATTGAGTTAAATACTTTCATTATTGTATATCTACCTCTTCAATCTTAACCAATGTACACAATTATTTTATTTCCTACGTATATAAAAACGTTGTTGAACAAATTACTAGACCAAAAAATTTGCTTAAGAAGTAAGATTAAAAATTAACGTTAATAAAACCAGAATTTTATTAGGCTTCAGAGCTCATATTTAGATTAGACTAGATTATGAATTTCGGCTGGAAATATGTTCCCTATATTACCGCAGCCGCAAATGAGCTTATTGTGATAACCAGTGTTCACTAGTTATTATGATCCGTATCTGAGTCATTAAAAACACTTGATTTTGTAATAACACTCAGCATATTCTTCAATAGTATGCTCCATTGTTCAGGAAACGCTTATCCCAAGTGACGAAGTCTGCTATGCGAGTGATTCTTTCGCATTCACAGAATTATCAGAGTTCAATAGATTCTTCCTCTATTTCACATATTCTGCACAAGTTGTTTTCGGTTAGACCCATTTTAGAAAGCTGTTTCTTTATTAGGCAGTGGCTTGTTATTATCTCTGCCAAGATATGTATCTCTTTCCTCTTGAGACCTAGAAGAATTTTCCATTTTTACTTGACGATTTCCAGGAACGTCGTCCAAGAAATATTCACCTTTTTGCTCTACCCAGGTTTTTAATTGCATTTCAGCTGTACTCAGGGAATGCCACAGAACGGACTTGGCCCTATGAAGGGCATTTCCAATGTACTTCTTGCTAGATAAACTGCAGCTTGGTTTCCTGCTATGCCATAATGTCCTGGTACCCAAATTATTGTGACTCTATTTGTTTTTGTCAGAATTTTAAGTATTTCAAAACAATCCTATACACCAACTTTAATGTGATGGTACATGTACGGATGACGCTATCTACAGCGTATCATCCTTCTGGAGTACGCGAAGTACTTCTGAATGTACCTGTTTTTTTACTTTCTGGATACATTTGTAGATGTGAACCATCGCTTCTTTTTCTATAAACTGATGCAGGGGTTCTAAGTGAAACAGAGTTTTTAATGCTGCTGTAGATGTTGGCCGCATAGCCCCAGTTATCATCAAACAAGCTGAATTTGGAGTTTGTTGAGTTTGTTTTGAGCTGTGCATTTGCTTACTTTTATTATATCAAACTGCCTATACGTAAATAAAGGTTCGTCTCACTATTTCGGTATATTTCGGAATTTTAGTACCCATTTACAGTCAGATAGGCTTTTACATGTCCAAAGTGCAATTCCGGCTTTGTTTAAAGCATTTTCTAAATGAGCATTCTAGTTCAGATGTTCATCAAGTACCAAGGTATTTGACCTTTTTTGGAAAAGTCTATCGTTACACCAGTTAGATTAGGTTTCTTTAATTTGTCCCTAATACCAGATTCATTTAGTTTATGTAGTAGCAGGTCATCCACTACAAAGGACAAAACTATAGTCGGCAGTACCTCTCCATGAGGACATCCTTTAGCAGCATTGACAACTAAAGTTTCTTCGTTTAGGCTTGTGATAATATTTTCGAGAAATATTTAATATATACAATAAAACTATTAGTCCTGGTAACCGCCACCAGTGAGTTTTCGTAAAGCTCAGTAATGAAAGTCATGAAATATTGAACAACATTATTTTATGGTGATGATGAATAATGAATGTATAAATTATGTATTTTAATATATATTTTTTGATTACAATTTCAGAATTTTATATTCAAGTATTTAACAAACGCAATACGAACCGAAATATGACAATCAACAAAAGTCAATGCCAGATAATAAGACTGATTTTACTCCTGATTTTCAATTTTTCATTTTCACGAAATTCAATTAGCAAAAATAAATTATTTTAATGTAAGTTACTAGTAATTATCCGTGGTATCACAATGGACCTTATCGCTCTAAGTGTGTCGGCGTACTGTCGGCAGCCACTACTACCTATACCTACCTATCTACTATTAATTAAACTATGCCAAATAACATTATTTGTACTGAAATTAGCCCAGAATAGAATCAAATATACAAAAGACTTATAAAAGGCAGAAACAAAAATAATTAAAATAAAAATTTTGTTGGATTTTGTCGCACAGGATATCATCCAAAATATAAACAAATCTGATTACCCATTTAAATTTTATAATAACACAAAAAAAAAAACATTATTCAAGTTTAAATTCGTACAACGAAAATTTATAAATTTAATGGAAAATTTTTTATTTCTTTTTTTATATAAATTTAATATCCTTTTAATTTCCTTAAACCGCACTCTGTCCTCTAATTTTCCTATTTGTGATTATATTTTTTTTTTTGTTTTTATTCTTTTTATTTTTTATTATTCTGTATTTCATTTTTTTGTTTGTTTTTGTTTTTGGTATTTTATCTGGTTGCAGGCTTATTTATGATGTTAAAAAGGACTTTTAAGTTTAGTATTAAATGTCAGTCATATGGAATTTTTACGATATACCATAATATGTATTTACTAATATAAACATATATGTATTATCTACGTATACATATGCACATATATATATATGTATATGAAAATAAAATAAAAGATCTATTGTTGTCAGTCATACGGAAGAGAAAACACTTGAAAGCAGAACGTGGTATTTGAAATTTGATATTTCAGCTATTTTGGATTTTTTTTGTTAATGTTTTTTTTTTTTTTATTGTTGCTCGTTTTACCAACTTTTTGTTTATTTTTTTGGCTTTTATAATTATATATATATATTTGTGTATGTTTTTTTTTAGTCTAGTTATAACAGAATGAACAGCTTCTAATTTCAAATCTGTATAAATTGTGAGAATTTTGATATTGTTATGTACTTGTATCACTTATATGTAATATTATATTATTTACTTTGATATTTCAACTTAAAAAAAAAAAAAAAAAAACAGAGTAATATGTAAGCACTTTGTTAGAACAAAGGTAAAAAATCAGTAGATTTTATTATTAAGGTGTATGAATTAATTTTCAAAAAAATATTTTTAGTTTAATGGTTCGTTTCGAATTATGTTGTGTGAGTGAGTAAAGGTAGTATAAATTTGGATTTTAAATCAGATTAAAGATTTGTCAAAGTGTATTTTATAAAATTATAGGATTAAAGTAATTGAGGACGATGGTTTAGATTTATTTTGTTGATGACGAAATACTATGAATGATGATTCAAAACTGAAAACTTTATTTATTCATTTCGATAATAACAAAATGTGAACTCAGATTGAAATACGTTAGAAGAATAAGCGGAAAGTACCAGATAAGATTAGACCTGGATCATCCAGACTGGCAAGCAGCTTGTTGGCTACAAGTGATGTAAATCGCCTTAAACGTTCATGCATATCGCAGCTACCCAGTAGACAGTAGGAACAATCAAATGAAGGCCAAGAAATACAATGGAGTATAATGGAGCATAACGAATGGTTGACCACTGGGTTATCTCATCTGCTAATCAATACAATTTATCTGCATATAAAATGTCATACAAACTGCTGAATGTCTCCTACAGAAACAGATTGTAATGTTTCATTGGGAAATAAAAAAAAAACCAGATTGAAATACATTAAATAAGTGGAAAGCCAATGATACCAATACTTATAATTGACAATAATTTAATATTTATAATTATAACTAGTATTCAATTGACATAAAATAAAATTTAAAAAATTTGGCAAAATATTATAGGAGGTTTTAGTGTTTTAAAGTCGCCATAAGTAGTTCTTCCATGCGTTTTGCTCGCAAGTTGAACGACATTTGAAGGTTTTTTGATTTCAGAAACCCGAAGAGAGATTGAATGATCTAAATGTACAATGTTACTTCATATTTAAGCAATTTGTTATTCATAATTGAAGTTCATTGAAATGCTTTCAGTGGAGTACTCAATGTAATCATAACCACTTCTTATTTACATTTGATTGGTCCGTGTGCTTCCAGTATCGAACAGTGGATTTCCCCACAGATATTATTAGTAAAAATATACTACTGGCAATGAAAACATTTATTCCCAATATTTATAAAACTTCTAAGAAACAACCCTAAAACTTCTCGTTTAATAATATCTGTGTGATGAAGCAATTAAAGACAAAAAAATTTAAGCCTGATAGATCTGATAAAAAAAAGTTATAATATTGCTGGAAATAAATTCAAATATATCATCAATCAGCAAAAAACGGTCGATTAAGGCAAAAAATTAAATTTAATTTAACCAGCCCAACAATAGTAGGGCCTTCTGATGCTTTGATAAAAATTTTATGCATAACTTTCCAGAACCAGCTTTTCCCTCTCTGATTGATGATGATGTAATCGTAATGAACTCAACTTCCTCATCACTTCCTCATTCCCCGCTCACTATCCCATCAACAATATACCTCAAGTAAATTTTTCATATGCAAAAATCTATTTCATAAGAACAGCTATAGTGAATATATTGATGCAAACAAATCTAGTGGGCCTGATCCCGCTAAGGTACTTAAAAATCTCTGCGTAATTTACTCCATCTATTATTTTCGACTGGTCAATATCCCAGCCAATGTTCATCCAATTTCAAACAAAAACGTGACAAAAGCCGATCCAACAAACTACAGACCTATACCTATCATTTCGATTTTGTCCAAAGTTATGCAAAGTATAATTAGTGAGTGGCTTTCACAATATCTTGAAAGCCAAAGTATTTTATGTGACAGACATTATGGTTTTAGCAAGTACGGGTCAACAGGTGACATGATGTTGTACCTCTGCGAAAAGCTTAATATCAGTTTGCGCATCAGTTTCCGATGAATGTGATATTGTTGCTTTAGATATTTCGAAAACTTTCGATCTAGTATGACATGCAGTTTTCATAGCTACACTCTAATGGATTCTTCATTGCTAACTTTTTCAAGGGCCACGTTCGATTCGGGTCTTAGTAGAGGGATTTCAGTCTAAAAAATTTGGGATTTGTTCTCTCACACACTCTTTTCTTGATTTTCATCAATTACATACTTACTTCAATCAACCTTTATTCCAATTCATAGCTTTGTAGATAACAGTACTCTAATGCTACAAAACTGCTGAAGTTAGCAATAGAAGACAAATAATGGTTAACATGATTAACCATGATTAGAGTTGAATTTAAGTCGTCTAAAACTCAAAATTTTAAAAATTTTAAAAAACTCTAATCGACGAATTTATTGTAACTTCGTCCTTAACATCTCTTGGACATCATCGTATAGTAAAAGTGCTTTCTTCGGTTTATAGATACGTCGTAGATATGGACACATGCTCATTGAAAATCAAAGAAAATCATTGTAGACAAGCGGAGTCGCAAATGCCCATCCCTACGTAGTAGAAATTCCTAGATGGCACAAAACAGGTTACGAAAATTCGTTCATAGTCCAGACTTTACAAATGTGGAATCATATCCCTTTTAGTGTGTTTCCACCTTCAAATAACACCATAGTGTATAACTTGCAGAAATTCAAAAATATATGTCAATAATTTCATTTTGCAAATTCCTATTGATTTCTTCAATAACTATCCTGTCCTATCCCATCCAAACCGTACGTACTAAAGATTACATCCTAACGCTTGGCTGTTTATAAAAAACAAAAAAAAAAAACAAAAAAAAATAATTTGATTAAACACAATTCATTTCATCATCTGTTGGTCCTACTGCTCGGGGTGAGTATCTTAACGTTGATTAATTTCCTACATTCTACTCTATTTTTGTTTTGATCAAACCCGATTAAAATTCACAATCTTGTATTCGAAGCATCTTAACTTATCCATTAATTTTTAATGCCTTTCATTACGATCCAAATAGTAATCTTCAGATTGAAAATAGGACCCATCCAACATTTACTTTTTGTTTTTGTATTTTTCTCCAATTTCATTTATACTAAAATTTAAAAATATATTCTAAACAACAACTTTAAACTCCATATTTAGTACAGTATCCATTATTTTCTTAAATTTAAACTTTAAAATACATTCCTCGTACTATATTGGAACCCCAGAATAAAACCAAAAAGAACAATACTCAAAATAAATTTACTTTCATATAGAACTGAACAATAATTCAAACATTCATGGGGTATGAAAATCATAACAATAAAATCGGGTAAAATGTATTTCACTCATATTCATTTTTATTTAATCCTGTTAAAATTTTTAAAAATATTTTCTATAAAATTTATTTTATTACAGCATTATACATATCCATATACATACTTATATAGTTTAATATTATAAAAATTCAAAAATTACTTACATATCATATGAGTATATACATACATTCCATATATACATATCTTTATTTATTTATTTATTCTACGATTTTATATTCTTAACAGTTTACTTGATATAAAATGGGTAAAATGGGTATTTATTTATATGGGATTACTCAAAAAATAAACAAAAAACAATAACAACACTGGTAACAGTGGTAACAGTATCATTCATACAAAAAAAAAAAACATAAAAAATTTTATTTAAAATCTCAACATGATGAAGTCCTTTTTATTTATGATAGGTAAAATCCTTTTAATAAAAAACAAAAAAAAACACAATTTTTATTTACAAAGTGTATATTATTATAAATAATAGTAAAGTAAGTAACAGTATAATATTAACAATGATGGAATTCACAATTTCGTGTTCAAGTGTTGGTTTATTAAACATCATGGTTTATTCAAAAAAAAAATTTTTATTTATAATGGAATGCAATATAAATAAATAAATATGTATGTATGTGTGGGATATGTTTGCATGCAATGCAATCAATATGATATATTAATTTTTTTTACTCTCTCTGTATCTTTAGAAGGATAATTTTTTTATAAATTTATCTTTAATTCTGCTCATATGTCTTATTCCTATATATTTCTACAATATTGTCGTCATTTCTTACAATTTATTTTTATTCTTTGATGTGAATTTCAAGCTAGTTTTTTGAACTTTTAAAATGTTACGATAAATTTTAGTATTTACTTCAGTTGGTATTCTGAAACATTATTTCGTGTTTAAGATGCACTTAACATTTACCCGTAAATCTCCTCGTAAGTCCTTAACCTGTTATTGATTGCTGCCCAGCATTTAATATTCTCGTTTTTATATATTTAGTTAATATACTTTTGAATGTTTGTTTTATATAAGTTTCTTCTTTTTTTTTTTTAGTGCCAGAGTCAGATTCCAGAGTTTAAATAAAGCCCTCCCTGAAAATATAAGAATTAGTGCGGGAAGCATAGCTTGTGATATGATCAGACTTCTTAATCTAAAATGGTCACATTTACATATCTACCTACCTAAAAATCTCGTCAAATTATTATAAAAAAAGATGTTTGTAGATTGTTAAAAATCCATATAGCTTTTTTATAATCTAACAAAGCTTATAAACGGTCATTCAAATACAAAAAAAAAAGAGATTTATAAAATAAATAGAAATTCAATCTACAGAGCAGACCGAAGCGAGTTGAGTACGAATGTCTAAGCCAAAATCGTCTTAAACAAAATGCCCAATGGACATATTTGGCTTTTTTGTAACGGGCAACACTGGCTACACAAAACCAAATTTTTGCCAACCTTTTATGAAACTGGTTTTTTTTGACAAATTTAAATATGTATTAGCTAAGAATTTCAATTTTATGGGTAATTTCTTTTTGCAGATATTGTTTTTAGAGATTATGGCTTCACGTATTTTGTCTCAAAGCCTGTGAGTATTTTATTACTAAAGATTTTTCCTGTGGATTTTGTCCGCCTTCCGTCGGGACCATGAAATCATATTAAAAACAATAAACGATGATATATATTTTTCATTTTCATCAATCCATGAGCGCTCGAGGAAAACCAATTATTGTATGGAAGTGTAGGAACTTTAGCGGCTATAGGGAATGTATCTTTTATTTTTTGCCTTATGCAGGTAGCCCTAATATGTCATGGCTGGCATGTAATATTTTAGTATTTTATGACCTCCTTCACCCCTCAACTTAGTTGGCACTGTTAATAAAGGTTAATATGTTTGAGGGTTTTATTCTGCAAAAGTTTTCTGAAATTATGTAGTGCGTTTTCAACAGTCTGAGTCTAAGCCTTAAAAAGCTAGCTACTCTCCTACAACATGTTAAAGGTTTCTTCCTCTTCCAGACTGTGTCTACAGGTTAAGTCGTCACTTAGTGCCAGTCTACATATGTGCTTATTCATGTAATTATGACCAATAAGTATGCTCACCATCTTCCTACAGTCTGCTCTATTGAGAGTTAGCAGGAATTTGGTTATTTTGGTGTTTATATTGAAGACTCTGTGACTTCAATACGCTCTTAAAGAATGTTTGATTCCCTTTTCAGGATGTTGTCTATCGATAGTTTAATATTACCAATAGATATCCGGTTCCGGTCAATAAATGTTACCCGCCAATGATCTGGCTAGTTCGTGGGTCTTTTCATATCCAATCAAACCACTATGACCCGGTACCCAGATCATTTTTACCTTTTTTCGGAGCCCTATGAAGTTTAGAGCTTCCGAACATTCTCCCACCAATCTAGATTTGATGAAATTACTTTCAAGAGTTCTTCAGACAGCTGCCTGAATGTCACAAAAAGTTCTAATGACTTTGTATGTAAACCGTCTTTGCTTTTTTATTATATTCACTGTTGAGTTCATACCAAAGACTTCAGCCTGGAAGACTGCGCAGTGTTTGCCAAGAGAAAACTGGAGTTCAAGTTGTTCTTTTTCAAAGAACACTCCAGCTCGCGCGTCTAGAGCCTTAACGGACTCGTCTGCTCTTCGGAATCTCGTCAGGTGTCTCTCTTGTCGGGATTTATACTTATACGTATCTCTTCTCTAGGAGTAGGATGTCATCTCTTGGCACGAAGAACTCTTTCTGCTCAAGTATGTATCTGAAAAATTTTCTTTACCATCACATTGCAATCTTATGTTCTGGGCGATTTGTTCTTTTACTGAATTTATTTGTAGTATTCCAAATTTTTAGTAAAAAATTAAACTTAATTTTGGACAGTTTAAAAAAAAATACTAAATTTTAGACTAAATTTGATCTAATAAATAAAAAAATCATTAAAGCGTGGTATTAGTGTTACAATACTCATGGTGGTATATTTATTGCTTATATTGCTGTATTTTTAATTGCTACATTTATGTTTGCTCGTACACTTTACTATTGCCGACTTAAAGTTAGTGCAATTGATGGACCGATGTAAAATCATTTCTTTTAAATTTATTGTGTATTGTCATTGTGCTACAGTTTGATTAAGTGTAAAATATAATTCAAAATATATTTTTAATATGCTAACTTACAACACTGTTTTCAAAGCATTTTTAACTTCATTGGCAAGAGTAATCACATTGCTTTTAAAAGCTTTCCACCATACTATTGTGATTTTGTCAGTTTGCAGATCGACCTTGCATACGACATTATAACAATTTACTGATGCTTTTCCACTCTTTGATTTGATTAACACATTTTTTTGCTTCTGATAATTTAGTGTATCATATTTGTAGTGTTAGAATATCATCTTTTTTACTGCCCCTATATTTCAAATCCTGATTTAAGCCTAAATCAATTAGCGATTTTTGTTTATTGTCAATCTAAAAATTTTCAACCGAAAAATAACACAAAAGAACAGATACAAATGTTAATAATTTGCAACTGTAATCTATAATTATAATTGACAAGCATTTAAGGACCTGCGCAGTAGACACATTTTCATTTTACTTCGTTTCTCTTTAATGACAAAATTTTTTATTTTTAGTAATTTTATCCATTAAATGCCACTTACTATAGGAAATATATCGGAAACGAATCAGTATATGAAGGAGGTGTATTTATGTGTCCAAAATAAACTTTCTAAGCACACCACTTTTTGTTAAACACGAGTGGTTTCTGCTAAATCGTGATAAGTCTATGTCAATACAGTACGTAAATTACTGTTTTTTTTAAAGCTTTAAACTTGAATTATAATTACTCAACAGGGGTCCCTAGTAATTATTATAATAACATTTCTTAGCATTATTATTTTCTTATACAGATTTAAATTTTATATTGGATTTAATTCTGTATAGTTAAAGATATTTTTCAGTTCCCGTTTGCTTTAAAAATTCATTTTAATTCGAAATACTTTACAATCATCCATACCCTAATTAAATCCAAACTAATGACACCTTGTTTAATCTACTTATTTATTTATTTACATTATATATTTACTTATTTGTTTATTTATTTATTTATTTCACGTTTTTATCTGCAAAACACGAAGCAGCCTATTTTAATTGAAAAACGTAAAACAAACATTAAAATAATTATTTAATTAAATAAATCCAGATTCATAACAAATACAGAATTTCAATCGATATTTACATACATTCTCTGTACACATAATTTTATTAAATAAAAATATTTTTAATAAAAAATTATTATTGATTATTATTGTAATAATATTTAAAATTTAATAGATATTTTATACTATAATTACCATCATTACAAAATTTTCCTTGATTTGATGGATCCTGACGAAATGAAAATTTTTGTAAATCCGCATACGTTTCAGCTAATAAACCAACAACAAACATTCCAGTACCAGCTGAATCTAATGTTGTCATTGTTTTTGGTGCATGAGGTTGTGTATGACGAGGTGAATTTATTATTATAACTGGTAATGATACAACAAATACCCAAACAGCCTAAAAATAAAATAAATAAAAGTGAAAAAATGGAATGTAAACAATTTTTTTGGAAAATTTTAATTTTTTTTTTGGTTTATTTTTTTGACATTTTATTTTTGCAAAAAAAACCAAAAAAAAAATTAAAGTAAAATTTGGTAAATGTAATATTATTTAATAGAAAAATTAAATACCAATTTTTGTATTAGAGAAATTGTGCAGGGGTGGAGAATATTTTAGTCAGAATCATAATGGGTAAACTTCATAAGTGTTGTTAATTTATTCATATTGCAAATTTATTTGAAAAAAAAAAATAGGTACGCAGTGATAAATTTATCAATTACATTTTAAACTTTTTTATATTAAATGCTTCGGTATTTCCAGTTGCTTTGTATTTGTCCAGTTTAGAATTGACAAGGTAATATTTTACTGATCGCTAACGAAGATACGCAAATATCAATTTGGCAAACAAATGCTTAGATACATTTCCACCATAAACTGATCCCAGTACCTATCCTATACTATAGCTATTTCAGTGACACATTAAAATCCTTAGTACTGTCTGTACATTACAATTTTAATATATTTTCAAACATCAAACGTTCCAGTACAATAAATTTTAAAAATTTGCCTCTACATAGAACTCCCACCATAAAAAAAAAAATAATAACTTCTCAGATTGGCGGTTATCGTTAGAGTAACAATGTTGTTCGACAGAAATGAAATTAATGGACTGTAACAGTCAACCACCCAGATAAATATTTAGTTAAAAATTCATTGTAGTAAATACCAAATTTTTTATAATCTAGTAAGAGTAGTAAGTATAATTGAAAAGATTAATTTTGAATTACCAAATTCGATATGTAGGTCCAGATGAAGGTTTCGGAAAAATTTCTAATTTATTATTAAACTTTATTATTTTTGCACATTCCAATTTTATGATATTTTCACCTAAATTCTTGTAACCTTAAAAATTTATTCAAGCAGTTATTAAAAAATATTTTAATCAAGTCATAAGTTTTTTCTACATTGTCCAGCGATACTCTTAATTTGACGAAAGTGTCTAAACAAACTATCCCTGACTTTAAAACTGCATTGTTATGTGCAAACAATTTACATAAGATGAGTGTTTTAGATGCATTAACACAAATTTCAATTTACTCAATTATTGTATTTAAACAGCTGATACAAATACAAATTTTCAAAAAGTTAACAAACCAAAATTGAAAGTTGTTCCAAACGATATAAAATTATCAGAAGGTTATATTTTGTAATAGTTTACAATTAAATGTAAAATAAAACAATAAACCTTTAGGATAACTAGTCCGGTCCGGTTATGGTCACTCACTTTCAAACTAGCTAACTTTAACTCTCAGAAAATGATTTGAAAATATGTTTTGTGTTGATGTCACTAAACACTAAAGATATTATAATCATATTTTTTTATCACAAATTTTTATTGTTGATAATATTGGCATATAAAATACTGGTCTAATCATTCCGTGGACTAACATAGGAAATTAACTATGAATTTCAATCTGGTGCAATTGAGTCACATCTATTGCTTTGGCTCAAGTTTTAAATATAGTCTGATCCATTTTTATTCTTATAGGACATATATTTTTCAGATGCTGCACGGTCTATCCCTAACCCTATTGCCTTGTGATCTCTCAATCTAAAGCAGTTCTCAATATATCTCTAATCAAAAGCAGTTCTCATAATATTTTTCAAATATTGAATCCATTTCCATTTCCGTTTTTTATATACCGACTTATTTCTTCAAAGCCAGTTACAGTATATAACTCAGCATTTGATATAGTGCACGGTCAAAATATTTTTAGTATTCACCGTAAGTATTTACTTGCAAATGCTCTGGCATGCTATTTTATATATTTACACCTAATTTCAATTTTCAAAGTCTTTTAATAGAACTTTTTATAACACTAGATTTCTTATCCTGTTGTTCGTTGAGGCTCGCATTTGACAGAGTTTGATGGTATTCCGAAGACTTGTCAGGCCCTTAAAACTTTTTGTGTTGCATTAGCTTCTGTTCTTTCATGTTTTAATTGACAATTTATCGTCATCCTTTTAAAATATTACCACTTCAATTTTCTTCACAAAATGCGCTGGAATTTTGTTTCTAAATTTAAATTTTAACAAAAATATTTTACACATCTAGGTAGCAGGGCGTTCATATCGCATGAGTGTATTTCATTTGCCTGTATTGCATTTGTCAGTATGTATTTATATGTACAATTTATGGATTGGCCACGAAATCTAAAATCCCAAATATTAAAATCCAAAAATTCAAAATATCAAAATTCCAAAACCCGACATTAAGCCATCCAGTGTTTTCAAATTCAATCAATTTGTTTGTAACCAACAGCGGCTACGCATAAAAAGTATTCAAGCAAATATTCTGGAAAAAGGCATTGAACTTTGATTTTGAATTGAACTCTAAAATCTCTCTTTACGCAAGATCTCGCATTATATACCGAGTGTTTCAGAGCATGCGTATCAGTTTTTTAAGAGGGAAAGGAGCCGTTAAAAAAAATTGTTAACTAAATCTAGGGTGCTCTATCGATTGGTGGTATTTTGAACTTCCGAAAAGGACCGCAAATCGGTTTTTTAAAACAAAAAACCGCCAAAACTGGCCGAAATCGAGATTTTTAAATGGGAAGTGGTAATTTTTAATGCAAATTCAGATTCTACGACAAATCCAGCATATCCAGTCAAATAAAATCTAGTCAAATGAAAATACAGGAAAATGATACTACAGGCAAATGAAATAAAGGAATATGACACGCTTCCGTTAGCAAGTTAATGAATAATGTGTAAAATGCTAGTAGCTATATTGTAATACATAATAATAAAATTAATTCTGTTTCTACAAGATTAATATTTTCAAATTATTATTTTTTTCATTTTTTATTATTTCAAATCTGTAAATATAATATTCACAATCCCATTCTATTTTTATAATAATAATATTTTACATCTCTACTATAATAACTATTCTATTTTTATTTTTACTTTCTACTTAATTTCATTATTTAATTCATTCTTCTATTTTTTAACTTAGTTATAACATATTTTAACAATTTTAACTATTAGCATAACTTAGTATACACATTACAGAGGCTAACTTTATCTAATTGTATACGAAACATAATAAATAAATAAAAATGTATTTTAACACGATTTAGAAGTAGTAGGACTGGGTGGGTGTCAATAATACAAACTCTTTTTTCACCAATTTATTTGATTTTGTTATATATTAATTAAGAGAGGCACTCGAGGACAACTAAGGATTATATCAAACATTGGCTTAAACATTCGATTACATTAGATATTTTGGCACAAATATAAACATAAACATCGGGTTAAACATTAGCCCGGGGCACATCAGAACGAAAGAAGATTTTGAACGAGGTTAAAGCTAATGCAGAGCTTTGCACCAATACATAATCATGATGAGTACCTATTTTTTTCATGCTTTTAGTTCTACATTAAATTATCAGTGAACGTATCAACCTAACAAAAATTAAGTCAGGTATATAGAACAATGTTACTGGAAGACGATCATGAGAAGTACTAGTTTTTTGTTCTAAATTGAACTATTTCTGAACGTATCAACCTAACAAAAAGTAAATTTGGTGTATTAATATCAATTTTCATCGAATATTCACTCGAATATATCAAAATATCGATCATTTTTTTGCTATAAATAGAATTTCTAAAAATACACCTTGTAAACACAAGCAACATTTAAATAACGGTAAATTTATTCTTTAACCTTGCTTAAATATTAAATTAATTAATTCATTTAAATTCAATTTAATTTTTTTATACCTTAGACTTGTTTTTTTTTGCTCTTTTTTCTATATATACATATATACTACATACATATTGTTCAGTTCTATTTTTAATTTAAATTTTTTTTAACATTGTTTTACATTCCAAAAATAGACACTTAAAAGGTAAACAAAAAGTAAATTTCTTAACTTAATTCCACTGAATTCAAATATTCAAAAGAGAAAGAGAATTTTTTTTTTTTAAAATAATTTCTTTTCTTCTATCTCTTTCTTTTTTTTTTTTTTTTTTTTTGATATTTCATTGTCAATTGAATTCAATTACAAAGAATTTTTTTTTTATTTTTATTTTTTATTCTCTAAGCATTTCAATGCCAGCCAAAAGGTCTCTAAAATCGATTCCAGACATTTAAACCAACCTACTGTACCATGTAGGTCTGTAGTAATATACAAAATTTTACTTTAAAAATCCGATTTTAAATTTTTTTTTATTGTTTTTTTTTTCCATTTTCTCTTCCTTTTGAGAAAAAATATAATCAAAGTCAAGTCATAGTTTACAAGATTTAAAACATGAAATCAAATAAAAAAATTTAAAAAAAAAAATATTTAATTGATTTTTTTTATATTTATGTATGTAACTACACTACCCTCATCATAATAGAAATTACCTTCAGGATAATGAAGAGAAAAAAACAAAAATAAAAGAACAAATCAAGTAAACTAATCTAATGTAATCATAATACAATGATAACACGTCATATAAGAAGAAAAACAAGACTATGAAAAAAATTATAACGGAATCATAACGGAATTTTTTTCATTTTCATTCATCACAATGTCATTATGTACTGTATATATATATATATATATATAAATATATATTTATATATATATAATATATATGTACGTAAATTGGTCTTGTGTTGTGTTGATATTGCTTGCATCCAACAGAGCACAATATATTTTATGCAGGAGCACATCAATCATGGTAAACCATATAATAACTGTGTTGTGACTGTTGTTGAATGGAATATGATGAGAATATTGAATTTTTATATGTACAGTTGACATCCTTAGATTATTATAATGGTTGCTTCCAGCAAAAAATATTAAAGTGATAATTTAAAATTGTTATGATGATGACGATAATATAATGGTTGAAATAGGTAGAATCAGAATATGCACGAAATAGTAAAATTCTAATAATGGAGAAAAGAAAATATAATTGAATTTCAGTAAATTCAAATGGAATGAGTTTTTTTTTTTTTGTTTTTTTTATTTTTTTTTTATGAGAAAAAAAATTGTTCTATTTTCAATGTGTGGTTCTCAATTTTAATTTTCATTTGACCCTTGTACTCTTGAATTTTTTTAATATTAAAATATTTTTAACCTAGTTAACTTTCTGGTACTGGGTTATTGGAATCGTAGAGATGAAAAGGAGGAGAAGTCTAATTGATCATTTTAGGAATAGGAGTTATGCAGAAGAATAGAATAGTAGTTATTATATGTAGTCTTCCCAGTTTTTCAAATTTCGAAAGGAATTTATTTTATTTTATGATCTTGACAGTAGCTTAGGTAGAATCACCTTTTCGTACTTAACTAAGCACGGTACAGCAATTTTACACTACAATATCTACAATAATTCGAGTATTTATTTTAACAAATTACTGGCTTGTCAACTCATGAAATGTGGAAAACTACTACTATTGTCAGGAACTAAGCATTCTTAAATAGAATAGCTTTATTTTATTTAACTGGTTATCAGATTATACTCTCAATTATTTTTTGTTATTTATTTTATCCCAAATGGCAAAGGGTACTGGACCAGGTCAAAACAACGATAAAGCATTTTTTTACTTCATCGGGAATCGAACCTGAGACCTTTCGATTGAATGGCAATCGCTCTACCTACTGCGTCACCCAGTGTGTAATAATTTGTTTTATTTTTTAATGGGGTTTTTTAGTTTTAGTGATAATTTAAATATTGTCAGATTTCCGTTCACTAATAATTTTTAATATTTGATTGCAAATATCGATATTTCGGACGATAACTATTTTACCTGTACTTTTTCAAATTATTTTATTAATTAATTCAATATGTCATCTACCTGTACTCTCGAAATTGCAAAACTGTCGTATGCTAATTTTGTGTACCCATCTTTGATTGATGATAAATTGGTTTTATCAACTTTATGATGTTCCTCAATTATGTGTTTAGCAATTGCCGACCTAAAATTGGTAGTACCTCTTATTCTTGCTAATTCGGCTTCCCTTAAATGTTCTTGGAATCTCACCCTAATTAGCCGTTTTAATTGCCCTATATTGTTTTTTTAATTGCTGTTTTAATTGCTGATCCAAGTACATACTGCTAATATTTTGTCTTTTGCTAGTTATCACTAGTTCAGATGTCATGTTGGGGATCACTATAGGTTAACACGAAGTTTATTGTCGATGGATTTCTGTGGCAACCACCCTCTTTTAAACTAAACTTAGTTGCATTCGCGTATTAGACACTAAAATCAAATATTATTTAAGTTGATATTACAAAAAATATAAATTAAGTTGTGTATGGTTAGATATGGGTAACCAGAAAATGTTTACTCGAAAAAAGCTCCCAGAAAAATATCCACAATAATAATGCCCATAGAAAAGAATATTGCAGCAAACATTGTCAAAAGTGATAAGCCCCACTTGCGCGTAGTAAAATTATATATCTCTTGGTTGTAGGATGTTAGTTTTAGGTTGTTTGTTGAAAGGTTGTTGGTTGTAGGTTGATGTTTTTGTTTGGTTGTAGATTCTACTTTTGCTATCGTCCGCACAAACCGAATTTCAATAAATTAGTTACGTGGGGTTTGAGGGGTTCGACTGTAAAAAAAATGTATGGGATTGAAGAGCTTATATAGAGATTACGAAACGTTTTCAAACAATACTTATTCTCTCTTTCAGACGCTAATAATATTTACGAAAACCATAAATAAAAACAAAATTAAGAACAACTACCACCAAAGAATACATAATTTACATTTACTAAGTGTAAGTGGTGGTAATGTTCTTTTGTGGACATTTTCAAAGTGGTATTTTTTCTGTTTTCCAGTGGGCATCTTTCCTATAGCTACCATCGATTAGATCTTGACCATCACTTTGTTTTAATTGGCATTCCCAATCCCTTTGCTTGTTGATCAAATAAATTTAACAACTTTGTATTTTTCGAGATAGAATTAATTATTTTCTAAGCTCAAACCTGGCAAACACTTATGTGTTTCATGAAAGGACAACCCTTTCTTTTGTTGCATATACCATTATTACTACAATGAAATTGGTTATCCGGGGTTTATACAGGTTATTATACAGAACCCACCAGGTTTATAAGATTTCCAGGGGCACTATAAGTTTAGACTACATGATGCTTGCGTGAAATGATGCTACTGTATGGCATCGAAACATGGCTGACAAATAAGAAATATACAAATCGTGGTTAACAAATGCTTGCAAACAATGTGTAACATATTGTTGCCCAGAATAATTTGAAAAAATGAACTGTGGGAAATGGCCAAACAACATCCAATAGGCATTCAAATAAAAATCGGAAAATGAAGATGAATGCCATACCCTCAGAATATCTACAAACAATATCGTAACACACAAACGTTGGATTGGATGTCACAGAGTAAGAGAGGAGTGGGTAGACTGCGGGAAACATGACACAGATCAGTCCATAAAGAAATAGAAAACAAGAACACAACATGAGTCATATGGAAGAGCCTTGTGGAAGCCCTATTTACTTCAACGCTGAGTGAAGCAAAAACAAAAGGATAAGATTATAAAAATTAGATAGGATAAGCTGATGCGTGATGTTAGTCGAAAACGTAGCTATCGCATCACTATATCTGAAGAGTTAGTATAGATTAATTAATGTCACAATCACATATTACAATTTAAATTTTATGTGAAGGTGCAGCTGCATATAGCTATCAACTCTATGCGATATTTTTAAGTAGAGTTCAATAAAAAAAGATTTTAGGTTGAGTTAGAGTTTCGAAGCAGACTCACACATTTTTTTGCACGAATCTAATCAAGCTTTTGCTGTTGTGAAAATGTTGCAATTATTATAATTTACAAAACTAGGTCTAATTCTATTTATTTGAAAAATTTTAATAATTATATTACTTAAAAAATATTTATATTATAACAGTTTGAAAACCCTGATCTACAATATATACATATTATTTGTTTTGTTTTTTTCTCTATAATATACCCTACATGACTAACACATCACACACGATGATGAAAATAACAAAAAATATCAAAATTAAAACATTTTTTTTTTTATCTCGTTCAGTGTACACTTGATAAGTGCCCACATTCTTCAATAATACCCTATATAATGTACATTATATATATATGTACATAAAATATGTATGTATGGAGTTAGCAGATAATTTTATAAAAGAGATTTTTTTATGTGTTGTAGAAATTCTTCAAAACAGAAACTTAATTGACGAACAAAAAAAAAAGTTAAATTCATGACTATTAGTTTTTCAAAATGAAATTTAATAGATTTCAGAAATCCATTCAAATGTGCTTAGTTCAATAAAATATTGATGATTATTTTCAATAAAATAATTTATAAATTGCTGTGGATGTAAAAAAAGAATAATAGAAAATCAGTTGGCAACAGGTTGTACTGTAGTGAAGTATGGTTTTGGTTAAACTTGAAGTATATAGCTTTGTCCTTGAACTTTAATTGAAATTGTTTAAATATTACAGGCCAATAAAATATTTGAAATTTTCAAATTGTGTTAATATACTCTATTATTTTCTAATTCATCATTAATCCGTTTCACTGAATTTGGAATTACCGGACTTCGGAATAAATTTTAATATTGTGGTTCTGAGACTATATTTCTGTTTTATGTAATCAAACCATTAATTTCAAAACAATTAATTTTACTGTTCTACTTAATGGCACTTGTACTATATTATATCCATTAAAGAGACAAAATTTTGCCTCCCAAGAGATTTGAACCAGTGCTTGCCCACATCGTTATACAATATTCTGCTTAATTCTGTAAATACAATTTTATGCCATTCCACCGATTGGGCTTTAGAGAAAAATTTTAATTAATATTTTCTTTACTATAAAAAACATGTGTTGCCGTTGGGCAGATATTTTTGAAAAAAAAAACAATCTTTCATACCTTTTCCTTAAAAACCAGATATTTCAAAATTTTTCTAAAGAAGCGTTTAAGATTTTTATCGCATTATGAGAGTATGTTTCTCTTCGGTTATATAATAAGCTTTATTTAAAATTTTTTTATCTATTTTATAGTGCTCTTACTTACATAAATAAATAATGTTGCGCCTTTTACAAAGTAATGTAATAAGCTAGTGTAACATTTACATACTTACGAAGATTGTTATTTCGTAAAAGGCACATGCCTCGTTTTATTTAGAAAAAGGGTAAAAAAAAAACAATTTTTTTTAATGTAAATCTATCTTTTAAACTTTTCTACGTAGAAATAAAGTATGTATGTATGAGTTATAGAAAAAAAAATTTACCTTTTCAACAGTATACAAACATTGGGACCGTTTTATGGTAAAATCTTGAGGTATTCGATTTTTCAAGAAAGAAAATAAAGATTATTTTTGAAACGGCAGCACTAATCATCATCAAATAAATGTTAAAATATGCTCCAGACCGTTATTTTTCTAGAAATATATATGAATATATATATATCTAATGAATCAACACACATATCGGTTTTTTATACAAAATCATTAATAGAACAAAGATACTTTCAAATGTCCTTTTCGTCCTTAAACTATAAGATGCGCCACTAAAGATATATATTTTGGGAAATCTAGCATTTCCAGCTATCTTTCGGATGATATGGCATTAGATCCTACGCCGATCCAACATCTCCCTCAGAAGAGCCCAAAGTTATTATCAAAAGCTCTTGGTTTTAAGTACACTATTCCAAATTGTTCCAAAATACGAATTTGAAACGTAAAATAAGAGCAGAGTCCACAGACCATATTTACTGTATACATATGTCATAGATACATTTACCGGAATTAATTAAATTATAGGTTAGCATATAATTTCGAAAGATATTTGAGTTAATTACCAGTAATATGTTAATAAAATATATTTTCCGCCAAAAAATATGTGCTGACCTATGAACATCTGACAATACTAGTTTTCATGTAAAGAAAAATAAACCAAAAGTAAATTTATCGAAATATAAACAAAAAGTCAGATCATTATCGATTTATATTATCAAAACACAAAATTATAATTTAAATGTCAAAATGTATATATGCATTTATATTGTCATAATGGTATTCCAAAATGTAACAAAACTTTTAAAATTATATTTTACAATGGAGTGGTTATAAAAGTTGTACACTGTATTAAAACTTTTTATACTGAATACTGCAAGTCACTAAAGATGATATATTTTAATGGCATTTCCGTGACAGCTTGCACAATTTTATTTTGTATCAACATAAGTGCGACGAATAAGCTTTTATTGGGGTTATAAGATATCTTATGCGTATTCTAAATGCGGTAGCGTTTTGAAATATTCTACAAAAACAATATAAAATTAATTTAGAATAACAAAGATCACAAAACGTTTGTATTTGACTTAAAAATTAACATGAAACATGACCCTTTATAAGTTTCGTTAGAAAATATATATGGGGACCGAAGCCAGATAGAAAATTGAAATATATTTTTAGAGAATCATAAAAATCACTTTATCTCATTTTTATCTTAAGTCGACTTAAGGTTTTATGCATTTTGGATGGATATATATATATATATATATATACAGTGAAACCTGTGTAGTTAACAACCCTTACAACATGGCCATTCGGGAAAATTGGACCAGAATTTGACAACACCAAAAAATTCCATATAAAATTGGTTCGAAATACATATTTATCTTGTAACTTGGCCATTTCTACCCTTATATTACTTAACTTTTTGTAAATAAAACACCTGTAAAAATTGGCCATAAGCAGTTTTTATTATTTATTTTATTTATTTATTTTTATTTATTTGTTTTATTCTCAAAAAGAGCGTTAGCTCATACAGAGTGATTATTATTAGTTAAATATACTGGGGGATAAAATATAAAAAAATCAAATAAGATCAAAATAGAAAGAGAAAACAACCTTCTAAATATAACAATAATTTTAAATAAAAAATAAAATTAACAAAAAAATACATTAACAAATTTCAAGATAAAAGAAACGTTAAGTTAAAAAAAGAAGTTAAAAAAATTCATAATTAAAATTAAGAAATATTAATAGTAATAGTTATTGTAATGGTAATAAATTCAAATAATAATTGAGAATAAAAAATTGTGGTATAAATTAATTAAAATTAGAAGAATTATTGTAAGGTGTCAAAATAATATTATGTGATGGGTTTTCTTCTAAAAACGTATCTACTGTAATTGAAGTCAATTAGTAAGCAACTGTTGTTAAATAAGCGCTGAGAATTTGTTTTTATAGGTTCGGAAAAACTATAGTTCATTCTATGACTATATATGAAGATTAAAAAATTTTTGGCGCATAGATATAAAGACGAACGATGGACACACTTGCCAGGTAAGATATCATATAGGAAAACATCAAAATTTAAATTTTTGAATGTATATGAATCAGAAATTAGCTGTTTTACTTTATGAAACCTGACATTGAAAAATCTTTAGAAATAATGCGATCTATATGAGCATTAAAAGTTCATTTATTATCGAGAATGAGACCTAGGTTTTTTGTTTCATAGACATGCTCAATAATAGAACCGTTATAATATTGTAATAAAATTGTATACAAAATGACATATAATTGCATTTATTAATATTTATTAATATTATTATATTAATGTTTTAGTTTTTGAATTATTATATTTGATTTTATTATTTTGTTTAATTCTTACAGTTTTTTAATTTTTCAATTTCAAAAATTTGAATGCTTAATTTTGAATTAATAAAGTATATGAAGATACATATTACATATAATAAATGGTCAATAAATGAATTGCCTTTTGTTTCCATTTTAGTTTCCATTTAAAAATGAGGAAAGAGGTTTTACAAGTTGGCCAACTTTATATGTTGAACAAAAATTTTCGATCAACTTGTGGCCAACTTAGATAGGTTTCACTGTATGTGTAGAAATTATTCATTAATAGAATTTATTTTCAATTTTTTATTATTAACAAATTTGAATGTTTTTAAGAAAATTAATGCTTTTTTATAATACAAATAATACAATTTATATTTAATCGTCCACGGTTAGATTTCAAGAGAGCGAGCACAACCTTTTTTTTAATTTTATGTGGTAAATATTAATTAAGTGCTATTTCGGTAGTTTCGGATGTAAAATTTAAATATTTATTCCATTTACATACATATATACATATATAACTGGTAAAGTTCTGGCCGCTGCAAAAATTAATGCAATTCTGCATCCGACTCCTTAAAAATACCTAATTTAATAATTAACCTCCGGACAGTGTAGTCAGATAAATATAATCACTTTAAAATATCGATTGGCAATAATGTTGAATATTGGTAAAATGTTAAAAGAACAATTTATATTTCAACATCACATCTATTTACATAAAAAAAAAACAAAATTTTACGATAATCAGCATTTTTTTTGCATTTTCATGAAAATGTTTAAAAATAATTTTATATTAACAATCTACGATTCTATAGAAAAATATCCTTAACTACAGCAATTTAAAAAAGTATCACAAACTCAAAGTATTTCTTAAAATTTATTTAAATTCGTATATACCACAACATTTTTTTTTTTCACATTCTTAAAACACTTAAAATAATTTGCTTCATCCATATGTATATCATCAACTATCTTCTTTCAAATTCTCTTTAATTCTGCTCCAAAAACTATAGTAAAAAAAAAATATCTTCAATGAATCCTTCTTTAACCCAGGAAAATTAGTTTACTTAACTAATGCATATGTAACATACTCGATATTAACATATACTTACTTGTATATATATATATAATATATAAAATATATATTGCAAAATTGCAAAGAGAAAAAAATTCATTACGCATTCTGTTGAAAAATTCTGTTCTCAAAATATTGCATAACTATCAAGTAAACAACAACAAAAAAGAAGTTTAAAAAAAAGTTGCTTAAAGTAAACGTGCCTAAAAACCAGCATGAAATCTACTCTATACATTAAAATGTTATTCTACATTTTCTCTATCTTTTAATTTTTATTTTTTTTTTTCAGTTTTCTTTTTTGTCCTCTTAATTCCACCTTCAATCTAAAGTATCATCTAGGAAAATTCAATAGTGTAAAATTTGTTAAGTTTGTTTCGTTTTACCAAAAAAAAAAAAGTAAAAAAGATCATAAAATAGAAGGATACAAATTTAGTCAACCTATTTGTAGGATACTTCTTCGTAAAAAAAAAAACAAAAACAGTTCAATAAAAAGTGAAACAAGCAAAATATTTTAAATAAGCTAGCTAAATTAGCTAGCACAGGACTACGAACTGTGGACTCCAGTGAAATCCACAAAAAGCTGATCTAGTCACTAGGATATGCAAATACTCGACAAAACACCCTATTTATATTAACGACAACCAACTTATTTAAAAGATAGAGGTTAGGATAACTTGGGTCTCATTAAGACAAATTGGACATCAAATACAACTGAAAGAGTAAGTAAAGAAGACTACAACAGCGATTTACTCTTGCAAGTGGGCCATTTGAAAAAAAATGGGGAATGAATTTGCTTATTGGACACTGGCTATATACAGCAATTGCTGGGCCTGTCCTAATGTATGGTGTAATAGTATGGTGAATGGTACTAAATATTGATACAAATTTCAACCTCCTAGCAAATGTTTAAAGACTCCATTAGTCCATAAGTCAAGCACTTAGTAAACCCTTCCGTGGCACTGGATACACTATTTAATCTTTTACCAATAGATATATATGGCAAAGAGATGGCATCCACAACTGCGGGTAGACTTAAATTCAACTCGCAGTGGAAACCACAATTATATGGTCATTTTTCTATTATGGAATACAAAACAAAAATTATTCCAAAAAACCTGGATCATACTCTTTCAGGATACTTCTTTGAGAGATCTCATCAGACCGATATTCCATCCAGGGAAAGTTATTCTTCCATCTACGATTCTGATGAAAGATCCACCATCCATCTATCTCCACATTGATGATTCAAGACTGATTGAAAAAGTGAAATGTGGAATCTATTCGGAAAACCTAAATATAAACATATTCTTCAGCAGTGCAACAGTGTATTTCAGGCGGAGACAATGGCCATAAAGGAGAGATCACACTATAACCATTAACTCAAAAACTGTGATGGACAGTTCTCTCAACGAGCTAGCGGATCATCGCGATTTATCAAGTGATCTTGAAAGAGCGAAAATCCACAACCTGCATAGCTTGTGTGTCGTCGTATTATTGGCAGCTACTACTACTACGTACCAACCTATAGATATGAAGAGTTAATTAAGCAGAATAGAAAACAATCTTGGTTTGTTCCAGCTTTAAACAAATTTGAAATACAATCGGAAAAAATGCAAGTATTTTTTCTATTTCCAAGAGTAAGAACACTAAAAAATCTGGTATTACATCATGATAAAAGTCTTTAATTTGAAGCATCACGTTTACCTAAAAGTATTACAAGTCCATGAAAAAACAAGAAATATGTATTAATTAATAGGAAGACAGTTGAAGCTAACCCTATACTTCAAACTCATATTATAAAGCCCCAAACTCAGTGTAATTAAGCCCATTTCGACTTATGCCAGCTTTGGGGCTGCACTAAGAAGTCTGACTTGCTAATTATACAGCGCTATCAAAACAAGTTTCTCAGAATTATCACGAACGCATTTCGCTATGATTCAAATGAAGATATACACAAAAATCTTAAAACAATTTACCATTACTGAAGTCGTTGGGAATTATACTATCAAAGAAGAAAAACGATTAATTCATCATAGTAATGTACAGGTGGTCAAGCTCTAAAACAGATCAGATGACATAAAGAAGGCTTAAAAAACTAGACTATTTTATTATAAAACCCCACGATCTAGTGGGATAAAATAAAAATATTTAGGAACAATAAATCCAATGGGATCTTGTTTTTTAAGCATATTTCCAATCTAGTACCTAACAATTTATTCAAATATGTAATAAAATTGTGCTATAATAACCATACCCAAACCAAACATAATAAAATTTCCTCATCCTTTATTGTCATATTTTTCAAATTTGCAAAATTATTTACAAAGCAGAACATTATTTTAGAGTTGGCATTTCTAGATATTATGATTTTAGTATTCTCTACTATATGCCTATTATCTAATAAAAGGAATAAACTTAATCTTGCTTATATTGAAATAAACACAAACAAAACAAAAATTATGACAATTTTTCTAGACTGAACAGCTGATTGCTAGTAACGCCACTGTACAGAATTATAATTATTAGAGTGAATTTGTAGTACCGGTGTTGCCAGTGTACCAGTGTAGCAGTGTTGTGCACTAACAACTAACATTAACTCACTCAAACACAATATGTAGAACAATCTAAAATCCTCCATATTGATGACCCCGACGTAATTTGAATTCGTCGCGGCCACCAATTCACCTTCTGCAATGAAATAATCCAAAATTATCCATAAATTATGTTCAAAGTAGTTTTATCCCATTGTTTAGCAAATACATTTATATTTAATGAATTCAACAGTCCACAATCTGGGATTAGGAACGATGTATTTTAAAATAGAGTTCGTTAGAGAAGGTTTGTGGATACTTCCAAGAAAATTATAAGTTATATATGAACAGTTGACCTTAAAAAAATGTAGTTGGACAAAGAATTGAAAGTCGCAAAGCTATTATTGGAATATGGTAATGCGAAATTTTTGGATCCATGAAACATTACGGAAAAAATTTAAACTTGTTACTATTGAAGGTGAATCTTGTTAATTTTGTTTTGACAATGCAAGTATACTTATTTCAGGACAAATCAATTATTTTAGTTGTTTTTAAAATCTATATATACAAAATTTAAAACTAACAATCTACCAACGTACTAGCAATTAACATTTATGAACAGCATTATATACAAAATTACAAATATCAATACTGATCTATATTTTGCATTAAAATACAATAGTTTATATACATAAATAAGTCATAATAAACTCAGATATAATTGACTTGGCTTCTAACATGAAAAAACATTGTAAAAATAATACATTTTCTTTTTTAGTTTATATCGGCTTCAGAATAACTTTATAAATTAAAATTTTGCTATTTAATGTCATAAGAGATTTTGGATCCAATCAGTCAATAAATTTTAGTACACTAGTCAAGCCCAGCTATTTTTTTATACTATGAAAATGATTTTTAAACGTAAGTTGTCTATCCAAGTACATGCCAATTATTATTTCGTTTAATACACAAGACATAAAATAAATCTACCTGAATATTTACAATATTTCATAAATATCATATCAATATCAAAAACAATATTGTAATGTTATGAATAGAGAATTGAACAAGGAAGAAAATAACAGGTATTATTTAACATTTCAATAAAATGTTTGGCTTCAAATGTATTTTATACTCTATATATATTATACTAAAAATAGTTTGAATTATGATATCATAGAAGATAACTTAGATAGCATGGAAAATATAACATACCTAAAGGATAATACAAATTTTATGATATCTTCTATTCTCTACATTACTATATTCTTTGTTATCTCAATGCACAGGCCATTATTTATACCATGTTAAATTCAACTGACTGCCAAAAAACTCATATCGATAAAAATATTCTTATATTCATACTCACAGAAAAAATAATTGCAACGAAAATAGCTTCAAGTAGAACATCGATAAAAGACTATACTAGTAAAATAAAATTGTAGAGATTATATAACAGAATACAATTGTGCATAATGTCACCGCACTGTGAAAACTCACTAAGTCCTTTTTTTGCAAAAAATAGTTTAATTTAATTATGACTTTCTTCGACAATAAAAAAGCGAATATTCTATGTTGTATCACGATACAAAAATAAATTTATTCTTCTCTTTATGAGTAGTTAATACAATTACTAAGAAAAGCTTAATAGAATTTTTGCTATAATGCAGGACCAAGAGCATTACATCAAGTTCAACTGACACAATAGTCGTATATACTAACTTCTATATTACAACAGAAATTAGAAATGCAATTACAATAGATGAGTAGAATAACATTATTAATAATACAGTTAGAATCAATAATTACTATAATAAAAGCTAGAGCCCGCTATTGGTTAATTATAATTCAAGTTAGAGCGAAATATAACGTTGTTAAAAGAACAGGAATTTGCATGGACTGAGATAGGCTTTTCACTACCACCAACTAAACAGTCATGTTTTAATGAAGAGTTTTATTAAATTTTTAAATTAGTATGGTTTGATAGAAAATATCATTTTTGCGTTTATTTTCTCTTTTATTATTTTTTTATGCTCTTGACAGTAACTTAGGTTGAATCACCTTATCGTGCTTAATAAAAAACGATATTGCAAGTTTATACTACAATATCTACAATGTTTCGAGAATTTATTTAGCAAATAAAAATTCGTTGTGTGAATTTTTATTATACAATATTTGAAAGAGCGATCAACAAAACCCTGTACATTATAATATAGGTGGTAGTAAAAATGTTTTCATATATAAGCTTTTAGGTAGGTAAGTAGAAGTGACCATTCCAGATACTTCTGAAAAACTAATTAGCACTTAATTATGCCATTTTGCTATAACCATACAACTACTCAAATGACCTATTTGTTGTTACTTATTGTTTTAGACGATCACTCTCCTCTTATCATTGAGCCAACCTGTCTAATAGAAAAAGGCTTATCAGATTACCAATTTTACTTTCCGCAATAATACCGATATGGTCCATAGTCTGTCTTATGCTGGGCAGCTGCAAACAAAATGATCAAAAATTCCTGTCTTATTTTCTTTTGTGCAGTTGCGACAATGGGACTCAAACGGAATATCTAGTTTGGCAGAATTTCTTCCTATCGACTAGTTAGGAACAGCCTCAGCTTAAGTCCATAGTCTGTCTTATACTGGGCAGCTGCAAAGGAAATGATCAAGAGTTTCTATCTTATTTTCTTTGCTGCGACAATGTAGCTTGAACGGAATACCTAGCTTGGCAGCATTGCTTCCTATCGTCTATACCAATATAGCTACTACTCATGATATATCAGTACGGGACCTGGCTAAAAATTGTTTGATTTTGTTGATGTTAATCGTGAGCCATGTTTTCCATATACGTACTACCTATATTTTTATTCCATATTTAGTTTATTTTTTACAAAAAAAGGACTTAGTGAGCTTAGACAAAACAATGACAATAATTTAATATAATTGAAAAAAAAATTAAATTTTATTTGCAGGAAAAATTCAAATATTTTTTTTTTTTGTAGTAGCAAAAGGATAATGAAATCTATAATTTACTCTCGAAAATAGATTTCGAAAAGAACATAAACAAATTTAAAATTTGCAATGCAAAAATTTTTATATTAAATAAAAATTACCGACTGCTTCTCATTTTCCTCTTCTTCCGCCGTCATCAACATGCTTTCTACGTGTATATGCAATTATCTTTTTAAATATTTATAGGTATATAAATCGCAAACGAACATTACACATTACACATACTTCTATATGACATAATATATATATATAGAAATGTCCCCGTATTCATCAAGGATGAATAAATGAATAATATTACAGCCACCAACAATAATAATATCACACGAAGGGTATTAAATAAGGATATACAAAAATAATAATAACAACAACAATCTTTTTTTTTTGTTACTTTTTGTTTTTGTTGTTCTTTTTTCTAAATCAGTGTTATTTTGTGATCGGTGGTACGTAATGCGGAACTAATTGACATTTTGATGACTTGTCCTTGAAATGTTTTTTTTTTTTTTTTATTTTTTCATTGACAATTTTTCCATTTTTTGTCCTTTACAAATAAATACACACATCAATATATAATATGGACTTGTAATTAGTTTAAATTTACAAAAAAAAAAAATAATATAAAATTTATTTTTCAAGTATAGAAAAATGCAAACAATTTACAATTTTGAAGAATTTAAAAGGACTCAAATGTGTACATACATTTAATGTCAATTTACTCGAGTAGGTGTATTCAACTTAGTTTGACCAATTGAAATATTACAAAATGGTTGGTTATAGGTTTCCATTTAAAATATTATGAATGAAAAGAAAAAATTTGTGGAGTGAAATTTTGAATATATACGTAGGTTAGGTACTTAAATTTAAATTTTTTATTGAATTAATTAATTTATTTTCAAGTATGATATTTAATATTTCAATTGAAAATGGAGCTTAGATTGCAAATTTTTATTTAAAATTTAATTTGATTGCAAAATATCGCATACCATACCTTATGAGGTTTGATTTAAATTTGTTAGAATATTTTTTGTATATTTTGCTTGATAGCGTTACAGATCGCCTCTGCCTTTGATTCGGTTTGGGATAATGCCTTGTTACACAAATTAAAAAAATGAAATGGCGTTATATTTGATTAATAGAATAAAAATTTCTGTAGATAGAACGTTGTAGGACCATCTAGGTTCGACCAAATTGCATATACTATTCCAGCGGTTGTCCCGCCGGTTTTGGATTTTAGTACGATTCTTCAAACCATACATACACATACGGTTTCATTTATTCCTATCGTAGATTACATAAAATTATCCGTATTTGCCGACAATATCTATATATACACAACACACCCTGAAAGCAATGATATCGAAACAAATGTACAAAACGGCATGAGCAAATTTGTTAAATATTTTGAAAATACGAAAAAACCGATGCTGAGACATTATTTTTTCGCTAGGAAAAAAAATCCTAGTAAAGTTAAAAGGCAAAAATGTGAAATAAATGAAACCGTTTGAACTGCATCCATTCTAGAATCTTTTATTTTCCAATAACTTTTAATGTAAAATATAAATAACTTTAAAATAGTCTAAAGAAAAAAAATAAATAACTCTAAAATAGTCTAAAGAAAAAAAATAAATAACTCTAACATAGTCTAAAGAAAAAAAAGTAACTCTAAAATAGTTTAAAGGAAAAAAAATAAATAACTCTAAAATAGTATGAAGAAAAAAGAAATAAAATAGTCTAAAGAAAAATAAAATGAATAACTCTAAAATAGTCCAAAAAAACTAAATAACTCTAAAATAGTCTAAAAAAAGAAAAAAAAAATAACTCTAAAATAGTCTAAAGAAAAAAAAGTAACTCTAAAATAGTTTAAAGGAAAAAAAATAAATAACTCAAAAATAGTCTAAAGAAAAAATAAAAAAAATAACTCTAAAATAGTCTAAAGAAAAAAAAAAATAAGTAACTCTAAAATAGTCTGAAGAAAAAAAAAATAAAGGACTAATTTCAATTTTAACAAAACGATATAAGTTTTTACTGCGCTAAAATCGGCACAAGTCCTTCACAGGAACATAAAACTGTGGCTGAAGGCTATTTGATAATTTTCTTTTATATAAAATAAAAAAAATCTCTACATTTTAGAATTACCGTTACAGTCGAATATATTGAAAGCTTCTCCAACCCAGGTAACATACTAACAAAAAATGGACGAATAGAAAGCGATATCAACGTCAGACTACGAATGACCATGGCTGCATTTGGTAAACTAAATCCAATATGTAAGAGTGGCCAAATATTCAGAAAAACCAAAATTATAATATTCAAACCTTGTGTTATCACAACACTTTTACATGGCAGCGAAACTTGGTACACAGCAAACAAGATAAATTAAAAGCTTCAAACAAGCATTCACCAAAGAAGAATTTGCAGAATATTCTGGTCCAACAGTAAAAGAGGCTTACGGCCTCCATCAGGTGAAGAACCGGCAATGAATCAAATTAAGTGTAGAAAATTGAAATGGGTAAATCCGACTCTGAGAAAATCATCAAGAAATATACCCTAAATTGCCCTAGAATGGAACCCCCCAAGGCAGTCGAAGTAAACCCCAACAATACTTAGCGTCGAACCATAACGTCTAAATTTTGACTAGGTATGGATGATCACTGCACAAAACAAAAAGCTGTGGAGAGAACTGATGTTGTTGATGCCTTATATTAAATTTTATTATAGGATGTACAAAACCAAACATTATCTAATAGTCAATAAAATAGAGAAAACTTGACTTAACAGTTGCAGTTCAAATCAAATTTTTCTGAATTAACTACCACAAATTAATTACTTTTACCGTAGTTCATTAAACTAACAAGTTAAAGATAACTACAGTAATTGGTGTTCACTTCGGGATAGTATCCAAATTCTGATATCAAAAAATTTTTATTTTAGATAATTTTGAGTTTAGAAAATTCTGAGTTACAAAATTATATTTAACAAAATACAGCATTTTTCCAAAAATCCAGTTTTTTCATTCCCCATATCGATCTGGGCTAGCTTAACTATAAATCAAAACTAAACACTCTAAACGCCCGATAAAATAAAATTCACTTTTCAGATAAATTTAAATTCTTACAAATTTTATAAATCAAAAAAAAAAAAAACCAACTCTATCCAAACTATCTTTTCCTAATTATGAAAAAGGAAAATGTTTAAGGAGTTCGTGTTGAATTACTTAAAATGAAAAAATAGTTTTCTTTTAGATTTCGTACCCATTTGAATTTCAAAATTAAATTTTTAATTACAAAAAAAAAAACAAAAAGCAAAACAAAAAAAATGCATTCTGTTTAATGTTCTTCTAAACGAAGGATATTTAACTTTGCCTTGGATATTTTCAAGGACTTGTTTTATATTCTGTAAAAATATCTGATATGATATATATACATCTACACATTATATATGTATACATTTTTATCTGAAATATTTTAGAATTTAGCTTATTTTTGTTTTCTTTTTAGACTATTAAAATTTTTTAACAACACAGCTGGAAATTGAAGAGAAAATGTTGTCATTTAACATAACAGCATACAATAAAGAAGTTTCTTTAAGGACACAGCTTTAATGATGTACATTGTTATACGATTAAAAGAGTAAGTAGAGTAAAAACAAAAACAGGAAACAATATTTACAAAGTAAAATAGTCTTTTCATAGTATTTTTCTTTAAGATTTTCTTTATGACTGTACTTTAATGTGACATTTGTTTTTATTGGTTGTCACAGATCTTAAAAAAGTTATTTTAAGTAAAGCATTTTTCAAAGCAATCACACAAAATGTAACTACTGTATTAACTTCTTGAATCATTCATCTAATTTTTTTTAATAATGGAAAAACTAATTCCCATGACATACTGTCATTTTATCTTATGTTAAGCGGATGAATATGATAAATAATGTGTAGTAAAATTTTGGATTGTGGTTATTGTAAATAAAATTTGTTTGGAAATTGACTTGGAAATTATTTTATTAGGAATGTCATATTTAGCATTTGTGCACATTCGATTATTCAATTATTCGAATAGTCAGATTTTTTAGTATAGACTATTTTAAAATCTATATTAGAGTATTATCAATTATTAACAAGTAGTAGCCAAAAATTAATTGCTTAGATATATTGTAAAAGTTGTGAGAGGCACTCACAGGCCTATAAATTTTTATCCTTCCGAAATCAACAATGATTTAATTGAATTATTAGTTAACGAAATTAAAAAAAAAATTAACCTGTGGTGAAGAGATAAAACTTTAATTAACTTAATCATAAAAATGTTTAATTATGCATTAAAAATTGTTGCAAGATCTATAGCAGAAAATAATATGCATAAAACTCATACAGTTTTTTTTGCACAAAATTTTACAAAAAAATGTTCAAACAAAATATTTTGAAAGTAGTTAGGCATATTTAGGCATATTAGGCAACATATTTTGATACATATTATCAAGCAAATTAGGCATTAAAAATCTAGACTATAGATAGCTACTTTTAATGAGACAAAACAAATTAGTTTCTATATTGTTCAATAGTTCCAATCAGATGTCCCGATTTCAAACCACACAAGCAATTACAAAATCTTACAGTATCAAAATCTGTCTATATCACTTTCCATTACAATACATCGTATTTTGTTTTAATTTCTCGCTCATTTAATTTTCTACATTTTTTGTTTGTTTATATACTCGTACATTTCTTTTTTGTCTTTGTTTCGTTATCCACATTTCGGAATATTATGACTTTCATAAATTGGAAGTTATTATTGAATAGGAAATGAATACTATAACACTAAAATACAATGTGTTTTTATGCAATACTAATTGTAACCGATACGCTAGCTAGATCCGCTAGTCTGCTTTGCAAAAACAGTTATGAAGGAAAAACGGCAGTTTTAAATGCTTTATCGATTTTACTTTTGATCTTTATTTATCTGGAGATTGTGCTTTGCTTCGTTGTTCCGGTTTGGATAGCTGCCATATAACACTTAGCACTCTCCAAGAATATTTCTAAGACCTGAAAATTGGTATTTAGGTACTTTCTAAAAATAAATAAACATATATTCTACCGTTTTCCATACAATAGCGTCCATACAATTCCTAAAACCCGCTAAGGTTTTTTGAGTTTGTTTAAAAACAAAAATTAAGGGAAAGTCAACATTGTTTAATTTTTGTTGAAAATTAGTCATTTTAATATGCTAAACTTTTCAAAGTGTGGTTTTAATTCTATTTATTTATTATCAAGTGCTTGTGGATATTTTTTGTTTTTCCGTCAGGTGCGTACAAGAATATATCAGAAGATTTTATGACAAGTGAGCTGCCAACATACAGTTGTCCATGTGAGAAGCACAGATTTTTCAAATATAGTCCACACAATTGCAGCGATTGTCCCTTGTTGATGGTCATTTCGAAAGTGAGTCGCACCGGAAACTGTAAACGTTTGAATTCAAATGGAATATCTGTTGGAATCATTGGACATTTGACAACAGTACATTTTCACCCTTAAATTTTCTATACAAAATTATAGCTCCGACGACATTGTTTATCATATTTTTAACCGAAAGCCTACTTGTACCTTTGCAATGTCGTGGTGATGTTTCGGAGAAAAATAATACGGACACTAATTTGTAATGTTGAATTGTGCGGTGGTATACCTACCAAATTCATAGTATTCAAAAATGCAATCGAGTAATAGATAACTTCGCCTTGATTTATATTATAGTATCGACGGACTTCTCATTGTTCGTACCGGCGTTTGAGAAGAACGGGCTTGAACAGTTTGTATTCGAACAGCTTCTAATCTTGCTTTCCGTTTCTTTTGAAGCATACCAACCATTTTTAATAAATATAATTTTTTTGAACTATTCTGAATTGTTAAGCAGCTATCCGAACCAGTCCGAATGTTCGTAAACGGTAAAAGATATATTTATTATTTTTGAGAGAGTACCTAATTTCTAATTTTCTACTCTCTAATAATGATTTTGGTTTTTGAAATATTCTTGACAGGTGCTAGAAGTTTACATGTATGACAGTATGACACCTAACCAGAATTGGATTTGGAAAACGGTAAAAAAAATTTCGTTTATTTTTGAAGAACTACCTATGTACGAATTTTTTGGTTCTTGATAATATATTCCTGACGAATGCCAGCAGTTCTGTGGCAGTTACTCGAAATACCAAAAACTTTAGAAGGAGTGAACTCAACAATTTTCTTCAACAAGCTTTATGGCGATCGGATGAATGGTGTAGTAATGCATATAGGACAAGCAGACATACAGACATACATTTAATTTTATACATTTAGATTTTTTTATTGTCCATCGTCTACATTTTTCTGCCATCAGAGCAAACAGAGTTTCAATAAATTGAAACCGGGATTGTCAAAAGCATTCAAAATTGCAAATTTAAAAATCCCATATACAAAATTATAAAGATAAAAAACCTTTAATATAAGAGTTTAAAGTTTTTTAGTTGGTTACAAAATCAAGATTACATACTTTTGCTAGAAAATATATATATATATAAATACCGGCTGTTCCAGAGCATGCGTATTAGCTTTTTAAGAAGGCAAGGAGCCATTATTTTAAAATTTGAAAAAAAAATTATTGACTAAATCGAAGGTGCTCTATCAATTTGTGATATTTTCAACTTCCTGGAAGGGCCAAGAAAGGTTTTTAAGACCGAAAATTGGATGAAAGCGAGATTTTCAAATGGAACGGGGTACCTTTTTATGCAAATTTGGATTCTACGACAAAAAAAATTAGAAAATATCACCAAGCGATAGAGCACCCTCGATTTTATTAATAAAATTTTTTATTTAAATTGAAAATAACGGCTCCTTCCCCTCTTAAAAAGCTGATACGCATGCTGTGGAACACCCAGTATATGTGTAAATGCAACTCGGATTGATTTTGAATGTTGTTAAAATAATCAGGTGTTTATTGAGTTGGATTCAAACTAAATGTTGTTGAAAAAATTCTCACCGTATCGGTCAATGTTTGAATGAATTTGAAGAGAAATCTGGTTTTAGCTCCTATGAGTCATTCATTATGAAACTTATCAGACAATGTGAATTACACTTTCATCTTACGTCCATGACAATCATATAAGATAACATAAAAAATGTATTTTCCTCAGCAACTCAATATCTACAATTATGTAAAACAAATTAATGAACTAGAACGCAGATCGAAATCAGTGAAGCTAATAGCGATTTTAGAACTTCATTTAAGTATATTCCAAAGCATTTTCAATCAAAAAACTTTGTCTTTCTAAGTTAATCTTGTTCATATAAAATTCCATCAGTTATTCTCTGAGCCAAAAACAGAAAAAATAACTTAAATAATTCAAACATACATGTGATAGGTATCAGCGGGCAACCAACCTAATGTGCATACGTTTAAAAAAAACAAATTCTAAACAATCAAAACTATTTATTTCGAGACTTGAAATTGTACAAAATTTAACTAAATTTGTTCAACTATGCATTATTTCACAAATTCACAAAAAAAAAAAAAAAAAAAATGCATCATAAACAAAAAAATAAAAAGGACGAAAAAATATTGCTGGTAACAAACAATTTTCAATATACATAAATAATAATGTCTAGTGAATAGGCATATCCAATGTATACAAGAACGTTGTTATACGTATGTAACTTTCACCTTGTATAATACCTGTAAATAATACCAATATTAAAATAATTGTACTATACATGATATAATATTGTATAGTTTAAAAAATAAACAACAAAAATTGAAAAAAAAATTGTATTTATTATCTGGATAAAAATAATATACAGATACAAATAGTGTACCCTATAATAACACAAAAAAAAACGAAATAAAACAAAAAATAAAAATTTAATGTTTTTACAACACTGACATGTTAAGGTGTATACAACAAAAATATATGAAGGAGGGTAGATCAATGTTATTACATTGTTTATTTGTTACCAATTCAACTATATAATTTAAAATCAATAAACATTTTTCTCTTAAATTGTCTCTTGATATGTACTTATATGCTAAACATACATATAAGCTTAGAGATATACAGGATGTTTCATTAAGTGACTATCTAATGAGAAAAACTCAATTAAATGAAAAAGTTAATAGAATTTGTCTAAATTAATATCTGTCTTTAAAACTGACGAATATTTTTTGATTATGAACCAATCTGATGAATTAATTGTTTAAATACGTTTCAGAATATACCCTACATTAAAATCCTGAGACCCACTTTAATATCTTCAAGATATATAAATACGTTGAGAGTAATGGGATTTTATTTTGTTAAGTTATATTGAAATTAGTATTCATTTCGTCATAAAGTATTAGGTATTACACTTTAATTTCATTATATACATATATTCAATAATCAAGCGATTCAAAAAACAACTATATTTGCACCAAAACAAATATTTTTTTTTATATAAAATCGTGCCTGAAAGAACTGCTTCTGTGCAGTTACCCAGCGGATTCACTAGTTCCTTTATAATTTTGTTTATTATTATTTACTACACTTCTTTTTTCTTTCTTTAAATGGCTTAATTTCTGCGGTGGCAGTGAGGGTGCTTATCCGACTATTTTGACATCAATTAAAAAACATTTTATATTTTCTAAGCTAAAACTTAACCCTAAAATAAAGCATTTTGCAGTAAATATAGACGATGGATGTAATTGTAGAAAAATATGAGATCATGACATATCAATTACTAGGATTACACTCTGTTACTATTAAACCTAAGTATAGCCAAGTAATAGATTAATTAAGTAGTTTTAATAGAATAAATATTACCAAACCAACTGTCAGCTTAGAATAGTACTAATAATAGATGCAAAATTTAGCTTAATACAATTGAATTCAATAACTTTACTTAACCTTTATTCAGCTGGCATTTCAAACCTCTTACTTCAGCTGGAAAGGTGCACCTGTACCTTCAAACAATTTGTATGGATTTTACTATGATTTTTAATATTATTGTGATTATTTTTGTATTTGTTTTACTTTTACCCTTAAATTTAGTTTTATTACTTGTGAGAATCTATTCTCTAAAATATTTTTTTGGAGGTGACGCAATTTTAGGAAAAAGAAGATCTATTAAGCATTTCTGTTTGTGGCGAAGTATTTAGTATGAAGTTCGAACTTGAAACAGCAAAAATGCATCAAATTCAAAAAATATTATTAAAACAAAAAAAAACCATTGTTCTAGATTCTAGAACAAATAAAGATCATACTATAAACTTCTGTAACCAGATGAACAACCTTCAAATTTTTTTTGCCTCTAAGGTAGGAAGGAAAGTCAATTATAAGGTTTGTCGTAAAAACACAAAACACGTAAATTTTTTTTTAACAAAACCTATTTTTTAAATTTTATATATTTGATTGTAAATATTATTTAATTTCTTCAAATTTAAGCAAAAGTTTCCAAAATTGATTAAATTACAAAAAAGTGCCGGTTTTTTCATTATTTTTTTTTTCATGGAAATTTACTAAAAAACATTAAAAAAAAAAGTTTAGAGAAACAACGGTACTAAATACACAGTTTTATAATATTTTAATATGCAACATTAAGGTACCGAACTATTCTTATTTTAAGTCTTGATGATAAGACATCTTCTGGGTACCCAAGTACAGTTAAAATTTTAATTTTTTTCATGTACCTACTAACGATGATGTACGTTTCAGGCCCAGAAAAAATTATTTCATTTCTATAACAAAATTATCATTAGGTATACCGAACTGTTCTTCTGTCATATTTCGATAATGAACTGTCCTTTGGGTACCCAAGTACCGTTATTTATTTTATAAACTTTATGTAAATGTAAAATAATGTATACATAAAAAAAAATTGTTATAATAAATTATTTCTGTTATATAAAAAATAAAATATTCATATTTTAACAAAAAAATGCATGTAAAATGCATTATGGTTTACCTACCTCCCAATTACTTTTTTCCCTTTAAAAAAGTTTTAAAATATAAATTTTGATAAAAAATGAATTCTCACAAAGATTCAATCTCTAAGTCAATTTGCATCGAAAATATTCACAAAGTAAAATGCAAAAGGTACAGGTGTACCTTTCCAGCTGAATAAAGGTTAAACTCTAGATTCACTAAACTCTATAAGAAATATCCTATTGTCACCTAAAAACTACACAGTAAATATAATTTTAGACAAATATTGGATCATCTTGACCTAACGTACTAATTTTAATCACTCTTAAAAAGTATATACTCTCTAAAGTAGGACTAAATTCTAAGAAAAATATTTTACTGTCATTTAACCAGGACACCGAACAATTTTTATTTTTGAAAAAATATTTAACCATTTAGAATAAATCTACTCATTTGAGCAAAATAATACCGAATGCTTAAAACACCGTGTACATATCTATATATATATATACATATTACATTACATATGAGTTGATTTTTATAATAGAATGTGATAATCAAGATATTCATGCATACTAAGCCTATATACAACACATATCCTTGTACAGGACATTTTTAAAATTAATATTTCAAATATGTAGAAAAAATGTATTTTAATACTTCAAGGATTTGCGTTGAATAATGAAGATAATATTTCCTCATTTTATTTTAAATTAATCCATTAGAATGCACTCTCTATTTATTTTGTGCATCTCTCCAAAGTTTGTTTTTTTTATTAATGTGTACTCTAAAAAGATTACATATCTATCAAAATAACAATTAAATTTAATGAATATTATTTTCTATCATATTCATACAAAAGATTTCTACAAAATTCTCTACACAGATTTTCTCCAAAAATTCCCAGTATCACAATAAAACAAAAAAAAAACAAAATGATCTTAAGGCAATCTCAGAACAAAAAAAAAGTTAAATTCAATTTTTTTAAATTTTAATTCCTTCTTTTAAGTAAAAAAAAATTTTTTTTTGAAGAATTAAATTTAAATTCTGACAACTTAAGATTAAATTCAGATAAAAAAAATACCAATAACCAGGACGAATGATAAATAAAAAAAAGAAAACTAAAAATAAAGTTTTCACTTTATTCTTTATAATTTAATAAAATTAAAATTAATCCACCTACACATTTACACAATGTCAAAAGCAAGAAGAAAAATTCATTTTTTTTTTTTGTTTTTTAAAGTTTTGAACATCGCTTTTACTCTCACAATAATTTTTGTGTGGATTTTTTCTGAAGATCCTTTTATAAAGGTTTGATTAAGTTTTTTTTTTTTTTTTATTTTTTACTTTTATTTTCCATTTTGCATTTTAAAGGTTGATTAGCATTTCCAGTTAAATTCAACGAGTATTAAAATATGAAAGTGAATTAAAGATAATTGAGTTCGAAAATGTTTTATTATAAATTAAGATTTTTTTGCTGAATTCATTTAAACGATTTTTTTTTTTATATTTGAAGGATAATTCGGTCCTTTGAAATAGTACTCAAACTATTAGTGAATTAAAATATATCACGACTTAAGACCATATTAATTCATACTTAGAAGTAATTTTTTTTCCGGATAAAAAATATCTTAATATGCCGGATGAAATTACAAAATGATTTGAACAAAATTCGAATTCGATAAGTGAAAAAGAAAGTGCTATTAATCAAATTACAGTTCAGATTGTAGAACTTGGCCAACAGTTTAATATTGATGTTAACAGATATGATATTAACAAATGAATAAAGGTCGAAGCTTCCACTGCTGATGGAAGAAAAAATTTCTGGAGAATATCTGATGCTCGTAACCACAATGCGTTGGGGGAAATATTGCGCCAGGCCCAGGACCTTCAAAGTCAGTAGAGTTCAGAAAAGTCAATAAGTAACATTCGAATCATATAATTTTGAGAATGAAGAATATTAGGATATTGAGGAACAAATAGGACGCAAAGGATGCAGGTGAAAGCAAGCAAAATGATTAAGATAAAAAAATTCACGACTGAAGCATTTTTTACCAAAAGTAATCAGAGACTGCGAAATTTTTTTTTTTTTTTTGTTTTTTTTTTTTTTTTTGCGTGGATTGGTGGGAATCTTTATAGACACAATGAGCCCCGTAGCTTCCATTGTGTGCCAGATTTTTACTGACTAAACCACACCCCTCCCATTAATACTAGTCCAACGGACTAACAATTAATTTATTGCTATTTTGATTTTCTTAAAGAAACAGTTTACGAAATTCTATCGTATTAAATCTAGTGGCTTAGTTCTTTTAAGCCTTCTGACATCATTTTGATTATCTAGCAGTTGAGTGGCCTCAACGTTAACATGTCCCTCCAGACGAGCTATATGCTTTGTTGCATATCTTTTTATTTCATTTTCTATGCAAGGAATGTTTAGATCTCTGTGCAAATCACTGTTGCGAACATACCAGGGGGCATTTACCATGTTGCGCAAGACTTTATTTTGGAATTTTTGTATACAAAGTACATGTGTTTGTTTGGCACATCCCCATATTTGTATGCCGTACAACCATATCGGTTTGAGTATCTGATTATATAACAAAATCTTGTTATGTATAGGTAATTTAGAATTACGACCTAAGAGCCAGTACATTTCTCTATACTTATTTTCAAGCTCAATTTTTTTCTTTTTAACGTGCTCTTTCCATCTAAGTTTGACATCTAATGTCATTCCTAGGTATTTAGCATTGTTTTCTTGGGGTATATTGACCTCATTCAGATTTACCAATGGTGGTTGATTTTCTAATTTTTTATTTGTAAAATTTACATGTACTGATTTTAACTCATTGAGTTTAATTTTCCATTTCTTTGTCCAGAGGTATAGCTTGTCGCTTGCTCTTTGCAATTTAATTGTAGCCTCGTCAATATTTGATCCTACAACGCAGTATCGCCAGCGAATGTAGCTACAGTTATATTTTCCATTTCTGGTAAATCATTGGTGTAGAGCAAATACAGTATGGGACCCAGAATACTACCTTGAGGCACACCCGTTTTAATATCTCTAATAGTAGAATACTCTTCGTCTTGTTTTATTCTGAATAGTCTGTTTTCTAGATATGATGAGAGTATATCTACGTATTGTTTAGGTAACATATTGTTTAGTTTATTTATTAAGCCTCGATGCCATACTTTATCAAAAGCTTGTGCTACATCTAGAAATATGGTAGAGCATACTTTCTTTTCCTCTAAAGCTTTTTCTATTATGTCTGTTAGTCTATGAATTTGATCGATTGTCTAGTGCTTAGATCTAAAGCCAAATTGATAATTTGGAATCAGATTACTATTTTCTATGATCGGTCTCATTCGAATCAATAATAGTTTTTCAAATAATTTTGATACTATTGGTAGTAATGATATTGGTCTGTAGGATTTGACCTCATTTATGGGCTTACCTGGCTTTGGTATCATAATTATCTCTGCTATTTTCCACATATTCGGCACATACCTTATTCTTATAGAAGCGTTTATAATGCGTGTTAGCATTGTTATAGCTTTTTTCGGAAGTTCTTTCAGGACTTCCGAAGTAATTAGATCAAAACCTGGAGCTTTTTTATCTCTGAGTTTTTTAATTTGTTCAACTATTTCACTCTCTGAAAATGGTGATATAACATTTTCTTGCCAATTATTATTTTCTTCAGTGAGATCATCCGAATCTGTCTCGTCTGGAAAAAAAATTTCTTCAAGATGATCTGCGAATGTTTCAGCTTTATTTTTATTATCTCTCGCCCATTCACCGCTTTTCATTCTGATTGGCGGGATTTGAGAGATCGAGGTTTTTGTACTCTTTGTTGCTTTCCACAACGAGTAGTTATTTTCTCTTTTAGCTGATAAATTTTTTATATATTTTTCAAAATTTTCATTTTTAAGATCTTTAATTTTTCTTTTAAGATTCTGAGTTAACCTATTTAGCACAGTTTTCTCTGCCGGATCACGCGATTGTTGCCATCTGCGTCTAGCTCTTCTTTTTATTTTTATCATATTTAATATTTCTCTAAGGTACTTGAATCCTACCGATTTATATTCACAATTTTTTGTATTATTCCATCCAGCATTTTGAATAATTTTAAATAAATTTTCTACTTCAGAATCTATGTCACATTTGGATCTTAGTTTTGTTTTTATGTTTATTTTGTTTTCTATTTCTTGTTTAAAGCTAGCCCAGTCAGTTGTTTTGTTCGTTAGCAGAGGTTTCGACTGTTTCTTAATAACCTTTTCATATAGACTTAGTATGACTGCAGAGTGATCTGAGTCCAAATCATGGTTATCTTCTAGCTTAATATAATTGGGTGAAATTTTTTTTGTTATTAAAAATCAAGCAGATCAGGAGTTGTATTTCTATCAGTTGGCCAATAGGTAGGCTTACCGGTAGATTGGTAAATGCAGCCTTTTTCTTTTATAGCTTTTCTTAGCTCTCTTCTTCTCGTAGAGGTTACTCTAGACCCCCAATCTATGTGCTTGGCGTTGTAGTCACCTCCCAGGATAAATCTTTCGCCAAGTAGTTTAAGAATTTCTTCAAACATGTTATTCTTTATGTTGTATTTGGGTGGTGCCGTACTTGCACCGACCGGTGGTGCCATAGTATAATGCACCGACACAAAGGCTTTGTTTAACAGACATAATTCGTAGCACGATTAGTTGGAATTCATCTATTTCTAGACTAAGTTCCTCGTGGTGCTTAATATCTTTCTTTATTAAAATTGAGCTACCACCTCTGGGTGTATTACTCGGATGGTTTGCGCTGTAGCATGTATAGTCATTTATTTTAAGCGATGACTTATCTGTCATATGTGTTTCTGTCAAGAGACATACATCAATATTTTGTGTTCTCAATAGAATTTCCAAATTATTTTGCTTGTTCAGAATACCATTGGCATTCCACGTGACTATACGAAGTGCGTTCTTAACCATGCCTTGCGGATTTATTTTTTGGTGTATACATATATATTTCATTATGTTTGTTTTCGCGAAAAAAAAAATAGAACAAATGAATAAACAACCCAGAGAAGGATTTTCAAAACCAACATTTTAAGTTATCATTAACGGTAAAGCTTCACATCTACCTAATAGGATGATCTATTCTATATAACGAAACCGAGATCAGTTAATTTATATGTCACGCACTTAAATCTTATACTTAGGCCAATACTGTAGAAATCTACCTACCAGATATTGTATTATATGAAGGTAATGTGGTGTAGTTATTTATCTTACAAATATTATTTGAAATTTCGAAATTTCGTCTATAAACTTTGATTTTTCTGTGAAAAAATGTTGTTTTTGTAATGTTGAATCGTCTCTATAATTTTACGGTTCTCTTGAATTTAGTGAGCATTCGTTTTTGTGTTTGAATGTGTAGTTGATCTTTTTGTGTGTTAAATTTCAAGTTTTTGCACAGTTTAGAGCGTTTTTTTATATTCTTGAGTAGACTCACCTTTTCGTGCTTAATTATGTACGGTGCGGAAACTAAAGAAAATAAGCCTTCTTAAAATGAATAGCTCCATTTCATTATTTAATTTGTTAACAGATTACTTAAATTATCAATCCCCATGACAAAAGGTACTGGACCATTGAATGACGTTTGTTTGGTTTTGTCAACAATTCAATAAATTTAAATATTTGTAGGTGAGTCCACTTTTTATTTTCAAATTTAAAATTAGAATGGCATCACCACCTTATCGGGTCAAAGACATTAAATATACAAAGAATATATTTTAAAAATAAAAATATAAAGGTAAGTGCAGAGGAAAATCATTCACCCTAATTCCAAAGTAGAGCTGTTTCTAATATTACCCAAATTGAGGAAAAAATTTCATACCATAAAAATTAAGTAAAAAAAAATTTTAATTTTATTTTTTAGTAAAGAAAAATTTCAAATTAATTTTATTCTATAGCCAGTTAGTTCCATTTAACCTTTTTTTTTATTCTAGAATGAATTATAAACGAAACTAAGTTTCATAACATAATTACATATTTTGATTAAAAACCTTTAAAAATAAAATTATTGAAATCCAAAATTATTATCATACATACATATTCATTACTTCATTTGATACAGCATTTGCAATACAAAAACTTCTCTGTATGAAATAAAAATGTAACTATAAATATACATGTGCAAAAATGTAACAATAAATATACATTATTGATATACATGTGCTCATAGTTAACAATATTCATATTAAACAAAAATTTTATAGCTATATTTATTTTGCTAATTGAAAAATTGAAAAAGAATAAAATATATCACATACAACTTCTTTAATGAAGTAAAAATAAAATAAAAAAAATTTGTTTGTACAGTTTGTATGCAATATACATACACAGTAAATAATTCATAAATGTCTTAAACACATCGAAAGCGAACAGTGAGTAAGTATAAGTCATTGTTATTTCAATTCAATATGTATTCCTCCTTCTATCGAAAAATATACACACAATCAAGAAAATCGAAAAATATACACACAATCAAGAAAAAAATTATATATGTATTGTATATGATGAATGCAATCATAAATTTTCTGTATATCAAATGAATTGATTTACATTTTTGTATAACAAATTTTTGGAATTAGTATATCAGTTTTTGATCTTTGCTTTTTTAATCATCATCATCATCTGTTGGTTATACAGCTCGGGTGAGCCTTAACCTCGGCCACAACTTTCCTCCATTCTGCTCTATCTTGTGCAACTGTCCTCCATCTGTTAACTCCAATCTTTCGACAGTTACCCTCGATTTCGTCCAGCCATCGTGATCTTGGTCTACCTCTTGTTCTTGTATTGTACGGTACTGTGTCTAATATTCTTTTTGGCATCCTTTGGTCATTCATCCTCACCACATGACCTGCCCATCTTAGTCTTTGCGCCTTAATAAACTTCGCCATCTTCATATATTTGGTCTTAGCCTCGTTAATTTTTAATCCTACAGTAGCAGCTTCTTTTTCTAGAGTCAGAAATATTTCTTTTAATTCGTCAAAGGATGTTGCTACAATAGCAATATCGTCAGCTTTGCTTTCTTAATAGAAATCGAAAAATTTCTAATTTTTAATTTTTGTGTATCTTTGTATATTTAATGTCTATGGCAAAGTGGTATACTGAAAGGAGGGTTGTGTGGTATACTATTCCATTTTAGCCTATATTCATAATATTAATATTTAAATTTTATTAAATTTCAGATATATCTATTAAAAATTTAAAAAAAAAAAGGAATTAAACTAAGAAAATGGGACACAAGTTATGTCTGTAGCAATAATGGAATAGAAGTGCACCATCTTACAACATATGACAAGAAGTGATAAGACTGTTATTCAGAGAAAAGTGTAGTATTTGTTTGCAAGTCATTTAGTAAACACTTATGAAATTAATCTACTATGTATAACTATAATATTCCATCAATTTAATAGACTTAGAATTTTTCGTATTATGAGATATGAAGTATATTCTGTATATATGAAGTTATTTGGATTCAATGGCTGTATGATTCTCTAAGTTTTTAGCAAGTTTAGTATGTCTAAATATAATATGTAGATAATTGAGGTAATTAAATTTTTGAACAATAAAATATTAGTTAAATAATTTTTAAATATAAGTAAGCAATTTGCTTAGTTCTGATAAGGTGGAATGGTATACCATAATGCCCAGTTTCACAATTACCACATTGCCAGCCAATTTTTTTAACCGGTTAATTCTAAAAACAAGCTCTGCAGAGCACATTAGTCTAACGTGCATATCGTCGAAGTTGTGATTTCTTTAAATTAGTTTAAATTATTTCTCTAACATTTTTCTCTCAGTTTTTGGCTTTTTCTCGTTAAAACTTTGCTAAAAATTTGATATTTTAGCAAATTTTGATATTAAAAATGTTTTTTTATCATTATCAATATTTAAAATGATATTTATTGTGTATAAATTATTTTTATTGGATGAGAAATATTTTCTGTTCTTTCGAAAAGATATTCTTTTGACAGGTCCCATTTCTCATTCAATTGACACTCCCAAATATGTTATTCCCTCATCTTTCTTTAGTTTTATTTGATCTGCAATCAGAATTGTTTTGGATATCAATGTCTTGGTTACAATCATGTAAACAGTTGTTTTTTTACATTTAACTTTAGCCCACAATCTTTAACAGAATTCAACAGGCATTCATTATTTGCCCTATATAATATTGAGTACATTTTTAGTAAGTTAACAACCTAACTGGTATCGATACCAAATAGAAAACATTTATTTTTTAATTACAAAAATTTAATTAAAAAAAAAAAAAAATTTAATTGCACATATGTATGATGTATCTATATATGTACTTCCGCACATCTAATTACAATAAATAAATTCCAAAATTTAAATAAAATTTTATTATTATAATTTGAAACAGGATATTAAAATATTCGATTCAAATTATTTCCGGTGGTACTTAAATTTTCTGTTTTTTTTTTTCTAAATTACTACGAATTTTAATGGTGGGAATGTCAAATATGGTAAATTAAATCAGGATATTTTAATAGTTCCCGTAAAACAGTGCTGACATTGTTGCATATTGAATTTTAAATTTTTCCTTATCATGACATTTTATTCAATCGTCTGATAAATATTAATCGGAAGTTATAGATACATACATATATATATATATATATATATATATCGTATTCAATAACCGAAAACCAAAATATTTAAAAATTGAAGTTTATTAAGGATGAAATTGAAAAATTGAGTTTTATGAAGGATGAAATTCAAAAATTGATGTTTATTAGAAGTTGAATTACAAAATTCATCCTTCTAGAAAGTTTTAAATTGAGAAGATTGAATCTTATCTACTGATATATATTGCCAGAATGTAATGCTAAAATGAGTGGTCATGTAATGTTTAAAGATATAGAAAGTATAATGAATAAAAAAAAAAACTTGCTTTTTCCAAGGGTTACACAGTTTTGATAGCAACTTTAAATGGAGAAGATAAAAAGGAGAAAATAAATTATTTAGTTCAAGGTCCGTTAAAAAATGCTTTGACTTCAGGCAGGAGCAAATAATGTAAGATAAATTATTTGTACGAAAAAATCAAATATATGAACTCACCATGAATAAAAGCAAGGAGCGTAAACTTAAACTATGTGCTGATATTTTAAGCAGTTATCAGGATTGACCCAGATTTGGACCCCTATATCGCTCAATAAAATAAATAAATAAATAATATTGCAAGCTAAAGAAAAGCAAGTAAAAATGAATAAAGATGTAAGATATTTGATCTTGTATTTAACGACTATTCTACTGTCAATTCTATTCTATTAAAAATACTGAACGTGCTAACTGTTATGGATGAAATCCATAATACCACTATAAAAATAGAAAACGCTAATAAATCCACCGACAAACATTTTTTGTACAATAAGCGTTTTCGGTCAATCAAAGTATTATTTTTTTACTTTTTGAAAATTCCAAATAAAAATTCAAAGGCAATTCCGAAATAATAAAACTCTTATTTCAAAAGCAAAATCCCACTTTGTGTTTTTATAAAATAAATTCTCACAGAAAATAATTGATGCAACGTACAAAACGCTGCATCAACAAAATTAGAAAAAGCTTTTTAAAACTGTACAAAGAATAAAGAAAAAATAGAAAACCATTATAACAAATTAAATTATTATTAATTTATATACCCACGGGAGAGGTCCTACGATTTAATCCAATTATAAAACAGGTTGCAACTTACCTGGAACAAAAAGAATTAAAAGTTAAAATTTAGAACAAAAAAGTTGAAACTAATTAAATATTAAAAATCTATAAAGTTAAAATAAATTATATAATTAAAAGCTTATAAAGTTCATATAAACTAAAAGCTAAAAAAAAAGAATATTATAAAGTAAAGAACATTAAAAAGAATAATTTAAATGTTAACAATTTATAAAACAAGAAAATAAATTAACTGTGAAAAAACCAGAGTTGTTAAGTTACAACTTAAATAAATAAAGAAAAGAATAAAATTATAAAGTATATTGTTTGTTTTATTTCATATTTCATATTTTTAACTAACTAATGATCAGTTAGAAAATTGCTAACCACTTTGATTTCAAAATTAATTTTAAAAACCATCGTTTAAAAGTAGATTTTACTTTAAAGCAAAAACTACATCTTACATCTCATAAATATGTGTTCCTAACTCTTAATTTGTAAATTTCTACAGTAACAATGACATAGCAAAATAAAAATTATCAAATAATAGTTAGTACCTATACACACCCAAAACCCAACATGAAAAACCAGTTAAATTCACAAATCAAATATGCCAAGCTTAATCAGCTCTTGAATGAACCGAACAGAATTGAACAAAGCAAGTGCATGTAGAAAAACTTGGAGTGAACACGCGAATTCGCTTACCCAAAATCGAGTACGGCGAAGACAGTTTATTGATGCCCTATGCACCCACGGAGAGCGACATGATCAATGAAAAAATTAATGGTGCATAGTTCGTGGTAATAATGTATTAGCAAAGATAATTTACAAATAGATATGGCAACTTATGGAAAGTTTTGTGCTAAAGGTTTTGTTTTACAATTCCCTAATACGGGGTTAATATCATCGTACATTCACACACTAAATAAAAATCAACGTTTGAAATTTTAGAAAAAAGAGAATAAACAAAAAAAAAATTTGCAATTCTCTTTTTTATATTAAGAGATATAAACAAAAAAAAATAAAATGAAAAAAAAAACGTAAACAACTATGTAGGATAGGAATATAAACACCTAAAATCACAAGAAAAAGAACTCTGTGTTTAATTTTTCATCATATAAAGAAGTTGTTATTACAAATGAAATATAATGTGATATATATTTTATTCTTTTTCAATTTTCAGGCAGGTCAAAATATAACAAAATGATGTTTAATATGAATATTGTAAACTATGAGCACATATAGGTATATTAATAAATATTTATAGCTATATAATATCAGAAATTATATATATAATAATAATTGTTTGTTATTTTAAATGCTGTATGAAATTATGATTGAATAGTATGGATAATAGTTTTGGATTTCAATTTTATTTTTTTAAAGGTTTTCAATCAAAATATTTATGATATGAAACTTCGTTTCGTTTATAATACATTCTAGAATAAAAACATCTGCTCACATAGTTTACTGGTTTATAATATTCATATTAAACATCATTTTAGCTATATTTTGACCTGCCTGAAAATTTAAAAGGAATAAAATATATACCACATATACATTTTATTCACATAAACAACTTCTTTATATGAAGTAAAAATAAAATACAGTTTTTTTCGTTTTAAAAATAATTTAAGAACTTATATCTGTATACCTATACATATTAGTTTATTTACCATTAAGTTATGTTAAGTTTTTGTAATTTTGAAATTGAATAAAAAAAAAAAGTCATAAATCATAAAATCAATTCAAAAAAATGTTGAGGAATAAACTATATATTTCATATAGGTACATAACAACATTAATTAAATAATAATGAAACATAACAATTCATTTTATATAAAAATAAAAAAAACATTTGAATTTCAATTTAAATTTTCGCTATCTTAAAAATATTTTTGAACGATTAAGATATCCACAACTACGATTGATTGGGTAGTTCATAATACGATAGAATATCGTTTGTATAGAAAACATAAATCAAAAAAAATCTCTTACGATATACGATAAAGATATACGATAGAATCCGATAATCAACTTTGATAATACCAAGACATTATTTTTCCGATAAACCATCGCGAATCTTAAAATAGGCAGCGTTGATACTAGTTTTGTATGGTATGCTTAACACTTGTTTTCTTTCAAAACACTTAACACCTTCTCTTGAAAAATACTCAATTTTCAATTATCGTGTTTTGTAAAAATGCTCCTCAATTGGTATTGAATAGCCAGTCAATAGGTTGAAAATCGAAGTAAATAATAAGTTTTGTAATTATTCTTGTATGCATAATAAAAAATAACTAAACAACTATTTATTGAATAATATTGAGCCTGAAACGCTCAACAACTTATATATTTAAATACATACCATTAATTAAAAAAATAAGCACAAAACCGAATAACATATCATCGACTTATTGATAGTTTGTTCCATATGCCAAAATGTAATTTTAGAGAAAATTGAAGTTGAAGTTTGAAATGTAATAGAAAAAACACCCAACGATAGAATTCGTTTAAAGTTGTAGAATATTTAGTTTTTATTTCCTAGGTTGAATTTCCATTATAAGATCTAAAAAAACATGTCACAAAAAAAGTTATGTTGAAATTTAAGATAAGTAAAAATTTTCAGTTTGTTCAATCCACTTTTTTGAATTGATTTGCACGTGGAACAAAAAAATTAAACTTAAAAAATTAAACTTGAGCTTAATCTAATTTTGTTGCAGGTACACTATAATTTTTGAAATCAGTTTTTCTCATTTGCAGAATTCTAAGTTGTATATTTCTAATACTAAATAATCTAAGTAATATAATAAAGTTTAAGGGACTGCTAAATAGTTTATTTTTGAAAAACCAGCCCAATGCAGAATGAACACAATCAAGCTCTTCAATGTTAAGGTGCCCGGCTCAGAAATTTTTTGAGATATTGATTCTAACATTATGTTATTTGAATGCAAAAATATTTTTAGTTCTGTGTTGTTGATTTTATTTTTGTTTTGGGACACACACGAATCACTCCAAAGTATTTTAAAATTTAAAACAAAAAAAAAATAAGATTTAAAATTTTAACTAAAGCGTTAGCGATATCATTACCGGAAAGACGAAGTGAAGGAATTTCCTTTCCGTAAGCCTTTAACTCTTTCTAAATCGTAGCATAAAATACAATGTGTATTATATCCTACCTATCAATCAATGGCACGTTCAGCTTTACAAGCATATTTTTTTTATTTTAATGATTATCATAAACTAGCTTTTATTCTTCTGAAGGTTGTTCATTTCATGTAAATGTGAAGCAAACTGAGAAAACTTGAAATGTCACCGGGTTATATACTATACTCCGAATTTATTCCATTATATTAGCTACATATATGGAACAAAGTTGCACAAGCAAATCGATATTTTATTTTGTAACATGTATATTACCTTAAATAATAAAAATTTATTTATTTATGCACGTGGAACCCACTTGTTTTAACGAGTTAGAAAATATCTTTATTCCACATCAGTTTGAATTCAGTTATATCAAAACAAATAACCACATTATTGTAACTATTTGCTCCACGTTCATTGTCATATGTTTTGGAACAAATAAGCACGTGTACAAACATTTTTTTACGGAAATACATGTAAATACTGGGCCATATACAACTTTTTGGCACATGTAACAAACTAGCACAAGTAAATTACTAAAAAACTGGGTATGAAACAAATGAACAAGTAATTTGTTATTAGCTAAAAGAGATAGAGTAAAACGGGTTAAAGATTCTGAAAGATCACATTAAAAAACCATGGAAAGCACCCCTAAGTAAAAAAAAGACAACAGTGACGTGTGGAACAAACTAGCAATAACTCGACGATATTTTAATTCATATGTTCATATGAGGCTATTCATTGTACGCATTAATAATGTCTTTCTTTCCCAATTTTAATAAAAAATATATTTTTTTATTTTGTTTTTAATTTTTTTTTTGCTTTATTTAATAAACTAAATGCTAATAAAAAAAATACTGAAGAAAAACACTTTCCCTTGAGATTTTAAATGAATTTTTATTCATAATTTGAAAATTCTTAGAAATTATATTTCACTTTCAATGTTTTCAATGTTTGGAGGATTCAAAATACATTTTTTTCATATATTAAGTTATACGAGTGCTTCTTAAAAAAACAAAAAATTATTTATTCTGAATATTTTCAAGTTTCAAAATATACAAAAATCTTAACTTTTACAACGAAATAAAAAAACAAAAAAATATGTGAAAGCTAAAATCCTCAAAAGTGAAGTTGAAAATAAAATTAAATTAAAAAGGAAAAAATAAAAACTGTTGCTCATCAATTATCTGTTTATGATTCCCAATTTTAATTTAAAAATAATTTTTTTTTTATTTTGAACCGTTTTTTTTTCATTTGTTGAATATTAAAGAAAATAAATAACTTTTTTAGATTTTAAATAATTTTTGTTAAAAATATATTTTAAATGTTAAAACTTAGCATTGTAATTTCTTTATTAGCGTTAATCGTCGTACATTTACTATTTTATTGAAATCTAATATACCGTTAATAATTTTCAAATCTACCGTTAGGTATTTTGTGTCATCCTATTAAATCTAAAGAATTTATTTCTACTCTGGCTAATCAGCTTGTCTACCAATCATAAAAATTTTAATTAGATTTACAATTTTCATAAAACTAGTTTTACAAAAAGGCAATCTCACGATAATAGTATAACTTCTGAGACGCTAGAGAATTTTTTTATTAAAATTGTTCACCTTTCAATGAATTTATAGGAAGTTTTCAATTTTTTTTGAGGTTTTTTGAATGAAGTTATGTAAAATATCGCATCGGTTTACCGGTGACATGATAACTTTAAAAAAACCTTAATATCACTCTATACAATTCTGATCAGATATTTGGAAAGTTTTTAATCGAGTATGGCACTTAGCTTTAATACCCAAATGCCATGCTTTAAAATAAGGCCCTGCATTTTTGGCATACTGGTATTCCGAAAGTATGTTTTGGGTTGGGTTCGAAATAACAAAGCTAAAATCCCAAAATCAAAATCTCAATCCCAAAAAAAAATTTCTGTGGTTCTGTGAATCATTGAATCAATCGGCTGTACGAGACTCACTAAAACCAAAAACGAACACATAATTTGGGGATTTCGAATTTTAATCTAGATAACTACTTTTTCTAGAAATAAAAAATAATTAAGGTAAGTATTCTAGAAAACGGGATATATCCATTTTTGCATCCAACAGCGCCTATTCATAAAATTAATAAGATAAATATTCTGGTAAAAGGGGCCAATGCTGATTTTTGACTTCAACTCTAAAATGCTTCCAATTCAAAATCTCACATACACATATTCTGTAAAAGGCGTATAACTCTGATTTTGAAGACAACTCTAAAATGATCCTCATTTATTGGAACCCTATTTTTGTCGACGGTATGTAGTTAAACGCATACAGCACAGTTTTGGTAAAAAATATAAAAAGAAGAATTATTTTGAAATAAGTTTTTAATTTTTAAAGGCATAAAAGTAATTAATAGTTCCTTAGGATTTTTCTTTTTGGAATTTTGTAATTTGGAATTTTTTTTTTCGGGATTTTGTGTCATTGCGATTTTTTTTTTTGGTATATACGTGTACTCCCGATCTTTCCTATCACCAAATACCTTTTTTGAATTCTTATCAACGATTTACTTAAAACAACCTTCAATCCAATTCACAGATCACAGCAGATTTTAGTACTTTATGGATTTTTTCGTAAATCAAATGCTACAGTTGCCAAAGTTGGTAACAGAAGAAATAATTAATATGATTGACCAGTGGCCTCAGCAGCCGAATGGTAAAGCACTCGTTGTGACAGTACCCACAGTACAACCACATCTAATATAATATAATAATTATAAACTAATAAAAATAATATAATATACAATATACAAAATATGTATATACCAAATAATTAGTATATAAAGGACCATATCCCAAAACGGAAAAAGACATGCATTTGGACTGTATAGATTTATCTGTAGATCCCTGCATTGTTATATAAATAAATAAATATTATTCACTACTATGATCACTGATTTGATCACGATTTTTGATTCTGAATTTCAACACGAGGTCTTATTCAACTGACACAAATCTTCAATGCGGTCGTAAGGCTCAAATTTTTCCCGAACCAATGGAAGATTTCGCAAATCCTAATGATATTAAAACCAGGCAAAATATCTGAAGACGTCAAATCATATCGGCCAATCAGTATTCTTCCAGTGTTATCTAAGGTGATGGAAAAACTAATCCTACGACGACTTCAACCAATAGTTGAGCAAAAAAAATTAATCCCGGCACAAAAATTTGGCACAAAGGAATTCTCTACAAATTAAAACAAAATTTGCTCAATGTCACTACTATGAATTGCTAAAAAGCTATGTAGAAAATTGCTATTATTTTGTCAAATAAAATGAATATTTTACCAGCCTCAAAGAAATTCCTTCGGGAATTTCACAAGGTAGCGTTCTAGGTCCAGTGCTTTTCTTACTAGACACGGCCGATTTACCGCAAATATCAAACACAATGATAGTTACATTTGCCGATAATATCGCCATACTTGCATCTCACAAGGATAAAAATGTGGCTTCTGGGCTCCTGCAAGAGAGCTTAAGCAATATCGAATTATGGTTGAACAAATGGCAAGATTAAAACCAATGAAGCTAAGCCTAATCACGTTACGTTCATATTAAGGAGGGATACATGTCCTACAGTATTTTTAAATAGTAATGCTGTTCCTCAAACAGAAAGTGTCAAGACGTATCTCGGAATGCATTTGGATCGCCGTCTGATCTGGAAAAAGCACATTTACACAAAAAGAATCCAACTAAGCACAAATTTCAGAAAATTATATTGGCACGTCGGTAGAAGGTCTCAAATGACACTGGAAAACAAATTGCTGATATATAGGATGATACTCCAACCAATATGGACTTATGCTATACATACAACTATTTATTTCAAGCATTTTTCTAGGATTCGAACCTCATCTTTCTTTCCAAGTAGATGTTACTTTACAAAACCACGTATTGTATAAATAAATACAGATTTCCACCGCCTCGCTAAAAATGAGGCTAAAAAGGAATGTTTTAGTTCTATCACAAAGGACTTAATTGGTCTAAGTGTGTCGGCGTACTGTCGGTAGACACTACTACCTACCATAAATATTTTAAGTATGTGCGAATCAGATAATCAGGGAAACTAGATTCAAAGTCAGAATGATGACATGGTTTATCACAGGTCATGATCCATTTAACCAGCATCTCTTCAAGAATGATAGATCGACCGCAGACAGATGCAGATTCTGCTTATATTCTATTTGATTGCGACGGTAGAGCTCGCAAAATAATACAGACACTTCCAGGGATACAAATCGCCTGATTCTGAAATTGACATCAAAGCAATAATAGCGTTTATCAAGGACATAGACCTGCAATTCTGAATTGGACGGGGAAGTACAATAGATCATAAGAGGTCGCGGTTACTTAGAACTCTCCAATTTACAAAAAAAAAAGTATATGCGTGAATCACAATCACAACAAAAAAAAAATATTTGGAATGATTATAGTTTTGATATTCGGGAGAAGAGGTGCCAAGGGTTGTGGACTATCTAAGTCCTTTTGAACTCCTTCAAATCTATAAATCATTTAACGCTTCTCGACCAGCCTAAGGCTATCTTAATCGCGTTCAGAGTCGGGCTTTTCGTCTCATCGACGACCAAAATATGATTTCAACCTTAATTTCTCTTGGACATCGATGTATACATATTGTATACATCATTTTCCAGATTTGGTTTAATTTTGTTTATATTTTCTAGATATGAGAAACATGAGCGAAAACACAACCCTTATTCCGTTATTTGTCCTAAATTGAAATTGTCAACTCACAGCAAATAGATCAATTGATAGCAAATTGGAATTCATAACTCCAAGTCAGTTTCTAAATTTATTTTTATATATTTGCAAAACAACTTACAACTAACAATTTGAGTTAATGATTGTAATTATACCTCAATATCCGTCCGCAAAATTAGACTTATTTTAAAAATAATTATTGCAAATTTTCTTGATTTTAAAATCAAAAATATTTACTATTTCTCTACTAATGTATTCATTCCTATATCGATTATTAAATTTTCCATTTTAAAATTAAAATATCTAAGAATGATTTTCGTCATAAAAATACGCATAATAATTTATGCAAATTTTTCTAATAAATTTAAAAATAATAAAAATAGTTTTAAAAAACCTTTGTATAAAAACTTTTTCAAAACTAAATGCAAATATTAATAATATAAGGTCAAATAATTATTATTAATTTTATTGTATAACAAAAATTTAAATTTAAAATCCATACACCTACAAATTATTACTACAATACATGCATATTACTAGTCTAATCTTACACATATACATACATAGATTGTACATTGTATTTATTATAATTTTACTTAAAGAAAAAACAAAAAAAAAAAAAAACAGAAAACACTGAAAAAACTCTTAACCGGAAAAATCTTGTAACAAATAGAAAATATTATTCAAGAAATATGGCAACAATTTTTCAACAAAAAGACATGAGACTGGGGTCATTAAAAAAAAAAGCTTTCTTTTTTCTTCTTTTTATTATTCTTATTGCATAGCTCCTTAAATGAATACTGAATAGGTGGAATTAAAAATCATAAATAATTTTTTATTCATATATATATATATATATTATATACATATACATACAGATATATAAAAAGTAAATTACTTCCGGTATTTAAAAAAAAAAAAAAAAACAGTGAAATATATGTGAATGTATGTTAGTTAGTATATAACCCATAAATTCATAACGTTGTTCATAATGATATTCACTACAATAATACCGAATGATTCAATTCAGTTGAGAAAACCCAGTTTTATAAGGATAAATCTGTAACCAGCTGGACCTAATTAATTTCCATGACATATGATTCTTTAAAATATTTTATATTAATTGATTAACTGCTTATAGATTTACCCAAAGAAGTGAAGTAGGTTTTATAAATAAATCTTACGACCTTCGAAATAAAAAAAAACTAATTCTGTTAAAAATACAGGTTGATTAGTACATAGTTTATTCTTAGTTTGACATGAGTCTTTTCCAGGCTAAAGCAGTGGAAGAGACTATATTCGATATCTTATCTTAGCCATCATTAGGAGCCAATCGTCATTCATGTTTCAACTCAATCGGAGCGTAGAAATCTAGTAAAAATTTAATCCAATACTATTATAATAACTGGTTGAATTTTGATGATAGTTTCGAAAAACCAGCTGAGCCTGGTTTTTACTAAATCTTACACAAAAAATAATTGAAGATGCTGGTGTGAGAGATTTAAGCATATAAATAATAGTAAGAAAGAGGTGCTATTTTAAATGTCAAAATGTTATTATTTGAATTATTCAAAAATTTTAGCAATAATACAAAGCTTCATGGGTCGTATATTTATATTCTTTTATTAAGAATTTGACAAATTGGTAAAAAACAAACTTCCGTGTATGATTTTTACTAAATTTTATACAAAAAAATTGTTGATGAGTTTCTAGGGAAATCCTGAACAATATATTTTCTACTAAGAGCTTAAAATGTCCTTTTTATATTATAAACAATCTTAGCAATAATTCCGAAGCTCAATGGGTCTGATTTTTTTATATAAATTTTATCGAATTGTGCTTAAAGAAAATACAAAGCTTATATTGAACTTTAGGTCGTTTCTTATTAACGCATTTCATATTAAAGACTTAAAATATAACTTCTAAAATTGCTTATTAAAAAATTCAATTGCATATCATATCAGTGTATGTATCTGGCATGTATCTTCCATGCCATTTAGAGCTATTATTAACTCAAAATACAAGTTACAAAATAATTTTTAAATCAACATCCATATTTTGAGTATAAAATATTTCACTTAGGCCCAGAATGATGAAAAACTAATACAAAAATATTTTTGTTTTAATTTTAAATTTAATGAAAATAACAAAATATCACGGTTAATTTTTGAAACATGACAGTTTTCTTAAATTTTAAATCTTCTCTAAAAACGGCTTATTTTCTATAACTCTCCAAGTTAGAGAATCCTGAAGTATTTATTTATATAAAATTAGCAGAAAATTGGGCATGTAAACTACTCAGAACTATTAACAAAATTTTTATTAATATAAAATAAATATTTTAAGAGTTTTTATAAAAAGGACATTTTAAGGATCGCTTTTAAATCAACCTTAGTGATTTGATATATAAATGTTATGAATTCTAAGTTATTGATCCTAAGGTATGTAAAATTATTTAAAATCGAATCCGGTAGTTTTCCAAAACTATTAGCAAAATTCTGATTAATATAAAAAGGATATTTTAAGGTGTTCATTAAATGCAGTATTAAAGTATTAAATTGTTGTTTTTTTTTTAAATAAACCCTTACCTTAAAATTGTTAATCGAACTAATATCTGAAAAATTATAACATTGATCTTCGTTTCGTCAAATTAAATTTAAATTTAAACCAAAAAATTCAGGTGAAAGTCAGGAGAAACTTATAATATTATTACATTAATTTTTAGAACGAACTCGATTACTAAAGTATAGAGTATTCGGTTTAATCGACCTTCATAAGTCAATTTTGATTTTTAACAGATTTACTAGTTATTTTATAAAATACTTTTTCCATTGGGAGTTTATAAAATAGCTCCAATATAGTACTTTTAAAAGAAGAGACCCAACCCCGACCCCTTGGTTGTGAGCCCCGCACCCATTCCCTACATAATAAACAGAACTGTCAATCTATTCGAAGACCAATCGCGTAGCTATGATAAGCTTACAGATTCGAGATCTAATAGTTTAGTATAGTTTTTACCAGGCTAAGGCAATCGCAAAGACAAAATTTGATATACGGGCCCACAAGTCCGATCTTATAATAATTTATATTATATTTACCAGACATTTGTCATATTTGTTGATCAAATAGTGATCTAGAATCTAGAAATGTATATACCAGTCCTTTTTAAAATCAAAATAAATTAAATAAACAACAAAAATAGATCCAATTAAAACAAAATTTTAAGAAAAAAATTATGCTAACCGGTCTTGGTCGATTTTACGCAGGCTTTGATAAAATCTGGCATGATGAACTGATTAAAATTAAAATTAAAACTACGCTACTGCATTTCATCAAATAATCAAATCGTGTCAAAAACTGATAGACGGTTCAAAATAAAATACAATGGCTTAGAACAGAAGAACAAGTTGTCAAAGCTGGTGTATCGCAAGATAGCGTATTTGAACCACTTTTATGTATAATCTATAGCACCAATCTTTACCTGATCCAGTTCAGGCAAATGTTGATATTAACATTTACAGATCATTAATCATTGAGTATATAAGTTCCCAAATAGTTGGGTTATGAGTATATAAGTTCACACATAAATGTGTAAACAATTGGGAAAACAAAATAAATGAAAATAAAAGTGTTCGAGTGTTCAATTTTTATTCTAACAAAAAGAGAAGTAAAAGACAGTAAAATTAAACAGATACACTATCATACAAGCAAAAGAAGTAAAATACATCGGAGTTGATCTATGTAGAAAACTTAATTGGAAAAGGCCTATGTTGAAAACTAAACGAGTACAAATGAAATTAAAACTACATAACATGTTAACTACAGTCAAATTAACAAAATATCTACCCTCCAAATTTATTATTAAATACTTTCATTATACAATACAATCTTAAAACTGGTCATATGGCTTTCAACTATGGAAAAGCATTTCTAAAAATAATTTCGAAATTAAACAAAAATTACAAAAATGTTTAGAATAATTACCTTCAAGTTTCTTGGTTCGTAAAAAATCGCAAAATACACAAGGATCTGAATATACTTTTGAGCGGAGATGAACTAAAACTACTAACAAGGAATTGTGCTAGCCGATTTTTAAATAATCCTAATCATTTAGAATGGAATCTTCCCTTAATATATACCTGTACCTATCATACCCTCAACTAGTAACCAGAAGTCCCTTAGCATTATAGATGTGGATGATGTAAGATATGTCTATAATCACTGACTTATATGTCATAAATTTATTTTGTCGGATTTGGTTTCCGACAAATTTTTTTTTATATTAGATCAAAATAATACGATGAGTACTCTAACTGCATTCGAAAAATTTTAGCCATATAAAGATGAAGGTAAAAAAGAGAAGAATATAAAAGAATTAGAATAGAATAGAAAAGTTAGTACAAAAATGTACGGCCAGAAAATACTTCTAAGTTATTATGTTTGTGGGAATACAAACGATGGTAAGGTGTTCCATTTGTATTTGAAAGAATTTGTATATTTCACAGTTCTGGTTCGAAGAGGCTCTACTACAAATTTCTGAACGTGCGCTGCCCTACGAGTATTACGCTGGAATGGCTGTATTTTGGGTATAATGCTTTTAATCTCGTCAGAGTAATTACCAAACAGATATTTATAAAACAGAGTGGCTGCTTCTATATTACAGCGATTACTTAATGATGTTAGATGTTATGTAACATCTCCATCATTGATAATTTTGATGGTTAGATTTTGTACCCTATCTAGGTGTTGTAAACTGGTACTAGGCTCACCTCAACAAATATTCTAGTTATATTCTAGTCCAGGCCGAATATATGCCTTATAAATTAATAGGAGGTTGGAAGATGTCAAATATTTTCTACTTCTACTTAAGAATTCTAAACATTTCGTTGCATCCTTCGCGACAGAAAAAATGTAATGGTGCCATGAAAGTTTGCTGTTTATTTTCATTTCAATAATTCTTAGTTTCAAAGTTTTCGATATATTTACATTTCCGAATAGAATATTTGGTATTGATGGGATTTGCTTGGATATGAGGCAAATCTGGGTTTTTGAAGCATTAAATTTTACCCTATTTACACTTCCCCACTCATGTATTTTTTGAAAGAGCTGTTTAAATATGTTATTTCGTCCTCTGTAAACTGAAGTCTGGGTCACATTAACAGCTTTTCAAATAAATACAATGAATCAAAGGTACTATCATCAGCAAAGCTGTTGGTTTGATCATCAGCCGTTGGGTACTATCATCATCAAAATTTGGTTTGAATTCATAAATAGAAAATGATTTCCCACGTAACAATTTTATTGCTATAAGACTCTTGCGCACTCTTATAACACTATTATAAACACTCTTATAACAATATTAGTGTTAATTTGAGTGCTCCCCAATTGCTGCGAAAGGTTATAAATACGTTATAGAACTAAAATGGAGAATCCTATGAGGCACCGGAGCAAGTGGTGTAATATTGTTATAGGATTAGTATACATGTATTAGTGTATATGTTTTTATTTTGAAATGAAATTCATTTGAAATAATTTATGTTATGCGAGAGTGAGAAAGGTATTATTTTTTATTTTCAAATAATAATTTTATGGAGTTTATATTTATTTTATGGAGTTTATTATATATATATAAAGGGAGATAGTTATTAATTACATATTTTTATATTTGTGTGTAAATGATAAATAATATAAAAACGTCTTACTAATAAATAATACTTTGCGATTAAGAATAATTGTATTGATATTTATAATTATTGTGATCAAAATGCAAAATTTGGCTGGGATTGAAATTTCATTGACATTTATTATAAACATAATTCGAAAAAATACATTGCCCTACAAAAATAACCAATTTATAAAAATAAATAAAAGAAAATATATTTTTAAATTGCATCTTTAAAATTTTTAATAATGTATGTTAATTAATGCATAACATCAAATTTGTAAAATAAAGCTTTTCAGTTTTTGTTTATTTAAAAAAAATTTACCATGTTTGTAGAAAATAATGGCCGTTGCAAAATATTTATCTAAAAGTAATATTATAGGAATACACCACTACACCACTACCACTACAAAATAATAACACTACTACTGCTATTCCAGCAATTCTATTCTTATAACAACACTTTAACTCTTAATATAGAATTACGCACTTCTAGATTTATAAAAACATTGCTGTATCACTTGCGAATTATCCCATTATAACAACTCCGGCAATTGCTACAAGAACATTCTTATAGCAATATTAATCACATTATTCCCATAAAAACATCATTATAACACCTTTAGTGCTTATCGGGAGTCATATAGAAGTCTTGTAGCACTAATTTTGTTTTTATAACAATAAAATGTTACGTGGGTTATAAATATTATAAATAATGTTGGGGAAATAAATAAAAAACTGAGCCTTGGAGAACCCCAACATTGATAGTGAATTTTTGATTGATTAAGCTTATATACACTAAACCAAGTCCTTGCTAAACTAAAGATTAAATAAATGAAATATTTAAATATTAAAAAAAAAAAAACTTAAATTGAAACACTCTGTAATTATATGAATTTTTGACATGTTTACAATCGTAAGGAAACTATATACTTATTGTGCTAAAAAATTTATTGTGCAACATATTTTCTCTTTATTCATATTTTAGTACCTTAGAAAATTTTCCTTTTTTTCTCTTTTTGTTTTTTGTTTTTTTGTTTACAATTAAAAACAACAAAATCCATTAAATATACTCCCATTGTAGAAATTTATGGATGCAACTTGTGCATAAATAAATATACTATTAAATAATAAATATGTACAAAGGTTTCAATGGAGTAGGTATATAATATATATATATGTACATTGTACATGTAGATTATATATTATTCTACCACCATGTATAGTTTATTATGAAAAGAAAGCAAAATTTTAATATTTACGGTAATAATGAGGTGCAATTTTTTTTCTTCTCTTTATTCTTTTATTATTATTGTTTTTTTTTTGTTTTTTATTTTTGGATAAAATTTAGTTTAATTATTAAATAATTGCTGCAAGGAAAAGGCCAAGTGCATTTAACTATTCTGTGAATTTATTTCGTTGTTAATAAAAAAAAAAAAAAAAAGTATACAAGTATAAAAAAAAAAAAACGTGTACACGTAAAAGTTTGAAATAAAAACTTTTTCAAAGATTGAAACTGTTGGAGAAAGTTTTTGTTATTTGGTTTTTTTATTTTTTTTTTTTTTTGCGAAAACATTTTTCAAGTATACCTACCCATTTTTTTACGGTATTTTCATGGTTTAATAATTTAAAGTTTTCTATACATGTTTTTAAAGATAAATAATGTTTCTTATTAAATAATTATTTAAATTGTAGCCAACATTTTTAAAATTTAATATACATGCATAAGGTACAGAGTGTTTCGAAAGTTGTTGGAATATATTTAAATCATATTTAATCTGTAAATTAAAAGGGTATGATACAATTATCTAAACCATTTCAAAACCGATTTTCATTATTATTTTTTTTTTAAATTATAGATATACGAATACGAAGTTTCATAACATAAATATTTTGATTGAAAACGTTTTAAAAAATAAAATTGAAATTCAAAATTAATATCCATACATATTGATAACTTCATACAGCATTTATACATATAATTATTAATATACATTCATTAGCTATATTTTGACCTGACTGAAAACTGAAGAAGAATAAAATATATATCACATACATTTTATTTACAATAACAACTTCTTTATTGCTTTAGTGATTGCTTTAATTGTGTGTACAGTTGTCTATACTTTTCAGAAGATGTTTGTTGCTTGGAATATATAGATATGTGATCATGTATAAATGTTTTCCAGTTGCCTCATAAGTACAATTTCCTGTATAGCTCAGGCCAGTCATACAGATTGAGCTCCAATGGCTCAACCAGCGGAATCATTTTGTTTGTGGATGGTGTTCTTTATGTAGGAAAATTATTCTTTAGAATGCTTGAATATATTTTATAAAGTGGATATTGTGAATCAAATTTTGCCCTGGCTATTAGTCTTGACGATAAACCATTCATTCTCTCCTCTATGGAGGGGAAGTTTATCTCTACTCTCAAAGCTTCTATTGCTGTATTTGGCAGTGCGCCCAGCGCAATCCTAGCCGCCTGGTTGTTAGTAACTTGTAGCTTTTGGATATTTCCTTGTACGTGAAGCTGTAAACACCTTGGAAAAATCCCTTCAAACGATAGACCATTGAGGCCGGATAAAACCGAAGCGATTCAGTTCTGCAGAAAGCACAATTGTCCCAAATACACAATATTCTATAAAAATATAGCCATAACCCCAGTAGAAAATATTAAAATCCTTGGCATTCTCTTCAGCCGAAAAGTATAATTCACATTTAAAAAATTTAGTTACACAAATCAAGCAATCCAATCACCTACTCAAGTACATCTGCAGGAAGAAGGTGGACCCACCAGTCGATGTTGCCATAAAAATATCCCAAAACAAAATCACCAGACTATGATAATAAATTAAAGCTAGCATTGGCTAGAGTCAGAATCCGGACTTTAGGTGAGGCTTTACCCAGTAATATTGGTTTTATCGCGGAAAACAAAATAGGAGTTGTATCACAGAATGGCTCTAGTACTGAGTCCCTGGGGAGAGTGAAGATGAGAGAATGACCCCCTATAACAACCAACAACAAGAATTAAATAACTAGGATCGTGGTATCAAAAAAGCACAATTAAGTGCTAATTGATTTTCCAGAAGTAACTGGAATGGCCACGTCTACCTACCTACCTATGATAATAAATTGAAGCAAAGAAATTAGTTATAATCGTTTTGTTTTTGTGACGATGGGAAATTCTATATAGACGCGGCCTTCTCAAATATATTATACTCCCTTGTTTGATAATTTAATATTGCGAATGTTTATGTTCGTGACGAGGCCTAATATTGTGTAACGTCAATTTCTGAATCACGCATATGAAATATTTTTTTCAAACAATGGCAACGCATTAAAATATTAAGTGATAAGAGGATTCCTCTTCTTGTTAGTAGAATTTGCATTTGTGTGGGTTGGCCTTGCCATGCTTGCACATATGTTTATTGAATGGACCATGTCTTGTGATAAACAATGTCAGTCTTCCGACACTTAATCTTGCCTTTTTTTATTAAGAGAAATAGTAGAGAACTATCAAAGCTTGAACAAATGTTTATTGAATGGACTGGTTTTGTGACATGGACCGATTTTGTGACATTCGAGCTACTCTCATTACTAAGGCAAATAATATTTAAAAACAGAATAATAAAAGAATTATGAGCTGCACCAATTAATTATCAAAGGCAAACGAAGTATCAGTAGACAGTATAAACTGGACATAAGTTATTAACAATTAATCCAATTTTTTCTTCACTCTCTACTAAAATTACTAAAGAACACTCAAAATAAGTCAAAGTAATCTTTTAACTTCCAAACAAAGAAGAATTAATTTTCATATTTTATGTCAAAATCCTCATCATTAAATTTCATTCAACCCATCATCTACTTTAGATCTCAAAAATCACCTCTTTTAATAGTAATTAGCACACGAACAAAAAAAAAAACAAAAACAAATTTTAACATCAGTACTGTACTCATAATTTAATCAGTGTTATTCAAAATGTAATTTAAATAAATTTTTTTTCTTAATTAAAATTTTTTTGAAAAAATGTTCTTTTCGTTTTTTTTTTTACCACATTAAGTCAAGTTTTTTATTCCGCTTGGCATTAAAATATCAAAACATAGCTTAATTTCAGATTTATAAACAATTTATTTCAATAGCAAAAATTTTTTAGTCCTTCGGTCAAGGACCACGTTTTAGTATAAAAAAAATTATATATATATACATATACTATTTGTAATTATATATATTTTGTAGTAGAACACTTTAGAAAATGAATTCAGAATTTTTAAGCACTGCAATATCGTAAAATGTTCGCGTAAAAAAAAATACAAAAATTAATTTGAATATTCATTATTAGTTTTTTTTTTTTTTTTTTTTTTAATTTAAAATTAATCAAAATTCATAAATAAATGCGAACTTTTTTTTTATTAAATTAAACAATAATAAAAAAATAAGAGTGAATATTTTCTTATTTAAAATTCATATCAGGATTTTTACCGAAATCAATTTTAATGTATGTCCTTGTTTTATATTTAAGAAATATTATTATTATTTTTATTTATTTATTGTGTTTTTGTTGTTTTTTTTATTAAATTATATTAAAATGTTGGTTAATATAGACGTGGCAATCACGAATTGAAATAGCATTGGGAAATAAAATTTTACTAAGTTAGTTGGATTAGAACGACTGATATTAGTCAGGATAGAAATTAAGTACCTACATTGGGAAACATTAATGATTTCAAGACATGGAATGAAGCCTAGGCAAAGTAAATCTTAGATATGACCAAATCCTACACCTTCAACAGAGAGTTGATAAAAAAAATATTGTATAAGCCCAGCAGTCAGATCATACAGATGACATAGATTTCTCTAAACACGAAAATGCAAACAAAAGGATTATACAAAAATCTGCCATAGAAAATAATATTTGTCATTACCTAACATTCTTAAGGCTAAATTTGATTAGCAAAGATACTTTGAACTAAATCAATAATTTTCGTCCTTGTCCATCCAATAGTGAAATGCTCTAAAACCACAGTATCAGCCGTACGTACATATTAAAAAAACAATATTAAATACTATACATGTTGCTCTCAGAAAAAAAATACTGTAAACGCAGTTACTTTTATTTTCAGTAAGACAGTCAATGCATGTTCTGATATTAATTCACATCCATATTACATATTTTTCATTTCTGTATGTCATGAGTAAAAAAATGGACCATTGAATATAAGCATTATCTTGATTTGGTTACGTAAGTACTTAAGTTAAATATATCGTTGAAATCTATTTAGACGAGTTTTAAAATCAATATTGACTCTTAAATACTGTATTTGTTGTGTTTGAAATCTATTTAGACGAGTTTTAAAATTTATTTTGACTACAAAAAATTGTTGTTGTTATATTTCAAATCTATTTAGACGAGTTTTAAAATCAATGTTGATTCTTCAATTCCGTATAATTGTTGTGCTTGAAATCTATTTAGACTAGTTTTAAAATCAATATTGACTCTTAAATATTGCGTAATTGTTGTGGTTGACATTTATTTAGACGAATTTTAAAATTTATTTTAACTCCAAAAAATTATTTTTTTTATGATTCAAATCTATTTAGATGAAATTTTTGCCTCTCAATATTGTTATTGTTATACTTCAAATATATTTAGACTAGTTTTGAAATCAACGTTAATTCTTCAATATCGTATAGTTGTTGTGTTTGAGTTTTAACATTTATTTTGACTCCAAAAATTTGTTTATGTTATAACTCAAATCTATTTAGACGAGTCTTAAAATTAATTTTTACCTATCAATATTGCAATTGTTGTTATACTTCAAATCTATTTAAACGATTTTTAAAATTATTTTTGACCTCTTAATATTGTGGTTATTATACTTCAAATTCATTTAGACCAGTTTAAAAATTTAATTTGACCTTTCAATATTTTTGTTATTATACTTCAAATTCATTTAGACCAGTTTAAAAATTTAATTTGACCTTTCAATATTTTTGTTTTTATACTTCAAATTTATTTAGATGAGTTTTAAAATTATTTTTGACCTCTTAATATTGTGGTTATTATACTTCAAATCCATTTAGACCAGTTTAAAAATTTAATTTGACCTTTCAATATTTTTGTTTTTATACTTCAAATTTATTTAGATGAGTTTTAAAATTATTTTTGACCTCTTAATATTGTGGTTATTATACTTCAAATCCATTTAGACCAGTTTAAAAATTTAATTTGACCTTTCAATATTTTTGTTTTTATACTTCAAATTTATTTAGATGAGTTTTAAAATTATTTTTGACCTCTTAATATTGTGGTTATTATACTTCAAATTCATTTAGACCAGTTTAAAAATTTAATTTGACCTTTCAATATTTTTGTTTTTATACTTCAAATTTATTTAGATGAGTTTTAAAATTATTTTTGACCTCTTAATATTGTGGTTATTATACTTCAAATCCATTTAGACCAGTTTAAAAATTTAATTTAACCTTTCAATATTTTTGTTTTTATACTTCAAATTTATTTAAACAAGTTGTAAAATTAATTTTGACTTCTCAATATAGCTGTTACTGTGTTTTATGCTACGCTATAGACATCTACTATACAATACCGGATATTTTACAACTGCACAAGTCTATTGTAGATGTTTGAAGCACTTAACAAAATCTATTAATGATTATAACATCAACATTAATAACAAAAGAAATAAAAACATTTTATTCAAATATTCATGACCTAACCGAAATTTGAATCAGGAAATAGAAGGCAAATGACATATTCATCATATCGCTCGATATCTAACACAATCGGTTATTTTTGTTTTGTATATAAACTGGCTGTACCCGGATAGCCGGTCTGGAACCAGCCATAAACGTACATAATTGTTTATTTAGATCTGTAAAAATTTCCAGATCTGTAACAATTTTCGTTTTTAAAATATTCTTGACGGATGTTAAGTTGTAAGGCAGATACATAAACCAGTTAAATTTTTAAAGAACGATAAAATACGACGTATTTATACATTTTTGTGGAAGTATCTGAGTACAAATTTTCAGATCAGTAACAAACTTGGTTTTTAAAATATCCTTGGCAGGTTCTAAGAATTTTAAGGCAGCTACCAAAGGCAGAACAAATTTTTAAAAGAAATGTAACCTACAACTTACTCCTTTGGTTCAATAATATATACTGAAAATTTCATCGACATCGATTAAGGAGTCCTTAAGTCCATTGGACTGCCCGAATATTTAGCAATGTACATACTGTATAGGTTCCTGTTTTACCAAATTGTCAGTAACTTAAATAGAACTATTTTTTTTACACTTAAATGTCACCACATGTTCACCACACCTATCTATAAATTGGGCTAGAAAAAAATTTGAGACTGAACAGCATTAGTACTATTGATAGGGGATAGCTTGAACGAAGCTGTTTATCCTTTGTTTGAATATTTGTTGGCTATAATATGAGAGCAGATTGTTGAATTTTAGGTATTAATTCATTGAAATATGAGTTTAGACTGTAGTAAGGCTTGGCTATAATATCAGAATAGTTTATTAGATTTTAAGTATTTATTAAATAAAATATGGTTCCACATTCGAAAAAATTTGATTACAAACGAATTTACAAACTAAGTATATACAAATTTCAAACAGTTTTGACTCCACTTAAATTTTCCCACAACATAGAGATAATAATTCCAATTTGAGCCTAAAATTTTAAATATTTTTCAACCCCATACAAATTTTCAATATTTTAAATGACTTTTGTTTTGACTAATTACTAAAAAATTTTATATTTATAAAATTTAAATTATAAAATTTATAAAATTTATATATATTATAAAATTTATTACTTAAATGTTTAATTTAGCCTAGTCTGTATTAGAAGAAAACTCCAATAACTGATGGCAATTAAATACGAATCGGAAAACGAAATTTTCTCTAAAAATGCGTGTGAAAAATAATTTTCTTCATTAAAAAAAAAAAAACAAAAAATATTTGTTTATTAAAATTTATTAATTTAAATTTTATCTTGGATTACATTATTACTACATGTATTTTTCTGCTTCAATAGTAAATTGATTTATATATCCTTTTAAAAAGGATACGCACAACAATAAATAAATAAAATAAGCGAAAATGAAAAATTAAATCAGTTAAGAGTTTTTACGTGCTTTTAATTTTTATTGTTTTTTTTTTTCATTATATTAAAGTATTCTTGCATGTAATTACATGTGTAAGTAAAAACAAAAATAAATAAAACAAAACAAAAAAAAAACAAATTTATTTTACAGGAACTGTTTTTTTTTTTTTTCTTGTGTGAAATAATTGAGGAAAATAAAATAAAAATTTTCTTTTTTTATTATTTTTATTATTATTTTTATTGTTTTTGTTGTTATTGTTCTTGTCAATTTTAATTAATTCCTATCTCTTTTCTGATAATTTGCTAGCAAACGTATTGCCAATAATCATAGAAAATAATAAGCAGTAAAAAGAGAAAAAGGACTTTAAACATACTTGAACAAAATAAATATTATTATAATTGCATGCATGTGTGTGTGTGTGTAATGTAAATAGATAATATTAAATTTAAAGATTTATCATACATTATAATTATATCTGCAGCACATTTTTAATACTAAAGGATTTTATGAGTGAATTATTTAAAAAAGGACATTTTTATTTTTTTAATTATTTCGAATATGAAAAACAATGAAAATTTAAATAATTTTAATAAGAACGAAATTTCGTATTTTCAGAGATTTTTTGGTTAAAAAAAAAAATAAAATTAATTATTACAAAGGACCAGCTGTCAATTTAATTCCTTGTAATCCTGTATGTATTTGTATGTATTCAAAAATATTAAAATTCATTATGCTACTTCTTAAAATCTATATAATTGTATTTATTATTCTATTTATTACTTTAATTTATTGAAACTGCAGATTATTCAACTTATTGGAAATTGGCTACAAAAGATTGTGTTTTTGTTTTTTTTGTTATTTTTCCCGAATTAATGAAAACTTCGAAAAAACAGAATAAGCTTTTGACCGCATTATTGTAATTTAAAAAAATTAAATAATCGTAATTTTATCTTCCATACAAAATAAATTAAATATTTACCAATTTAGTTTGGTTAGTGTGGTAATACACACAAGCAATTTTCAATATCTCTATAGCAAACTGAGAATGGATTATATAAAGAAGCCCAAGCAATTCTAAAGTTAAAAAAAAAAAACAGTTTAGTTCATCATAATCTGTTGGTTCTACAGCTCGGTGTTAAGTTTAACCTCGTTTACAAACAAATTTTCACTATTCTGTTCTAATTTGTGCAACTATCAACTATCGTCCAACTATCTTTTAACTCCAATCTTAAGACAGTTGTCCTCGATTTCGTCCAGCCATCTTGTGCTTGATCTTGATCTATTGTACTACTTACCTTACTATTATACTGTACTGCGTCCAACATTATTTTTAACGCCCAAACAGTATGTTTTAGTAATATATGTTCGCAAAGACGATAAGAGTAAACATACTGGGGAGGACTTCACGGAAGAGAAAAAAGCCGAGTTGGCTAGTAGTCTGTTGATAGGCAGATGTTAAATGGCTAAATGGGTATACACCTGATCGTAAGATGCCTAAGAACTGGAATCACGATTCTTATATCCACCTTATCAACCAACCAACCAATATATGCGGTTGTTGTCTAAGATAAATCAATAAAGAAAATTTATATAGTGTCAAGAACAAATTGAACTAAATAAATTGAGTACTATTTTTTTTTATCAAACTTGCTCGTATTTAGCTACTATTAAGTTGTAAATTGTAAAAGAAATTCTTGCGCTGTGCTTATTGCTTTTCATTTCATTCTTTGTTGTTCCTCTCTCAGTAAATTACTTTCTTCTTTCGAAATTAATTTTTGTTTTTAAGAGTATCGACTGGCTTGGTTAAATATGAGAATAATACAATTTTATTTTTGTGTTTTGTGAGTGATTAAAGGAGTAGACTCATGGTGAATTTCCTCTTCATGGACGAACGTCCGGACAATTTTATTTTACACTATAACTGAAACACAAATACCATTAAAGAAAATTTTATGATTTCCTCTCAATGCGCGAAGGACTGACATTTGTTATGTAGTCAAAAAAGGTTGACGTTTGAAAAATTGTTTACATGCGTTGATATTATTTTTATTAAAAAAATTTAAAATTTTGTTGAAAGTAAAAATGGATAATAACATTGTAATATTCGAAAAAATAAAATATAGCGCTTTGCTTTAATCTTATAATATAAATAATTTGTTAGAAATAAAATAATCTTATACTAAAAAACATAAAACAAAAAACAAAAAAAAATTACACTTCATGTCTTTTTCTTAAAAAACATTTTAAATTCTATATGTGAATGCGTTCATACATAAATCGAGATAGCAATAAATATTTATCAAATAATTATATATCTACCCTTTTCTTTTACTTCGTCCTTCAGCCAAAAGTTAAAAATATTTTAACTAGGAAGGATGAAGAAAATTGCCCGAAGAGCATATTTTGTGTATGTGTTGGTAAAATAAAATTTTTTGATTGGTTAAAAAATTTGTCCGGACATTCGTCCATTAAGAGGAAATCCACCTTCAGACTTTTGTGTAGAATACATGTCAGTTTTATTTTATAAGCTTTATTTTTCTTTATTCAATATTATTATTTTTGCTATTCCTATTATTCATGATTTTTTAATTTTACAATGAAATATAATATTGTAAACAATATTACCATTCAGTTTCGACTAAGGTCTAAATAAATCAATGATTATAAACACTATAATATAAGCTAAAAAAATTTTTTTTATATATCACTCTTAATTGTTAGGTTTACATTTTAAACTTATAATCACATTCCAAATGTTGCCATATTTACAGTAATTCTAATTTAATTTCTAAATTATTTGTTGATATAAGATAACAAAATTTTATAGCTTACACTCGACTTGAAGTTAATTTGTGTATATTTGGTTAAATTGTTTAAAATAAAAATTTGGCATATGAATTGTTCATTATTATTATTTTGTGGTTGTGATATTTGCTTGTGTTTATAGTTTTTTTTTTTTTTTTTATTAATTAAACAAAAAAAAAACAAATACTTAGTTTTTAACGATCAATTACAATAATGAATAAATCAGTTCAATTTAGATCTTAGCTTATGCTGTATGATCTAGTTGTTTATTGTTTAGTCTCAGCTTGTTTTTAGATTTGAATTTATTATATGAGCTTATATTATTATTATTAGTTCAAGGTCAGATCGAGATAGTTTGTCGTTATTATTTATTATTTTTCAAATTTAAGAATCGAATCTGATAAATGCTTATAGGAAAAAAACGGCTGAAAATTATAACTTTTATGATAAAAAAAATAATTTTTCACTTTCCACATTTCACAAAGAAATATTCTAAGCTCTAATCCAAAAACAAAGCAAAACCATTTTTTTTCTATTTTGAAATATTTCCATAATTAAAAGAATAATAACAAAAGAAATAAAAGTATATAAAGAAAACATGAAAATTTATAAAATCATATACAATATATATTTATATATATAGAGTAAGGATACAATTACTATTTAATTAATGTACATATAATGATAAAAATCAAAAAGGTAACACATACAACCATACTTGTATATCCTTGCATACATTCTAAAGAACAATATTCAATAAATCAAAATGCAAATATTTGCATAAATTTTCAAAAATCATTGTTTCATTCTATCTATATATATATTATGTACATATAGTAAGATATTATAATTATTATTATGTTGGATAGGAATTAAATAACATTCAGGAAGTGTGTAATACCGATATTATTTACAATACAAAAATGAAAAAAAAAACCAAAATAAAAAAAAAACAGATAAAAAATTTTAAATATTTTTTTTTCTATTTTGTTTTCTCATGTTTAATTATATGAATTGTATTTTCATAGAAAGGAAGGATATACTGTACAAAACAAAACAAAAAAACAATAACAACAAAATAAATATCACTTTTGAAATTTTATAATTACAAAATGTAATTTTCAAGAACATTTTCAGTTTTTAATTAAAACATGAGAGTTTATCTTGTTGAAATTGTGTTAAAATTTTTGTTTATTTTGTTTTTGTTGGGATATGAAAATTATATTATCTACAAAGTATTTAGTATTATTTATTTTGGATATTTAGACAGAATAATAGGTTGTAGTTTGTTAAAGAAGAGGTCATTATAAAATTAATTTAAATGAAGAATTATTATTTTTTTATTTTTATTTATATATCATTTTCAGTATGTTTTTCCCTTCCGAAATTTGGGCCTATTATTTTTGATTTGGATCATTTGCTTTATCCCATTGACGTAAGGTACTGGACTATGTCGGACAATTTATAAACAATTTGAGCTGTAAAACCAATAGAGTACGACGATGAATTATATTTAGTCTGTATAAACCAGAGGTGTCAATATATTCATATTTCAGATATTTATTTCCTTTCAAATTGCCATTTTCAACTTCAAGAATTAAAAACTATTTGTACTAAATACGTACAAAAAATCACAATAAGCAACTATTAAACAAGACAATACTCTACTAATAGACAATACTATAAGACATACTAATAGACAATACAATAAGAAGATACTCTACTATATTTTATTCATTTTGTAGGATTGGGTATTTGCTAAGTAGATTTGGAATGGATTTTAAAATATTTCATATTTTTGAATTTTTTTTTAATAAGAAAATAAATTGTGGAAATATTTAGCAGAAGATAAATATCCGAATCTAAAAAAATGTGCTAAAAATTTATACGCCTATTGTGGTTCGACATATTTGTGCGAATCTGCATTTTGACAAGTGAAAATAATAAAGTCGAAATACCGAACTAATTTAACGGACGAACATTTAGAATCCTGCTTGAGAAATGGTCTGAGTAGTTATTCACCAAATTATGTGCACATTATAGATACGATGCAATGTAGAATAAGTAATTCAAATATTGTACCATCAGGAAGTTCAAAATGATTTTTTGCCTATTCTTATGTAAGTTACTTTAGTTGTAGAAATAATATAATTATATTTTTGTATTTTCCAGTTTCCTTCTTAACAGACGACATTATCATAATCAATAAAAATAAAATTATATTTTTTTAAATAATATGTAAAACTTGTGAATGTTTTTAATTATTACTATTAATAAATACTATCGACATATAATTTTTATTTCATTTAATTCAAATAATTATACAAAATTTTAAAAATCGTGAAATTTGTATCCCTAAATATTGCCTTCTCCTCTCACTCTTATTTTTAGAAAAAGTAGACCGCAGAGGATTTTTACTAATTTTTGCTAATATTGGGTATTATCCTTTGAAGCCCCATCACTTGCAAAACCCTCAAATCGAAATCCACAATTACAAAATCTACATATCATAATTCTTTATTTCAAAATCACCAAAACATAAAATCCTCAAACAAAATTTTTTTCTTGACATTCCGTTTTTGCTGACGGTAAGTTTTAGTAAAAATATAAAAAGAAAGTAAAGAAAATTAATAGTATTTTTGAAGTCAGGAGCTCCTATACCTCCAGACCCCCAAAGCATTTTGTTTTCTTTTATAATTAAGATGTTAGATTCGAGGATTTAGTGGAGCTTCCAAATTTTAGGTAGGTACTAGATTGATAGGCCTTTAGTTTTATTGGGATTAGCGGGATCTTTACCCAATTTTTTTTTTTATATCCACGGCCATTTTTTATTTTATTTTTTTGTTTATCGTTAGAGTCAATCTCATATTTAAACAATTGTTTAATATTATACAATATCTCATTTTTAATTAGAGAATGAAGTAATAGCTTTAGAAAAAAAATAAAATAGTTTCGAAATCACTGCCTACGAATTTTCAAATATAATAAAAAATAAATTCAATGCCGTAATTGGCTTTTTTCAAACATTGACGAGCAAACACAAGCGATTATAGGGAAATAGATAATAATGTCAAATACAAGCAATAATAAAAGCTGGTCCTTAGTATTAATGTGCGAAAAGAAGTATCAACCTAAACATAACGGAAAATTAAAAACGTAAAACGTTGTCAGGCTGTGACACCGAATCGAAAATCAAGAATAGTGTTTTTTGTACAAAACCTAAATTTAAAGTAAAATTATATAAAACTATTCTAAGATTAGAACGTTTAAAATGACTGTATATTAGAGAAAAATATCAAAAAAATATGGCTACATTATGCATAATAACTATTAGGATCGAGAGTAGTAAATATGTGGTAGAAGTAAATAACAATTGATTTTGTTAATCGTTATAAATGAACAAAGTAATATTTTGATCATTGACAAGACGAATAACCCGTTTTTGGACTTTATCAAAAATTTTTAACGCATCACTAGAAGCCATAGCCCGTATTTGAGAATTGTACTACATTTTAGATCGTATGAAAGCTTTATTTTAATTTTTTTTATGTAGGAATTTTAGTAAATTCATATTCTTTTTTTTTTCTTTTATAAACAGCCGCGCACTAGGATAATTACCTTTGATAATTACGTACCGCTGGCTGGGATAGAGAAGGAAGTGGAAGAAAGGAAGTGTGGTACAAATTAACAGGTAGTGTAAACAAAAAACGGTTACTGTGTGACTTGAACTTCTGGAGATTATAACTAGCTGTTCTGTTATTATTTGATTGTGGAAAGACGTCGGGAGTGATGTGATTCCACATTCGTTACGCTCGGAATAAATTAGTTCCCATAACCATTTTTTTGCCATCTTCGAATTTCCACTGTGTAGGGTTGGGCATTTGCCACTCCTCTTGTTTCGCGTTGGAATTGTTTCAGAGGAGGGAGTAGTGATTTAATTTCTACTGAGCAAATGTCCACACCTATGAGATATATATAAAACAGAGAAAATGCCCCTACTATGCATTTGAGTCGTATATGAGACGAATGGCGCGATTGTGAACGCGGTCAAAGAAGCCTAAGGCTGAAATGGGAGTGCCAGCCCAAATGTGAGAATTGTATTCCATCTTGGGTCGTATAAATGTTTTATAGATTTTAAGAAGTCCCCAAGGTGAGAAGAGAGTTTTTACAACGACTTAAATAGCCTAAACACTTGCTCACATCAATAGATGTCTCCGGTGCATCCTAAACATTCGTTGGCCACAAACCATTTCCAACAGAACGTTGTGGCAAAAAACGAAAAAAACACAAATAGACGTGGAAGTTTGACAGAAGAAATGGCGTTGGATCGGGCATACTTTGAATGCTTCGAATGTTTCGAATGGAATCCTCAGGGAACACGTCGCGTCGGAAGGCAGAGCAAAACGTGAAGAACGACTGTCTTAGCCGAAGTAAGTACCCAGCAAAGAACGTGGCCACAATTGAAGAAGTTAGTCGCAGATAGGAGCCGTTGGAAAAAATTTACTTCCGCCGTATGCCCTATGGATGGGGTTGCAGGACAATGATGATGTTGATGAGACACTTAGCAACTCCTTTCGCAATATCAAAAATATGGTCATTTAAGTAATTTTTTGATTTACGTGCATACCTAAGATGTTTAGACTATCCGAGTTTTGCAAAGTAGCACTTTGGAAGAAAATATTGGTTTCAAATCTTAGAAGTTTGCGTGAGATTAGACAGTTTTGAGTTTTCGTCGAGTTGAACTCAACTCTGTTTTTTTAGCAATTTTCGTCATATCATGGTTAATCATATTCACCATGATTTGCTTTCTATTGCTAACTTCGACGTTTGAAGCATTGATTCTGCGGAGGAAGTCAAAGGATGGTACCAGAGTGCTGTCATCTGCAAAGCTGTGGATTAAAGGTTATTTGAAGTAGATCATTGATGAAAATCAAGAAGAGAGTGGAGGAGAGAACTGATTCTTGCAGAACACCTTCTTGTTTTTTGGACTTAGGTAGGCTACCCAAAAATCATGTTTACGCTTTTCAGAAATTTAAGAAATTATGTTGTACTCTGAAAATAAAAATGTAAATAAAAAACTAAAACAATTAAAAATAGATAACTAAAATCTTCTTTATATACTGTAGGTACACAACCACGCATACATTTTGAAGTCGATTCAATCAGGATTCATATTCTGAAGTTAAATATATTTTAATACACAACAAAAATAAAAATAATATAAAATATAGTGTTATTCAAATCAAATATGCGATACAATTTAAATAGGTTTCGCCCACATATTCTTAACATATCCTTAAATTTATTGCATTTCATTATACGAATACGACCATATAATAATTTATTATCAGCTGGTACCAAAAGATCAATACTCATTTATTTTGTTTCTATTCTCAATATTAGAAATTATATTACACGTATACAATTTATACAATATATACCTACACAAAAATTTCAAATAGGCTTTGATTTAACTAAATAACCTTTCTTATAAAAACAAAACAGTAAAAAAAAAAAAACAAAAACAAAAAAAAAATAATATAAACAAAAAAAAGACCTTTTTGAATTGAAAAAGAATTATGTATAGTAGGTATAATGGTAGGATGACTTTTTTGCCCCATCCAATATTTATTATCCAACGACACGTGATGCATTTCAATTGAAATACACACGAGTAACATTATATATATACATAATCATATATATATATATACGTACATTTATACATATTTGAAAAGATGACCTTAAACAAATCCTTGGATTATATACATTCAAAAGTACATATATATATATATTATATATATATATATATTTACGCATAAAAACAAATTATTTTGCGAAAAATATTCTAAGTAAATAATGGAGAAGGTAGATGGGTGGGTGGCGGCGGTAGGTAAAAAAATACAAACAAAAAAACATTAACTTTAATATTAAATATTAAAACATGAGTTTATTTCCGGAAATAGAATTTTACTTCAAGATTGAGAATTTATATATTTTCTGGATAATTTTTTATATCTAAATATAATAAAAACAAAAATGTTTACGATGAGTTGAAGTACAACACGAACTTATTTACAAAAGTTATAAAGCTATCGGGATGGACTTCAAAAGATTTTATTTATTTTGCCTGCGGCATTAATTCAGTTTATTATTACTCGTATAGAACTATTTATTTAGAGTTGTTGTTATCGAACTACAACTCTTTATCGGAGTTGTTGTTATTTATTTAGAATATTGTTGTTGTTATTGGACCGTCCAAGTTAAATATGGTAATGTAAGTTTCTTGAGACAGTATTAGCATTTTTGTGTAAGTTCGAGTAGTCTTATCGTATCTGGAAATGTGAAAGTTTGATTTTAAGCAGTTCAAATATGCTATCATTCGACACATCAATTTTGATGTCAAATGAACCAGTCATAAAACAATATTTTTTACAAGCTATCTGGATTATCTTTTAAGTGTATTTATTTTCAATGTATTTCATTTCAATGTATTTAATTTGACTGAATTTATATAGTTGCAGCACCTATCAATCAAATTCGGTTCAGGTGAAATCGTTACAACTACCAAAATTTTAACCAATCAACACTATATGCACCATTATCATTTATTTTGAGACCAAATACTTTTCTGGAATATTTTTTTCGAATATTTTTATACTAAGCACAAAATACTCAGACTTCGGGGTTAGCTTTAAGTTAAGACCGCGGTTGTATTATGGTTTTATACATTCGTCTATTCTTCAGATGGCAGTTTATGTATGTAAAGAAAAAAAGTTTACATAAAGCCACCTTGCGGCAAATTTTATTAGTATGTGCTTCTTGCTAACATAAAGTGGAATATAAGCCTTAATAATGTTGTTGTATGATAAGTACTTATGTTAAATAATTTTTGTATTTGACTTTAAATGTTATTTTTCACTTCTATTAGCTAGATACAATTTAATTGTATCTATCGATGATCAAACTTAGTTAAATAAATTATTTTGATGTAAACCGCTAATTTTAAATAATTGCCATGAATGAAGTTCATCATCACGTTGACATCACGTTGGCTGCCGATGTATTACTGGTGAACATTTCCATTTTCATCCCAATATACCGTGATCACCAGTGATACAAACCACCAGTGATTTGTGTATTTTTATTGTGGAGTTTCTTTTACTAATAATCAGAACAAGATTAATATGATTTCAAAATGTACAAAAGAGATCACGGTTACATATAATATGAACTTTGTCAAATTAATTTATATTCATGGACAATCAGTTATAAATACTAGTTAAATACCCGTTACTACGTAACTTTTTGCTACCGTTATATATAGTGAAAAATCAAAATTAGAGCATTCTAGGTTGTACTGCATTATAAATTATCAAAATCAAAAATTCCCCTATCAACAATATTTTAGTAATATTTGATACTTTAGTTAAATTAGTAGATTAGCAGACTGACTATATAATTGGATTGATATAGATTGAAATATTTAATCAACTAATATTTCATTAAAAACTATATTTCTAACAGTTCTATTCTCTTCGGTGACAATTTTCAAATGATTTATATTCCCAGTAGTGCATGAAATCCCGACATGTAGTTGTCCATGTGAAAAACCTAGTGCATCAAGTAAAATACCAACCTTATTGAGAGTTTGACCTTGCGCTTTGTTGATGGTAATTGTAAAGGCAGCTCGGACGGGAAACTGGCTTCTTACCGTTTTTTTTTTTTTAGAAATTAGGAAAACCAAAAAATTAAAAACTACTGTTTTTTATTTTAAAATACAAAAGACTACAATATCAAAATAGCAATAGATAGATATAGGATATATTCATATATTACATAGGTACATTTATTATTTATACCTACTGTTTATTTTTTTTTTAAATAAAAAACACTAAAATATTAAAACTAATGTAAACTAATATAGCTATTCTTTTTAATTAAAAAATTAGGTACTCACTATTAAGTACCGTTTAGACATCAAGATTTTGTTTATACTATTGAAAGTTTGACTGTCCTGTAAACGTTGTTACACAAATTTTGACATCCGACTTTGTTTAATGAAAAAATAGAATATTATCCTATTGTCATCAAACATTTTTGAAACAAAAAATGCTGAAAACTAATTTTTTCCTTTAAATCGAAATCGACTCTTTCCATTTGTTAAACTTTTTGTTTAATGTTTGTTGTGTTTGATTATTTTTGTTGTTATATTGATTGTTATAAATAATAGTATTGATAATAACAATTAGTAGATACTAAACTACCTACATTTATAAGATTTTTTCAACTTTTTCTTAATTGTATTTAAATTACTTTTTCTTAATTGCGTTGATGCTCCCTGGTATATTTCAAAGTCGAGTACCATATACCATCAGGACACGGTTTGTTTTTCGTCTGTCTCATGAATGTTGGACATCGCCCTGCAAATGAAATCATCTGTTCATCCATGGAATAAAGTGTGTGATGTCAAGGTAAGGCGGAAGGGGAATACAAACAAAATACAAATAAACACCATAAAATTTTCATTCATCAAACGGAAAAGGCTTTCCATATCTTTCGAATCAGACACTTTAAATATTTCAGTTAAAAATATAGAGAAAAACACAATCCATTTAGCAAAAATTAAAAATTAAACATGAACGAAGTTAATATAATTGCGCATTTAATATCTTTTTAAAAGTAAATAATATGTATTTATATTGAAATAAATCCCAACCCCATAATCGTGTTACTTACTTTTTTCTGCCATAGTTCTGCTTATTTGTACAAATTTGTAATTTGAAATATAGCAAAAAATTAAATTTAAACTATTTTATACCTAAAAGTTACACAAAATTTAAAAAAACATATTATTTAAATAAAATTTATAAACAAATACTTTATTACATATGAGTCATGTCCTATTGCACTTCAACACGCATTAAACCATACTAAACTTTGTAGTTACTATGAAAGAGAAAGTAAAAGAGAAAAGAGTAACCAAAAAAACCAAATCAAAATATATTTCTATGGTTTCATATGGTAACTTTTTATTGCAGTTTGAATATTACCGACACAAATGTGTGCTAGGGGTCTTAAAGGGCTAAAGCTAACCCCACATCGTACTCAAAAATTATATTTATATTTAAAAACATAATAATAAGTAGCAATTTAGTGTGAAATACAAAATTTAACTACAATTATGAAGTAGAATAAATTTAAAAATAGAAAGAAGTTAAGTAATGATATAACATAAAAAAAAAATAATTAAAATAAAATGACTTGCACTTGACATTTTGAAAATTCTGAAGTCAAATCAGCCTATTAATCCAAATTAATTTCTATTTAACTTGTAACACTTAAGTATTTTTAAAATATGTTCATAGCAAACATGCAATCCTATATAAACAACATCTAAAGTTTATTTTGTAATCTTTTAAATTTGTGCTATATAATTACTGCAATATTACGCTTTACATTGCATAACGCAAATAATTTAAAAAAAAAAAAACAACAACAAAAATAAAAAAAAATTTAATCGATTATCTATATAATAATATATCATGATATGTTTTTATCTCAGCTATAATAATTATTTACAAACAAGTACAGAATGCAACTGAAACAAAATCAAACAAAAAAGTATTTTTTGTTAAAGCAATAAAAGAAAATTAAAATTATTATTTAATAATATTGGATTATTATAAATAGTACAAATATATACTCGTATATATATATATATAATATATATACATAAGTTTATATTGCATGAATATAGACGTATCTGATTTATTTATTTACTTGAATTGTTCTATTATATACAATACATTTTGTTTAACTTACAGTTCGCGACAGTAAATTAAATCCACTTTTTTAATTATATTTTTATGATTTCAGACCAATAATATTGTCGCAACAAATAGTATTAACTGTAATTCAAATAAAAATATTTTTAAATAGCTTCACACGATTTTATTAAAGTTATACCTTTGGGAAATAATTTTTATCTCCTTGTCTCTGTCATCAAAATTTTCCAAGAAACATTTTGACAACAATTTAAATACAGATGTTTAGCTTATTTTCAGTTTAAGCCAAATACGGTTTGGCAAGGTATAATACAACAGTAGTTATATTCAATGTTAATTTTAATTTCTAGAGTTTTATGATGGACGCATCAACCTCCTATGTTTTGTCGAGTCAGGTTATTCAATATTATATAATTACTAGGGGCCCTTGTTGAGTAATTATAATTCAAGTTGAAGCCAAATTTAAAGTTTTTAAAAGAACAGTAATTTACGTACTGACAATTGTTAAAAATAGACGGTAATAAGAACTGTATGTTCACGAATTAAATGAAATATAGGAAACAAAAAGGTGTAGCGAAATTAGTAAGATAAAATTCAAGTAGAATGTGTGTGAATAATAATTTTTTCGTATTATATGTAATTTAATGTATATATAAATGAAACTATTTATCGTGGTATCTATTAAAAATTAAATTTTAACATAAAAAAATTTACTTTTTGTTGTCTGTTTACCACCCATTATCAGTTTAAATTTTAAAGAACAAAATCTTGGTTTAAAATTTCAATATAAAATCTTTAATTGTCCGAACTTTTCTTCTCACTATGTACTTAATAAATAATCAACCCACATATAAAAAATTCATAAGCGATCTTTTATCAGCCCAATAAAAATTTGTATATAAAAATTTAGGCAAACATCTGCTTTGTTCTCTTTCTCTCTCATTTGTACGGCAATACAAAAGTATGGTAGTTTTTACTTGTATCAACTAATGGAAATATTTTGTTGCGGTGTATGTACCAAATTGCATTAGGTTTACGTTAATGAAGAGTTTCCCTTCTAGAGTTTATTAAGGAAAAGCGAGATAAGATGATAAGGTGTCTACTGCGCAGGTCCTTAAATGCTTGTCTATTATAATTATAAATTTTATTAATTATATAATTATTTTATTAAGTTTTCTATCGATTTATACTATACGTCGTGTAGCATACTTTTTTAATTTCTTTGCTATATCTAAGAAATATCAAATAATTTGACAGATTGGGTTCAAAACAGAGAAAGAAGGAAAATATTAGTGAAATTTATTTTAATACTTTCAGCTGATGAGATTTTAATGCTTTGATCGTTTGGTTTAACTATTTGGTTCATAAAATGTCCGGCTAACAATATGGTACATATGTGATTAATGGATATAATGTAAGGTTTATACTACATATTAACTTTAGTTTAAGTACAGGAGATAAATTTTTTTGTTTTTTATATTATTCCAAATCTGTGGGGTATATATCCGTTCTAACTGCGTTTACACAGAGATTTGGCAGACAATAGTTTTTTCTTTACAATTTTCATGATATATCGTGATAGCATAGTTTCATATTATTTTTTAGTGATAACTCAAACTCTGAACTATTTTTTATCATTTATTTTATCCCAATGACAAAGGGTACGGGATGAATTATTTCGAAATCCCATAAAACATTTTTATTTTTGTATTTACCGACAATCGGACATGGGACCTTTTGGTTGAAGGACTGGCGCGCTCTACCTACTTCGCCATCCAGCCTGTTGAATTGAAATGTTTTTTCAAATGATATCCAAATTAGTGATACTTTGTTCGCTCATTCAGCTTTAAGGTTTTCGTATACTCAGAATTCGATTTCTAGGTACTTCAAAGGCATTATTTGTACGATCGGTCTGTTATAGATTATTATTTTGCATCAGATTGATTTTTAATCTCTATGATGAAAATGAAAAATAATTTTTAAAAATCATCCCTTTCTACACCAATAGCATCTAACACCATCTTCTGCACATCAGTAGTTTTTTTTTGTACTTTCTTTACGTTCATTGTGTATCCCCACATTACAATGCAGACAATAACAACAATTTTATTCACTTTCAAGTTAAGTTCTATGCTTCCGTGAAAAATTAATAGAGACATAAAGGAAAGAAGCATCCACTACAAACCATATTTTTCTTAGCTCTGAGTATACTGCTAGTTAGTAGTAAAATCAAACGAAATAAAAATACTGGCGTAAAAAAGAAAAATTAGTTCTTAAAATGCTCTACAAGAGACTTCTACAATCTAGTATTGGAATGTATAGTGCGACAAATGAAAATAAACACTAGCTCTGGCACTTCAATTCTGAGGGTGTACCTATCTTAAACCCAGCGATAATCCCGCAAAAGTCATCAATGTGGAGGTACGGCTAACAAACATTGCTGTTTTGGTTTGTCAAAATATCTTAAATCAAAAATTGTTATCCAAAGCATCAAAGTACAAATCTGCAAAATCAAAATACAAATCTGCAAAAAACTCATACTCCCAGTTCTGCGCTATGGATCAGAATCATGTGAGGCCGAAGGCAAGTGAGCATACACTTGGTGTCTTATAGATCAATACACTTGGTATCTGATCAAAACACGTGGTGTCTTAGAGAAAAAAATTTTTTCTTGAATATAAAGTCCTGAAAAACACGATAGGGTCTGGAGAAGATAATATAATGTCGAACTCACAGACCTGTATAATGAGGTGGACGTAGTCATGAAAGTTGAAGTTAAGAGACTATACAGTAGCTCAGATACCTGTGGATTCAGATGAACAAAAATGGTCCAACGAAGAGAATGTTCAAAGCCAGACCTGAAAGTATAAGACGTCGGGGCAAACTAAACCGTTGTGGGAGAGACAAAGTATCGACAGATTTAAAGCAATTTTTTCAACTTGAGAGAATTCGCGATTTCGTAAACGAAAAAAATGAAAGACGAGTCTAGCTCAGAACCTAAATGGTCTGTTGACCACCTAAGTAAGTAAGGTAGTTCTTAAAATTAGCTTTGCTCTCGATTTAGAAACTCAAATATAAATTTTAAAGTATAGTACAGTTAGAAAATTCTCAAAAATTTAATAAACATTTGACATTGCATTACAAAAACTTAACACTAATGGCATGGCTTAACAAGACTGTCACAAACTGTATATATATACATATACGTATTTATATACACAATATTATAAACTTATATAAAAGAAAAAGTGCAAATGTCAGTAAATTAAAAACTTTTGATTGAATTCCACAAGAAATAAAATGCGATTATTTTAGTTTTTTGTTTGTTTCTGTTAAATATTGAAAAAGTTTTTATTTTTGTTTTTAAAAACAAATCCTTGAAAATGAAAAATAAAAATGTATTATGTCGATAAATAACAGGATCTGTTTGTAGTTTAATATGACGATGATAATAAATACTTATAAAATAATATAGTAATAGTATTTATATAGGTATATATATACTATACATTATATACGTTTTCGTACTGCGTACAAAACAAATTAATTGAATTAAGTAAAATTAAAAAAAAAAAAATTAATACCTAATTAAATAAAATATTAACCCTTTAACTACACACGTCACTAACAAAAGACAAAAAAATTTAAGCAAAGGTACTTGCATTTTTTTTTATTTTCGCTGAATAGAGTTAAGAAAGTAAAGTATAAATGTGTTGTATTTTTATTGTATATTATTATTACTCGGTAGTGAAAGGGTTAATTTTTGTTATTTATTTGAATAATTCCAACTATGAAAATATAGTTACATAATTTAAATATTTAAATATAAAAATATAATTTTTAAATAATTATTTTGTCTGCGATATCAACTTGACCTGAACAATACCAATTCATTAAATCATTTCCACGTAATGCAATCTTAACAGCTGGCAGCAATGGCAACCAAAAAAATTTATCTTTTATTTATTTTTTTTTCTTGTATAGAAACTAACAATTAGTATTCAAAGCTTATAATCTAGGTTTAATTCAGTTTTTTATGATCTTATTTGATTGTTTAGCACATTTCAATCGATGGAGACAACTTAGTATGTCAAGTAGTAGATTTCTGGCTAGTGAGTAAGGATGATTTCCAAGCTTTGACTTGTATTTTCTTCTAATTCTATCTATCTCTTCTTCGATCGTAGGGATATTTAAATTTTTGCATGTGTTAGCATCTTTACATACCACAGTGCAGCGGTTATGATTTTTAATATTTTGTATATCCAGCTCATTTTATTTGTTCAATATGGTGCCGGATTATGGTTTTATATAGATGTACTTTCTTAATTCTAATTTTAGTTTAGACTTGCAATTCAAGAGCCATCAACTCATTTTGTTGCTTTTTGTTTCAATCTGTTTCCTCTATGGAAGTCTTCGGTTCAAATGCATTCTGAGGTATTTGACATCATTGTGTTGTGGTATAATTTTATTATTTATCTTAACAGGAGACGGAAATGGGTTATAGAAATCTAGCTAAAGATCTCAATGATACCAAATACGAATGGCATACTTATGAAAGCAAAATAAATAGACCAATAAAAGTCATGGCACGCGGCTTGCACCAATCTTGCATGCCAGAAGATATAATAAGTGAGCTTCATAATAGGCAATTCAATATCATCAATGCAGTAAATATGATAAAGAAAGTCAAGGAAAATGATAAACAGGTAACTGTTAAACTCCCAATTTTCATGCTTACCTTTGATAGTAAGGAAGACATGAAAAAAATTTACGAAATCAATCATATTCAAAACATGATAGTTTATATTGAACCTCTGAGAAAAAGCAAAGATATTCCTCAGTGCAAAAGATGTCAGCGTTATAATCATACGCAAAAATTTTGTAATAGGGAGCCTATATGTGTGAAATGTGCTGGTAAACATTTAACAGCAGAATGCGATAAGCTGAAAACTTCACAGCCAAAATGCTCCAACTGCCAAGAGTCTCATCCAGCAAATTACAGAGGATGTCTTATTGCCAAAGAACTTCAGAAAAGGAGAAACTCTGTTTACCCAAAGTTAGTTCAAAGGCAACAACCAAGAAAATTTATATCAAAGAAAGTAATAAAGGGAGTAACTTATTCTGCCATAGCAAAAGGCAAACTCAATGAAGATGCCTACCAAAGCAATAAAAATATGAAAAAAAATCGAGATTTCACTGCTGATGAAACACCTAGAATAGCTTATTCATCAAATGCAAATAATCAAACGCCGAGAAGAACTCGTTCGTCAAACAATCAAATTCCGAGAAGAGCTCGTTCAACAAATACGAAATTGATTGCAGAAAAAGAACAGCACGGAACTATATTAAAAACAATGGAAAAACTAATGAGTCTGGTAGATAGAATCTCACTAAGATTAGATAACTTGGAAAGTAGGTATACTGTTAAGTATCCTGATATGCCACATAACTCAATTAGATAATGAATAAGGACAAAATCACTATATGTACTTGGAATGCGAATGGCATTAACAACAAAAAACAAGAATTGGAAATGTTCCTAAACTTACGAAACATAGATGTCTGTCTCGTGTCAGAAACCCATCTAACAAAGGGGCACAATTTAGTAATTCGTGGATACAAAGTATATCATACAACGCACCCTGACAATCTACCAAAAGGAGGTAGTGCGGTCATAGTAAATGATCTTATTACCCATCATGAACATTGTAACATACAAAGTACAGAAATGCAACTCACAGCCGTACAAATAAGGTGCACAAAGCAAAATATCAACGTAGGAGCGCTGTACTGCCCGCCCAATCACGCTATTAAAAAACATATGTTCAAGAGCTTATTAATGAAATTAGGTGAAAGATTTATTCTTGGAGGTGACTACAATGCTAAACATCTAGAATGGGGCTCCAGGATGACCCTTACTCGAGGTAAAGAACTGAGAGAGGCGCTGAGAGAAACAGGTTGTTTATTTCTTTCAACAGGAAAACCAACATATTGGCCTGCAGATATAAACAAAACTCCTGATGTGTTAGACTTTTTTATAATGAAAAAAGTATCAACTAATTTCACATCTATAGAAGATAACTATGACCTCAATTCCGACCATTCTGCTGTCGTCCTAAAATTACATACAACAATAGTGAAAAAATCTTGTAAACCATTTTTAACCAACTCTTCTACAGATTGGTTAAGCTTCAAAAAGATTCTGCTAGAAAAAATTAACTTAAGAGTAACATTAGACAATGAGGAACAACTAGAAACTGCTACTGAAAAACTTATGCAAGCTGTCCAGTTTGCAGCTTGGAGTAGTACTAAGACAAAAAAATCAAAAAAAATCAGCCCTAGATATCCGGTGTATATCCTTAACATGGTAAAAGAGAAACGAAAAGCGAGAAGGAGGTGGCAACAAACGCGTGACCCATCCAGCAAAACGGATCTTAATAATAAAAGTCAGGAGCTAAAGAGAGAAATAAAGAAATTAAATGATAGATCTCTGAATTATTACCTAGAAAATTTAACAGCTACTAAAGAAACAAATTATTCTTTATGGAAAGCTACGAGTAAAATGAAGAAGTCTATTGTGCATTCTGCACCACTGAGGAAAAATGATGGCTCATGGGCAAGAAGCGATAAAGAAAAAGCTGACCCTTTTGCAGATCATCTCGCTGAAATTTTTAAGCCCAATGAAATGAACACTGTTATTGAGCTAACTGAAATATATAACCATGAAGATATAAATATTCCCTTAATAAGTCGAAAAGAAGTAATTAAGGAAATAAAAAACCTAAAATTAAATAAAGCCCCAGGTTTTGATTTAATAACTTCAAATGTGCTAAAAAATATACCCAACAAAGTTCTCACACTCTTGGTATACATAATGAATGCCTGTATTAAGCTTAAACACGTACCTAGTATATGGAAAGTTGCCGAGATAATAAGGATCCAAAAACCAGGAAAGCCTGCTAACGACACCAAATCCTACAGGCCGATATCTTTGCTCCCTACAATATCGAAGTTGTTTGAAAAGTTACTATTGAGAAGGATTCAACCCCTCATAGAAAACAGGAATATAATACCTAATCACCAATTTGGGTTTAGGCAAAAACACTCAACAATAGATCAAGTACATCGAATAACAGACATTATAGAAAGGGCACTGGAAAATAAACAAATTTGTTCTTCAGTATTTCTAGATGTAGCCCAAGCTTTTGATAAAGTTTGGCATGAAGGACTCATCAAAAAGCTAAGTTGTTTGCTCCCTAAAAATTATGTTCAATTATTTTCATCATATCTCTCAAATAGAGTTTTTCGAGTTAAAAATGAGAATGAATACTCCTCTCTAAGAGATATAAAAGCTGGAGTACCGCAAGGTAGTATACTGGGTCCAATTTTATATTTGTTATACACCTGTGATATACCTGATGTAGAAAATATAAAAATAGCAACCTTTGCAGATGACACAGCGTTGATGGCAGTTGGTTCTACTATAGAAGAAGCTACAAACAAACTGCAAAAAGCTAATGACGAAATTTCCAACTGGTGCAAAAAATGGAAAATTAAATTAAATGAAGCCAAATCTAGTCATGTAAACTTCACCTATAAAAACATAGTAACTCCTCTCTCAGTTAAAATTAATGATGTAATTCCATACGAGAATAAAGCTAAATATCTTGGCATGACCTTGGATGCAAAACTGAAATGGAAAGAGCATGTGAAAGTCAAAAAACAAGAATTCCAGTTCAAATATAGAGAAATATACTGGCTGATTGGGCGGAATTCTACGGTCTCGACCTATAACAAAGTTTTGATGTATAATCAAATATTGAAGCCAGTCTGGGCATACGGTATTCAAATATGGGGATGTGCTAAACAAATCCATATTCAAACTATCCAAACGTTCCAAAATAAGGTACTGCGCAACATAGTCAATGCTCCATGGTATGTTCGCAATGCCGATATTCATCGAGATCTGAAGATCTCATCTATAAAAGACGAAATAATTAAATGCGCTGCACGGCATAAAACTCGTCTGATCCAACATGTCAATACCGAAGCTTCTAGCTTAATTGACAATCAAAACTTTGTGAAGCGACTAAAACGAACAAGACCACTTGAGTTAGGTTAAACCCTTTTATCTATTAAAACCTTATTGGATTTTGGTAGATCAAAGGTATCTATGTTTCTTTGAGTTAAATGTAAATTAATGGTTAGTCTATAAGACTAGTTTTAATGTTGCAATAATGATAGGAGTTTTTAGTGGGTTAAAGTCCCACAGTCCTTCAAACTGCCTTCCCCGGTAATAGGTAGTCCCTGAAGCCTCTTTCGATGATTTACTACTATCTGGACAAAAAAAAAAAAAAAAAAAAAAAAAAAATCTTAACAGGAGGAGTGCATGTTCCCTTTCTAAGTGTAAATGTTATTTGGGAAATTTTCGTTTCGTCAATTTTGATTCTACATAGACTTAACCATTTTTCTATTTTTTCCTAATAATTGGAAACATATGTTGAAGCTATCAAAATTGCTGTATCGTCTGCAAAAGTAGAAATGGTCGTTTGGTTGTTATTTGAAATATCTAACGTATACAATAGCAGTGGACCTAAGACACTACCTTTAGGGACTCCAGCTTGAACTGGATGTGCAAATCAGTAGTAGCTTTTATATTTGATGATGAATATTCTCTCTGGGATATAATTTTAATTAGATGGCATATAGTTCCTTCTTTTATGAATAACACCTTCATAACATACTTTATTGAATATGGCAGAGCGGTATTGTTTTTCTTCGAATGTTTTGCTAATTTAACAGACTATTCGATGTATTTGTTCTGAGGTGTTATGCTTTTCTCTAAAGATAAATTGATGGTGTGTGTGTTTGTTGTAATAATTCAAAGTTCCACTTACCTGGATTTGAAATATTTCATTGAACTATAATTTTTTTCATCACTAACTCTACCATTTTTTGCCTCTGGAGGTCATTTTTTATTATAATATTATACAATACTTAAAAAAACACTTTATACACCTATGCTATACACTGAGCACTGAATTGAATGTCAATTATTATTCAAACTAACTGCCAAGCACAGAAAATGTAAACATAAATAACAAAAAACATTTCAAATAAATTTCAACTTGTCAAATTTTGATTGATGTGATCCGTGGAAGAAGATTTTATAATAGCGCCTTCATTCCTTCAACTAATTTGCAAAAATTTGCAATACGTTTGGATGAAGGGTTGAAGTAATGTTAATACCTTCTTTCATTTGAATACTCATCAAGTTTAGTACATAACTTCTTCATACGTTGATTATCTCAGAATCTATGGAGGACTTAGCTATTCTGATGATTGTATTTGATAGAGGAGGTCATTTAGCCTAGAGTTATGCAAAAAACCCCAATTTTGAAAAGTGGTGTCTGATATCCTTCTTTTACTCGTGTCTTCAATTGATTTATTAATAATTTCTTAAATAGTTCAGAGAGAGTTGGTAACAAACTGATAGGGTTATATGAAGCTACCTGAATATGTCTGATCGTGATCTAGGGCAGGTTTCATCGGGTGGCGTAATACCCCGAGCGTAAGATCACATTGCATATATGCATAAGATGTGTAACAGCTATTAATGGTAGGTCTTTTATCATTTTTATTGTAATTCGATCATGCCCTGGTACAACTTTTTTAACATTTAGGTTATTTTTAATTATATATTGATAATGCCTATCATCTTGAGTTTAAGCGGTTGCTCTATCGATATTGTAGTAAATGCAGCTGTAGAAGGTTGGAAATTGATTGTTTCTTCGTTTGGCATAAATACTTTTTTTGAGGGATCGACGAATATTATATCGTGTTCTCTGTTGCTTCTAGCCCAGTTTCCATTCGAAAGCCTAATAGGTACTTCAGCTAGTACGGATTTCTTTAATCCGATATATCTGTTGGTGCCAAATTTTCTAGGCATTGCTTGAATTCGTTTACTTCTTTTTCTCTTTAAGTACTGTTCGCAGTTTTCTAGTACAAGTCGATAATAGTTTTTGTTGGAGTTTGATGATCTATACTCCAAATGAATGTAGATTTGTTTGAATCCTGTTATAAGATGTAAAGCTAAATTTTAATAATAACTAAAATTTTAGATGGTAATATGACAAAATATTATTCCCTAATTTTTTAAAATTCCCTAAATTTAAAATCCAATTGCGAAAAAATCACAACTTCACTTTGGCAAATATAGCAAAAAATTCAACTAAAATGGAAAAAATATATTTTTTACTAAAAGCTTTCCGTTTTGTGTTTACCTGCCGCCCGCGAAAACAGGGTTGCAATAAAAAAGTAACGGGAGTTTGGGGGTGGCAGCCACCGACTTTAAAAATAAATTTTGTTGTAAAACCTGGCTATTTTACTAAAATTTGGATTTTGTCGTATTTGGATTTTGTTTATTTGTATTTTGGAATTCTAGATTTTGTCGTTTGGATTTAGTCCATTTGGACTTTGGGATTATATTAGGGATTTCATGGCTAATTCGGGTTTGGAGGGTGGCAACCCCGACTTTAAAAATAAATTTCGAGTTTTTACTAAAACCCGGCTATTTTACTAAAATTTGGACTTTGTCGAATTTGAATTTTTAAAAATGGGATATTGTTGTATTTGGATTTTGTTTATTTGTAATTCTGGATTTTGTCGTTTGGAATTAGTTCATTTGGATTTTGGTATTAGGGATTTCATAGCTAATCCGTTAAAAATAAACAATTTTATTTGTTAATAAAATTAAATTTTAAATTCGAAAGTTTTAGTTTGACGAGTGCGAAAACAGGGTTTCAATAAATAAGTATCGGGGAGATGGGGACAGCAGCCCCCGACTTTAAAGATAATTTTTTTTTTTTTTTTAATATTTTTTACTAAAAGCTTGACGTCTGCGTTTACCTGTCGTCTGCGAAAACAGGGTTTCAATAAATAAGCAGGAAGGGTTTCGGGGTGGCAGCCCATGACTTTAAAAATCTATTTTTTTTTACTAAAATCTGACTTTTTACTAAAATTTGGCTTTTTCGCATTTGGATATTGTTGCATTTTGATTTTGTCGCATTTGGACTTTCTTTATGTGGATTTTGGAATTCTGGGTTTTGTCGTTTGGATTTAGTCCATTTTGATTTTGGCATTAGAGATTTCATGACTAATCCATTTTAGATATATCCTAATTTGTTAAATAAATATTTTCAACCCTATGCCTCACGGATCGGGTTACAGGACAATATGATGATGGTCTTAAATTCAATTTCAAATGCATAACAAGCCTTCGCTAATACTGTTATTACAATTTAATACCTTTAAACTCTACTTTTTTTTTATAGAAGTAATAATTTTAGAAATTTTATTGTTTTCGAAATAAAAAAAAAACAAAAACAAAAGTCATAACAAAAAAATAATATCTCACATTTTCTATAGAACAAAAACCAAAATTTATACATCCTTATTTATAACATCCTTTATACATTTTAATAAAACAAAAACTGAAATTCTAAACTAAGTTTTTATTTTAATTTTTTTTTTTCTAAAACCTTTCGAACTTTAGATATAAAAAAAAAGGATCTGTTTTTTGTTTTGTTTTTCTTTTTTTGTTTTTTTTTTGTTCTCAAACCATAACATTATTAAAGAAACTTTTTCTATTCCATTTTTTTTTTTTTATTATTAAAACATAATTTTTATAGTTTTTTTCCTAAATGGATAATTTTTTTTTGTTTTGTTTTTGTTCTTTTTAATGTGTACAAACATTATTATAATAACATTGTAAATATGATCATTATATAAAGTTTAAAAGTAAATCGTTTTTTTATTTGTATAACTTTTTCATCTCTTTCTCTCTCTCTTTTTCCTCTCTATCACTATTTTTCCTAATTAACAATGCATACAAGAAATAGCGATGCATAATATTTTTTTTCAGCTTATTTTCTTTTTTTATTCTTTAAACCCTTGCTATGAATTACTTAATATAGAAGAATACAAGGATATAATAATAGAATTTTCTTTAAAGGATCTTTAATTTTATATGTCTGTTTTATTAGCTGTTGTTTTTTTTCGTATCTGATACCTTACTTTATATTCTAAATCCAAAATATAATAATGAATAACTTGTTACGCGTTAATTTCAAATTAAATTCGAAACAATTTTGTATATTAAATGCTGAAAGTTTAAACAGATTGTAAATTTTTCAAAATAGAGCTATGAAAATCATATTAAAATTATTGAAATATGATGACACAACAACTATGGCTTCAGACATCGATATATTACAGGCCTCAAATCTTCTGGAAAAGAACCTCAATGGAATCAAGAGTGGCTTCAAATTTGAAAAATAAATGTCAATAAATATAAGTCTACATGGGTTGACTTCGTTTCCACTCTGGAAAAATAACTGCACTGCAGTAATTTTGAGCAGCACAGCAATACCACAGGAGGATTCTATCAAATATCTCGGTAGTCATCTTGATAGGCATCAGACATGATGGAAACACATAATTTGTAAGGGCACTCAATTCAGAAAGAAGCTGAGAAGCCTATATAGATTGATGGTTAAAATATTTGAATAAATTGTTTTTGGAAAATAAGATCCTGCCTTACAAAGCTGTTCTTAAATCAATATGGTTGTATTCAATTCAATTCTAGACTAAAACAACAACAATTTCAATACTGGGTTACAAAAATTTTGGATTATAACACTTTCTGTTCTTAATTAAAATCTAACATTAATGTAATTCAAAGATAACTAAAAAATAATAAGTATAAATATATATAAAAAATAATAAGAATAAATATTAGGATCATTCGAATATTCATTAGAATATGTGATGAACAAAACTGCAAACAAAAATACAGGCATAAAAATATACTTTTAATATCAATAAATGAATTAAAAATCTAAATCTATTCTAAAGATTTCAGAACAAAGTCAGTCCTAAGAATGGTAATTGATATTCAATGGTTCATCCCAAATTATTTAATTTGCAACAACTTGCATGTTCTTTCAGTATATTAGCAAATATTAAAATATTGCACAAAGTACAAAAGTAAATTGAAAATACATCCAAACATATAAGGCCAAATAATCCTATCAAAGAACTAGGCCCTAGGAGATTGAAATGTTAAATTCAATGCGACCTGTAATGTTATATCAAAAATATTGAAGTGTTCTCGCAAAATATCTATTCTTCTTCAAGCCAGTATAGTACACAAAATTGTTTAACTTATTGAATTGCAAATCACTCAGATTGTTAATATTAAATAGGAGAGAAAAACCTAACAATTGCGAATCTGACAAAATCCCCGCCCCGGCAAATAGGCTTATTGTAATTGCCCGTATTAATGCAATTATACACTATCTGAGTTTTTAAGGATGCCTCATTTAATTTTTATACTCAAGATATGTTTCAGTGGTATGATTGGTATGCTTGGTATGTTCTCATTGTTCGGGAACTGCTGTTCCCAGATGGCGAAGTCTGCTATGAGAAAATTCCTCGCATTTACAGAGCAACTTTTGATCCGTATTCTGTTAGAATCATCATTGACACGATTAAAAAAATATAATTATGTAAAAGTTCGTTGATATAAGTATGTAGAATACGTATTTTCAATATCAAGACGAGCGATAAAAAATGTTATTATGTTGATAGTACTGGCCATTTTTTTTTTTGTCAAAAAATATTATTTTTTGTTTATATACAAATTAACACACAACATCTTCACAGTGTGTTTGACATGAGGGTGTTAACGCAGCTGACGCTTTATTATTGGATGCAACGTTAAGTCGCATGTCAGCGTAACCGAGCCATTATGCTATTGATTAGATTGACGGCAGGTGGCATAAAATAGAAAAAACACGTTTTAACAAAACACTAGGTTTGATAGAACTTGAACATTTTAGTAGTTCAATTCAATTTTGAAGTACAACCAGATGAAAGCAGAACAAAAGAAGTAGACCTTTTTGGATTAAAAATAATAATTTTATTTAAATAAAGGAATAAAATTAACTGACTTAAACATAACCGTACTTTATAAATATTTTTAAATAATATATAAATTTAAAATTAATTTAAAGCTTTAAAAAAAATATATATACTTTTCAAAATAAATTATTAATAAGATTATAATAGTGCAAAAATTAGAGTGCATGAAAAGTAGAAAGTGGTTGAAAGGCTGTAATAGTAAAAATTAGTTTTTTTGTCTTCAAAACCAAACCCCAAACAGTTAATAGAATTGCTAAAAAATTTGTTAATTAATGCTTACTTAACCACTGTTTTATCCATTAAATTTAACTGCTTTACCAAACATTCGAAAATAGTATGACGCGATGCTCCATCGATTCCAAATTGTGAAATTATAAAAATTGGCTTTTGCATTTCAATGCCAGGTCACTGATTGATTAAGAGCAAGCATGGGACTAGTAAATGTCAATAATAATAGCTATTGAATCGGAGTGGGTCTTGATGCTCAAGGAAGACATCAAACATTACCCCACTGCCCAGATCTAATGAAAACTAAGCTTAGATATTTAAAAGGGCGTTATGTTTGACAACCTGTCTCAGAAATCTTTAATGTTGTATTCTTGGATATTCATAGTTCGTTTCGTCATTCGTCACAACTACAAGTTTACTTGACGAACAGGTACAGGTTCAGTTTGCATTATAATGTAGTTTCACTATGAGTCCATATATGCCCTATTGTCATTGCAGCAATTGCTTGCTCTTGCCATTTTATTGCTCTCCAACTAAACTAAACTTTATATCAATATTATTAAATTATTCTGTATACTGCGGGGGCTATCCGGGTTCATAAAAATCAATTAATTACAATCAAAAATACAGATATTAATAAAAGAAATTTTAACTTTTATATTATAAATTTTTATTGATGCAGCTACTGTTATCAAGAAAACGATTAAATTATTTTATTATTAAAAATTTATTACGCTCGCCGCCGACTCGTTATGCTTTTATAACTTTATTAAAATTATTTAAAAAAAAAATAACAACATTTTTTTTTTTAAATTTAAAGAAAGAATTAAAAAAAAAAAGAAATGTGATGTTAAAAAGTTTCATCCCCTCATTGAGAGAAAATTTATTATTATAACGAAAAAATAAAATAATATCCTGAGGAAAAAAAAGCGATTAAACAAAATTTAACAAAACAAAACAAGAAAAAAAGAAAATGTATGCATTTTATTTCTTTCACAAAAAAAAATAAATAAAATAAAAATAATTCTTGCATAAATAATAAGACTTTGTTGAAGAATAGGCAAATATTTATCTGTATATACATATACATCATATATGTATATATTTATATGTATACTCCTTCTCCAGTCTATTATTTGTTTATTATTTAAGACTCTTAAAATATGCTAAAAACATTTTACCTTATCAACATTACAATATTATATATATATACATATATATATATATATATATATATGTATTATAATATATATGTACATACGGAAGTATTAATGTCTAGGGTAATATATGGATAAAATTGTTTATCGTATAGGAAGAGATCCTTTCTATACAAATACAAAATTTCAATATCCTTGCATTTAAAATGAAATATTATGCTGATACTAACACAAGTATACCATGTGTAATTATTGTTGCTATTGTTATTATTATTATTTATAATAGAGCTTCCAGAATATGACCTTCTTTCATAATCATCGGATTTTTTTGATTTTTGCATTTCAAAATAATCCTTATAATTTCATTAGAATAACATCTTTAGGGAATTTTAATTTTTTTTTTATGTTTTTATTGTTTTTTTTTATATTCCTCTAGTGTAAAATATATAGTTAAATTTAATGAAAATGTTTTCATATCAATTTCAATATGATTAGTTTTAGATTTTGAATTACAAAAAATTTAAATTTCAGAATGAAATCATAAAATAATTATTTTGAAAAGTGATGTGTGAAGTGATTTTGTTTTTAATAAGCTTGATTGATTGTAAATTGCAGTACAATTTGGTGAAGTGTAGTACAATTTAATAATATGATTTGGGAAATGTATTATAATTCTTCAATGTCTCATGGATCAATCATTACATAATATTGTCAGATTTTGCTTAGAGCAAGCAAATCAGCAGGTGTCTATTGCAGTAGACGAAAGCTTGCATATCAGTTGCGAAACGGTGAGATTAATTCGGTTGATTAGTAATCGACTATTCCATCACCATTGATAACTAGTGTCCATCATCGTTAGTAATTACTGTTATCAAAAGTTTAAAACTAAATAACTAATATACTGATACTGTTAAGAGAACATTAAAAATAGAAAAAAATATAAATTTAAATACAAAAAGAAAGAAGAAAATAAAAATAAATAAAATATGTAGCAACTATTTGCCAACTATATAACTTTGCTTCTCAGCTTCTTTTACTAAGTTTAATATCAAAACAAACTAAATTTTTTTTATGAAAAATTTTATATTAACGCACCATACCAAGGCACAATTATACAAAACGCTCATCCTTCCGGGGCTGCTATTAGGTTATGAATCGTGGACATTACAGTATGCACTTGGTATCTTTGAGAGAAAAATTCTTCGTCGCACTTACCTGACGTGCCTGACGAAGGAATTTGGAGGATCAGGCCCAGGACCTTAAAGGTGTGTAGCGCCCAACAAGTAAGTAAGTAAGTTTATGTAAACGCGACCTATTATGATCTATTGCACTTCGCCGTTTATTATCTTAGAATTACATGTCTATGTCCTTGATGAACGCTATTATTGATTTGATGTCAATTTCAGAATTAGGCGATGTGTATTTCTTATCTGATCTTGAGTCATAATCATATAACATTCTATATACAGACTCAAATTTACTGCAGTCAGTACTGTGATTAGTAATATTAAACCGGTCAAAGGAACATAAATTGCACGGATTTTCTTTGAAAGTTATTAAATGCCTAATTTTAAGTTCCAGTATGTTCCCAGTAATAATTTGGTGGATAAACGTGATATCAGGTGCCAAATAACAGTTTTTGAAAGTTTTCAGGTTTATTCAAAAGTAACTTAATGACGAAGATGAAAAAGGTCAGACCATAAAAAAGCTAAAAATGTACGTTGAATTGCTTCAATACGTGAGATATCAACATTACGATATAGAGACCAAATTTGGGGAAGTATTTTCAAATATCAAGCTAACATAGTTATATGATGTATAAATTTTTCGTAATGTAGGTTCAGAAAAGTATTATGCTAGGCGAGTTATTTATATAAGCCTTACTAGCAATGGAGTTGAAATGGGCTTTAAAATTAATTGTATGATCCAAGATTACGCCTAAGTCGCAAGATAATTCAGAACGGTTGGTCAAGACTTGATTTCCATTATAATAATAATAGTTGATAAAATAATTTTTATCCTATGTTCTTAGTAGAGCACCATCATTTGGCAAAATTGTTCAGATCATTTATAGTATAGATTGCAATTATCAATAGACATAATGGTTGTTGCTAACTTTCAAGTCATCAACAAAACTACCCTACTGAACTGATACAATAAATAATTAGATAATATAATATGGTAGAAGTAATAGTGCATATAGTGTGTCATATAAATTAATAAATGATGCTAAAAACAAAATCAATAAACTCCACACACAATTTTGATGAATTCGAAGCAACTTATACGACTACAGGTCAATTTATCTAATTCATTAACTTTAGTATTTAATATTGGTAGATGATGGATTAGATGTTGGGATATTGCCACAAAAAAAATTCAAAATAACATACGCTGATCAACATCAACATCCATGTCCGCACCCATCAACATCCATCACCCATCAACATCCATCAACATCCGTCAACAACACCCATCAACATCCATGTCCGCACCACCAACCACAGTAATAAATCTACCAAGGTAGCAGAATGACTTACCAATTTTTATCACCAATCTGTAAGTTACGTGAGCCTGCTTTGTTGAGTCACCTTAGTTTTATTTTGCTTACATTTATCAGCAATCCTACTTGGACCGCATATTTTAATTAGTGACTTCATCTTTTTTTTTTTTACGTTAAGCCAAACACTAGGTTTTACACGAATGTATAGCTGGTACTAATTGAGGATTGTAGAAAGAAAAATATCCCTTTAATCAGTAGAGACATTTTGAATAAAATTATTTAATATTACTCTTGAACTTTTGTAGTTTGTACTTAGGTATATTTTTGCATTAGTGAAACACGTTTGTTGGAATGGTTCCACATTCGGGAAAATTTTACTACAAACGAATTCACATAGCCGTTGTGAGCCACCTTGGAATTTGCACTGAGTAGGAGCGGTCACTTAATGCCTCTATTGTTCCTCGGCGAAAAGTTTGAGAGGTGGAAGTGCCTAAACCTACGAGATATCTATAAAATAGGGAAAGTGTTCCAACAACACTACTATTTTCAAGTGGTACAAAGAATGATGTCACATCAGGGCTGTCAATAAGACGAATGAAACATTTTGAACTTTGTTAAGAATTTTTCATGATGCACCAAATTATATATGTGAATTGTATTCCCACTTGGGTCGTATGTATATGATTTATAGATATTTAGCATGTCCTGGGGAGGGGAACACGTTTTGCTGCGACTCAAAAAACCCTAACATCTCGCGGCAGATTTAGCTTGTTTTCTATGTCAGTTTTGATGCGAGTGAGCAAACTGATATCATCTGCAAAATCGAGGTCGTGAAAGTCTCTTGTGAAAGCACACATTTAACATATTTTGATCCATGATTTGTTTTCTTCAACACCCATCCAAAATAAAAATTGAACTAATTTAAGATTTCTTTTTCTTTTATTACTCTTCAATGGAGTATAGATTGTCAGCAAACATTTTTTATATCGAACTCTATTTTTTTTTAATGAATTTTATTTGGGATTAACTTTTTTGTAATTTTCAGGACGTGCTCTCCATAAACACTGCGTTTCCATTTTTGATTTGAATAAGTATCGTTAAATCGAGAAATACATGAAAAGTATCTGTATTGAGAGAACTTAAACTTACTTACTTACTTGCTGGGCGCTACAGACCTTGAAGGGCCTGACGCAAAATTGTACTCCTGTGATTTCGGTCACGAGCGGAATCTTTCCAGTTGGTGATTTGAAGTTTTTTCATATCTGCCGATACTTCATCTTCGCTTGGATTCGAAGAGTTTCCTAGCCGGAATATTTTCATCCATACGCTCTGCATGGGCTAGCCAATGAAGACGTCTTATTGTGACTTTTTTAGCTAGGTCCATGCCGTTGAACAGCTGGTATAGTTGGTCATTGTATCTTCTTCTTCAAACTCCTTCGTCAGATACAGAACCATAAATGCGGCGAAAAATTTTTCTCTCAAAGATACCAAATGCATTCTCGCTTGCTTTTAGTAATGTCAACGATTCAGAACCATGAACCATATAGCAGCACTGGAAGGATGAGCGTTTTGTATAATCGTGTCTTGGTACTTTGGTATAGGAGCTTTGAACCCAGTTGTTTGGAGAAACCAAAGTAGCAACGGTTTGCAAGGATAATTCTTCGCCTTACTTCAACATCGATGTTATTGATTGAGTTGATGTTGGTTCCAAGGTAGATAAGCTCCTGTACTACCTCAAAATTATATGAGCCGACAGTGATGTTATGTCCTATATAATGTTCTGAGGATATTTTATTTGTCGACAGCATATATTTTGTTTTATTCTCATTTAGGAAAAGACCCTTAGGAAGAGAACTTAATAATACCTGGAAAACACAGACCCCAAAAATAGAAACAAGCTGAGAACAAAATCAGATTGAATGATTTACTAAACCCTTCACATTCTCTCATAGGAAGCAACAAGAACAAAATAAATTAATTTTTATGTACAAAATATCTACTGAAAAATGAAATTGTAGTTAATTGAAATTTCTACAACAAAAATAATATTTTCAAAATTAAATCGTAAAATTAATTAACATTAAAATTTCACGCAAAATAATTTTCTGTAATTTCATCAGATTCTTTGATTTGAATCGTTGATTACTTATCTTACCTAATTCACAATCACAGTTTTCGATTACAGCTCAGAAATGCTCAAACAAAATTTTAATCTTTATAGACCAATTCGTTGTAATAAAATGTTAATGTAAAATTTTAATATATTTGTAACCTAAACCAGTACAAAAGAAACTCCTACACATTTCCAACTACAGGAAACCATTAAAAAAATTCTATTGACACTTAAAATTTAAAATTTTGTACAAATGTTTGCCTATAAATATATGTATATAGACAAACAAAGCATTATATTGTAAACACCATAGGACATTTTTCTACTACCAAACAATAAAAATATAGAAAAAAAAACAATAAAAATAGAAAAAAAAAAAGAACAAATAATTTTTTAACCAAAATTCATATGTTACTAAAATCCATGTTATCCGAACTGTTAAACCATATGGGTTTTTGTATACTGTTAATAGTTTATTAGGATTTCCAAAAAATTTCCATTAAAAAATTAAAATTTTGCTATTTGAGCACAATATAAAGCTTAGTGCAACTCAGTTGTGGTTTTATTTATTTTTTTTTTGTTTTTTTTTGTTTATTAAATTTTTACACCACAACTATATATACAAATAATGTTTGTTTGTAAGTCTCTATTTAATATATTTATTTATGGTAATTTTATGAGATAAATATTAAAATTAGTTTTTTTTTTGTTTTTGTTTCAGAAAAATTAAAACTTTTTTTTTTTGCTGGAAAATTTATTTTATAATATTGCTGATAAGGTTGATGATATGTAAAATATGGTTAATAAAATTCTAATTAATGATCACCAACCACCACCAAATGCCAATACAATCAAATTAATGATTATTTTAATAGCTTTATTTTACTATGCTTGACAAATTTTTGTTATAAATATATTATAATTTATATGGGTCTATATTATACCTACTGTATAATATGTAGACTTATCAGTAATTGCAGGCATCACGATAGCTAGTTTTGTAGCCGGCACTGAATTCTTAGCTGTTGCGATAACGTTTTAAATAGAATAAAATTTCCATTATACTAAAATCCGGTTTGTATAAATTTATCCCTTTAATCGGGCGTTTTTGCCTGTCTATGGAAAAAGTCTTTCATTATTCCAGTTCATAAAAAATACTCCAGAAATGAATGCAACAATTATGGGCCCATCCCCAAGCTGTCGTGTATTCCTAAACTGTTTGAGCGTGTATGACTTCTTATATGATTATTGTAAACGTTTTATTTGTGTTGAGCAACATGGTTTCCAAAGAGTAGATCAACAACTATCAATATGGTTTTCACCACATAGCCTTAATTGGCTTGAGTCTTACCTCTCTTCTCGGGAATACTCAGTTTTATTTAAGATTTCGATTTCTGACCAATACTCAGCGTCTTTTGATCAACAATTAAGTGTTTTAACTGTTAAAAAACGATTAAGTTTTAATGTACTTACAACTTACTAACAACTGTTGTTCTTTTTAGCTTTGATACTTTCGGCCTAACTTTTGGAAGTATTTTTAATAAATGTATAGCTATTAACATAGGTATTAATTTATGACTTTTACCCTTCAATACAGCATGTACCTGGTTTAGTTTATTTTTAGATTTTTCTAATCAAAGGTGGCGGTGTTTTACCAACCCTACTGCATGATGAGTTATTGCACAATTAAATGAAGCAAGCCTTCATCTAGTAATAAACGTCTGATGTGCTTGCTCTAAGCCTAAATATGACAGTATAAAAAAAAGAAAATGCAAAAATGGTTGAAAAAACTTATTAAATCGATGACGTATCATAATTTCCACGGTCATAACTCCCTTAGGGAGTTTGTATAAAAAATAAATACCCTGGCCTTGTAGTCAATTTTAAGATCCCTCCTAATTCAGAATTGGGCATATTCGTTGGGTTAGTGAGCAAATCGACAAACCGAAATGCTGAAATAAGAATCAACAAAAAAATATACACAAAAATCTATAAGTTTAAAATCCATATAACTTCAAAATTTATTGTTCCAAGATTAATCCTGGAAAAAAGAGATATCCTCTATTTTGTATGCAACAGTGTCTAACACATAAAAATGATTTAGGTAAATATTTTATCTAAATATTTAAAATTAATACTCAAATATTTATATTTTACCTAAAGCATTTATAAAATGATGGGAACTACCGCGTTCAAGCCCCCGCTAAACTTTTTCAATTTAATGTCATGATCGCCCCAATAATCATTGTATTTTTACCATTTCTACTTGGAAATTTCATTTTGGATTTGGTTTTTTTTTTGTGGATTTGGAAACTAACCCTATAATTTATTAATTTATATCGTAAAAAAGAAAAATTCATAACCGAAATTAAATATTCCTCTTTATCCTAAATTTTTAAAAAATACTATTTATGAAAATCGCATATAACGTTGTATTTAATTTAAAAAACGAAATCTATCAAAGCAAGCCGTAGAGAATTATGACTTTTTTTCCAATGGATTTATGTCTTACTGTAATATGTTACTACGAATCAAAAATACGAACAACAGAAAATCAGGACTCATATTATCTTCCCAACCGGAAAAAACGACCTCTTGTTATCCTTTAAATCAGCACCCGGCAAAGTATGACCCGAGGGTCACGGAGTGACCCAAATCATCATTTCATGTTACCCGCTTCGAAAATGTAAAATTGATTTCAAATCAATAAATATATTTTTTGATTACAAAAATCTAAATATAAAGAAAGACAAGTTGTTGCTGTTGAAAACTTAAAATGTTCTTTTTAAGTTTTTAACATAACATAACATAACAAATAACAGCCAAGAAGAACACAGCATTTGAATATGAATATATTTTACGGTTACATATGCTTCGCTTAAATATATGCATGCAATTATGACAATAATTTTTGCCTACTGATAGCAGTTAAAATATTAAATGTTATTTTTGTTGTTTTTTTATTTATTTTTACTATTGTGTACTGAATTTATCCAATTTATATTTGTATAAATTTTTTTTGCTTGATAATAAATGAATTCACTTTTGGTTTGACTATTTTTTTTAAATTACTTTCATATAAAATTGCCACTGACCCACGAATTCAAAAACATCTCATCTTAGACGAGTTTTACCCATGACCAAAAAAGTTTGCCGACCGCTGCTCTAAATATGCCATTTTGCCTCAAGTAGAACAAGTAGAATATCTTGGCTTGGATTTAGATTGCAAGCACTTACACATAATATAATAAGCAAGAGTAAAACATCATCTGATTTCAACTAAAAGATTACAGGTTCGATTCCCCATGAAAGCACAATTTTCAATATGTTTTTCAGTACCGTTTGTCATTGGGACTAAATAAATATCAAAAAAAAAAAAACAAAATTATTTTTTTTATTATTTGTCTCTGAGGTCAAATTGTTACCAGTCCAGTAAAAACAAAAAATATACGATATTAATTTTTATATACGCAGGCGAGTACAAAACACAAAAGATGTCTACTAATCTATATGATAAGCTGTATGGGTATGATAACCATATAATTTAGTAAAATTAAAATATTCGAATTTTTTCAACCATAATTTATATAAAAAAAAAAATCATTTTAAGAACGATTGTTGATTCATGCATAACGAATAAGATTAAATTTCCATATAACTTCCGTAACACAGAATTTACACATGATAATCAGAAAATAGCACGTAACAATTAGACAGGTCTTAAACTAGCTACTTGTAGATTTTTCTTAGGGTAAATGAACATAGCAATTTTAAATGATTACAGATTATGAGAATTGCAAAAAAAATTTACAATAGAATAACTTATTCAACACAAAGCCTAATTACAACAACGAATTAAAAATCTAATGCGATATGAACTGACTTAATGGAAATCATCTGCCATCAGTCTATTAAAATCCGTAGACAATGAAATTATTTTATATTTTTAAACATTTACTATGATTGTATTGTTTGTATATATAAGATAGGTGTAAATAATTAAATAAACTAGCTAAAAAAATTTACAATAGAATAACTTATTCAACACAAAGCCTAATTACAACAACGAATTAAAAATCTAATGCGATATGAACTGACTTAATGGAAATCATCTGCCATCAGTCTATTAAAATCCGTAGACAATGAAATTATTTTATATTTTTAAACATTTACTATGATTGTATTGTTTGTATATATAAGATAGGTGTAAATAATTAAATAACTAGTTTTTATCACATTTCAAATCAGTTGAAAACAATTAAGATTAATAATAGGGCCAAACGTACCATAAACTGTCAATAATAGTATATTGTACACATTGATCTACAAATAAAAACTTTAAAAATTAGAAGCTAAGATGGAAAATAACAAATAATGACTAGATTAGTACGCTGCTTAGTAAACAGAAAACAAACAGAACAAAATGTGCTTCGTATAGTTATAAAAATGTCCAAACTCAGTTTCGTAGTCATATCCAAATCGTTTTTCGACATCTCGTAGCTCATAGTCTTATTAAAATATACAATTAATATACATTTCTTAAAGTAAAATAAACTCTACCACCCTGATATTACAAAAATAAAAAAAATATGCAATCAAAGCAAAAAAAAATTATTTTTGTTAATTACGATAGAATCTGTTTTTTCATAAATTACAACAGAACCGAATGAACCATTATTACAGTTTTAAAGATAAAGTTTTTTATTAGTCTTTATTTTTTTTTTAAATTTTTTAATAAAATTTCTTTCCACAACAAATATTATTAAGTTTTTAATATTATTCCCAATTCCTTATTGCTGCTGATCCATCAAATTTAACTTCATAAAAAAAAAAAAAAATTACTTTTAAAATTACGTCTTTAAAAGTTAAATTTAATATTTTGCAAATTTACGATATTCTCAAAAATTTAATAAACTTAACAAAAATGCACATAAAATTCCATTTAGTTATGTATAAATTTGTATGTGTATGTATGTATGTTTGTATCAGAACTAAAATCCTTTAATTTTTTTTTATTTTTATTCTCAATTCATTCGGTTTTAGTTTTGTCCATGACCTGCCACCAAAACAATATAGGTATAATAAAATACCAGAAAAACAAAAAATGAAAACAAAATAAAAAAAAAACAATATAAAATGGTGGTACCGAATGTGACTGAAACAATTTAACAGCAGTGCAAATTTCGTCTTATTTTGTTCTTTTTTTTTTTTTTATAACATTCTTTTACTCTTTAAATTTTTAATTTTCGATTTAAAAAAAAAATAAAAACAAAAAAAAAACCAAAGTTTTTAATTTTACTTGCACCATAAAGCTATTTGAAACCAATTTTTCTTTCGTAATATACTGCGTCATAAAAAAAAAACCAAAAAGTTAAAGGACTAAAAAGAATGTTACAAAACAAAAAATGTTTTAATATTTTTGTTTTATGTTTTTTTTCTTTTCTATTGTTTTTTTTTTTTTTTTTTTTTGACAACTTAAACTTGAAATATCAAATTGTTGGTTTGTATATATTGGAAATTTGATCAAAGAACTGAACTTGAAATAGGAATCTATATAATAATAATTATATGCAGAGTGTGTTAAAAATAGCAATTTAAGGGATTATGATAGTGGTTGGATATTGATTTTGATTTCAATCTAAATTTATTGAGATTTATGAGGGTAAAGAACGTAGTAAATTTGAAGATTAGGCAATCTAAAAAACAATGCATTTCCGAGATACTCGATCCTTGGCTGCCTTCAAAATCTTTCTGGTCTAATATCGCTAAGCTTGGAATCAGTAAAGAAAACAAAATGGATAATATGGATAGCTTTGATGTAAACCAATTAAACAATAAATTTATATAACTCCATCTTTTAACTTTACTTCATTACTATCCAATATTGAAAACGTTAATTCGTCTAGTGCCTACTTTTTCTTTTAGAATTGTTTCAAATTATGAAGTATATGATACTATTTTTAAGGTTAAATCCAATGTTATAGATTTATTTCTATAGATTTAATTCCTTTGAAATTTATTAAATTGATTATCCCTTCTGTGCTATCTTATATCACACACATTTAATTTCATCTTGACTACTGGTCAATACCCTCTAATTTGAAAATGTGCCAAAGTTGTTCCTGTTCCAAAAAAAAATAATACAAGGATTGATGACCCATTAGCATATTGTCCGGTATTTCGAGATCTTTTGAACGGTTATTGCATGCACAATCACTGAGACCTGAAAGCAGCACAGCACTACTTCAGCACCTCTAAGAATTAACAGATAACATATATTGTAAAAACGATAAGAAACATGCTGTATTATTGCTTCTTCTTGATTTCGCAAAAGCTTTTGATTGTGTTAATCATGACTTATTATGTTTAAAACTTAAAGCAGCTTTTAATTTTGAATTTTTGAGCTACTACTCTCAAAGCTACTTAGATAATAGAAGTCAATTTTTGTTTCTAAATGGTGTTAAGTCTAATAATCTACCTGTTGAATTCGGGGTACCCCAAGGATCCATACTGGGTCTCTTGCTTTTTAGTCTATTTATTAATGACTACACCAGTGGTAGCTTATATTAACCGCTCTATTTCTAAATTGAATTATGATCTTGATTCTGTTGCTTTCTGGCCTCTAAATAATGGTCTTCGATTATGTTAATTTATGTTCGTAATATTGATACAACTAATCTTCCTAATATTAAATTAAATAATTTTGTGGTCAAATTTGTAAGTAAAGCTAAAAACTTGGGTGTTGTATTCAATAAAACTCTAACCTGGAATGATCACATTAACTTTATTTCTAGAAATAAAAGATATTTTTATTTGGAGGAGAGACTTTTTTGTTTTTGGAATTTTGTTAGTTTATTACTTTATCTCCGTATTTTATAGTTTTAACTTTAATTTGTTTTTGTTTTTTCTCTTTTCTATTTTATTTATTTATCTTTCTTTCGTTTTATAAATTTTCTTTTATAAATTTCTTTATAAATTTATGTTCTTTATTGTTAATTTCTGTAGGTTAAGGTTTAATTTAATTTAATTTAAGAATTATGAATTTGCTATACATTATACTTTATATACTCTTATGCAGATTTACCGCCCTATGTATATGTACGAAATAAAGTAAATAGATAAATAAATTTATCTATACATATATCTTTATTTATATTATTATATATATGCAAATTTATTATTAGCTATTATTAGCCATAACACGAACAACATCAGAAATATCATTATTTAAAACAAAGCAACATACTACTGAATTGGATACCAGGTCATGTAAGCATTAAAAGCAACGAGCTTGTACTCAAAGAAGCCAAATTAACACCGAAACCCCGTTAGCTGGGTACTACCTCAACTCATGTACTACTAGCTCATATACTTTCCCAAGATGTGTGATCAGCGTTAACGTGGTAAAAAAAAATCCAACAAAATTGAAATAATTTATCTTACTTTATCGTTACTATAAATATCAAAGATCCATTATAGACTGACATAAAACTCTCCCGAATTAGTTTAAGATATACACTGGCAACACACCGATTCTGTTATCTCTAATCCAATAAGCGGTTTGCTACAACCGAAGCTGTAAGAGAATTCACCGTGATTTGATCGCGATTACCTCTTGGAGACCTATCATTTGTTGTGATGTTTAATGAAATGTTGTCAATTTGTTGACCCTTTGGCATTTTCTGAACTATGGATAATAAATCTATAAGCTCAAACCTAACTGGCACACACCCACTCGTTGAATGTTCAGATTCATCTTCTTACAAACTAATTGTGAGCGCAGACGCCTTTTACAGCTACTTTAACGAAGAGATATAGACCCTCTTCTTAATTCTTAAATTGAAAATGTGGCTCACTTCTTGGGTAATACATTTTTAGGCAAAGTGGCTCAGGCTTTGGTTAATACCTTCGCTGTTATCCAATAAACTTCATGATTTTTCACTCTCTTCTGTTCCTTACTTATCCCAGTGTAGTATTGCAACCCGATCGTTCATAAGGGTTGCTAGGATTAACAGCTTTTAAAATTTGTGTTACAAGTGATTCACAATGTGAAGGTGAAAGAAGGAAAATAAGGTTGGACAGTCTAAGTTATGTAAACTGAATATAACGACCATATAACAAACGCATCACCACCCTATTAGACCCCCATTCCGTTTGATGACAGACTGATGGGATTACGGACAAATCCACTCTACTTTAAAAAGTTATTTATTCCAAATTCTGTTTACTGAAGTGAAACCCTCACATTAAAACACTATAGTATTGGAATGTCAAAACAACATCGAAATAGCAAACAATCACAGCCGCTTTCCACTAGGGGCCCTAGCGATGGTCAATAAAGCCCCTATTAAATTAATAAATTAAATTCTACAACATCACAATGTTTAGAACAAAAGCCAGAAAAATAAAGTATCAACTTTGTGTGCATATTAACACTTCGCAGTTTTTTCAATTACTAAAATTTGGGGAATGCCCTATATTTTCAATTATTTATGTGCGTTTACTATAAAACAACAAAAACAATAAATTTGTAGCGTGCTGAAATACATAATCGTTTTTGGTGTTGCCATATGCATTGGCAACACCATGTTGGCTGCATTCCTATATAATCTAATCAACTAAAAGCGAAATTTCTGAACAAAAGATGAACAAAAATCTAACATGAATAGTTTTATAATTTCAATATTTTGAAATATCAACATAATATAAAAACTGTAGTTTGGATAAATAGTCATAATTTGAAGACTTAAAGCAGTTAAATATAGGTTGTTTGGATAAATCAGAATGAAATGTTTCGTAAAATATAAGATATTTGTTTATTTGGTCTGCAAATTCGAATAGAGCATAGCGGAAAATTGTATATACATAGTACATTGAAAAGTTCGTATGGTATGGAAACATTGAATACTGTTGAATGCATAGAAATGCAGCCGACGATATGGCAATGATAATGTATAACCAGTATATTAACAAATTTAATTAGTAAGTCAATATTAAGTAGCTTAAGACAATGTTAATTAAATAACCGAATGTTTGTTATGTTAACAAGTTATATAATTCCAAGTTGAATATACAACTTGTAATTAAATGTGACTCCCATCACGAAAAGAAAAGATTCAGTTGATGTTAACAAGTTGTTCATGTTATTCCATTCATCTAAAAATAAAAATTAAATAAACAATATTCAAGTAAATAACTTTGATTTCTTATAGATTGAGATGTGAAACATGATTATTTTCTTTGACAGCTGCAATAGACCTTGAATATTCTTACTTTCATACCAAATTGTTCTTATCAATAACAAAAAAAAAACTATTCATTAAACTTGAAATTCCATCCTTTAAAATATCACAGTAAATTTAGAATAATAAATGTATATAAATATATTTGTAATGTATATATATTTTTTATATCCCCATTACCAACAATAACCAACCACAAAACTTTGAAAATTACTTGAATGCGTAAAATCTAAGAAAAATCTTAAATATCAGTATTACCATAGTAAAACAATTTAATTTTACTTTATTTTTATACCATTTTTATTTTTATTTTTATTTTTTTCTTTTGAATTTCTAAAGCACTAAAGAGTATTAATAAGAAAGGATCTCTTAAGTAAAGTAAAATTAAAAAAAAAAAAAACAACAACACATAAAAACAATAACATAAAAAATACCCCTTTCATTCTAATGTTTTGTATGTGTAACTAAAACATTTACTCATACAAAACATACATCCATACATACAAAAGTTCGTTTGGCTATACAAATTCGCATTATTTTCTTCTGTATAACACTTTTAAAAGTTTTTCCATTGTTTTAGGTACCCTCTCAAATAAGCAAAAAGAAAAAACAAAAACAAAAAATTAAAAATATTTACAGAAAAATTATATTATTCAGGTTCAGGTATGATGATATTATTTTAAGTTTGTTCAAGCAACAATCTCATCATAACAATATAGCTAGTTAGGTATACCAATATAGCAGATACAATACATAAGTAACTCTTAATGAATATAAAAAAAAAATAAAAATAAAAATAAAAATAATCAAGAATTTAATAATGACAGAAAACTGATTTTAAGAAAATTTTTAAAATTCTTTCTTTTATTTTTTTTTTTGTTGTTTTGTGTTTTTATTTTTGTTTATTTTTCTTTGTATCAATTTATAATGGAAGCAAATTGAAATTTTAAGGATTACCTACAGATGAAAAAGTGAGCCAAAAACTTTTTCTTTCTTTTGTTTAGTTTCAAATTCTTGTTTCCAAATTTAACGTTAAAGTATTACCATAAAAGTAAATACCACTTAACAATGTCAAATTTTTAAAAATAAAATTAAGAGAAAAAAATTTGAGAAATTAAAAGAAAAGTTTTTTAAATAAAAATGCATAATTGTTTTTATAATTTTTTTTTTGTTCTTATTTTTTATTTTTCATTTTTTTTTTGTTCAAAAACTCAGATTTTTGTAATAAAGAATTTTTTTATAGTTTTTATCAATTTCGTATGCCTCATGAGTCATTAGAGACCATCAGAAATAAAAGCCACTGTGAGAAAATTAGCCTACGTTGTTCATATAATACGGGCTGGCCTCTTCTGAAGTAAATATTGTACCCGTATACTGCATAGCAATGAATGACTATATCTCAAGGACACCAGGTATTGTCAGCTTTCCAAAAATATACATATATTTAATAACATATCTTAGTCTGTTTAGGACGAAAAGGACTTCTGAAAGCATTTTGTTATTTTAATGTTTTTGTGTACAAATCGTTATATCAGTTGATTTATTAGATATATATATATCTTTTACCTAGTATTTTTCACCTAGTAAGATAATGGTTTGAAAAGTATTTTAACGTTTATTGATGATGATAGGGGCTGCATTTATTGGGATCATGTAGTTCAAATTTGAAAATTTTTAAACAATCTTTCTTTACAAAGCAAAGGCGTGTTCGTAGTTGCAGTAAAACATGCATCGGTGTCTTGCAGATATTTTTCTCTGTCACTATGAACAAAAAAACAAGAAAATTGTTTAGCAGGCATTCTTGTTCATAGAAGCAGCACATGCACAATTCGTTTATATAGTCATATTATATTATTTATAACTATATTATTATATATTTTTATATATATTTAATATATTTTAATATATTTTATATATATTTTTTATATATATTTTATAAATATTTTTTTAAGTATATTTTTATATATTAAAATTATTATATATTTTTTTTCAATATATTTTTTTTATTATATTTATATTTATATATTATTATTATAAACACATTTATTTTATTTTAATAATTAATTTTTATTTTTTACTTAAATATTTTTTCACGGCATTCTTATTGCACTAACAAATGTTAAATGACATGCACTTTAAAAATCATTCTAAAGCAAGCGCACTAAAATATCTGCACAATCTGCCCGACGCTGACGCGACACCGATTACTATGAACACAAACGCCTGCTTTTTATCTGCGCAGAATTTTTGATAATATGCAACTACGAAAAAAAAATCTTTTTTGTTGCGCAGGCGCGACCACTACGAACACGCTTCAAATATCTTAAAATTTTAAAAATATCGAGCTATCCCATACGTATATTGAAAATAGTTTTTTCATAATTTTCGCCTTCGATTTTACGATTCAGTGCTACCAGGACTACTTTTATCATTTATTGGTTCTACAACTCAGGCTGGAGCTAATGTGGTTCTACCGCTAGTATTGTACGGTAAACCAAAAACTAAATATAATTGTACATATAATTTTATATAATAGTAATATTAGAAACAGCGCCGTGACTAGGGAAATGCAACAGGTGCACAAGCACAGAGCCCAGATATCTGAGGGGCCCTGAAATAAACTTTTACTTATTTTTTCCTTTTAGATTGTAACCTCATAAAACTATAAAAATAAAAAATTATATGGGGACAAATAAAAAATAGTGGTGTATAGTGGGAATATCATATCACCTTGTATAATTAACACTATGCTAAATAAACGCAATAATAGAAAACTGCAATTTTAGTTCACGCGTAACTACAAAAAAAATTCAGCTTTAAGCGATAAACACAATTGGAACTACCGACGAAAAAATTAAAATACATACGCTCTTATCTAGCAAATGAAATTTTAAATAAAATAGCATAATATAATTTGGATATTCATGATGTCAGAGGACAAGGATACGACAACGGTATTAATATGTCTGGCAAATATAAAGTGTAAGTGAACGTATTTTTGAAATCAATACTTTGGCAAATTTTTGTGCCTTGTTCAACTGACTTGTTCGGCCTTAATTTTGCTGGTGTTCAAGCTGCGTCTACAACACCTAAAATGATCAATTTTTTTGGTACAGTGCAAAAATTATTTAACATTTTCTCATCATCGAAATCACCATGGGAAATTTTAATGAAATATCGGATGCAAGGTGGTCACCAAAGGCCAATACAATGAAATCGTAAAGTTTACATTTATTCGATTGTAAATATTTCAACTGCATCAAATCCAGAAACTATATCAAATGCAATAAGTTTGCTCTGAGGCACCGGATGAAGGAAGTAGCATGGCGTCCGAAAATTTGTTTGTTTAAAATGCAAATGTACAATTTTTTTGACAAGCTGTTGTCTCAATTATGGCGTTCAATCAATCAATTGGCGTTATGAACAACTTACAAATATTTATAAATGCTTCATCTTCAGAAAAAGACAGCGTTGTAGATTTAAGAAAAGCGGCTGCTGATCTTGCCATTAAGTACAGCAAAGATTTAAATATGTACGAGCTCGCATGTGAAATTCAAAGTTTTAAATTTGAAGCATCGATATTATTAGACAACTTAAAAACTACAACATAATTTGAAATTTTACAAGGTCTACGTGACTTTGGATTAATAGAGCCTTATCCAAATATTAATATTGCTCTGCGACTATTTCTTACTCTTCCAGTATCAGTTGCTTCATGCGAGACAAGCTTTAGCGAATTAAAATTAATAAAATCATATTTAAGATCAACTATCGGACAAGATAGGTTATCCAATCATGCCATAATATCTATTGAATAGAATATAGTTATAGATATATCATTTGATGACATAATTAATGAATTTTCTGAAATGAAGGCCAGAAAAATTCAATTAAATTAATATAATTATAATTTCGTATATAATGTGTGATGATATTTTTTTCCATAATAAATGTTTTTCAAAAAAGTTATCTTAGACATTTTTATATCATTATTCTGCATTTATCTGGATGTTTGTAAGTTCGACGGAACGCTCCAACACATATACAAATTGCATATGTATACAAATGCATATATATACAAATTGCTTTGGTGCTTTTTTTTAACCCCTGTCTACCATGCTGAACCTTTGCAGGAAAAATTGATTGCATGAACTATATTTTTTTAATTTAATGTTAGTCTTCTTCGCAAATAATAAGGAAAAATAAAAAATAATAATAATAATATAAATAAAACAAACATTTTTTGATTTATAATAATAAGGACTAAATAGAAATTTAATCAATAGTTTAATATGGTATAATAACCAAAAGGCAAACAGCATTTAACACAAAAAAAAAACAGAATTCACGCAAAGGTTATTCTTATTACTTAAAATTATACACAATAATATACATGTGTATCAGCATATTTGTATTGTATAATATTATACATTATACTACTTTATTGCTTCTACCTTTTATTTTTGGCATTATTGTGTGCGTAATTCACTTCACTCAAAAAAAATTATTTTTGTTTTTTTTTATTATTTGCTGTATCTGTACTCTGTATGTTCTATATGCTCCATTCCAAAAATATTATTTTATTTTCAGTGTTAAGTGTTCACTTTTCACTTCACTGTTCAGGTTCATTGTTCAATCAATAGAACTTGATAGAAGTAGAGTAGGATAATTAACTCTACTTCTACGCCGGATAATAAAATATTTGTTTTTTTTAAATTGAAAATTATTGATGAAAATGTTTTTGTATTTTTTGTAAATTTTACCAATTTAGATACAAAATTTTTTGAAATTTTTTTTAAAAATAACACAATACCATAATAACAGTTTATTCATATAGCAAAATAAGATCCCTATACATTATACAAAAGACAAAATTTATATGAAAATAAGATCCCATTTTTAAATTTGCTCTCCCGGAGGACTCAATAACGCTAATACGGTATAATTTATACTAAATGGAACCCAACTAACGAATTATAACTAAATGGAAGTGAGTACGAGTATACCATACAAAAATACAAACATTTTATACAAATTTGTTGGTATGGTACTTCTTTTTCTGTTATATAAAAAAAAAAAAGATTAGTGTTAGGCCAATATAAACATAAATAAAAATAAATAAAAAGTGATATAAACATAAGTACTGTAATTTCGGAATAAAGAATCTAATGAAAGAAAAAAAAAAACTAGGATTTATTTTGCTTCCGTCATTTATGACGGGTTACAAAGCTAGTTTTTATTTCATAATTGTATTTAAACTTACTTTTTCCCAAAAAAATTTAGGGGCCCTAAAAAAATATTGCACAGGACACTGGAAAAGCTAGTTACGGCGCTGATTATTAATTATAATAAGTAATATTAGAAAGTATATATTTACGAGCGTATCCTAAGTTGTCTCTGTCTGGTCTTATAATGTATTATAATATATAATTTTTTTCATATCGTATATCTGTAAATTAGACGGAACACTTCAATACATATACAAATTGCTTTGATCAGTTTTTTAACCCCTTTTTCAAATCAAGATTAAAAATAAGAAAAATTTAAAAAACTAAACACATACGTTCTCTAATGAATTTATGCAAGTGCATTATTTCTTCATATTGATTTTTATTTGTATTGAAAAGTATACTGAAGAGTAATTTATAAATTTTCAGCAAAGAATATATTTTTTAATTTTGATAATTTTTTCTGTTTTTATTTATCAATCATATGGATATAAATATGTATTAAATATATTTTGTACATAAGTATATTTCATAATTAATAAACAAACAAACAAACAATTTATCAAAAATGGATTGCTACCTGATTTTCTGATTTATTCACAAATTAAAATAATAAAATTGAAATAGAAATACGATTTTCAACGAAGATTTGAAAAAAAAAAAAACGATTTGTAATTCATAACTAATATTTTAATCTTTTATTACTATTATTTTTAGAACTCTTTCTAGATGTCATACGATTTAAAAATTGATAGAAATAAGATAAAAAAAAGAAATAAATTGATAAAAGAAAATCTTATACGGCACTAACGACATTTAGATTCCGACAATGCCATACAAACATATTAGTAATACATCGATCGTTTTTATCAAACTTTGACGCTGAACTTAAAGTTAAATAAAAATTGGATTTATTTCTGGTGTTATGATTATCGATTTCATTTTCTTCTACTCATACTTTATAGAATGAAGTTATATATTTAATATTATAATCATTAAAGATCTTAAAACCAATTATGTATACTCATATAGCGATTTGTACATAACATGTTTGAGGGAAAGCTAATAGTATAAGTCTATTATTTTTATGCCTTTTTTGTGTAGTACATTTAGTTTATCAATTGTATATTCTCTTGTGCTCTAGTCCATATTGGGTTTACGTCTATTTTACTAGATAGAATGTACTATTATGAATAAATTATCATTTAACTGTTAAAGAAGGTTCTGAGTAGTCTTAGAATTTTTTTTGCAACAAAATTCTTATATGATAATAATTTCCCAATGTCAATTCTACATAATCAAAAGTTGGAACTACTTCTTTGTTTTTTTCTTTCTTAGTTTAAACAAAAATAATGGGATACGCACCTTAACTGTCTTAAAAAATTAAAAAAAGAAGGATAGTAACAAAATAAATCCAATAAACGAGATTTTAATCTCATGAGGCATTTGAACTCGAAATAAAAAAGATAATAAACAAAATTATAAAATAATATTAAAAAAATAGAATAGGATAGAATTTAAAGGTTAGTACATATTTCCCAGTCTCTTGAAAATTCGTAAACTATATGGTTGTGCATGATGGCAGGTAGCTAAGAGGTTCAGTTGATATTTATTTTTTGATTTTTATATTTCACAGTTCACAGTTGAAAGGGCTCTACTATACATTTCTAAGAAGCTTTACTATAAATTTGTGACAAAGGGCTTCCTTGCGAGTATTACGAATGGTTGCATTTTGGTCATAATACTGTTTCGTCAAAGCAATTACCCATTAACATATATTTTTATAATAGAATAGTTGCTCCCATATTTCATCATTGACTTTATGATGCTAAGTTTTATGTAATATCTCCATCACTGATAATTTTAATGGATCGTTTTTGTACTTTATCTAAGTAAGGTTTGTACTGGAGCATATATGCGAGTTATATTCAAGTCTTGGCCAAATGAATGTGTTGAGCCAGAGTCAAATATTATATTGTAGTGAATTGGCGTTTGTAAAATTTTTGTTTCGAATAACTGCATTTTTGTTTTCTTTTTATTTAATAAAGAGACTATGTTAGAATCAATTATGTTCAAATTCTCTTCAACAGAAATTTTAATCTCATTTTCATTACTATTAGCATATTTTATGGACAGCATTGTCAGCATTAAACTGAATAGATGCTTTTTAAGTTAAAATTTTCAATATCATTTTATTTATTTATTTATGCTTAATACAAACATATTACAATACAAGTGTACAAAAGAAAACAAACAAAATATAATTTTAACCTCAATCTTATTTTAGATCTTAATATAAAAATTGAAATTATACAATTTTATAGTTTATTAGCACAGAATGTTATAAATAATTATAAATTAACATATTAACTCTAAGATATGTGTAAGTTCAGTTTTCTTTTTTAATTGGGCTGTGTTGAATGTAAAATCAATGTGATATTTCTATTTATTTATTAACATAATAAGCATTTTCATATCAACAAGCAGGTTCATATTTACATAATTGGTGCGATTAAATACAGGATGTAAAATATTTTCCGACCTAAAGCGGTTTCTATTGTTAATATTTAAGTGAATCACAATATATCTAACATAAGGAGAATATTATATTATTATATTTTATTTATTCCCTTAATGTATTTGTGTTGTACAATATGTTATTTTCATATATTTTAATTCTATATTTCAAAAGCTTATATTACTAGAATATTTACACCTTTGTATATTTATAATTATTTAGACTAACCTGACTAAAATATTTAGAATAAATTTAATTTGCAAGGGACAAAATGACAAGTAAAAACCTTTAATTAATAATTTTATGCTAATAAGGAGAATTAATTTCATTATTTAAAACTTTAACAATAAGTATGATATCACCCAACCTTCCTTCTGAATTTCGAATGATTTAAGATCGAATAACTTTAATCGGTAGGTAGCAGAATAATTGAATTTGACCATTGTAAATTATGCAGCGCGAGTCTCACAAAATTTTTTTGTGTACCGACTACACTTGACCAGCATATTCCAGATTAGGACGAACAAGAGACGTAAAAAATAATTTAAGGACGTATGGATTCTTGAATTCTTTAGAAAATCTTTTGATAAACCCTAGCATGGAGTTAAACTTATTAATTATGATATTTAAATTTTGTTTGAAAGACAATTTGTTGTCGAATAGGACACTTAAGCCTTTAAAGTGTTAGACTCGTTCAGTAGATTTATTTTCAAAAGTATAATCAACCATTACTGATTCAAAACAACGGGAAAAAGTCATAAAAGCACATTTGTTAATATTTAAGATACTTTATCTACAATTTTAAACAAATTGGGTCCAAAATACATAATAAACAAAATAATTTGTATATTAATTTAAATACCTGTAGTATATTACTATAATAATCAACTCATTGTGATGACTCATCAAATAATTTTTTTCTTTTTTTGTTTAATGGAAGTATATATATATAAATATTTTGTCAATATTTTTTCCTTTAATTTTCCTTAACTAAGGACGTATTAAATTTTAATCTTTTAAAAATAATTTCTTAAAAGAAAAAATTTTCCTTTCACAAATTTTCCTACATAAAAGGAAAAACCTTTTTTTTTTCTTACTTTACTTTAAAACACACACATTTTTTTTTATTTTAAATCTTTGTGATTTGCAAAAATTTTTAAATTTTAAATTTGATCTGAAAGATTTCTTTTTTACTAAAAAAAAGAAATGTTTTCATTTTCTTTTTTGCTTTTATTAATTTAATTTAAAAAATATCAAAGATATTAATATAAAAAAAAATAAAAATTAAATTCATAACTTGAAAAGATCCATTTTAGGTCTTTCAATTATTTTAATAGTTTTTATCTCTTATAGAATTATGTATATACATATTATATATATGTACACATACATTTTAAATTTTCTCTTACCAATTTATGGAAAATTAAAATTTTAATTTTTCTATAAATTATGAAAAAAATATAAAAAAAAAAAAAAATAATTTTTCAACACCCCATTTTCTTTTTTAATAATTTTCCTCTATATATATATATAATATAATCCGTAAACAATTTAATTTCTCCAATTAATGTTAACACGTTCAAAACAATATCCTTTTTAAATGTTAAACCGTTAAAAAATAAAAAAATAATAAACTAAACTAAACTAGCGTGTTAAATCTTGATAAAATAAATCGTAAAACTACAACAAAGAAAATCATTATAAGGAAAATAAAATCATAATATGAAAACAAAAACATAAAATAAAAAAATAAAACAAAAAATAAAAAAACATAAAAAAAGGATCATATATAAAGGACTAAAAAAATATTTTTACTAGTATACGCTTTTCTTTTACAAAATATTTATATATTCAAATTATAATGTTATATTAACAGAATAATAGGAATAAATGAACAAAATAAATATTTACATACTGTTCTATATTAACCCATTGTGTGACCGGAAAAAAATCTATTTATTACAACCGGATGAGTAAATTATTTTTAAATGTTAAAAAATTTTTTATAATACATTTTTGTTATAATTAGTTTTCATAGTTCATTTCATTTTTATTTATTTTTATGTATATAAACTTTAATTGAAATAAATTTCTAATAATGATGTCATCATTTTCATGACTAGTTCTACTGGAAAATGTATGTAATAGATTTCTTTACCGTTTATTCGCATAATTATTTAATTTATTTATTACCAAAAACGGAATATTTAATAATTTACAAAATGATGTACAGTACAAACACATAGAATACATTGACAGCTATTTTTTAATTTTCCAACAATGTCCTTGTCATTCAAAATATTCTTAACTTTATTCGTATGATTAAAAGCGCGTGATCAATTTAAAATTTCATCCGCAAAGTATGCAATTTTAATCGCATTCCGAAAAATAACAAAAATTTAACGTTTATAAAATTATACCTTGCATAATATGATACAATATCAACGCAAGTCTAATGAAAAAGTTACATAAGTTCGAAAGAAAATGCATAGGAGTTTGAACTAATATATCCAGAAAGCCCAACTCCGACTACAAATAATATTATTCAAATAAATAGTTGTATAACGAACCAAACATAATCAGAACCGGCAATTGTCTAATCTATCAATTGTCTAATTGAATCGAAAAAATTATGATAGAGCACTAAACACACCAGTAAATGGTTTAAACCAAAAAAACACAGTGCTCACGGGATCTATATACCCCGAGCATTTCAAATTCCTTGATCAAAATGGTTATATTCAAGACCACAATCATGTCACAAAAACTATATCACTATTGTAACGGGCCACACGTAAAATCATAGGCTACAATCCGGACCACATAAATTGAGATAACTTAAAATACAACATGTCTATACCAGATAGAGACAAAAAAATTAAAAGAAAATATTGGTGGTTAGAAAACACATTCAACCAGAATTAGGTACTAAATACATATTAGGTTTAAGAATTAGATTAAGTATGCTTAATAATTAGGTTAAGTTAGATTAGCTTAGTCGATGGTTTTATTTAACAAAAAAACGAGTTAATATTGATTTTTAAGCCTTATTTTTACAATATAAATACATATAAGAATAAACATGTTAATATACAGTAATAATTACAAGCGAACCCAAATTATAATAGTAAAAAAATATAATTAACATTTAAGTTTAAATATTAATAGTAATTATTTATAGTAAAGTCGTTTTTCTTAAACTTTTTCTAAGCTAAGATAGTTTAAAGTTTATTTCAAAGGCAAATAATAAAATTTTAAATTAAAAAAAAAATAAAAATATTAAATTATCACCATCGTCCTTGTCATTCAAAATATTCTAAACGCGAAAAAGCATGATATGAATTTAATATTTCATTCACATCGTATGCGTTCAACGTCTATTACCACACGGTTTTTAAAGCTTTATTTTTTTATTACTCAATTCGCGGTGTATTTTGATATCTGGGACTCGTCAATACAGATACGTGTCCGATCTATATAATGATTCTGATACACCAGTAAGAATATCAAACATTTACTCTGAAATTGGTAGAGCCTAATCTTATTTTTTTTACAGATACATAACGGTGAATCAGTTAAAGTCTAAGCATATTTTCTGTGTTTACCCGAATCTAAAAACTACATAGTTCAAGTGATAGATCAAATAAACTTATATTAGAATGGGTGATTATAAATTTTGATAAACGTTGTATAAAAAACATATATCACAGATATCTATAGATTCGGTTGGATACGAAATTCCCAAAAATTTCTATTAATGAAGGCAGCTTTTTAGTTTTTGGATTTTTCTTAGAGATTTTGTCCATATCACGCATTGATTTCTTACTTTAATAGTAAAATTATTTCTTCATGAGCCAATTTGCGACTTAGTATTGTGACAGTAACCGATAAAACTGTACCCGTCCATCACTTTTAAATTAATTATCTACTTACCTACTTACATTGGCCCTACATTTATAAAGAAAAATGTAATCTATTACAATCGCATGCATGTTTTCTTCAATGTTCATGATCATCATAGTATTTTGAGTTTTTTTTATTAACGAATATTTTTATTTCTGGGCTTATTTATAATTATTATTAATTTAAATTAAATAATCTAAGATAACTTATAAATATTTGTTTGGCTTTGAAGATTGTCAATATGGACAAAAATTATTTCAAAAGACTGATAAAATCTGCTGATAAAAGACTGATAAAAGCATTGTTAATTTTTTCATTTGAATCATTTACAATATTCCTTAGATACTAAGTTTTTATTTTACATTTATATTCTAAAGGCCAAGATCCCGAAAGGTCCACTGTTAAATAAATAAATAGATAATACAAGCGTGTTTTTTTATTCATTTTATCGTGTAATTTATTGATTCATTCTATACAACAAATAACGACAATATCCACATTATATGTTAATAGTATTTTAGGTTAAAGGTCGCTCTTATGTTATGAAAAGATTGATATATCATTAATTACTAAGTTCTTATTTACTTTTCATTTTACAACTGTTTAGTGGGAGCATAGATCCACCGTCGCACACAATTTTTGTCATATTATTTGACTTCCATCCATGCGTTTTTACTAATATAATTCTGATTCTTGGATACTATCAGAATATACTAACAGAAAGCATAGAAATCTCAAGGCAAGTGTAGAATGATTTATTATCTCAGCTCAATGTATAGAAATTTATCAGAAGGCTAAAAAAGATTCAAATTGTTTTTGCCTGTCCATTTCAACCAGTTTGAATAAAAAATATTTCAAATTTGTAAATTCACTCTAGATTTGAATAATTTCTAAAACAAAACAGTACAAATTTATGTTTATGACAACACAAGGGTTAACAATAAATGTACATTATGTACACTAAAGTCCTCTTGACAAAAGTCATAAAAACAATTTTTTCATATTTCGTAAACTCATTTAGATTTTTTTTTTTATTTAAATTTTTATACAGGTTTTTGATATGCAATCGTTATATATATTTCGGCAGTTAAAAAATATTCATTTTATAATAATCGTAATTAACCCATATATATATAGTTAATTTTATTTCACATATACCGGGTGTTCCAGAATATGCGTATTAGCTTTTTAAGAGAAGAATGAGCCGTTATTTTAGATTTAATAAAAAAATTTAAATCGATAAACCCTTTTCCGGTTCTTCACGGAAATTCAAAATATCATCAATCGATAGAGCACACTCGATTTAGTTAATAAAATTTTTATTTAATTTTAAAATAACTGATACGTATGCTCCAGAACACCCGGTTTCAACTCCGTTTTGATGTAACAGTGACAGATGTTTGGGATAGGTACTGTTTTTCCTTCTTCTAGTTCAGCACTTTGCAGTGGAAAGAGGTTAACAAAAAATGAATAAAATAAAGTATTTTTTCACTACATACATATATATATATATATATATATATATCAGTTTCTAAAATCAAAAATATTATCAATTTTCACTTTTGTTTTGTAATCCTTTCAATTCAAAGCTTTTTTACCATTTTGAAGTCCCAATAGTCAAGTCATTGGTGAATTAAATAATAATGAAAGTGAAATTTTGGAAGGAAGCAAATAAGACCGATTTGCGTAGCACAAACACTGGTATACAATACAGGTTTAAATTGAAAAAATAATTCCACTCTTCCGTCTTGGTATTTTGAGACATAAGTTTTGAACTTGTTTTATATATAAGTCTTAGTGAATATTCAAATAATTATTCAATATTCAACAATTCATTTTTTAAACTTTTTTCTTCATATTTTTCAACACTCAACTGTATCTCTTTAATGCTGCGACTTGGCTTCCTCTACCCGTACTGATTGCTACTACTCTTGATATATCAGTACAGAACCAGGCTAATGTTATACGAGAGCCATGTTTTCCCAGATCTCACACAGATATGTATTCTATGCCTTTCATTTGCTCTGGCCAGAAAGTATGAATGAATTCGCTTCTTGATCTTTCCCATTAAAGAGTGAACGTCCTCCTCGATCAAGGGGCTGTGAATATTGAAACCTTGCGTGGCCAGTATATATTGGCTTTTTCATTCCCATCTATGTTACTGTGATCAGGAATTCAGAGAAGAGAGATCGAAAAACGGCCAGCTACGTTTTTAATTTCGTTTCGGCTGTTTTCAGTTTAGCTGTTTCGGCCGACCAATTCCTTTAAGATATCACTATTTTTTTAATTAAATTAATCCACAAATCTAACTGATATAAATTAACAATTGACAAAAATTTTAACAAAAATTAATAAAAACCAGAATTTCAAACTCTACCGTAAAAAGCATTAAAAATTGAAAAATTGCAATTAAAACAAAATTTGTTTGTATTTTCCAAGAATTTTTCAATCAATTTTGAGAAAAACTAAACACTCCTATTCAATTGAACACAATTCTAAATATAATTCAAGCAAATATGCTTATAATTAAAAATTTCAAAAAAGAGTTTATAAATTTTAATTAAAACGAAAACAGCATATAAAAGCCAAAACAAATTTGGAAGTGATTAATTGAACATAAAAACCACAGGATTACTAGTTGAGCATATATATACGTATATATTATATATATATATATATATACTTTTCAACTTCTATTATATGATTCCCTGTATTTTAAATTTATTATACTGATAGTCAATTCGCATATAGTCTTCACGTTTGTGTTTAATGATCAAGGCATTAATTATAAAAGAAATAAAAAACAAAAACAAAAATGTAAAAAAAATAATAAAAAAAGGTAAAATTAGCATAAATTTAAAATTAGGATTTAAGATTCAAAATATAATTTACCGTACACCACCAATTATCAAAACCGAATGCTACAATGTTGGCGATAATTTTTCTTTAAAAAAAAAATAACAAAAAAAAATATTAAATATATAATATAGTAGCTAATAAGTTCATTGATCGACAAAATATACAACGGATGTTGGTTATTTGATTTACCAACCGGATGGTAAAAAATTTCATATAAGAAACGTAATTTGGAAATTTCAAATTTAAAATACAGGATGTTCTAATATTATTATTAAATAGTTTTTCACGGAAATTTTTTTTTATTTTTGTTTTTTATCCTTAGAGTTAGAATAAAATTCCATAATACAAGGTGCTTAGGTTGGTATTTAGGTAGGTGGAAATGATCATTCCAATTGCTTCTGACTAACCAATAAGCAATTATTTGTGTGTCTTTTTTTAATTGATGTTGCGACTTGACTGACTTTTTTTGTTGTTGTTGTTATTTTAGGGAATTACTTGGCGAAGAAACTCAATACTGGACCTAACCTGTGATATTGTTGGGTTAACCATGTAATTTCTACATTAGTAAGTAAAGACTCACCTAAAGTGCAGAAATTACCTTTAGCTATTCACGTAACAATTTTACTGCTATAAGACTCTTGCGCACTCTTATAAGACTATTATTAACACTCTTATAGCAGTATGAGTGTTGATTTGAGTACTCCACAATTGTTGCGAAACGTTATAAATACGTTATAGCACTAAAATGGAGAATCCTATAAGGCACGGTAGCAATTGCTGTAATTTTGGTATAGTATACATATGTATAAGTGAATATGTTTTTAATTTGAAATGAAATTCATTTGAAATAAATTATGTTGTGCGAGAGTGAGAACGGTATTATTTTTTATGTTAAAATAATAATTTTATGGAGTTTATATTTATTTCACGAGAAAGGGAGATAGATATTAATTATATACTTTTATATTTGTATGTAAATGATTTATAATATAAAAAATTTCTTACTAATAAATAATATTTTCAGATTAAGAATAACAATTGTATTAATATTTATAATAATTATTGTGGCCAATATGCAACATTTGGTTAGGAAAGAAATTTCATTGACATTTATTATAACAATATTTCTATCTTTAAAATGTTAAATAAAGTACGTTAATTAATCATCATCATTGTCCTGCAACCACATCCATGGGGTATAGGGCGGAAGTAAGTTCTTTCCAACGGCTCCTATCTGCGGCTAACCTCTTCAATTGTGGCCACGTTCTTTGCTGGGTACTTGCTTCGGCTAAGACAGTTATTCTCCACTTCCGACGCGACGTGTACCCTGAGGATTCCATTCGAAACATTGTTTCGCGATGTTGTTGTCAAGTTTCCTCAAAATATGCCCGATCCAACGCCATTTCCTCTGTCGGATTTCCACGTCTATTTGTGTTTGTTTCGTTTTTTGCCACAGCGTTCTGTTGGATATGGTTTGTGGCCAACGAATGCTTAGGATGCGCTGGAGACATCCATTGATGTACGCTTGGAGTTTTCTGGTGATGTTTACTGAAACTGTCCATGTTTCGCAAGCGTACAGGAGAACAGATTTTACACTTGCGTTGAATATTCTTATTTTTGTGGGCAGAGATAGGTTGCTTGCCTGCTATATTTTTGAAAGCATCCCGAAAGCAGTACGGGCTTTACTGATACGGGCTTCAATATCCAAATCGGCGACACGATGACACGATGCTGCCCAAGTAATTGAACGTAGTCACCTCTTCTATTCGCATTTCTTCATGGAGGATCGGATGTTGTGATGTGTGAGTTGTGCGCATGATTTTAGTTTTACCTGAATTGACTTTTAGGCTCGCACTTTTTCCAGTGTCATACAGCTTTTGGCACATATCGTTCAAACCTCCATTCGTATGTGACAATAAACACACATCGTCGGCGTAATCTAAGTGGCTGATACGTTCGAAAGGACGCCACTGGATACCGTTGCTCTCGTTTAATTAATGCATAACAACAAATTTGATATTTAAATAATTATTCTTTTTATTCAATGATATTTTTGTGAAAAGAATGCAAAATAAAGCTTTTGTTTATTTAAAAAAAATTTTGTTACCAAGTTTGTAGAAAATAATGGTTTTTTATTCTAAATATTTATTCAGAAGCTATACAGTAAGCTTATTAGTAAGATCAATAGGAATACAGTAAACTAATAACACTATACTACTGCTATTCTAACAATTCTATTCTTATAACAACACTTTAACTCTTGATATAGGATTACACACTTTTAGATTTATAACAACATTACTGTAGCACTTGCTGAAAATCCCATTATAACAACTCCCGCAATTGCTTTAAGAACATTTCTTATAGCAATATTAATCACATTATTCACATAAAAACATCATTATACACTTTTAGTGCTTATTGTGAATCATATATGAGTCTTATAGCACTAAATTTGTTTTTATAACAATAAAATGTTACGTGGGTAACGCTGGGGAGCTGCAAAGGTAGTTTTCAAGAGCATCATAGTTCAAGTATACATATGTATATATAATTAATATCAATTTATACAAATCAATAAGATAGAATCGCTCTTATATAATTCGAACGTGCATTAATTGTGTCAGCTACGGACACTTAAACAGAACAGTCGCAAAAGAATCGCACACTTAAACAAAATAGATTTATTTAATTGTGGTGCACGACACCATTATATTTTGAGAACAGCGTTTTCGAAACGACAGTAGTTGTCTAACATAAAAAAATGTCTAAATCAAATTTTTAAATCGTACATCCTTAAAAATTTAGACGCGTATCATTGCTACATGTAATCACAATAACCCGATTTGTGATTGCTTTGATATGAGGCTAGAACTCAATTCGAAATTTAGCCTGATTTAATATATATTTCTTTAGAGCAAACCGCAAAGCAGCTTCAGCAATTTCTCAGCTTTAATTGAAAACTTAGATTAAACTAAAGATTTCTGACAAGAATAAGCTAAATACAGCAAAAAATTAATGACTTTTTGAAAATTATGGAAGTCTGTTATTAACGTATTTGTTTCACCTTAGCTTTTGAATCTCTTACACGCGTGATTATTTCCAAACTTAAAAAAATATGATTTTCTGCATTTACAAATTAAATGAATTGAATCTACTATCATAGATGCAAATTATCCAAAATAGTCGTATAAAAATTTACACTCACCACATGAAAATTTTTAAAAACATCAGTTCAAAAAACGATTCATCTTCTCTTTAAAAACGCTTAAAAAATTTTATTAAATGGTGCAATTGCTTATTTTTAAACATTGATAAATACACTATCATATTATATGTACTTGCTCTACAAATCCCACGTGTAATTAGTATACTTTTGTTTATTCTACAATGAAACAACTCACAGAATTTAATGACCACAGAGTGATTTTTGATATCAAACTCAAATGGTGGTATACAAATTAGTAAGATCATTAACGATTTTATAAAAATACCGTTTAATAAAAATGATGATCGTTATAAATCTTTATTTACGATATTGCTATGATCATAGATTCTAAAACATGCTAACTAAGCTTTATCTCCATTTTATTACCACCACATTAATGGAATAGAAAGTACATATTTAAAATAAAATTAGTACCCCTTCTATCAAGGGTTTAAATTGGAATAATCCCACAATATTACTTCGTCCCCTACTTTGATCCGGTTGATCATCTTTCATTGATTAACATGTTTACTTTAGAGTGTATGAGAACTGTACTGGGTATTGTTTTTATAACCCAAGTATTCAATATTGTTTAACTTTATATTAATAGCACAAGAGAGCTCGATTTACGCCCGAAAACATATTTTCTATCCAATTTCATAGGACAAACTACTGGCAATATGAGCTCTATTAATAGAATGTTGATAAAAACAAAGCAATACAAAAGAACAATAATTTTAGATATGAGTAAAAATTTTATAATGTTATTTTTTGGGTGAGTATACAATCCCGCTTTTTAGGATATCGTTTTTTCAAAATATCGTTTTTTCATAATATCGTATTTTCAAAATGTCGTATTTTCCAGAATATCGTATTTTCAAAATATAGTTTTTTTTTATATAAAAATATAAAAATTTTGAAAAAAGGAAATACCCTGTTATTGGTTGTAACAACGGGTAAGCATAAAAATAATTACGGTAAATATAGAATTGTATCCAAAAATGGCTGCCTAAAAATAATTAAAGTAAATATTCTGGAATGAAAACGATATTTTGAAAAAATTAGATTTTAAAAGACGAGATTGTTGCGCTTGCTATTCTTCCGCATATTATTTTTTATTTTAGTTGGAATAATTTTAAAAATTTCTATTTAGCTTTTTTTTAGCCATTTACTGATTGTATTAATTTTATATATTATTATTCTAAATCAATTTTTATTGCACACTTTAATATCGTAAATAATGTGAACTTTAAGTTCAAGAGTTTACATTATTTACGATATTACTGAAAGAATAAATAAATAAATGATTATAGTACCCTGTTTAATTTTAACATACCACACAGCAAAAGTAGGCTGAAGCTTTGATAAAAGGTACAGAAGTCAAAGGCGACAACATTTTTGTGTGCTGCAAAAACTGCATATAAAAGCAGCTTCTCCGGACCGACAACAATTATTGAAAATATTTCTTTCGTGTGCGATTCACAAAAGTATTCTACATCCATTTGAAAGCAAATTATTACAAAACCACATCATGCACAACAGATTTAGATCAGTTTACATAATTGTTTTCCTTTTTTAATTTTCTATCAGTCCTTTTTTTTGTATTACATCGTATTATTTTTAATATTAATTTATTAAAAAGAAAAATAAAGTTCTCAAAAACCCCTTTTCTTAACTAATTTAAAAGCTGAATTTAAACAATTAAAATTTTTTTTAAATAATTTTAATTATATGAGAAATAAAATCTAGATCTTAACAAAAACAAAATATAAATTTCCCAGGATAAGAACTTAATTTGATATTTTTTTTTTTAATTATTATTTCACAACCCAAAAAACAACAACAAAATATACATATTGCTTTTTCTTTTGCGTTGAAGGTCTACAAGTTTTCCACAAAAAATTGTTTTTCTAAGTCTACAAAATTCCCAAAAAAAAAAAAATTGTTTTCTAAATTTATAGAAAAAAAAAATAACATAATAATTTTCATAAAATAGAAGAAAAGTTATTTTTAATAATAATAATAAGAATAACAAAATAAATATAGTAATATTAATAGAATATAATTAACTTATACATATATATATATATATATATATATGTATTATGTGGATGACTCTCTAGTTAGCAATTTTTTGGGTAAAAAAAAAATTATTTAAAAATTAAAAACCATAAAAGTTATTTTTTTTTTGTATGTTTATTATAATTTTGGTTTTTTTAAACAAGACTCAATTCAACCCCAGGGGATGAAAATAATAAAATATTCTCTTGTTATTTATTTAGGATTTTGTATTTGGTAGTATAAACACATAAATAATTTCTCAATTCGAATACAAATTCATATTTACTAAATATTTATACGCAAAAATATGGCTGCAATTTAATTTTTAATTTTTGTTTTTGTTTTTTTTTTTTTTTTGATAATTTTTAATACACGTAATAATTAATCTTTTCTCTATTGAACAAAATATGAAAAATTTTAAATACTGCTATACATTCAAAAATAAAATCTGTATAATCGTAATAAGGCCATTATAATAATTAATATAGGAAATAATGGATTATATATCCCTAGAGAGACGATATAGTGTTTGAGTTGATATTAAATTAGCTGCTGAAATATTTTCCATACCAATATGAAAGAACATACCACAAAAAATTATAATTAATAATAAAATCAGCTGCTAATTATGTATACATAACATTTAATCTAAAGATGGCCTATTAAATAAAATGAAATAAAATCAATTCGTGAAAACTTTGATGACAAAAATCAAAAAATTGCAACGTTTGCATACGTTTGTAAAAATGTTCCCATACAATAGGCTAATAAATATCTGCTCTGTGAATACGAGCGCCACTCTCAAAGTAAACTTTACCATTTGAATACAACATTCCGAAAACAATGCGACCTACCTACTATACAACTGAAGAGTGTTTGAATCCATAATTACTAAATCAGTATAATTAACATTAGTAAGGGTAATCACAACAAGCCTATTTGCGACTGCGGTGATTTTCAACCAGATATATACCCGTTCATATAAGTCTAATAAAATGGAACACTGGCAAAAAAGGTAATCCACAGTAATAAAATTCAAGTACTACAAAATCCCCAAAACAAAAATTTACAAAGCTTAAATTCCCAAGATAAAATCTGCAGAAATAAAATTTCATTGGCTTTGTTTTGCGTAGCCGCTGTACTCTATAGGATACAAAAGCAGAAAATTATTTTTCCAAAATTGGGAAAAAAATATTTGTTTTGCGTAGCCGTTGTTGAATATAGAAAAACATAAATATCTGTATATAGAATGGTTACCTCTCTTCTTTCTCTTGTTTTTATAATGCGCAGTGCACGATTACTGTTACAGTGATGTAGTGGGGCTTTATAGTGTATGAACATATTGTAGTGTACTCTTTTTTTATTGACTTTTTATTTTTTTCCTCTTAATACATCGCAGATAAAGACTGCAAGCATATAAGTCGTCTGAATATTACAAAATTGAAACAATAGTAATATAATATCATCGACTGCAAAGCAGACGGCTAAAAAAAGACAACATATAAACCTCGAAGCATTTAATAAAAGCAAATATAAAAAGAAAATCACTATTTTAATTATTCAATCACACTTTATATATTACAACATGTTATTTGATGGACTCACCGTATCCGAATTCAATCCATTTCGGATAATAATTAACTCATGTGCCAGATTAATTACCGCTCGCCCGCAAATTCAATTATATATCTGATATTACTAATAAGGATAAGGACAACTGAATGAATACATGAAGATCCGCTGTTGCTAAGCAAAAATTAAACAAGTCACGAGTCATGACCCACATCAAAGTTACTATATAATATCTTATCTATCTATTAGTTGTTCCTGCAAAATAAAAAATATGTTTTTGACTAAAAATGAACATCTATGATTGGTCTATACAGTAGAAATTATACATGTATACTAATATAGATACTATATAAATATTAGCTTTGTAACCCGTCATAACTGACGGAAGCAAAATGAATTCTAGATTTTGCTATTCTTCATTAGAGTTTTCATTTCAAATTTAAGATAAATACGTTGGTATTTACTTATGAATTTATTATACCTTTATGTTTTTTATTAGAAGGCTTTTAATTACCATATAAATAAATCGAATATTTGTAGTAAGGTGCAAAATTTTCTATACCCTAATTTCTTGAACAGAATGAGCGCTGCCATTACGCAACCAACACAGTTGTTAAATAATGTAAAAACTGTAGCAATAAAATTTTCAAAATAATCATTTCATGACGGTGGTACTTTATAATGTCCGAAATATTTTATTTATTTTTTTTTTGTATTTTTATTATTTTTAATCGATAACCGGTACTCCGCGGAGCATTTGTGCTCCGTAACCTTTCATAAAAATATGAAAAACTGTTACATATGTTCATCCTTTAATTAATTATGTTCGTTCGCTTCATTAGCAGCGTTCCATTAAGTGGTGTAAACTACTCATGAATAGATTTTAAAAGGAACGCTCATTTTATGCTCATGAGCAAAACATAACCCAAAAACATTGATGTTAGTTTGTTTTGTTTTGGAAATTTATTTATCAAAAATAATTTATCAAAAAATTCTCTTCTTTTCTTGATGTTCTCCAATTTTATTCATTAAATTTAGTTTTATATGTAATTATTTTTCAAATAAAATGGTTACTTACTTACAATATCTAAATAATTTTTTTGTTGAAAAATATTTCAATTTAAATTTTTGTTTATTTAAATGTCAATGTAAAACTTGACAAAATATGACACTAAATAATTATTAAGTACAAACAAATTTTGTTCACCACCTAGCGGAAAGTAGATCGTTACTAATCATTTTCTACACAACAACAAGAGATAGTGTAGCTGTGTTCAAAAATGTGTAAAAATGGTTAGTATACACAGCATAATGGAACGCTATTATTGATTAAAACGAAATAATAAAATGAGTTCCTTTGCTGCAGAGAGCTTACGGAACATACAACAGAAAAAAATATTTTTTAATTTCATTGCCACATATTTTAAAAAATCTAAATAATATCATGGAATTTTTGCATACGAATTTGTACAGATGATACTGTCCATCAATGACAGTGTCTTTTATAGGATGTGTTACACTTGTAAAAGGAAAAAAAATCAACTATCATATCTACACACGGTTTTTTGCATCAGGAAACTTTAGTTTCATAAACATTGCCAAATACATTGAAATCTGTATTGGATGAGATTGTACAAATAGTAAATTATATAAAATCAACATCTCTGCAAGCATGTATTTTATAAACAACATTGCATATCTATGAAAACTAGATATGAAAGTTTGCTTTTGCACACAAAAACAAGATTGTTGTCTCGCGGTAAAGTTCTATGACGTTTATTGAAACTCAAAGATGAACTGCTGTGTTATTTTCAAAATAAAAGTATAGACAAATTTGTTGAATGTCTTAAAAATGATATTTGTTGTAAAAATGAAAATATTTTAACATCCATGGACAAAATGCTAGCATTCAATAATAAAATATTTTATTGGAAAAATCGAATTACAAAAACAAAGCGGGCTTGTTTGTCCTTCGATTCTAACTTCGATTATAACTTATAATTGAAAGTTTGTCCTTCGAAAGTGTCCTTCGATTATAACTTATAATTGAATTATAACGGAAAATGTCGCAGATATTATTCTTGCTATAACAAAACATCAATATTGGATGAAAAAATCGCATGTTACGAAATCCATTTGAAACAAGAAGAAGAAACTATTTCATTATCAACTAATCGCTCTGAAAATTTTGGATTTTCGTTCAAGCAGAATACCCAGCTCTGTCAAAAACGGCACTCACTATTTTATTACAATTTGCTACCTCCTCATATTTATGGTGAATTAGGATTCTCAACATTAACAAATATAAAAAAATAAAAAACGAGAAAGACTCACAGATCTAGAAAAGGAAATAATGGTGCTGATATTGGCAAAATATGTAAAACTCAAATATAAAACTGTTAAACTTTTCACAAAGCTTTTACAACACAAAACTTTTTTCAACTAGATTAGACAACTTTATTAGAGTTATTACGAATCACGATAGTATCATAGAGTAATCATATAAGTAGAGTATTCACGTAGAACAATATTTGTTAATCATTTTCTTCTAAAAATGCCGTCCCATTTTTACTCAAAACACGAAAATGCCGTCCCATTTTCACTCAATACCCCAAAACACTCAAATATAATTTTCGAAACTCAATTATTTTTACTCAAAAATTTTTTTTTATTGAGAAGAATATTTCATACAATGCCACTATACTTCTAGCCTATTCACAGAATGATTTTTTCGCAATTTTATCGAATTACGATTTCGTTTTAAGTTTTGTTTTAGTTTTGTGTATAAAGTTTTGCTCTCCCAGTGACTAGGCTAGGAGTATAGAGGCATTGTTTGATAATTGGAAAAGTATTTACATACGTATGTACTTTTGATTTATATGAAGAGTGTATATCGTAATATCATATATGTGTTCACCATACATTTACATATCTAATTCAATACAAAAAATATATGTATATAGAAAAATGTAAACAAAAAAACACAATTAATCGCAAAGACAATGAATGAAATTCTATCCATACAATAATAGGTCAATGATAGCATCACATAATCCAGAAATTTTTTTTAAAAATAATGCTAATAAAAGAATAAAATTTATTAGTAATGCATTACAAATCGTGAACTTTGTACGGAATACCGTTTTGTTTTATTTTTTCAGAACTTGGTTAAAAATCGTATTTCAATATTTCAGATGAAATAATTTTTGAAGAAATAAAAACAGCCAACAATCCATATAAAGAATAAAATGTCCAGTTTTATTTTTTTTACTTACTTTTTTAAATTTTGATAGCTTGTTTGTTTGTTTGTATTCATAATTATATTATGTATTCATATATATACTATTCATATTATTATCTACGGTAAGAAACAGACAAAATTAACAAAACCAAAATTGTTGAAAATTTAAAAATACATGTAGGTACCTACTTTTCAATAGAAATTAATTTGAATTATTTTTAATTTTACAAAACCAACATTAATTTTTTTGTCCTTTTCTTCTATAAAATTTGAAATCACAAATTTCATAAATCACATTGACCAAGTCCAAAACAAAATATTAATTCTTCAAATTTTAAAAATTAAAGCAAAATAACAACAAATCCAGCAATAATCTTGAATTCTTTCAATTTCTAAAAAAAAATTCAATACTTTGATTTGTAATATTATTTGTGGTCTATTGAAAGGACTTTAAATGCATGTATATATATTTTTATACACATTGTGTAATTTTTAATTTTTATCTCATAAGTAAAGTAGAAATGCGAACAGCGAAATAAAAAAGTATGTATATACCGTAGCATGCACATTCGATATATACATTTTGAGTACCTATACATACAACTTTTATATTGTTGACACTGTTGGCAGCATAATAACAAATAAATATGTTCATAAGTAGTAGGTACACAAAATGTTTTTATTTGTGAGTACAAAATACATTGCGCTCAACTTATAAGCAATGAAAAATTGAGTAATATAATTTTGAGTGAACACAGAATTTTGATATTTGAAAAAGTGACTAGCAAATTTTGTTCTACGTGAATACTCTACTTATATGATTACTCTATGATAGTATGCAAAATTTTATTTAAAGACATAAACCACAAAACTATAAAACCAAAAACAAATTAAAATTAACCTAAAAACAATTCACCTATTGAGCAATAGCATTGACTATCTGATTATATGAATTAATTTAAAAAAAAAACAAAGTAGCAAAGACAAAAACCGAATTATCAGAATACAATTATTATATCGATAAAATAGCTTTGTTAAAATATTACGATATTACGATATTATAGCAAAAAAACTTACCGGTAAAACAAATAGTAAATTTAGAAAATATATTTTTTACCTCAACCATGTTCAGAAATTCCAATAGTTGACATTTATTTATTTTATTAACAAATAATTCAAAAGTATAAATTCAAATGCGCAGTAGCATTGAGTAAATGGAGAATCATAAACCGAAATTTACGATCTGCTAAGAACAGGAAAAGCAAGATATGTTATGACATTATTATCAAGTTCCAATTCAATACACGCCAAATTTAGTAAACATAAAAATTAAAAAAGCTTTAAAAAGAAAAATCATAGACTACCCTTACCTCATCAGAGACCCTATCGGGATAACAATATAACAATAAAAACTGAAGAACAAGAGAAAAAGCATAATTATTGGCTTTACCCCTAAATATATAATAAATGGCCTATAGATTCGATATGATTTAACAAAGCCATAACCATATCATAACCTTCACTATAATGGTCATTATCTAATCATACCAAAACGTCAAAACCAAAATTTAAAAGAAGTGAAATAAAAATATAAATTCTATAAATAAATGTTTTTGTTTTTTATTTTGAGTTTTGAAATAGTTAGGGCTATTATGATAATAAAAAAAAACACAAAAAACGTGTCTATAACTATTTTAATGTGTTTTTGATGTGAGTGTGGTACATATGTATTTAGTTTAAATGCATTTAATTTCATATCTATACTGCCAGCGACATCTCTGTTCGCCACATTTTGTTGAAATGTACGTCTCTATTAATAGTATTTGTTAGGGAGCGTTTAGACATCAGATTTTATTTCATGAAAGTTTTGTTTTACTTATTTTTATTACATTTACAAATTTTATTGCAATTACATCAAATTTTATTTCAAAAGTTTTAATTACATATCTGAAAGAAAAACAAATACAGTTGCAAAGTATACTAAATTTCTTCATGCAAAATCCACTTTCTAAACTTGCAAAATACGAAGATACGAATATGCGTGACGAATACTAATAATAAATACTTATAAACAAATATAAATATTCAGTGTAATTTCAGAACATTTATGAAATATAAATATTTAAATAGTAAATACATTTTTTAATGTATATCTTTCAATATATTGGCATAACACAATTAGAAGTTTATAAATACCTTTTCTCGCAAAATTCACTTTTTCAACTTGCGAAATACAAAAATGAGTGTCCAGCACTATTATTTGAAAAAAAAAAAAAAATGATATTCTATAACAAAGTCGGATGGCAAACTTTATTGAACATCATTTATACGTTATAAACAAAATTCAAAAACGTATAATATAAAAGGCAGCGTCTTATATAAAAGTTTCCTTCAAAACTATTAGCGGTCAAAATTAATTTATAATAAATAAATAAATATCTAAATAAAAAATAGTTATAGATAGATCAAACAATATTGTAAATTACTAGCTATTCCCGACGTAACATTCGCCGATCTAGCATTAGCATTATAAATGAAAAAATTTATTTTATTTGTTTATTTTCTTTATTTATTATTATTTAATAAAAAAATATGTAAAATATTGATTTTTTTTAAGAAAATAAAGAAAATAAATAAATAAAATAAATTGTTTCATTTATAATGCTAATGATAGACCGGAGAATGTTACGCCGGGAATAGCTAGTTATTATTTTAATTTGAATAAATGTAAAATTTGAAATATTTCCGTATATTATATAATCTATATTAATTAGTTCTAATGCCCCGGGAAATTCCCATGTAATTAAAGGTGCTCCGCGACCTCAAAAAGGTTAAGAACCACTGCTCTCCATACTGAAATACATTTTTTTTATGTTAAAAAACAGACCAAAGCAATTTGTATATATATTGTATATTAGAGCGTTCCGTCAAACATCCAGACAAATCTAGAAAACTATATTGTATAATTAAGATCAGTGTTTGACTAAAATAAATGACGTTTAAACAATTTAATGCAATTTTAAGATGTTGTTCATACAACAAAAAATAATTCACTAAAAAATTCTATGTATCTGACCTTAAATAATAATACCCATATTAAGTCATGTACCTAACCTATTTCAGTAGATTAAATACTTAATAAATTGAATTTTTCAAATAAATAGTCTTATAAAACCTATTTGAATGAATATGATACACCAGGTGCAAGAAACTACATTCTTATAGTTTCACATATTTTTTTCTTTTGTTTTTTTTTTCCTTTTTATGAACTCACGATAAATTTGTTGTTTTTAGTTTTTCTTTTTTGTAATTTGACATTGAAAAATTAGTTTTTCAGAAGTAATAAAAAAAAAACAAAGAAAGTGGAAAGAAATAAATATGAGATATCGTTAAGATACACCCTCATACAATAAATCAGTAAAATGACATTAAAAAGCTTTTTAAGTTGAATATTAATTTAACACCATATTATATACAATAAAACCACTCACTTTTAACACTAAAATTTTTTTTTTTTTTTTTACTCAAATTCTTTATTACACTCTCAGTATATATTTAAATATTTTCGAATAAAATATCCTTTTCACAAAAAAAAAAAACAAATAAAAATTCTAATTTCCATATTTGGAAAAAAAAAATGTTTTTATAGACTTTTTACAGATTTAAGCATAAGTTTGTAATGATTAAAAAAAATTAATTTTTGAGTAAACTTGAGTTTTATTGCACGATTAAAAAAATTATGCTAGTTTTAAGAGCCTAGGGATAGTATGTAAAATATTTTGACATAAAAACAGTTATACTAGGAATTTAGACCTAATGTGAGTACGAAATCCCTATCCCACAATCCCTATTCGAAATTTCCCATTCCAAAAGCCCGAAGACAGAATTTCCAAGGAAGAAATCCTCAAAAACAAAACTACCAATAGAAATATTTCCTTTTTTGTATCAAACAGATACTACACAAATTTCGACGATTTTTTTTTTTTTTTAATTTGTCTAGTGCGGATTTGTTTTTGGGACTTTGTTCTGCCATACATTTTGGTTAAATTTTTTAATTCCCCTTCCGGCAGTTCAAATTTAAGAAAACTGAATGTTAATGGGTTTAGCAGATACTCAAATATTAATTTGAGAGACAATTGAATTAAAATTAATTGATTGGAGAAAAAAATTTAGCTTCTTATCATATTGTTATATGCGTCTCTAAATCTTCAAGTTCTCAATCAAAAACTCCAATACTCAATGTTTTTAGAAACGCTTAAATCAAAACTTTTAAATTCAAAATCTCCAATTACAAAACCACCATAACAAAAACGCTACAAGAAAGAAGATACAAAAATATATATTCTAACAACAAATTAATGGCGCGGGTTTTAGGGGAGGCCAATTATACAATTTGTGTTTTTATATTTTGCAGTGAAACACCACCGTCTCCATTTAACTGTCACCAACAGAAAAACAAATTTGTTTCGACATTTGGTGTTATGATGATTTTGAATTTGGGATTATGTTATTGGGGATTTTGAATTTACAGATTTGTGTTGATCATTTTTTAATTAACACTCTGTACAAACAATAGAGGTTCTTTGAGTAGATGAATAAAATAAAATATAAATACAAAATCGATGCCGCTCTATTTTGTAATATATGGGAACTAATGCAAAAGAAAAAAATAATCCAGACAAATTTTTAATTTTAATAAATTTTCAATTTATGATTATTGGTTTATAAATTCAAAATAATTTGTGTTTAGAAAAATATAAATAATTTGGTATGAGATTCGACATACTGGATGTTTTGACAATAAACAAATGTCCAGAATCTGGTTTTTTCAGAATCTGGCTAATAAATTTTGTTTTTCATTTCTTTTACCCTATACTATAAATAATGTCTTGAAGTGAATGCCACCAATTATTATATATACAGCTTATCTGGGTTATAATATATAATATACATACATTTTTATACCTCTCTATAGAATAATTGGTTAAAAGTGCTGAAAAAAAATTACGATGAAATCGCAATCTCTTGTTAAATCCCGTAAAATGAAATTTGTTTACTGCTGGAAGGAGTACGGATACCAACAAAATACTGTTGTACCAACAAAGTATATTTTTGAAGTCTGAGTTAAAATTTGATTGTTACTACATTTGAAAACAACACAACGACAACATTGTTTTATATTCTATTAATTCTATTTTCTAATATTATATTATAATTTAATGCTATATATATTAATTTCTAAGTTGAGCTTTACCTAATGTTATGCATCTATGGATGTGTGTGATTCTGTCTCTTTATTTCAGTTCCAAAACATAATTCTATAAGTAATAGTTATACAATAATTTAATTGACCATCTTCTGTACATTTTTTATGTACACCCGATGTGTGAGGAGAATAACAAAACATATATTTCTTTTTTTAAGGTTTTTTAATTATTATGTCCTACATCATACATGCGTTCATTCAAACTTGTTCAAAATTATATCATTTCTATTAAAATTTCAAGACATCTACAGACCTGACAGTAATTCATTTCTCAAAAGAGCGTCAATGCAAGTGCAAATGTGTACCTACTGAAATTTTTCATTTTTTTTTTATTAATTTCAGTTCATTTCTAAAAAAAGATTTGATGCTCGTATGTAGTATATATATGTATATATATATATCTATATTTATATATATATAAATGTGTTTTTATATATATATATATATATATATAAATGTGTGTTTCCACATAATCTTCAATCTCAAATCTGAACAGAAAAAATCTCTTGGTTAGAGCGTTGCCTAATATTATTGACTTAATTTGTCCTAGCCAGGCAACATTTTGAATTTAATTTTTAAAACTATATATTTATTATGCAACTCATACAGTTCGAAATTATATCTTGAATTCAACAATGTACAGTTACATCGACATTATACAACTTACAATTTGAATTCGTTTGCAATAAAGACAATAGAAAAAATATAACTGTTTTTTTTTAACTAAAAATACAAATAATATATTCGTGTACAATTACAAATATTCATATCCAATCTGAATTATATAATGTTTGTGATATGCTAACAATTTTCTCAGACTTAAAACTAAAACTGAAAATTTATGGCACCAAAAAAGAAAGCCCACAAATTAAATTTTATAATTTTTTTAAGCCTAAAACTGCTTTAGGTAAAAAAAGTAGAGTTGTTTATGCCACATTAAACCTCTGTTTAGATAGAAATAAAAAAATCCCAATAACAAATTGTTTTATCCTCTAATAAACAAGTCCAACCAAATATATATAATTTTTTTTTAATAATTTTCTTTCCAACTGCCCAAGAATGACAAACTTTTAAAAAGGATCCCTTTATTTCAACTTTTTTTTTCCTCCTTTTCTTATTTTTATTTTCAAAAAAAAATCCTATAAAATTATTCCTATCCTAACAAATCAAATATCAAGGATAACTATGAATTTTATTATTAAATTTATTCTCAGCTCAACACTCTGAAATCCTTATAAAACTCTTTCCATTAAAATGAAAATTTTTGACATTTTTAAATTTTACGTAAAGAAAAGAAAAAAAAAAAAACAAAATATCAAAAAATCAAAGAATGCAAAAAGAAAAATGTTTTCATCCAATACGAGTATATATGGAAAAAAAAGCTTTTAAAATATAACGAAAATATCACATATACATATGTATATATAATAATGTATGTATAGGTATAAAAGAAGAAAATAATAATAATAAGATTAAACTTACTTGAAACGACCAAAATATTGCGTATCGTATTATATTCCTTTTGGTATCTTCAAATTGCTTGTCACGTCCAATCTTCACAATTCTGTATAACAAGTAACCCGATAAACGAGCTCCCCATAGACATACAAAAACTGTCACCATTAGTTGTCGGCTATCGTATGCCTGTACATATAAAAAAGAAAATAATAATAATAAAAATAGCAAAAGGATAATTTTTAATACATTCATATTAAAATACAAATACTATATATACTAAATAATATTATGTATGTAAATATATGCATATATACAAACATATATTACATTATAAACGTGTTAAGGTCAAAGTACGAAATCTATTAAATTCAAATGTCTTAAAAAAAAAAATTTATTTTGATAAGTGGAATTTTCTAAGACACTAAAACAAAAATTCGTCCTTTAAGGATAACATTATCATATTTAAATTTAAATTAAATAAAAAAATATAATATACACTTCATTGCATTTAATAAAATTCAAATGATATTTTAATTTTTTTTTTTGCTGATTTTTGTAAAATTTATTCATTATTTTTTGTTTTGTTTATTTATCAAAATTCTTTAATGTTGGCTTATCAACCACACTTAGGTCTTATAAATTCGTTATTTTTTCTTTATAAAATATTTGTAAAATTTATTCAAATCAGAAATTATATGTAAATATAATATCAAGAGTGTTCTTGAGCTTTTCTGAGGGAGATGTTGTATCGGCGTAGGACCTAATGACCATATCCAAAGGATAGCTGGAACTGTTAGCTTTCCAAAAATATATATCTTTAGTGACGTATCATTAGGTTCTACGCCAATATGACATCTCCCTCAGAATCCCCAGTTCTTGGTATATTACTAACATTATAGATACTGAATATGGATGGCCAAAAATGATTCCATTTATTACTGTAATTGTTAAATTGGTGGGTAAGAGTAGCTGCGTAGCCGAGACACTGAGATTGTATCACATAATCTCGTTTCTCTGCGTGGATTACTGACTTGTCAAAACTATTTGGAGCTTTCTACAAAGCAATGGAGGACTTAATTGCGGTACGCATGATCATCCAGTGAGTCTAGAAAATACCGATTTTTTTAGATGGCATTTTCTTTTGTAAATTAATGCGTTACAGGTGCCAGATAAAGTATAGAATTTTGTCGTCCTCCTTTTCACCTATGCAAGTTTTATAGAAATGATTTTAGTGGAACACAAGTCCTCTGACATGCTTACCCATCATATAGTTTCTTGTAATAACCCCTACTGTCGTAATAGAAAGATCTTGTTAATGATAGTAGTAGCATTTTATGGTCCAGTACGAGGGAGGTTACTTTGTCTATATAGCTGTCAACTCTGTTAAACTATTTACAAATTCTGATTGCTTCTTTGAGAAGTGATATATTACATGTAGCTGGAAGTGTACTCAGATTTCTTCTTTCTGAAAGGATTACCAAAGCTGTGCCACTTCTAACATCTTTTTTACGGTTTTTTGGAATGTTAATATCACTCGGCACTTGAACTTCAGTTTCTGTTTGGCAAATACTGCAAAGTCTTCGAGGCTGAAGCCTTTGCCATAAACGCAGCAGTGTATTCACAAAGCCATCAAAGATGGTCTAACAAAGCCATTAGAATCTTTAGTGTCACTCAGGCTGCCTTAAAAGCTTTTGAAAGTAACCTTATCAAATCTAGATTGGTGGGAAAATGTTCGGAATCATAAATCTCATAAGGTTCTGGCTTGATTGAAAATGAGAAGGCTGACGAACTAGCCAGATCACCGGCGGAAAACATTTATGACCCGAAGCCGGCTGTCGGTATATCTATTGGTAATATTAAACTATCGATAGAAAACACTCTGAAGAGGGAAACAAACATTCTTTGGGAGCGTATTGAAGGTCACAGAGTATCCAAAATATATGTACCAAGAAGAAACACCAAAATAACCAACTTCCAGCTAACTCTCAATAGAGTAAACTGTAGGAAGATGGTGGGCATTCTTACTTGTGATAACTACATGAATAAGCACATATGTAGACTACCACTAAGTGATAATCCAACCTGTAGACACTGGCTGGAAGAGGAAGAAACCTACACACATGCTGTAGGAGAGTGCCTAGCTTTTTCAAGGTTGTTGGGAATGCACTACATAACCTTAGATAGCTTTTGCATGATAGAACCCTCAAACCTATTGGCCTTTATCAAAAGGATCGACTAAGTTGAGGCTCCATCCTAAAAGACTAAAAGCCTACATGCCGGTCCTAACATATTAGGATCACCTCCGTGAAAGAGAAAAAAAATCACTCGGCACGAAACAGACGAATGTTAAACCGATCTGCCATCTCGTTAAGAGAAATTTGGTAATCCACCATCGTCCTTAAGTTAATACTTAGCAATTCTATTGATCTAATTGGTGCCTAATTATCTGAGAAAATTTAATTACAACTGTTAGTTAACTTTCTCGTATGTACTTTGATTAGCTTGTCGTCATTTACACTGGCAAATACATTATCACCTAGCTAAATGTGGATTTAAAATATATTGCTTACAATATGTCCACAAGAAAGAACCTTCCAAAGAAAGTAGAAAAAGACAAAAAAATGGTTCAAACATGATGGTAATGTTTTAAGAATTTTTTTATGTTTTTTCCATTCCACTATGAGAATATTTTGACATTTCGAGAATACTATGGCAATAATTTGGTATTTCGAGAACTTCTGCAAAACTTACATATTGTTATTCTGAGGCCATGTTTCAGTTTTCAATAATCATTATTTTCACAAAATAAATGATCCATCTACTATTACTCTTGTACTTAATGTCGCTTGCGCCTTCTTTCATTTAGTAGAAGAGACGAATTCTATAACCCAGCAAATTTGAGCCAGCGTTTGCATATCGTTATATAGAACTTTTCTACCAACCAACATAAAATTCAGCATTCGATTAGGCTTTGATGTTAGGAAATAAATTCAAGAATGAGATTAGGAATCTAAAACTGAAATTCACTAACTTTGGCAAAATATTAATATAGTCGAAAATAAACGAACTTCTGGAAAACTTTTATTGGGATTTATTCAAATGAAACAAAGTGTAGTACAAGATAAGAATTTTTTATGTTATTTTAATAAAATTTTATTCTAATTTTCGATAACTTGAGACACATGTAATAAAAGGATTATTTCACTTTCTTTTATTTATTTATTTTTTCTTTTGTTATTTTTGCTTTTGTTTTTGTTTTTTTTTTTTGGGACACAAATATTTTTTATTACTGATAGAATAACTGAAAGGGATTGTATACGAGTATAGCAATAGGCTGTTACCACATGAAGGATTATGTCAATTACATAGAAATTACTTACTAAGCAATTTATCTATATACTCTCATTCTCACCACTTCAAAAATATGTTGAAATGAATTTGAATAGAAAAATTGTAAAGTAAAAAATCTTGATAGAATTGACTATTCAGAAATTAATTCACATGTGCTTTAATTTTTTTTAATGTTTCTGATGAATATCTGCGAAATGTTTCTGTAACTTTTCTAAAATATTACAGTTGGTAAAAAAACGTAGAAATAAACGAAAGGAAAAAACTATACGATACCACAATTTTTTAAAATTTACTGATTAATTTATTGTGGATCCCAGTTAACAAATTTTAATTGATAAATCTATTTGCTGCTCTATATGTTATAGTATTATATCAATTATGTCATCTGATTAATTGCCAGAAAGTCTAAAATTGGAACTCCAATCAGAGCATAGAAATTGGTAGTTAGCAACGTCCAAGCATACATCAAACAAAAAAAATATTTTCGGAATACACGATGCCGAAACTAAGTCAACGCCAAATTTAATATCGAAGGAAAAGCTTTGAAAGCGACTGACTAAAACAAGTCAAATAGCAATTCTATGACAGACGAATAACTCAATATTTTGGGAAATATAAAGAAAAAAAAATCAATGAAGCATTAAGAAGAAATAAAGTATGTAAAAGAACACCAAAACTGTTGATCTAGGCATAAAGGTTGGTTAAAGGTCTATTCACAATCCTTTAAGAACGGCTCAAAGATTTGTTGGCTGTCGAAATAGTTGTATTTAGTTGGTCGTATATTTTTCCTATCATCAAATTTATCTATCAATATATTTAATATCTATACAAATGTCTATTCTACTATATATTACTGGCCGTAAGAAAAAGAACTGGCTTAAGGCAGTTAACTTCTAATCTGGTGTAAGATACAAGCTTAAAGTAAAATACGTACTGTTAAATTTTTATGACCAAAATATCCTTTAAAACTTTGTCTTTTTTTTTTAAATAAGACAGCATTAATCCATCACACACACATGAACATTTTTATAAACCTGGAACATAAGAAATATTCATGATACATTTTTACTGTATTTTATTATACACAGTAACCGACCCCAATGATTACTGTCAGGAATCCACTTCCAAGAACACTTATTGTGTTATTATTAGTTAATGAAAATTTCCTCTGAAATCGTCATATTTGTGTCTTAATTTATGGATTCATATTCGGCAAATATCATATTAACGGTGGTGATGTTCCAACGTATATCTCGTACTCTCATTTTGATAATTATCAATGATCTTCGAAGCAAATTTCAATCCTATCCATAGTTTTGCAGACGAAATCACTCTAATGGGATCCTTCAATTTTTTTTCGAAAATTAAATGCTATAATACCAGTTACTGATACTAAACGTAACATGATGGTCAGCACGCTCTACCATTACTTACCTATTATTTTTGACTAAATAAGAAGTAATAGAGTTGAGTTTAACACCTCCAAAACTTAAAACTCCCAAATCTCGCGCAAAACTACTCCATTTACCTCCATCCTATTATTCAGTGGTATACCAATTCAGCGAACCGAACACTTGAAATTCCTGGGAATGCAGGTAAACATCGAATGAAATTATTTTAGGCATTTCCAAAAGTACGACGAGATTATCAGGTTTTTTTCGACACTGCAAAATGTATTTTTCTCCCCAGGACATGCCAGACACATATTAATTATACATACGACCTAAGTTTGAATAGAATTCACATATATGGACCGGTGTATCACGAACCGCATTAAATTTTATAGAGAAAGTTCAAAAGTGTGCCATTCGTTTTATTGACCCTAATTTGACATTTTAATATTTCATAGATATATCGCAGGTTTAGCCATTTATTCAGATGAAATACAAACCCTTATGCCACCCGTTATATATTTCCGCCTCGAAAAAAGAGAAGTATCAATTGTCCACCCTTACTATCAGTGCAAATTCGTAGGTGGATCAAAATTGGTTATGAAAATTCGTTTGTAATCAAATTTTCCCGAATGGGTAACGATACTCCAACAAACATGTTTCCCTACAAAAAACAAAATTTCCAAACAAAATTTATACCTACGTACAATTAAGAAAAGTTCAAGAGCAGGTAATATTAATAATTTAATTCAAAATATCCCTATACTAATCAAAACAATATTTTTCTTTCCCAATCCACAATTAGTCCAAGCTGTATTTGTATATAAGGCCAAAGCAATTAGTAATTATGTCCTAAAAAAAAAAGTATGTACTAATTTCTTGTTCCATCTAACTTGCCCTCCTCTACTCATCTCTATGATAATAAATTATTACTAAAATAAATACATTGTACACTTAACACCTTTCGACAATAATGTAAAAAAAAAAAATGTCTGCTTGATCTAGGTCAATTTTACTGTCACTTCTGACTGTCCTGATAATTTATACTAAACTGTCAGTATTACTGATGACCAAAATAAAAAAAAAATGTATATTCATCAGTTTTACTCACTCACTCAGTATAACACAGACCACAGACTTAAAAAAACAAATTCATTTTAAAAACTATTTAATCAGGTCAAAATTGTCATTGTCAGTGTTATTTCTTTCTTTCCAAAAAATGTATTTCAATTCATATTAAAAATATGAAATTATTTTCCATGAAATGCTCTTTTTTGTCATTTCAAAATATAAAAATTTGAATTTAAAGAATAAATTCATTCATTCAGAAATTCATAGAAATGAGAGAGAAACAATGATTACCACATCCGCTATAAAAAAAGAAAAAAATTATTTAATTTCATAACCGCCACCACCACAAAAAAAAAATAAACATAAAAAAAACAGTTAAAAATTTAAGGAGTGAATTTTAAACTAAAAACAAAAAAAAAAAATAATTTATTTGGAAGTTGCATTACAATAACAACAACAGCAACAAAAAGTCCCTAAAAAAATACAAATGGAATGAAACGAGTGCCAGATGGCGTTAGTTTATATGTACGTGTGTATAAAAAAAATATTTCAACAAAAAATGAGCGAAAATCCATTCAATTTTGATAATAAGTACATATAGGAAAAATCAACAGGTGTAGTTTCAATAATTCAAGTGTTTTTTTTTTTTTTGTTTTTTTTTCTTTTTTTTCCATTTATACAAATGTACACTTAATGCTCGTAAATACATTTCATAAAAAATGTAAATATATACAGTGAAAGAAATAGAATTGTAAATGTTAACCTATATTTTAATTTCATATTTTGTTTTATTGTTGACTTAAAAGTACTATTATTCGGTCTGATGAGTTCACATTCACATAATGCCTTCCAGCTATTCTAGTAATACTTTGATCTTCATGTTTTGGTAACTAAGCTTGATTGGGAAACAATATTTTGACACAGACTTATTTTAGATCTTCAACCATTATTTCAGCTACAATTTCGTCTTGCTGTTTTGATAACTGAGTTTGATTGCGAAACAATTTTTCATGGTAAAATTATCTGCGACTTCGATTGGTGCGACGGTCCGAAAGTCGGGACCAAAGACCTTGGCCAAAAAAAAAAGCAAAAAAAAAAAATGTATTATACTTAAATTGATTAGTATCAAGGTCGTCGGTCCCGACTTCTGACCTATCCTAAAATTTTTTAAAAATTATTTATAATAATTATTAAAAACTTTTTTTCAGACAAGTACAATTTAAACACGAGATATAGAGTTTCGGCCCCAATTCCTTGGACCTCGGACCTATTGTTTTCATCACATTTAAGGGCCATTGCACTGATGACAAAAAAAAATTCAAGGTCTTCGGTTCCGACACTTGGGAAGCCGGACCTCTTGTTTTTATAGTCGGTCGCTCTCGTTTTTATAGTCGGTCGAAACCCTCGCTACTCATTTAATAAAACCATGTTTTTGCCGACAACAAGTAAACGCAGACGGCAATGTTTTTCGATAAATTCTGGACTTTTTCGGCTAAACTTTTCGGTAATAACAGAAAATGACAACAAAATGAGCGTCAAAAGTTTTAAATTGTGTTCCATAATGTAAAAATATTATAGTAAATTTTTTACAGTTTAAACAGTTTAAAGGCGGTTTAACAAATGTTTTTTTACAATATGGAAGTAACGGTATTCTAGGTTTACCATATTTTCCATGATCTGGAATATTCCAATCTAACAGCATATTGACAATATCACCTGTGGATCTATGTGTATATGCATGATTGATCTTTAGCAAATATCTTCCAGCTATCCCACCAACACTTTGATATTCATTTTTTGATAACTGAGTTTGATTGCAATACAATTTTTCAATGTCAAATTACTTTAGGTCTATCACATTTTTATTGAACTTGAAGATTTGAATCCAACGGCATTTTTCTAATTTTAAACGTTACGTCTTTAGCCAATTTCTTCCATCTATTTCCGCAAATTTTTGATCTACAAGCTTTGGTAACTAAGCTTGATTGCGAGACACTCTTTCAAGGTCAATTAAATTTCTGTTTCCCATATTTTCATTGACTTTAAGGTTCAAATCGATATTTTTGTTTTAACCGTAGATCTACGTGTTTGCACGATTCAGTTCAATTTTCTTCATTATGGAAGTCGAACTGGATGACTGATGACAAACCTACTTGTTATGAATATTTTACTAATGCATCAAATTTTTTCATGTCATATTTAATATGGGAAACATTGAAAATCTCTGGGCAAGTTTCAATTGATTTGGCGTTTATTAAATTTGGAAATATTTTGGTTAGGAAATGCTTTAAAGCAGCTTTAATACAACTTCTACGGGATCACCCCATTATCCGGAGAAAAAATCTCGAACGAACACAAATCTCAAAAAAGAAAAGCTCGAAAACAAAAATTTGGAAAGTAAAAATCTTGAAAAAAAAATATATCGAAAAAAAAATCACGAATTTCAAATCTCGAATTCGAGATTTTTTAATAACATTTATTTACAGAATAAAATCGTAAGCAACTTACTTCCTTCATCAGTGCTTGCGACTAATTCAAATTTTACACCTCTTTAGGGGAATAAAATTGATTTGTAGTAAACTTAAATAATCCATTTACATAGTTTTTATAAAATAATTTTATAAATCTGTTGTTCATGTTGTTTAGAAAAAAGCTTGCCATAAATATTTATTTTTGGAATTTTGTAACTTTGGAATGTTTTTTTTTTTGGAATTTTTTTTCTTTTTTGAATTTATTTTTTGAATTCTGGACATGGAATTATGGAAATGGAATTTTTTATTTGGAATAACGTACCCAACCCAGTATGTTAATATCTTTCTTTTAAGCCTTTAAACGCCCTAATAGTCTTTATAGTTTAAGAGATATATTGACTTAAGTGCCCAAATTGAACGGGCCAAGACGTAATGAGCCCTTAATGCCATAATCGCTAACCGACACTTTGCTGAACTTAATGCGACGTCATGACGTACCTTTCTTCAAAATTTCAAAAAAATTCGGTTAAGATAGCTTTTTGGAACTATGTATACCTAATAATTTTTATTCGAAATTTTTTTTGTCGAGATTTTTGTTAATTTGAGATTGTTTTATTCGAGATTTTTTTTTCGAGATTTTTTTAATTCGAGATTTTTTTTTTCGGGAATTTTTTTTTTCGAGATTTTTGTTAGTTCGAGCTTTTTTTTCTAGATATCGAGGGTGACCCATGTGTTTTCAATTAAAGTCTGGAAGTTTAACTCGGAGTTGATTATTTAATTATGGTCTTTAGAAGAAGAATGTAATTAATGCAAAGTAATTGACTGTCTACCGTTTGGACAACAGACATATGGATGGTCTTCTATGCTATATCTGTTCCAAAGAACAAACGGAAATAGTCAATAAAGTAAATTTATATATATTAGTGTTTTTGTGATGTGATTATAAATTAGTTTTAAATAGTTATTCGTCGGTCTGAGTTAGGATATACAATGTAGGCTACTTACTCAAAGGTAGCCTACATAAAAAAGAAGGTAATAACTATATATTGCTATTACAGCAGAATATTATGTAGTTTATACTGGGTCCTCTATAACACAAATCGTACAATGATCTTACTTAGACTGCGAATACAATTATATAGATGTATATGATAAAATTATGTTCAAAGAAATTTTAAATTACTTATGGCTCTACTTATCCACTTATGTTCTTGCAATAAATAAATTTTATTATTAAAAAAAAAAATAAAAAATAACTTACTTAATTTCTATTTGTATTTCATTAGATTAAACATTATTATTAAATTAGTATTAATCTTTGTTGAAACTCCACACATAATTTCTTGAAAAAGTAAATTTAAGTGAAATTAAGAATGATTTAAATGACTATACATCACTAGTGTGAATTCACTATTGAATAGTTCAAATTTTATTTGTATATATATACGAAAATAAAATAAACTGAATAAATAATAAATATACAATTTGAACATTTACGACTCCACAAACAACCGAGTCTGTAACATAAATAAGCCTATATAAAAAAATCAATTCCATACGAAAAATTCAATTTCCATCACTGTATTTACAAAATATTTCAATATGTCTAATATGTATATATACATGGCTTCAGAGAATTGTAAAAATTTGTATTTTAAATTTGAAATTTGCATTCGAACACCTTGAGGCACCTTAAGATATGCAAATTTTCTATTTTTTTACTCTTTATTTATTTTTTCCACAAGTTTTTCCAACTTGAAGTTACTTTAAAAAAAAAAAAAAAAAAAAAAACAAGAATACAATAGATAGAAAGATTTTCTTTGTATTTTTATGGAAATCTTATTATATTTTTTTCGTGAATTTTCCATTTTCAATTTTAACCCTTTAATAAAATTTGGAAAATTTACAAAATGAAAAAAAAAAATATGAAAAGAAAATATGAAATCAAATTTTAAGTCAGTCTTTTTTATCACTAGACTGAAAAAAATTCAATTTTAGATAATAGAATATTTTTCGAAGATAATGGAAGTTGAAAAGAGAATATGGATTTAAATTTGCCACCAAAAAAAAAAAAATTTAATAATATTAAATAAGTATAATAGAAAAGGGTTTTACCAGCTAATCCTGTTAAATGGCAACCATTCGTTTTACGCGAATTTGATTTAATACAATTTAAGGGGAAATTTTCATTGATTCTATAGCCCTAGAATAAGTTATAAAAGACAATTGGATATCAAGTATACATAACTAATTTGACTTTGTAGAATAAAGTTGTGATATGGAACAGTGTAATTATGTAACAAAGTTAACACTTATTATGGTAAGTTATAAATATGACTTTCCAAAGGAAAGGTAATAATTGCAGTTTTTTTAGATTTAAAAAGAGCTTTTGAAACCATTGATCGTTCCAAACTCCTAAAAAAACTGGAAAAATATGGTGTAAGTGGAGTAGAGTTATATTGGTTTCGGTCTTATTTAAATAGTAGAAAACAGAGAACTAAATTCAACGGTACTATTTCAGAAACTGTTGATGTAACAATGGGAGCTCCCCAAAGTTCCATATTGGGTATTGTAAGATTCCTAAAATACCTTAATGACATGGAAAAAGTTATAAATTTCGGAAAATTGGTTGTATTTGCGCATGATGGCCTTTTGTATAATACTGTTGATAAATAGAATGTATAAAGAAAATGAATGATGATCTTAAACATTTGAATATGTGGCTTGAAATGTATAAATTAGAGTTAAATTTATCAAAACCAAAAGGTGTGCTTTTTAAATAGCATAGTGGAAGAAGCTGTTGAAATTGATGGTAAAATAATAGAAATGGTCGATGAAATCAAATACTTAGAAGTATTTATAAACAAAAAATGAAAAAATCACATTGATTATGTTTAAAGATCGAGGATTAAAGATAGATTATCTTTCCTAAATGCTATCTACAATTATAATTGACAAGCATTTAAGGACCTGCGCAGTAGACACCTTTTCATTTTGTTTCGCTTCTCTTTAATGAACTCCTAATATACAAATAAGTTGTATATAAAACAATAATGCTCACACAATTGAAATTTTTTTACTCATATGGTTTTATTATTCAGCAAATCCATTATGCATATGTGAGTTCTTATTCAAATAAAAAACAAAAACAAACAAATCAGTTATTATAAAATAAAATAATAATGTAAAAATAAAAATTTTTAAAATATACTTTTATCGAAACCAAACTAGCCCCCTAAAAAGTAGAAAATAAAACTAGTGGTGGATGTTGAGCATCTAGAACTACTATAAGATAAAACACAAAAGTATAAAATGAATCTTGCTGGAATATTGTTAACGGACATTTTTAATATTTGCCGCTTGAAAAAAATCACGAATATTAAAAGGACATCAAAAAGCGTTTCCAAATTCCTATGAACAATATTCGACAAGATTCATTATATACTTTTGTGTTTTATCTTATAGTAGTTCTAGATGCTGAACATCCACCACTAGTTTTATTTTCTACTTTTTAGGGGGCTAGTTTGGTTTCGATAAAAGTATATTTTAAAAATTTTTATTTTTACATTATTATTTTATTTTATACTTTTTAGTTTTAATAAGTGAAACCTATAGGTATTATAATTTCAGAAAGAGTATATAAGTGTAAACTCTTCTGTCTATAACACAATTGGTTTTCGAAATATGAACGAGACGTGCTTGAAGTTATTCAGCAGTAACTGGAACCAGTCCACATTTTTGAAATCGGTAGAAAGCGTATTTCTTTATTTGTAAAAGTGTATCTAAGCTTAAATTTTCATGCCTGTATTACAATTGGTTTTCAAATATGCCTGAGACGTGCTAGGAGTTGTTCGGCAGCAACCCGAACCAGTCCACATTTTCGAAATCAGTAATAGTCGAATATCTTTATTTATGAAAAAAAGTCTAAGTGTAAATTTTCATGCTTGTAATACAATTGGTTTTCAAATATGCTGAGACGTGCTAACTGCTAAGAGTTGTTCGGCAGCAACCCGAACCAGTCCACATTTACGAAATCGGTAACAGTCGAATATCTTTATTTATGAAAAAGAGTCTAAGTGTAAATTTTCATGCTTGTAATACAATTGGTTTTCAAATATGCTGAGACGTGCTAACTGCTAAGAGTTGTTCGGCAGCAACCCGAACCAGTCCACATTTACGAAATCGGTAACAGTCGTATTTTTTTATTTGTGAAAAAGTATTTAAGTGTAAAATTTCATGCCTGTATTACAATTGGTTTTCAAATATGCCTGAGACGTGGTAGGAGTTGTTCGGCAGCAACCCGAACCTGTCATTTGATAGCTTTGTAAAATACCGTGTCCGGTTGCTTTTTTCATCATGAGTAACAGTGCAAAATTTCAGAACTCTATCTTTAAATTTTTTAAACAACTTTATTCTTTTTCTTTTTGCGTTTGGTTTTAATATTAACAAAAAAATTCCAACCTACCTACCAAACATATATACATATATATAAACAGACACTGGCAAGTTAATATAAAAGTATATAATTACTTGCAGTGAACATAATGTGCATTATAGATTTATGTCAAATAAAAACAAAAAAAAAGTCGAGTACAAAACACTGAAGAAGTCTGCAAGTAGTAGACGAAATACGCGTATCTGTATGATAAGCATATCAGTAAAATTAAAAGGAAAATATTCGACTATTTTCACTGTTATACCAAAAATTTTACTCTAACGCTGGAAAACAAGTTTTTATAAAAACTAAAAAAAAACAATTTCATCTGAGACTATGTACATCTATGAAATAAAAACAAAAAACAAATACATACATCTAAAATAAAAAATATAAAAACAACAAAAAAAAACAAATCACTTGAATTCTTCATTTTTTATCTTTTTGAGTAACTGTTTCTAAATTTTGGTTATTTGTAGTAATAATATAGATTTTATTAAAATTATGTTATATACCTCTTTAATGACAACATTTTCTATTTTTCGTTATTTTATCCACTAAATGCCACTTACTATAGGGAATATATCGGAAACGAAGCAGTATATGTATATGTCCTAAATAAATTTAACTAACCACAAAGCTTTTTATTAAACACGAGTGGTTTCTGCTATATCGTGAGAAATCTATGTCAGTACGTAAATTAATGTTTTTTAAAAACTTTAAATTTTGCTTCAACTTGAATTATAATTACTCAACAGGGGCCCCTAGTAAGATTATATTATAATGTAATGATTAAACTTCATTTTGAATATTGCTCATCGATTTTATTTATGTCAAACAATTATAGATAGAATGCAAAAGCTGCAAAATAAGTCGATAGGTATACTTCAATTAGTTTAATGTTAGAAACTTTAAAGTGGTTAAAAGTAGATAAAAGAATTAAATTTAATGTCTTAGTAACAGTTTTTAAAATAAAAATTATCCTAAGTGTTTATGTGACAGGTTAGTATATATAATGAAATTCACCATTGTAATTTAAGAAATATTTTTAGTTTTAGGTTAAACTTTTTTAGAAACAAAAAAACAAAGAACATGTTAATGTACAACGAGTTTGAAGTTATTTAATGAATTGGCTAGTTATTTAAGAAATGAAAATAATTTAAATCGATTTAAACGTTTATTACTAGTTTACGTAAAAGAAAATTTATAAAAATAATAGAAATAATTTTAACTTTTATATATATACTAGCAAAAACGGAGGAAAATAAAAAAAAAAGTTTTAAGACTCTGCAAAAAAAATTGGTAGTACTCAAATATTATATAAGTGTTTTTGTGTAGTGCAAAACTTTACAACAAATTAAAAAAAAAACCATACATTTCCCAAAAACCGCGTACTGAAAATTGTAACAAAAAATTGAATTTTGATTATTTATCGTGTAAATTTTATAAAATTCTTTGAATATTTTTATTATTTATTTATTTAGAGTGCGAAAATTAATTCCAAAGAGAACAATATTTGTTAAACTATAATGTTTTATCCATATAGTTTAGTAATTGGATATTGCCATTTCTTTATATCCAATGCTTCTAAATCTTATACAATATAAATTTGGTTGGTATACACGTATTTTTTCAACACATTCAACAAATTTATTTGACTAAACAACCAAAAATTTTTTCAGGTATAGTTACAAAAACTATACAGTTGTTTTCTTTCTTAACTCCTACTTTTTCCAATGTCTAATCTTGTGTCCTATTTATGATAATAAAAAAGGCTAATTTAATGGGGAATAGTCAAAGTCTGAGTATAAATGACAATTCTGTGGTAGTTGGAGATAAATATATTCTGGGAATAAATTGTTTCCCTTCTAGCTGTACCGATTAGGACTTCTGCGATTATTAAGTTTGATTTTAAATTTTTAACTGCTAACCGGCTTCCATTGCAGAGACCGCGTTTAGTATTTAGGTTACTAAGTAATATTATTATAACTTCAACTTGCAAATTAAGCTTATGTGGAAGCATTCCACTTGGACAGCAGCCATTTAAAAATCCCACGGGTTAATTGTTGAAATTTGTTATAGTTTTTCTAAAATGTTTAATACTTGTTAATTGTATTCCATATCAGAATTTTTAAAGCAAAGTATCTACTTTTTTGAATAGGCAACAAAACTATTTACATTCAAACTATTTCCAAAAATTTCCGTTATAATTACGCTAGTGTTTTTCTTTTTTTTCTTTGCATCCCACATTATCTAAACCCTACGTAACCATAACGTAAATGTACCAATTTCCGCCCCCTTAAGGAAAAATTAGTTTAAGTTGACAAAATAAGCAAAATATAAACTTTTTTTAATTTTTTTTTTTCAAATTACAATAATTACTATTTTTTAATTAAAAAAAAAAAATATTTTCATCTAATTATAATTTAATTTTTTCTAAATAAATAAAATATCATAACTGCCAAAAAAAATTTGATTGTACGTATTTCCGCTCAACAATTTCAATCTGAACTAATTCCGCCCTTATGTAAACTCAATTCCGTTTTTTGAACCTATTTGCGATTCGCAGTACCTATTTACGATTTTATTCAAAAAAGCTATTTAAAATAATTATTAATAGTAAAATTAATAATTAATTTTTTAAATAATTAACTAGTACTTAGTTAAATTATAAAAAATATTTATTATAATAAAAAAATCAATATTGCTATACTTAAGTAATTTAAAAAAAAAAAAAAATATTTATAATGTAAGTAAAATTGTTTACACATAAAAATATACATTTATTTCTATATCAAAATTAAAAAAAATTAAACAATGCAACGATTCAGTATTTCAAACAAAAAAAAATAATTTAATATAACCATTGATTAATAATACTATTATAGTATTATTAATCAATGATATAACATAATTAACTTAAATATTATAACAATGCACATTTAAAATAAATAAATAAAAATACAAAATATTTCATATACATACAAAGTAAAAATCACATTTACTACTTCTGAGCTTTGGCATATTTTATTTGTATGATTTCAGGTACATTATATTGTCCTATGCTGTTCATTAAAACTGGAGGCTCAATTTTGCAGACTATGTCACTGTTTGAGTATATTAGAATATCTTCTTTTACAGGCCATCTCCAAAATGTGCCAGACATGGTCGTGGCTTTCACTCTTCTATTTAACTTATTGTGAAATGTGTACAAAGAAATGCTTTTGGTAATTTATAATGGACGCCTTTATAAAACTTTGGTGGCAAGGCAAGATAATTCCAGAGATTTCTTAAATTATACAAAGTATAATATAAATAAAACATAGTTTGGGAAAAACTTATTCTTTAGGGTTAGCGTTAGAGTATAATTTATCTAATTGTTAAAAATAGTCGAATATTTTCCTTTTAATTTTACTAAATATGCTTATCGTACAGATACGCGTATTTCGTCTACTAATAAAAGGAAAATATTTGCTTATTTTCAACAACTAAAATATAATTTTTTCTTTAAATATAGACTTGGTATGAATTTAGTGAAAATAGCTTACACCTGCATATTTAGTTCGGAATTAGGACATATTGAACGTATTACCGACCCACTTTTTCATACAAATTTTTATAAAAACTCAAAATTTAGTTGTAACAAAAAACACATAGGCGAAATTAAATTTATAGGTCGTAATTAGGTCCAGCTTAGTTTGTTCGATTTCAATTTAAAATCGTCCAGTTGCATCCTTATATAATCAAAAATAGGTGAATAACTTAATTAATTATCTCGATATATCATTTTCCTAATTCCGCCCGGTCGATCGTAAATACGTACAACATAAATTTACGTGTCCCTAATTCCCGCTCAAGACTAATTAGTAATTTTAAATATTTTTTATTTACAAATTGAAGAAAGTATGTATTATAATCTATTTAATAATATTTATTTTACATTTATTTGGATAAAATAAATAAGTGAACATCATAGTTTAATTATTATGGTCTTAACAAAATAAAAAAAATTTTAAACGTTTGAACCAATATTTTCGCTAAAATGTCTACCTAGTTTAGTTTTCTATCAATAACTTATTTATTAATATGAATACAAATGTGCATTATTTTGCATTACAACGAGGAAATAATATTCTTTTTTTATTTCAAAAATAAATTTGGAATATAAAGCGTGAAAGTATTGTATTTACAAAAAAGGGCTTGGGCGGCATAATGTACTAGGGCACAGTACATTTACGTTAGTTATTAAAAATTCACAATCGCAAAAATTCATATGTTATTGTAACAAAAATTCATGCGTTATATTATATGGAAAGTTAGACTATCAGGTTATGAATCTGTATAGGCTTATAAATTTCTATCGAGGCTGGCCAAATTCATTTTATAATTTTACGTCCATTATCAAAACGTATTTTATTTTAAAAAAATATATATGTACTTAAATATTTTTTATTTGATTTCATAAAATGCATTTTTGTTTTTGTTTTTGTTAACCATCACATATTGAAGAGAGCTTTAACAAAGTTTTCATTTACAATTTCTTTAACCATAGTTGTTGTTGTTGTTATCAACAAAATTAAATTCCATTTTAATTCAAATCTCTAATCAACCTGGGTATATCTTTTTCAATTTACTCCTTTTGAAAATTTTCTTACACAAAATAAATAAATTAAAACAAAATGGTTATCTTTATAATTCTTTATTTGTTGTTTAATTTTGAAAACTATTTTAAAAAATTAAATTAAATTTGAAAATGAAATGAGTTCTTAAATCAAATAATTTTCATTTGAATTTAAATTCAAATTTTTGGGATTTTAGTAAAACTTTACGAAATTAACTTTTAAATTCAATTAAATTTCTTAAATATCATCATTGGATAAATTAGGATTTTTGATTTTAGAATTCGAAATGAGATCTTGAAAGTTCATTTTTCAGTTTTATATATATTTTTTCTTTTTGTTATTTATTTATCCTCCAAAAGTTTTAATTCTTAGAATTAACTTTGAAATTTGCTTTTATAAAATATATTAACTTTCAAGGATTCAATCAAAATGTTTGCGTTACAAAATAAAATTCTTAGAAAAGAAAGATACGAAAATTAAAAGGATTGAAAATAAAGTGAAAATTTTCGTATTTTTGTTAATGTGCGTTTTTTATTTAGAGCATGAAATAAAAAATCTTCTGGATAATATTACAAAATAATTAAATGAAAAATTCAATTTCGAATAAAAAAAAATATTTGAAAATTATCCTTGTAATGTATCGAGATTGAATTAAAAATGATTTTAGGACTTTATAATACAAATTACTATACATTTAATAATACTCTAATGTTAAAATTAATTTAATTTTTTTTTCTTCCAAACAGAGAGAAATAATCCATATTTCCCGGGGAAAAACTTTGAGTGAAGAACTTTGCCAACATTATATTATAAACAGAATTGGGGCGACTAGCGACAGATACAGCCACTAATGATAAATACATCGCTAGCATAAACACAATTGCGGGTACAAAGTAGAGCTACAAAAATAGATAGAAAACAAAATTTATTAATTTTTCATCAAAAGCCACTTCAAAGAATGTAAAACAGATTTACTTTTAATATTTTATTGTTGTTGGAAATTGTTTACGATTAATCATAATGTTCAATCATATCCTACCAAAAGTAGCTGGGCTGGGCGACGGATACAATAATATACATTTTTTTAATTTGTATCCGTCGCCCAGCTGCAGTATCCGCAATTGTGTTTATGTGCATATAAAATGTATGGGGCTATTTTTTTTTGACAGAAGTTGTAGCTGTATATGTCGCTAATCGCCCCAATTCTGTTTATACCTTTAACGTACTAAAAACTTCTATCCTCTTGTCAAAATTAAAACTAATCTTTTAAACTAACAAGCCTATTACACATCAATGGTTTCATCATTTTAATTGTCAACTATTAAAATTTAAATTGATGAGCTATCAACACATCCACGTTGAACTATCAATTTAGTATTCACTTAATTTTTTTTTTTACCACGTAATTTTTAAAATTTTCTATATTTATTTTCATTTATTTTTAAATGTCAACTGATTTTTTTTTTCATAATATGATCAGCTGATTTGGACACTAGATTGATAAGAGAATTGATGGAAATAGAACTATCATCAATCAATTTCTCATACTTCTCTGATCAATTAATTGTCAATTTTTTAACCAGTGTTGATGATAACATTGGCGGTGTTTAGACGGCCAGTGAACACTGTCAGTTTTCACTGAAATCCATGTATTTTTTGTTGTTTGAAAAGAATAAAAATGCTTTTAACTTGTCGTCAGTTTTTCGATTTCAAACGTTTCGAATTTCATAGCCAACGTTTCTAACCTCAATGTCAAAATATACAGCATAACCATAAACACAGAAAAAAGCGTCATATTAGAGCAACATTTGAATTTTACATTTGAATTAAGGCATTTAATAATATAAACATACTTATTATTTCTTAAAACGAACCAAAAAAATAAAAAATGTTTAATTTTTTTTAAGTGTGAAATATTAAAATTTCCATGTCATTTCACTTTTAATAAAAAGAACAAGTTCGATTTACTAATTAATATTGATATATAAACATTTTATGTCACTATTGCATCTTTAAATATTATTATTATTTGTGTTAACAAGCAAAATTATTTTCAGGAATTGTTACGTCAATAGTATATCTGTGAGTTATAAAAATCGATCAAAATTTTTCAATGTAAAATGTATTATTGTTTAAGTTTCACTTCCACTTGTGATATAAATGACAATTTTCAGTTTTCGCCATCTGTCATTGCATATTTGCATCATACCAAAATATTTTCCAGAATTTTGATATGGTATGTTGGCAATTGTTTATTGTGACCAAAAACGGGCTCTCTTTTTTTATTTGTAATATTTCATTTATCTAAATACTTTTCATACCGAATAGCAAAGGCTATTGCAGTGCAGCCAGTATGATGCGTTGTGACACTTTGAATACTTTGAGCAAATATAGTGGAAAATGTTTTCATTCAAAACTGAACTGTAGACATTTCTCAGTGTTAACTGACAGAATAATTGATCGTCTAGACACCGTTGACACCATTAACATTGTAATATGCATTTAACAATTATTACATTTTTGGATCTATTTTACTTTAGATATCTTTGATAAATCCCAAATAGCCCCAATTAGAAATTAGTGAGAGATAAAACATTTTAGCTCCCACATTTCGAATGGTTTCGTTCGCTTAAGTGGTCTAACAAACGTAATAAATCTATATTGACATGTTGAGAAAACCGACTTTTGTGGCTTACAGCCACATTTTTTATTTTTTCTTTTTTAATAGAGGTATCCTGAGATCTCTCTAAATATCAGGAGGATTGGTAATGTTTACCAACACTTTGTTTTGGAACGTTTGGATAGTTTGAATAGCGTTTGAGCATATTCTGAGACATTAATATTTGATTGTAGAATAATACTTTGCTACATGCCGAAATAAATCCGCAACTGGTTGTATTTCATTTTCTTCATTTGCATTATACCATAATACTATCCAGAATTATGATATGGTATGTTGACATTTGTTTATTGTGACCAAAAACAGGCTCTCTTTTTTTATTTGTAATATTTCATTTATCCGAATATTTTCTGTATCGAACATCGAAGGCTGTTCCATTGCAGCCAGTATGATGCGTTGTCGCACTTTGAACTCTTTGAACAATTATAGTGGAAAATTTGTGCGGTTGCCCTACTTTAATAATATAACCTTAGTGCCATGCCCAGTTATGAAATAAATATTGATATCAGCTGTGTTCTATATTTTAAGTTAGAAATTCTTAATACTGTTTAAGTGTTAAGTTATTATTAAATCTAGAAAATAATAATTATAAAATCTTTTATTATTTTCTAGCCTAGCAAATATCCGTACATTGATGCTTACAGTATATATAATTATAATTTGTTATTGAAATTTATAATTGAAAGTGTCAATATATGTAGCTATGTTGGAATTTAAATTTAAATTAAATAAATAAATAATTTAAATAATGAAAATTAAAATTGTTGGTAAAAATTTTAAATTGAAGAACCTCAATAATAATAATAATTATATTAAAATGAATCCTTATCAACATTTTTATACTTAAATAAATAATTTATCGAAAATTGAATTTTGTTAATCCTTTTTAAATCACCCATCTTCATTCCCATTTCATTGAATTCCATTATGAATGAAAATTTCAAAAATATAAATATTATTTATATGAATTTATTTGGAATTTATTTATAAATAATATTATAATATGAAAATTGGTCTTAAAAATAAATTTTAATATCAACAAAAATTTAAGAGTATTGACTGTACCACACTGTACACATTGACTCTTATTTATTTTATTTTTAAATAAAAAAAATAATATTGAAATGTTTTAATTAATACTGAGAAATTTAAAAGTTCTTAAAATGTATCCTTAATATTAAGAAAATTAATTAAAAATATTATTTTTCAGTTAATAAAAATAATAACACAAAAATAATGTAGTTAAAATGATTTTTAACTTACGATAATTAACTTAATTGATGACCAAGTAAGTATTTTAGTTTTGGAAGTTTTTATTAAATAAATTTTTAAAATTAAAAAAATATTAACTAAGGCTCAATTATGCACATACTACGGTAGCTTGAGGACTTGACTTTTTCTTGATATTTCAAGCTATGTATTCAATGATCCAGCTTGACTAGTTGTCAGCTTCAAAATATCTTGAGTGTGACATATATGATAATATAAATTTTGACGCCTAAAATTAAACAAAATATAACATTTAAAATATTTTATTTACTTACTCTTAAATTTTCTATTTTTTAAATTCACTCTAAGCATTAAACAAAACTTCATAAAATTTGATATTAAATGTCAACTCAAGCTCTCAAATTGCTCGTTTGCTCAAAATTTTTAAATTAAATAAGTACATTTTTGTTATTGACTTGAGTGAACCTGATTTAAAAAAATTAGCGTATACATGAAGCTTCTTGAAGGTATCATGTATACCTAGTAACAGTTAGGATATTTTATATTACAAATAAATATACGAATATTGACTCTAAAACTCACATATGAAAAAGCTTAGAGTGTACATTGATGTTAAATATCAAAAGTATGTTGGATACGTTCATCACAACAAATTAATGAGCAATTTTTTTAAATAACCCTCACTGAAGCCCACTTCAACGTTACGGCTTTTAAAAATTATATTTTTTTTGAAAATTAAAAGTTATTAGATAATAAGGACCTATACGACTTATAAAATGATGTGATGTAGAAGAATTCCTATAGAGAAGAACATTACAATTACTGAAAAATAAAACATAACTATAGTTAATAGGTTTTGCCCCACTTATTGTCTAGTAGAATACATGGATATTATCTTCCAGGAAATTTGTATCTATGCTTACTAAACCTTTAGATTGTATTTTACCTTTAGTGTGATCACGTTAATGTTCTATGATGGTGTTTAATTTTGATAATTGAGCTCAGAGTAGGCTTAAAATGTCTGCTCAATAGATTTAAGACTCCATTTCATTAAAATAGAATTTATTTTTTTTTGTTTTGATCTTTTTTCTATGACTTTAAACAATCTGTCTCTGATGGAGATATTGAGTAATTGTTATAGCTTATTTTTTTACATATATATCATATAGCACCGTCCTATGGTGTAACAGGACAATGATGATGATAATGATGATTAAAATTATAAATTTAAACATTATGCGACAGAAAAATTGATTATTATATCACCAATAATGAATATATATTAAGCATATGATATAGATGCAGATTAAAGGATTAGAGAACCCATATTGGTTAACAATCAATGACTTTCTAATAATTCTATTTCATGTTCATCGTTAAACTTTTAATCGTATATGTTATGTTAATGTCGATGAACATTACTTTTAAGTAGATTAATATTATTTGTAGCTAACAAGTTGTTTGTAGTTAATAAACTAATCTTATTTGGTATTTTTAGGTCACGTTTCTAATTTACACGTTTTCACTTGTAGATTACAATGTTCTTAATGGAATGTTAGATTAGATTGTGAAACTTCGGGAGAGAATCTAATCGCTATATCATTGATCGTCAAATGCATCTTTTTGACGATCAATGGGGGCGACTGCTATTAATCTTTACGTTATGAATTGAAATGTTTGTAATATTTTGATATTAAAATTGCTAGCCATTTTCCACAGCAAAATTTCATTCTGGGTATAATATGATTCTGGGACTGTTCTATTATTCATTATTATTTTTATAAAATTGTTTATTAGTATATTTTTGTTATTCCAATAATATGACCCTCGCCCCACCCACTTATCTAAAATAAAATAAATATAAAATTCATGGAATCTTCCAGAAAGTTTTTGTCCATGATTGTAGAGTAGAATACATATACGTTATCCAGTAGAATACATAGATATTATCTTTCATGCCACTTTGTACACCTTTAGATTGCATTTTTATGGCGAAGAATATTGTGCCAGATCAAAATTTGTAGAACACAGGAGGTAAGAAAGTAGTAGAAAAAATTTAAATAAAAAAAATGTTTAATTATAATATACTCAAATTTGGCAATTAAGTATACGTATATAAGTAAAATAAATATTCTACAAAATATTTTAATTAAATGAAAATTTATTTAATTAACAAAAATTTAGATATTTAAAATTAGTAGAAATTCTCTTGCAACAAAATATTTAAAAAAAAAAAAAAATGTTCTATATCTAATATATTTTTTTTTTTAAGTAAAATTGTATATACAAAAATCAGGGATAGAAACCGCTTTCGAATGGAGCAAAAAAAAATCGAATTTTTAGGTACCAAAATCAAAGACATGAACAATTATTAATTAAGCAAAAACCATGAATTTATATTAATTTTCATCACCCTTATATATTTATACTTAATTTATTCTTACAAGAAGGCCGTACAAAATTTACATAATGATACAATCTGAAAATTAGCTATTCTGTGTTCAGCAATTCAGTGTTCAGCAATTCAGTGTTCAGCTGTTTCGTTATTATAATATTACGGGTCGAAAATTGCTTAAAACAAAAACAAAAATAACAAACAATTTATTTTTAACATATTTTAAATATGGAAATGGTTAGTGTCCAATTGAATGTAACCAATTTTTTGTCTATATGGAAAACAAAATGTTTTACTGTCAAATTAATGCTGAAAGCAAGAACATCAGACGTCTTTTACTAAACGAAATTTATTATCATTAGTGATCCCGAAATCTATAGAATAATTTATTTTGTGACAGATTTAATTTAAGCAAACTGTCCGAGCAGGATTGCTCCTAGACTTGCATTTGGATACCTGCTACAAATTATTTGACCAATATAACCAAGGGTTAATTGTGATCCCGTGATCTGTAGTAAAATTTACTCTTGTAAACGAACAGTCATTTAATTCAAACAAACAAATAAACTGTCCGAGCGAGATTTTTTAGTTAGGTTAAATAGGAAGTGCTTATTTTGTAATGAAAAAAATGTTAACAAAATAAAGTAAACCAGATACATGCTGTTAGTAGAGAAATTAAAATCATAAGTAAATATACTTCTTAGCAATTATACTTTTTTTTATGCATAGCCGAAATCCGAGGGGGAAGGGATCTTTTATTCCGATTGGTACGTTTGGCTAAGGTGCGAAAGGAAAATTAGGAAAAGCGGAATTTTGAAGGGATTGGGGACAATTGTGTCAATGTAACAAATTGTTAACGAAGGTGTTTATGTTCTTCTTGAATTTATTTAGGTCATAAAATATACAATTTATCATGTTTTGGGAACACATAAGGTGGAATTTGGTTTCACATTCGGGATGTTGAGGTTATAGACGAATTTCCATAACTTGTCTTTTGCCATCGAGAAATTTCTACGGTCTAGGGATTAGCACATGCTGCGCTTCCTGTTTCCCGGGAAAAGCGTTTAAGTGGAGGTAATATAGATTTAAGTCAAATTACTAGACCAAGGCTAGACCAATAGAATTTACTTCTCGCAACGAGCATTCTAGTGATAGGCTCAAATCTGCCATATTAAGTATGGGGAAAGAAATGTGGAGCAATTCAACGGTTCTCAGATTATTTCGATTATTTTTTTCAACCAAATATGTAATTTATAATTTCAAAGGCTAACATGTTATCAGAAAGGAACTGGTGAATAAAAGAGGGATCTGCAATTACCCAACGATCAAACAATGACTGTAAGTCAATAAATTTAGGGCGGTATGAATAAGGTAGAAGTTGTATTGAATTGTTTCGCGAAAATTAACTTCGAATTCGAAATGTAAAAATTTTCACTGAACAGATTCCATTAATGTAATAAGAGGACCAAACTTGACTGACAGAGTAGACTTTATAACATAAAAATGTTAGGATCAGAAATTTCTTAATATTCAGCGCTTTATAAAACATAAAGAAAAATTGGCTTTGCTCATTATTTTATCATAAAGTAGTTGGAAGATGAGTTTAGGGTTAAAATTTACTGTTATAAGCGAAAAGTCATTTAATTCAATACTGTCCAATCATGATTTCTCCAAGATATGATAATATCTTCACAATTGGATTCTTGCTGCAATTTATTTGGCCAACATAACAAAGGCTTAATTGTGATCCTGAGATCTCTATTAGAATTAACTCTTGTAAGCGAAAATGCATTTCATTCAAACAAACTGTCCGAGCAGAATTTCTCCTCGAAAAGCTAATGGCTAAGCGCAGTTCTTAATAAAACTGATTACTCACAAGAACAGAGGTAAGACTCAGACTAACTACATCTAGGTGGTAAAGGTCCTATAATTTTGTACTTGAGTAGTATGATACTATGGGAATTCTGTTAAACAACGTACTTATAGTAGTACTTACAGTAGAGACAGCGTCAATTCGGAAACCATTCATCATTGAGGTCATCGTCTTGGACACAAAATGTTTATCTCATTCTGATTTCTTGTTCTATTTTTACCAATATAACAATAATGTATTGTTGTTAATAATGAAATTACAATACCTTCATTTTCAATTTTCAGAAATTTTTTTTGAACCCATAACACTGAACCAAAAACCTGAATTTTTTAAACACCACATACCAAAACCGAACCAAAACCATTTTCGTAAACTAGTAAAAACTAAAACCATACAAAAACCATTTTCAATTTTTTGGAAAATCATTGAACCAAACCACCATGATTTTTTTAATGGTTTCCATCCCTGAAAATTACTATATGTATACTACTAACACACCTATTAATAAAAATGCTAAGTGTAGATAGAGATACAATATGTACAATATATAGTATACCTATATATATATGTATGTATTTTAGATACATTAAATTAGCCTAGAATTTAATTATGTCAAGAATTTAAATTATTTCTAGAGTAGGTATTTTGTATTTTTTGTTATGGTTGTTATTAAAGAAAAATAAATTCTTCTGATCTTAAAATATTTAAGGTTACCTATTTATCCTGTATTTAGAAATTTTTATTTTTATTTTTATTAATTTATTTATTTTTATTTTGGTTATTATTAAAAAATGACACAAACAATTCCAGAAATTTTATTTGATTTTCTTAAAATGTTGTGATTATATTGTGTGTGTGTGTATATAACATACATCTAATAATGTACTTATCTTATTCTATATGTACTATGAAATGTCTTAAAATAGATTTGTGTATTGTGTCAAATCCTTTTTTAATTTAAAAATTTTCAATAAAGTAAAATAATTTTAGAATATAATTTTCAAAGCACATACAAACTTGTTAAGATCAAATATGTTTTAGTTCTTAAAATTGTACAATAATCCTGGGTTTTATTTTTAAATTACCTTTATTGTTAACATTATAAGAGATATTACATTATTTTTTATTTATATAATTATTTAAATATTATTTATTTGTAATACATGTGCATATTGTCGGCTGAGTACTATTTTGGTCTATACACCATTTAGTTTGTACGGAGAAATCAAGTTTAAAGTTTAACAGTATATATTTCAAAAACTGGGCCATTGATAGTGGTTTACTAACACAATAGTACATATACGATGAATTTATATGGATAAAAGCAGTACTGATATAAAGCTAAATTTTTATTTATCCACCTATATTACAAAAATATATTACGCTGTTAGAAGTCTCTATGAACGTATATTAATTGATCGCATGACAATACGTCATCGGTTTTGGATACGGATCAAAATGCATTCCAAATTGGTCAGAAAAACGATACATAGATCAAATTGACATTTAAATATGTCCTAAGCCGAGAAAGAGAGGCGTGAATTGACACTTTCATTCGATTAGAGCAGTCTCCAAAACCTAGGAATCAATGTCTAAGTTCAAAAATGTCGTATGGAACAAAACAGCACTCTGCCAACGATATATTTATTACAATTTATTGAATATGAATTTTACTAAAACATCTTTTTATATTTGTTAAACTATTATTATATGAATAAAATGTTCTATACATGTTCTAATGGGATTATTAGGAATAGTTTTGGAATAGATAAATATTTATAATGCAAAATGTAATTTAGTCTTTCTTTACGATTGTACTATTTTTGGTAAATAACAGCAAAACTGATGAAAACATAATTCTATAGTTGATTTGCTGTTAAAAATGAACTGGGATTTGTTCAGTTTGTTCACAAATGTCTTAATTGTTCTTATATCAGTTAATTATTAAAATTTTTTTTTTTTTTTAATAAATTGAAATATATAATAATTAATTATTTAATTATTGCAAAATAAAGCTAAACGAAGAAAAATCGGTTCATATTACTTACACACTGTGGCGTAAACAACCACTTATCATATATATAAATAACATAGAAGCCCCAAAAGCAGAAGCAGTGTAATACTTTCGATTACATCTTGATTCTTGGCTTAACTTGCAGCATCGCGTTAAGCTAAAATTATTACAAAGCAATCAAAAAACAAGAAATAATGTATTGAGTAATAATCAAAGCTTACTCCATACTTCAAACTCAAATATAAAACAGTTAAGCCCATTTGGACTTATAGCAGCTTTGTGCCTACACTAAGAAGTCTGACTTGATAATTATACACCTCTATCAAAACAAGTTCTTCAGAATCATCTCGAACACATTCCGCTATGATTCAAATGAAGATATATACAGTCACAGATGTTTGAAAACAATTACTGAAGTCATTAGGAATTATGGTATCAAACACGTCGAAAACAGATTGATTCATCATAGTTATGTAAAGGCGATTAAAGCAATCTTAAACAGATCAGATGACATAGGAAGGATCAAAAAGCCTCACGATCTAGTAATAAAATAAAAATATTTGGGAAACAGAAATATTGATTCCTGTAAACCCACACAGGTCTTGTTTTTTGAACACAATTTCAGTCTAATAGTAATTTATTCAAATATTTAATAAAATTGTGTGTATTATAATAACCTAAAGATTGTTAAAAAAATAATAATTATTAAATTTAAGTTTTTAAATAGATTTAACAAACCTATACCCATTCATTGCATCACTTACGCATTTTTTGTTAGCTGGCAAATACTGTTTATTCATAAATATGTATAGTTTAATTGGACTACGGCAGGAAGGGAAATACATAGTAAAATATTAATAATGTTAGTAGAAATATGTTAGTAGACCCTCATGCTTTAAGCCAATTTCTTAAATCAATTTTAACAATAATATACTTGGTGCAAACACAGGATTTATGGCAATACATTCATATCTGTTTATAATTAATATATTCAACTTCTTTTTTTATAACTTCATTCAATTATAATTGCAATAACATGGTAAAATATCTGGGTATGTCACTAGACAGTAAATTTTATTGGAATTATTAATTTTATTGGCTGATCGATCGCAAGTCAAAAATATCAACATTCAACAAAATTTTGATTCTGGGCTTACTTTATTTAATTATAGATTATGAAAACAGATTCCTGTTCAAACATTTCAAAATAAAATATTATTAGGTAATATTTATAGTTAAAGTCCTTAAATCTCGCAGTACTGATATTCATAGATAATCTAAATAATCGTGATATATAAATAGAATAATATAAATATATCTAAATAATCGTGGCGTAATAGAAGAAAAGAAAAGATAAAATTATCCTTGCAGTTCTTCTTAACATGCCAGTACAGACAATCAAAACTTTATTAGATGCCCAAAATAGGCAAAGATGCTCGAACTGTGTTCGGCTAAATTTCTTCACAAAAAAAAAAACTCTTAAAGGCCTCATTAAAGATTCTTCTTCTTTTGTTGTCTATCCATAATTGGATGTCAGCGGTTATATGGTATTGGTCATATGATATTGGCTTAATGGATATTTCGATTCGTTACTGAATGATTTAAATAGTAAATATTTCTGATACTTGTCCAGTATCTAATGTTGCACAACTATACTAATTGTTATCTTCCTATACCTCTTCCTATACTTATTAAAGATTATCTTATGAAAACATCCATAATTGGATGTCAGCGGTCATATGATATTGGCAACGATGTCCTAATAGATGTTTCGTTTCGTTCCTGAATGGATTTAGTATAGTCAATGTTTCAGATGTCTGTCCAGTTTCTAATGTTGCGCAACTATGTTAATTGTTATCTTCCTATATTCTTTTCCTATAGTTATTAAAGATTATCTTATAAAAACAAGGGTTACATCAAAATGTGTTTTTACTGATTAGGCATATTTGAATTAGTTTAAGTGTGATTTTAAAGACGTTTTTGGATTAGAGCCTTAAAATATTCTAGAGGCTGCCGCCAACATTGGTGAAGAGCAGTCTCTATCTTTCTTTCGATGATTTTCTTCAAATTCGACCAATTTTCTTCAAATTTTAGGTTTTACTAATTTTCAATAAATAAAAATAATTAATATCCAATTCATTTATTAAAGACTAATAACATCTCAAAATAAATTATAAAATCAATTAAATTGCAAAACAGGAAGTTATGTAGATATTTAAACACTACAATACATACTGATGATATTCAGTAGTACGGTGACGGGCAAAACACTTTTTCAATAATGTATATCTAGTTTTAATGTTCATATTTTTATCTTCATTCATATCATATTGAAATGAATTCAATTTTCAATAAATTTTTCAATTTTTCATAGTAAATTAAATTTTTGAAAATCAGTCATCCATCCTTATATCAGATACACGGTAATTATTATTGCACTACAAAGTATAATAATAATCAGTAATTTTTTATTTCATCGAAAAACCTAGAGCTATAACAGATGACATTATACTTTGTCTAATATTTTAAATAAAATAGTTAAATTTAATCTGTTATCCAAATGACAAGTGACAATTTAAACCTCAGGTGAAAATAAATAAACCAATTAATTTGAAGAGATATTTATGAATCAATAGAATAAAAATAATTATAATACTATACATGTATGTATGTATGTATGCATGTATAATAATGCTCATTTCATAAAATAATATTTTAACAAGAAATTTAAAATTAAAATAAAATTTAATTAGAAATTGAAATAATTAAAATTAATTTAACAAAATTGTAGTAAAAAAAAAAATGAAAAACAAATATTTTCACTTAATTAGAAAATAAATACGAATTTAAAAGAAATAATGATGACAAAGCAACGTTTATGATAAGTCTTCTTAAGGATATTGCACCTACTTCACACAAATTTTTAGCTCTTTTGCACCAATAATATTTTTTAATATTAATTAAAGTGACATTGGACAGTCTGGTTTGATATTTCACTGCTCTTCAATAATACTTTAACTTGGTCAGACCACATTAATCATATATCCAACAAGGTCTATAATCTAACTTACGGAAATTATGGAAGTTTTCATTCTATCATTCTATCTATAAATAAAATGGAACTTTACTATTATGAAGGCGAAATACTCTAAAGTAGATATAGTTTTCCACATTTAAATTAGTCTATACCTACCATAAAAATTATACAGAAAAACCTATTGTATGTGCTTGTGTATTCCAAATCTCTGTGTAAAACTAGTTAGGGTGTTCATCCCATATACTTGGAATTATATAAAAAAAAAATCTATACGATTGGATTAAGAAAAAACTAGTGCAATCACTTATAATACTGTGGTATTCCGAACCCATATTGCGATGTTTTTTACCCGGGAATGAGTGCAGGACAGCTTAATACTTTAAAAAATCTATTTAATGCATATACACATTTTTTAACGAACAGACACGAGAGCACGAGTAAATATAAAAGTGTTAAAGATGTGTCGGAAATAATACTTAGCTTAACATTCGACAGCTAAATTCCATTACTTTTGTTTTATGAAAAAATTATGGTAAATTTCATCCCAGAATACTTAGATGTAAAATTAGTATTTGGTAGACCACCTCGTAACATAAATTGGGGATTCTGAGGGAGATGTTGTATTGGCGTAGGACCTAATGACCGTTTCCGAAGTATAGCTGGAATTGCTAGCTTTCCAAAAATGTATATCTTTAGTGGTGTTTCTTATCCTTTAAGGACGAAAAGGACATTTGAAAGTATTCTTGCTGTTTTGATGATTTTGTATAAAAACCGTTATATCTGTTGATTCAATAAATATATATATACTCTAGAAAGATAACGGTCTGGAACATGTTTTAACATTTATTTGATGATGGCCGTTATGGAGATATTGTATCAAGGTAGAAAATTTTGGAAAAAAAAATCAATCTTTATTTTCTTTCTTGAAAAACCTACCCAATATTTATAAACCATTGGAAAGGTCTCAATTTTTTCTATTACTCATATTACTGTTCAGGTGTTCTGATGACCCGGAAAACATGACTGGTGCACAATAATCGCATTATACACCATTTTCATTGTTGCAAAAGAAAGACTGCTTCGAATTCGACGTAGAAAGCCATTTTTTTTTGTTAATTTTTCCGCATACGTAGTCTAAGTGTTCAAGAAAATTCATTTTATTATTTATTATAACACCTAAATACTTAACACTCGTAACAGGTTCAATAATCTCATTATTAATATAAACAACAGGAACAGTAGAGGCTACAGATCTAATATTGATATGCATACATTTTTTTTTTGTGACATTGAGCTTTAACTTGTTCATACAAAGCCAGTTATGTATATTTTGCAGGTCTGTGTTTAGATTTCAAACTAAGTCTGCAAAATTTCTGCCACTAATATATATACCAGACATCATCAGCGAACATGAGAATATTCCCAATATCATTAGTATATAACAGGAACATTATAACGCCCAGCACTGATCCCTGTAGAACACCTAATTTCTATGACTAGATAAAACATTGTTAACTTTGTTGTAACCTGCTTTCTTTCTACTAAGTATGTTTTAAACCAATTTATCTCGTTGATTTTGATCCCATATTGTTTGACTTTGGACAATAATAAATTTGTATCTAATGTCTCAAATGCACGTTTTAGGCCTAAAAATACTGCTATGACGAAATCTCCAGCATCAGCCAGTTTTTACCATTCAAAAGTAGCTTGTAGCTTCGCATAAATATCCTCTACGAAAGCCTGACTGATCCAATGCGATAATATTGTTTGTTTCAACATATTTCTCTAGTTGTTCATAAACAACCTTTTCCAACTGTTTATCATGTAGATGATGTCTCTATTGATCGGCGTATATCTTCACATCGCTTAGAATTTTTATTTTTTGATACTGGGATAGTTACGGATTCTTTCCATTTCTCCAAGAAAATACCACTCTCCAATGATTTATTAATGATGTCCGCTTTAAAAAACAAAAACATATTAAAAGGCGTGGGGTGGAGACTTGCAGTTTTGTATTTAAAAAAAAAAAAACAAAATAAGTAGTGGACCATGAAATTTTACTCCACAAACTATCCTCACTGAATTTTAGCGAAAACCAGGTTATCTTCTTCAAATCCGATTTGTCGAACCGTGAACAAAAAGTTCGAATTAATGAAAAACTAAGCAAATCTAAAACAATTAAAAAAGGAGTACCTCAGGGGTCTATTCTGGGGCCTACTCTCTTCAAATTGTATATCGATGATATTTCACGATTACCTCTTAAAGGGTCAATACAGCTATTTGCTGACGACGCGGCGCTGAAATATTCGGAATGTAGTGAGGAAGATCTGAAAAATTACATTCAATATGATTTCACTATAATTGATAAAAGGCTTAATAACTACCGTCTCCTGTTAAATATAAAAAAAAAACCAAAATTCTATTATTTGAAAATAAAACGTTTTAACAGAACTTTGGTATTTTCCATATTAACACCTCAATAGAAATAGTCAAAAACTTTAATTATTTAGGATTAATACTAGATAACAAAATAAAGTGGAACGAACATATTGATCATATTGTTAAGAAAATAAGCCAATACACTTTCATTTTAAGCCGACTACGGATATACTTCTCAAAAACGGTATTACACATTATTTATTCCTCATATATTTTGTGCAACATAACATATCTTAATCCGATCTGGTGTAAGGCCCCACAAAGTGCGCTAAACAGAATTGATGTACTGCACAAAAAGACTATTAAAACTATACACTATTATCCAAGATTATTCCCAACCAGGTCTTTGTATTCAGATCAATATATAAGTCTTGAAAATATCTGTAAGCGAAAATTATACACCACTGCTTTCAGAATTGTGAATAATTTAATAAAACATCATTTCATTTTGAATAGAATGGTTGATATACATAATTATAATACTAGAAATAAGGCCAATTTTTATTTAACACTGTTCAAAACTGATAAACAAAAAAAAAACTGCTTTTACAATTGTCTGAAAATGTATAGTGAATTGCCAGAAGAATATTAAATTACTAGCTTTGTAACCCGTCATAAATGACGGAAGCAAAATAAATCCTAGTTTCTTTTTTTCTTTCATTAGATTCTTTATTCCGAAATTACAGTACTTATGTTTATATCACTTTTTAATTTTCTAAAACACATAAGAAATATTTTTTTTTGTATTCAAAACTTTGCCAATTTTTTTTTTTTTATTATTTTTCGTAGGCTGAATGAACCCCGTAGCTTGACACTGTATGTAGGATTCTTACTTACTAAACCACACGCTTCCTTAAAAAAATAATTTAAGTGAGTTACGCACACAATAATGACAAATATAAAAGGTATAAGCAGGCATAAGTAGTATAATGTATAATATTATACAATTCAAATATGCTGATACACATGTATATTATTGTGTATAATTTTAAGTAATAAGAATAACCTTTGAGTGAATTATGTTTTTTTTTTTGTGTTAAATGCTGTTTGCCTTTTGGTTAGTATACCATATTAAACTATTGATTAAATTTCTATTAGTCCTTATTATTATAAATCAAAAAAATTGTTTGTTTTATTTATATTATTATTATTATTTATTATTTTTCCTTATTATTTGCGAAGAAGACTAACATAAAATTAAAAAAATATAGTTCATGCAATCAATTTTTCCGTCGAACTTACAAACATCCAGATAAATGCAGAATAATATATATATAATTAATAATATTTGTTATTTTAAAAAGCAAATTATAAAATATATTTTAGAAAATTAAGTAGATAATATAAAAATTATTTTTGTAAGATATATTGTAGCACATTTAGTTTAAGTAATTATTGCATTTTTTGTTCTTTTATTTTCTTTTCTTTCTTAAGTAAAATATTAATTTAGTATTTAATTTTAGTATTCAAAAAAAAATTAATTTTTTATTTTTTAATTGATTTAAACATGAATCAAACTTAATTGATTATGAATTGACACTGAATTAAAAAAAACTATGAAACAGCTTAGGCTGGGGTCTATAAAAAAAAACAAAAAAATTTTGAGAACTTATATCTGTATACCTATACATATTAGTTTATTTACCATTAAGTTATGTTAAGTTTTTGTAAATTTTAAATTGAATAAAGAAAAAAAAACTTATTGCGAAAGTTATAAAAAATTCTATCGTAAAGTTTTTTTTCTAAGTAACTTTAAAGATAAAATTGCGTTTACTCGAAACCGAGTTGATGCCGTATGAGGCTTTGCAGAACTCAGCCGACGAAATTTTCAAAGATTGTTTTCGGTTAAGTGCTGCTTCAAGTGGATTAGCTACATCATTTTTACTTGTCCATTGACAGATATAACTAGTCTCGAAATCTTCAAAATCATCTGCAATTTGGCAATTTATAAGCAATTTATAAGATTATAACATCTAGACGAAGATATTATAAAATTCTAGAACAAGATATAGGCCATTAATAAGATTATAACAATTAATAAATATAAATGAACTAATATTGATCTTACTGTACCATTACTGTTATCTACCCATTTTATCCCAACCAACCAAATCTTAACCATGATAACAAATATAAAATAGGTAATTCCTTGCAACATTTAAATTCGAAAAAAATTCAACCACAACGTCTGTTGATACCACAAAAATATAAATATGTTGGTATCTACGTACTTATATAATACATCTAAACAATAAGGTACCAATCAAAAAATTCAAGAAATCAAGTAATTTATCAAAAAAAAAAATTTAATAAAAGTTTCAAATAAAGATTTAAAAAAAAAAAATTTCTTATCCTTTTATAAAAAAATGTTTAACTTTTTATTCAACACTTTTTCAGTTTACATAAACAAAATAAAAAAAAAATAAAAAAAAATAAAAAGTTTTTATCCTTAATTTTTAAATAAACTTTTCATCAATATTCAATACACTTTCAAGGATCACAAATCATTCAAAATAAGCAAAAAAAAAAACAAAAAAGTAGTACACAGATAGAGAGAGAAAGAAATATTTTGTGTTTTTAGAAATAACTGAACGTATCCTTTTTGATTAATAAGTTTGATATTTTCAAAGAATATATTATTATCCTTTTAACTCAATTTCGTTATTCATTAAAAGAGTTTCTTCAACTTGTAAACTATTCTTACCCAAAAGTCAAGTGGTCACGTAAAATTCAAAAATAAAAATAAATAAATTGAATTTCATTGTATTAATTTTTACTTTTTCTTTTTGCAACATTTCTCTTCTAATCAACTCACAGTTTTAAACTTCTCTTCTAACATTCGTTTTTCTAAAAAGTTAAAAAAATTTGATAAATTGTTGTTGGTGGATTTGAAATAATACATTACATATCATCCTTTTAAGTGTTACAACAATATAAATATATTTTTGTTTTTTTTTTTATTATTATAATATATATACACACACACACATACATAAGTATTATGAAATATTTAAGAATTTTGAAATCTAGAGTAAATATTATATGCTATCAATTGCATCACCAAAAAAATTAAACGGTTGGACAGAACGAACGAATGAACATACATTTTCGTATACCTACATAATTCCATTGAATAACAAATTTTCCAACTTCATTTCCCATGATTATTTTTTGTTTTTATTTTTTTTTTATAGAAATTTCAGTTTTGTTATAATAACAATGGGGGTATATATTTACTTACTATGAATTAAAAATGCAATTTCCCTTCAATTGACTGCGATCGTAGATGAACGATTCGTTCTAATTATAAAAAACCGACCTGTAATATCAACGGAGGTCCTTTTATACCAATTCTGATACTTTTTATACACAACGAAAGTATGGACTATACTTTTCTTAGCTAGAATATTTTCTTTAATTTACTCGAAGTGATTAGTGTGTTACCAGTGAAGTTGTCTATAATCAGTAAAATAAGGAAGACAGACATTTTTATACAACTTATACAATTTAATTTTCTTGACAAAACTTAATCGTAACACTAAACACCCTGTAATTCAATTATATATTTTTCTTGTTTTTTTTTTGTAAATTGGGGAGTTCTATGTAACCGCGACCTCTCAACAGTCTCAAGATCTATTGTACTTCCCCGTTTATCTCAGAATTGCAGGTCTATGTCCTTGATAAACGCTATTATTGCTTTGATATCAACTTCGGAATCAGGCGATTTATACCCCTGGAAGTATTTGTATCTTTTGGGAGCTATAGCGTCGCAATCAAATAGAATATGGAAGGAAGAAGTCCATATTGGTTCAATTGGTGTTGACAATGTCTGCAATTCAAAACCGGCAGTATATAGTTTAACTAAATACGACCATCATAAGACGTATCGACCATCATAGTTTAACGGTAATTATACTTCAAAGATTTATACGATAAGAATTACTGGGTTTTCAAGTTGTAATGCATGCCGATAAAAGAGTTTGCTATAGTTAAAATCCTAACCGTATCACAGTTCTGCAACTACAATTTTGTTTTTCTTTCTTCCTGCTTCTGCAAGTAGCATATGACTTCTACAAAGGTCTTCACTCTGACTTTACTCTTCTTGCTCCGCGCCTAGAGTTCATTTTATTGCTCTGGCTGCAGTTATTGCTTTCTAATAACCTCACCACTATAGTGCTACTGTACTGTATTGAACATGAGTTGGAATATTGAACAACATTGATTAACTCTTGGTCTAAGTTTTATTGGGTTACATGACAAAATTACACAAGACAAAATTACACATGGACAAAATCACATAAGACAAAATTACACATGGACAAAATCACATAAGACAAAATTACATATGGACAAAATTTCATAAGACAAAATTACATATGGACAAAATTTCATATGGAAAATATTTCATATTTAAATTTTTATTAAAAGGGAAATATTTATAAGACGGGACAGAAGACCTTGAACAAGAAACCAAAAAAAAATGTCTTTTATACTTATCTTGATACGTAATGAACATTATTGACATTTTCGTTTTTGGATAATTTTTTGATCAAGGTCTTTGGTCTCGACTTGCGGACCGTCGGACCAATCCTAATTTTTTTTTAAATTATGTATAATAATTATTAATAACATTTTTTTCAGAAAAAGACAATTTAAATACGTGATATAGAGTTTCGGCCTCAACTCGTTGGACCTCGGACCTATTGTCTTCATCACATTTAAGGGCTATTGTACTGATGACAAAAAAAAGAAGAAAAAATTCAAGGTCTTCGGTCCCGACACTTGGAACGCCGGTAATTTTATGTAATTTTGTCTTGTGTAATTTTGTCCCGACAACGTTTTATTGTGTTACTCACGTAGCCATTGTGAAAGATTGTTGTTTATCCGCCTTCATAATTAGCCATTATTATGTTTATTATCTTGTGCGGTATTCCCTTGCACGCTAAAACCTGCCATATCTGCAACTAAAATTGGTGTAATATAATTTCGATATATAATACTAAAGGATTAGAAAACAAAATAAGTGCAATGCAGAGAAAATGTATATTTGCAACAATCATCAGAAATTCGATTTGAAGATGAAACATTAAACAACATCCGCAGAATTTGATGTTGCGTTGGGTAAATATGAGTTTAGTTTATTTGATTGTTCAACATATATTCAAAGGTAATTTTTTCAAACACAAACAACAACATTAAAGTTAGCATAAAAGTTAATGAAATAAATAAAAAATAATGTCGCCAGTGACGGCACATATTATACGATGCTGACACTATGTAGTTCTGACTGAAGAAGTAAAAACCTTGCATAATAATATCAATATCTACAGGAAGGAAGTATACTTTTGTTTAAAAAGGATAATTGAATAAGCTGAATATAAATTGACTTTTAAGTTGCCAAAATATGTAAAAAAAAGAAACTGACTTGGTTACAAGAAAACTGAGAATAATCAAAAGAAATTACCTACTTACTTAGATCGCCAATAGACTATAATTTTAGCTATATTTTTTTTATGCCTTAGGTAATTAATCTAACACCAACCTTCAATTTAAGAAAAACTACATATCCAATTAAAAATGGCAGATGTGCATTCTGTAGATTCACGATTGTACATAAGTTAAGATGTCAAATTATAGTACAAAAATTGTCATATCAATGTTTTATTTTTGGCATAAATCAGAGCAGTACAAAATCGTCATAATAAAATTTTCAAGGACATATATGTATTTCTTACGACAATAAAATCCCCAAACTTAAGATTTTTAAAATCGTTCGCAAGCTCTGCTTTTGGATACAAAAAAAAGAAAATTTCTCTTTTTTCCAGAATTGGTAAAAATATTTTGTTTTGCGTTCAACATCTGTCATATCTTGTTCACACTATACTATAGAGCGTATATTATAGACACGTTATAGACACGCTATAGACACTCGATAGACACGTTATCAGCGATTAATTAGTTATGCTAGAAACTTTGTATGTAAATGAAGCTTTCAAATATAACATGTTTTTTTATTTATTACTTACAGAGGTTTAAGACGAATATTAACAACATTGTTCGCTCTTTCACACAAAACTTTTCTTCTTCCTTTTTCTTTCCTTTCCTTTTTCAAATAGTCAACGGTACGCATGTACTTAAAGGTTCAAAACCTAAGTTTTGGCTATAATATAAAAAAAAAAAAATGTTTTCCAGCATTAGATACAAAAAAGACATATATATATAAACTTGTGGGTTAGTCCTCCTGCATTTTGTTTTTGGATGATTTTGTCTTGAAGATGTCTTATTTAACTCAGTTACACAAGATTAAAGTACATTATTGATAGCATTTCGTAACTATATAGAAATTCATGAACCTCAACTCAATTCAACCTAAACTAATCTGAAAATACCACTATTTGATTTTCTAAATCGTTTCCAATTAGTTAGATTCCTTTAATTTAAGTTTCTGTCATGCATAAAAAAAAAATTGTATTAAAAAAAATCACTTTCAGAATCAAATAACTGAATTACACCACTTCCGGCTATAAACTTTAATAAAATGAATTATTCTTAAATGGAAAACTATTTATTTCCCTTGAATTTTAATGGAATTGCTATTCGACTTACATTCAACGAAACTACATCATTATATATATATATAAATATATATATATACATATACATAAAATATTTGAATTACAATATTCAATTGAATTCTATCCAATATGGATCTTTCATTTTTACATTTTTATTCTACTTCTTTTTTTTTATTAATATTATTCGGAAAATTGTGAAAAATGCTAGTTGTCTGCCTATCCTGGTACATTTTCTTATAAATATTAAAAAAAAAAAAAACAAAAAAAATGAAATGTTGATTTTATATCCAATTCTTTTTATATCCTGATATTTCAAATATTCAAATTGAATAGACCGTGAAACAATTTTTGTAAAAGATATTCAGTCGTCGAAACGGTAAAGAAAATAAAAATAACTACACTGACAAATGAATTACAATTGATTTTTTGATTATTCTACTTCTATACTGTATATCATTATATCCTTTACTTAATGGTATTTTGGCAACATTGCAAAAATATACTCTTAGATAAATTCTCAATATTGATTCAGTATCTATAATGGAAAAAAAAATATAAAAAAATATTTTCTATAAAATATTTTCATCATTTAAAATATTGATGTTTGTTGTACAGTTAGTGTGAAAATTTAAGACCAAAATACATATTTGCATTACTTGTTGAATATTTTTGTGATAAGCTGATTCTATAAGATAAGCATATTTAATATAATTTAAAGAAATAATTCGACTATTTTTCAACAAGTTACCAAAATTTTATATCTTGGGACTCGGGAAAAGTCACTCGTGATCGTCAAATGCATGAAGTTGATGATTTAGGTCCAGAATCTACAAGGTCTGTCGGCCACATAAAAAATTAAATAATAAAACAAATTTTACCAAAAAATTATTGTTTGAAAACAGAAGCGTGAACTCTTAGGCAAATATGTGAATACACATTAAGATATAAGAAATGTAGTAACGAAATCAGGGACGTATGCAACATTCAAGGAACTACTTGTTGCAGTCGATATAGACGAAAAAATTGGAGAGACCACATAAATATAATGACAGAAGTTCGACCAAATCAATATCAAACGTCTACCAGGAAGACCTTCGAAAAGAAGGTATACACGGTCGGTATGTCAACATCACAAAACTGAGGTATATGTCGATATCACAAAACTAAGAATAAGATATGTATATTAAAAAAACAGGCACTATAAGCCTAATTAAAGAAGAAGAAGAAATGTTTGTTGAGTAGAATTTAAACTCAACACTCAGTTTTACTATTCAAAGTATTGGCACAAATAGCATGGAGTTTATTCTCAAACCCTTTAAAAAGTTAAATATCCTTAGAACATGTTTTTACTGTCAAAATACTTTTTTAATAAATATTTCTAAAATCTGATATGAAGTCAAAATACTTTTTTAATAAATATTTCTAAAATCTGATATGAAGTACACTTGAAAGACATCACTAACTAGTGTCCTACATCTTTTCTGTTGAACATGAACATGTCAATTAATGCTAGTTTATAATTCATTAGTTGGTGTTTTATTCGTCAGCATAATTTGTTAATGAAACGGTTTTTTTTGTAAAAGCTTTTGAATTCCACGCTGGCTTAAATTTGTAAAGTCAGCGTAATTGTAAATAATTTATTCGTGGATAAAAATAAATTAAATAAAAGTAAAGTTAGTCTTAAAAAAGCAATTGTTGTAAAAGGTTATAAACCTAATCTTGTTACAAATAGAAAAAAGATTAAAACATAAAAATATTAAATTATTTTAACAACAAAATATATTTTAAAACTCATTTATTATTTATTATTATTATTTTATTTATTTATTAATCTCGCTAAAAACATATGCCAGAAATGCTTGGACTCCCCACAAATGACTTTTGCACAACTTGTAGATATGAGGATGAAACTATATCTTACCTACCTACCTACTCAACTTTTGTCCCGGTCTTTATCAAAAAAATGAAAACCCATATAAAGGCCTAATTTCTGGGCTCACGGGATGACTTTGAACTTTACGTTTTCATGCTTACATAAGTACAGTACTGCCAGTTTGATAGATATTCTACAATATTTCGAGCATATATTTATCAAATTACGAGCATATATTTATCAACTCATTAAATGTGGAAAACTACGGCTATTGTCAGGAGCTAAGCCTTGTTAAATAGTATAGTTTCATTTTATTTGATTTGTTACCAGATTATACTCTCAATTATTTTTTGTCATTTATTTTATAACAATGACAAAGGGTCATTGAGAGACCAGGTCGAAAATCCATAGAGTTTTTGCTTCAATGAAAATCGAACCTGGGACCTTTTGGTTGAAAGATATGGGCTCTACCTACTGCGCCACCCAGCGTGTAAGCAAGTAGATTTTTGCCAAAACAATTTCCATGGTATCACAATGGACCTTATTAATCTAAGTGCGTAAGTGCTCGGCAGCCACTTCTACCTATCTACCTACATAGTTTTTCAAATTGAGCTTAAAAGCTCATACAGAGTTGATATTAAGTATTAATTTATAATTTTAAAGTAATTAAAAATAGTAAGCATCGTACAGAAAAAAAATTGGAAAAATTTTAATAGAAAAGAATAGAAAGGACTTATCATTATGTTGTTTGTAATGAAAAAGAATATATATTTGCTTTAACGTTTAATTATTACTAAAGCTCAAGCTAGACTTAAAAATCTTTATCTATAATTTTCTGTAATAGTCACTTATCTAGGTAATTTATTATAGTTTTTATTGAAGCCCAGAGAATACCAATGAACTTAGTGTTTAAATCCAGCATGGCTTAAATTTTAAAATGATGATATAATTCAGCGTATAAAGAACTATTTACTGAATTACATTTGAATTATCGGTAATAGTGTACCCGTCATTACAATCAACAACAAATTAATAAAAGACGCTACCTCGGTAGTATAATTACTACGAGTGAAGGCACTAAGGGAGACATGAAACATCAATTAAAATTAGCCAGAATGAGTTTCGGAAGACTGTGGGCTGTGTGGAGACAACCTAACATCGCCAGTGACACGAAACTTAGAATATATCATGCCTGCGTGAAATTAACCCTATTGTATGGTACCGAGACATGACTAATAAACTAAACTTATATAGAGGAAATGCAGGTCAAAACATCAACCAATAAGCACACAAATACAGCAGGTACAATGGAGGTGGATAGGCCACACCATTAGAAAACCTATGCACAATATAGCAAGGCAAGCATTAGATTGTAATCCGCAGCGTAATAGAGGAAGAGGTAGACCGCGGGAAACATGACACAGATCGGTCCATAAAAAAATTGAGATTAACAATAGAACATGGAGTGGAATTGAACACCTAGTGCGGAACAAAGTCAGATAGAAGAACTTTGTGGAAGACCTATGCACCCCAAAGGGAGTGAAGCGGGGAAAAAACAAACTTTTGAATTACTTAAGTATTTGTTAACATCTTTGCATTACTTTGTATTACTTCAAGAAATGCATAAAAAAAATATACATAAATTAATAAGATACCACTAAAATGAAGAAGATCAAACGCCCTATTAAAATTACAATGATAAGCTAATAGTGAAAAATTCTACAAAACATTGAGCCTTTTTAATCAAAGAAATAGGTTGCGCTTAAAATCTATGAAGCCACGTATACTCACTACTATCGAATTCAAAGAATTTTCGTTTGAATTAGAGGGCAAATGAAAAGAAGACTTTTCAAAATTTGTGAGAGTTAATTGGTACTTAGTAGTCGATTCTCATTAGTCGATAATGATTTACCGCGGCATTTAATGTGTAGATAAGTCAGTTATTTGTTAAAATAAATGTTCAAATTATTGTAGATATTGTAGTGTAAAATTGCAGTACCGTACTTCCTAAGTTACTGTCAAGATCATAAAAAAAAAAAATGTATGGGTTCAGTGAAGTAAAATTAAAACCGAATAAGGATTTTGCACTCATTTTTTATTCAAATCAGTCATCAGATGCTTGTGATTGTGATTCTGCACTGTGTTGGTTCTACCCCAACATAAGTGAAGGTTCAAAACGAGGCTATAATGGTAGTGTCTGCTGAAAATTGAATTAGACCACCCCAAATAGTTAAGGGATGTAAGCCTGAATCTGTACTACTTAAATTTAACATTTAAATATATACGTACACACTGTTTTAAAATAACATAATAACTAATAACATTATATTTCTACTTACTATTTTGTTTTCAAAATGTTTCAAATTTTATATCAAGCAAGCACTACGCTCTATATAAGCTTGCACCCTCTTTTAAAAATTTATAGGGTAAAAACTAAAAAACAAAATAAACAAAATATGAAATAAAACTAAAATTAAATTAAATAAATAATTTATTTACTTTTGATTCTCAGTGTACATATTGCACATCTTTAACTATAAAATAACTGCATCGTAATAAAGACAGATTTACTTAAGTGTACCTAAATTTAAAAATGAACTTCAATTCAGTGTTTGTTGAATTTAAAAAATGGAATACGTATGTACTTCAATTGAGAAAAATAAATATTTTCGAAATGAAAGTTACAATTTGTTTATAATGAGGTCAAATTTGTTGCACAAATCTATTTCACGCTATACATGTTGTGAGTTATTGAAAAAAAAACAATTTGTATATACCTTGATTACCTTGTTTACCTATGTTTTATATAAGTATGTATTTATATTCTGTTTTTGTATATAAAATGTATTTTTATTTTAATTATACGGTAATTAAACATTATTATAACTGGTAATAATAAAGTAACAGATTTAACAGAGTCAAACAAAAATGACAAGACAAAACAACCGAATGATTATCAAGCGAAAGCAGCATCTTTCAATACTTCGTACTATATATTAACTAAAAATGGCGCACTCATATCAGTATGTATATTTGAAGAATATAGTTAAGGAATAAATATAAGAGGTTGTGAGTGAAGCCGGCTCAAGGTTATAGGACCTTCTAAATATGTAAATAAATAGTTTAATATTAATTTAGATCAAAGATTTTGACATAAAAAATACTGTACGCAATTAAATTGATGTGCATTTTTGGCAGTTAGAATATTCCTACTTTAGAAATTTCCAATTACTAATTTAAACTCTACTCAACTATCATCATCGAAGATACAAGACGTCAGGGCAGACCAAACTTTCATTAGAGAAATCCAGTATTGGCAGATATAAAATAGTTTCGTATCTTCAAGATGTGGAAGCAGACCAAAGCTTTGTTGGAGAAACGAACTATCTGCAGATATGAAATAGTTTCGTAACTACAAATACAGAGAAGCCGCCCGAGACCAAGAACAATGGATGATGTTGATGAGTGAGACCCACGACCTACATTGTCTGTTGGCCACCTAAATATGTAAATAAAACTGTCATCGTACTCAGGCTTATGGCTTATATACTAATTATGATATGAATCCTATGAAGAAGCGATGAGTTGTTAGAAAAATTTTACGATGGATATTGAGCCTTATATTCGTATTGATGACGATATTGGCTTCATTAACCCATTAAAGCCGGCTCATATATCCCGTCGTACAATCATTATGAAATTTTCTAGTGATAGTCATAGAGGTCATAGAAGTTGCCTGGAAAAATAGATTAATAAAATAAAATAATAAATTTAGACCTATAGCTTTTGCCACGCCTGAGATTTGGAATGGGTATTTAAATACCCAATCGGCGTTAGCGATGTACTACATTTTATATAATTTTTTTTGTTTTTTTTTTTTTAAAATGAAAATTTCATGGATCTATTATTTCATGCTCTATCTGATATCTATTGATGGATATATGACAAAATATATAATTCTTCTGTATTGTAAGATTTAAAATGTTTTTTAACTTTTTCACATTATCTCATGGTTTGAAGGTTGACCGTTGTGTTTTCAGGTTTTAGAAATACAAAAATGAATTAATAAAGTTTTGAAGTTAAAAAATGGTATTGGCCATTGCTCACAAATGCATTTAATGCCTCAATGGTGAATGCATGGAAGTTGCATGTTTTCTGCGCAAGGTATGAAGGTGTGTCTCCTATGGGTATATTTGATTTCAGAATAAATGTGGTTGAAGCACTAGTAACAGTACCACAAGTAGTCAGCCGTCCATGTGGACGTGTACTTGTTAATGCTCAACAAATGGCAAAACGCACGGATCGTGTCGACCATATAGTGGATAAAATGCCTAAACGCAGTCTTTGTAAACAATGCCGTATTAAAATACAATTTGGTTGCAAAAAGTGTTCGATTTCTTTGCATCCCACATGCTTTTTTGACTATCATAATGATTTACTATCATAATGATGTACCACAAAACATAATAAAAATTAAGAAAGCGAAATAATTTTTTCAAAATAGTTTTTAAAATTAATTTTACAATATTATTAATTAAATACTTTACTTTTTCATATTTATTAAATAAAACACAGTGAATTGTGCGTTACTTTCATAAAAGTATTAATTATTTTTTCACTAATTTTTGAAAAATCATAAGAATTATTTTATGATTTAAACAGTTGGGTATTTAAATACCCAAAAAGGTAAACCATCTCCAGAGACGAGGTAAACAATTTTTTATTAGATTGAGAAAGTTTGAGGCTAAGTGATTTTTGGAAATTTTTCCGACTTTTCCATTATGGAAATTTTCGGGGTTTAAAAAATCGTTAGTTTTTGACTCCCACTAACAACGACAATTCTTTAGAATTTTTATTAGCTCGGTGAGAACGAATTATATTTCCGCCTTTTTTCTCTCTAATAAAATCAAAACTAGCTCATTTACTAACGGTAGATATAGCTATTTTAATAAACTAAGTTTTTTGGGTATTTAAATACCAAATAGACTTTAATGGGTTAAGCAAATAAAGTTTTTTGAAAATATTTTCCAATTTTATTTATGTTATTTAGTATAGGTATTTGAAGAGTATATAGCTAATAAATAAATAAAAAAAAAATATATAACAACCCTGCTATCCAAGTTGCCTCAAACGAATGGACCAAAACGATCTAACAAAAAATGTGCTCAACTGAAATATGGAAGCGAGTCAACCAAACTGACCGAATGTACAAGTGAACTCATTATTGTATCAACATAAAACATGTTAAAATGAAACCAAATTTGCAGAATGTTGTATAGGGCCATATCTAAGTAAAGTAAGTAATAAATGCTAAGTAGTATGACTACGTAATGCAATTATTAATCAATAAAGTTAGCCTGTTTAACACCCTGCTCCAAATCAATACTATAATTTTATTATTGAAACTTTAAACTATGAATATAACCATCATTCAACTAATTAATTAAGTAATAATATTTAAATTAAAAGCAAGAGACAAAATTAAATTCATATTTCCAATCAAATATTTTCCTGTACTAAATAAGTAGAAATAGAAAATAAACAAAAAAGAAATACAATTTTCCATTTAAAATTAAAATAGAAATTGTTTTTTTTCCCTCAATTGAAAAACAAATTGGAACTTCAATTTAACTTAATTTTCTTTTATTATATTGAAGTGATCGTAAAATTGTTATAATTAAGAGCCATCGTCAAACAGTCTGAATATTTACTACTCTATATAAACTAGTTAATGTTTCAATAATTTTATTTTGTTCTGATGATTTTTCTGTTTTTTGTTTGTATTTTTTTTTTGTTCTTTTTTTGTAAGCCGATGAATGGTAAAAAATAACTATATAGGTAACATTCTACTATTCATTTAAAAATTGTATTATACTACTCTATTGCAAAAAATTTACATCACATCTTTTTGGTATTTTAAATACAGTACATCATCACTTTCCAGTAACCCTATTTGTGTGGCACTGATATACCCAACTTTTTGGGCATACATTACACTACTGACATAATGAATTTCCATTTTCTTCCCTTCACTTTGCCCATAATTGTTATTATTTCTTTTTCACTTTCAATGGTTTTGAAAAAAATAATTGTTGTACAGGTATTCTTATCTGTTATTCTAAAGAACAATAACCATTTATATCTGTTATTGAAAATAACACATTTATTGAATCTCTAAGTCTCAGTTGATGAATGATAAAGACAAAACTTTTATAGACAGTGTAATTGTTGTTGTATAGTTTGAAAATACATAGTCTAAAAATTTTGTGATAAGTTTAATAATAATAGCTAACTTTTTTGTAATAGAGCTTGTATATAATGTAAAAACAAGAAATAAGAACAAAACAAAATGTTTTAACAGTATTTCATAATATTTCAAGGTAAAAATAATTCAATAAACTCTAAAAACTTTTAATATTTAATATATATATATATATATAAATAGAGAGGAAGATACACTTAATTGAATTTATCGATCAAAGTTGCTTTAAATTCAGTTAATTTTGTAATTTTAATATACAAATTTAATAGGTTAAACAAAATATATCAGATTCTATAACTACAACAACAATCTACCAACAAAAAATAGTCAATCAAATAACTTCGACTTTATATAATTACGTAGTAGTTATTGAAATGGCTTTATATTTCATTGTCGTTATGATTTCAATTATCTGGAGCTGTGAAGGGTAATTAGTGAACCATCGTTTTATTCTCGTTGTTACAAAAATTTTATATATATCCTATAATTTGCGTAATTGATTGTATTTTTATGTATAACTATGGGACTTAGGACTTACATCAGACTTTATGCACTTTCATGATCTATAGAGATGTATTGAGCATCTTAACTTATACTTCAGATTTAAATTAATCTAATTTGGGATGTTGGACTATCACTATTAGACTAAATAGAATTATTTCATTATCAGACTAATTATAAATGATAGTCAAATTATGTACTTTTTTAGTTTTGTGCGATTTGATAGACAAGGCATTGATATCATTCCTGATCCCAAAATTATATAATATTTTCTATAAGAGAAATTTTAACAATTTCAGAATTGCTGCACAACACTGTTTCAGTCTTTAATTCATAAAATCCTCAGTGGTTGTCAAACAATATTGCAATTCTTTACAGTGACATGGGGTGCTTTCTAAGCCAGAAATATTCATCAGGAAGCATGTTAGTAGAAAAAGTAGAACGAATTGCTTCACAACTATTTCAATCTTTGATTCATAAAATTAGCAGCTAATTATAACAAAAATGTATAGTTTGTAGACAACTAACATGAAATGTTTTCTAACTTTCTAAGTCAGAAATATTCATCAGCAAATTTATCAGATTTAATTTAATAATTTTTTTTTTTAATTACGTGTATTTTCATTGTTTTTGCTATTTATAACTACTTCACACTGTACCACTCCGTTGCACCCGTGCAGAGTAATATCTTATCAATGGCTACACAACTGTCTAGTTCTTGATCAACGTTACCTTTTCGTTGTAGTCCCTGAAAAATATACCACATAGCATCAGTGCATTGAATAGAGTAAACATTTTAAGTTCAATAAACAGTGATTAGTCTAACTACATCATAAAAATAGCAAGTAGCAGCTGACAAACCAAATATACTTTATAACAGTTGGAAATACACATATGGTCTTGAAAACAACGATTATCTAACCTATTGAAAAATTCGATGAAAATTTTTGTTTTTCATATTTATATAATACAGCAGATAAATATGTAAAAAGAATTGGATCTTCTAGGAGGCTGATGGGCAGAACAAAAAGCACTATGTTATGTGTGCATTGATGGCATTTGTTTTAAATTATTTTTACTTCAATTCTATTGGTAACGTACATTATTTAGAATGCTATTTAGATCTATAGATCTCGATAAATCAATTAAATATTTCCACTTGTAAAGCTTTATATTCAGTCCGATGTTCGGTTTAAGCTAAATCTGGAAACATTTTTAGTAAAGACAGTATTTTTGTTTCAATCTAATTGTTTTTCTTACAACTGGGTATTAAATATTCTACTTTTATATTGGCTTTTACCAACGAAATCGGTTTTAATATATTTTATAGAATATGCTGCAGGGTCTAGGTAAAACATTGTTATCTATTTTCCAATAATTTCCAACCTCAAACATTAAACTACATTGTCCCTGCGAATATCTGGTTACGAAAAATGTATAACCTATAGTACAGTCTAACAGTTTTGCACCCATAATTTTTGTTCGATTAGTTTATATGAAAGCGTATGCACACTTCCAACTGGTTTTATGTGTGCGAGCTTTAACTAAATACAAAATGTGCTAACAAACAGTAGTAAAACTAAAAATTGCATGTCTGCGCCTAGTCTTAGTTTCAAGATTTCTCTTTCATTGAAAAATTATCTATTTTTAATAACAACTTAATAACTGCCTGAAAACATCCTAGATTTTATGAATTAGGTTAAACCGTGATCTTCGTACAAAATCACTAGAATAAGACATGCTTCCGACTATATTCGTAAACAAAATTTATCAATACCATTATTTGACTAGAATTAAAAGAGTCTAATAACAACTAAATAAAGTTCATCGGATAAGGATGATTATCGAACAGGTAAGACATCTGTTGCAATGATTTTTTATTTTTCCTGTTTATTTTAAAAACTAATTTTCGACAAATTGCTGGATGTTATATACGTATATAATTAATTTAAGTAAGTACCTAAAATATATAGAAATCAATATTTATCCCAGTTGGAAATCTAATAAAGGTGTAAAATATTGTCTTTTCATTGTCTTAAAAATAAATAAAAAGAACATACAATAAATAGAAGACAAGAAACAGCAATAACAACAACAACAACACCAACGAAACTAATAACATCAACCAATAAAATAACGAACGGCATAAACCAGTAAAAAATAAGAAAAACTTTTGAAAACCAATTTATTTTCCTTGAAAATACCTACATAACTTTATACGTATATATATATATATATAAATATATATATATAAATGTTTATAAATATACAAAAGTTATATATATAAACAAAATATGTGCACGAGTCTTAAGACAAATACAATTTTAATTCAATGAAAAACGTGAAAAGTTCCCACTCCAATAAAAAAAAGCAAAAAAAAATTAAAAATAAAAAATAAAAATAAAAACAAAAACAAAAAAAAAATAAAAGATCATCAATATTTTAAGCAGAAAGAAAAACAAAATAATAAATTTGCGTTGCTGTATATACAATATATTCTGATACACATTATATTTTGTAAATTATCAAAGAAAAATATATATACAATAAAATATATAGGTACGTATATATAAATGGGTGATTCTTTAAAAAATAACAACATTGGGTTGGTAAAAGTTTTCTATTTACTGATGTTATCTACCCTATTCTGTTATCTCTACCTACAGTGTAATTGCAATTACTAATTTGTAAATAAAACTTATTTACAAACTAGCTTTCTTTAAGATTATTAGAAGCTCGATTAGGACGATAATGGTTATATTTACAGATCAATTTTTCTTAACAAGCACGCAATACAAATTAAACTTGGCCAATAGTTATAATTGTCGAACATTGCGGGATATTGACATACAGGAAGATATCAAGCATATTTAATACAACTTCCCAGCTTTACAAAAGACTAGACTTACGTCATAGATGATTAGTAGGTCATATATTTGATAGTCTGACAGTTCAGGATATTCACAGTTTCGTTATCAGTCTCTGAAATCCCTACTAAATTTAAAGGGTGTTTTTTTTTTAATGTAATTGTAATGATAAATTTTGGTCCAAATTTCAAAACCAAAATAGAATACACAACTACACCAAATTTACGGGAAATGCTGTTTCTTTATTGTCATAATCGTTTTTGTTTTTTATTGAATCTCTCCCGTGGGGCATAGAGGCAGCTTTAAATTTTATATTTATAATAAATAAAAATTTAAGAAGGTTTTTGTCTAGCCATTTTTTCCTTATCAAACCAAATACAGAAACTATGTATTATTATAATATATCAAAGAGTAAAAACTAATAACTCAATCACAATCAGTGCAATCAGCCATTTATATAACGAAAATTTTTGGCTTTTTTTTGTATTTTTTCTCTCAAGTTGAAATAACAATCCTTTTAGTTAAATTTGAATAACAACAAAAATAACAATAATAAAAATTTCAATAATTTTCAAAATTGTCTTGTTTTCAAGAATCATCCACACAATATGTACATATATTTTTATGAATGTACATATTTTTGACAAAGAGTTTTTAAAAGGATAAAAAATGATGTTTTGATTAAAAATTTTGTAAACAATTTTTTTTTCCTGTTTTTGTTATCCTTAAAAAAATTTTTTCGCCGAATATACATAAATAGAAAACTTTTTGTACATATCAATAATTTTTTATTTTTTTTTTAAACTAATAACTTTATAGATAAATAATATTTATGTATGTATATATTCATAAATAGTATTATATACTATAGCCATATTGGTACCGTGAAATAACGCCATACGTAATAAAGCAGTAATGGCCTTATTTCGCTTTTCAATTTACGTTTTAAAAAAATTGATTTATTCTCTCAATTTTAATTTTTAATTCTTAATTAACTGTTTTTTTCATTATTATTTTAAAAAAAAGTCGAATATTTTCCTTTTACAGTGTATTATAAGCATAACAGTAAAATTAAAAGGAAAATATTCGACTATTTTCGATAACTATACAAAAATTTTACTCTAACGCTAAAAAACCAGTTTTTATAAAAACTCATTATTATTGTTATTATGTCATAAAAGGCTTCAAACAAAAGCATATAATATATAACATATGCCAGTCCTACATATCCTTAATAAGGTGGGATTTTAAAGTTTGATTCAAAATTAGGATTGCCGCTTTTTCCAGAAAATTTGGTGACCAAACACGGCAGCTAAAGAAAAAAAATACCCATAATATGTATGTATATGTGCATTGTGCACATATAACATAAATTCGAAATAAATATTGATAATTGTTTTTGTTTGAAAAATTAAATCCTATCTCTTCTATTTGAACAAATAAAATTCCATAACCGAAAAAAATCTGCGGTATGACTTTGTTTCTCGTTCAAAATTGATATAAACCCATTGTATGGCATTTATTATATTGTATAGCGTTATTTCACGGCGCCAGCCATATTATTTATCGTGAAATTATATCTTATATAGATTATGCAAACTAAACGAATATGTTAGCGACGTCTCCAAACTCTCCAAAAATCTCCAAACCAAATATTATATTAATTTTTAGGCTAAATTTTGCTAACTTTACACATTTTAACAAAAAATATAAGAAATCTAATTTATGTTGTTGTTTTTTAATTGGAGGCCAACCACACTAACTTATTTCACAAAATTTCTGCCCTTTAGTAAACCGGAATAAAAGAAGAAATAATAAAATTATTTTTTTGTTATAAAATTGTGATTTGGAAAAATTAATACAAAACAATGTTTAAATGGCCACTTTCTGCTCACTGCAGTAAAGATTACACACATTGTTGCGGTACGATAAACGTAAAAGAATAAAACATTATATGTAGGTATATGACATTTTACTCTAACTTATATACCATCATTTAAAAATTTGTTAAAATTCACTTTTCTCTTTTGAACAATCTTAAAAAAAAAAATAGGAAAACAGAAACTTCTAGAACAGGGCAAACACTTATTATTAAAATTTTCTGCGATTGAGAACACTCGGCTTTTTTTTTCCATGTAATTAAACAAAATTGTATTTCGTATAAAAAAAAGTCCCAAGAAAGCTTAAAAATAGGCTTTAAAATTTATTCAATACTCTTTCATATATTCCCTAAATTCGTATTTATTTTATTATTTTTCTATACAAACGTGTATTCTTAGTTAGATAGGTAGGTGCGTGCGAGTGGCTGTCTAAGTCAGCATACTTTGATCAAATATTTTCATTGTGATATCAAAGAATATCAATTCTCTATGCGAATCGTACTTGTCAAAATCAGAGCTTTTACAAAGCAATGGAGCCATTTACTTTTAGTATGCCCGCAAAATCACCAGGAAAATTTAGAAAGTGAGCTACCTCATGGGTTTTTCTTTTGTGAATTAATGACAGATGCAAACAAGGTGTAGCATTTTTTCGCTCTCTTCTTCTTCTTTGCAGGCTCCACAGAAATTATTTGAGTAGAATCCAAAGCTCTTGGTATGTTTGCTTCTAAGTGATAAGTCCTACCACAGTACTAATATCTCATTTACAGTTAAAAACAACAAACAACAAAAATAATGTCATATTATATCTTTTTACTAGTTGTTACAAAAAGCCAAAAAGAAAGATAGCGATGCAGGTATTTGTTTTAAAACAAAAAATTGTATTGTATTTTACTTTAAAATATAATTATAAATTTTATATACCTAAAGGTCGATCTCCACATGTGCTGATTTACCGTCACGGTAGATTTTGATAGCCAAATAACCAACCAGAATCAACTATCGCGCTGCCAAGATAAACGAGCTTTATCTTTTCCATGACGGTGGTCACACATACCAAGAAATTTACATATAATCAGCAATAAATTCAATTACAGCAAATTCAATTTTATCTAGTGTTGTAAATAGTATTATGATGTGATTATAATTAATTTAATTTATTGTTTAAATTTGTTTTATAATTTATTATAAATTAAAATAAATCAAATAATTTATAATATTTTTTTTTCTATATTTTTTTTGAATATTTTAATATTTTATTTTTAATTTCTCAAATATTTCAACTGCATGTGACTGAAATCAGTCGCATGTGAAAAACCCATCACAGAAAAAAACGACCATGGCGGTAAATCGGTGCATGTAGAAATCCACCTTAATTATCTTTATGAGGATAGTCAAACTATCCTATTCTAAGGTATTTTACATTTAAGATTTTACTTTACATTATTTAAACTATCATATATTAGTATTTAAATGCAGATGTGCTAACAAATTAATTTTTAATTGAACCACTTCTGTGCAATTGCACAGGTGATCTACTAGTATTTATAGGTAAACATACACAGAAATATATATTGAAATTTCGTATTTTGTATTTTATTAAAACAAATATCTAGAACATACCAATAAAATTAAAATTATAATTCAGATATGTATATACAAGTATACTATCAGTAAATAATGTTTATAATTCAATAAGGATAAGCTGTGTTATCATAAAAAAACAAAAAAAAAAACAAATTAATTCTTACCAAAATATTAATTTTGTTCAAATTGATTTTTTTATAAACAAACCGTTCAAGCCACAGAATTTTATAAGATTTTCATAATCCGAACTTTACTTATTTAATTAAAAATGTGTACGATAAATGTTGGGAAATTAAAGTTATTTTATATTAAAAAAATATTATTTAAAAGTGAATAGGATCTATTAGATAAATAATATTTATATTCATTATTTTTTTTATGGTATTGACCTAGGCAAGCCCTAATACATTTTCTTTAGAATACTCTTATTTCTTCCATGAGATACTAATATTGTATAGTTGTACCAGATCGGACACCCGTAGCTTATAATTGGTTTCATAATAGTTTTGTATGCTAAAATTTTGATTCTTGGAGACAAGTATTTGGAGTGTTTGGAGACTTGACATAAAAAAAACATTTGATCCTTTTATGACTTGGACTTTCATATGTTCAGAAAATATTTTAAACATAGTGTACGAACTTCTCTTTTGCTTATTCACTTATAAGATCAACAGATAATCTAAGTCCTGGCTCTGACTAGTCAGGGTCTTTTATTTTTGTCAGTTCTCAGTTTCCATTCTAATCAAAAATCGGAAACTGGATTCATTCCAAATCGGAAATTGGATCATTGGATTCTCTCAGCCAATATTTCATCTCTGCAAGAAAAGTTTTGTCTGCCCCAATGTCTTGTACCATCGGGTGTGGATTCAAAAATTCCCTTGGCTGGGCCATTTTTATTTCGTTCCATGCATTTTCATTTTCATTTTATGCATGGGTGCAAAGAAAACAAAACGATTGGATTCTACAAAGATGATTATTAAAGAGAGAGAGCTAACGAGCTTTAACCAGTATTTACACGTTTATAGATCGCTCTACCAAAATTCATTTTTTCAATTTTAGCATTTTTTCTATCTCGTGTACTTTTAAAGCTTTAGAAAAAAAATTATTTTTACTTTTATTTTTTTCATTACAAGATAGAGAAAAAACAAAACTTACTAGTTACAATTAAAACCATTTGTCAAATTAAAAAAACAAAAAAAAAATAACAACAAAAAGAAGTTAATAACAACAAAAAAAAAATACAAATATTTTTCTTTATTATTACATACCTATGGGTATTAGTCACAGTTTATTGGCTATTGAAATAAAAGGAAGTTTCAAGGATACTTTAAGAAACACATGTGTGTACCTACATGAACATATGAGAATGAACATTTATAATGTTTATTTATGTTTGTGTTTCTAATAAAACGTGTTTTTATGTTACAACAAGTGATATAAATATATATATATAAATGTATATATAATGTAGATAACTAAATATACAGTGATATTACGGGAATAACCTACGTTACCATAAAGGATGATTGAAGAAGTTGTAATAAGCAAAAAAAAATTGTATGGAAGGGGGAAGTGGGTTCATTCTCAATCCTATAAGAATTATAAAACAATTTATATCTTAGTACTATAAAAAATATATATTCTATACGAGGTAGTGAAGTTCTTTTAAGAAATTGAATTGAATAAATAAGTTTAAAAAAAATCAATAAGATGTATTTGTAAATCAAATCCTGAATACGGAAGCAATTCCGTACCGGATTAGTGTTATGTATTAGTATAAAACTCTGAAGCCGTTTTGTTTACGTTTCTTTAATTTTATGTGTTTAGAACTGGATTATCTTTATTGAGCCATCGATATGGTGTATGGATTATGTTATCATTAAACAGAAGATTTGACATTCAAAATCCGCTCTAGGGGGTTTTAAAAAAAGTATTTTTCTTATCTCTATTCTTTAAATTTAATTTTATAAGCACTATAATGAAATGAATTTGCAACATAATTTTAATTTGCTGGTCAATAAAGATTGCTTATTATGCTTAACATATTAAGAGAATACATATAGTGTTGTGTTGATGAATATCTATAGCTCAGTTTAAGATAAAATTGTGTTTTATGTAGTTATTTACAATTTTAAACGCAATAATATATACTTCATATCTACAAGTATCAGAAAGGTTAACGTATTTTTCATTATATAGAAGCGCAGTTGGATACATAACCGAATAATTGTGTATAATTTTTATTGCCTTTTGTGGTTAAGCTTTGTTTACGACAGTTCAGTTGATAGCCTAGTAAGTAGCCCTAGCTAAGTGTCAACTTATCAAATATCTACTCTTGAGGCTATACGAAATGTTGCTTCATGTCATGTTTTTCTATGATATCTTATCATAGCAGAAAAAAATGTCAATATGTTATTAGTCATAATAATACCAATGCGCCAGCGCGCTATTCTAAAAACCAAAGATATATTATTCATAGTAATAGAACGAATTATAATTTTCCTGAACTTGTAACAAATTTTCAACGATTATTCTTTGTAAGAAAGTATCCAGTAAATTACAAATTGTGATGGATATATATGAATAAATTTCCAACGAAATTATGAACAATTGATATAAATAGATATAGATAGAGTGTGTTAATGCTGTACGTATTTAGATGAATACATATAATTAGCAGCATAAATTTCTGATGTCACAAACTCGACTTATCCACTTATTGTTGTTGTTTGTTTGTTACAGAACTAGTCATGCACAATTCTAGAATCAATATTATTGTGGTTGAAAAAATATTTAAATCTTTAATCTTATTTTCTGAGATACATACCATATCCCGGAAGTTGGGAAAATTGAATTATACTCATCAACCCATTAATTACCAAAGTAAATAATAATATCTTTTTTTATTTCTATATTTCATTTTATTAAAACTAGGCTTGTGTGCACCAACCATTAATTTAACGCTAGTTTTTTAATATAAAATAAATGGCTTAAGGTCAGCGGTTTCCTTAAAATTTAGCGATTTCATAATAGTATACTATTTTAATTAAATATTTAGTATAATATTATTATGTTTCTATGTTTATATTTATTTTACAATAATAATTCTTTTTTTATGACATCAATTCGACAAGCCATCGTGTCAAATTGGTGATCTTCAAGAGCTGTAACGCCTCGGTGTTGATGCGTTGGAGCAATTATCTTTCATGTGTTATTTCAATTTTTTAATTACGACAGACGTAATTGATTTGTAGATCTCGGTGTATATCGCCATTTCTGCTGTACCTAGGAGCATTTACCGTATTCCTTAGCACCTTGTTTTGGAGTCTTTGAATGGATTGAATATGGCTTTCAGAACTGCATGCCCACATTTGAATACCATATACTCAAACTGGTTTTAGTACTTGATTATAAATCAATATTTTATTTTGTATTTTCAAACGTAAGTTTCATTCTATAAGCCAATACAATTTATTATATTTCATATTTAATTATTCTTTCTTCATTTTTACATGAACTTTTCACTTAAGTTTAGTGCCAAGTGTCATACTAAGGTACTTGGCTGTCTTCTCTATTTTTATATATTTACCATTGATGATAATATTTGGTTCTTTCAGCTTTTTGTAAATAAAATTTATGTGAACTGATTTTTCTTCATTTTGCTTTATACGCCAGTTCTTTGTCCATTTAACGACTCTATCGATATCTTTCTGAAGATTGTTTGACACTTCATTTATATCTTTCCCTTAAGTTTGTCGTGTGCATATATCAAAAAAGTACGTTATTTTACATGATATGACAATGACATAATATTGACAATTGATGATGTTTTATTGCTATTGATGATTAGTGATGTCACAAACTCGACTAATCCACTTATTGTTGTTATTTGTTTGTTACAGAACTAGTCATGCGCAATTCTAGAGCCAATATTGGGAAAATTGAATTACATTCATTAACCCATTAATTACCTATAATATAATAATTTTATCATAATGATACCACATATGCTACATTTCCTGCCACATATGTTACACAGTCAGAATTGCAGTGTCATCTGCAAATGTAACTATTGTTGCGTTCTGTAATTTAAGCAGATCACACGTATATTAAAGTACATATATGGTCCAGAGCACTGCCATGTGAGACAACTACTCTTTATTTCTTTCAATTCCAAATATTCAAAAATAAATTAGTTTTTATTCAGATTTTTTATTTATACAACAAAATTTATAAATTTTCAAAGGGATTATCGACCTTTTGTTTTACATATATAAAATTTGACTTAGAAATAATAAACAATGATTACTAACAATATTTACTAACTTAATTAAATAATACTATTTTAACATTTAAAAAAAAAAACAATTTAGGTAAACCTATCTGTATATAGAATCAAAAATATTAAATAAAATAACTAGACATTTACTTCAGCATTATTTAAGAATATTTCTCCAAAATTAAGTTTATGAAATTTCAGTTTCGAAATACATAATTTCATAAAAATTTCATTAATCCTATTGTACCTACGTTATAAAGGTATATATACGTTATATAGGTACAATTATTTTGTTTTTATAATACACAATATTAGAATGATAACCTCGATATGAAATGAAAATGTTGTTAAATATTTCTGTACTAAATTGAGTTCTTAGAATTTTTCCAAATAAACTTTAATTTTATTTAATTTTCTTCTTGTGATTTTTCTTTTGTTTTGTTTTTTTCTTTTGTTATTTCAAAATATATTTACATGTATGAATATGTTTGTTATATCTGTGTATATTAAATATTTACAATTATGTATAGGTGTATGAGTATGGACATGTTATTGTTTCATAATTTTTTTGTTTACACACAAGCTCTAATTCATATCGATTGTTATGGAATACTAAAATTTCATAAAATGTTATGGAATATGCGATAACTATAATAACATATGTAAATGTCAAATTGCCTAATGAAGATAACATAAATATTTGTCAAATCATATTTCGACCTATAATAATATAAGGCCTAACTAGCCGTTAACTTAAAAAAATGTCAAACTCATGTACGCTCTTATCTCAATGCGTTTGTAATGATACTTTGCATTAGCTTTGGCTAATACAGTATTATATGCCAATAGAATGCTAGGGTTGATTGTCACATACATGTTTCATAAATAATGTATAGCTTCAAAAAATTTTAATTGACGCTCATCATTATCTTGAGCAAAAAAATAAAATTTCTGGCTTTTCTAAAGTTAATACAACTCTAACATCTACATTGTTGATTAACAAAACTGGTTGATTAAACATATCTATATGCAGTTTTCCGATTAATTTCAATTCGGCACTATTATGAAATATTTTTTTTCGTTCCAATGCACCACTATTGTTAGTGTTAATATTTTTATCTAACATTAGTTAGATGCATTAGTTAAATAATTGAGTAATGTTTCGATATACGCTCTATAATTATAATTTGAGTCTGATGGTATTATATTGTTATCATTTATTTGAACATTACACTTCTTATAAGAGAATGAAGCAAATTATCTACAACACCAGGTTGAACAAGAGGTTTATCATCATTCCAAGCTGTTCCATCTTTTACTAAATTTGAATTTTATGTCTTAAATATGTTCCAGATAAGTCTCTATAATTTCTAAGATATAAATTCTATAGTTGAGGCTGAATTTGAAGAAGCAATAGGATTTAAATCAAATTCTTCGGTTTTTAAAATACTTGTTTGTATTGGACGTTGTGTAAAAATATCTTATTCTGATTTCATACAAATAATAACTACTTACATTCGATTTGTGGATAAAAATCAATACAAATAAAATTCAAAATAGTGTTTTTTCTTTCAAACTGTCAAATCAAATTAACTTTAACCAGGTGTAACTTAAGTTGGCTTGTTAACCTAAAGTAGCTATAATGCGCTAACTATAAATACATAGAAGTAATGACGAATGTGATATTCCGTATATGGAGAGTAGATGTAAATGCCGACAATCGACATATACACCAATTAAGTTAAATCTGACAATTCGTTCAATTTTCGTTAAACATATAAATCTTATGTTATTAATTCCACCCAAACCGAATTCGACATTATTATGTAATTTCTATTTGTAGTTGTTTTTCTAAGAAATATTTTCTTATGTTCGGTAAATTTCATTTACCGCTGTACATTAATGCTTAGTTCACTGATTCAGAACATTGTGTTCCGAACAAAAAAAATTTAAACATCAGGCATTAACATTTGAATTTGATTTGAATTAATTTTAAAATTTTTGTTTATTTCAATCGCAATATATCAAATCATTGTTATTCAAATAAATAAAATTATTAAATAATAAATAAAATAATATTGTTAATATACAATAATTTTTTATATAAACTAACAATTATAGTTTATAAAATAAATACAAAATTGTGTAGAAGTGTTATAAATATTGGTTTTTCAATATTTTTGTGAATTGTTTTTTTTTTTTTGTTTATGCTTTATAAATTGTAATGTGAGAAATGTCAAAAAAATTAAAAATGACAGCAAAAAAAAATTGTTCCGAACACAAAGTTAAATTTAAATCAACTTTTGTTCCGGAGAGAAAAAAAAATATTCCGAACATTTTTGAAAATTGAGAGAATTCAAATTTTCATACAAAAAATATGCGCACGTTCGGAACATACGTTCTGAATCAGTGAATCAGGCATAACCAGCAGATTAGCCGCACCGTTGAGTTGATCCATCGATCGGCTTATTTCAGATCCACCGGCTAATGCCAGTGAAAGCACCCACTTTTTGAAAAAAATTATTATTATTATTATGTGATCTTTATCCAAGCTTTATATGTTAACAAAGGAAGTAGATTAAAGGATTTTAAGACAATAAAAAATGAGCTTACTAAAATTTAGAGCTCAATCACAATTTTGACAAAGTTATTTATAGTTAATTCTTTCAAGAAGTCAATTATTTTTTTTTAACATAATAATAAAAATAATAATAATAATAACTGTAATCACTAACTGTATATTTAAAAAATGTTTAGAAAATATCGAATTTTATTGTTTCATCTTGATGTACAGATACCGTGACATCGAAAATACAGTATAAGAGTTTTAACTGCAATGTAGTATGTTCCATAACGTATTATATACAATATAATTAATTCTAAAATGTTTATATTTCGTTTATTTCTTCATAGTTAAAGCAGTATGCAAACTATTTATATCGTGTATAGTTCGTTATGGATCATACTAGATTGTAGCCAAAATTCTAATACTGCATTTTCGATCTCACCCATATTGTTGTTTTTGTATAATCGTAGAAAATTCAAAATCGATAAATCTAATAAATGACAATATTATTAATGAAAGAAATTTAATAAATGTAATTTTTGACATTATTAATGACAAAACAGAATGATTAGCAAATTGTATCAATTTTTTGATATTCAACTAAAGTAGCGTCTTCTGGGTCAATCTTAGACCTTCTTAAAATGTACTGTTAGTGATACCTGATAGAATCGTTACTGATATCTGTACTAAAGATGACTGATCTTTCAAGAAAAGTATCGGTTTCACCTTTTAAAAGGATAATCCAGTCCTGCAAAATATGTCTAAGCACAGTCAAAATGGAACAAAAAACTGAAGAATTCTAAGCCAACACACTTGTGGTAATCGATAAGCAAAAATACTGATATCAACGCACTTGTTCTGGAAAGCTTAAACTCTTCTAGAGGTTTTAACTGAAGCTATAGGTGTGTAATATTATTGAGATAATAACAGGGCACTGGTTGATCAAGAAGCATTTACATAATATCGTTTTAGATGAAAATAAAATATGTGAATTGGAAAAAGAATCTCTTGAACATCTTTTGAGGAAGAATCTCTTGAATGCAAGGCTGACATTTACGAACAGTATTCCCACAATGATGGAAACTGACCGACATACTATTAAATAATGTTTTAAGTGCAATTATCCAGTCAGACATCCTTAAAGACTGCGATGCATGATTGTTCCTATTATGCCATTAGTAAATGTTGATAATTTTCATCCTCCTATATTTCTTTCATATTGTTATAATAGCCCAGTATTACCTGCTTATGAACTATCTTATAAATATAATTTTGCCAACGCTAATTTTTCTGCGCTAAATAATTTTCTTTTATCAATTGACTTTAATTTTATAGTTGAAGATGATGACATCAATAAGGCGGTTTCTAAATTCTACGAAATTCTATCTAAAGGTTTGGAATTGTATGTACCCTTGGCTCGTAATAGAGACCTTAGTTCTAGTCCTCCTTGGTTTAATCATGAAGTAAAAAAATTAAGAAATAAAAAGAATAAAGCTTGGAATAAGTACTTAAAAGAGAAAACCAATAAAAACTATCATGAGTTTGTAATTTTGTTCAACTCCTACAAACTGACATTAGATTTCAGTTATAAAAACTATTTAATAAATGTTAGCTCTCAGCTAAGGATTAATCCTAAGTCCTTTTGGAAATTTGTCAACTCCAAACGTAAATCTGATCAATTTCCCGTCACCATGTCCTATAATGATGTTAGTGCTAACTCTCCGAAATCTATTGCACATCTCTTCAAGCTATTTTTCTGTAGTTCTTATTCAGAAAATCTCTTTGAAGTTGATGAAAATAATTTTAATCACATGATAAACCAACCTGAAAACCAAGTTATCTCAATAGATTTCTCTACTCAGAAAATAAAGAGTTATTTGAATAATCTCAACAGTGATGTATTTCCTGGACCTGACAAAGTACCATCTTTAATCTTAAAAAACTGTTCTGAATCTTTTGCGTTACCATTATCCCTTTTATTCAATCGATCGTTTACTTCTGGAATATTTCCACAATATTGGAAAAATTCATTTATTCGCCCTGTTTATAAAAAAGGTGCTAAAAATATGGTCACAAATTACCGTCCAATAGCAAAACTTTCATGCATACCTAAACTTTTCGAATTAATAGTTTTTGATTCAATTTATGATATTTGTTCTAAACATTTATCAATTAATCACCATGGTTTTGTAAAGAAAAAATCTACGGTTACAAATTTAGTTGAGTCTTGCTCACACTTCCTGAACACTATGGAGGCTGGCTTTCAGACTGATGTCATTTACACAGATTTGAGCAAGGCATTCGATTTACTGCCTCATAGTGTTATTTTATTAAAACTTAAAAAACTGGGATTTCCTAAATTTTTTATAATGTGGATTAAATCATTTTTATCCAATAGATCTTATAGTGTAATGTTTAGATCAGCTTTTTCTGAATCATTTTCTGCCACCTCTGGTGTACCACAAGGCAGCCATCTAGGTCCCTTACTATTCATTATCTCAATTAATGATGTCAACAATCTCATTAACAATAGTAACGTGATCATATATGCTGATGATATGAAAATTTATAAAAAAATATCTTCATATAATGATTGTACTGTACTACAGAACGATCTTGATTCGTTTTTTAAGTGGTGCGGCTATAATAATCTTCTCCTTAATATTGATAAATGCGCTGTTATTTCCTTTACTCGTAGATTGATTCCAATAATAACTGATTATACTTTTAATTCTAAACTAATCAACCGAGTTTCTCATTTTAAAGACCTTGGCGTACTTTTTGACGATAAACTCACATTTAAACTTCACTTTAATAGCATAATTAACAAGGCAAATTCTATGTTAGGTTTTATTAAAAGATGGTCTAAGGAATTTGATGATCCATACATTACTAAATCTTTATTCACTACTCTTGTTCGCCCCCACCTTGAGTACGCAAGCCCTGTCTGGTCACCTCACTATTCCACTCATATTAATAGAATTGAATCTATTCAAAAAAATTTTTTGCGATATGCTCTACGTAATCTTCCCTGGTCTAACCCAATAATCCTACCTCCATACATAAATCGTCTGAAGCTTCTTCAGATGAACACATTGCAATCAAGAAGGGTTGTTGCAGATATCTTATTCATATCCCAAGTATACAATGGTGAAATTGATTCCAAAATTATAAAAGATCAGATTAACTCGTACATTAACACCAGTACGCGTTTTCGTATAGAACATCTTTTTAATCTTCCTTTCCATAGAACTAATTATGGTAAATTTGAGCCAATTAATAGAATGTTAATGGCAGTTAATCAATACAAAAACAGTGTTGACTTTTCTTTGAACAAAACCAGTTTAAAGAAAACCTTGTTTCACTTGCTTCCTTAGTCCTCCTAATTAATCTTGTTTTTCCGCTACTAATATTAACTAATTTGTAGTGTTATAATTAACTTTTAATACTTTTAATAACTTTACATCTTCTCTTTTTTTTCTGATGAAATTTATTATATCTAATTTTGTTTTTTGTTTTTTATAAAAACTATGTTGTATTAAATTTCAAAGTAATTTAAACTTTAAATCATAAATCTTATTTGATACATTGTGTTAATTCAAAATTTTAATAATTAAATTGTATTATATTTTGTAAACTGTTTGAACTAAATAGTAAATAAATAAATAAATAAATTGCTAGACGTGTAATCACAATAAGTTCATTTGCAGTTGTGGAGGTATGGAGTCAGTACGCAACCCCAACAATTTATTTTTTAAATGATTTGAAAGAACAAAAATGTATAACACATTGTACATTTAGATGTTAGTAAAAATTAAACTGTCAAAAAAAATATAAAATTCAAACAAAATGCAACTACGTAACATTTTGAAAGTAATAAACTTGATTTAATATTATATATTTTGTATCGGCTCGTATATTAGCAATTTAATAACTAACAATTTAGAAAAAAATATTTATAAAAAGTAAAATGCTTAATCTGACGTCTTTTTAATTTATTTTTCATATTGTTTTGTTTTTTTTCCATTTGTTTTTGTTATTTACATTTGAACTGTCTCAAATATGAAAATCAAAAATATTATTTTATGAGTAAGATATTGTCGGCTGAATACTATTTTGCTCCAAACGCCCAAAAGTTGTTTTCGAGAAAACCGAAAAACAAAGTTTAACTTCAAACAAAAAAATAAGTACTCAATAGGAATTTTTTATACTTTGCATAACTGTTTATTGATATATTTTCAAATTATTTTTGCATTCACCAGACATTGCCACATATAAAGCTTATAAAATATAGTAGTTTTTATCACAATAGTCACATTTAATACAACTTATTACCAACTAGCAATTGTCTTGCACGTAGAGCAATTTTAGGTGGTGCAAATAAGAATAAACCTAGTTATTGCATTTTGTACGAAATGGAATAAAGTGTGTAATGTGAATATCTTAGAAAAAAATTTTATTTATAAATATTTTCACTAATAATTATTATTTAATTGTAATAATTTTTATAAACCTGCAACGCTGAAATGAAAAATCAAAATACTTCAAACCTAGTTCTTGAATTCATAACCAAAAAAAATTAAATATCTCATGGCTCAATAAAAAAAATTAATATAACTTTGTTTAAATTTACTATGTTTTTTTACAGTAATTTACTTAAAATAAAATTTCGTATTGAACTTTTAATAAAAATTAAAGTTCCTAGTGATAAATTCAAGTACTATAAAGTTTCTGTCGCAGCTCAAAGTTGCATTTGAATACATACAAATTTCTAATTCCGTTAAAGTAATGAAAAATATTGACAAAGATTGAATCCAACTGCTTACATCTTGTAATTAACCCTTTTATTAAGTGAAAAGGACTGTGCATATCTAAATTTCTCAAAACTCTTTTTATTACAGAATGTACATAATCTACTTCTTGGATCATTGAATGTCCCAGCTCGAAATATTTTTGAATTATTTGATTTAGGCGTTGGTTATTGACATGAATGCGTAAGATTGTTGTTTTCGATTTTACAACCGTTGTAGCCACAAAATTTTATTAAATGTTATAGGAATACTAAAAAATGTTTTAACAAACAAATTCTGTTTAAAATTTTAACATTTCAAATTGAAAATTTAATAAAAAAAAGTTATTTTATCGTTTTACTGATGCTAATTTTTTTTCAAGACGTGTCAAGAAGTATTTGTTAGCTTACTCTGTTTAAACTAATACATACTCATTGTATATATTTTCAAGCACGCATAACAAATATGTATAACCAAAAATGTTGCTTTTTTTGGTTTATGCCAAATTTTCACATAAAAGTTGCTCCATTGACGGAAAATTGGCGCTTAGAGCCGAATAGCCCGATTATATTTGAAAAACGTGGTTTATGGAGCAAAATGACAACTCTGTATCTTTTAAACTGCAGCGGCTAGAAAGATTTTGAATACATACACCATTCGAAATAGCTTGATTTTGGAAGTGCTGTTGAGTCAAAATATTCAAAAATGGCGTATGGAGCAAAATAGCATTCAACCGACTATATATATATTAAAAAAGTTTTCTTAACTAAAACAAACAAAATATTTCATATTTAGATTTACTATATAGGATATTGGTATATTTGTGAATTCAATGAGATAATTTCCTACTAGGTCATATTGTATCCTGCCTGAGTATATGTATACAAGTATTATATACTGAAAATAATTCTTTTAACAAAATATTAAATATTCAAAATATGGATTTTGCAAATTTAATTAAAGTTTAAAATATTTCAAGCTTTTTATATTCTTAACTTTTTTGGGTCTATTCAATATTAAAAGTGTAAAAAAATGGCACAGAATTACCATAATAAAGACAAGATTTATTATAGAGATTTTATATGTATAGTTAATTAATACACATATCATTCATGTGGGGTACTTCTTGTCAGAAAAATGTTGAAGAAATTCAATAATTCAAAATAGAACTGTGGAAAATCTATTCACAAACATAATGATATAAAATTCAAAGTCATATTCCATATATATATACACATAACATAAATATGGAAACTATTCTTATTACTACTTCATTGAGCAAAAGAAATGACTATCACCAATTTAAGGCGTCAGTTATAGCGATCATTGAAATGAATACGTAAAATTTTTATTTTCGATCTTGCAACCGCTGACAACGCACAATTTTAGTAAAAAGTTATACTGCTAAACAAATTCTATTCAAAATTTTAGCTTTTTAAGTTAAAATTTGAATAAAAAAGCTATACATATTATCATTTTACGGATCCGTATTTTTTTTTTTTTGAACTGACGCCTAACACCAGGAATAAAAAATTTGTTTCAATTGAATGTTACAATTTGGTCTGCATACAACTTTATATGTGACAATCAAATTATATAAGCGTTAAAAATATTAAATTAACATGCAGAATTTCAAACATACAGACAGATCAGTATTTTTTGGATGTTATTGAATTTCACAATTTAAAATTATTTAACACAATTATTTTACATTTTATAAGTAATTTCAAATTAAATATTTTACTTATTCTGGACACTGTGTTCCACAATGTCTGAAAGGATGTGTTCTCTCTTCTTAATTCTCATCAACGATCAATTTTAAACAGCCTTTAATTCAATTAATAGTTTTGCAAATGACAGTATTCTGGTACAGCATTCGCTTCGTATAATTGGAGGACCTACTCTATTTTATAGATACTTTGTAGGTGTGGACACATGCTCAGCAGAAATAAAAACACGGCTTACCACTCTTGAGCAATTTAAACTCGAAACGATTGGAACAGAACCGCACATTCAAATCTCTATGCCAGTGAAAATTTTGTCGAAAAAGGTATGATTTGTATATAGACTACAAATTGTATAATAGACTATTTGAATAATAAGTTACAAAAATTACAAAACTGGTGAATGAGCGTAGTTCTGAAATGTAACAGATATATATTCAAATGTATGCTGAATTGTCTTCAATTGCTTACAATAAACCAAAGATAAAAGCAAGCTGAATGTCGTATTATTTGTAAATAAAATGAAGTCCAATAATGGTACCTAGTTATCTGTGTAATAGATTCATAGTTTACGTATAGAATATGAAACATTATTTATTAAGAAATATATTCAATTTCTGACTAAATTTTTTTTGTACTGAAAATATAAAAAAAAGTATTGTGTATAACCCTTTTAGACCCAAGATAAAATTTCACTTTCATTGGTTTAACAAAACTAAAATTCAAGATTGATTTAAGTAACACTTAATAATTTTGTTTGAGCTATGGATCGAAATATCAATTATTACGCAGTAAAAAACCATTTTATTACATATCACAATGGCTTAAGATGGCTTTGAAAGGGCTAATAGTTTAAAAATGTTTAATGACTTACTATTTAAAATGAAAAATTAAATTGATTTGATTGAATTTAAATTTAGAGCGATTAAATATGTTGAAATTAATTTGAATTAGACATATTTGTACTAAATTGTATTTTTAGTTATATTGTAAATAAAATAGTTGTTATAAATTTAAAAAAAAAATACTAAGATAGCATTAAACAGATTATAGTTTGATACTTCGTTCATAGTCTACACTTCATAAATATGGAATCATACCCCTTTAGCACCACATTCAAACAAAAAGTAAAGAAAAATATAAACTCCTTCATACTGCAAGTTCCTACTAATATATACAATGGTTTTCTTCTTTCTTTCTATTTTGTGCTATGCCAAACAAGTGATACGTAAGTATACCACAGATACATCCTAATGATTAGCATAAATAAATAAAAATGTCTAATCAATTGTTATAATAGAACTAAAGTTGAAATAAATCAAATTAATTCACTAAAAATCTTACATGTATGTCTGTAGTCTGTACTAAGAACGTACTTAGGTATTTTAATTTAATTAATTTTAAATTAACCTCTACACTATACATAGATTTTACCAGAATACTATATTGTATGCTAACGTATTGAAATTTGAATAATTGTATATTATAAAACCAAAGTTTGTAATATTTTCTTTTGTTCTATCATTGTCCTGTAATTGTATGCATATAATAATTATAACTGTAATGTTTTATTACACAATATATTATATACAACTGTATTATTCTGTAACTGTATATCTGTACCAGCGATTACCTGAAATTAATTTTATAAAATGATTTAATCTTTCAACCCACTCAGCTGACAAGGTCACCTCACCTAGTATAAATTACAACGTATATGGATATTTTCAGTTTTACGTTACACAAATACTACATAATATTATGATACTTTTAATTAACAAAAAAAAAAATAATTAAAATAATTTACTAATTGCTATATGCATTTTAGCTGACATTATTTTTAAACATGTACGTACTTAAACATTATTTTCAGCATTGATTCTAATAATAAAAAAATAAAAAAAATCTCATAAAATTAACTTTCATAGTCGTAGAACAGAATTTTCTATGACTCTTTTATAGTAACACATTTATCTATTCAGTTTTTATAATTATTGTGTTAATTAAAAGGATACATATATATAACATCATCTATGTTTGCATACATGTAGTATCAGTGTACTATATAAAGCAATACATTAACTGACTTTTAATGAATGTTAGTTAAATGATAAAAATTTTAATTTCATTGTGATGTGATATTTTCTTTCATTAATTACACATTTTAATGACATTAGTGATCTATAAATGAGTTGTAAATTGTAATAATGTGAAAATGTATATACTTAAATACATGATTTTAAAATTGAAATAGCAATTTAAAATAATCTTTTAGTTTCAATTTCAATTATACAATATATGTTAATGTTTTGGTTTTGAAATTCTGGCCAATTGATTTAAATTAGGATAAATCAAATAAATGATTACTTTTAGAAGTGGTTACTTTTCAAAAGTGATTACTTTTCAAAAGCGATTACTTTTAAAAAAACATTATATCAAATTAAGTATTTTACTCAATTTTCTAAATAAAACATTTTTTATTTTATTTTGTATAATATGTACTTGACATTAATTTAGTTAGAATTACCTTTTTGTACTTAAATTACGTGCGGTACTGCAGACTTTTACCACATATTTCACAACAATGTTTTTCGAATATTTATTCATCAAATTTCTGGTTTATCAGCTCATTTATGTGGAAAACTACTAAACTTTCTTAAATAGCGTAATTCCATTTTATTTAAGTAGTATATACCAAATTATACTCTTGTCATTTATTTTATCTCAATGACAAAGGATATTGGACCAGGTCAAAAAACCCATAAAGCTTTTTTTTGCTTCATTTGCCTCTACCTACTGCACCCCACCCCGATTGTTGGAAGCTTAATATTGTCGGTTTGTTGTTAGTGATGTATTCAAAACAACATAATAGAATCTCTCAAAAAATAAATTTTTTTAATTATTACCAATTAGATTCTGTTTCATCAAATTTAATTAAAGATTTCATATACTTTAAACTGTTCTGTATTTCCAAACTGTTATATTGTAATATTCATCTTTAGTCTAATTTCTAACTCCTACCTACTTACCTATCTAAAAATAAATTTTGTATTAAAAAATCAAAAAATTTTAAACTTTTTTTATCAAGTTTATTTAAATATTCGCATTTCATACACTATTTTTTTTATATCTTCCAATAATATCTCATACAAAACACGTCAACATCAGTATTGAATTTTAAAAATATAAAAATTTTAAAATAGATGTCACGAACAAGTAATTACATTCTAAATATGAATTTAAATTTCTATTTATAATATAATATATATATATGTATATATTTTTCATTTACATTTTGATTACTTAAATACTATATATAGTTACATAATAATTATATAGTATAGTGGTAACAATTTTAGCAATATACAGTAGTAATAACTTAAAAATTAAATTTCAATGGAAATTTTATTGTTCATGATTAGCTCGCCTGCCACAACACAATTTACACGTTTTATGCACTTTAATAAATTTTGCTTTAATAATTTAAAATTTTAAATTTAAATTATTGATCTTATGTTACGGGTTATTGGAAGCGCCAATTATCAAAAATCATTATATTTAATTTGTAATTTAATAAAAAAAGAGTATGGTACAAAATATCTGAACCATTTCAAAACCGATTTTCATTACTATTCTTTTAAACGATAGATATAAAAAAAGGAGACGTGGCGAATTCGAAAGTTGATTCAAATTTTTCAACTAAAAATTTCAATTTAAAATGTTGCCACATGTATAGCTATTCACATATATACAACTCCCATAACAATTATTTTACATCAACAATTTCATTGAAAGAAATATTTAAAAACTTAAAAAATAAAACATCATCAGGCTCCGATAAAATACCTAATATTATGCTAAAACACTTCCCATACACAATAATCGAAAAATAAAAATAAAAAAAAAATTTTAAATTTTATCAAGTTACCATAGATAGGTTAGGAGGCAAGAAGAACATTTGGGAGCCTAATGAAGATATGGCGGAGCAACCAAAAACCAAATATCGAGAACAACAAAGCTAACAATATTCAGAGCATGTGTTAAGTCAACATTAATATATGGCAGTGAAACATGGCTCACTTCGGTCAGAATCAAACAGAAGCCACAAGTATTCATTAACAAGTGCTTGAGAATTATATACAGAATATTCTGGCCGGCAAGAATTAGCAACGAGGATTTATGGATGATAACTGGAGAAGAACCTATCAACAGACAGATAAATAGGAAAAAATGGAAATGGATAGGTCATACACTAAGGAAATCAGAAAGTGATATAGCAAGAAGAGCTCTAGAGTGGAATCCACAAGGACAAAGGAGACCCGGCAGACCATACAACACATGGAGACGCACAATCGATCAAGAATTAACAATCAACAATTATACCTGGGACGATATTAAGGAAGTAGTACTCAACAGGGAGGAATGGAGGTTCACTACCGAAGCCCTATGCTACCACGCGGAGTAATAGGAGAAAAAAAAAAAAAAAAAAAACCATAGATAGGTATATATGTAAAAGCATTGATTAAGAATACTATATAGATGATTTATTTAGAGTAACGTGAAAAATTTAGATGAACTGAATTTTAGCCTTTAACAAATGATCAATGTAGTAGTGAGTCTCTCAATAGTCAATTTATACCAATTGCCTTTGCAATCATTTCTTTTCTCATTTATACCTTTTCTATAATAAAGAATTAAACTGAACTGTATTTGAATGTTTCTCATAATTACTATATCTCCTCCGCCTCTTATATTTATATAACCATTCCATAATTCTTAAATTTAAAATTTGTCTACTCATTAATTGATATAAGAGCCAGATGAACAATGCAGACAGTATCAAATTTGATGACATTAAACTTAGTTGGTCGTCCATTGGAAACTTGGAACGCAATTCCCTATGTAAAAACTTGGTTGAAGAACCATAACTCGGCAGATGATACCAGGGTTAAAAAATCTAAACCGAAAGAATATACTGAAAATCAATTAGCTCTTTGAAAATATTTTAAATAATATAATTACTTTATAACAATAATATTTACTAATATATGAAATTTCACAATTTTTTGTTATGTTCATTTTTTTTTATGTAAATTTTGTATCTCTTGAAATGAATAAATAAAATAAAAGTGTTTTTCACCTAGTTGAACTATTTTTTTATTCTCTTTTATCCTATTACATTATTGTTGCATAGAATATGAACGATAGTTAAATATTCTTGACTTAGTCTGCTACTCTGACAAACCATAATATTTTGTTGGCAATATTAATATTAAAAAAATAAAAAAATTGAAAGAAAATATCACTGCGAACCGGTTGATAAATTTTGGGAAAGCATCCCTGGGTTTAACATAAGTGCTTCTACTGTGGAAAACCTAAGGCTGTTTGAACGGAGTGCCTACGCGAATGCACAAACATGAATAAAAAACCAATATCTAAGTACACGGATTATTTCTCCAACAAAACAATTTATGAAAATGCAAAAATAATAAGAATCGATAATTTTATCATTCGTCTCATACATAATCACATTCAAAGAAGTATTACATCAATAGAAAATCCACTAATAAGTCACCCATGGTATGAATCAGATCAATACAATATATTAAATACACTCGATTCGGGATTCATTCCACCTGAGGCATTTGTATTTCTAGACAAAAATAATTATATAGAAAATAGTACCTATGTACCTATTATTTACCATTATAAAAGACACGCATCGAATAAAAAGCTTCCATTAGACTTAAACAGTTTTAATTTAAACAATTGTGACAATTTGTATTTGATAAATTTATTCCTAATTCTGCACAATTAATAAACAAAAATCCTTATTTTTGGAAATGAGTAGGTTAAGCTAGAATAGAATAGAGTAGTTAGTTTAAGTCTAGTTTATAATATTTGGGTTAAGATTAGCGTAAGTTAATTATAAAATGTAAAAATAAAAAAATTGCTTTTTAGCCGCAATTTTTTTCCAATACTGTAAATCAATTATTAAAGTAAAATTACATTACAAGAATAATTTACGTTTAAACTAAAAAAATAATTAAAATAGATAATATAATATTAACAAATCATTATTAAATTTAACTGGTATTTCAACTAGTCATGTACATTGTTATAATTATAAGATGAATATCATTTTGTTTTGCTTAGAATTAAGAAATTATAATAAAAGCACAAATAAAGAGAACATTTAAAAAACAAAAAAAAAAAACCATATATACAACTCACCAATATATATAATTTTTTTTTTTTTCTTGCCAGTTTTTAAATTTAATTTTTTTTTTTAATAAATTATTACATATGAGGGTTGTTGTCTAAAATAAATCAATAAAAAACAAATTATATAGGGTACAAAATAAATGATATATAAAGAAAAAGAATAAATGAGAAAACAAAAAAATGTTATTTAAGAAAAGTTGTTTATATTTTGCCGTAGAAACTGACTTTGCATAAAAAAGTACTCCTTCTCATTTGAAAATCTGGATTTCGGCCATTTTTGGTCTTTTTCGGAAGTTGAGTTTAATCAATTTTTCTTTTAATTTTATAATAACGATTCCTTCCCCTCCTAAAAAACTGATACGCAAAATCTGGCACACCCAGTATACTCCCCGTTTTAGTAAAATATATGGGTTATTTTACAATTCTCAGGAATGATAACAGCTCTATCAAAATGCTTACCAATCAACTGAATTATAAAATTATTATCAATTTCTTTTAATTTTAGTTGTCGTAGATGTTGTATTTTCATTCAAATTTTAAAATTATTAACTCTTTCAGACCCAAGAATTTCACTTCGATTGGTTTTATACAACTAAAATAAATTTATGCAATTAAACTGGGTTAATAATTTTGGGTTTTAAGCCGAAATTTCAATTATTTTGCAGTATATATAGTGTAAAATAAATTTATTATATCCCACAGTCGCTTAAGGGTTAAAATAAAAAAATGCTCTAAAATTTTCATTTTTGAACCGATTTCAATGATTTTCAACTGTTTTAGATTGTTTAATGGATAGCCTCTAAAAGATAGTAACAAAATAAAACTGTTTTTAAAAAATTTAAAAATTTTGGTATTTTTTTGTGATGCTAGCACCGCCAAAAAAATTTCAAAATTAACAAAATGAAAAAATACTCTAAAATCTTCATTTTTGGACCGATTTCAATGATTTTTCCACGGTTTTATTTTGTTTACTGAATATTCTAAGAGATTGTAACAAAATAAAACTATTTTGAAAACATTTAAAATTTAAAAATTTTCCCAAAATCGCCAAAAATTTTCCCAAAATCGCCAAAAATTTTGAAAATTAACAACAAATTCTAAAATTTTCATTTTTGAACCGATTTCAACGATTTTTCAACGGTTTTACTTTGTTTAATGAATGTTACAAAAGATAGTAACAAAATAAAACAATTTTGAAAAAAATTGAAAATTTAAAAGTTTTGGCATTTTTTTGTGATGCTAGCATCGTTCAAAAAAATTTCAAAAATAACAAAATGAAAATATACTCTAAAATCTTTATTTTTGGACCGATTTCAATGATTTTTCAACTGTTTTACTTTGTACTAACCAGATAGGTACCAGATAGGATACTAACCAGATAGGTACTGCGTAATACTTTCAACTTTCATCAAATTCTCAAGAATGGTATATTTTTAGTTTTTTTTTACTCGCAAAACTTCTCACATCAGCTTTTATTTATTGTACGAGTGCTTCAGCTATTCATCTAGTGCAGGGCAGAAAATATACCGTAATTCATTTTAAAATATTAAAAATTTGCTTCTTTCTCTAAGCTGAAAAACTTTTAAGAATTTAAAAACAACACGGAAACGATTATAAAAACTATGTACATAAAAATCGTGTATTGAACCATTATTTAATTGCATCCAAATTCATTCAATCACGTATCTCCCAATCTCTTTTACATATTATATTTTCTATGCATGTATGTCTAAAACTTAAATCTTAAATTTAAAAATGCATTTAAAATAATTTTACATTAAAATATTAAAATATTAATATGTTGAAATGTTATCATGCATGTACAATGCTGTATATAATATATGAATTGTTAGATATCACTTTGTACATTATTAATAATATTATTCTCGTATATAAAAATAATAAACTAATCCCTCTGACATTAATTTCCTTATTGTTATCTTTTTTTGTTCATTTTTGTTTCTGTTATTTTTCTTTTGTTTTATTATTTTCTTTTCTGTATTGTATTTGCATATGATTAAAGTCATAAGAAGATCCTTTATTAACCTTGTACATTATTATGTACGAAAATATAAATAATAAAAAATGAATGTTAAAAATATATAAAATATATAACAATTATATGCAACGAAAGAGAGGAATAATCCTTGCGATGATTGAAACAAGAAAGCATTTTGAATTTTCAGCGTTAAAAAGCGTGTATACAAGCAAAAATAAATGTCAAAGGAATTTTTTATTATATTTATAAAAAAAAAAAGCAAACAAAAAAATTAACATTCGTTTTTACAAGAGTCTGAAAAGCATTTGTATTTAAAAAAATTTAAAAAAAGAACAAAATACTCAAAAAGAAGAAATTAGATAATGTTAAAATGGATTTCGTTATTCTGATTATCACCTTCTTTCGAATATAGTTTTTTCAGTTTTAAATTTTTATACTTAAGATGATTCCTAATCAATTATTGGAGTCGAAATAGGCAAAGAAGCTGGATAGACCACTGGTAGAAGATCGACGGGCTAAGTTGTAAGTAATGAATGGCCAAAAAAATATCAAACATCTAACAGAAACACCTTCGAAAAGATGGTAGGAACACTGGACATCGTCATCAGTAAATTGTAGATTAGATATGTATATTGAAAAGGTAATTAATTATCTAAAAAGTTTAAATAAAACTGGAATACAAATCGATAACACTAGTTTTGTTATTTATACTGCGACATCCAATTAATGAACGTTGACGTAAGTCACTAATCTAATTTCCTAAAACGTAAGTACTTTTCAAATACTCTTAACTAAAGGAAAAAATACAGTTTTTAGTAAAGTTATATGATTCAAATATACTATGAAAAATCTAGTTATTAATAAGTTAATTTTTATATTCTTAATTTTTATTTTCTAATTCTGAAAATAAAAATTAATTTCCCAAGCTTGCAAAGTACTAAATTCAAATGTTTGGGAGCCACATATTTTTTTAACTTATAGAAAATAGGCGTGTTCGTAGTTGCAGTAAAGCATGCGTCGGTGTCTTGCAGATTTTTTTCTCTGTCACTATGAACAAAAAAACTTGCGCAGGCGCGCAGAAAATTGTTTAGCAGTCATTCTTGTTCATAGAAGCAGCACATGCACAATTCGTTTATATAGTAATATTATATTATTTATAATTATATTATTATATATTTTAATATATTAAATATATATATTTTTAAATATATTTTTTTTTTAAATATTTAATGTTGTTTAATATATATATTACTTATATATTAAAATATATTATAATTATTATATATTTATTTCATTATGTTAATATTTATATATTATATTATTATATTATATTATAACACATTTACTTTATTTCAATAATTAATTTTTATTTTTTACTTAAATACTTTCTCACGATATTCTTATTTATTACATGTTAAATAACATGCACTTTAAAAATCATTCTAAAGCAGGCGGACTAAAATATCTGCACAATCTGCCCGACGCTGACGCGACACCGATTACTATGAACACAAGCGCCTGCTTTTTATCTGCGCAGAATCTTTGATGATATGCAACTACGAACAAAAAATCTGCTTTGTTGCGCAGGCGCGACTAATACGAACACGCCTAATATCTCTATATGATAAATATTTCAGATTCAGGTGGTGCCCTTTAATATTCAAATTGAATTAATTTTTGTTTTTTACTGTACCATTTTTGTATTGAAACATCATCGCAGCATCGACACTGTACTATTATTTGAATTTATATTTACAGTTTTTAATTTTGAAAAATAAAAGAAGAACAATCTTGTCCTGATTGAAATAGTGACTGTTGTGTTTTCAATATCTATATTAAATTTTATTTAATGGATAATTGGAGTCATATTGGTGTCTCCGACGTGATGTTAGAATTAAATTAATTTAAATAATAAAGGGCACCACATACATATTGATTTCAGTATCTATTTTAGATACGTATTAACTTTTGTTATATAATTTTAACTGTAAAATATAGAGTTCATTATATTATGATAACGGTCTAGTTGTAAAAAAAAAATATTATTATAATAGATGTTTATGTGCGCTATAAAGAATAGCTAAGTTGGATATCGCTTTTAATAACCAAATATTTAATATGATTATACCTGAAAAACTAGGAACGTCTTATATGAAAGTTGTAGGGGATGATGTAACGCATCAACACAATTAAAAAAAAAAACAGAAAAAATTAGCGAGATAATCAACGTTTTTTTACAAAATTTTTAGTTGTTAAAAGCAAATTTTAATTTTATGTATTATTCAAAAACGGTAAGTCTGATGCTCATCCAACACATACCGTTATTTATGTGTATTGATTTAAAAAAAGTTATAAAGAAGAAGTTGCTCTAGTTTCAATTCCTTCGGAGCTGTAGTGCATATTGTTCAGACATAATTTTTCTAATCCAATTTTCTTTAACCCTCGTCTAGAACAATTTTTTTTTCCTCAAATACTCCAGGGAATCACCCCTAATATTTTTTGCTCTAAACCGGACCACCCTGTATAAGTAAAAGTTCTAATAATTACATTTAGCTTGTCGCAATCACTGACGAACGATCTAACTTCCAGGTTGGGTACTAAATTTTAAATTATAAAATTTTGTGTGATAATCGGAATTTCACAATTCGGAATTACAAATTTCAAATTTCATATTTATTTATTTATTTATAAGATCTTTATTATGGGCTTATCAACCACGTGGGTTTTGTCAAGCCCTCATTCTTTAAAGTTTTTTACACAAATATCTTAAGTTTATTTCATTATTATTTTAACATAATAATGTTTTAAATTTAGATTTTTGATTTACTTTTTTGTTTCTTTTTTTTGTATTGTAATTTCAAATTCATTTTTTTTTTCCTCTTTAAGTTTATAATTTTGATTTTAGCCTAGTTTATATTATATTAGAAAAATTAAATTTTTTTTTTATTGGTTTTTATTGAATTTTATTTTATTTTATTGAAAATGTCAGTTTCTCTAAGGAATGCCATGATATTAGTTGTTGCTTCTATAGTATCTTGTGTGAGTATATCAAGTCCCGTGATTCCAACCCTAACTCTTACATCAGTGTATAAAGGGCAAGCCTCAAATATGTGCTGTATATTGATTGGGGTATCTGGAACACAGTGACATGTTGGCTGTGCGTTTTGGGGTCCATCAAAGAGATAGCTGTGTGGTTTTCCTACTGGCCTGGTCTAAACTATTCCATCTGGATATATTTATTTTAATGTGCCTTAGTTTGTTGGTGAGGGGTTCATTTTCCCAATTTGGGTTGTGTATGTCCCATAAAGTTCGATCACATATCTCTTTATAATCCCTGTAGTACCGGCTTTGTTTTTCGGAAAGTGGCTCTAAAAGTGCTTCCTTTGCCAGTCTGTCTGCTTCTTCATTACCGGTAATATTGGCATGTCCCGGAGTCCATAGAAATGCTATATGATTTTTACATACCTGCAGCTGATCTTGGATTGCAATCACTGTCGGGTGTTTTGAGGTAGCAGATGAGAGAGCCTGTAGACTAATAAGGGAATCGGTGCAAATTATGAACCTTCTCCCCTCATAGCTTCGGCTGACATACTCAATTGCCCTGCTTATGGCATATAGTTCCGCCGAATATACTATTGTATGTTCGTTAAGTCTGTATTTTTTTTCATGTTGCATAGATTTAAATGCGCATCCTGCTATATTATTTTGTTTCGATCCATCTGTGTATATCGGTATGTAGTCTTTATAGGTAGTATTTAGTTTGTTTTTGAATAGTTGTTGGTATTGCGTGTTATTTGTTTCTTTTTTTTTTGTGTGCGTTAAGATCTGTATCAACGCGTGATAGTCTAAGCATCCATGGTAGGGTTTTGCGTATTTTTGTTTTATCAAAAAGTTTATCTGGTGTGATGTCCAATTCTTCCAGAGCCTGTCTAAGTCTTACAAAAGACGGTTGACATCTTAATGGCCTGTTTTTGTATTTATTATATATTGATGTGTCTTTTATTAGTTCACTAAGTGTGTGACTGTCACTTGATAATACTTTAAGTCCCTACATCAATAAATATTTTTTCCGCCTCAGCTCAAGTGGAAGCATTCCTGCGTCGCAGATAATGCTATTTGTGGGGCAAGTTCGAAAAGCTCCTGTCACAATCCTTACACCAGAATTTAATACCGGGTTTAAGGTTTTTTATTTATTTATAACCTTAATATTTTACATCATTGTGTTTGACAGAGTTTAGAACAGATTAGGTATTTTTTATTTCTATTTATCTTACTTTAACACAAACATAATAATTTTGTATACAATATTTTATATGATTTAATTCTAAATTTGAAACTGAAATGGTAAAAACCTTACATAAACTTACTAACTATAAGCTATAACACCTTTACGGCTGATATAATTTTTTTATGACAATATTTACAGAAAATTGCAATCCCTGGTTGAATTTATTATTTATTTGTGACATTTTGTGATCAATCGTATTTAAAAAAAAATTATAATTTTGTAACTCAGAACCTTGATAATTGAATTGTACAAAACTAGAATTTAAAAATAATTTAAACATGATCCAGTTGCTTTCGAATTATCGTTATTTTGCAGAATAAAAATTACATTAGGATACGAAAATAATAACTCTACTTTAATACAACATAAAATTAATTTTAACAAAACTATTTTTGACCAGATGTAAACGGTCTATAGAAAATAAAATGAAATAACACATTTTATAATTAATAACAGAGATATCAAGCATATCGTAATCGAATTTTACTGAAATACACAAAAAAAAAAAACAGAAAAAAAAAAAAAAAAAACTTTAACGACTGTCAGTTTTATTTATTGTCCAAAATCTTTAAAACAATTTTGATTCCAAAAGCTGTTTACTTTCTTTTGTATGTCTTAATTCATTAGTGATAAAGGAAAATAATATTATTAAAAAAAAAAATAAAAAAAAAAATAAAAAAAAAAATAAAAAAAAAATAAACAAAAAAAGTGTTGTTCTTTCATTATGATATCAAATAAAGTTTTATCTTAGAAGTCTATGATAACTAACCTATCTGTACCACCTAAATGGACAAAACATGTTTAATTTTAGCAATACATCCACAAAAAGAAAATAGAAAGCAAATCAAATACCCATGTTTCCTTGTTACGATGATAATACACAAAACAAAAACTCAGAAAAAAAATATATATATATTTTTAACAAGGATGTTTTCTCTATAATTTCCTTTTTATTCTTTTTTTCTCATTACGGTAAAAAAGGAAACTTTTTTTTTATGTTTTTTTAATTTTTTCCTTTTTGTGAAACTTGACACAGACACAAAAATAATAAAAGTGTTTAGAAATGTGTACAAGTGTACAATTTATATATACATTTCATACATTTATATGTACATCATTAGCATCAGATCTATAGTTAGCTAATGATTACTTCTTCTAAATGATTGTGAATCCTTGAAATTTTATTAATTTTTTTTTTTTTTGATATTTTTTGTTTTTGTATTCTCTAATATGTATTTAAGAAAAATAAATAATAAATAAAAATCCTGTAAAATCCTGGTAATTTTATCTATCTTATAATTTTTAGTCAATTTGATTAATGAGTTTTGGTGTCATATTGTATTGTATATATTATACATATATATTCGTACATAACAAAAATTAATCTCAAAAATATGTTTATTCATTCATCTTTATCTTAATTTCATCTTATAAATTACACCTAAATTTAAATATAATAAATACATACAAACATACATGCATTTATTTTTTTTTTTTAAACAAAATAAAAATATCTCAAAAATATTTTGGATAATGTCCTTGAATTTATTTAACAAAATAAGAAAAACAATACAATTTAATTTTAACTTAAAATGTATGTAATAGAGTTTGGAAGGAGCTACTTATATCGGCCGTTCAACATGTTTTTTTTGTGAAACATCAAGGTAAATATGTATAGATTTTTATTTCTAATCAAATCTGATGTTAATCCAATCATTTGTTACTAACTTTTATCTTCTCTTTAATACTCTGGATGATATTATAATCCCCTCCAAAGCTTAGGAAGCAGATATTAAAGACTTAAAGTTAGTATTGACAGTAGCTTCGAAGAGTGGTCTGAAAATAAAGTGGAAGAAATGTCAATTTTTGAAAATTAAAGTAGATTTCCTTGTAGCTCCTTCAAAGGAAAAAACTAGGGCAGTTAGCCAATTTCATATCCCCCATGATCGAAAATTGCTACAGAGATTCTTAGGTTTAACATCATATTTTAGGAGGTCTATCAAAGACTACGCGATTATTTCCAAGCTACTTTCTGACTTACTTAAAAAAGATGCCAAATTTCAGATAAAATAGGAACAACTGCTGGCGGTGGAGCAACTTAAAACAGCATTAGGAAATGCCCCGGTACTTAAATTATATAATTCGAATGGAGCAATACTATTACAAAAGGACTCTGAGGATCAGCAATACCATCCAGTACAATACACGAGCCGAAAAACAAAGGCAGCAGAGGAAAAAGAACATTTTTAGAAATTGGGTCTTACTACCGGACACCCTGTATAAAATATTTGTAACTTGAAATAAAAAATTCAGTCTCTGTCGTACTTATCTGAAATCTTACACTGAATAGATCGCTAGACAGGTAAGATAATATTTTTATCTTTCTAGGGAGGAATAAATTGAAAATTAAAATTAGCAGATTTGGCAGGGTAAATTTTAAGCCCGTTTTTAGACGTTTTTATTCAAACAATTATATCAAACTGACATTAGGATGCAATAAACTAATTCTGTAAGAAAAAATATTTTTTGAGTGTGGGTATGGGTCGTTGAAAAGTAAAATGTCGAGTTAAAAATGTTGAATAACAAAATGCTGAAGAAAAAAATGTCGAAAAAGGAAAAATGTTGAATGCAAAAATGTCGAAAAAAAATGTCGAATAAGGAAAAATATACTTTTTTATTTTTATTTAATTTACTTATTTAATTTTATTTATCTACTTTCATACGACCCTCACCATTTTTAACTCGGACACTGCTGCAAATTTTAAAAATATTTCATAAATTATTCAGAAATTATACGAAGCTACTTTCTGTTTTTACTGATAGAAATTATGAAAATTCTAGATCTGCGTGAAAAGCTAAATTTTAAAATTCAACTTTCAAAATTCAAACTTCCAAAATCCAAACTTTTGCAATACACATTGGTCAAAATTCAAACTTTCGATATTTTTTTCCAAACTTGGCTCACATAATGAACAACGCTTAGAGAAATCTTCAAAAAGGTTTAAGTCCCAGAATTTGAAATCAAAGGTCTTAGAAGAAATTTCTAAATTTGCCAGACGTCCATCCGGTATATGTTCTGGAAAAAAGGTTATATTCCATTTTGGTATCCAAAAGCGGCTACGCATAAAAATAATTAAGTTAAATATTCTGGACAAAGGAGAATTCGTTTTTCGTAGACACAAAAAAACATTTAAATATTAAAAAATTTTTATCAAACATTAAAAAAAATCAATTTTATTTTCATAATGAAATAACTCGCCAAATTTGCGTATCAGCATATACAAAAATTCTCTAAAAGGCGAAAAAACCCTGATTTTATAACCAATAATATAGTTGAAAATCTTGGCTATACATGTATATATACATTTTCTGGAAAAAAAGAATACCCTTATTTTGAATCCAACTCTAAAGTCTCTCCTAGTTCAGGATCTTGCATATAACCTGTAATATTTTGATTGGCTTATTTTGAACCCTACTCTTTAATTACCCAAACCATTGCTAAACATTATTATTGAATTTATTATATTGTTTATGTATATATTTCGTTTAGGATAATAGGTGATTTGTGTAACTAGCTCTACAATATAGTACTTTAGAAAAATGACATTTTTGTATCGACAAAATTTCCAAAAAAATTTTTTCAACAATTTTTGTTTTTCTAGAATCGGGTTTTCAACATTATTTTTTACAACATTTTTTCCTATTCGACATTTTTTTTATCGACAAAAAGACCCTCTCCTATATTTATTTGTTTTCGTTTTCAGGCACGGATGACAAAATAATTTTGTTATTTTTTTACCCCACTATTTTACACTGACTTTATGTCATATATTCTAAATTTTTACGTTTGCGATAAAATAATATTAAAAAATGTTGACTTTTTGAAATATTCGATAAAACTGCAAATCATTATCTCGAAAAATACACTAACTAAAATCTGTGAATTTCACCAAAATATGGAGCATTAAAAGTTTAGTAGCATACAATACATAACTAATTTTTTTCGGTTTTGGTGTTTACAACAAAATAATTTGGCTTAGGGCTGACGAAATGGATATTTCTGAATTGCAAATTTTTGAAGTGAGAAATTTGCCAATTGATTTTTTGTATTGTGAGTTTTTGATAAGTTAACTTGGCAAAATAGATGTTTGTCATCTAAGTTTTACCAAGTTTTACGCCCCCCACAAATATAAATATTTAAAAGAAAAAATATTTTAGTTTAGTTTAGTCATAAATATCTCCGTTTTTTCAACAAACTATCATATAAAAATCATATCTAAAAATTTTCCAACAATAAATCCCAATAGAATAAACTCAATTTTGATGACACTAAATATAAGCTCAAAATAATAATAATAATAATTGAAAATGTATTAGTGCAAGAAAATAATATGAAAATTGGGAAAATGCATGTTGAAATATTTCCCATCAATTCTTTGATTAAAACGCATTATCTTTTGTTTACAATTTTATGATATTTTCATAACTATTTTCCGTGATTTGTTTATAAATCTTCAAAATTTCTTCAATATATGAAACTATTTTATAAAACTAGATACTTCACGTTTCTATAAGAAAAACAAAAACATTTTATTTTATGCAATTTAATATTACAACCACATTCATAAACAATAGCATGTACTTATAAATTAATATATATATATATATATATATACATATAAATATACATATCAGGCACGAAGCGTCCATATATTGAGTTGAATGAGTGCTTCTCCAAATAAAATATTATTTATTATTTTTTACAACTTAATATAAAATATATATTTAATTTAATATAAAAATTACTTAACTACAAAAATTTAAATCGAATGAAAAAAATTGCAAGCAAAAATTATATGCATAGATATTAATTATTAATCACATTATGTTTAGAAAATAATGCGTATATAAATTATAAACATCATTATTTTCTATTATTCTTTCAATCATACAAAACAACAAGAGATATTCAACACCCACAAATTTAAAATATTTGAAAATAATGCCTACTAAAAATCATTATTCTCTTACCAATATAGCTATAATAATTATCCATAGCATCTATAATTATAATACACAATCATTTAAGGACGTGCGCAGTAAGCATCTTCTCATTTTATCTCTCTTATCATTAATGAACTCTTAGTATTTAAATAAGTTGTATATACAACAGAAATGCATATACGGGTAGAACAAATTTCTATTTTGTTCCATATATTCACTGTTCAGTCCCATGTCATATATCAGTACATTTAACATTCGACTTTCTGATGAGAAAAAAAACCTGTATGAAGAAATTTATTATTACACAAAAGCTAATACTTTACTTGAATTATAATTACTCAACAGGGGTCCCTAGTAAAAATATAATGACGAAGACAAATTAAATATCATTCTCCTCATTTACAATATACACACACTCAAACACATTGTCTCTATTTAGTTTCCTAGCAACAACAACAAAATTATAAATGAAGCGACAATAAAATAAAATCTTAGAAGGAAAAAAAATTGAATGACTCGCTGATATTCATTCCAAATCTGCTTGATATAATTAGAAAATATCTGATAGAAAATAGATTATCAAGGGAAACAATAACAAAATATCGCATGACACAAAATGAATTTGCTAACAAAAAAAGTAGCAAGGAATGAATTAATTTTGTGCATTATTGTGGTTGTTGACTTAAATTAGATTTAATATTTATATAAATAATGCATGCAGTTTTGGGTTTTTAAGAGAGTAGTATTGATTTGTGTTAAGCAAGTTTGTATTTGTATGTGTTATTGGATGCTACATTGTTCATTTTCGGCCATAATTTTGTTTTATGCAGTTTTGAAACATTTTGTTAACAAATGTAAAAATTTAAAACATTTTTGTTTGTATTATTTATAAATAATTAAAATAGATAATTGTGATTGTGTTATTGAACGCTTAAGAAAAAATCATTTTCGGTTAGAAGTTTTGAGGAAAAATTATTAATTGTTAAAGATGGTAAACTAGTGATTGCTCTTCTAATAACAACAACAACAACAATAAAACGATGTAATCAGCATTTTTCAATAAAATCTTTTAATTCGTATACGTGGTATTTTCTAATATAAATGTAGAAAATTCATATTCACACTTTTTTTACATTGCTTTTTTATAGTCAGAGCTTAAGTTATATTTTCAGATGAAAATTTTAAAACAAAAACAGTATTTGCGAAATATTAACATTTTTAATTGAAACTGGATTAAAAAATTATTTTAATGAATATTCCGAACTTTGTGAATTGATAATAACACTTTCTATAACAACTAATTCAGTTGAGGGATTGTTTTTCTGTCTAAACAGAATTAAAACTACTTTGAGAAGTAGATGTGAACAATTTTGACTGTCGAAATTAGCAAAAATTTCAATAGAAAAATAAAAGCCAAAGCAAACTGATGCTTCCTTTTAGTGCTTCCCCAGTTGAAAATTTCATGCCCCGTCACTGATATATACATATCTACGACGAAGAAAGCACCTACAAACTTAAATAATACAAACAACAATCTAATACATCTTATCTGTTTTTGTTTTTGTTATTTTGTTTTTTTTTCAAAATAATATAATTTTAAAAGATAAAGTTTTAAATAATAATAAAAAAGGATATTAGAAAAATTTCATAACAGAGAAAAACAAGAAAATAAAAAGAAAAACTTCCTAGTCAAATTAAACCTTGGAAAACTTCTTTAGAAAAAGTAGAAGAAAAATAAAATCTAATGTCAAAACAGATTATTAACACGTTGCAATGACATTTATGTGATTTTATACAGGTATTGGTAATTCAATATAAATAATAAAAAGAAAAATTGTTGCGTATTTCTTTTACTCTTATAAAACTACATACATACAAACAATTGTTAAGAATTCTAATTTTAAGTTTTCCATAAAAATGAAACAATTTTCTTTATTTTAAGCTAAAAAACATGAATTTAACAAAAGTTCTTAATAAACTTACGAAAAGAATCTTATACACAAAAAACAAACAAAAAAAAAAAATTTATACTCAGAATACAAATTCAATTCTCATCTTAGTGATAACAAAATGAAGAACTTTCGAACTTTCTCAGTAGTTTAAAAAACAAAAAAGGAAAACAAAAACTTTACGAAATCAATAGAAGACAAATGATTGACACAATATATCTAATGAAAATCTATATTATAGTGTCAAAAACTATTTTAAAATTTTCAATATCTGCATACGACCCAAACCATTATTAATTAGGACCCCACAAATCGTAAAAATATTTTCTGACAGTTTCAACACAAGTTAATACACTAATTTGAAAGCTTGGTTTATTTAGAAACATTTTATAGAAAAACGAAGTATTTAATGTCGTGTTACGACTCCACGTTCTATGCCCGGTTTGACATTGATTCAATCGGTTTCTGACAATCTTTAGCAATTATTAAATTCTACTTTTGCTGAAAATGTTTACAAAAACCATCAATTGTAGACTATGAATTGCACATAGTTCTTTTCATTAATCCCCAGATTCAATTGAATTTAAGTCGGTGGGGCTTGAGAGGCACTCTAAAACGGGGATATTTTGATGTTAAAGCCATTTTTTGTTTTGTTACTTTAGCTGTATGGTATGAAGCTGAACCATCCTGATGAAATGTAAATTCTTCCATACTTGTTAATCGATCAATGGAGTTGGCCAAAAATATCAATATATTTGTCCATCAATAAAATGTATGTTTTCAACATCTTTTGCGAGCCCCAAAACGTTAGACTTGATACATCTCTATTGCGATAAGCTACTACTGTCTTTTTAAGACATTCTTTATGACATACTTCGGCCTTTGTTCTTATAACCATTTTCTGATTATCTCCAACAGTTAAATCAAACTAAGATTCACTGAATATAATTGATTCCCATTGTCTAGGTGTCCAGTACCGCCTGTCGTTTTACTGTCACTTTAACCATTTTTTCTTTTGTAAAGCGGTTTAAAAAAGGGTTTTCTTTATAGTCATAAAATAACTGTAGACCAAAAAGTATTATATTATCACCTTACAAACCCATTTTATGGATCCCCTGTCTAGCGCATTCCGTCGAAACAATCTTTCCTGATCTCGTGAACCATTTTTCGGTTACGTCGTAAACTGATCTCGGTAGGTAGTAGTAGCTGCCGACAGTACGTCGACACACTTAGACCGGTGAGATCCATTGTGATACCATCTGAATTTTCCTCGCGTACGACTCGTTGAACCAATTTGAGCTTCAGCGGTTGAGATTTTTGATATTATTGCTTTCAAGATTACCCAGCGAGTTCAGAAAGAAGGCTCCTAGAAGGATTTTCCTTTTATGGTAGAGACCAGGGAAGGAACATAGTAGGTGTTGGACAGTTTCATCCTCTTCCTCCTCTCTACATTTTCTGCAAAAGTCATTTGAGGAGAGTCCCAGTCTTCTGGCATGTTTACCAATCATACAATGTTAATGTCACACCTTTTCAAAGTTAGTAGGTTAAAGGATAGCTCCAGGTTTAGCATAGGCCAGATTTGTTTGGTGATGTTGCAGTCTCGTCTAGCTGCCCATCTGAAGTTTGAAGCTTTTATTGCCTCTTTGCGATCTGAGCTTGATTAGGCGACATATTTTTAATATGTTTTGGATATCTCGATCAGTTTTCTTAGTTCTTAATCCAGTTTTATTTTTTATGTCGCAATTTCCTTTAACACTTTTTTATAACAACTCCAACTGTATTGACTTTGCTATTTTGTAAGTTTCAAAAGTTTCTGTTATTACTGGCAGATATTACTAAATCTTCAATATCAGTATTTACTGGCTTGCCATGCGTTATCTTCAATATCAGAAACAATCAATTATAATCATTTTATATAGATAACGGCATTTAATCTCTGTCATGTACGATAAATACAGTGGTTGGTGTCCGAATTTCAAATGGTTATAATTACTTTGAAGCAAAAAATAACGTTTATTATGTTAAATGAATAAAATTTTGTTTCTAATAATTATAATGTCAAATTTTTAATGTTGCTATAAAATGTTGGACATGAACCAAGCCTTCAAGTAAGCGTACCTAATAACTTGCATTGAAACAGTCGGTAAGTATGTAAAAAAAATTCAAAATCAAAATAAAACATTTTTAAAATTGTATCCGAATATTGTGCAGTATCCGAATTAATAATGATTAGGGCTTGTATATAATATGTTTATAATATATAACGTATATAATGGATATAAAATGTTTGTATGTGTAAGTAAAAGTTTTGTAAAAGTATTTTAAATTAATATTCTCTTTGTTCTTTTAAAGTTAAACCTTTATAAAAACTAAATTTTTTTTTAAAATATTTAAAAACAAAACAAAAACTAAGATTAACCCATCACTTATCTAACTTAGATCCAATCCATTTTAAATCCCAACTTAAAAACCAATAATACTAATGGTGTTGAAAAAACTTAATGACTTCTGTGATCATTTAAAAATAAATCAATAATATAGTAGAATAGAAATTGTTGTGAATGTTGTTAGAAGTCAAATTTTGCTCACCTTAAAGAGATCTCTTTCTCTGATCTCTGAGCAATTAAAAATAACTTTGAATATCATCAATTTGCATTATCACTAATCAATCATTAACGTTTACTGTTGAACATACATACTATAATATTTTTTATTTTCCTCTAGAAAATATTTCTAGCATAATTATATCAAATTATTTGATACGCTCTGCATACTATGACTCCATCTAGTTGATGGTATACTTTCTTCGGTCTATTGAATGAATTATATCAACAACATTTTGCTTAGAAAATCCTTTTTCTTGTCCAAAAGTCATTAAAGCTTTTGTCAGCTGGACAGGCCTATATTCCAGTTGAATGTAAATTTTATTATTTTTTTTTATTATTTTGAAGTGAAGTCAATCTGAATTAAAAACAGTTGTAATTCAGATTTTATTTCATTTAATCCTAAATTAAATTGTCAAAAAACCTTATTTCATTTTCGTTCAACCTTAAAAAATCAGTATATCTTCAAATTAAAAAAAAAATAATTTATACTAGTTTAATTAAAAAAACTAAGATCAAACTTTTCTAAATTTCAAAATTCGAATAACTTTGAAACGATTACAATACAAGTGTAATGCAGACCTGCGTCAGAATAACAAAATTGCAATATTAGATTGTTAAATTAAACTTTTAAATTTATTTAGTTAAACATTTTTAAAATCTATAGTTATATTAAACAGTTACACAGAATTTGTTTGATTCTGTATTATACATAATACATAAGTATATATACATAAAAATAATTTTGTAGTACTTCTAAGAAAATTTTGTATATCCTTATTTATTTATAAATGTAAAATTTTAATACATTTAATTTCCTTCAGTTTTCAGATTTTATTTTATAGTAAAAATTTTTGAAAAACCAAATTCATATATATATACAAACTTATATATACAAAAATTTTAAAATATATATATTATATAGATAAATTTATTTCTACAACCATTTTTTGTTGTTGTTGGTCAAACTCTATGTTTTATCGTTATTTGATAAAATTAAATAATTCCATAAATTAAAAATTTAACTTGTTTATTTTGAGAAAAAAAATAATAATAAATAAAAAAATATTTCTATTTAATTTTTTTTTTTATTTTCTTTATTTAATGAATAATTAATGAATATTAAAGTGTTAAATAAATATTTGCTTCAAAATTAGGTATGTATTATAATTACAAAATATCTTTTTATATTTTAAAATATACACAAATAATTTAAGATACAGTAGAATGTCCTAAAACTTGTGGTTAATTAGTATAGATACATGATCTGTGAAGGACTTATAGAACAGGAGATATAATAATTTATGATAGAATATGTATGCAATAATATGCTTTGCCGCAAAATAAAACCAAAATAAAAACCCAAACTTTGAGATCTCATTTCATTTTTATTTTAGAGCGATAATGTTTGGGATGTTAATTTGCATAGCCACAACAATATATAAAAATCCAAGTAGTCACTTGGTAGATATAATTACTGTTATAAAATAAATATATTTTAATATATTCAATTCATATATACGTTTTTGGACTTTATCTAAATGTTTTAACGCATTATTAGAAACGCCAGCTCATATTATGTGAGATTTATATTCCATTTTGGGTCGTATGAAAGAAAATACGGATTCAAACAATATTAATCTTTTGTCTTAACATTTTTTTTTTTTAATTACATTTTATTATTTAAACTTTGTAGGTATCAAAAAATGTATTAACATAACATGATAATTATGTTAGTTTATTATTATTATTAATTTTAGCTTGTCAAAAATTTAATTTTTAAAAATAAAAGAAAGTAAGAAAGCAATTATTATGACAAAAGTTTCCTTTTTTGTGACGTGGAATCCTAATTTGCATCAAAAATACATCTTCCCATTTGAAGGGCTCGATTTTCGGTAAATTTCAAGTATAAAAAACTATTTCCGGTTTTTAAAAAAATGACTTCCGGTTATAAAATAATCTATGTCCGGTCCTTTCCGGAAGTTGAAAATATCACCAATCGACATAGTAACTTCCGGAAAGAAATTTTTAGTTTTTTTGTAATAAAATGTATTTCCGGTCCTATTCGGAAGTTAAAAATATCACCAATCGAATAAACACCCTCCATTTAGTTAATGATTTCTTTTTTTTTAATTTAAAATAACGTTACTCCTCCTAGACTGCTTACCCTTAAAAACTTATACGTATGCTTATAAAATACCACGCGGTATTTTATATTTTTTTATTTTCTGGCTAAGGTTTCCTAGCTCCATACATTTTTGTCCAAAATTTGGAAAAAAACAATTACAAAAACTTCCATTGTTTTCATTATAAGTCAACTGATGTTGAACAAATACACTGTGGGGTACCCCAAGGCAGTGTTTTAGCACCTTTACTGTTTTCGATATATGTAGATGAGTTACAAAAAAAAAATATAAATGCAGATATATTTTTATTTGCCGATGACGTATGTTTGAATGCTCCAAGCCCAAAACTACGAAGAGTTAGAAAGGAAAATTAATACAGAAATAATTAAAATTAACAACTGGATGATAACTCATAAATTAAACATTCACACGAAAAAGACTAAATACATGATCATCGATATATCAACACCTATATTTAAAGTAAAAATTCCAAATCAGATACTGTAACATGTTTGAATTCAAATATCTAAGCTGTTGGATAGACTCGCAATTTAAATGGAAAAAACATACAATGCAAATAACTAAAAAATTAAGTTCTATTACGGTAATATTCAACAAATTAACCTACATTATTCCGCATAAAGTTAAGAAGACCCTATTTTATGCAATCTTTCATAGCCATTTGAGCTACGGCATAACATTATGGGGGACTGCAGCAAAACATACATTAGAAGAACCACAAATAGTCCAAAATAAAAGTCTAAAAAACCTATATAAATACACCGGGCATGAGAGGACTGAATATATTCACAGTATAAACAATATATTAATGATAAAGGACTTGCTCAACATAAAATTAACGTTACCTATTCACAACATAGAAACATGTACAATACACACAACAACGTATATAATCAAACGTAAAGACAAACACCAGATTAATACCAGGAACAAAAATTTAATTCCCCTAGACAAGAAAAGAACATCACATTTTGGCACATCAACAACACTTTATATAGCAGCTAAATTATACAAAAAACTAGATAATGAACTAAAAACATTAAATAATTATAAACTAAAAAAAGAGTTAACCAATAAAATCCTAAATAACTACGATAATAATCCTAAATTCATATAAAAACAAAATATAGGGTATTGCAACCTTTTGTAATTTCAATTTCAAATATTCAATAGTATAAATATTAAACTATTTTGATTGTTCATACGTTAAATATAATAAAAATTGTAAATTTTTTAATTTTTTAATCTTATACTTTTTAAATTTTCATTTGTTACACTACCAAAAAACAAAAAAAAAATGTTTATATAAAGCCTTATATAGAGAGATATCTCGTTAGGCATTCATATAGTTGAAATAAATAAAAATAAATAAAAAAATTATCAAATGGCAATTTTCTACTCACCGAATCAAATAATTTACGCATTTTTATACGCACAAAAGAATAAGATATGTATATACTATACCTGTATTCCAACATTTGTCCCATACCTTGTTTGTATTTTGAATCCGTTTCAGTACCGACATAATTATTTCTAATTTTTTTCTCATTTTCCCCATAAAATCTCAGTAGCTACGATATAAAATCAAATCTTTCATAGACAGTAATTATCTACACAACATTTTTTTATTGTGATGATAAGTGGGCCAACTTTTTTACAATAGAGTGGTATATTTGAATATATAAGTGGCATTTCAATGGAATATGTATTCCAAATCAATTGGCATTCTCATTTCAACAATTTTCATAAAAATAAAAAACAGAAAATTCACAATAAGACAATTAGACAATACACACATACATTTATTTAAAATATTTAACGTGATAATATGAAGTACAATCTTAAGTTTGTTGTATAGTCTATAAATAACTTTATATTTAGAGTTTATTCTCGAGAATTCCTACACAATGAAGTTTTTAAATTTCTCTGGAAATTTTATTTCAATTATTGAGATTTCCGAGAATATCAAAAAATACATGTTTAATAACCCAGTATAATAACTTCCATTCTGAATTATATCGTAGATTTTCCGAGACGAATTGACTACGATACTGACAAAAAAGAATTATCAATGGATTGCAGAACATGATGGAAAAACTGGTTTACTATGTTAGACAGATAAGAGTAAGTAATTATTTCGACAGGAGAGGCATTAGAGGAATTGAATTTAAGAAGTTTATGGACAACTGATAGCACAAACGCAGTTTAGTCTGTACTTGACACATTATGTCCCTTCAAAGTTGCAAAAATTTTCAAAATTGACAAAATAAAAAAAAATACTCTAAAATCTTCATTTTTGGGCCAATTTCAATATTTTTTCAACTGATTCACTTTGGTTAATGAATATTCTAAAAATTAAAAATAAAACAAAATACAACAATTTTTAAGAAATTAAAAATTTGAGAACTTTCGTATTTTTTTGTAATGCTAGCATCGCTAAAAGCTAGCTTTTTACTGTTGATTTTTAAATAATGAACTTTTGAACTGAAAATTTTTTTAATACAATAATTATTGAGTTTTTATTTATTTTTATATTTATTTCGAAGTCAATTTTACAAAACTCGATTTTCTGGATGTACGACAAAATAATTGTGGAGCGACGAAATGTCCTTTTCATTTATCTATTATATCTATCAACTCTATATAATAAAGTGAATTAATAATATACAATATAAAGTCTTAACAATAACACAATATAAACATCAATTTTAAATAGTAGATCTCATTCATTTATTTTCTATTCCTGAATACGATCAATATGGTTCCTATATAAAATTTGAAAAATGTTCAAATAAAAAATGTTTCTATATATATCAAATAAGTTTTCCGACCCATACATTAATGCTGATGTCAACACTTAAAAAAATTATTTTATAATAAACAAAAAAAAAGCAATAAATTAAACAAAGAGCAACAAATGTCCCTACAAAATTGTATGTACTTATATACATATATATATTTTATTATAAATTGTATACATATTTTTTTTTTAATTTAAAATTTTTAAATTGTTTTTTTTTTTTTTGTTTTTTCAAATTTTATTAAAAGAATTTTAATGAAAGAATTTCAAAATTTTAATACATGTCACTAACAAACATTTTAATTTACACTTTCTAACAAAAAAAATAAAAAAGAAACAAAAATTGTTTAAATAAACAAACAAATAAGCAATAATTGTCATAAAAATTTCCAAATTTAAGATTTATATTGGATGAGTTTTTCTACTTTTAATTTTTGTTTTTATTTGAATAAAGTTCGCACGAGCAATTTTTAATTCCATTTTCAGCAAATTTTTATTTGCCCAGAATAAATCATATTAAAATTAATAAAAGGGAAATAAAATGATATTATAATTAACCGCCGCGCACAGGCGATTAAAAACGTCCTTTTAACTTATTTTTCGGGTGATGGAATTATTGGTTTGAAAATAAATGAAGCATATTCCAATACAAATGCACGGGCACGGTCACGGGCGATTTTTTATTGGCCTTTTTATTTTTTATTTATAAATTGTTTAAGAACGATTGTATGCGGGCGGTTTTAAATAGTTCAATACAAGCCATATGGAAGAATTTAATTATATTAATTATTATTTATTTGAGAGAATTTCCCTGTATATTTTTGTATCACAAATACAGGATTATTTTGTCATACAAAATTCAAGCAATTAAATAATCTAAAATAAATCGAGAGGGCCTATGAAATTCTTGCACTTAAATATATCATACTGCATAACGCTCTGGGTGGCGCAGTGGGTAGAACACCTACCTCAACCGAAAGGTCCGACATTCGAATCCCGGCGAAACAAAATTCTTCATAGGTTTTGAACCCTGGATCAGGATAATCCCCTTTGTCATTTGGATAAAATAAATGAAAAGAAATAGTTTAGAATTTTGGTTATCAATAAAAACAAAATGGAACTATGCTATTACGACGGCTATTACGATGTCTAGTATATATATAAAATATGCAAAATCTCTGTGTAAAAACATTTAGCCCATAGATTTGGAATTATACAAAAAAAAAGTCTTTTCAAACAAAACATACAAAGAAGCTAAGCGTAGAAAACATTCTACATAAATACCAAAGTGGATGCTGACCGTAAAGGTCCACTGTTGATCAAATATTTACTAATATACAAACTATGAAAAAAATCAGCCGAATTTAAAATTGATGTGCATATATTATTCTTGGCAGAGATTTCAAACAGACATTCGACAACAATCCTAAGGGAAAAGATTTTTGTATATCAATACGCCAAATGAACAATTCCAGAGAAATTAGTTACTCTAATACAAATCCCTCTCAGAAATACAACAGCAAAAACTATGTTATACAGAATGGATGTTCAATCTAAAAAGCCCTAGTCCGACTGCAAATATTATTAATCTACTAAACATAAGAAGAAATAGCGAAAACAGTAAAAAGAGCAGCAAGAAGAGATAAAAGGAAATTTCTACAAAATTTAGCCGGAGAAGCAGAAAAAGCAGCATAGCAACATAACCTGAGAGAATTGCATCTCATAATCAAGAACTTAACAAACCAGTCGGAACAACAAAACAAACCAATTAAAGATAAAAATGGTGCGCTCATCACAAACTTAGAGGATCAATTAAAGAGATTGAGAGAACATTTCCAAGAACTGAGCAACGAAGAAAGTACAAATAATGAAGCAGACATAAGAAACAGAGACAATGCAAATATCTACCCAACTGAGGGACTGCCAATATCTACTCAAGCTCCAAATATAGAAGAAATCAAAGCTACAATCAATATCCTGAAGCACAACAAAGCAACAGGTGAAGATGGAATTTCAGCAGAAATAGCCAAACTGGACCCTGACTTATTCGCAAAAACAATTGAACCCCACATCAGGAAAGCATGGATAGAGGAGAATATACCACCATCATGGAAGAAAGGAATGATTGTCAAGATACCTAAGAAAGGAGACTTGGCAAATTGCAGCAACTGGAGAGGAATCACGGTTCTAAATACTATTCATAAGATAATAGCAATTATTATAAAGAAAAGATTAGAAGAAGTACTAGAACCAATACTACGGAAAGAGCAGGCAGGTTTCAGACCAAACCGAAGCTGTGTAGACCAGGCAAATACTTTACGGGTCATAGTTGAACAATCAGTAGAATGGAATGCCCCACTATATCTACTATTCATAGATTTTAAGAAAGCATTCGACACAGTCAAGAGATGCGCAATATGGAGAACACTTACAAAGAAGGGAGTTCCTGAAAAAATCATCAACATCATCAAAGCGATGTATGAAGATGCAGAGACAACAGTTCAACACAGAGGTAAGATCAGTGATCCATTCTACACCAATATAGGAGTTAGACAAGGATGTCCACTATCTCCACTTCTCTTCAACACAATACTAGACGACATTCTAAGAGAAGTTTGCACTGGAATAAACGGAATAGAATGGGATCTCTTCGGAAACTTAGAAGACTTAGATTACGCAGATGATGTATACCTCATATCAAAAAATCAAAGGGACCTACAGAACAAAGTCAACAGATTACAGGAAGAAGCAAAGAAATCGGGACTGGAATTAAATATCGAGAAAACCAAAGCAATGAGGACAAACAATAGTTATAGTGGGCCAATAACAGTGAGGGGACAACAGATAGAATACGTAGAAGAATTCAACTACCTGGGGAGCATTATAACATCAAGAGGAGGTGCAACAGAAGATGTCAACAGCCGTATAAATAAGGCAAGAAGAACATTTGGGAGCCTAATGAAGATATGGCGGAGCAACCAAATATCGAGAACAACAAAGCTAACAATATTCAGAGCATGTGTTAAGTCAACATTAATATATGGCAGTGAAACATGGCTCACTTCGGTCAGAATCAAACAGAAGCTACAAGTATTCATCAACAAGTGCTTGAGAATTATATGCAGAATATTCTGGCCGGCAAGAATTAGCAACGAGGATTTATGGATGATAACTGGAGAAGAACCTATCAACAGACAGATAAATAGGAAAAAATGGAAATGGATAGGTCATACACTAAGGAAATCAGAAAGTGATATAGCAAGAAGAGCTCTAGAGTGGAATCCACAAGGACAAAGGAGACCCGGCAGACCATACAACACATGGAGACGCACAATCGATCAAGAATTAACAATCAACAATTATACCTGGGACGATATTAAGGAAGTAGTACTCAACAGGGAGGAATGGAGGTTCACTATCGAAGCCTTATGCTACCACGCGGAGTAATAGGAGAAAAAAACAAAAAAAAAAAAAAAAAAAAAACATTTGTATATGGCGAAGCAAATATAATCAGAATTGACTAATACAATTGATCCGAAAATATTATGATAGAGCACCAAACACCACAGAAAATGGTTCAATATCAAATATATTTTACCCCAATGAGAAGTACATTTAAAAAATAATACTCACGGGATTTAGCGCATCCGGGTATTTCATTTACCTTGATCAAAATTGTTATATTCAAGACCACAATTATGTCCCTATACTACATCGCTATATAAAAAACAAAAAATTAAAAAAAAAAAAAAGATTCAAATTCACTTTAAAAAAAGGAAGAGTTAATGAAGGTGTATAATCAAATCAACCAATTTATTTAAATCTTGTCTTACATTACGCTATTAAACGCTTATATAGAAGCGATAATATGCTTTTGTTGGATAATCACAACAATATGCTTACGCAGACGATATTGCGATAATAAGCAGAAATCTCCAAACATTTTTATGGAAGTAGAAGTAAAGTGTAACGAAGTCAATAAAAAATAAATTAGGACAAGACAAAATATATGAAGATGTCTAGAGTGAATAGCCAAAGTACATCAGAACAAAGACGATTGTAGCTTCGAAAATGTAAATAACTTCTTGTATATAGCTGCAAACATGTATAACTAAAATGATATCTAAAATGATATGCATTCAAAGTCCAATCCGACCACATAGGTACAGATGCTATTACAAAAATTGTTCAAATTCAAACTACTTACACAAATCAAGAGTGTAAGAATGAAAATGTACAAAATTGTAGTACGTTCAATTGTAGCAAACAGTGCTGAAATATAGGCTATGACAAACTATGGTATAAACAATGAATAATCATTGAAAGGAAAATTTTACGTATAGAATATGTAACCCAGAGCTGCTAGTTGTAAACAACAATTTTCAGCCTTATAAAAAGAGAACATATTGTAAAGCATATAAAAAGGTAAAAAATCAAATGAACCAAACATGTTATTAGAATGAAAGCTACTGAAATTCATATTTGAGGTAAGTTTATACGAAATATTATACAGAGAGAAAACCCTAGAATGGCTGATGAATAGAAGATTTAAAAAAAATTGGAAATCCCCAACTGGAAAAATTAGGCAAATTATAGCAACAATTGAAGGCAAATCGTGAACTAAGTTAATGCTCTTTCAACACGGTAGTACTAATAGTAGATGATGATGAAGTCGGGAAATAATTTTTTAATCACCCGTAAATAATCGCCCGAGTGTTCTCTCTCATATATTTCATAAACACTAATTTTATTTTTGTCTGAAGCCTTTTATATTTACCACAACAATAATAATGAAAAACAGTTCATTATGAATGAACGAATGAGAATTGAGAGTATAAATCAATTTTTTTTTTAATGTGTTATGGAAGTAGGTGTAGGTAGAAGTAAAATGTAGTGAGAAAATAATATGGATGCATTATGATTAGAGATGATACACATTTACTTCACATTGTTTTTGGTATTTTGAGACTTTTTTAAACTGCACCCAATTTTTAGTGGATTAGGATTACACTATTTTAAAATAAATTTATTTCAAACAATTAAAAATTGGGTAATTGGGGAGTATACAATATTTGTTAACAATTTTAAATCGGCCAATAAAAAATCGCCTGTGCAAAACACAAAACAATAAAATAAAAACAAAAACAAAATAAATTTTAAATTAAATAAAATTTTTTAGTTTTTCAATTGAAATTTTATTGTTATTTTTTTTTTTTCTTATTTTAATTTCTAAACAATTTTTAAATTCTATCAAAACACAACTTTTGTTTTTTTTATCTTTTCTTTCTATTATACAAAATCATCATAATCATCAATAATATCATTTTCATCAATATTATGATTTTTTATGCAACAGCACAATTCTAAAATACACATTCATTCATTTTTTATTTAAATACAAATACAATTTGTTATCCTATTAATTCCATATATAACTGTTATACAGTATTGTGTATGTATTTAAAAAAATAAATAAAAATTATCATTTTACAATTTCAGTTTATATCAAGTGACAACTAAACAAAATAGAAAACAAAAAAAAAACAAAGAAAAAATAACAATATAACAAAAAGAATAAAAAATAAGTGAGATAGAATAACATATAGGTAGTAGATAAAAAATATAAAAGTTAAAAACTGACATTTTCATTTCCATTTTGAATTGAACATTTTACAAAACTGAATTTTTATTTTTGTTTTTATTGTTTTTGTATTGTTTTTACCTTGACATTACCTAGATATTATTTAAAATATCTTAACTAGAATACAATCTATAAACTCAATAAAAAATATTTCTAAGTTTTGTTCTTGTTCTTATATTTTTTAATATTTTTTGGTATAGAGCGGAAGAACACTATAGAAATAAAAAAACAAAAAAAAAAAAAAAAAATAAAATTAAAAATTTTATAGTACAAGGTAAAAATTCATATCTAACAAAATATATAATTTAATAATTTTATTGATTTTTGATATTATTTAAAAATTGTATAATCGAATTCTGAAGTCCTGATATTTTTTTTATTATATTTTATTTTTTAATAAACAACACTATATTATATATATGTAATGTATAGATAATAGAATAATAGCTAGAACCAAGCAAATCCCTAACGACTTTCAAATTCAAACTAATTTTATTTTTTAAATAAATATTTTAACATTCATATAACTATAGTGATAAATTACGTGATCACTTTGTCTTATTTTCTATATGTCAGTTGTAAAATAAGACCACATCTTAAATAGAATAATATTGTTATTGCCCTGAGGTGAGTATTTATTTAAATTTCAAGGGACATAAATAAATAAAAATATTATTTTTTAAATATAATTTTCACACTAAACTATCACCACCACCTCATTCAAAAATAAAATTTCAAAACAAAAGCAAATGTTTTCTGTTTTAATTTTTTCATTTTTAAAGCCCAGCGTTGACATTTATATTAATACCAGCAAAGTTACCCGACGTTATCCGGGACGACCACAAAATGTATAGAATTTACTTCAATGAACTTTCATTTATGAATCGAATTGAAAAAACCGGTTTATCAAAAATATTCTAATATATTTTTTGGCACTACGATAACCAAATTAACAATACTACAACTTAAACTATACTTATATTAAAATTATTTCTTTGTTATTTCTATTTCTAAACCATATTTCGGGTTTTTTCTGATGGAGTATAAACAAACACGTTCCCTGCTATTGCGGTATTGTTGAATTCAAAATATGTTCGCCTTTTCCACAATCAGAATTTATGGTTCAATGAAATGAGAATACAAAGTTCTTATTATTAATGTAGTACCATAGTTTTGGATGCTTCAAACTTCGTAGAAACAATATTGGAACTGCTACTCTTAATTTCAATTGGTGGCTCTTCTGAGGGTGATGTTGTATCTGCGTAAGACCTCATGACTGTATTCCAAGGATTCCTGGTGTTCCTGGCTTTCCAAAAATATATATTTTTAATTTATTTTCGCATATAAGCGCATTTTATCCTTGAAGGACGAATAGGACATTTGAAAGTATTCTTGTTGTTTTGATGTTTTTGTATACAAACCGTTAAATATGTTGATCTATTAGATATATATATATATATATATATATATATATATATATATTCAGTTCTAGTAAGATAACGGTCTGGAGCATATTTTAACATTTATTTGATGATGATTGGTGCTGCCATTGTAGAGATATTAGTAGAAAATTTTTGAGAAAAAAATCAATCTATTTTTTTTTCTTTAAACACAAAATATCTCAAAATTTTACCATAAAATCCCCCCAATATTTATATACTGTTGGAAAGGTTTTTCTATAACTCATACATGCATACTTTATGTCTATACCAAATAGTTTAGAAAATATAAGCATTTTTACCCTTTTTCTATATAAAACTAGGATTTACGAAGTAACAATATTTTGAAGTAAATATAACACCAGCTAGTGACTACATCAATGTATCTCGAAGACAATTGGTGTTGCCGATTTTTAAAATATATGTCTATAATTGTGCTTTTACTATTTTAAGTACAAAAAGGACATTTGGTAACATGCTTGTTGTTTTAGGGTTTTTGTACTAGATATATAATATATATTTAGTATATATTTTTGGAAAGCTAGGAGCATCAAGTATCCTTTGGGATATAGTTATTAGGTGCTACGCAGATACAACATCTCCCTCAGAATCCCCAACGAATTGTCATATTTTTTATAACTAATATACATAGTTTTTATACTGATTCCTAAAACTCGGAAATACTTTTTCAGGAAAATACGTGTTTATTTATTTTTCATAGAGTACCTATATATAAATTTTCAAGTCTGTACCACAATTGTTTTTTGAAATATTCCTGATAGGTGCTAGGGGTTGTATAGCACCGACCCGAATTAGTCAAAAAATTTTAAATCGGTAACAGTCGTTTTTATCCTTAATTTTTTTTATCTTTAATATTCTTTTAACTAAGTGTAAATTTGCATATCTGTAATACAATTGGTTATAGAAATATTCTTGAGAAGTTCTAGGAGTTGTATGGCAGCTAGCCAAACCAGTCCAAATTTTCGAAATCGGTAACAGTCGTATTTCTTTATTTGTGAAAGAGTATCAATGTGTAACTTTTCAGATCTGTAACACCTTAGGTTTTTGAAACATTCCTGGAAGGTGATAGCATAACACTTGTATGGCAGCTACGCAAACCTGTTATTTGATAGCTTTGTAAGGTGCCGCGTTCGATTGAATAACTTGCGAAATTTCCGAACCCGATCTTTAAAACTATGGGCGTGTATAGCGAACAAACAAACAAACAAACTTTCTCTTTTATAAGTAAAGAAGAAGATAATATGTTTTTTGTATATTTGTATATATCTTATATTCATCAATACTAGTATAAATAATATATATCATATCATCAATACATATCATCATTAATGAAATATATCTTATGAAAATACTCTAGCCAAGAAATCATCAATTCTAAACACAGTTTATAAGATGTCAAACCATACAATCATTGACGAAATATTTTAACAGACATAAAACAATTTCGAATCTACATATGACTGATGAACAGCCTCCCGATAATGTGTAAAAAAATCTGTAACAAATCAAAAATGCTAAACGCTGTAGAAAAAACAGCACCATCATTGATTAAATAGTGAAATAGACATAAAACGATTTATAAGCAGCCTCTCAATGATGTGTAAAAACAAAATCAAGTCTTTAAGACCGCAATTAGAAAGGCAGGGCATTTTCAATTTTAAAATTTTCAATAGAATATTCAGACAACACAATCAATATTCATATTAATCATTGAACTGACTTTTCAAATATGTATTATGTTTATATATACATATATATATATATATTGATTACAAATAACATAATACAATAATTATACACAAATATAATAATTAAATTTATCTTTTGAGATAATTTTCACAAAGAAATTAATAATATATAATTAAAATTGATGATATTCTTATAATTTATTTGTAATTGTATTTCAAAATTCAACAAAATAACTAGGTTAAGTTTTCCGCAAAATTTTTATTTACTTAATATAATTTAATTAAAATTATATAATAATTATCTTGAGAAATATTAAAATAAAAAATATATTTCTTCATTAATTAAACTATTTGTTTTTTTTTTTTTAACTTAAAGATAATTTAATTGTCAATATAGAAGAATAATATTTAAATTTAAATAATTTCATTTGAAAAACAAAAAATAAAGTTTATTAAACAAAGAATTTCTGAATAATAATTAATGATACTTTAATCTGAATGAGATCAATTATAAATCAATTAACAAAAATTTTCTTTGAAATAAAATTAAATCTTCTTAAATGTAATTAATTTGGTTTTGTTTTTTCTATTTATCTATTCCAAAAAATTCATCTAGAGATTGTACATTATTTAAAAATATTTTTTAATAAAATTAAATACGTTTTTTTTTCAACAGTAGAAAATGTAAATTTTTAAAAGTCCGAAAAAAATATAAAAGATATTTTATTTTTATAATATTACTATGGAAATAAATAAATTCCATAAGATCCTTGAAATTGTAAAAATTTAATATTAAAAAAAAAACAAAAAAAAAACTATTCATAACATGATAATTGACAATATAAATAATACATTTTTAACTTAAAATTTATATTTTATTTAATATAATGGTTTCGTGATACAAAATTATATATATAAATATATACATTATACATATATATACATATACATATACAAATATATATATATCAGTGACGGGGCGTGAAATTTTCAACTGGGGAAGCACTAAAAGGAAGCATCAGTTTACTTTGGCTTTTCTTTTTCTAGTTAAATTTTTGCTAACTTCGACAGTCAAAATTGTTCACATCTACTGCTCAAAGTAGTTTTAATTTTGTTTAGGCAGAAAAACGATCGCTCAACTGAAGAAGTTATTATGAAGTGTTATTATAAGTTTACAAAGTTGGGAATATTTATTTAAAAAATTCTTTAATTCAATTTCAATTAAAAATGTTAATATTTCGCAAATACTGTTTTTGTTTTAAAATTTTCATCTGAAAACATAACTTTAGCTCTAACTATAAAAAAGCAATGTAAAAAAAGTGTGAATATGAATTTTCTATATTTATGTTGGAAAATACCACGTATACGAATTAAAAGATTTTACTGTAAAATGCTGATTACATCGTTTTATTGTTGTTTTTGTTATTAGTAGAGCAAGCACTGGTTTACCATCTTTAACACTAATAACTTTTCCTCAAAACTTCTAAACGAAAATGGTTTTTTCTTAAGCTTTCAATAACACAATCACAATTATCTATTTTAATTCTTTATAAATTATAAAAACAAAAATGTTTTAGATTTTTACATTTGTTAACAAATTGTTTCAAAACTGCATAAACATTTAATAACAAAAAGCGACAGAATTACTTAACACAGATCAATACTCTTAAAAAACCCAAAACTGCATGCATTATTTATATAAATATTAAATCTAATTTAAGTCAACAACCACAATAATGCACAAAATTAATTCATTCCTTGCTACTTTTTTTATTTGTAAATTCATTTTGTGTCATGTGATATTTTGTTGTTGTTTCCCTAGGTAATCTATTTTCTATCAGATATTTTCTAATTATATTAGGTAGATTTGGAATGAATATCAGTCACTCATTAAATTTTTTTCCTTTTAACTTTTTATTTTGTTGTGACTTTCGCTTCATTTATTATTTCTTGTTGTTGCTAGGAAATTAAATAGAGACAGAGGCAGGATGTTTGAGTGTATGTATATGGTAAATGACAGAATGATATTTAATTTGTCTTTTTTCATTTTTTTTTCATTCTATTTGAATTTTTGTAGTTAAGTAATTTTTATAATAAATTAAATATAAATTTTATATTAAGTTGTTAAAAATAATAAATAATATTTCATTTGGGGAAGCACTCATTCAACTCAATATATGGACGCATCGTGCCTGATATATATATATATTTTTTTTTATTGTTAAAGTTTAAAAAAAGTCATCGAAGGACTGTTTCTTCTTGACTGGAGTTCAAGCTCCATTTCTCTAGAATACTGTTTCAGCCTCTAAAATACTGTTATTCTAAACCACTAACGACTACATATTAAATTAAAAAATATTTGACTAAAACAGTAAGAAATTGGCATCAAACAAGATAGTCATTTAGACAATTTAAAGTATGAATTTTATATCGCAGATGATCTATACATCATTAGATTGCAATTTATCTATGACGCTCCTATTGATTAGGATTAGACTATATAAATATACCGGGAGTTCCAGAGCATACGTATCAGCTTTTAAGAGGGGAAGGATTTAAAAAACTTGTATTAACTAAATCGAGAGTGCTCTACAATTGGTGATATTTTCAACTTACGAAAACACCGGAAATAGATTTTTTAAATCGGAAATTCTTACCGAAATCGACTAAAATCAAGATTCTCAAATGATTTTAGGTACTTTTTGATGCTAATTCTGATTCTATGTCAAAAAATTAGAAACTGTATGCAGTCGTCGATATGCAGATAATGCAGTGAAAAAAGTTTCGTAGCGGTTTCAATACTGTATCGAAACATTGTTTAGATACAGTTGAGTCTACTTAAGAGCACCTCGCTTAAAAACATAAACGCTTTTAAGTGCAATATATTTCGAACTCAATTTCTTTGCTTAATTTTTTCATATAATTCGATTCGTTTATAAGCAAATTGTTTAAAAACAAAAAATCTTTATAATTATGCTTAAATTTCTGTATAATATTATATAAATTTGCATACTTTTCGCGTTGGTTAATAGCACATGATGCCAAATTTTATTAATATGTTAAGACAACACAACTTTAGAATTAATAAAAATACAGACAGTTTAGTAATTTTTTCAGTATTTGATATCAAACACACTATGTACATATACATAGTTACAAAAACTCAAATATAAATAATGTAATATGTACCAAATATGTTTCTCAAGCTTTTATTTACAACATAGCACCTACATAATTAAAATTGATCTAAACAAAAATATGCCAGCACTTATTCGTTTAAAAGCATAATTTCATTAAGTGCACAAATTTACCTGTTATTTTTGATGTGCTCTTAAGCGAGTTTGACTGTACAAAATTGCTACCAAAACTTAATAAAAAAGATTTTTTTTTCTTACTAAAAAATACCAAAATTTGCTAAATACTCTTTTTTACATTTTTTTTTTATTTTGAAAAATGTATACTCAAAATTTTTGCTGCACACTCTGCTGTTTCACTGATGCGGTATTAAAACCGATATCAAAAATTTTTGATCTCAAAACATTGTAAAATTTTTTTAAAAACATTTTTTATTATAGTACGTTGTTAAATTCGTTTCTACAGCATTTTCGATGTCACGATATATAATAATATCTACAATACATTTTTAATCTGCGCACAAACTTTACTACAGCTGATTAGCAGTGGCATTACAGAACATAGTAATGAACAACCCCAGAACAACCCCAACCTCCATGACATATTTCATAGAAACTTGTTTTGTAGACAACTAATCACACTATCTACAAAACTAATATCAAAACTGCAATATCAGTAACAAAAAAAATTAACCATATATAGTCTTTATTGTTAGTGTTAACCGCTATATAGTTGTGCAAAAAACTATGAAAACCAAGAATTCTCTTCATTTATTTAATAAAAATAAAATTGTACTTTACTGAACAAAATCAAATTAAATTAAAATTAATTTAGTTTTAAATTCTAAATAAAATTTATTTAATACTAGTTTTTTAAGTTTTTAGATAGTTTTTTTTAAATTGTTAGCTTTTAAGATCCGTTTTTATAGTATTTTAGTTTATATACTATGTATAGTTACATATAAATAAATAAAAAAAAATAAAATCCCTAAGGTCGTGAAAAAAAATGCCTAAGGTTTGAACAGCCTTAAAAATTTAATGAAATTCACCTATGGGGACTTACAAAGAGATCGGATCGATTCATCAGAAAACCGTGTAAATCGAAAATATCAGTATATATGTATGTATATGTACACTCAAAAATCTGTCACAAAAATATACAATATTTTTGGGAACATACCTAATATATGAACATATATTATATCTTATTAGTTTACGATTTTAATTTATTTAAATTTAATTTTAATTCCCCTATAAATATGCAATCAAAATTTTTTGACCACCTTCTTTATTGGTTACAGTTTTTTTTTTAAATCCACTTAAAAACAAAATCGGGTAAAGATGTGAATCACGGGATTAATATAATTTAATCTAACTTTAGTTTCACGATGGGCCCATCAACCTCCTGTGTTTTTAGTGGGTCCAAAGTATGTTTACATGTTTTTTTTTTTATACATGCATGTATGAAATATGGGAGCGGTACGTTAGCTTGTTTTTTAGAAAATCTTACTTTTCAAAATCTTGTTTTTCAAAATCTCGGTTTTTTTTAAATCTCGTTTTTTAAAATCTTATTTTTTTTAAATTTACAATATTATGTAGTCCATCAAAATTACTTAAAACTAATTAAACAAAATATAATAATTCATTTTCTATTTGTACCCAGTATCAAATTATCATTGTTATATTAGCATGTTAATAACTATACAACCTAAACGGAAAAAGGAGGATTTGAGTAAATCACTCTCTGGTGTTATATATACAGCACCGTTTCTAATTTCAGAATTGCCAAACCTGTAGTTCGATTCTTACATTGTTGTACAAGAGACAAGTATCAAGAATATAGGATTAATATAATAATGTAAATTTTAATTCATATCAATGAAATGTAACTTCTATAAATATATATAGGTATATATACATTTAAATAAAAATGAAATAATTCTATATTATTTAGACTTACCTTATGTGGCCGTTCAATTTGTCCTAGGAAAAATGTTAATAATGCTACTATAATAAAATTAACACCACCAGCAAAATCAGTCAATTTATCCATTGAAAATACTGAATTAATTAAAAAAAATATTATTTGCATAACAACGGTAACAATTGCACTTATGGCAAAATGATCGTCATCTAAAACACGTAATACCATTTTCTTCATTGTTAATCGATTTTGTTTTTTTTTCCTTTATTCTAATTTAATAACAATAAATAATCCTAATTGTATATAATATATCCTGTTTGAATTTTGTTTTTTTTTTTTTATTTTATTTTATTTTACTTTTAATTTAATTTTAATATCGTTTTATTAAGATCTCTATATTCAGCTTATTTTAATATTCTATAGAATTTTTTTACAATATTATATTTTGCTGATTTTATAAAATTATTTAAATACATATATATATAAAATTCTATCGAAGTTTTTAAATTCAAATATTCCAATGAATTCTTTAATATAATAAATATGTACTTCCATTTAAGAGCTATGAATTTAAAAAATCAATCCATTTTAATGAAATAAATCTTAAAAAGGACATTTTTTTATATTATTTGTTTTGTTATAATGTCAGTAACGCGATTATTCTTGAATTTTTTTTTTTTTTTTTTTTAAATAAATTTCAAATATTTAACAATGTTATTTAACTACTGTAATTGATATTATTTAATTGCACCAGACGATTGCTCTCTCTCTCTCTCTGTGTGTATCATGTGTCAGTAAATATGTATTTTTTTTTAACTAAACGATCAAGAAGAAACAAATAAAAAAAAGTTATAAAAGAAAATTAACCGATATTGAAAAATAACAAATATGTAGCTTCAATCAAAATTGGTTTCTTCCTTTGAATAAATAACATACATTCATGTACATATGAATATTTGGTATGTTATGGACTGTCAGTTTATTATTAGTTGTTTTCTTCAATAATTGTGTATTGAATGAAGGATATCAACTTAAACATACACATATGTACATATATACATATCAGTATTTATTCTTATATATTTTTTACATCTTCGTTTTTATTTTTATTATTTTCTGTTTTGAAATTTAACAGCTCTCTTCTCTTTTTTTCTTCTTTAATGATATGCAAGTAAGCAGTAAAAACGTGTATTATACACTATAGACAATTTATTCTCAAAGTGAACAAATTTCTTTAGAACATAAATTATTCATTCATTCCTCTTTTTACAGTTTTATTATTGTTATACTCAATACTGTTGATGCCAACAATTTCGATTTCCTTTGCAGATTATATATCTGTGCTATTTCATTGTATATTAAATATATGTATGTATTATATACAATATAAACATTTAATCAGGCAACTTGTCCAGAAGAATTATTTCTGTAGTTTTCTGAAATAAAAAACAAATAAAAAAAATAAATATTTTATAGATTTTACAGTAAAATTTATTTATTTAATTTTTTTTTTATATTTTTAAGAAAAGTTTCAAGAAAAGTTATTCGACCTGAAAAAATATAGAAAAAAAAAACAGAAATGCTTGAAGTAATCTTGCATTGCTTCAAAATGGACTTGTATTTTATAATAAAAAAAATTTATTAAAGCATAAACGAAATAATTTTTAAAATTGAGAGTTAGCACATCCTTTATAATTCATTTGAAATGGAAAAGTTGGAAAATAATGACATTTTCGTTATCGCACTTGAAGCAATTTGATATTTCCAAAAAATATGAAAATTGTATAATCGAAAAGTTTAGAACTAACAATAATTTGAAAAATTTATTCAAAACTAATTTTTATTTTAAATTTTCAATTGAAATTTATGAAGAAAAGACATAGAAGTAGATGGAGCGGAGGTCACGGGAGAGGAAGTGGCAGGAAGTTGCGAACTAACATGCTACACATAGAAGACGAGGTAGATTCAAAGAACCTATAAATGGATTAGCTGTACTATATACCTGAATTCATGAAAACAATTCATGAAGGTACAAAAAATACTATCACGGATATGTTAACCCTATACAGATATATAAGAACCACTGTATGAATGTATAAGAGCAACTTCACGGGTGTGGGAACTCTTTTCGGAGATATGATAGCCACCACGCTCTGTGAAAACTATTAACATGGATATGGGATTTTTTCCCGGATTTGACAACCCACACTTTTTATTCACCACAAATTAATTACAATATTTAAACTAATTTTACTTTAAGTACAGTAATTCAACTACTCATATCAGTATAATATTGTTCATTTTGTATATTAACTTTAATTTAAGTTTCATTGTTAGAAATTATAAAAATTTAGAGTTATTTTTTGATTGGTGCTTCAAGCTGCAAACAGGATACTCCACTTTCATTTATTTTTATTATTATTATTATTATTATTATTATTACCATTGATTATAAATTTTACAATAAAAATCGATTTTTTTTATACCACCAAATTGTATTTGAGCATAAGTCGTTTTGTTGTAGATCTAAATATCTATCCAGTTGATTATGGAATCGTTTTGTTATTTAACATCAAAAGTAATACTTATATGCAGGTTAAAAGAAATTATGATTGTTGTATCGCTATGACCATCGACTTTTATGTAATATAACGGAGTTAATTGTAATTTGTCTAAAACAGTTTTTGTAAACAGAACTACTTCTAAGACCAAAGAAACAAAAAATCTTCTACTTTGGGCATATTATGCGTGGAAATAAGTACGAGCTTTTACAGTTAATGGTTCAAGGAAAAAGAGGTATAGGAAGAAAACAATTAACATAGTTTTGCGCAACATTACAAACTGGTCAGGCATCAGAAACATAGACGATTTAATCCATTCAGCCAATATCATATAACGGCTGGCATCCAATTATGAATAGGCAATAACAAAAGAAGAAGAAGTCGAGGTAAAACTCTGCAACGAATATCTATAATTATAATTGACAAGCACTTAAGGTCCTGCGCAGTAGACACCTTTTTATTTTATTTCGATTCTCCTACTCCTTAATGAATTTCTAATATATATAATATATAAGATTGTATATAAAACAAAAATGCGCACACAGTTGAAAATTTTTTACTCGTGTGATTTTATTATTCAGTAAATAAATTATGTATATGTGAAATTTTATTAAAATAATAAACAAAAGCAAACAAATCAGTTACTATAATTTACATATATATACTTGCAAATGAATCTATGTACATCTATAAAATAAAAACAAAGAAACAAATTCATCTCAAATAAAAAATATAAAAAAGCAAAAACAAAAAAAATCAGTGGAATTGTTCATATGACTAGCAAATTCATTTTTATATAGTAGAGTTATGGTGGTTTTCCTCTTGATGGACGAACGTCCGGACAAATTTGTTAACCAATCAAAAAATTTTATTTTACTAACACATACACAAAAAATCCTCTACGGGCATTTTCTTCATCCAATTTCTTAGTTAAAATATTTTTAACTTTTGGCTGAAGGACGAAGAAAAAGAAAAGGATAGATATATAATTATTTGATAAATATTTATTGCTATCTCGATTTATGAATGAAGGCATTCACATATAGAATTTCAAATGTTTTTTAAGAAAAAGATATGAAGTGTATTTTTTTTGTTTTTTGTTTTTTAGTATAAGATTATTTTGTTTCTAACAAATTATTTATATTTTAAGATAAAAGCAAAGCGCTATATTTTATTTTTTTCGATATTACAATGTTATTATATATTATCCATTATTACTCTTAACCAAAATTTTTAATTTTTTTAATAACAGTAATATCAACGCATGTAAACATATTTTCAAACGTCAACCTTTTTTGACTACATAACAAATGTCAGTTCTTCGCGCATTGAGAGGAAATCATAAAATTGTATTTGTTTGTGTTTGTGTTTCAATTATAGTGTAAAAAAAATTGTCCGGACGTTCGTCCATCAAGAGGAAACCACCTTTAGAGTATCTATAATTATCCTTAATGAACTTCTAATATATTAGTTGTATATAAAACAATAATGCGCACACAGTTGAATTTTTTTTAATCATGTAGAAACAAAACAGAAAATGAGAAGTAAAGTATTTATGTTTTTTAATGAAAACATACTAATTCCAAAGCTATTCATTAAAACATGAGTGTTTTCTGCTTTGCAATGAGAAGTCTATGTCAGTACGTAAATTACTGTTAAAAACTTTAAATTTGACTTCAACTTGAAATATAATTACTCAAAAGGGGCCCCTAGTCACAAATATAATCAAGAAAACGATTAAATTTTGAAATTAGGTGTCGAAAACGATTTTAAGTTATCATAATTGCAATACGACTATGATAACCGAGTTGCATGTAATTTTCTGAAACATATACGCAACAAACATATGCAACAACTCAGAGAGGAATCAGCCGATTAATTTTATTTGTTGTTTAAATTTTTATTTTTTCATATTTTAATGTGGTTTAACAGTCAACACTATTATTGAAATATCTAAATACAATTTATTGGACCTGCATATCTGCAATGATAACTGTAAAAAAAAATGGCATATTCTATTGTTTTCACTTTCATTTTGAGATAGCAACACAGTACTTCAATATTTTTGTGCGTGTATAATGTTCACTATGAATTTTTGTAAGTCATACACGTTAAAACTGGGACCACCCTTCATGGGAATATTTGAAATAGGATGTTATTCTATATACTAAATGTTCTGACTATGAACAAAATTTCCATCATCAGTTTTGAATCATCGACGTAGAAATGAAAATTTGCAGACTCTCCCATCTTCGATGCAATTTAGTGGCTTAAAAAGTAAGAGCAGAAATTTAAATTTTTACCAGCATGTGCCAATTCCTACCAAATTAATTTTATTTTATTTTATTATTTCAACTGCACATGCAGCCAAAATTTAGGACCCTTTTCCGGGTAAGATCTGTTACAAATTTTATATCTACTTAATTAGTACTAATTCTGAATATAAACGAATCCTACAACATAATCTATAAATTAGAATTAGTGCTTCAACAATCACTTAGTTTAACAATCCGCTTAAATCATATATGAGACGAATAGCCCCATTTATTACACTGTCAAAATAAACTTGGAGTAGTCTTTGGTGCTCCCGTCAATAGATGCGAATTATATTTCATCTTCATATACAGAGGCTTAATAGATTTTAATCAGATCTTTAAATAAAAAAAAACCTTTAGATTGACTTGCAAACTCACTGTACGAAAAGGTAATTTCAAAACCTAAATTACTAGCAATAACTTAAAAAAAAAGTAATTGTATATTAGTATGTATACCCTATGCAAACAAAACCAGTCTTATGAGTGATTTTATTTAAAAAAAATCTTTGTAAATAAAATAATTTTCAATTTTCGTCCTTTTTGACCTTGAATTTATTTTTTTTTCATATATAAAATTAAATTTGTTTTGTTTCAATAAACACCATATCAATGTATTGAAAATTATTTTACTTACATATATATATAAAGTACATACATGTATCGAAACGATAGTTTTATTTTTTACAGGTGGGTAGGTGGGATCAAAAGCGTGGAGCATTTTTTTAGCGCTTAAATTCTAAGTGAAATATTTTAAAAGATCGGATTTATTATAACGAGGGCTTATTACATAACAACATTTTGATCTTGAACTATTTAGCTGCTGAAAAAAATTAACATTTCTCATATAACTAAGTTATCTACCTGTAACTTGTAAATTAAAAAAGGAACTAGATCCTGATTTATTTTTAATAATTTTTATGATGCATAGCAAAAATCAGGAGTTGTAGATATACATAGATGGAGTGTATAGATATACACCCGATAAGATCTAAACTAAAAATACCTACCGATGAGTTCAAGTAGTGTTGTAATGAACGAAACATCTCCTAAAAATAATTGTGTAAAATGTTAAAAAAAGCAAGAGATAACAACTATTGAATATCTCCATCAGAGATAGATTTTATAGATTCATAGATTCAAAAAAACAAAAAAAAAATGCTGTTCAAAAGAACTTTGGAAGATCTTATAATATGAAATTGAACAAAAACTTACAAATGAATTGTTCATAATAAATAAAGTATATAATTAGAAATAGTTATACTATAATGGAAAATTTAGATTTAATAACAAAAATTATAAAATCGAATTAATTTGTATTTAAAACACACACAAAAACCCTCAAAAGGCTAATGTCTGAAATCTATTATGATATTCAAATACCTACAATTTTAATATTATTTTAAAAGTTGAACCCACACGACGAGACGACCACCATTACCAACTTTTCAACAAAAATCATTAAAAATAGCTAAGACTATTCAAAATTAAGAAAAAATTTCCATAATCTAATTTTGAAAAACTGAACCCACCTGTGACTATAAAACACCTTTATTTTTTTTTATTATATTAATTTTTACCCAAATTTGTTTATTATCAAAATTCTCTGTCCCCATAATAAAATATTTTCCATAATGAAAATTTCTAATAAATCATAACAGTTCATCATATTCGGACGTTTATATTGATTTGGATGATTTCAAAAACTGGGAACAGAAAAAAAAAACAAAAAAAAAACCATCAATTTATTTCTAGGTTCACCAAAAAAAAAAAAAAAAACAATAAAAAACAAAATCGGATAGAATTAAAGAAAAAAATGTAGATGTAACACACATAAATATACAAATCACTGCAAGATGATAGCAAAATAATCTAATGATGGTAAAAAAATAAATAAAAATTCTAATAAATCATTTTCAAAGGACCGAAATATAACAGGAAGAATAAAAAGTAAAAAAAAAAAGGATATTTTCTAACTCGAATACCAAGGATATGGAAAAATTGAAAACAGTGAACAAATGTATTTGATTTTTATTATAGTGAATGGGATACAAATAGAAAAACATATTCTCTTCTATTTAAATTTCTAATCAACATAAGAACAAAGAAAACCAAAAAAAAAAAAAAAAATAGTAAACACAACAAAAAAAAAAACTTTAAATTCAACCACTTAAAAATCGAGACAACAAATTCTATTTAAAAAAAGAGTAAACTGTATACTTGAAAAACCTGATTCATTCTGAAAGAATTGAACCATGATAAGAAGCTGTGTAGTTATAATATAGAGTGTATGTTATAGTCAATATTGAGGGCTGTATAAGCAGAAAATTTACTGAAGTGTAAATACAATAAAAACAATAAAAACAATAAAAACAATAAAGAAAAAATTTAAAAAAAGCAAAAAAAAAAATGTTTTTCAATGTCTGGAAAATGAATATCTTCAAGGATATACACATACTAACATTAATATATATATATAATATAATATACATTTATTTTTTTTGTTTTCTGTTTGTTTTCCTTTTTATTTATTTATATTTAATTTTTTTTTATTTTTGTTTTGAAATAATTTTTGCACATTATTATTAAAATGTTCCGAATCATTCAATATAACCTAATATTTTGTCAATCCTGCTCAACTTTTTGTTTTCTTTTTTTATATATATATATGTATTATGTACCAATATAAATTATATCTGAACATTTTTTTTATATATCAACATACAGTCCGTGATAGTTATTTAGTGCTACATTTTTTATTATTATTTAGTTTTGGTACTGGAGATCATCAGTAAGTATAATAGTCCCATAACTATCTACACAGGTTCTAGTTTGAATTTGATTGCATTTCATAGAAGGCTATATGTGAGTTATAAGAATCAAATCAAATTCTAACTTAGTAAGACCAAAACTACGGGGTCTAATGGGGTAGTGATGCATTTTCTGGTCGTTGTATCCAGCTAATTTCACTTAGTCTCTCCTACCTTATTTTCGTACTCTGTTCTGGGGACCCTTTTTAATCCTAACAATCCATATGAACGATCGTGTTATTTCGATGTAGTAGGAAGGGTAGTGAACAGAAGAGAGGTAAAATCATGGAGTGTATCGCACAGTGGTGGAGGTGGGACCAAAGGCGGAAGATCCATGCCCAGAGCTGAACCTCTTTCACATTTTGAATTTAAAGGCTTTTTACGTCAACATGTATTCAGCGTATGCATCTTCTCGTTGTATAGTGACAGCAAAAAGCGTTTGTACTCATAAAAAGTGAGGAATAAGAAGATGAATCCGACCCTCCAATGGGAAGACGTGCCTGTCAGGTTTGAACTTATGGGTTTATCACCCATATCTCAGTAAATATCAAAAGGTTGATAATAATTGAAACATGAAAACAAGTGGTGGGTCCCTAAGAGATAATTACAATCAAATCACGGTGAATCCTCCTTCAGTCTGGGTTGTAGTAAAACGCACATCGTATTTGGGGGTGTGGCATATTTCATGTGGTGATATCAAGCGAAACATAGAAACAACAGAATCGGAAAATCTCTCACCTTATGGCCTACGGATTGCGTTACAGGACAATGATGATTTGACAATAAGATTAACACTCTACCTGCTTCCACAAAAACTTATCATGCTTACAATAGGTTTTAATTTGAAGTTTTAGTATTCTCACTTTTTTTATACTAGTCAGAATATTATGCCAGTCTGGTTATATTTATACTTCTTGCATTTTCAAGGTCCTCTGTAACACCCCGTATATTCAGGTCTTTAAGTAGATTTCTAACAGCATAGCAGCAACTGTATCAGCATTAAGTGTATCAGCATAGCAGCAGAATGCAAAACAATTAGAATTGGAAATGGTTGTAGTTTCTTATTCAATGTATGATTGTGTTCTACAGTGATCTGTACTTGGACCTATATTGGATTTTTATTTTGATTAACTTGCTTTTTCGCAACATTTTAAAGCGACAACATTTGCAGATGGCATCGCATTTTCATACACTTGAAAGAACAATTTTGAGATAGCTGTAGTATGTATGAACTATAATTGTAGATTTAGGCACTGATTTGATGAATATAAAATATAGTAATCACCTGCAAAACTAAGTATATGAATTTTTGTATATACAGTTTTTAATGTGATAACATAAACATTTATTATAATGCTCAATAGATGCTAATAACTGTTATGGTGGTAATAATTCAATGTAGCAATAAATGTTTTTCAATTAAATTTGTAAAATATTGCAAATATCTGTTAACCTATTAGTGGACTTCAGATTGCGTTGCAATGAACATGTTTGCTATTTTAAGACAGTATCATCGTAATATTATTAGATTAGACAGCTTTATTCTCTTAGTTTATATCGTGTTCTGAAATAGTGCTATTAATGATATTTTAGCACCTATAAAAATTTTAACAAACTACATCAGAAAAATTAGAATTTTATCGAAATTATTGAAAGCCTATAATTACAAAGGCTTTTGAATATTAACTTTGATAGGGTAGAAGTTATTAAGCGTAGTTAATATTAACGAAGTAAGCTTTTTGAAGGTTTTGCACTAATATTTAATATTGTATATATTTTTATAGCTAGCTCTCTTTTCTAACATATTTATTTAATTTTACACTGTAAAACTTCATTGTAATATCAGATTAGTTTCAGAATGACTTTGTATTGTACATGCATTAACTAATTTAACTGTTAGAAAACTTCATCTATTTTAGAGTGAATTTTATAGAGAAAAAGAGAATATTAGCAGAATTCGAAGCCGAAAGTTTTTGATTAGTAATCAAATGGTATATCCACTAACTGACGGTGAACTAAAACAAGTATAAGCTTTCAGGGCATTTGTTTAAAACCAAAATAAAATTAAAACATTAAAAAATGTCATAATTTTGTATAATCGTAAAATGGAAATTATTTTCGATATACAATGTAGTATACAATAAAACTTAAAAACACACAACAGAAAAACTGATAACTATATAACTGTCACTGACTGTATATTTACAAGAAAAAGGATATTAAGAAAGAAGTAATTTGTGATTGTAAAAATTCAATAATTTTCAAATTTTCCTCCCATTGTTTTTTGGTTTTTGTTTTTGTTGTTTTTTTTTTTTTTTTGAAATATTAGAGAAAAGAAAATAAAAACTAAAAAAAAACAATCTAAATATGAACATTACTGAAAATTTATTATTATTATACAATACATAACACATATATGTATAGAACATGTATATGCAAGGATTAGTATATGTGTAATTGAAAAAAAAAATATTGTATATGTAGATATGTATGGTAAATTGGTTCATTAGATTTGAATTGAAATCAAAAAAATATTCTGTTTTTTAACCATTGTGTGACCTGATAGTTAATTTACATAGAATAGATAGAAAATGTATAAAAAAGTAAGAATTTAAATTTTAAATTTGATTTTACTTGAAGTAAAATTAAAGATAGTTATTATAATTTTTCTCAAAGCGTATTGATAGTATTTAGTTACAAATATAAAGTATAATATATTTAGCATAAAATATAATAATAATTTTGCCAATCCAAAATGTGATTCCAGCTTTTTTTTTATTTTTCTTATATTGTTAAATCGTTTATTTAATAATGATATGAATTTATTCTTGTTTTTTTTTACTAAAATCCAATAAAGGATGATTAAATATTAAATAATATTTCTTTATTTTTATATAACATAGTTTTTTAAATGAGAAGTTGTCTTGAATAATTTTCAATTAAAAAACGATTTTTGAGTAAAAAAATGAAGCAATTTTTTATAAGAAAAATAATTTAATTAAAATGTCCATCAATAAACCAATAACTTTATATTAAATATATGTATATAATACTTTTATTACTCTCTAGTAACAACCGATTGAATGTTATAAGCAATAGTCTTAAAATATTTAAAAACTTATAATTAAATTGATTTTATTCGATTTCATTTTAAATTTTGTCAATTTTCCTACATTCTCCAAATATTTAGTATTAAATACAAAATAAAAAGTGGTATTGGAATCATAATTGCTACCGAAACTGGCAAAACTGTTGTTAAATCTGCTTCGGGTTGTGCTAGAGAAAATCTGAGCTACAAATTGCAATGCCAGTATTTTGGATTCCAGCTGCAATTACATTGCAAAAGCTAAACAATCTGGACCATTTTGTCTGAAAACTTTTGCTACACACTAACTTAATGTATAACATAACCATGGGAGTCCCAATCCAGCCACTACAATTTTTTATTGATAATCGATTTGTAACTTGTGCTTCAGATTCATCAATATTTAACTCCACATCATTTATTTCAGTTCTCAAAAAGAGCAGTTCTGCTCATTCAGAGTTACATTATCAAAGTAGAAAGTATAGCAATATGAAATAATTAAGTTGCAATCATATTTTTTTTTTATAGTGATGACTTTTCTGTAGATAAAGTTTTGTCTTGTACTAGGTATTCTATTAGCTTGTATCCATTGCGCTGATCTTGCATAGTATTGATGTATTTCATTTCTGACTGTTAATGAGAAAATGGTTCTCATTCTGTTAATTTGTATACATGACATTTTTTTGAATATAGTTTAAACTTCGTCTTAGAATGTAAATTAAATAATTCGGAGACCTAATCAAGGGAATATCTCAATTTAAAGTTTGGTAAAGCTAAATTCAAAATTAAAACACTATAATGTGAACGGAGAAAGTTTATAATCATAATTGTTAGAATATTAAGGACTCAAAACTCAAAATTTGATTTAGCTCAAATTTGATAATTTTCTCACTAGATCAAGCTCAAGGTAATTCACGTTTTGAGCTTGTGTGCTTAGCTCAACAGTGAGCTACATCAAAATTTGAGTTGGGATTTTATTTTGGCTTGCCATTTCAATTTTTTTATGTTTATGTTAATAACTTAACATAAAGTAAAACGTGAAAATTCCATTATTTCCAAAAACAAATTAAAGTTAACATTCATACCGTGAGCGGAATCGAATCCGGAAGCTTTTCATTAGTAGTTAGTTGAAGCACTCTCAAACATTTTTTTATAATATTCCATTACTTTAACAACAAATGAAAAAAAAAAATTTATTTAAACATTCATGCCCTGGGAGCAACTGGAACCCGAGATCTTTTGCTTAGTAATCAGTTGACATAACCACTACACGTAATGTAGGTTGACTTGGAAAATTGTAATTGAGCTTTCAATTGGCTTTCAATTACATTTCAGTTAGATTGTTTACAACCCTATCAACATTTTTTTTACCTGTTATTTCAAATTCATATATAATTTAACATTTTTTCTTCATAATAAATAAAAAAGTAAAAAATTAGATCTAAAGTTTTTCCATATTGTTAAATTTAAATATGAAAAATTTTAAATTTAACTTTAAAATTAACTTTCAAAAATTTAAAAATAAAAGTATATATTTATCCTAAGACCTCAATAATTCTAAATAATCAATATTCTTAGACATTCTACTGTATTCAATTAATTATAATATAAGTTAGTCAAAAGATAATTTCAATTTAAATTAATATAGAAATAGTAAATTCAAATAATATTTTTAATGAAAACAAAATCTAACTATATAATATAAACTTACAATAGTTTTATATTTTTACAATCATAGCAGCGTTCTACTGTAAAATGAAATTAATTAACATAATAAAAGTGAAAAGTTATGTGGCGCTATCTAAATTTAACACTTGAATGACATGACAATCACTATGAAATGATGGGCAAATGACACATATAACAGATGACAGCTGACAAATGACAAATGACAAATGACAAATGACAAATGACAAATGACAAATGACAGATGACAGCTGACAAATGACAGATGACAGATCACAGATGACAAATGACATATGACAGATGGCATATATAAGCAATAAAAGCAGATACTATGTTTATGACAATTACATGATATTACAATTTGTATATATATTGTAATTTGTATATGTGTTGGAGTATTCCGTCGAACTAACAAACATCCAGATAAATGCAGAAAATTATATATATATAATAATGGAAATTAAATACAAACAATTGCAATCTAAATCTAATATAAATCTAACTCATGGCTAAAATAATAAGCTAATCAGCTGTCCTGAGACATCACCGTCGAAAAAGAAAATTCTCTTTTTGTTCTATAAATATATATTTTTGATGCTTTAATTCTGTTAAATCTCATTTAAATGCATGGTGGCATAAACAAATTTGCCACAAAGACAGATGACAATGCTTCGGTTCTAGTTTCGTAGACGGTAAATGAATTTAGAAATAATTAAGAATAACAGTTAAAGATAAATATATAAATCTATAAAAAAAGAGATTATAAGAAGAGAGGTTAATATTATTATATCAATAATAATAAAATATATTGCAATACAAAAATTACAAAATTTTTCAACTATAATTAAAAAATTAAAAACTATTAATTTAAATTTTGCTTCTTAAAAATTGCAAAAACCGACCTTAATGTCTATCTTTTATGGCCAGTGAATTATTTCTTTTAAATTTTAGAAAATTTCAAACTTTAAAAGACACGACACATTTTAAACATCAAAAACTATAATAATCAAAATTGTAACTAACCAGTAACACCACAAGGGTTTTAAATTCATTTACACACCTACACATACTCAAAAATTTTGTTTCTATGTAATATTACCAATGATAAAAAAGATATAACCATTATTGATTCAAATAAAACTAAAACTATTATTTTTAGAATATTTCTCATAAAATTAAATTTGTATAGTTATATCAATTAAATATTATTAGAAAATTATGTTAAATCAGTTATAGTATAGTAGTCCGATCAATTGTAAGTTGTTGTACCAGTAGAATAGAACGAGTTCAATATTTTCTTTTTAATGCCTAATTAATTCATAATTTTTTTTATATTCTTTTATTTAATTTAGATTTTTAAATTTTTTAAATTATTTAAATCTGTATGAATTCAAGTTTTTAAGACAGGGATGTCTTCTTTCATTAAAAAAATAATATTAGTAAAGTAAAGCTTTGTGTTTGTGAAATGTTATCAAAAAAAATAAAAAAATATAACAAAAATATGATTTGAAATTTTTATCAATATTTCATTAAATATGCAAGGTCATGATGGTTAGACGAATTAGCTTTTAAAGAGTTACAAAATAATCATATATTTTTAAGATAGAGAACAATACTAAAGAATTATGATAAATTGCTTTAGTATGCTACAAAAAGAGTGCTTAAAAAATTATTATCGAATAACCAGAAATGAATTCTAATTGTACTAAAGTGATAAATTTACTTCAAAGTTTTGTTATAAATATTTTTTCTTCTTCTTCAGCTGCATATCTACTACTGGACATTTCTGAAGCTTTCTCTATTTTATGCTACATGTATTAATTCTACCGTTTAGAGACCCGTCCATTGCCTGATAAATCTTACACATTTATTTTCTGCCAACACGTCTTCTGCCTTCAATTTTACCTGCAGTATCAGTTGTAGAATATGATATTTGTCATTTCGCATTTTTCTGCGTTTGATTGTTAATAACAACTAACGGTACCTATACCTATTTTACTTAGAACCTCATTATTAATCATTCGATTTACCCATCATATCTTCAGTATTTTACGTATACCAACATTTCAAATGCTTCAAGGTTATTCATGATCGTTATTTTCAGTGTCCACACCATATAGAGGATTATCAGCCACACGTAGCGTTTAACGAACCGGATTTTTGATAGAACTATTTATATTGTACAAAACTGCTACGAGCATATTCTATTCCACATTTATTTATTTGCATATTTGAGTTCCAGTTTTCATATAGCCAACATCCTAGATATTTAAAACTGAAGACCGCTTAATTATGGCGTTATTTATGGCTAATGTTATATCGTTGAATGTGTTGGTTCTAGAAATAACCATAAATTTGAAGCCGAGAAATTTGCTGCAATTGTTTATTCGATCGAATCGAATATTATTATATTTTAAATATTATTTGAAAAAATATAAATAATGAATTGAAATAATAATTTTACTGTAAGAAGAAAATATTGTGGCTTTGAGCGTGACGAATGGGGTACGAAATGAAGGAAAATCAATGTTGGTTTTATGACCAATCAGGTTCAATTGATAAACAGACACGACCACTTTCTTCTTGGTCTACAAGTGTAAATAAAAAGTAATCAATTGTAATTCAGAATAGTGAATTGCCAATTCAAAAATAATCAATTTGCTATTCAGAATTTTATATACAAAAAAAAAATATTTTTATTTAAATTTAGATTTTATCAAATCAGGAATCCGAATCAGGCGTTGTGTATACATATACCTTTCCGATAATATACCAGTGTGTATACCTTATTACTGAAAATATTTATATATTTTTCCAGCGATACCATCACACGCAAATAGTAGACGATAGTAGCATTATAATTGCTGTAACCAGAATCTGTATCTAGCTGTATTGGACTTAGTAACACCAAACATATTTTTGTTGAATATACCGTGTCCTGAAACAAATCATATCAGTATTCTGGCATTAAAGCTATAGTCTCCCTATTTGATATAATATACAATAATAATTAAAACTTTCATGGCACCTTTGTTCGTCTATACAATAAAGAATAATAATAACATCCTGTTCCAATATTAAATCGAAAACACTTTAATGCATACCAAAAGTTTTTAAAGTTCATAAAAAAAAATTATATATTCAAGAATTTTACATTTTGTTGGTTTAATTTGCATTTTTACAATTAAATTTTTTTTTGTCTATAGTCAGTCATTTCAAATGGAATTTATTTAAATTTTGAAATTGAATAAATTAAAATTTATTTTTTTTTAACTTTTGTTTTTTTTATTTTTGCTGTTTTTTTAAATCAATAACTTATAATTTAATAATATAACAAAACTTAGACATTTTATTATAAATTCTGAATTAGAACTAAAACATTTATTTAAGAGAAAAATTTCTTAAAAATAGTATTTTAACCTATATAAGATAGTATTAAGACCTGTATAAGTAGTGTGTGAAAATAAAGATCAACTATAAATGTAACTTCACAATACAAATCAATAAATTATATATCAACATATAACATCTAGCATACAAATTTACAGAATATTGTTAATACCTAAAACACTGTAAAACTTATCTTAGATAATTGTTTACAAAATTGACAATAACCTGTCATAGTATATTATAACAGTGTCATAGCTTTTTATTACGTTAACTGACTCATATAGCTCCCAAGTAGGAGAAAACAATACGATTACAGAGCAGGTGCTCATTTGTCGTAATTCCAGATTCAACGGATCTGTACTGTTCGTTACTAATGAATCAGTTTTATTTAGGTTGTATTTTGTATGTTAATGGTCGGTAACTGTTGAACTCTGTGATTGTATTCTAAGGGTCAGATTAAAAAAAAAATTTAAAAAATGGTTGCCCTAGGAGTTGTATGATATGTTTCAACTCTTTGGAATTTCACCAGAACAATACGCTTGCTCTTCAAATAGTAATAAATTACGGTATGCTTATATAAATATCTTACAAATAGAAAATAAAATAAAAAAAAAACTTCATTTTATATCCTTGAGTAATGAAATAAATTTAATTGATAAACATAATATATAAGAATATAATAATTATTTACATTCTAATCTTTGAAGTGCAATTTTTATTGCAACATCAATAATTTGATTCTAAATAATTTGACTTAAAGTATATCAACCATTTTGCCAACACTATTTACGTAATTAGTGATAAAGGTGAGATAATAAAACTATTATTATAATATTTAAGTACATTTAGCAATGAAATACTGTCAGATTTATAGTTAAGGCCGTCGCCAAGGATATAGGCCTGCATTTTAATTAATCAAATGATGAAATACAATAAAGCAGGCCGTGTCTACCAAAAAGTTACTATACATTTTTTTTTTGTAAAATGTCATATATTGGTTGAAAAGCCTGTAAAACACCGCCATTGTTAATAACAAGTCAAAACACCTCTATTTGTAAATGAATATTAATATCAGTTTTTTAATGATAATAATGGTGTAACAAAATCGCCCAAAGATATTTATTAAATTTAGTGAAATATACCTAAGACTTTGAATTTTATTATTTAAAAATATTTCACTTGGCTTAGAGTCTACATCTAATTGAATAAAATACATATTAAATTGTGAATGTCATTATAGAAATCAACAAGATGAGTATAGTTGTAATATAACATACTACACTTGAATCTAATAGGGCCCTAACAACTTCCAATTATCTTTCTAGAAGTCTCCTAGAATAACTATTTCCTAATCAAAAAAAAGTACCTAAAACTATTTCAAATAAAAAAAAAAACAAATTAATCCTTTTCTGAATATGAAATATTATTTTAGTCATGATTTCTCAGTTTGTAGAGTGTAAAATTAAAAATATAAAAACAACAAGAAAAAAATTAATTGAATTGATCACATAGGATTTTTAATCATATTTATATTTAGCAAAAAACATAATATATAATTTAAAAAGAAGTCTCATCCCATACAAATGTTGAAAATATTATTTTTATATAGTGGGGCTCTACATTAGAACCCGCTCTCTCATTTTATCTTCAAAACAATTTGCTCTTTAAAACAATAATTTTGTTCACCAAACCTTAAACAAATTTTCTATACTTACGAATATGATATGAATATAATAATAAAATATCAAAATATCAATGTAGGTACTATTGTATCATGTATTGAAATAAGTATGTAGTTAAACATACAATAATAGAGTCAATGATAGAATCACTGTAACATTACCTATATGCATTACAAATCCTGAACTATCTACGGAATACCGTTTTCTCAGAGCTTGGTTGGAAATCATATTTCTATTTCAATTTTAGTAATTTTATTTTGTGAAGAAATAAAACATGCAACCATCAACATGTTTTTGATAGATTGTTTTGTTTATTCTTTTTGTTTGTTTATCCTTTTTGTTTGTTTATATATATTATATATTTATATGTGATTGATAAATAAAAACAGGCAAAATTTATCAAATCAAAAAAATTCTTTGCTGAAAATTTCAAAATACCTACTTTTTAATATAGTTTTCAATACAAATAAAAATCCATATAAAGAAATAATGCACAAGCATAAATTCATTTGAGATCATATGGCTTAAATTTTTTTATATTTCTTATTTTTTACCTTTAATTTTAAAAAATATTTTTTTTTTTTTTTTTTTTACAGTAAGGTACTTTTCGAAAACGTCAAAAACATGACGAGGATCAAAATCAAAAATTCATAAACGTTTTTGACGATCAATCACAAATTCTAAAACTCTTTGATCGTCAATTTTTTGCAAAAATCAACGCAACAACGCATTCGTTTTATTGCTACTGCAAGGAACGAAAAATTTTTTGTTTTATTTTTAGTGTATTGTTTGGTGTTATTTAAAATGGCTGAAATTGAGTTAAGGTAAATATTTGTATATAATTGTTTGTTAAAAACTTACAATCTTGTTTTTTTTTTTAGTACTGATGTTCAAGGGTGGAGTAATGCCCAGCTTAAACTGTTAATACAATCCAGATTGAAATTTGAAAATGAATTTTCCAACGGAAGAAGGAAAAAAATAGTTATGTGGAGAATTGTATTAATGGAAATAAAAAATGTTGATAAAACATTTAGGTTTGAAATTGAAGCGTGCAAAACAAAATTTACAAACCTAATGACGACATACAAACGAATTAAAAAAAGGAATTCATCAACTGGGAATAGTGCGTCTTTGTGGCCATTTTTTGAATATTTTGACGAAATATATGGTAGTTCCCATTTTGTACAGCCACCACAACAAAACATAGGTAGTAGTTTAGAAGATAGTCCTGCTAGCGTTTCTGAAAGTTTAGCTGAAGAAAACGAACATACACCAAAGAAAAAAAAAAAGATGAAATATTGGAGTTCTTACAGAAAGAAGCTAAGGAGGCAGAGATAAGACACAAAGAAGCGTTAGAGGTAGAGAAAGAACGTATAGAAATTTTAAAAAGTCTTCGTGATATATTGCAAACTATGGTTAGAGGAAATGGAGACTGAAATGTTAAGTACAAGTATTTTAAAATTAAGTTTTTACAAAAATATGTGATGTTATTATAAATATAAGGCAAGCAGCCATTTTTATGTTTTATTTTTTCCTGAAATATTATGTTTTAAAATAAATTATTTATGTTTATAGAAAAACAAATTCTTAGTTTTTTAATATATTTATTGTGATTTATGCTTTTTTAACTTTTTTAATCTTTCTTGTATCTTTTAAATTCTGCCATAATTTAATATAGGAATATATTATTTGTTTTTCTTTGTATAAATGTTCACTATACGTACTACCACTAGCCTCTTCAGCAATTTGCTTTATTAAAATGTTTTTAATAATTTTATCCATTTTAAAATAATAGTTATTTAAAATATTTAATTTGTCCACTAATTTTTTTTTTAATGTTTTTTCCCAATTTTACAAAAAAAAATCCGAAAAACGAATCGTCAATTTACTTTTCATAAACGTCAATGACAAATGCAAATAATTGCAAAGATCATTGACGCTAAAATTAAATGCGAAAATCATCAACAGTGATCGTCAAATTGTTGACGTTTTAGAAAAGTACCTAACTTAGATAGAACCACCTTTACGTGCTTTAATTAAGTACGGTACTGCAATTTAACACTACAATATTTATAATATTTCGAGCATTTATTTAACAAATTACTGGCTTATCAACGCATTAAATGTGGAAAATTACTGCTATTGTCAGGAACTAAGCCTTCTTAAATAGAATAGTTTCGTTTTTATTTAATTTGTTTCCAGATTATACTCTCAATTATTTTTTGTCATTTATCCCAATGATGACAAAAAATCCCAATGACAAAGGGTACTGGACCAAACTGGATTATATCTACATGGATAGACTGAATCTAAACTGTTGTTTTAATTTTTTTTTAACAAAATTATAATTACTCTTTTTTGCTCTCTTCAATTTTTATTTTAATTTCATTCCCGTCCATACGCAACTAATTTAAAAAAATATCCATCTATGAGACTTCTTGTTAATACACATTCTTTTATAATAGGCAAAGAGTCAAATATTTATGAATATTAGAATTTCATCATTTAAATACCTTTTTCGCTTCTTCATTTGCTGAACTTTAACTAACATAGATGAGTACTTTATATGAATTTAAAAATAAAAAATAAAAAAAACATTAAATTTACTTTAAATTGAATAATTCGTCGGCTGAGATCTTGCTCCATTCGCCATTTTTGGATTTTTTAACCTAAAAGTTGATTTAAGGGCTTTAAATGGCGCTCTTTTCAATGTGCTTATCCGTTTTATCGTATCTATTTTCAGTGTTGAGATACTCAATATCGCTTTTGCTCCATAATCCTCATTTTTCAAGTTTGTTCGTTCATCCTTGCTCCATACGCCAATTTTTTGCAATTTTTTGGCGTATGGAGCAAATTTTGTATGAAATATTGTTGCTTTTTTTTTAATTTTACAATGCTCCATGTGAATTTCCTTACGACATAGAGCAAAATAGAACTTACTTTAAAAAAATTTTTTTTTGCTCCATGTATATTAACTAATTCGATTTACTGTATATAATAGTAATGGTAGTGAAGCAAATATACCTACAAAATAAAAAAATTCTTGTTGCCTCATGAACACATATTATTCTAGTTGCTAATTTTTACATTGTAGTTTTCTATGCACATAGAGCACAATTGAGAATTTTTTTTTACTCTTTTGCTCTATATACAATATACATTAAAAAAGAATTAAGTGTCAAAAAATCATAGTAAAATTGATCAGTTGTTTTGATTTTGTAAGTGTAAGATGTTTCACGGATAATTTAATAAAATAAAATGTCATCACCAATTCCCTTTGTTCCAGAAAATATTTAAGAGTAGTTTTTAGAAAGTCATATTTGAGTTGTTATTAAATTGTTTAAGTTTTTAAATAAATTTAATTATTTAGAATGGAAGAAGAAATTTTTTCAAATTGTGGAAGCTTAAAAAAAATTGATTTTTCCTGTAAGTACCTACCTATTATTTTTACATTTTTTGTTATGAAAATGACTGTGAATAAAGGATTTTAAGTGTTATTTTGTTAATTTAATTTTTTCTTGTTAAGTTTTAAAATAATTCTAAATTTTTCAGCATAGGAAACTAAATTTTTTTGAAATATCTTATGAATTAAAAAAATTAACATGAAATAAAATTACTAATTTGCTCTATTGACACGGCATTATCCCATATTTCATTGATATTAATGATTTCTTATTTGCTCCATGTAGAAAAAATTTTGCTCCATGTGCAACAAAATTTTCAAAGTTGGTATGATGCAGTGGATATGGAGTAAAAATTATAATTGACCTACTTCATAGAAAATCAGATATCTCATGAAGTTTAAACGTACAGCACATGAAAACTTCGCGGTAAAATTTAATAAAAGTCGCTTTGTATTTTATTTACGTTTAAACTTTGTTTTTCGTTTTTCTCAACTTTAGGTTTTTGGCGTATGGAGCAAGATAGAACTCAGCCGATGAATTAAAATTAACCAAGAGGGGTCCCTAGTATTAATATAATTGCTAACATACAAAATTGGATTATAACAATGCATAAAAAAATACTCTTATAAAAATAAACAACATCAGATACACAATAGATTTATAAATTTAAAATTATTCAACTTTTTTAATACGTATAGAATATAGTATATATAATAAGTATTTTTTGATTAAAATTTGAAAATTAAATTTCAAAGAGGACATCTTTAAAATAAAACAAAATTCACAAGTTCAAATTAAACTTTAAATTTAGAATTTGTGATTTAATTAAAATAAATTATATACAAATACAATAACAAAATTTTAAATCTAAATACAACTCATTTCAACATGCCTTCCATTTTTCAAAAATATTTATATTGTATAAATAATAATCCTTGACATAAGTATTGGTTGTATATATATAATCCTTATAAATCCTTATAAATTTTCTATTTTATAAAATTTTTGCAATCTTATGTCATCATTAGTTATTTAATTCACAAGCACGTTATTCGTAATTATACCAATATATAATATACTTGTTGAATTGACATAAAATCGAAAATTAAAAATAAAAAAATTTGTGTACCCACCAATATCCGAATTTTTTACTACACTAACAAAAAAAAATATACTTACATATAAATTCTCTACAAAACTTCCCTCCTCCTCCTCCTCCCGGGCATACTACCGTGCATATAACAAATCCTTTGTTACTAAATTTCATATAAAAAACAACAACAACAACAACAGAAACGAAAAAATTTAGAATTTCTTTTAAATGAAAAAAAAAGAAAAAATAAAATTCTTTTGGTTTGTATCCCAAGGGAAATTTCCTTCAAAAACACCACAAAACAAGAAAAACAAAAAAAACAGAAATTGGTATCCTTAAAATAAAATATCCCTTTTTCTTTCATTTTTCACAGCAATTATCTGGGAAATTTACCTTTTGCAAGCTATGAGAACAAAAAAAACAAAATCGCTGCTTTAATCTTAGGGGAGAATCACAATAATTTGAAGAACAAAAATAACAAGAAAAACAACAACAATAATAGAATAAGTTATAACAAAGCTAAATTGGAAATAATAATATGTACTTGTATGTAAAAGAAGCATTTTAGGTTAATTATCCTTGAACTTATATGTACACAGTAATTTGAAAGTTTTGTATTAAAAAACACTTTAGAAAATTAAAGTTAAAAAAAAACAAAAAAAAAAAACAAACTAAAACTCAACTAAAAAATTTATTCTTAATTATTTGTAAAAGTTTTCAAAATTTTGAATGCAATAAAAATTAAATTAAATTTTTCATCACGATGATACGAATTCTACTTAAGTTTTAAAATAATTTATGTTAACTAATTATGTTTAAATATAGGTAGCTATAAATTTCATTAGATTTGCTGAATAGAAGACATATTTAAACCATACTGAGTTTATTGTAATTTAATACTATGTATACATATATATTTATATATATATATATATATATATATATATATATATATTCATATATAATTATACGTAATTGTGAATGATGAATAATGCAGAATAGTTTCAAAGTTAAATGAAATTTTCTTTTAAAAAATTTTTAATTTAAATGTAAATGACAAATATACATTCTTATTATTTCAATTGGGTTAACCCATACATAAAAAAAGTAGAAATAATGAAATGTAAAAACTATTAAGGAGTCATGCTGTTTAATAGTGCTTATAAAATTGTATACAATATAATATATTAAAGGATATAATCAATAGCTGGAAAAATAATAGGATACAATATCAGTGTATGTGGGTTCAGATGTCATAGGTCAACTACAGATCAAATATTTTTGATCAAACAAAGCATGTATTAGACATTTGATGAATATATGATGCAGACTTTAATATTATTTTTATAGATTTTACGTAGGTCCTTGATTATTAAAAATACTACAGTTTCGGTAAATAAATAACAACTGCTATTATGAATAATAAATCTTTGAGTAACAAACAAGCTTATATAACAATGGTTAAAATAGCGATGAACAACTCTAAAGTAAAAATTGTATTAAAAAACGTACCTATATTTAAAACGTAATTATTTAAAAAGCACAATTGGTAAATCCAACACTGACCACAAAATTATATATTTACCAAATCACCTTAAGTATTACATTACACAAGTAGTGAAGACTTACTACAAAAATTATCATGTGAATGATGGTTTTATAATCAAATAGAATTAAATTAATTAAGTAATTATAGAATAATGACTGAAAAATTATTACTTGAAAAAGGTAAATCCATACAAAAAACCGTCTTAAAGTAAATGAACGTGAAAAAAAATATTTAAAATGAGCAGAATATGAAGAAAATGGCAATATGATAATCTACTGCTTTAAAATAAAATTTAAGTCCAAACTACAAAAATCTTTACCGTCCTTAATTCCAAATATCAGTTGCATCTACAAGTCTATTAACATTTAAATTAATTACTAAAAAATTTTCCTTTTAACACTTTATTTGTATCTTATATAACTTAACTGATATTCCATTTATCTATTTGGGTAAAGGTACTTAATTTGACTTCAGTTTTAGTAAAATGAATTAATTATTTAATTTAAATTGCAGTCGTGTCATTCACTGAGTTATATAGTGTAATGGTTAGGTGTAAGTCATCTGATATTTCTTCATAGAGCCAAGCTTATTATTTCACAGTATTCCAATAACAACAGCCAAAATGTATTTTAAACCTATCTGGAACAAAAATGTTAAAATTTTTGAGCTAATATACCTGGCAATCGCGTCAAATCAAAAATGCTAATACCAACACGCTTGCTCAAGAAAATTAAAGTTAATTAACTTTCAACATGACATTGATGCACATGATGCGCATCGGAAAATAATTGATTAAGATACATTAAAGAAGCAACTTTATAAAGTCGAACTAACTGAAAACAATCTGTGCAGAATATCTAAAATAGAGGAAAAATCTATTGAACCACTGTTCCGTGAATGCGAAAGAGTCACTTATTCACCACTTGAGAACCCAAACACTGTCAGTTGCATACCACTGGAAAATATCCTGAGTGTTATCTCCAAATCAGATATCATCAACGACTCATAATAATCATTAAAATGGATAATCACAATAAGCCCACTTGTTGCTACTGTGATAGTGAATCGAGACCTGTTACCGTTATATATATGTAAAAATTTAAATCTAATTTAAATCTATTTCATTAAACTATTAATCAGGACGCTCCAGGTTTCAATTCTTTTTGATTTATTTTTTTTTAATTCTGATTATGCACAATTCTGAGTTACAAAATTCTTATTTACGAAATTCTGAATTTATTAAACTTATGAAGAATCGTAAAATTTAGAATGTAATGTTTTTAATAGTTTTAATAGAAAATCAACATAATATTTTTAAATAATAATATTTCTTCTTCGTCTTATGTTGCTAATTCACTACTGGATGTTAAGCGATCACTCAACTCATCTCCGTAAGCTTGATATGTTTTGATGTTGTTGTGATACTCTACTTTACATCTTGCACTGTGCACCAGTTCTCCTACGGTTCTAATACCTGTTCAATTTCGAGTATTTCTATGGCATTTGTTTTCTTTCGATATTCCTCTTGCCTTCAATCTTGCTTAGTTCATACTTTGGGTCTCGTATCATCTTACCAAAGTAACTTACTATTCTACATTTACAATTTAAAAGTATTTTCTGTTTATTTTCAATCTTTTAAGAACTTCTAAGTTCGTGACTCTGTCGGTGTAAGAAATTTTCAGCATTCTACGATAATACCACAATTCAAAAGTTTCTAATTTTTTGGTGCAGCCACTTTCAACATCCATGTTTCTACTCTGTTTAAAAGTACAGACCAGATATAACATTTTAAGTACCGTAATATAAGCTTTATGTTTATTTTTCGGCTACAAAATACATTTTTATATTTTACAAAATAGTTTCTTGCCATTGCGATTCAACATTTTACCATCTTATCTGACATCCAGCTTTCATCGACATAACAATTCAAATATTTAAAGCTAGGTACATCATTGTTGATTGTGATGACAATATTGTTGTTGTTTTTTCGTTTTCTGACTATCGTAAGCTTTGTTTTTTGGATGTTCATGTAAAGACCAGAACAATTATTCTGTTCATTGACTTGATATACTCGTTCTATTGTGGTTGTGTCATATTGTTCGATTTACTTTGATTTCTTTGTCTATTAAATTAATTGCGTCTTGGAAAATATGTTAGGTTAAACAGCAGTGGCGACAAAATAATGATTTTCAGGTTAGGTGTTACTAGATGTTTAACATTAATATCCGCAGTTTGATTTCAATAGAGCTTCCTAATACATTATATGTCCTTACTATCTAGTTCCATATTTCGGAGTATGCTTATCATTTTGTCGTGTTGTACTCGATCAAACGCTTTTTCATAATCAATGAAACACAAAAATTCGTCCATTTCTACAATTTTGCACTAGAGTTCGTATGCTAAAAACAGCTGTTGCCATTATTTCTTTGAGATACTGGGTAAGGCACGAAAACTTATAATTCGTTCTTTCTGATGAAATGTGAAAGATTGAAGATCTGATAAAACATTTTTTTGTAGTTATCCCAAAACTTTGGTGAAAATCTTCATAAATTTTACTTAAGAGCTTTCAAATCTGTGGGAAGACTTTTCTGTTGTATAAGTACTTTAAGAGATGTATTTGTTTAACCCCCTATGCACACATCATCAGATTTGTCGTGGAGATAGGCTAAATAAGGCCTAACGTTGGGAAACATTCGATGATGTCTTAATTGTGCTAAATAACGACCGTTATCTTTTTGCTAGGATTGTCAACTTATCAACTTAACAACCGGAGAAATGAATGGGTCAAAGAGTGGTGGGATGAAAATGAAATTAGGGTTCAGAGACGCGGATTGAGTTGATTGGACTGCAGGAGGCGCATTGCTTATAACTAGTTGGGTATGGACAAGTGTGGTTTCATTTGTTTTTTTCTAGTACAGTTGTTAATGAAAAATGTGGTCTTGCCAAATATAAATTAGCCGTTACATTCTTTTCGTTTGTTAAAGGAACTGGTTGTATTGGAACAGCTATTTTAGTATTCATGTCTTGGTTAATTGTTACATTATTTTTAGTTAATTTTTTTGTTATTTTTAGATATTGTAGAAGTTGGATGTTGATTTATAGTATGGGAATTATTATATTATAGTTGTTAAGAATGGTATATAAGAATTTTGTAGCTCAAAATTTTGTAAAACGAATATTGCAATTCAGAATTTTATAATTCAAAACGCGAGTACCCATCAACCTAAATTTAATTTGAGTATATTTTGGTAATAATTTAAAATAGTAAAATTATTATAGCTATTTAAGATAAAATCTAGTTCCTGACAATTCAAGTACAAATTTTCAAAATTAATTAGTTGATGTACCCTCAGACATTATAATGATATAAATAACAGATACTCGTAAAATATTAATCGTTCCATTTAATATAATTAAATTGCAGTACCGTACTTAATGTAAAAAATAATATTACACTTAAGTTATTGATAATAAGATTAAAAAAAAAAAAATATCAATTTTATTAAACTAATATAATATTGTTATTTATTTTTAAAGTGTTTTTAAAGCAATAGCTATAATAATAATAACAATTTCAAGAATTGAAACGATTTTAAGAAATTACCCAGTTAGCAAAATGATCAAAAAAAACAATCACTATAAATTATAGATTTAATTTCTTCCCACACAATCTTCTAATAATAATAATAATAAATAAGGTTGGACAAACTATATAGAGTATTAAAAACATTCGTTTCATTCATATACAAAAAAAAAATTATATTGTATACTCGTGTATAATAAAACTGCTTCCTTACAATACTATTACAACAGGAATTACATTATTTTTTTACATCAATATTAACAACATGTTCTTATCGAAAATTATTTTCATTTTCACTTTACATTATTGTTTTGCAAAGTTGCAAGAAATTTTCTTCTTATCATCCCTATATTATTATATATATTTAAAACAATTTTACCAATATAACATAGTAATGTGAAAAGATCCTTTTCTATTCTAACTAAAAAATTTTTTTTTGTTTTTTTGTTATATATTCAAAATGCATATTATCTAGTATTCCCTTTGACACTAACGTGTATATAAGTAGATACTAGATAGATACAAAATATAATATAATGCTTATCTTATAAGTATGTACTGTAAATTTATATTACATAACTGTTTCGTAAACTAAAAATTGTTGAACAATTTAAAGTGTCCTTGAATAGAAATAAAATAATTTTATTATTATTTTGCAAAAAAAAAAAAAATTGTAGTCGTCACTCGTTTTCTGGTACGACCAATTATGGAAATTGTTGTTATCTACTCTCTTATGTGTACTCATATTATATTAAAAATATGTTTTCAAAATGTTATCCTTGAATTTATTACATAAATTCTAATATGGTAGAGTAACATACTGCTATTTAGATAATTAAATACATAATAAAATTTAATTATGTTGTATTTTTATATTCATTTATTTATTATTTTTTTTAATGATTTACAAAACAGAAAAAAAATAAATACTAAGTGAGAGGCTTGAAATGCTAGAAAAAAAAATATAATAATATGAAGTGAGAGTTTTTGAGTATTCAGATCGGTGCTAATTTTTCTTTTTCTCATACTATTAAAATGGGGTATCAAATATCAAAGCATACATTATTTTATTATTATTTATTGTATATTTACTATAATTTTACTATTCTCAACAACTAATTTATAAAATTTCAAATTGCTTTTAAAAATTCATTTTAACATAATGAAATAATATAAATAACAATTCAGTAACAAAAGGCTGCAACTAATTTAAAATATTATTGACAGAGTACTAATTTAGAATTTGTAATTCAGCCTTTTCGAATGTTATGAAAATGAAGTATAAAAATTATTTTATTATATCAACTTCTTATAAATTAAACACCCTAACATCTAAGGTAGATTATAATTTTTCAAAAGACGGCTGTATAAAAATGTTATTAAATTTTCATATGCCTGGGCCATAACAGAGGGTGGGCCATGAGAGCCATTTGGCTCAGGCCCCGAGTTGTGAAAGGGTCTCCATTGATTTCCTAATTTGGTCACAGTAGGTGCGGAAAAATTAAGTTGAAATATTATTTTGGGTTCAACAATAAATTTATTTTAACCAATGATTTGTAAAATATATCAGAAGATTATGCAACGATATAAAAATTATAGTAAAAAGTTCAAGTTATTGTTATATAAAGCTTTTTTACGTATAGTAGGCCAATTGCATAAATAAGAATATTTAATTTTAAATTATTAAAAATTCAACTACTTAGCTATCTCCTATTCAGTATAACTGTATAACGAGTGCTTTATTGCAATGAAGTAAATTTAGTACACAAGTGATTGCTGTGAATAAAATTTAATGTCAAAATCTCGCTGTTTTTATTTATTTATTTATTTGTAGAGGATTAATATAATGAAAAGAACATATCTGAGTGGCGCAAGCAAGTGACAAAAGAAAAAAGAACAAGAAAAAACCAAGTAAAATCTGGCACGACTAACGAAATTATTTAATAAAAATAACTCCACTGAACAGATTATCAATAAAGCAGTCAATCCTGAAAATGAAACTACTCATGCTATCTCACAAATGGTTGATGTTTGCTCAAATTTCGGTAGTTGAAAATATGGCATCAGAACAAATAGAAGATTATTTGCAACCATTACAGACAATTGTTGACGATGCAAATATGGGAAAAAATTACCTATCATCTAATCCACCTAATATTCAAGAAATTGAAGCAATACCTGTTTTCAACGATGACGTCGCCTTTCTTAACAAGAAAAATATAATGCAAATGGAAGATTTTTTGAAAATTGAACATTTTAAAATACCTAAAAACATCGCAAATGATGTTGAAAACAAAAAATTTTCATATCTTCTGACGAAGAAGGTTTTAACGAATGGAGAAATTTTCAACAGAGATTGGTTATGTTGGAGTAATTAAAAAAAAGCATTGTTTTGTTTTTGTTGCTTCCTTCAACTGATGAAATTTGATTCATCAGTTTTCGGTAACCAATCAGGATGGGGTATTTTAAGAGGATGGAGGAAATTGAAAGATCGCGTACCCGCTCATGAAAATTCAATTATTCATAAAAAAATATGACTTTGAGTCTTTACGAAAAATTCAGCTTTGGACCAGGAAATAAAATCGAGAGCAAAAAATATGCAATTAAAATATCCAAAGGAAATTTCAAATGAAATGATATTTTTAAAACTTATTTTTGAAGTAAACTTTGATATAGAATCATCTTCATCTCCAGCGAAGTTGTTGCTAAACATTTTAGAAAAAACCTAATTGGATTTTTTCCCAATATACCAACAGCTTTGAGAATATTTTTAAGTTTATCCGCCTCCGTTGCTTCAGCAGAGCGCAGTTTCAGTGTTTTGAAAAGTGTTAAAAATTTTAACATATCTGTAATGAGCCAAACACGGTTGAATGGGCTAGCAATTTTACACAAACATTGTACGAAATACTGGCTTTTCAATTATTATAAAAGATTTTGCTAACACAAAAGCTCGAAAAGCTTATTTGTAATTATTAATTTCATTTTGTTTAAATAAATTAAAAATAATAAAATAACTATGTAAATTTGCCTTTTTACTCAAACAAGAGGCCTCATATTTTTTATTGGCCTGGGCCCCTTTCAGCTCTGCAAGGCCTTGCATGTCTCTTCTTAAAAGCCTTTACTAGCCATATTAACCACATTAAAAGACATACACAAAGAATAACGGTACTGATCCCGTAGGACATTATTACAAGATAAGTGGTGGAAATAAAAGTGGACGTCAAATGACCTAACCATTACACCATCTATATCAGTCATCGACATAAATGCAATTCAAATGCAAAAAAAATCACTAATCAATTTTACTACAACTGAATTCCAATAATTACGTACCTCTACCCAAATATAAAAATGGAATTTCAGTTAAGTTATAAATAAAATACAAATAAATTGTTATAAGAACATTTTTCTAGAAATTGATTTTAATGTTAATATACTCGTAGATGCAACTGATATGTGAAAATAATTACTTATTTGGAAAAGTTTGAAATGAAAGTGGAAATAAATATCCCAGTTGCTTTGTATTGAGCCTCTTTTTTTATGCCAAAACGAGAGTGATTTATTTGTTTTCTTAGAGATTTATTCACCCAACTCAGTACTAGAGTCAGCCTTTACGATTAAGGAAGTCAATTAGATCACTAATTTTAGGTGGTAGGCCCTTATTCTAATCAACGGGAAATGACACTTGAATGTTGTACTATCAAAATGACGACGCGTCGGTAGAATAAACGACGATTGAATCGCTTAGAGCCGATGGCAATCTTTTATTTTTAGTGATTATATTATTTTGATTGACAGCCATATTAAAATGTAAGTTAAGTTCAGCCACTAATTGGGTTTTGAAGTATTTTTTGGGTTTTCGCTGTAATTTAAATAATAATGTAAGTATATTTTAAAAAAACAAATGTGTTTGAGGACGGTTTTAGTAATAAAAACAAATATTTTTAACAATTTCTGTTCTTTTAGGAAACAACATTCAATTGCAAATGTTTTAATTCATTTTAAATGTTCTACACTTTACTTTATAATATTGCAATTACAACTTCACTTGTATAAATTTAAAAATATTCAACTTTCCATATGTTGAACTATATAAAATTAGGAAAAAATTAATTATAAATTTTTTTTTATTTCCCAATGGAACATTACAATCTGTCTCTGAAGGAGACATTCAGTAGTTTGTATGAGATTTTTTATGCATGTAATTTGCACTGACTAGCGAATGAGATAACCCAGTGATCAACCATCCATGATGCCAACATTATACTCCATTGTATTTCTTGGCCCCCATTTGATTGTTCCTATTGTCTACGGGGTAGCTGCACAATGCTAGGACGGTTAAGGTCACTTACATCACCTGCAGCCAACAAGCTGCTTGCCAGTCTGTTTGGATGTGCAGCTAATCTTATCTGGTACTCTCCTCTTATGCTTCTAATCTCCTCCTTAATGGTTCTCACCTGCAAATCACGATGTATGACATCATTATTGACAAACCAAGGTGCGCCAATTATCAATCTTAATAGCTTTAACTGGAAACGCTGTAATATTGCAATATTTGAGTTGCTGGCTACTTTCCACATTTGGATTCCGTAGCTCCATATCGGTTTCAAGAAAGCTTGATCGGAAATCAGTAAGTTGTTTTCCAGTGACAACGGCGAGTTACGGCCAATCATCCAATACAATTTGCTTAGTTTGAAGCCCAGTAGTTTTTCTTTTCATAGTCGATTGCGATGCATGCTGCCGATAATCGAGTGCAATCGTTTTCTAGTGTCAAAAGGACGAATCGTCGATCAAAATAATGGTACCTGTATAAATAACATGAATACACTAATGTTGAAGGTATAACGATTCATAAAATGAATACATCAAATTTTAATTTTTTATAATATTACAGTAGTAGTAGTCACAAAATTTTAACATGAAGTTTTAGGAATGGTAAAAAATGTTCTAAAAAGCTAATTTAGTTCTACATTTTAATAATTTTACAATCAACATTTCATAATATAAGAAACTTATTTTATTATGTTACTGCTCCATTGAATTTTTACTGAAAATAATGAAAAAGAACTTTTTTATAAAATTTTTAACTTTAAATGTTTGAAAATTTTGAATAAAATCTGTTTTCAAAAATATTTTTTACCATTCCTATAACTTCATTTCAGAATTTCATACCTACCGTTGCGGTAATATAAATTTAAAAACCAATTTTTTTTTTCGTATTCAATTTACGTATCGCTATAACTGTAATCTAATTTAAATGTTTTATAAATTCCGATATTTTAACCCTAATTAAATATTTTAAATTAATAAGTGCTCTATCATAATTTTCATCTAAAAACTTTTTAACTATCGAATTTACCAATTAATTTTATAATGTTTAATAATATTTTTAAAATATTTAATTTTAATTTTAATCAATAAATTTAATTAACTTTTATTATATTATTTTACTTTATACAATACCACGAAATAAATAATATTGAAATATTATTAATTTTGTGCAATTACGAGTATAATAAAATTATTTTTGTGGTAAAGGTAATATAAATATAATAATAATAATAGCCTTATTAATAGTATCTTAATATGATCTATTAATTAAAAATATGAAATTCTATAATATAATGAGTTTAAATTTAACAATATTAATTTTGTTTGTACAATACCTACGTATATTTATTTTTAATTAACTGAAATTATGAAAATTATACAAAATTTACTCTTATTGCAAGTAAATGTTATGATGACACTTATTAATACTTATAATCTTGTAGTATCAATAATAACTGATAATATCTTCTAAGTATAATAACTTGTATAATTAAGGATTATTTAAAAATTTGTATACAATTTAAAATCTTCAGTTTTCTGTTAACATAAAATTCCTGCAGTGCATTGGAAAAGTGAAAAAATATGATTTTTATCTTTATAATATATCTAGTAATGTTTGTATTATATAATTTTAACTAATTATACATTTTACACCCAAAAATTAGTATATTCTTTACCTAGGATTATAGTAAGGGAAAATACATACTTTCGTACTTAACCATTGAATACAATATGTTGATCTCTGAACAAGCATCTAATAGATCCCAAATTGCAGTATAAATTACTTCAGTAGCTAAACAATTTTTACAACAGCTAAACAATTTTGAAAACTTCTATATTAATTGAATTGAAAGTTGTACCAAATAGCTTAGTGTCATAAATCCAAATCGATTTCAGAATTATCTTGTATAATATAACTTTACAATCTTAATTACATTTAAACTAATTTTAAAACCTTTTTCAATAATTTTGTATATAATAGTTCACATTATTTTGAACTGCGCCGTGTTTTATGCAATTTTTATAATTAATTTATACTTATAAAAATGAAAGTTTGTTTGTTCACTACACAAGGTTTAAAGATAGAGTTCTGACATTTTTTTCACAATTATTTATGATGACAAATGAGAACTAACGCGGTACTTTACAAAGTTCTCAAATCAAAATAGGGTCGGGTAGATCCCATATAACTCAACTCCTAGCGCCAATCAGGAATATACGAAAAACCATTTATGTTACAGGAATGAAAATTGATATTTAAAAGAGAAATGAGAAGAGTCATCTATCAAAATAAATAAATACATTTTTTACCGTTTTCTAAAATTCGGACTGTCTTGATTGGTTCTCATACAACTTCTAGCATATATAACCCATTGGCAATAGTTATTAAAGCAAAGTGTTAAAGATCTGAAAATTGATAATTGAATACTTCTATACGCTAAAAAATGCAAATAAATATTTTAGCGTTTTCCAAAATTCAGACTGATTCGGGTGGTTGGCAAACAACTTCTAAATGTTTAGCACCTGCCAAAAATATTTCAATATTCAATAGTGTTACAGACTTGAACATTGGTAATATAGTACTTTTTCAAAAATAAACTAAGATGTCCCTTATATAAGTTTACTAATTCGGGAATGGTTCAAGAAGGTGCCATACAACTCTTAGTACCCAACAGGAATATTTCAAAAAACAAAGGTGTTAAATACTTTAAAATCTGTAATTAGGTTGTTTTTTTTAATGGAGAGTTCTCGTTATCTCAAAATTGTAGGTCTATGTCTTTGACAAACGCTATTATTGCTTTGGTGTAAATTTCAGAATAATATGATTTATATTCCTGGAAATATTTAGCTGTAGCGTGGCATACAAATAGAATATTAGAGGCAGGATTGTAATTAGTCACTCCTTCAAAAATAAATAAACATGTCTTTTAACGTTTCCCAAAATTCTGACTGACTGATTCGGAAAAATTTGTAGTGAAAATAATTTTTCTACACGCTGGGTGACGCAGTAACAGGTAGAAAATCCACTTTTCAACCGAAAATACCCAAGTTCGATTCTAAACGAATCGAAAAAATGCTTTAGGAGGTTTTCTATATCGGGTCTTTGGGATAAAATAAATGACAACAAATAATTGAGAGTATAATCTGATAACAACTTAAATAAAATGGAGCTATTCTATTTAAGAAAGCTTAGTTTCTGACAATGGTATAGGAGTTTTCCACATTTAATTAGTTAATAAGCCGAAAATTTGATAAATGAATAGTCGAAATACATTGTAGTAGAATATATAGTAAAAACTTGCAATACCACACTCAATTAAACACGAAAAGCATTACTATTCTAATAAATACTTGTATTATAATACTTGTATTATAAAAATACATAATTAGAATCGACAATTTTCTAATAAAATTGATTCGAAAACATTATGACAGAGCACAAAAAACTCCAGAAAATAGTTTAATATCACATATATTCTACCACAACGAGGAGTACATTAAAAAGACTATGCTCACAGACTTTATAGCGCCTGAGCACTTTATCTTTTTGGATAAAAACAGTTATATTCAAAACCAAAATCATGTCCCTACAGTATATCACTATAGTAGACGGCCTACATGCAAAATTATGGAGTATAACCCGGTCAACATTAATGGAGAAAATTTGAGATATGACATGCCCATACCGGACAAAGATAAATTTATAAAAAGAGACTATTGGTGGTTGGAAAACACGTATAATTAGCACTAAGTATTACAAATACATGTTTTTTTTCTCGTTTTAACTAGGTTTAAGCAGTTTTAAGGTTTAATTAGGTTTAGTTAGGTTAAGTTTTATCTTAAATAATACAAGAATGTATTGATTTTTACATCCCAGGTTTTTTCCAATAGATTTATATAAGAACTTAAGTTAATTAAAACTAAATAATAAGAATAATAATAAGAATAATTATATAACATAAATTAACATAAAAAGTATACTATTACTTTACATGTTAATAATAATATCACAAAAGCTATTTTTTGTAAAATTTATCTAGGCTAAGTAATTATAAGATTGTACAATGGGTAAAGTTTAATAAAAAAAAAAAAAAATTAAACACGAAAAGGTAATACTACCTAAGCTGCTGTCAAGAACATAAAAACAAATAAATATATAAGCTCGGACTTTGCTATATCGTAGATTAGTAGAAGAGCAATTTCTGAAGACTTAAATAGTGAATTTTGAAATAGCAACGACAGTTACCATAGAAGTAAAAATTTCAATCAAAGTTTCAATTTGGAATGTTGTTGATGTAACACCCCATCCCATGTTATTGAAATAAATTTTTTAATGTAGTATATACATTCAACTATTATAACAGATTCAACGTATTACAATATTAATATTGTTAAAGTACTCCATGAACTATAATTTAGTGTAGCTGAGTTCTGATTTTTTAAAATAAATTATTATAATAACTTAAATATAACTTTGATTAAGTGTATTACCAAACTATAATATATTTCTACCATATATAAAAATATAGATACTTTTATTAATTTTTAATTTTGTAACCAACTGAACATAATTCTAATAATCAGTATGCATTCTAGTCAAATAAAACTTTTCATGTTATATTATATTGAATTTATGAGTTTTTAATTTATTTTAATTTATCCATAAGTCCTTTTTATAATTTATAAAAAAAAAATTAAATTCATTAAATATAAAAATTTTTACTACATAAAATTTTATAATGGATATGCATTAATATTTATATGTATATTATAATTAAAAATTAAATTCATTATATAACTTTTAATTTGGTTTTAATGCAACTAAATGTATCCTAGATAATTACTTATTAAAAAAATATGAATAATTTTTTATGTTTTTTGTGACTATTAATTATAAATTACGTTTATAAAATGTTTATTTTTCAATATATCAGATATGCAGTAAAGAACAGTTGTGTGTAAGATCTGTTATACCTAATAGGAACAATATAAAATATATAGATACTATAGTATTATAATAAAATTAAGAATTAAATTATTTCAATTATTTTTTTAACGGTACTGCAATATAATAATTATTGCTATTATTAAGAGGTTCGCAGACTAACAAAGAACTAATAAGAAATACATAGACGTTAAATTTGTAATAACAAAAATTTGTACCGCGTAATACAACAGAAATATTTTTCAACAAATAAATAATATAGAAAAAGAACTATTTCTACTTTTATCTTATTTATTTGCTGGTAGTGTTATATAGTCTTATATGGTTACTGGGTGACGTAGTAGCAGTAGGTATACAGCGAATGACTTTCAACCAAATCATGCCAAAATATCCAAAATACCATGCCCGGTTGATGCAAAAAATGTTTTAAGGGTTTTTTCGACCTGATCCAGTACCCGTCTTGATTGGAATAAAATAAATGACAAAAATAATACTACCTTAAGGTACTATCTAAAACATAATAAAAAATCACACTACACATTTTTAACAATACAAAACAAACTTCTGCTCTATAAAGAAATACTGTAACCACTAACCAGTATGAACATATGGCATCCAGCTATGGGGATGCAGCAAAAAAAGTAATAGAGATATTATTCAGAGGTTCCAGAATAAGGTCCTAAGAAACATTGTGAACGCGCCCTGGTTCATAAGAAACTATGACCTACATAGAGATTTGCAAATTGAATCTGTCGATAAGGAAATACAGAAATTTGCAAGAAGTCACGAAAAAAGGCTTTAGCACCATGTAAATGTGGAGGTAGTCCAGCTCCTGGACAATAAAAATATAGCCAAACGACTCAAAAGAGTAAAATCTTTTGAGTTAGTGCAGCAATAATCACCCACATTCTTGACGACTCGTCGCGCTTGTAATCGGAGGTTGACCCGCTTCCACGTTTAAATAGATTTGTTTTTACGGGATTTGTGAAGAATTGCGTTATGTTGACTGCCAACAAAAGGAGCTTTTTCACAAGTCTTCCATAATTATAAATTTGTTAGGAGAGCTGGTTGGTTTTTCGTCGCTGATGCGATGGGTCTTCAAGGTTATGGTATGGATGAATACGTCGAAGGAAAAGTTAGATAGACATCGCTGGATGTAGTCTACATTGAAAAATAAAAGAAAGCCAAGAAAAAATTGCTCATTAGTCCTGTAGGACTAGATCGTAATATAGGAAGGGTGTGGTTTAGTGGGTAAGAATCCCACACACAATGTCAAGCTACGGGCTCATTGTGTCTTTTAATACAGCGCTATGTATTAAAATGACGATGGAAAACGCTTTAAAATAATAATGGAAAATGTAACACGGGTCAGTAAAGAATGCTGTCCATGAAATGAATATACAATCAAAACAAAAGTAATAATAATTGATTAACCAAATAATACTCAGCAGAACATTCAATTCATTACTGGTTATCAAATAGTAAAATTTTATGATTACCTCGTGTCAATGATATCGAAACAAGGAAGCTGCAACGATAAAATAAAATTAAGATTAAAAATACATAATGGCAAAAGTGTAAGTTAACCAAGCTAACAAAAAAATATGGGAAGATAAGAGCATTAGTAAAAATACAAAATTAAGGTTGAAGCCATTGAGGTGAATGCCATTATGTCCCGAACTATGTTACAGAAATGTGAACAATTAATGAACAGGTACATGGAAGAAAAATTAAAAGTGGTTTTTTGTAGCATTTCAATATTAAACGATCTGAATGTAAAATACAAACACCTTTAAAGACGCGTTGGCAGTCTGGATAAAGAAAAGGTGGTATTTGAAGATAAAAGCAACCGAAGAAGAGCATGTGGTTGATCACCTACACGTTGGAGGACAGACCAATTACAACTCCTAATGGTAAGAACCGCAGCAGAATCAATACACATGGTACGCAAGACAGATTAATCTGAAATATAACATGTTAGAAGCTTGACGTTATAGAAAAATAAATTTATTGTCGGTTCACCCTGAATAGGGTAAATGGAAGGAGTAGAAGTACGATAGACAAATTTTTACTACATAAAATGTAATATTTTTCGATTACTTCATTAATTATGATTTTTTTTTTTTTTGTATATTAACTAATTAAGTGTGGAAAATTACTACAATTATTAGTTGCAAGGCCTTCTTAAGTATTGTAATTCAATTTTACTTAATTTATTTTTCCGTCCAAATTTATTTCAATATTTAGTTTTAAACCTTTGTAATAAATATTTTTTTTTTTTCAAAATAGTTAAATTAAGTGAATTATTTATGATAAAAATACAATGTTTTTAATTAACGACTATAGTATCTTAAAGAGTACATTTATTACCTTGAAAACAAAACAACAAATTTTAATCATAGAAACGAAAATGTTTTAAGAAAACTTAAGTGACACTAAAGAAGTTAAATTCAATTTGGCACTCTGTTTTTTTAATTTTAAAATTAAATTGAAGCTAATGATTAAGAGATTTTATCGTATGAGTACCCTTATAATAAGACTATTTCAGAGGGGTAAAAAAAAAGTGTTATTAAGATTGTTGTTATCTTAGGAGTACCTACCATTATACAAAAAAAAGTCCTTTTCAGGAATAAAACGTTAAAAACAATTTTTGTTTTTGTTTTGTACACAAAAGTTTATATTTTTTTCTTTTATTGAAAAGAAAGAGTCAACTAAACCTGAATTTACAAAGGTGAATTTATAACTTTTTACACTCTGTTAATTACACTCTGTATAAACAAAATAAAAACTAAAAAAAAATTCTGTTCATTTCTTTTATACAAAAAGTGACTTAATAATAAAAAAAATTAAAAAAAATGTTATTAAGTAAGATAACAACTTTTATGGTTAGAAATAAAGAAAGATGTTGTGATTATGGCATCGTAAAAAAGAAAGGGCCCATCTGAAAAGTTTTAAAAGTTGACATGGTAGATAAGTAGGTAGGTAGTAGTGGCTGCCGACAGCGCGCCGACACACTTAGACCGGTGAGCTTCATTGTGATACCATGGGAAAAATTGACATACATAAAGGCAAATTTATGACCTTTGATAACTGTTTTAAATTTTAAATGTGTCGGTTTCACATTATTCTGTTTAATACTTATAGAATGCACTACTAAATCTAACCTATATAATCTTAACAGACATATTACACACTGGCTAACACACTGCTGTTATAATTACATTCCACATATTACTACGTTTAATAATTCACCGGCATCATATCCAACCACTGTTGGTCATCTCCTCTTCTGCTTAAAAATGTTTTTTGAACGATATTTTTGTTAGATGTGATGTGTTTTATATTATTTTTTTTTGTAATACTTATAGAATCCATTACTGGACCTAACCCATATGATCTTGAAAGTTAGGTTTGTGGTAAACGATAGCTTAGGTTAGCATTCTGCTGTGTTAGTTAAATTACATTCGGTAAATTGCTACGTTTTCATTAATTCAGCGGTATTTGATACACTTTTGCAGTTAATAATTTTGTATAACCATTATTGGTCATCTTCTCTTCTGCTTCAATCTTTTCCGGCACCATGTTCTTGTATCCGAAGTGTGTTTCAACTGCTTATGATCATAAACTTTATTTTATTACCACTGATTTTTAAAAATCTACCATATTTATATCAAAAACACTAACACTAAAATCATTATTTTCTTCCCTTCGGATTTACTGTGCTTACTTTGCGGAAATGTATGAAAGCAAAGAAAAAGCAATTTGTCATAAAATTGATACCGCTATATTGACTAATGGAGCCCAAAATGCTTTTAAAAACATTATTTGGACATATACCATGTAATCGTCAGACTCATTCTGAGTGTTTAACATCGATCAAATCCATTGCTTCTAGTAAAAAATTTTATGAATGATAGTCTATGCTCCTGGGTATATTCGAAACACTATTATTCACCAGTGTCTTAGGTTGAATACAACAAAATGTGGAAATTAAATTTTATACTATAAAAAACAGGCAAAGGATTCAAAACTATCCAAAAACTCTTGCCAAAAAATTGTTAGATATAGTTCGGATTCTGTATAAACTCAATAAGGTTTCCATAGAAGATTTAGAACTAAAATTTGTTTAATGTATAAATGATAGTGATATGTTGTTATATTAATACAATAATAATATTTGTAAGTCTTTCCACATCGGTGAATTAAAGCAAAAAGCAGTGACAGGAACCGAAAAATTGAAATATAAAGGTTTTCCAAAATATTACCGTAAAAATTACCGATTAAGAAATAAGAGCAAATAAAAAGTACTAATTGTTGTTGCACTAATCTTTTAAATAAATTATTAATAGAAAAACATATCCAAGTTCTAAACCCATATAAAAATAACTATATATTTAATACAAAAACCAAATAAGATCTGAATAATAGCAAAACATCATATAAAATCAATCAAATATGAGCCTTTTATGAGACTAGAAATATTTTTTAAAGTTATCTAAAAAATTGAAACTACCCAAAACAAAAAGTATTTATTAAAAAATTTTAAATTTTCTTGGTTTGTGTCTTTAAATTAGCCACCTCGAAATGTTTCTATTTGACCAATGCAGGCACATCTTCGAGTTCAAACAAAGGTTTATTGTGTAAAGCAAAATATTGACAACCAGAGAAAAAATATTCTTATTGTTGCCATGGTGGTAAATCTGTCTTTGCCACCTTTAAAAATTCAGTAAAAATCCTTCTTATAGTAAAAACACCCGAAGCAAGATATTATAGAAAACATATCACGGACAATATTAACTATTTCTTTAATTTGTGCTGAAATTACAAAATTAGGATCTTCTTCATGACGACATGGTATACAAATTGTATACCTTTGTATACAAAAGAAAATTTTTTTAAACCAGAATGAACAGTTGGACATCGGTAACTCCACGGAACAAAGAGATTAGAGAAATAAAAAAAATTATGTAACAAAAATTTTATGCTTAAATTGAATATCTGCTAAAAAAAATTAACTGTTTTCCTGAAATATAAAACTTTATGTTGAGTTAAATATTTCAATGAAAAGGAAAGAAATATTTTTTTAATGCTTGACCGGCGAATGTTATGCCGGGTTAGAAATTGCTAAATTTGTAAACAAATGTTTGAAAGATATATGCAAAAAATATATTCTGATCGATGCGAATTACAAATTACATGTTTGGATTTTGGTCCTAAACAAAAATCGATGACAACACAAATAAAGAGGCACAATTCATGGAGAAATGAAAATATCATTCAGTAAAACTCAGTAGCACTTTAAATGCATCCCCGTGGACAAAGAAAAAATGTTTTAGATGAAAATACAAATAAATTAATATCCACACTCAATACAGCAAGCACAACATGACCTGAAAAAAAAATTAATTAAGTTGATATCGAAAATTCAATATTAGAGTTTAAACTACAATCTAGTATGTTCCATAACGAAACATATACAATGTAAAAAGTTTAAAAATACTTGCATATCGCTTAAACTACGAAGTAAGAAATAGAATATAAACGTTAGAATTAATTATAGACCGTTATAGAATATACTACATTGTAGTTAAAACTCTAATACTGCATTTGCTGTCACAGTTAGTTTTAAATGCAGAAGCAGAAGGTTTCTTTTTTAATAGAAATATATTGAGTCGATAAAATTCAACACTATAGTTTTAATCATTTTGTTAAAATCAATCAATCATAAACTTTTTGTTTTAATCACATTTTACAAACGTATACTTATCGAACAATATCTAGAATTATAACAGACAAGCATTTAAGTACCTGCGCAGTAGACAACTTTTCATGTTATTTCGCTTCTCTTTAATGAGCTCCTAATATATATTTCAAACAATAATGCGCACACAGTTGAAATTTTTTTACTCATATGGTTTTATTATTCACCAAATTCACATTATTCATATGTAGGTACTTATCAAAATAAAAAAGAAAAACAAACAAATCAGTTATTATTATTACTTGCATGGAGCCTATGTATATTCTACATATGTAAAACAATAACAAAAAAAAATTCATGGGGCAATGAACTCAAATATACTACTGAGCTTGAAAATATGAAGTTAAAAGGAAAACGTTAAACATTAAATAAAAAGGACACTTTGGAACAAATTATCGAGGAGAACAGTTTGGAGAAGAAAAAGCATAATTAAAAAATCTAAGTTAAATTTAATAAAAGTACAAGATTTAACAGTATAACAATAAAAATTAGTTTTACATAAGTGTATAACGATCTATAAAATTACTTATAAATCAAATAAAAACGTTGTAATATTTTTAATAAACATAAAGAAATTAGTTTTTAAGAGGGAAACAGTTTGACATAAAATAAATAAAGTTTATTTAAAAATATCGCAAATTTTGTGTATTTTGAATTTCAACAAATTTACAAAGTTATCAACAAATTAAAAGAAATTAATTTTCCCACGAAACACGAGTGGTATCTGCTATACCGTGAGAAGTCTATGTCAGTACGTAAATTAGTGTTTTTTTTTAAAAACTTTAAATTTGGCTTCAACTTGAATTATAATTACTCAACAGGGGCACCTAGTCTAGTAATCATGTTTAAGTTAAGCTCTTGATTATAATTTCATTATAATTATAACGAATGTACAGTATTTAATAAAATATTTCTAATACAACATTTATGTTCACAAATTATTGAAAACAACAACAAAAAAATTGGTTTTGAATTAATTATAATCCATAGAATAATCATAATTTAACTTCTATAAGTAAGAGTTGTTTAATAAAATCAAAACGAAAATAAATTATAAATAACAATAATAAAGAAATATTATTTTATTATAATTATTTTTTTTATATTGAACTGGAAGTCTTATGATTCCAACATGATTAAAAATAGGGGATAAAAATTACTATTGCATTACATTTGATATAAAAAAAAATATATTTAAAGTCACTTCAAGCTTGAAAAACAACCTTGAATTATCCATAATTTGTAAATTTGTTCAATATCTAAATGTTAGAACTGACCTTGGGTACAATTTTTCTAATACACAATTTTATTAGAATATGAATCATTTTCCAATATTATCTATAATTTTATATCAATATCATAAGAAAACTTATTTAAATCGATTTTTAAAGTTTATTAAAAAAATATTTTTATACACATATATTATTTTATTATACAATTGTAGATATGCATAGTAATGATTGTCAACCCCGCAACCAATTATTATACAATACTTTCTAATCAACATTGCCATTTGTAATGTAATTTCCAAGGTTTTTCAAGGTAATTTATTTCCAAGAACTTTGGAAGACTGTACAAAAAAATAAAAAAATTACCAGATTACCATGTATAAAAAAACACAATCATTTTTCCCTGTCCTTATTGTTTTTTAAAATTTAAAGAGTATTTTCTATTAAATTTACAGAACTCAGACCAAAATTGCAAATAAGCTAAATTTATCGCTCAGTAAAAATTGAGATAATAATATGTACATACTTTAGTTTAATTTGGGTGGTGTGAATAAAAAAAAACTAAGAAAAAGTTAAAGCTAAAAATTCTAGGTATTCAATTGAAAGTAAGAACAGTGTAGCATAAAAATGTTAAGCAATAACTTCTACTTAAATGTATTTTTTCCCCGTACGAAGGGGACCGAATATGTCAGGGCTGGCATTTGGTTTTTAACCCTTTATGCCCTCCTCCACCACTCAACTTAGTTGACCCTTTTAATAAAGGCCAATAGGTTTGACGGTTTTATCATGCAGAAGCTCTCTGAAGCTATACGTTCCCAACAGCCTGAGTCTCAGTCTTGAAAGAGCTAAGCACTCTCCCACAACATCTGTTTCTTCTGCTTCCAGACAGTATCTACAGGTTGAGTAGTCACTTAGTGTTAGTCTACACATGTGTTTATTCATGTAGTTATGACAAGTAAGTATGCCCACCATCTCCCTGCAGTCTAATCTATTAACAGCTAGCAGAAAGTTGGTTATTTTGGTTTTTATTCTTGGTGCATTTATTTTGGAAACTCTATGGTTTTCAATACGCTCTAATAGAATGTTTGTTTCCCACTTCAGGTGGTTTTCTATCGATATAGTTTAATATTACCAAAAGATATACCAACTGCCGGTTCCGGTATATAAATGTTGTCCGCGGTTGATCTAGCTAATTCGTCAGCTTTCTCATTTTCAGGCAGGTCACTATGACCTGGTATCCAGGGGCTTGTATTGTATTTGTTAAAAATGCTCACATCCCGAAAGGAAGAAAGATCTGAATTTGGCCTGCAGATTTATCCGCAAGTCCGCTGATCAATAAATAAATAAAAAAACTAAACTCTTAATATTTTAGGAGGAAACATAAAATAAAAAATCGCTTGTTAACTTTCTCGACTACAATTTTTTATAAATATTCGTCCTTGAAAACGTGCGAACAAGATTAAGTTGCGTAGAGAGGATATTTAATGAAAATCGTATGATATTGTTAACAACCTAATTTCTCGGAAAAGGTGCTGTTTTATTTACTAAAAAGATTAATTTTTTTGGGTTTGTTATTGAACCCGACTTTTAAATTGATGTAGGCAAAGAAAATGGAATACAACAGAAAGTTTTTACGATTGAGATCGCTATGCTAGCTTGTATAACCCCAAACCCCACTTTGTACTGCATAGCAAATTTCTTCTATATGAAGCCATCATCAACCCCATTTAGAAATATATCAAACAATTGTAAGACTCAATTACCTCAACTTTACGAATGGTAGTGCATTCTGATACAGGTTTTGTTATACGTACAGTCTAAACATATTTGAATTCAAGTGCTACGTAAAGAAAAACAACTTAAGATTAGTAGTCCCTATAGAAGTTTTAGTCCTAGCTTATATAGATGTTATAGATTGACACATGCTGCAATAATAAAACCGTACATCATAGTGATGAATATGATTATCGTTTGGGATTTTATAATATAAACGTTCTAGTAACATGCAACACAAACGAAATAATTACAAGTGTTGAAACAGTCGAATTCTGAAGCAATATAAAAATTATAATTATTATTATTGATAAATACTATACTACACTATATAAGAATGTCATATAAGTTTTCAAATTGCCTCCATTTCAAAATTTCAATTTAGAAATCGCATGATTATCTCTCAGAAAAATAAGTCATCGAAACATAGTTAATCAGAGACTACTTCTTATAGGAGAGAGCAGTTTGGACTGGACTGTAAAACTATTACCATTATTGCAACATTAAACCTTAGACTTATAGACTAACCATTAATTAACTCTTAACTCAACAAAACCAATATACTTTTAATTTTCCGAAATCCAATGAGAGTTTGATATTAAAAAAAATTTTATCGTACTGAAATAGAATTCATTTTAGTCGATTTAACCATCATCAATGTATCTACAATAGATCTACTATCGATCAAATATTTCTACTGAGGCATAGCATGGAAAAATGCTATGAGTACAACAAAAATCTCCACCTATTAATGATTGACTTCCGCCAGGCTTTTGACTCAATAAAAAGAGATATGGTAGAAGCTGTATTTAATAACATGGGAATCCCAAGAAAATTGACAAATTTAAGTATGCTAACACTCAGACACACCAAATGCAAGGTAGCAGTGCAAAATAAATTAACGGACGAATAATTTACAGGAGTGAGACTAGGTAATGCCTTGTCAACAACAGTTTTCAATCTAATGCTTCACCACGCAATAAAAGATTTAGACAGAGGCGGACACATATTCATAAAATCATCTATAATAAGTGCGTATACTGACGATACTATTGCTATGATGCTATTGTAGCAACATCCTTTGATGAATTGAAAGAAATATTTCTGACTCTAGAAAATGAAGCTGATACTGTAGGATTAAAAATTAACGAGGCTAAGACCAAATATATGAAGATGGAAACGGAAACAAGACGATCCGCCCAAAATATAACAATAAATGATTATAACTTTGAAGGACTAAAAATATAAATAGTTTTATATATCTAGGTGCCTTAATAAATAATAAAAATGACATACATCTGACAATTAATGATAGAATTCAAGCAGCACAAAAATGTTTCTACGCACACAAAGGCCTTTTCAGGTCAAAAATTTTAGCCAGGACAATTAAATTAAGAATGTACAAGACCATAATACAGCCGGTCGTAACATACAGATGCAAAGCATGGACCATGACAATTAATGACGAAAAGAAATTGAAAGTATTCGAAAGAAGAATACTAAGAAAAATATTTGGTCCCAAAATAAATGACGATGGTGAATACCAAATCAGGTCAAACGAGGAGCTAGAAGCACTAATTGAAGGACACAATATTGTTAAATTTATTAAGGATCAAATACTAAGATGGGCAGGTCATGTGGTGAAGATGAATGATCAAAGGATGCCAAAAAGAATATTAGACGCAGTACCGTACAATACAAGAGCAAGAGGTAGACCAATATCACGATGGGTAAACGAAGTCGAGGACAACTGTCGAAAGATTGGAGTTAACGGACGGAGGACAGTTGCACAAGATAGAGCAGAAAGGGGGAAAGTTGTGGACGAGGTAAAGACTCACCCGGAGCTGTAGAACTAACAGATGATGATCATGAATGTCCTGTAAGCCCATCTGTGTGGTTCATCTGAAATAAAACCTTTTTATCCGCTTTACAAAGTTTATTTTGTCAAATAAGCTAAAAGCTTCGGTATTGACATGTTCGATTAGACTAGTTTTATGCCGTGCAGTGCATTTCAATATTTCATCTATTATTTGAATTTGGGTTTGTTTAGCACCCCTTTATTGGAATACCGTATGCCAAAAACAAGCTTCAATATTTAATTAATTTTTTTTTATTTATTTATTCTGATATATCACAGATGTACAAAAAATATAAAATTGAACTTGCGGTTCTACAACTTTTATCCCTCTTGAAAAACAGTATTCATTCTTAACACGAAAAACTCTATTTGATAAATAAAATTAAAATATTTAAACATTAGGAAACCAACGGCTTTACTAGGTAATGTTTGAAATTTATTCTGGCAACACCAGTTTCTATATATATGTATATAACTATATATTTTAAATGCATGTATTAATACAATGTAACATAAAATAATTTCCCGTAACATCTGTATTTTCTCTCATCTTTTTCATTTACAAAATATATATATATAGAATAACGGTAGAATAACAATTAAGAAAAGGAACTCATTAAAATGCAATTACTTTTTTAAGTCATTCAATTTTAATTCAATTTTTCAAAACTTTAATTCTTTCGGTCCATTTTTTCTTATTCTTTTAAATAATATTTAAATGAATCTTTTTTCCCCTCTTAAATATTAATAAAATAGATAAAAATCCTTATTTTTTAAGAATAGAAATGCAAAATTTTTACATTAATGTTTTTTTTTTATTTTCCTAAAGGACAAAAAAAAATTAAATAAATTTTTAAAATAGATAGAAAAAAATTGTATAAAACGACTAGACGTACATATAAAATTATAAACCATCCATCTTTCTGAGATTTACCAATGTCTTTAGAAAAAAAAAATCTTACTTACAGAACTATCTATATAATATATATGTACATATAGTCATACATATATAAAACTTCAACCATTTACATTTAAACATGTAGCAATTTCAAATTAAATCCTTTCGGAATATTTACAGAATTTAAAAAAAAAGAAAGAAAAAACAACATCATTAAATGAGTCTACTAGCAGTTTCTCATTCCTTAAAAAAAATAAGAAAAAATTTTTTTTTTAAAATTCAATTACCAGAATTCATTAAACATTTTAGGCAAAAAAAAAAAGCAAAAAAAATTTCCATAAAAATAAACATTAAAAAATATGAGTAAAGAAGAATATGAGAAAAGTGAAATGTTAGCTTTAGATAAGACGTTAGCTAACTATAGGATATTAGTTATGCGAATTTTCAATATTTTCTAAATTCAGTAAAAACACTGTAAGCGAACTCTATCAATACATTTTAGAACGAGTAAAAGAATGTATTTGTATGGTAATTCAAAAAATTCTTAACTGTTTAAAGATTTTAATACACCCTCACTTTAATTGTATTAATTTAAATCCTCTTAAAGTGGGAAATACATGTGCAGAATTCTCATGCATCACTGCATGCATATCTACGTACCAGACACATGTGCATATTTTATCTGTCAAAAATTGTTTTGTTTGAAATAATATAGATAATTTCCGCCCTTGATAAACGTACAACTTGTTTGTATAGTAATAAAATACAAAATAAAATAATTTGTGAAAAATTTTAAAGTTAAAATTTATTAAAAGTGTTTAATAAAAGTTTTAATTTAAATTTTTGAAAAAATTTCAATCACATATTTTGTTCTCTGTTACTATCATGATTGTAGCAAAATATAATTATATGAATAAATTAATGCTATTTTGTTGTGCATATACTTTGTTATATCTAAATATTTTAAAAATTTACGATGAATATTCCAACAAAAAAGAAAGAAAATCTAGACTATGGACTAGGGAAATTTTCGTTCATTTCAAATTAATTAGATTTTCTTCAATTACTTAATTTAAAATAAATTTTTACAAAATTGATTATAACCTATTTTCCACAAAAAACAATAATAAATATGTAAATATTAAACAAATTTCATGACGTTTGTCATTATTTTTTTATTAGTATGAGTAAAATGACAATTTTTACAATCTTTCATGTTGGTAGCTCTGCCGCTGCGCAGCAAAAATTAGAAATAGAGATATATCATGCATCAAATTTTCTGCGTGCAGAATTACATGTAATTGGTTCCATATAAAACCATGCATTCTAATTTATTTTTGCTGCGATGCAAGAATAGAGTTCTGCACAAGTATTTCAGGCATAAATTGTGACACAATATAGCTATTCATTTGACAGTAAGTTCTTACAGAACACACATTAAAAAATTTCAAAATCAAAAAAAAATATAATTTTTAAATTAAACTGAATGCTAAAATGTTGGAAAATTGAAGAAATTGAGTTCTATAGACATTATGTTATTTTATAGAACAATGTGTTACTGTATGGAACACTATAACATTTTATAGAAGCACAGTGATTTTATATAAATTCGGACAAAGCAAAAAAAATAATTTGTACAACATTTTGAAGTCATCTTGCGTATACTCTTTATTCTATTCTAGTGCACTTTTAGCAAAAGAAGAACTTATCATTGAAAAATAGTTCTGTGACAAGATATTATATTACTGATATCGAGTAATTAATAAAATAGTGAAAATTGAATATTAAAATATATATATAAAGCGTGCATTGATACAATGACAACATATGTCCCAATAGTTACAACATAAAAATTTAATAACCCAGAACTATTGCGCACTATTGTAACATGTAAATTTCATTTAAAACGATATTTAGAACAATAACTATATCGGACAAAATGTAAATAAATAGTATACATAGTGAAAAAAAATTATAAACAATCGCATTACAATTACTGAAACAACAAAATGAAACACAGCTAATGGGATATGCATTCTGTCGGAAGGCCGACAAAGACATGAGGAACAACAGTCTTAGCCAGTCGAAGTCAAGTATCCAATCCAACAACGTGGCTGTATTTGAAGTGGTTAACGGCAGAAATGAACCGATGAAGATTTTATTTCCGTCCTATACCCCCACGGATGGACAAGAGGACAATGATTATGATGATGATGATGACATTGTTTTTATTATAACAAATTTCTGAAACCAATATTGAAATGAACAGACTGCGTATATAGTGAGTCAAAATATTTGAAAATAACATAATATCAGGAACAGTGTTATCTGCCTCCGGTGCTTTGTTCACGTTAATTCGATAGAAATATACAGCAGCGTTTTATATTTGATAGTAGAATTTTTCCAGTATAGAAACGGTAAAATTTTCAAATGGAATAACTAAAAAAATGATATCAAAATAAAAAAGAGAATACCAGAAACTGCTAAAAAAAGAAACAATCACAATTACTATCTTTCGTAAAAATATAATACATCAACTACATTGGATAACTATAAAAATAACAGAAATATTTTAGAATAAAATAAATAAAAAACTTAAAATTAAGAGTACAGATTTTACCAAGTAGGGAAGACTGCTTTAGATTATTCATAAGTCAAAAATTGCTTTTGTGAACCAATTTGAAAGAATGAAACGGAAAACAAGAGCAGAATATCTACAAGTCAAATAATGAAAAAACTCATGATATTAGTGGTCCAAATAATACTATCAAACAAAAATATACCACCAAATTTTAATCCAATTCATTTATTTCCTCAAATCAAAGTTCAAATAGGCATTTGATCTAAATTAACAACACACAGCTTCTCCTATTCAATTTTAAATTCTCACCTTCAAACCATTAACCTGATTAACTCTAGAAAATGTCAGAACGACAGGGTTACGATAAATATATACCGTTACCTACTCATTAAAATCAAATGATTCTTTCGCAGGGTTGATCTTAAAATTTTATCGCCCTTATTTCAGAAAACATTGAATGGCTCAACTTAATTAAGACATAACTACTTGAAATCATGAAATTAAAAATTAAATTAAAACAAGTTATTTTTGAAGTACCTACCTAACTAACTTCATAATAGAAACACACTTATATAACTCAACTAATAATAAACAACAAATATAATGGCAGAAAATCGCATGTTATATCAAAAAAAGTACTGTGGGTGCAATGTACTTTATCATCATTAGTAAAGTTCATTAAAGCAAAAACAACCACCAATTGTATCAAAAATGCATATATCGCTAAGTAGGCAATATTGCCCAATATGAATTTTTGTTTCATAATTACTAATCGCCAATAACTACTGTTGTAAATACTGAGTGTATATAAATTATGCAATTGACCGACGATTTGTCAATATACTCAATTTATAATATAGTTACAGTTTTTATCTACGTAAAAAAAAATATTGTTAAGTATAATAAAAGTATATAAAAATAAATAAATGTAAGTATATAATAAGAATTAGTCTGGATCAAATATCGTCCAAGATATGATTAAATTATTTTAATTTCTTTGAAGTTATTAAAACGCGTAGATTTAGACAATACAGCAGACAGATAAACGAATCAAATCTGCTCTAAATCCCAACTGGGCAGTTAAAGGTACAAAACTTTGTAAAAGAAAGCGAAAGTTATTCTAATATTATACATATATATTCAAATTTTGTATATACATTATAGATCTACTGTAAGAACAATTTGATATATTTATTATTTATTCATTTCCTGTACCTCAGCTTATTTTATTTTTGAGCAATGAAATTTTGTGAGCAAAATAGAGTAAACCTTGCTAAAATATACCACCAAACAGTCAATTGTATTCTCTTCTAAGAATTATTAAGTAGTAATCAAGATAGTTACATACATTTTGTTAAAAGATAGCAAATATATGTACACAAAAAAAAATTATCTAGGTCGCAGTTTTAACAAAAATAAACCTTGATATTGTTACCCAAAAAAAAAACAAAACGAAAATTTCTCAAGGAACAAGAATACTTTTAAAGCACAATTTATACACATACATCAAAAATGTAATCATTTCAACTTAATACCAAAAATAAAACAAAAAATAAAACGAGTAAAAAAAATTTAACAACCAAATTTAGAACAATTTCATCTACTCTATAAAACTAATAAACTACATACATACATTTAAAAATAGAAGATAGAGAATAATTTACAAAAAACATTAAATTTTAGTTCATTGACGGGTCTACCAAAGTACAAATGAACAAACGAACTACATTCACTTAGGAAAGAGTATTTATTATAGAAAAAGAAAAAAAAAAAAAACAAAGTGTATGCAAAAAATTAAAATACTCATTTCAATGTTAAGGAGATTTTAACATTCAAAGTTAAACTTTAAGAATATTTAAAATATGAAAAAAAATAGAAGAAAAATGGAATAATGAACAAAAATAAACTAAAAATTATTTACAAAAAAAAAAAAGAAGTAAAAAAGAAATTTAAAAAAAAATATGAATGATAAAATAAGTAGAAAAAAATTCAACAAGAAAATAAATTATATTGTAAAAAAATTTTTTCAAAGTTATTAAATTATCAAAATAAACAAAAATTTTAGATAACTTGTTTTTTTTAATATTTAAAAATCTAAATTTAAAACATTTTCAAATTTGATTTTATTTATAGAAAAAAAATAAAAATACAATTTTTTATTGCATATTTTTTTTTCCAAAACAAAAACAAATTTTATTCTATTCTTTCGTCACCATTTGTAAATAAAGAAATAGAAATGCAAATAATGCAATCTATTATGTAAAAAGCAATAATCTCTCTCCCATTACAACAAAATATTAGCACATTTAAAATGTTTAGAAGCTAAAAACCACTTTAATGCATAAAGGACCGATATTTTTAAACAAAATTTGACGTATATCAATTTTAATTGATTTTTATAACTCACAGATGTTGTTTATATCATCTTGATATAAATTATAGAATCAATTAGAATCGAAAATCAGGATCTGTATAGGTATTCTAACATTAAAGTACCTATACTGATCAGTTCCAGTAGTGTTAGATAAACGAAACACGCGTGTTGCCTTTAAAAATTATTTAAAGAATTGATTATATCCGTTGATTATATTTTTATTATCTTAAAATTATAGTAAAAACTATATTTAATTTAATTCAACAACAATATTTAATTCAAATACCAAATTGCAATTTGACTTATATCTGAACAACAACAATTTAATCAGTAAAAATCAATATGGATTTAGAAAAAGCTCAAACACTACAACTGCTTTGTTCGACATGGTACAAAAAGAAATAAGTAAAAAAAATAAAGTAGCAGTAGTGTTTTTTGATTTAACAAAAGCATTTGATACAGTAGATAGGAAAATACTTTTGAAAGTATCCTATATAATATTGGAGTAAGTGGAACGAGTTATAAATGGTTTCAAAGTTATTTTGACAAAAGACAACAATACGAAGAATGCGAAGGATTTATAAGTGATAAAAAGCCAATAGATGGGGTGATACAAGGAAGTTCACTAGGACCAACCCTTTTTATATGTTACATAAATAATATTGCTAACCTAAGGACAGATTTTTATGTATGCAGACGATTTAGCTGTTGTTTACTCTGAAAATAATTATACAGATATGGAAATAAATATAAATATTGATAACAATAAATTGCTTAAAATTATCAGTCAATATAAATTAACGATCAACATAAGTAAAACCAAATATATGTTATTTAAGAATTATGGAAATGAAAAAATAAACATAAAATATAATAATGAGACAATTACAAAGGTATCGTTTAACAAATATCTGCGAGTAACGATTGATAGCGAACTTACTTGGAACAAACACGTAGACGTAATAGAAAAAAAGTGCAGAAGATTGGCTAGTGTATTTAAAAAAATATCCCACGAAGTACGAAATTATACGAAAAGATCTATATACTATAGTCTATTTCATTCCAATATAACGTACGGACTTATAATATGGGGAATAAGCTCAAAGCAAAATTTAAATAAAATACAAATATTACAAAATAAAGCCATAAAAAATATATTCGCTTCATCACAGAACTTCCACAGATTATCTATATAAAACATTTAAAATTAAAGCTACTACAAATCGAACATATACATATATAAGATTTTTCAAGAATTAGTAACTACCAAAACACAACTATTACAAAACGCAGGCGTTACATCAATATAATACAAGAAATATAACAAATATAAGAACAATTCAACCAGCGTTAAATAATATATCCAGTGCAGCAATAAATGAATACAATAAAATTCCAAATTGGATGAAAGAGCTGGGACTGAAACATTACAAAAAACACTTAATTTCATATATTAAAATTTAAACTATATATAAACTATTTTTCATATATTAAATTTAAAGTACATAGACATTTTTTTCTTTTTTTTCAAATTTTAAATTGTATATATGTATTTTAAGAAATTTTAATTCAATATTTTGTAACTTTAAACATTTTCATTATTTTTTTTTAATTGTATCTTGTTTTTGTTATTATTATCAATATTCTTTATATTCTTCAATAATTTGTTAATTTGTTATTTTGCCTTAATTTACTTTAAAATTGTAAATCATCATGTAATAATACGCTCTATATGAGCGATTACGCACCATTTGAGAATTGAATAAATATATTACTATTAAAAAAAAAAAAATACATACAATACATTGAAATTTTTAGTTGATTTTTATAACTCACAGATGTATTTACAACATCTTGCAATAAGTTAAAAAATCAACCAAAGTAATTTAAAATTTAGAGTTGAATATATAACCTAACCCCATAAACACCTACTGATGAATTTAAGTAGTTCAATGATGAACAAAACCACTCCTTTAATAATTATTAACTGTAAGATGATTGTAATTAAAAAAGAATAAAAAAAAAAATTATGCCCTAAGGTTAAAAATTCCAAAAATATGTTTGAAAAAATATTTGTAATAGAAATTTATTTATAAATTTCTATAAAATTCTTTAATTTATTTTCTTTTTTTTTTGTCTTGAGGATAAATTTCCTGAGTCGTATAAGTGTGCACAGCCATTTAAAATATAATGTATACCAATTAAATTTGAAAATTCAATACTTTAATTTATTTTATACATCATTTTCTCTCTTTTATTATATCATATTAGAACAAATTATATTTGAAATTTTATATTTTCAATACAATTTTATAATTTCTCTTTGTCAGGGCCGGTAAACTGAATGAAACAAAAATTTACTAAATTTTACAATAATTTCATAGTATTATCAAACAATTCACATAGCATTATGTAAACAAATAAAAATACTAATATGATTTTTAGTGAAGTACGAATGTGATTTTGAATGTGAAACTGAAGCTAAATGGCACATAGCAATAGCTATTTACAGCCATGTCCAACATTGTCATGTCTTTAAGTTGCCACATTATATCCTGTAAAATCTAAAGCCAACCCTATTCTTTAGAAAAAAAAATTTATTTTAATCATACAAAATTTACATATGTACATTATATACTCGAGTATTTAATTTCATTAAAAAGCATGTTCATAAAATAATATATAATGTTATATTATTAAATAATATACTTTATACATGATGAGAACATAAAATTAATCTCAAATTTTAAACATTATCCAAAATAGTTTCCTTTGTGAAATTAGATTAGGTATAATGAAAATTATCATTATACAAAAACAAAATTTAAGTATATAATAATCAAAAGAAATGTGTGATTTCAATTTTTTTATTACAAAACAGCTGTAATCAAATACAAGAAGAAAGAAAATGAAAATTAACATGATATATGTGTATTTAAGTAAGCACATTCTATATAATATTATACTGTTGTTAACACTAACGAATTGAGAGAAAAATAAAACTGATAAGATTATGAAATCTTTAAAAGGATTTTCCGGATCATATTTCCCAATTGATAAAAGTAACTTGAAATATTATTATTTTAATAATGAACGAATAAAAAAAAAATATATATATATATGTATTCATTTTTATTTGTTCCCATAAGAATACAAGAAAAAGATATTATACCACATACCAGAAAATCAGGATATTTTAATGTATAATATACGTACCTACATAATAGAATTGTTTTTTACTTTGCTTTCTTTAATAATTTCATATTCTGAATAAATAAAAAAATAAGAATAAAAACAAATATAAGAAAAGCTTCTTATATTTCTTAAGATTTCCTCAAAGACTTAACACTTTTCCTTCCTCTTCCTCTCTTCATTTTCATTCTCTGTTTTTCTGTTTCAGAATTCATTTTTATGATTTTTTTTTAAATAAAATAACTTTGTTAAAACTTTAATGCCCATATGATGTTATATATGGCAACAAATATTCATTTGGATCTCCACGTTACTTCTAATATCTTGTACTTAGTCCTTTACAAAGAGCACTTTACCATTTACAGCTAGACTATTAACTAAATAAGTTTTTGCAGCCAACTTAAAACTGCATTTTTTATGAACGTTTGTTTTACAGAAACTAAGCCATCGGCCTGGAAAAACTATAATTGAGTTAGAAGGCCTAACGTAAATGTACAAATTTCCGCCCCCTTAAGGAAAAATTAGTTTAAGTTGACAAAATAATCAAAATATAAGCTTTTTTTATTTTGTTTTTATCAAATTACAATAATTAGTATTTTTTTAATTAAAAAAAAAATATTTTCATCTAATTATAATTTAATTTTTTCTAAATAAATAATAAAATATTATAACAGCCAAAAACAGTTTGATTGTACGTATTTCCGCTCGACAATTTCAATCTGAACTAATTCCGCCCTTATATGAACTCAATTCCGCTTTTTGAACCTATTTGCGATTCAAAGTACCTATTTACGATTTTATTTAAAAAAGCTGTTTAAAATAATTATTAAGAGTAAAATTAATAATTAATTTTTTAAATAATTAATAATAGTACTCAGTTAAATTATAAAAAATATTTATTATAATAAAAAATCAATAATTTGAAAAAAAACAATAAATAAATAAATATGTAGTTGTAATGTAAGTAAAATTATTTGTTACACATAAAAATATACATTTATTTCAATATGAAAATTTAAAAAAAATAAACAATGCAACGATTTAGTATTTCAAACAAAAAAAAATAATTGAATATAACATAATTAACTTAAATATTATAACAATGCACATTTAAAATAAATATATAAAAATACAAAATATTTCATATACATACAAAGTAAAAATCACATAATTTACTACTTCTTAGTTTTGGCAGTTTTTATTTGTATGATTTCGGGTACATTATATGGTCCTCTGCTGTTCATTAAAACTGGAGGCTCAATTTTGCAAACTATATTACTGTCTGAATATATTAGAATATCTTCTTTTACAGGCCATCTCCAAAATGTGCCACACATGGTCATGGTTTTCACTTCTCTATTTAACGTATTGTTAAATGTATACAAAGAAATTATTTGGGTAATTTATTATGGACGCCTTAATAAAATTTTGGTGGTAAGGCAAGATAATTCCCGAGTTTTTTTAAATTATACAAAATATAATATAAGTAAAACATAATTTTGGAAAAAGTTATTCTTTAGGGTTAGCGTTAAAGTAAAATTTATCTAATTGTTAAAAATAGTCGAATATTTTCCTTTTAATTTTACTAAATATGCTTATCGTACAGATACGCGTATTTATTCTACTAATAAAAGGAAAATATTTGCTTATTTTCAACAATTAAAATATACTTTTTTATTTGACTTGGTATGAATTTAGTGAAAATAGCTTACACCTGCATATTTAGTTCGGAATTAGGACATATTGCACGTATTACCGACCCGCTTTTTCATACAAATTTTTATTAAAACTCAAAATTTAGTTGTGACAAGAAACACATATAAGCGAAATTAAATTTATAGGTCGTAATTAGGTCCAGCTTAGTTTCTTCAATTTCAATTTAAAATTGTCCAGTTGCATCCTTATATAACCAAAAATAGTTGAATAACTTATTTATATATTTCGATATATCATTTTCCTAATTGCGCCCGGTCGATCGTAAATACGTACAACATAAATTTACGTGTCCCCAATTTCCGCTCAAACCTAATTAGCAATTGCACTATTTTTGATTTACAAATTGAAGAAAGTATGTATTATAATCTATTTAATAAGATATCTTTTACAATTATTTGAATAAAATAAGTAAGTGAATATCATAGTTTAATTATTATGGTCTTAACAAAATAAAAAAAATTTTAAACGTTTGAACCAATATTTTCACTAAAATGTCGAACTAGTTTAGTTTTCTATCAATAACTTATTTATTAATATAATTGTCTGCATTTATCTGGATGTTTGTAAGTTACGACGGAATACTCCAACACATATACGAATTGAAAAATATATACAAATTGTTACATCATGTAATTGTCATAAACATAGTGTCTGTTTTTCAATGCTTATATATGCCATCTGTCATCTGTCATCTGTAATCTGTAATCTGTCATCTGTCATCTGTCATCTGTCATCTGTCCTCTGTCATCTGTTATCTGTCATCTGTCATCTGTCATCTGTCATCTGTCATCTGTCATCTGTCATCTGTCATCTGTCATCTGTCATCTGTCATCTGTCATCTGTCATCTGTCATCTGTCATCTGTCATCTGTCATCTGTCATCTGTCATCTGTTATCTGTGTCATTTGTCCATCATTTCATAATGATTGTCATGTCATTCAAGTGTTAAATTTAGATGGCGCCATAGAACTTTTTACTTTTATTATGTCTTAATTAATTTCATTTTACAATTTGAATTTTACAGTAGAACGCTGCTGTGATTGTAAAAATATAAAATTATTGTAAGTTTATAGTATATAGTTAGATTTTGTTTTCATTAAAAATATTATTTGAATTTACTATTTCTATATTAATTGAAATTGAAATTATCTTTTGACTAACTTATATTATAATTAATTGAATACAATAGAATGTCTAAGAATATAGATTATTTAGAATTATTCAGGTCTTAGAATAATATATGTTTAAATTTCCAATGATGGCAAATAAGATGTCGTTAAAATGATCGAGTAAATAGCCCTTAGAGAATTGAAAATTATTACGAGGAAATAATATTAATTCTGAATAAATAAATTTGAAATATAAAGCGTGGGACTTTTGTATTTACAAAAAAAGGGTTTGGGCGGCATAATGTACTAGGGCGGTGATAGGTACATTTACGTTATATAATGAAATTGAAGAACCTAAAAGCACCTAAAAGGCTCTTCAAAGCTTAAATGAAATGTATATCAACTAAAATTTAGTATAATAAATTTAGTATATTTTTTTTTTGTAAACAATTAATTAAAAACATTCTAATTTATATATTTACAAATTATATATGTATAGCCTTCTTATGAGAATTATCTCTTCAGGCATAAATCGTTAAAATAAATAAATAACACTAATGTATTTACATATATGTACTTATAATTACATACTTGTAATTCGTAATTTACATAAGTACATAAAAAAAAAACAAATTTAAAAAATAATGTCGATATTGTAATTTCATTTTATTGTGGTCAAACTGGTCTTTAAATCTCAAATTTTAATAAACGTTTAAGTGTTTGTATATAATTTTATTTCTACTGCATCATCGAATTTCGATCAGCAAACCATTAATACAACATATACAACATACGATACTAGAGAATATAATTTCTAAATGAAAATTTTTATGGCTTACTAGCTTATATACACAAACATTTATTAAATTTCAATATTTTAATTTCAATTTCAATTTCAATGTACATATGCAAAGAGATCCTTGTAGATATACATTAAGTAGATACAAGCAGATACTTACATTTGAATTAATTTACTTGAAGTTGTTTTGTTTTTGTTAAACTGATAAATCTACAAAAATTTTATGCATGAAATATGATGGTGTTAAAATTTGATTGTTTGATAGTATTCAAACATCAATAAATATTTAATTATTAAATTAAATAATTATTTATTATTTCAAATTTTTGTTATACAAAGATTAATAATGTTGAAATTAGCAGGACATATGGGTGAGAATAAATAATTAAATGATGATAAATAAAAAAAATACTAAAACCAATTCCGTATGAAACGAGATGAGAGTGAAAGGTTGGAAAAGACAAAATATTTAAAGTTATATTTCCTAAATTTTTCATAATGTACACTCTACACCGTGGTCTAATCGGTTAGAGCACAGAAATGTGTTTGAATTACGATGTGGTAGTCATGGGTTCGATTCCCGTGGGGGGTATAAAATATAACTAAGAAAAATAGTAAAAATATTATTATAAAATTAATAATCAACAAATTAATATAATTAATACTTTACATAACTAAAAAATATTACCTATATCAATATCTATATCAATACTCATATATATCATACAACACAATAACCAAATAACACAATAAATAATATTGGACAAACACTACTTAATAATAATTACACAATTATCAACAACTGACAAAAGTATGTGACATGACGTACCCAGTAAACATAGTAACATCAGGCATCTTAACGTCAAAGATGGATAAAATCGCAGCGACAACTTACAAATGAAAAATATGGCGTCGTCTTACCACGTAGGCGTCGTCTTACCACGTAGGCGCAGATAAAGTTATCAAAGTGGTCTTCTACAGTATGCCAATACAACAAACACATTAAAAATGAAATTAGACATTACCTCGGAAATACAAGTGAAAGTAGCAGCTAGAAATCGAGTACGATGGAAATATCAAGTGGAATACCTATGCTCCCAAAAGCAGTACGGAAAAAAAACACTCTACACGAGCTTTTTAGCTCTTCTTGAGATAAATTGAAATAAAGAAATAAATAAATTAATGAATAAAAAAGTAATGGATGGCAGTTGTACAAGACAATTCAAATTGATCAAGACCAAGATGTAGCAAAATAGATGATAACTTTGCTTGATACACCTAAATAGGAGTAAAAATAAAAACTGTAGAAGAATGAAAATTAATTGGATAAAAAATGGGTGCATAAGACAAGTTAGATTGATTGTAAACAAAATTAAGAATGCTCACACCAAACTGTATAACCAACAGATGATGGCTTTGCTTGGTACAACAAGAGTTGTTCTTTACTAACTGTAGAAAAATTGTTTGAAGGACAGTTGCACAAGACAAGTTAGTTGATTGCAAAAAAAATTAAGGAGGCTCACACCAAGCTGTAGAACCAACAGATGATGGCTTTGCTTGGTACAACAAAAGAGGAGTAAAGAACAACTGTAAAAAAATTTAAAATAATGTTTGAAGGACTGTTGCATAAGACAAGTTAGATTGATTGTAAACAAAATTAAGAATGTTCACACCAAGCTGTAGAACCAACAGATGATGGCTTTGCTTGGTACAACAAGAGTTGTTCTTTACTAACTGTAGAAAAATTGAAATTAATGTTTGAAGGACAGTTGCACAAGACAAATTAGATTGATTGTAAAAAAAACATTAAGGAAGCTCACACCAAATTGTTACACGAACAAATAATGACTTTTCTTTGTACAACTCACAACTTCTACGATACTTAAATATTGTTACAAATACTTCATAAGAGCGTGCAAACATTTAAAACAATATAATAGTTCTAAATTATTGTAATGATTAAACACAGATCAAAACTCTAGGTATGTTTTACTAATTTTATTAAATATATTAACTGATTTCGGTTATTAAACCATCATCAGAAGACTAAGCCTTCTAAGACAAGAATTTTTATGTTTATTTAATTTTAATAATGTTTCACCTAGACGCTGCAGCATATTCTATAAGATAAATTACTGTGTATAATAAATTTTACAGTGAAATTTTGGTTGATATTTATAACTCACAGATGTATTAATGACATCTTACAATAAGTTATAAAATCAATAAAAATAAAAATCAGGAGTTGTATATAGGTAGTCTAACACTATAAATATCTTCTGATTATATACCTATAATTCCTAAAAATAATTTGTTTATTATAAACATCTTAATATAAGTAAGTAAGCAATAGTAATTATTAATTAATTTTAGATATTATAATGGTGGTATTGAATATTAACAAATCGAACTTGTTCTTTTTATTAAATGTAAAGTGCTATGGAAATTTTAATAATTTCTAATTAAATTTATTATTACATAAATTTATTTTATAGTTATCTGTTATGTTAAATGTAATGTTACTTTTATACAAAGAAAAATTAACTAATGTTAGTAATTAATTTGTTGTAGTTCAAATATTCTAAATTCTTGTTAATTATATAGATATTTCTAGAATCCAGAATAATAATTTTGTATATATTTAGATAGCATGTAACATTTGGGTGAATAGATTAGTATTGAATTGAGTAAGACAATTAGTGAAGATTTGAAGTCCATAATAAGTATATTGTAATTATTAATTATTCTTGTACAATAAATATTAAGCTATAATTTATTGAATATTATTGAGCCGATAAGATGTAACAATATTTTTATATATATTTGGAAATATATTTCAAGAAAATTTCGTTTATAATAATTCATTCGATTTTTAACGTTTTTTTCATAATTCCTGTTTTATTCTATAAGTTTAATTCAAAATTTACCTTGTAATTTCAAGATTTTCATAACCAAAACTAAAACATATTTTTTTTTTTAATTTTTAAAAAAGAAAACTGAAATTTCTCTCTAATATTATATATTATTATTATTATTATTATTATTATTATTTTTTGGTACATGCGCGCATTCACAAATAATTTTGACGCGTTATAAAGTAATGTGTATACTTGTATAAATAATTTTAATACCTATTGTAGGTATATTTCAATAATATATAAAAATGCATTCCATCTCAAATATTATATTTACATTTTTTTTTCGTTATAATATAGAGTTAATTTAATTAATACTAATCTATCTCACTTTTTTCTTCCTAGTTTATCCTATCCTATATCCTATCCCAACCAATCGAATTGTATGTGGTAAAGGTATAAACGTAATGTTTATAACAAAATTGATTGTTTATAACAAAAAACAATTACTTACACTAATTTTAAAACTGAGTATGATTTTTCTTAAACAGAAGTCAATGTTTAAGAAAATATTCAAATTAATATTAAAATTATAATATATTTTATTACAATCTACTCTACAGTCTAAAATAGACTATAATAATTATTTTTTAACATAGCCAATAGTATCTATCAGTTTTTATTACATCAAAAGAACACATTATTTTGCTATAATTTAACCAGTGTTAATGATTCTTTTCTTTTAAGCCTGCTATCTGCCAAATTGTTTGACATGAGAGTTGGATTGTTTTAAGATTTTGAGAAACAAACCTAACAACATTAGTCTGCATTGATATAACAGTTTTGTTTAATAGAGTTTAATTATTTTAATATTCACATATTTTTGTAATTTTCTTTCATGTTATTTATTTATTCAGTGAATCTACAGAAAATTTGCAAGCCAACTTCAGGTCCTTTTCCCACTTCGAAATGTGGGCCTATTTAACAAAAATCAAAAAACAAAAATAAGCATTTTATTTTAGCTTATTATCTAACCTATATACTAAAAATTAAAAAAATATAATTTCATTTTAACAACTAAAACTAGAAAAACAATAATATTAAAATTTGTAAAGAATCAAAAATACAAGTAATTGCAGCCTCTTCAGCCTTATTATCTAAAGTATGTTTTACAAAACAAAATACATTAATTTCATGGCTTAAACTAATATTTACAAAAAATTAATTGAAATTTTAAATTTACTATAAATTTATTTCCTGGGATATTTGCATTGGGGGATTTATGGGATCTAGAAAAACGATTGGAAGAATTGCAGACTTTTGGCGCCAGGTTTATAGCTATTTTCGTTTTGGCTAGGCCGTATAACATAATTGGTATGGCAATATTTACCTCAAGGACTGGTTTAGTGTTGCCCTCTATGCCTATATGGGCGTGATATCCAATCGCAATTTACCATTGTTTCGCGCTGTTGCATTTCTAATGTATAGACATTATTGAACTGAGGCCATCAGCTACGATTATGTATATATTACATTAACTATATGTTATTATGCTCGGTTATCAGAATGAAGCATTTCCCGGCAGAGAATTCGCCATCCTTAGTCTGTTATCCTTTGTAATGACACAGGCTATATGCCATGGGATACACTACTAACGCATCTTTAAAGATTTCGGAATCTGTGGTAAGTGACCATTTTAATTTGATGTTCAGTTGTCTATACTTTCCAGACGATCTTTTTTGCTTAGAATATATGAATTTTACATTTTTTTATGTTTAACAAATATCAAATCATTCTAAAAAAAAAAAAATTACGTTAATGATTTGTTTAAAATAACAAATATTTCTCATTGTTTGATTTCATAAGTAGATTGTTAAGCTCTCATATATAGTTTTATTAGTCAAATCAAGGACGAAGCAAAAAATACATTGTAATCATAGTAACTGATATGAAAAATACCTCTAGTAAAAAACGAAGCCATATAATATTATTATCTAAGCTGTTGATCCCATTTGAATAAAATAAAATGAGTAATTGTTGGCGTATCCAACTGGTACAGGGCTCTAAAGTAAAAATATTCATTTATACTAATAAAATTAAAACGAAATTATACTAATTAAACAAACCAGCTCTGTAAAAATTCCAAATTCCGAATGAAGCATCCTATATATTCATATTATTTATAAATACACATATAATATACATATAAAAAGTATCTATAAGATCAATTTTTTTAATAAGAATTTTCATATCTAGACCCAAATTTAAGTCGTTATTATTCAGTAAGTATACCATAAACTAAAAATCCAAAACCCATATTATACCTATTTATATCCAAAAGTTTTATTTGACCTAAAATAATTTATATGGGTTTTTGTATATGTACATATATGCGTTATATCATATATATATATATATAGAAATTAATACGAACTATTTCCTATATCTCCTAATATTTCTTTTATACGAATTTTTTTCTTAAACTTCTACCTACTCTAAGAACTACAACGTTTTCAAGTTTCAAGATTTAATGTTCATCTTTCTTTCTATACTACTTGTTCTACCCGTCTATCATTGGCGAAAAGAAAACATCTTGTTTTGTTTCTTTTTTTTTGTTTTTGAATTCTAGAATTGTGGTGTTTGTGGTCTCAGTAATATTTTTTGTTTTTTTTTTTTGTTTTCTTTCTTGTTGTTACATTTTGAATATAAATGAAAATTTAGTGAACAATAGATAAATTATAAGTAAATTTTTGGGTAATATAATAGATAGTTATTTTTTATATTATTTTGGTTTACTCATTTTCTCTGATTAAACTTTATTTACTTAAAAATTATTAATATTAATATTCATATACATACGTACAAATATTTTTATGTTTCATTTTTTGTTTTTTTGTTTGTTAATTTATAAAATTTAAGCTTAATATCTAGAAAAAAAGAAATAAAAAAACATCTTCCAAAGTATTTTCGATTGTTAAACCTCTAATAGGTGGCCTTTGGAAAGCTAAAATATAATACTATCACCGTTCTGTGAAAATTCACTAAGTCCTTTTTTTGCGAAACTGGTTTTATTTTTATTTTTCATATATTTAATTTAAAATATACAATGTTTGTCTTACTATACTAAATATTTATTATTTTTACAGATGCTAGACTAAAGAAAAATGTGGTCTTTACAGCTGAAATATTTATAAATTATGATTTTAATAAATATATAGAAGGACGTTCTTTAAAAGGAAAAGTGGAAAAACCTATTTTGATGCAAAACTGGTTTTAATTTGTTATAAAAGCTGGGGTAGTTTAAAACTTATATATGAAACCTGTTTTTATACCGTTTTTATTATTTTAGAATTATATTTAAAAAACGACTTACAACACGAAAAATCCCATCAGAAAGGGGGATTTTTTAAGTAGTGGGTCGTTTACATTCAAGCCTGTAGCTGTCCACTGATTTAAATAAATAAATAAGGACTTAGTGAGTTTTCACAAAGCAATAACGATGTTTTAGTTAAGCCATTCAAAAATCGGATATACAAAAAAAGATTTATAAAACTTTCTAAATCTGATCCAAAAAAGAGAAACTTACCAAAAAAAATTGGACAAAAATTTAATTTTATAGGTATAAATAAATAGTATTGCGGCGTTTTTATCATATGAAAGTTAAAAAGTCTATAATAAAACTCTGAAAAATATTTTTAATAAGAAAAAATAAAAATACTATAAATATAAAGCTTTAACACTTCTGTGTCAGCCGCAAATAGTACATATTATAATACTTAAACTAATGTGAGCAGCAGAAAATTATTAAAAGATCCACGGGCTTATAGATATGCTTGATCTAGCTAGAGCATAGATTATGAGACGTCCTATATTTCCCCCTGTAATAATAAACACATTCGATGATGATGATGATAGTGGTGGTGTGGCTATCCATTAAACCTAACCATTTTCAAAGTATTTATTTTCATTCAAATTTTTTTTCTAATATTAATGTTGTAGATTGTTTTTAACAAATGAAATTGAAAATAAAATAAATGAAAAAGATTATGACTTAGATTTAATTTAGGATAAATTAATTGTTACAATTATTTTATCTTGTGTTAACTCCTTTTGTTAACATTAAATTTAATACTAAGATAGTATTATAACCATGTGGCATACTTTTATATTCATTTTAAATTTTATTTTCAATATCGGTTTTTTTCGGAAATTATGAGTTAACAACAAACCAATATCAACCTACCGGGTATATCACTATAATATAAAATTCATTTTAAATAAAAAAAAACGTGAATTTGTTCAAAAAAAAATTGAGGTAAATTTGTCTGTGTGTTTTTCAAATCATTAGTTATGCCATATAAGGAGTAAGATCCTGAACGACTTGCTCCAAATTATTAGTAATATAATCTTGATGAAAAACTAATAAAATTTTCTTTTTGAAATTTATGCACACATCTGCAGTTCCTTATAAGTTTACAAAAGCCAGGAACTAAAGTCACTTCTTCCTCCTCTCAAGCAATTCTGTTGCATAACACGAGAGGCATCAAGTGCACACCCTTTCACAGTGCAAATTCCAAGATGGTTTAAGTCCGGCTATGGAAATTCTTTTATAGTAAGAACATCCCGATTGTGGAATCGCGTCCCAATCGAAGCATTCCCAATGAGAGAAGGATTTTTTATTTATGATTTACAGAGATTTAAGACGAATATTAACAACATTGTTCGCTCTTTCCCACAAAACTTTTCTTCTTAATTTTTCTTTCCTTTCCTTTAACTATCCTTTCCTTTTTCAAATGGTCAACGGTACGCAAGTACTAAAAGGCTCAAAACTTAAGTTTTGGCTATAATATAAAAAAAAAAAAAAAAAGCCAGCTCACCAAATTTATTCACCGGCCAAAGATCCCATTAGATCTTCAGTTTTGATACGAACTTTTAGAATGCAAACATCCTTTCTCCGCTTTTTACGTACCCCTATCATTCAATCCCCAACATGTAGTTTGAATTTGAACTTGTCAGAAAAAACCATGTTATTTCACATTACTTTAGTTCAGTTCAAGTGTTTCGGGCCCGAAGAAGCCGAGAAAGTGTTTGTGCAATAAAACCGTTTTGTAATAGTCATGAACGTTGAAATTCTATTTCGATAATATTATCAGTAACTTCTCTTTTACTACTGAAGTCTTTAGTGGTCTATCCTTTAAGCTAATCTGTATTCCCAGCATATACTTTCAAATTTATTTAAGTAAATCAGCAATAAATAATTCCTAGTCAATAGCCAATTCTTAGATTCAGAGCCAAGCCTTACATCTTTAAAACGCTTTCCTACAAAGAATTGTTTTCTAGTGGAAAACGATAGAAACTAAAAACATAAAGAATAGTTTCTAAGGACGTAGTCTAAGGCCTTTTTCAAACCTAACATTAACCCATTAAATCAGGTATTAAAGAAGACCAAACCTTAACCCAAAACATTAACCCATTAAATCAGGTATTAAAGAAGACCAAAAGACTGATGTGGATTATAACTGGTTATAGTTCATTCAACAGACATCTGTTCACGATTGGTAAGTCCAACAAATGCATAATCATTAAAAGAAGAGGAATCTACCTCTCAAATTTATTTGTTTACGACACCGTAACAGGCATAAATATTTTTAGGAATACAAATCGCCTAATTCTGAAATTAATATTAAAGCAATAATAATGCGTTCACCAAGTACATAGACCTGAAATTTTAAAATAACACACGCCGAAATACAATAGACGTAAGAAGGTCGAATCTACTTAGAATTTCCTAACTCTGAAATTAACATCAAAACAATAAATGCGTTCACTAAGGACATAAACCTACAATTTTAAGAAAACAAACAGGGATTTGCAATAGACCTTAAAAAGCCGAATCTACACACAACTTACCATTCAAAAATTATCAATATAATGACAGTCCTTCTTTCTTTGAAGTGATTACAACGCTCTTACCACTATCATTTAATAATTGACATTATTTTGCTATACCGGGTGTCCAGAGCATGCGTATCAGCTTTTTAAGAGGGGAAGGAGCCGTTATTTAAAAATTTTAAAAAAATGTAATAATTAAATTGAGGGTGCTCTATCGATTGAGGATATCTTCAACTTCCGGGAAGGACCAGAAAAGGGTTTTTTAAGACCAAAAATAGCCGAAATTGGCCGAAATCGAGATTTTCAAATAGGAAGTGATACTTTTTAATACAAATTTGGATTCCACGACAAAAAATAAGAAACTTAAACATTCAATTATTTTTTAACACTAATCAACAGTTTCTCTTGAAAATTAAGCAATATAAATTGCCTACCACAAAACAACTAAAATTTGTTTCAGGGAGTTCAAAATACTACTTGTAAGATAAGAATTTTCTAGGAATTCAAACTGTCTGAATTTTATTGCGCAGCACTGTATACGAATATAAATTATACGACAGAAAAAATCATTATTCTAAAAAGCCATAAGTTAAGTTAATTTTAAATCTATTTTATAGTAATGTAGAATGATGAATAAAATGTATATATATATTATGGTATAAATATACCTTCGAATAAAAGTTTTAGTATATTTTTTTTTCTAAATTTAAAAACGTTTGCTTTTTCTTCATGCTCTATTAAGTTTTTCTAGAATAAAATTACGTTATATCGGAAACTAATACATTTTTTGAACACATATACAAAATATGCATATAAAAGAAATTGAAAACCTTTAATTAAGAAACTACAACAAATTAAAATAAATAGCGAAGTATATTTAATGTAGGTTAAATTTATTATATTACACTTCATACTATTATTTTGTATTGAATAAATGTTATTTATAAAAGTTTAAAATAAATATATAAAAATAAGAATTATTTTATATAGTTATATAGAGAAGTCGTAACGAATTCTATAATAATTAATAAATAAAATTTTATTATGCAGATGCAATGAAATTATTTATACTATTTAGCTCAAACAGTTTACATTTTAGTATTACATTTAATATATTAATTAAAATACAATTAAATTTACTTAGTAAACATTAAAAAATAACAAAATTCAAAATACAAAAATAGTAATATTATTTTTTTTTTATATAAATTAAAAAAGTCAAGTTAACAAAATATTTAATTCATTTCATAATTTTCGTCTTAAAGTATCTTTAGATATTGAAAAATTTATACTATTCTTATATTTATCACTAACTATTAACATTCTGTTAATAGGTTCATATTTACCATAATTTGGTCTGTGTAATGTTAATGTAGAAAGATTTGAATGGCGTGGACAAGTATTTGTGTTAATAATATAAAAGGGGAAATACATATTACCGCCTTTAATGATTTGAAAAATAAATAACATAGAAAATAAATAAGCTATACTTCCCTTCAACAGAGACTTATATATATATATATTTTCTAAATCAATCCCTTTCAGTTGTATTAGAAGCTTGATATAAAGTTATAGATGAGGTGAGTAACGATAACATATCGATTACATCTGTACAATGTTAAAAATTAATTTTGACATAACAAACTATTTTTATATAAATGTAATATCAAGCTGTAATACGTAATACAGTAAAAAATTTCATCATTGAAAAAAATCGAAACAATTAAACATGTTTCCCAGTTCAGTATAGTTTCGATACGTAAATTGAAAATTTCCTTTCAAATCAAAGTTGTATTGGATGGCTTTATATTCCCAAAATTCGCTGGTATTCCATTCAAACTTAGTTCTTTCTTCTTTTAACTTTATTCATAATATTTAAAAACGATCTTATTCACGACTTTAAAACAAATTCACAGCTTTGCTGATAATAATACCCTTAATTCGTTGTATTTCTTTGAAAAAGCTGTTGAATTGACTTCAGTTCATAGAAAACGAAATAATGTAATTTGTGCTCTAAACAACAACCTTAAAAAAACCCCAAGACTGAAGATAAATTTATGATTGAAAAACCCAAAACTGCCTCATATGAAAAGAAAATCTAATTACACCAAATATTCTATTCGAAAATGTAAATATCGAAAATTTCGAAACTCATATTTAGGATATCATATTTTTTCTGTCACGAAGTGTTTAGGATTATTAAGTAGAAATAGAAAATACTTTACATCTTCCAACCTCCTATTAATACACATGGCATACATTTGGACACGACTTGAATACAATTGCCATACTTTGGGTGGTGTAACCAGCAGCATTCTACAGTACTTAAATAAGAAAGAAAAGTGAGCCATTAAAATTATGAGTAATGGAGATAATGTTACGCAACATCTAACATTATAAAGCCATCGCCGTAATGTAGGAGCAGTCGTCCTACCTTGTTTTATATATATCTTTTGGGTATTTGCTCAGACGAAATAAAAAATATTATGGTCAAAATACAACCATTCCAGTGTAATAGTTGTAGGACAGCCCTTTCCCACAATTTCGTAGTGGAATTTTTTCGAACCAGAACTATGAAATATAAAAATTCATTCATCAATCAAACCTCTAAACTATGAATACCGTACAATCTTACGTGTTCCAACAAACATATAACTTAGTAGTTTTCAAGAGACTGGTAAATAAATATTTTTTAAACTGTCCGTCAAATTTTTACATACTATCTCTTTCTATTCTATTTTTTATATATTTTTCTTATTTTGTTCATTATTTATTACTATCCTTCATTTCCGTTAAGTGGCTTAAATTCTGCGAAACTGTTGCTTTTTCCATTATTTTGGCCTCAATTAACAAAAATTATAATTTACACAAAAACTAGATGAAAAACTACGTATAGGAACAATTAACCTCACTTTCTATATGTACATGTTCTAAATCATAACACTTATTTGATGATGACAATAATCTAAAAAAAAAATATAAAAAACTATTTTGAATGCATCGTCACTTTGTAAACATAAAAATCATTATCGTTATCATCTTGTGGTGCAACAGTTTAAAATAAAATATATTTGCTTCTAATATTATTCTATCATCTAAGCCTATATATACTTATTGTACTACAAAAGTAATAATCTACACAGATAGTCAAGGTGTTATCAAAGCTTTGGTTTCGGACTGGAAATGCTAAAACTAATTTGAAAACTTAGCTGGCTGTTTTTTAATATTTGTACAGCCCTGTCGCATAGTCACATAGAAGGAAATCAGAGGGACTACAAACTAGATTTTATTATTACGCACGGTTCCAAACCTAAGAAAGTTCGATCTCGAGAGAAACTATAGGAGTTGGGAGGAACACATTCATTCGTATTATATAGCCAGAACCAACAAAAAGGAAAGATGGGCTAGCTACTTATGCCAATCATTAGAAAAACATTACTCCCAAAATAACATAAACAAAACCAAAACAAACTTCTAGCCAGTTCCTATTCTGGTAATGGGGGCGATCAGTATGGATCAATGGCCGATAGAAAATTACACTGCCAAGCTGGAAATTCCATTCAACCAATATTGTCAAAGTTGCAATAAAGAAGACGAGACAAAAACTCTTGAACACTTCTTGAACACCCGTTCGCTAGAGCAAGATTCCGGACTTTATATGAGACATACACTAATAATAAATATGACTTATTGCAGAAAGCAAAATTAGTGGGGTAATTGACATTTTAAATCTGCAAGCAACATAGGGCTTGCCCTGAAATAATGAACAAAAAGACAAAATTAGTGTTAATTGGATTTTCAGAAGCAACTGCAATGCTCAATTGGACCGAAGAGAGCGAAGTGTTAGTTCCAGAAGATTACTAGAAAACCACACTTGTTAAATAAAATAACTATGAACAAAAAAACAAATATGTAGTACCAAATTATGATTTCAGCAATCTAATAGTTATTATAGATTGATGTATAGAGATTTGAGATAGATTGAAGGGCCAACCATAAAACATTAAGTGAAAATAAAAAATTTGTGAGTAAAGATTAAAACGAAAAACTAAGATATTGACCCTCTTTATATTTTTTAGAAATTATTAGACATGTGCATAGCTTGTTAATCTAGATTTTGTTGGTTCACATGGGCAAGAGAAAAAAGCAAAGCTCATAACAAAGTTAGATGCTGAAAAAAATTTATGCTAAAAAAAAAAAAAAAAGAAAAATGAATTGGAAATGGAATTAATTTGTTTTGTATAGCAACTCAAGGATAAAATCATAGTATTAATACTCAGTCAACATTAAACTAAACCAAAAAACAAAAACGTTATACATATCTACATATACATATACATATTTTTCTAAATCATTAATTTTTTTATTGTCGAATGGAATCAAATAATAATTTACTTTTTAATTTGAAAATATGTACGTATATTATTTTTTTCATTCGGCAATAGTTCCAAAAAGTTTCTAGATTTAATTTTCTAGAAATTTTGGATAAATAAAGTGTATAAAATATAATTAGCAACAGTTCCATCAACTATTAAAGACTTTGCTAAAATTTTCAATCATCATCATCATTATCCTGTAATCTTATTATCCTCCATCCGTTGGGTATAGGGTGGAAAAGAGAGTGGGTAGAGTAGAAAGTGTATCGGACAACAGCAGAGGGAGGTAGCAAAAAAAGACAGAAGATCCATGCCCGGAACTAAGCTACTTTCACATTTTGAATGTAAGGGTATTTTCTGTAATCATGTATGGACCATGTATGCAGCATCTGCATCTCTTCGTTGGAGCGATTGTAAAAAGCGTCTGTACTCACAATAAGTGCCTGCAAGAAGATGAATCATACCATACAACGGATGGGTTTACCTGTCAGGTTTGAGGTTATTATTTATATGGGTGATAATATCTCAGAACTAGCTTGGTAACCCCTCATAAATGACGGAAGCAAAATAAATTCTAGCATTTCCTTCCTTCATTAGAGTTTTCATTTCAAGTTTAAGAAAAATACGTATTTGCTTACTAATTTATCATGCCTTTATTTTTGTATTATAACGCTTTTAATTACCATATAAACAGAATATTTGTAGTAAGGTGCAAAATTTTCTATTCCCTAAGGGTCATTTTACTCGATCAATTTAGAGACATCCTTTTTGCCAACATTGAAAATTTATCGTATAATTCAGAATTAAGTTAATCCTGTTAACATTCAATAACATTCGCTGCGTAAGCTTATCGCCAAAGTTTATACCGAACAAATAATATTTTATAATGAGCCACAACTTTGACCGAACGAAAACAATTTTAAAAACAAAAATAAATTAAATTGTAAATATAAAAAACAATAATATTGTACACATAATATTTATTTTGATGAATAAAATAAAAACGCGTGTTGGAGAAAAAATTAAAATAAAAAAATTTACTACAAATAAATAATAGGTATTTACAAAACTGTTTATAACTTGTGGACCATCGATCGGTTATTTAAAATTTCATTTCATTTCAAAAAATTCATTATCGAACTGTTCATGTTACAATTCATACATAATTATTATTTATAACATACATTAAAAAGAAGAACAACAATCAATATGTTTTAACCGATACCTATACATATACCTACTTACTATATTAAAAAAATCATCACTCTCTCTACAACATACATTTCTACACACTTGAAGAAAACAAATATACCTAAAAATTATAAATTTGCAAAGATAAGAAATAAAAAATAATAGTACAAAATTTCATTTAATTTCTTTAAAAATGTATAGTTAGGGTGTTATTGTTTTTATCAGCAGAACTAAAACCTAACCCAATAATATATACTAAATATTATATACGATCATAAATTTATATATCATATAGTTATATATATATTACAAAAAAAAACAAAATAAATAAAAATAAATAACAATTTTAACTCATCGCATCACATTTCTGGCTAGAGTATATATACCTACAGTACTATAGTACAGACAATGCATACGCTAGCAAAACTATGATGCTATGATCATTATCATAACAACAACAAAAAATCAAAAAAAAAAAATATGTAGACACATATGCATATTGTGTATAATTTTAAGTAATAAGAATAACCTTTAAGTGCATTATGTTTTTTTTGTGTTAAATGCTGTTTGCCTTTTGGTTATTATACCATATTAAACTATTGATAAAATTTCTATTACTCCTTCTTATTATAAATCAAAAAAAATGTTTGTTTTATTTATATTATTAATATTATTTTTTATTTTTCCTTATTATTTGCGATGAAGACTAACATTAAATTAAAAAAATATATTTCATGCAAAGGTTCAGCATGGTAGACAAGGGTGAAAAAAAGAGTACCAAAGCAATTTATATACATATTGCAATTTGTATATGTGTTGGAGTATTCCGTCGGACTTACAAACATCCAGATAAATGCAGAATAATAATATCTCAAAATATGCCAAATGATCAAACAATTAATAAAATTTCATAAAACGTGACAACAAACGATAAGTACCCAAGAGGTAATCGCTATCAAATCACGGTGAATCGGTTGTAATCGGTAGTAAACCACTCATCGTATTTGGGGTAGCGACATATTTCATGTGATGATGTCGAGCGGAACACCGAGATCGAAAGGCTTTGCAATAGTCACGAATAGTATTAACCATTTGTTATACTTCATCTTTGATTTAATCTGAACTATCGGAAAAGTAAAATTTTATATTATCGGCAAAGGTCAATTGAGGCATTATCAATTGAGAAGAGATATTTTTTATTTGAGCTGTATATATATATGTTTCTATAAAATTTTTAAAGCGTAGTTTTAATCCCCCAATATTAAGCTTTCTTAAGGGAATTCTCACAGAATTTCTTTATATCCTCGCTGTTATGCTGGATAACATATTCTGATTTATTAAAATCTTTTTATATAATTTTTATTTTATTAATTTATTTTATATACAAATTAATAAATATTGAAACTAGGTGTTGGAAAACTTGAGAGTTGTGTTTCTCCGATTGTGGTGTGGATAGAGAAGAGAAAATGTCTCTTTTTCGAAGGAAAAGAAAACCTTTGGAAAATACCGACCTTTATTTTGACGTTTGCCTAGTATATATTCCTAACATGTATGTGGCCATTATCTACGTGTCAAAATATAAAACCGTTGGAAGTTACACCAGGCAATCTATGTCAATCAGGCAATCTAAATATCAAACATATGTTGGTACACTTATTACTTGCAGTAGTTTCTTAGTAGAAAATCAAATGCAGGAGCTTTTCGATACTATTGCCTTTTATATAGAAAAATAATAAATATTCTAAAAAAATATTCTGCTGAAGATTTTCTATGCATGTACAATATATATATGTATATTGATATATGTAAAATATGTTTTAAAAATATTTTTATTATTTAATGAATGATATTCAATAAGTTAGAAAAACATCAACTGGATATTATAATAATAATTTAGGTAGACAAACAATATATATATACATTTATTATCTAAAACAAATTTTCAATAAACTTAAATTTAAAAAAAAAAAAACAAAAAAATAAAAATAAAAATTTGTAAACTATTATAGGATATTACCTTTGGCTAGACAATATGTATAGTCCTTGATTTATTATCTAAGTCATAATATTAATCAAAAATATAATATAAATAATATTAGATATAAACATATTATGTATAGATAGCTTGTTCAATCATATTTTCCTTCTTTTCTACTACAATACAACACATCTACAAACATAGATATAAATTTTATATAACTAACAATATACAAATAATAAATTTATTTATATCTACATACAAACAAGACAAAAAGAGCTTTAGGCGAAAACAATATCATCATCAATATAGACAACTTTGTAGCGCTCCATAAATATAAAATAAAGCCCCAGTTGTTTGTAAAAAACAACAAAAACAGAAAAACAAAAAAAAAAATTCTTTTGTTTCCTCATTTTGTTTTTATTTTTATTATTTTGTTAATACCACCTATACCTATCTAAATAAACCTACTCCCGAATTTCTTTTTAACCTCAAACTCTCTCTATTTCTTATTTTTTACGACCAACTATAAAAGTCAAAGCAACAAAAAATAATTTTCTTTTGTATTTTATATTAGGTATTGTGGTATAATATAGCCTAGCTTTTTTTAAAAGTGTTCTATAGGTGACCAAGTTAAGTAAATAATTTAGATTAAAGAATGAAGTGAAAAAAAATAAATAAGAAAAACAATAACATAAAAAAAGAAAAACCAAAAAAAAAAAAATAAAATGGAAATGTAAAGAACCAGACAAAAGAAAATATTCTAAAATAGAAATACATAAGTAAAGTACATTTATAAATTACACAAAAAATACAGTAAATGTATATATACATATATATATACTTGTATTATATACTCGTATATATAATTAGTTGTTCTTCTGTCTTGTTCTTCAAAAGAAAATTAGGTATGAAAACAAATTTTTAAATTGTTTCTTATTAAATCGAAAGGAAAAAATGTATAACAAAATCAATTCTTTATCATGAAACGAAAAGAATTTACTAAGAGCAATATAGATAAGAAGATAATATTAACCATCCAGTAGTAGTGGCGTGTGAGTTTAATGTCAACCAATTTGAAGTATAGAAACTTTGACAATATTGCAAATCTACTCTACTTCCCTGTTTGAAATTTCACGTCTATGTCCTTGGCGAATGCTATTATTAAGGTATATAAGTATTTTTAGGTCCGAATCAGGCGATGTGTATACCTTTTACGATCTATATGATGTAGGATTCCTCTTCCAGTAAGTAGAATCTGCATTTTATGTGTTGGACTTACCAATCTTGAATAGATGTTTGTAGAATGGATCATGTTCTCAGATAAACCATATTAGTTTTCTGATATTGGATCTAATATCCCTGATTACCCGATTTTATCGGTAAAATCTGAAAAAGGTTTTCGATTGCTCATGGGCAACTACCCCCTATGGTATTAGTTTCTTTAATTTATCAATTGGAACAGATAGAAGTTTTGAGCTCTGGTCCTAGAAATTGACTCATCGTACCTATTTCTGCAAGGAAATCTGCTTTTCTGTTAACTTGTATTTCCTCCACGTCTAAGATTCCATATAATAATGTCTCTATTTTCTTCTGCTAGGTTTATTAAGCTTTTGTAAAATAAAGTAGCGTGCAAACTATCATTTCAGTCAGCAAATGTTGTTAAAATTATGGTATAAATGCATGTTTATATGGGTAGAAAAGTGGTAGAAATCTACCAAAATTTATCGGTGGAGGGTGATTTCGGTAAAGGATAAGCAAAGTGAAGTTTTTGAAGTTTAATTTTTTTTCTAGAATTTTTTCAGTGTCAAAATAATTTTTATTATTTTTTATTCACAAAAAACAAAGAAATTGTTGTTGATAACGTAATTTTGGAATCGGATATTAATCAAATAAAAAAATATACATTTACAAATAATAATAATGTTGGATTGACACTAGAATAATAATAAAAAATTAACAATAATTTCAACTCCGGCCATCTTGATATTTCAATTATCTGACAGCAATGGCAGAAATCTACCAGTTTTACGTATGAACATGAAGGTAAATTTCTGCCTCGTATAAACATAGGCTAATGGGTTAAATGATAAACTGTCAGTTAAAATGATAAAATATTAAATACTTTTGATATAAACTGACAGGACGACAGTAAATGACAAGCAAGTTGTACATGTGTATTTCATTATTTATCATTTGCAAACTACGATGTTTGGTTTTATGTTTGAAGTTTCAAATTGTTAAAAAAAACGACAAACATTAAATTACCCAATAAAATGGTAAATGAAATGATAGTCTGTACACAAGCAAGCTTTGATTTGAAAATTTAAAAAACAAGGGTTTTCCGGGCAGCCTAAACATTTGGAAGAAAAAAAAAACATAAAAAAACAGCAAAATTCTACTTTAAACATTTTTGTAATCGAATTTTGAGCATTTTGTTTGATTCAACAAGCTTTTACTGATGTTACATGTACATTTAAAAATATAGGGTTTCAGAAAAAGATATGGGTTGATTTAAACCATGACAAGATACTTTCAATTTACATCACGAAGTTTTACAAAAAGTTAAGTAGTTTCAATCAACAAAGTCCATATAGCAAAGGAACATGGCACAAAGAAAGATAGTAAAATCGAAACAACTTGCTCAACATGCACCAAATGTATTTTTAAAGAGCATTTAGTTATTCTTTGTGTTAACTGTAAGCTAGCTAATGATAATTAAACAACCACCTATTAAATCTCTTGTGTTTTGTTATAAATACCATTAAGCAATATGCTTAACTGCAAATCAATTTTTTTTTCAAAAAAAATTGCTCAATCAGGGTATATTAACCTAATTGTCCGATATTTTAGTTTTCAAAAACGGACCAAAACTATTTTGGAAATTTATTATTAAAATCAGCATTTTTAAACATTAACTTTTTAAAATGAAATGTTTTCATTACCTATGACATGTATATATTATGAACTAAAATATTATTTTAATTTTTAAAATTCAATCTTTTGATTTCTCAATCTTGAATTTTTGCAATTGAAAGTAATTTTATTGTAAAAATTATTAATTTACATAAAATTTAAATATAAAAATAATTTAAAACTGGGTTGATTGCACCCAACGCCAGCGCTCATATAACACAAAACAAAAATACTACTTGCAGGTTAAATGATGATGCCAAAATGTTAGAAACAATAATATACAAAAAATTGAGTTTGTGTTTTTGTTGGCAGTGGAGAGTTCTATGTAGACCAGACCTATTCTTAATTGTTTAAAATTTAAAGTCTGTGCTTGAACGCTAATATTGCGTTAATGTCAATTACAAGAATTAATCGATCTGTATACCTCGAAATATTTACGCTTATTTCGTTGCATTCAAATGGAATGTGAGACAAAGAGTCCTTTTTCAGTAACAAATATTTTTATCTGTCTGTGCTTGTCTTACTAATGTTCAACAGAAGTTTGTTGAATGGTCAGTAGCCTAGTGTGATAAGACTCATGTTAAAATAACATATACAAGAATCATATATATTTGAAAAACTTTTAAAAAAAAACATGGATTATAATAGTATCTGACTTAATAAAAATTAAGTTGGTTGATAAGCCCACAATAAAGAAATTATTAATATAAATAGTTTCTAAGTAATTTGACAATTGTAACATAGGGCTTAATAATAAATAAAAATATACGTAAACATTGCAGTATGATGAAACTGAAAAACTATGCACATTTACACCAAAACGAAATGTGGACAAATCTACCAAAATTTACAAAAAATTACAAAATCCAAGATAAAAAAAAAAAAAACAAAACAATGTTACGACACAAGCATCAATTGCATTTATAAAAAGTTGCAACCACCACTTCTTTCCTTTAACGTTAATACGATAATTAGGAATGGCATTATTTGATATGCCAACACCTCCGCATAGATGCATTATAATTTTTAGTAATATTAGGTTGTCGTACAACTGTATCCAAACATAGTACAATCATATAGACTAAACTCTTCGAGAAACTCTTCATAAGTAGACTTAAACCAGTCCTGTTATTTAAAAATTTGATCCCATGTCATCAATTTGGTTTCTTTGTACTAGGCTAAGTACTCTAAAGTACTTAGGCTTGCATCTGGACCGTAGACTAACGTGACAAAAGCACATTCTCAATAAAAATAAGCAGCTAAGAACTAAGTTCAGGAATATGCATTGGCTTATGGGACGTCGTTCATGCGTTTCATTGGAGAGCAAAGTGTTGCTATATAAGGCAATCTTAAAGCCCATCTGGACATATGGAATTGAGTTATGGGGTACAGCTAGCAACTCTAACATCGAAATCCTTGAAAGACTTCAAGCCAAAGCTCTTTGTACAATTGTCAATACCCCTTGGTACGTCAGCAATTCAAATATAAGAAAGGATCTAATCATATGCTCCGTGAAAGAGGTGGTGACAAAGACCAGCAAAAGATACGAAAGATTGCAGCTCCATCCAAACCAACTGGCAGCTGACCTGCTGAATACCTCCCATATAAGAAGACTAAAACGCCTCAGGCCTCATGATCTTTTAAGTAGATTCTAAAACTAAGGTTAAATTCATATTATATTATATTTCTTTTATTATTTTCTTTTTTCTTTTCTGTAAGTAACTGTAGAGTCATAAATATTTAATATTAAAATTAGTATTAATTTTTGATATAAGGGGTCGATTCAGTGGAAGTATTAGTAATTTATAAGATAGTTGTAATATATTCATAGAGATAAATAAAAAAAAAAAAAAAAATTTGACAACTGTACTTTCCAAAGTATGGCACCATTTGTTCATCAATATTCAACTCATGTTCGCATGAAAAACTTTAAATTTCAAGAATCTGCGATTAAATAGAACTTAGTCCACTTGACTTACATTTATTGCGAAACGATAATTTTTATCAAACGCATTATTATCACAAAGGTATATATTTTGTTTTATCTGACAAAATTGTGCTATTAAAAGAGATTGTTTTACAATTGGAATTCCTAAATCAGGTTAATAATAATTTTGGTATTGAAGATCACTGTATGTGCACCAGTAAATAAAACGAAGCCAATGAATCTAGTCATTACCTATATCATTACACACGTTTTCTGCCACGTTGTGTTGGTGAGCATATTTATTTGTATTTGATACCAATAGCTTATTTTCTCGTCAACAAATAATTTGAACAATTCAATTTAATCGATTTTTTGACAACATTTTGACCAATTAAATCCCTAAAAACTTATATATATATTTGAAAAAAAGATTACTTTTGTATTATTTTTCACTATTTACGGTTATGACCACCACCTGTTACAATGTCGGTTTTCTATATAAATGTTAATAACTACAAATAACTGCAACATGATTCGAAAATATCGGTTACTTGCCGTCGGTAAGAATTCTTACCACCATCTACCGCATTTTTACACATATTAAATATATTTTATGTTTATTTTTATTTACTTTAAACTTTATATTATACGTTTAAGCGGCGAAAAATGGACAGTTTCTGAAAAAGTATTGATTTGTAGTGTAAACGAAATTAAGTTAACTAATATTAGGCCGTGGAAATTGTATTTAGTTATATCTGTTTAATTAGATATGTGGACCTAAGAATTTATTTCATAAATTTTTCAAAATTTTTTTATTTAATTATAAAATACCATAATTAAACTTACAAATCGTAATTTTGAAAATGCAAATACGTCTTTCTATTTTTCCTACAACAATAATACAGTGTTGTAGTAGTAGAAATTATTCATTTATATCATATGCATATGATGCAATTATGTATAAATATATATGTATTATTTACTATGGATATGTATGTTTATAAAGTAACATATATGTACTCACATACCAAGTAATCATAATAATCATTAAATAAAAACACGTGTAGCTTACTTAGGTATAATGTGCAATAAACAAAAAAAAAATGTTTTAAAATAAAGTAGATCCAACAAACTACTAAAAATATAGAACACTTTGTCTATTTACGTATGAATGCCTCAAAATAGTTATCCACATTTAAAATTATTTAATAATACACAAAAACAAGATGAAAAAACCACAACTATAGTTTGTGTAAATACACCTACTAAGATTACATTTGTATGCCTATAATAATAATTAAATTAGTGCAGTGCCGTATTTAGTTACAATGATAATGGTTTTATCTTACTTTGTAATAGTGTAAACCAAATTAATATCATTTTTTTTACGGCATTGAGGACTATAAATGCAATGTTAATTATTTATTATTATTTTCTCAAAGTAAAGGACATAGACCTGCAATTCTGAGATAAACGGGAAAGTACAATAGATCTTAAGAGGTCGCGGTTACATAGAACTCCCAAATTTGCAAAAAAATAAACAAGAAAAATATATAATTGAATTAGAGGGTGTTTAGTGTAACGATGAAGTTTTGTCAAGAAAATTAAATTGTATGAGTTGTATAAAAAGGTCTGTCTTCCTTATTTTACTGATTATAGACAACTTCACTTGCAACAAACTGGTCACATCGAATAAATTAAAGAAAATATTCTAGCTAAGAAAACTATCAAAATATAAAGTCAATATAGTCCATACTTTCGTTGTGTATAAAAAAATATCGGAATTGATATAAAAGAGCTTCCGTTGATATGAAAGGTCGGTTTTTTATAATTAGAACGAATCGTCCATTTAGCATCGCAGTCAATTGAAGGGAAATTGCATTTTTAATTGAAAGTAAGTAAATATACCTCCATTGTTATTATAACAAAACTGAAATTTCTATAAAAAAAAAAATAACAAAAAATAATCATGGAAAATGAAGTTGGAAAATTTGTTATTCAATGGAATTATGTAGGTATACGAAAATGTATATTCATTCGTTCGTTCTGTCCAACCGTTTAAATTTTTGGTGATGCAATTAATAGCATGTAATATTTACTCAAGATTTCAAAATAATAAGTAATATTTCATAATATTTATGTATGTGTGTGTGTGTGTATATTATAATAATAAAAAAAATGTTAATTATTGTAACACTGCGATAGACCAGTACACTTAGCCTCCATCATAAACCTAACAAAGAAATTAATGACGTTGTTAAATGAGAAAGAAATAAGAAGAGAATTGAGCGGTCCGAACCGGTAAATTTCAAATGAAACAAAAGTAAAAAAATGATTTAGCTTTTATGTATTTTATCAGATTTAAACCTTTGGTCTATATTCCACAAAGATTAGTAACGTCATGGTTAACATACGTTTCATATACCCCTTTGCCAACAAAACCAATTTTGTAGAGGGGATTTTTTACGAAATTAGGATTATCCAACTATTAGCGGTATTCAACCAAAATTTTACACGCACACATAGATAAATGAGGCTGGTTAGTGAGGCTAGTGGAAATACAAAAATGGATTGCTGGGTCGGTTGAATGCATCCTCGTGGAATATAGACCATTATTTAGTGTGTCCTAAATAAAATAAGAATGAGTGTAAAAAAGTTCCCTCCCTCATAAAATAATAACCCAATCTAGAGAAATTTCTGAAGTAATTTTATTGAATCGAAAATTACAATCCTTATTGCATCTAAGTAAAAAGAAAACAAACAGAAACTACAAGAAACTGTTTTCGAATTATGGCAGGTGAAGTTTCCAGCTTAAAGGTAATTTTCAATACTTATAACACGCTTTGTGATAAACCGGCGTAGATTTAATAGTATCAGAATTACATTTTTCTACATAAATGTTTCCAAAGTCATACTTGATTACATTTTTCTATCTAAAATATAAATACACAGAAAAATTATATTTAAAAATCCAACGCAATCTGGAAAGTTAAGACATCTATCCTTCTTTGTAGGGGCAGTGGCGTTATGGAACTACTTGCCAAATTTTCTCAGGTGTGAGTTATATAATTCTAAATTCTACGTTGGGTGTACTTTAAAGAAAAATTGTAGCCATTATTAATACTGAAAATTATTATTTAAAATAATATTTTTTAAGTCTGTTACTTTTAGAAGGTATTTTGATTGAAGTTGCATTCAACTTCATAAATTTAATTTTTATTCTCTCTCTCTCTCTTGCTTTAATGTTAACTTCCATAGATTAAGTATAGTTTAAGTACAATGTGTTTCCATGCTTTATCATATATTCATACAATAACTTGTTTTACAAAAATATTTGAAGCATTGATTAATGACAGATTAAAATTTCTAATTAAAATAAAATTCCGAATAATCAACACGGTTTTACTACAAAAAGATCTACCACTACAAATATTGCTTCTTTTGTAAACTATTCGTTAAATCACATGGAATTAGGTAATCAGGTGGATGTAGTGTATACTGATTTTGTAAAAGCATTCGATTAGACCACTCACTTATGATTTCAAGACTGGAGAGCTTAGGATTTCACTCTAATATTCTTTCCTGGTTTGAATCATATCTAAGAAACAGAGTGCAATATGTAAAAATCAGCCATTTTTACTCATACAATTTTCCTATAGAATCGGGAGTACCGCAAGGATCTCATTTGGGACCCACGCTATTGATTCTTTTTATAAGCTTATATATTACTAAAATGTGCTCATATCTCATTTTTTGCAGATGATGCTAACATTTTCTCAAAAATATCATCTTTATATGATGGTACAGCAATGCAAGATGACTTGAATACATTTTATGATTGGTGTCTAATTAATGGCTTAGACCTAAACTATAGCAAGTGTACCGTGAAGTCGTATTTTAGAAAATTATCACCCATAACATTTGACTATTCTATAAATTGCAACATTTTAAATAGATCAAATAATATAAAAGATCTGGGGGTTTATTTCGATCAAAAATTTTCCTTCAAAGATCATGTAGATTACATAATCGCAAAGGTTAATAAAAGTCTGGGTTTTATTAAGCGAAACTCTTTCGATTTTAGAGAGCTATATACGCTTAAAGCGTTATATGTATCTCTGGTAAGACCAATTTTAGAATACGGTGTAATTATTTGGAGTCATTAACAGGAAGACCCTCATATGATGCAAGATGTAAGTTGTTAGGTTTAACAAAGTTGTCTCATAGAAGATCTGTTTTTTATGTTATGTTTGATCGCGATATTTTGACATCGCATATTGATTCATCAAATTTATTACAGAGTTTCGGTTTAGCTATACCACCGAGACTACTTAGATCGCAGAACTTGTTGAATACTCAATTTCATAGAACAAATTATAGTAGAAATGAACCGGTTTCAAAGTGTTCCGCTTTGCTTAATGAGTTTTTAGCTGTAAATAAATTTTTTTTTTTGTTGTTTTGTTGCTAGTCTGTAAGATCTAACTTTGTAGACGAAAAAAATAAATAAATAAATAAAAAAAAGAAAAAATGATAATAAAATTCGAGAGGAAAATAAGAAAAGTCTATAAAAATTTATTGGTTTCGATAAAACTTAAAATTAATTTACTTTGACTACTTACGGGCTTGGCTAAGTTATGGCTATTACCTACGATTACTTACGCTAATTATTATTATTTTATTAAACTATATTTTGCAATTTATTGATATACATTTTTTATTATCGTATTTTCAGCTACTAAGCACTAGACCCATAAGCTTTTTAGTTTTCAATTCAATTTTATCATAAATATAATCGATTTGGTCTGCCCCGACATCTTGTACCTTCAGGTTTTAATTACAAGATTATCTTCGCTGGACCATTTTCATTTATCTGATATAAGAGTCCGAACCACTGTAGTCTCTTGACTTTAATTTTCGTCACTACATCCAGCTCATTATATCTCAGCTTCGGTATTATATTTTATGCTCCGGACCCAATCGTCTTTTCCAGGACCATACATCAGATGGAGTTTTTAAGTGGAATGATTTTAAAACTTTGTTTTGTCCTATCTGCAATTTGTGTTATGTGAGTGTCAGTAATGCTGTAAAACAAAAGCAACGCATAAAGCAAGAGCTGGCTGGAAAATTACTTTCATATCAACTAATTTTAAATGTGGAAAACTACATTTATTGTATAGAGTAACTCAACCTTCTCAATAGCGTATAGTTATATATTTTATTTGATTAATATGATAATCAAGTTATATTTCAAATTAATTATAAACAAAATGGGATTCTGAATTAAATGTTGTACTCGTATCTTTAATGGTACACATTATCCTTTAAGGACGAAAAGGACATTTGAAATCATCCTTGTCTTTTTACTTTTGTACATAAACCTTGTTATACTTGTTGATCTATTCTATTAGGTATACGTATATATGTATTAGATCGGTCTGAATATTTTAACGTTCATTTGACAATAACATTTAATGAATAAAACAATTGGGAATAAAACTTCTTAGATGGTTCGGACATGTTGTTAGATCGTAAAATGTTATAAAATTTCCAAAACATATAGAGCGGTAAACGTTAAATGGGAGGACCAAAATTAAGGTAGCTTGATAATGTTAGATACCCAGATATCATAATTATAATGAAATATTAATAATTAGAAATATAATTGGTGTCATAAGACATTTCGTTTGTACTTTTACCATGATATCCAGAAGCTAGGTGTCATGTCAGTTACTTTCAACAGTAAGTATCAGTACTTATGTATATGTATATGTAATGAAGAAATGTACTAAATGTTAGCTTATCTGGAAACAAATTTTGAAGGAAATCAAGACATGGAAAAGAACGAGATTGTAGACATATTGAATTGACAATTTAATAACATAAAATAAGAGAATTGAGAATGATATAAAAATGCAAGGTCAACTGCGCACATCAACGATTATTTTAATCGCCCAATATAAATCATATTAAAATATATGAGATCATGAATGATCATTAAATTTACAGTTCAATTATAGAATTTACAAAAAAGTGAACAAATCGTAATTAGTCTGTTGGCGTGTCTGCTGAGCCAAATCTGCATTAAAAAAATTAATTTATTTTTTCTACTAAATGTTTCTAAGTCCTTACAATAGAAGTGGTAATTTATTTTTTATTTTAATCACAATAAAATGTTTTTAAGAGTGAATTTTTGTATACAAAATAATATATTTAAAACCAAAAAACATTTCTGTATCTATATACTGTACATATATGTACATACAAAACAATAATAAAAACTAAATTTATTGTTTGTAAAAGGTACGAATGTGTTATATACATCGTCTGCAGCTCCCTTTACATATAATAACTGATGGTTTATTATGAAAATATATTACATTGATGATGATAATGGATACAATTTTCTTTTTTAATATAAAACTACTAAAATTGAATGTGAATGAAAGAAAATACCCTTATTTTTATCTCTTTCCAATTCTATTTCTATTTTTTTGTTTTTTTTTGTTTTTTTTCATTATTTTGCTTTCACTGGCTAAAATGAAAGGAAACATTTTCTGAAAAGGATTTTAAATATTTTATTAAGATTTTTCTTTAGTTTCATCTCTTTTTTTAAGTATTTATATAATATTTTCAAATTATATATTTTGTTTTGTTTTCTTTTTTTTTTGAAAGGACATCTTTTGAGTGGTAGAGTATCATATTTTTAATAAAGGGATATGATAGGTACTTTAACAAATATTATGTATATAGAGAGAAATTCAAATTACAATGTACGAGCTTATTTAAATATTTTCTTTGTTTTCTTGAATTTTGAAAATACATGTACATTTAATTATGTAAAAAATAGTAGAAAAGTTTTAGTACAAAAATGTAGCTTTCTATTATATTCTGCACCTGTAATTAGTCAATACAAAAATTTTTATTTAAGTAATACGTTTAAATTTAAAGCCAAGTATAAGTGAGCCATTATAATCTGTCAAACTTCATCTTATATATGTTGAAATTTTCTTCTTAGGTGGCCAATAGACCATGTAGGTGCTGAACCCAACTCATAAGCATCCTGCTAATCCCAGACGGTTTCTAACCAGTTGAAGATATATTGGAATAAATTTTTTCAAAACATGAAAACTAAATTGAGTTGTAAGCAAATCCACAAACCGAAATAAAAATCCATTAAAAAAATCCATAAATTCAAAATCCATGAAATTGTGCCAATATTAATCCTGGAAAAAGGAAATATTCTCTATTTTGTATCCAAAAGCGTCTACGCATAAAAATGATTTAGGTAAATATTCCGGAAAAAATTATATGAATACCTAAATATTTATATTTTACCTAACGCATTTAAAATTAAATGTAACTTGGCCGGGGTTTTGACTGTTGAAATTTCGATACGCTCCCGTTGATAATCCAGAAATTTGTTAAAATAAATTACTCGAAAATAAACATTGCAAAATAAACGAAAATACTCGAAAATAAACGAAAGTAAAAATATGTAGTAAAAACTTGTAATACCGTAGATAATAAAATGAAATGAATGTTTTTTGTGGCACAAATCATTATGGAACTTTTTTTTGTGGAGTTGGGAACTATAAATTATATATTTTGTTTTTTTTTTTTGTTTTAAAAGGGCACATCTTTTGAGTGGTAGAGTATCATAATATCATAATATGTTATTCATATCCCATTCCATTTCATTTTCTTCCCATATGAAAATTTCGATTTCTGCCAATTTCGGCGTTTTTTGGGGCTTGCAAAATACTTTTCAAGTACAACGAAAGTTGAAAATATCATAGGAAGGTAAAGTGTTCGTTAGGCAAGACGAAAAATATAAAATAGAATGTCTATTGACTGAAAGAAAAATTCAATGTCAACGGACAATAATTTTGAAATTGAACTCTTAAACACTTTAAATTATACAACCCATATAAATCAAATTGAAGATATGAAATTTGAAAACTTTTGCTCACTGAATTTGATGTATCTAAACCTTCGTTGTTTAGAACACAAAGTCGATGATCTTATATATATAATACACAAGATGAACAGCATGGGGATAAAAAAGCAAGAATAGTTGAATAGTAGATTACACCATAAAAATATTAAAATGTTAGCAAGTTCTTGGTGGTGAATACTTAAAACATTTAAAATTATTACACCAAATAAATGACGGTTATTTCCGAATTGAGCTACATCTATACTCTAAAATAAATTTCAATCACAGACAATTTTTAAATAGGCTTCATACATTTTTTTTCATTTTAAATAAACACACAAACTCATAGAAAAAAGTATAAAAACGAAAGGACAAACAAAAATTGAAAACAAAACATAAAAACAAAAATCAGATCATACTCTTTAAAAATGATATAATAAATGTTAGTTCATTTGCTTCTCCTATTTAAAAAAAATATATATAGAGTAAAACACGGTTATAGTCATTCCCTAAATTTCAGTAATATTTGTTACTATAACCGTTTTGCGACTATAGGCGTAGTAAAAAAAAACTACATCTTTATAAACAAAATTCAATAAAATATCTTTCGTATAACTATTTTAAACTTTATTTTATTCATAAATAGCAATTCTGCTATGTAATCAAAAAATATACATATTTGTAATAAAGAACATAAAAATACAATATATGCACCTATAAATCAGTTTTTTAATAAAATAATTCACTTTTGACTTATTGTTTTGTTTTATTGAAAAAATTGGCGTTATATTTTAACGTGACATATAAACGACATCGATTGTATGAACTTATGAAGTTTATTACTTTCTTTGAAAAAAATTGTTGACTATAACAGAATTATGACTACAAATTGACTATAAAATACATAAAAAATATTAAAATTGATGATGACAGTAAAATTTTTAACTAAAAGCGAATTGTGCCTATAACCAGTATAGTGACTATAACCGATTTTTACCCGATAATTAATGTCAAATTGATAGAGATAAAATTTATTTTTCATGGTATATATTAAGGTTAAACAGATATAAGGATAGGCTAATAGCAGAAAAAAGTTAAGCAATTACCATAATATGACAAAATACTAAAAATAGAAAAATACATTAATTTTTAACATTTTTATATTTTATTGCATTTTTAAATTATTTTTTTAAAGCTTTTAATTATTTTTAATTTAAATTTACTTTAATATTTTACAAAAAAGATTTTAATTAATAATAGAGAAGCATAACCACAATTTAAATTACATGTAAAAAAACATATAATTTTTTTTTTCTGAAAGTAAGAAGTTATTAATCTACCTATCATGGACTTTTTATGTATAAAAGACAAAATAGAGGTGGTTTTAATGGGTTTAAGACCCTCACTACCATTATTGGTTTGTGCCCGCGTGACTGAAACCACTTGGTGTCCTTCGAGAATTTCCACCTACCTACAGAAAAGTAAATAAATAAGATTCATATAAATTGCTATGAATCAATGATGATGTTATCCAGGATTTTTTTTAAAAAAATTACTACTGTGAAATTGCACAGGGGCTCACTAGTATTAATTTTATGTTAGAAAGTATACACAATGCACAATTCACTTACTTATATTTTCTGAAACTTGGATATTGGAAGAATAAATTGATTTGGTCATTATTAAATTTTATAAAAAAAAAACTTTTTCATGTCGTAAAAATAGATGTGGAAGAGGTGTGTAGCAATCTTTATTCACAACTGACTCCAACATGAATTCTTATAACTTATAAGAACATTAATATTGAACGTATAGTCATAACACTGCTCATACTCACTCGTATAATCAAAGAAATTTTTTAAAAAATTCTTTAAAAAAAAAAACTTTTATAATGGAATTATTGAATTAAAATTTGATATATATATATATATATATATATATATATATAAAAACAAAGAAAAACAAAATAGTTTTCAAATAATTTTCAATTCGTGTTATTTAAACATCAAAGGATTCTGCAATTATAATATATGTATGAGTGTATTAATGTGTCTACATTGTTTTTATAACGAATTTCTTAAAAGTTGTGATTAAATTTAAAATATACAAAAAAAAATATTTCATGCTTTTGTTCTTCGCTCAGTAATCAATTTTAATATTAACCATTATTAAGACCTAATCATCCTTAGCACGTTAATATGAATTTTTGGGTTTCTAAAAGAGTGCACTTCAATTCAATTGAATTTCAAATTTATTATGAAAATTCGAAAATTACTATACTTTCCTTAAGGTAGTATACAAGAAAATAATAATATATGTGTGATGTAGTGTAATAGTCTATTGGCAATATAATAAGATATTAAATTAGAAAAAAAAAACAATTGAGTCTTTGATTTAATGTGTTAGTTTTATAATATTAAATTAATTATTATATATTGATTCGTTCTAGGTCCTATTTTCTACCTCATCTATACTGTGGACGTACCAATAACAAATGAGACAACCACCGCAACTTTCGCTATCGACTCTGATACGTCCATATTGGAATCGCATACTAACCCAGTACATGCTACAGAGATTCTACAACACAGCATAAATAAAATTCAGCTAAAGAAATGGAAAATTACAGTGAATCGAGCAAAATTAACCCATACCACATTTATCCTGAAGAAAAAAACTTGTCCGATGATGGCGCTAAATAACGAAGTAGTCCCACAGAAAGAAACAGTAAAGTACCTGGGCATGAATTTAAATTGCAAACTTATATGGAAAATCCTATCCAAAGCAAAGGAAAATAACTGCGGTTGAAATTACATAAACTGTATTGGATAATTCGCCACAACTTATCAATGCTACTGGAGAACAAGCTTCTGATTTATAAAGTTATTTAAAAGCCGATATGGACATGCGGAATTCAACAATTCATGTTTTAAAATATTATAGGGATTTCAGTCAAAAGTATTAAGACTAATTGCACACGCACATGGTTCGTAAGTAACCATATTTTACATCAAGACCTACAAGAAAAAAACAAGATTAATTTCTTATTCAATTGTTCTAGCAAAAAACTTGTTGGTTTTAAATAATCGACTAATTGACTTAAGGGTCATAACATTCTGAAACTACCCAACAGATAAATTTAACCGAAATTGTCGCTGAAACAGTGACAAAAACCTTACAAATTGCCAAAAAAGAATTTGTGATTATTTTATGCCACTACCACCTTAAAAAATGCTACTTCTGGTATCACATAAGTTTTGAAAATTAATTTTCATTTCTAAACAATATGAATAATAGTTAAAAATGGTATAAGAAAAAAAATTCACAAAATGTAACAACTGAAAATAAAATAAATTAGAGGTACAGAACTTACAGAAATGAAAGATCAACCCAACTTAAAGTTAAAAAATAGAAGAAAAAAAATTAAATAATGAATTCAATTTAAAATTAAATTCCAAAAAAAATCTGTTTTATATCCCTTTTCTATCAAAACATGATAGGGCTACGTAGCGTACAATAATAACCTCTGAACTTTTACACCAGTCTCAATATGATGTCATTGCTCTGACTGATATCTTAATCTTCAACATTGGTTTGCAGTTATTTACCTCCGATTGTATTGTTTATAGGAACGATTGCATCATAATTCCCTACTAGATGAACGTATTGGTGGAGTCCTCTTTGCGATTTTCTCAAAGTAGCTTTGTTACTATCCCCACCCAAGTTAGATTCGAACCGATTTGTGATTTTTTCAGTCATAATTACTTATATTTAATAAATTGTTATTTATCTTATAGCATCCCAATTAATGAAAGACCATTTAAATTTAAAGCCATCTAAAGTTTTATTATGTTTCATTGAAAATTTAGATCCCATAGACAATTTATATTTTTACTAGATGACTTCAATTTATAAAACTTAATTTGATCCTATAATCTAATAATTATACTATAAATCGTCAAATTTGTAATATTAAAAAATACACTCGACAAATTACAGCTTGACTTAGTTTTTGTATTTGACATTTTAAACTCTAACGTTGAGAAAAGTAATATTTTTTTCTGTAGCCATTCCATGCATTTGAGAAAGTCGATCAAATCACCAATTTTATGTCCTTAGGAAAGGCTTTAATTAAATTTATGATTCTGGTTCTAACTAATATTGGGAAACTGAAAAGTTCAAGATATTTTGTCTATTTTTCTTTGCTGCAGCTGCGACAATAAAATTTGAATATGGAATAACAGCGTAGCTTTCTATCAGTCAGTGATCCGATCCGACCGATACTGATAGCCACCCACTCTTGACATATCAGTACGAAACAGACTCAAAATTGTTTGGTTTTGCTGATAAGACGAAGGGGTGGTTACGCAGGTAATTAATCTATATGATACCTTACGTTTTCTCTGACCAAATAATATTAATGAATACGTTCCTCGACGACTCCATAATTGCAAAATGAACGTCTTCTTCGTTGGACCCATTTGTTTTAGTTATCTGAACTAAATTAGGGATGATAGTGTCTATCAACTATTTGCTTGAAAGGCACTATCATATTTAGAAAGACCTTGATATTTTTAGATCCTCTTAGAGCTGCCCTACTCGCTATAACAATATTTTAACAAATAACTTATCTAATATTTGTAAAGCTATTTTTGGTAATGTCATTATAGACTTTAAAGTATTAAATTGTAAAATTCATTCAAAAAAAAATTGTTTTTTTTTTGTAATCTCATTATTTTTATATTACATATTTTCATAAATTTTCTAAGGTTGGTGAATAAATAATAATTTTAAGATAAAAGTAGATATAATAATTATTGAGATTGGATTAATAAAACAACACTAATCCGCATTTAATTTTCAGCCCATCAGTAAAAAATATTATACCAACTTCCCTGTTCACCAAACCGCACTTCCAATCAACCCTAGCGCAGAAAAAATTACGGTAAACTTTTGGTTGAAATTTCAGTTTGGCAGAAATAATAATTAATTTAAATGAATAATAAATAAAAAAAATAAATTCAAGACATTATCAAATTTACAAGAGTAAAAATTTACAGAGAAGATCTCTTGTTGTAGTTTTTAGAGTTAAAAATTTTGCTTTCAAAAACTTAATAAAAATATTGTAACATTTGTAAATACTATTTTTAGAGCTGAAATCGTATGAAAAACATAAAATTTTGAATTCGTAAAGATTTTGAATTTATACATACTAATTTATAATCAAAATAAAAACACAAAAGAAATATGTACATACAAACATAAAAAACATTTTTTTTTTTAATTTTTAAATATTTTAAGCAAAATCTCACTTCACTTCAGAATACTGACTGTTATTCTAGGTATATACTACTATTAATTTAATGAAAATGTTTTTCTTATTTAATCGTTTAATATGTATACCTGTATGTATACATTATTTTTATTTACTATACTTTTATAATAAATATTTTTTTTTAATTTTATACATATATAATAAACGTTATGTACATAAATATGTATATATATATATATAATATATGTATTTATAAATTTATAAGAAAAAGAAATGTGTATATAGGTACTATATGCATGCATATAAGTATATACCTATATATTTAAAAAAAAAAAGAAATATTCAATTTGGCATCATCCCGAATATAATATGGAAAACGTGCTTCTTTATTTTCCATTAAATATAAAAAGCTAAAATAAGATGAAATAGCTAGGTTAATATTTGGTTGATATAAAATTCAAAATAAGAAAAATAAAAACAATAAATAAAAAACTTATGATAACATGATAATAATAATGATAATGATGATGATGATAATGATGATGATGATAATGATGATGATGATAATGATGATGCTGATGAGATTATTACATTAAAAATGTGTATGAAATTTATTATTTAATACATAAATATAATATTTATATGTACATAATATATAAATAAAATGTACTTTAAAAATTAATTTATGTATAATATAATTATATAGTATACACATATATCATATAATATTTATGTATATATAGGTACATGCTAAAATTAGTAATTGGGATTCAAACAAAATAAAAAAATAGAAATAGAAATTTGTGATAATAATATAAAATATAATATGTTATTTGTAGGGGATTTAATAATTGTATATTTGTACATATCCTTTAATATTTCAAATATTTGTATTATATATTTTTGTTATTGTTATTATTTTTATTAATTTTATCACTTTTCTTATTATTTATTTATTTATTTTCTTTTGTATCAGAACGAGTATGTACATACATACATACATACATATATATATATATATATATATATATATATATATATTTCATCATATATAATCTTTTGAATACAGGATAACTCGTGGAAATTTAATCAAGAATACTTTTTTTTTTTTAAATAAATAAAAATTAAATAACAGTATAACACAAAGAAAAACAACATTAAACAATTTAACTGACTTTTACTTTAGATTTTCTTAAAAAAATATAGGTATAAATTTTAATTTTTTTCTTACATTTTATTTTGAAGAAAATTTTTTTAAATATTTAATTTAATTATATTAATTTAAACTTTAACTATATTAATTTGGTTATATTCTTCGAAAAAATAAGAGAAAATTTTTAAAACCCGTTACAGTAAGAATTTTCATTTACAATTTTCAGAAATAAAATGTAAAAATTTTCTTTATTCTTTCTAAAAAGAATTTTTTTTTCTCTACTTTAATTTATTGTTATTATTTTGATTTTTTTTTTATTTACTGTAATTTTGCTTTTATTTTAAAAATCCGCTATAGACTGTAATGCAACCGCCACGACATCTCTCTAAATACTGAAATATACAAATTGAGAAATTTTCCAAAGGACCTTTTGTAAAAAAAAAAAAAAAAAAAAAAAGAAAAAAAAATTTTATGAATGGGATTTTCTTGATTCTATTTAATACTGTAGTATGTTCTTGTGTACCTGTAATAGAGATACGACTGATACGAGTAAGACAAAAAAAAAATTAAACCAACAAAATTTGAATGCATTCAAACGACATGCGTGAAAATTTTTTGTTCTAATTTTAATTCTATACAAAATTCTGTTTTTTTATTCTCTTGTAAAATATCCTTACTCAATACCAATATAACCAGATTTTGAAGTTTTCATGTAATTGCTGAAGTAAACTTTTTGGAGAGATTATACTTGATTATACCTTCATATACTTATGATATATGTATATATATATATATTATGCGATATGTACATATAATTTATTTGTTATCATGTAAATAGATAGTTTACTAGTAGTAACATATGTTTAATGTATATAGATAATATATATATATAAATAAATATAAAATGCATTTCTTGAGTGCTCAAGTTCATTTCTCTAACTAAACGAGAGCCAGAGGCTTTTTTTTATCTAGATAAGATTATGTGGACACTAATAAATACTAAAAAATATGTACCTAAAACACTTATATATGTACATGTACCTTGAATTATACACACATATTATTATATTATATTTACAGTTATTTTAAAAAAATATAAATTGTTATACATACCAAATAATATACTTTATTACATTAACCAAACTTTGGTGAAATTCTTGCAAAAAATACAATCATCATCAATCCAGCAGTAATAAAACAATTTTATTCATTTTATTTTTTTTTTTATTTTTTTTTTAAAACAATTTCTAATGCTATTCAACAAAATTTAGAAAATTATTATAAGTAGGTACCTATATAGAAAACATATAGAAAAAATGATATAGGCATATTTATTATGTAGATAAAGTATATACATAATAATTATGTATGTATGTATATACAAATTATAATTTAATTCCTAATATATTTATGAAATCTTGTTGTAGCCCTACGATATGCAACTTTTACTTTTTATTAAAAAATTTCAAGGTCAAGAATTTTCTTTTGAATATTAAAAATAAATACATATGCATATACCTATAAGGACACCTGTTAGATTAATTGCATTCATTAAACATAAAATTTTAATTAATTTAATTAATAATTTAATGAATTTTAATTTAAAATTAAAATATTTTTTTATTTTAAATTAAAAGCTTGTGTAATAACTGTGATATAATAGTTTTTTTTTTTATATCACAAATTAGAAATTTATGTATATCCTTTAGAAAAAGAAAAATAAATCCTTTGATGTTCATTTAATATATATATGTAATTAATGTCTAATTGAAAAATAAATGCATAATGTTCATGAATGTTTTATGAATTATTTTTAAAACTTATGTCCTATTTATTAACAATATTTATTTGACGGTTCCTGTAACTATATGAAGTTCAGCTTTTCTGCCTTCTCTTTGGATGACGCTTTCTTTTGTTCTCGTATACTATTTTTGCACAATCCTTTGTCGTGGTCCCATTCTTTCTATGTGGTCTCTCCAGCCACGTTTTTTGTTTCTTGCCACGTAAACTATATCTTGGACATCGCAAGCAAAAATTTCTGATGTTTGCACATGATGTCTGACACGATCTCACATAAGTTTTATTTTTTATGATAAGTACCTATACAGTTAGATTTGTTTTGTTGAATTTATTTATTTATTATAGTACATAATGTGTACATATATAATACATATAGAATATATACAACTAATTTTTGCACCCTTTACCTTATGATATGTGGACCATCATTACATATTTATTTGTCTATTAGTATCTACTTTTATTTATTTATATTTTTTTTTTTATTTCTAGGGTTAACGTTGTTAGACTACATATTTCCTCATACTCCAAAGTATTCTAGTAGATCTTTAGTTTTTCTTATGTTTTCTTTTTCGTTGCTGGCGAGTGCTTTTAATGAATTGATGTTGTTGTTCTGCAACCAGTTCCTGGTTTCCGAACATTACAGATATATGTGCCTTATACTCAGCGACCGATCGCAGTGGTTACACTTAGGTTGGTCGCTATACCTTCAAATAGATACTTGTGTGTCAAGCATCTCACTCTGACTATAATTAATTTAAACCCCCCTTTAAATTTTTTATCTTTATTTTACAGTAAAGTGTCATAGACCCTTTGAATATCCATCTTCAAACAGTACCTTAATTGAAGTTTCAATGAAAGAATATTTCTATATGTACATATATGTATATAAATTGTATGTAAATTTGTTTGTAAATAAAAGGTTGCTATAAAATGTTTCAAAATGGTCAAGGAATAACATACAGTATTTGGTCAGAACTGAACACAATCGAGTCTCTCAAATTAGGATAATTTTGGGGTTTAGAAATGTACTTCTAAAGATTTATTTTAATGAATAAAATTGTAAATGTATTGTGAAGCTAAAAATTTCAAATGAATTCGCTTGTGACATACAGTAACAGTTTTGTATTTCAGGCCTGTTTTCAAGCTTTAAAGAAGATGTAGTATAGTAGTAATAAAAAAAAATTTAGGAGAAGTAATTTTTTCCATTATCTGGAAGTTTTTAATTGTATATAAATCACTAACCAGTAGTTGTAGTAATAGTAATGACTAATCATCTAAAAAAAGCATGCTCATATTATGATATTGGTAAGTTGCTTTAAAAATCCTATATACATACATATGCATACGGAAGCAATCGAATTTATCCGATTTATCCAACTAATTTTTAAATAATTTTTTTGTTTGTAAATGCTTGCATGTGTAGCGTATAATGTGTTGTTTAAGTGGTCATTTTTAAAATATTTTTCTGGTTCTAATCTAAATTCTATGTCGGAAAAATAAACTGCTTCATTTAATTATCTTTAATCATATAATTTTTGAGAGTTTTAAAATAAAAGTAAAAAGCTAAAACTGTCAACAACATGAAAACTGGAAAAGACGTTATTGTACAATTTAATTAATTGCACACCGTGCTGTCCTGTCCTATAAAGTATTTTTTATTTTAAAATATTTGCAATGGCAGCATACAGATGTCACTACTTACAAATATTAAAAAAAATTTGTCGGCAATCAAACAGAATCAGCTGATATCAGCTGTTTGTGTTTCTTTAAGTACAATAGTGGAAAAAGTTTATTGAAATTAGTTTTATAAATAAACAATTATTTAATTTATTATATTTATTAGAATTATTAATACAATGGAAAAAACATTTTAACAGAAATTTTATAAAATGTCCTTACCATTAATTAGATTATTATCAAAGACATGCATAAATAAATACAATTTATATCCAAGATCATCTCAGCCTCTAGGCTTATGGATCAGACAAAATTCGTGAGATAATGAAATTAGATTCAAATATAATTTATGTAAAATTCAAATATCATGTGCTAAAAATATTTTCTAGCCTTTTAATTTTTTTTATTTGTCCTCCTTAAAGTTTTATAGAGAATTTTCCTGTATAAATAATTGTATTAATAATAATAGTGTGTACAATGTACATAGTAATAACATTATATCTTTTTAATTAGTATTTACAAATGATAATTGAAAACTATTTTAAAAAAATAAAACAAAAATCTTATAGTTATTATACATATATATGTGCACATTACTATTCTGATATTACTTTAAATTTATTAATAAAATGTTCGTGCTTACATCATATGTTATATTTCATTAAAAACAAAAAAAAAGTTAATAATTCTTAAAAGAATTTTTTTTCATAATAAAATTATTACTAACATTTATTGATTCTTACTGATACGCTCATTTATTTTAGATCAAAAGAAACTAATTCAACAGATAGAAATTTACCGAGCAATAGTTTAACTTCTGACAAGGAAAAATCACCACCTGAAAAAGAGTCGCAAAATAAACAACCGGGGAAATATAGTAGAAAAGCTGTTAGACAAAATGTTGAAGGATATGTTTTTACAAGATACATAGATTATGTTAAAAATTATGATAAATTATTAGAGAAAAAATTTCCTGAAGCAGCTCGAGTATATCGTATTTTTTTTGATGGTGTTAAAGAATTTTTAAATGATTTAAAATATTATTTTAAAATCTGGCGAATAGTAAATATATCTTCAAAAGGGCTTGAAGCTTTGACGAGGAAAGAAATTGAATTATATATGCAAATGCCAAGGGATATGGTTAAAGTTGCACCAGCTCTCCTGATATCTGCATTACCATTTGTTGGTTACATTGCTTTTCCTATTGCGTATATTATTATATAAATTTAACATAAAAACAAATATTTAATACTGTCTTTTTAGTTATGCCAAACCACGAGTTTTTTTATCTTCGCATTTTTGGACAATTCAACAAAAAACTGAATTCCAATTACTTAATTTGAAAGAGAGACTAACTTATAACAAATTTATATTAAGATATCTCCAATCTAAATTAAAATCAAACAAAGATCATCCACTCTATCAAGAATGGCGTAATATTTTAGGTCAAATTGGAAGCGGACAACATCCAAGTACAGATCAAATAATTGCTGTTAAGGACTTATTTACAGAAGCACCATATTCATTTGAAAGTTTATCATCCAGTCATATTGTAATAAATACATATTAGTTTTTGTTTATATTCCCAAAATTTGATCAGTTGCTTTTTTTAATTTTTAGAAAAACTTATGCTATAATCTTGGAATTCCAGCAAGATTTTTAAGACGAATTCGTTTAATAGAACATCTATATTTAATTCATCACATGGATTTAGCTATTAAACGAGAAGGTGATGTTCATAATTTACAACCAATTGCTTTAAGAAATGCATGTACCTTAAGAGGATTAAATCCATCAAATTTATCGAATGAAGAAATGATTGATTGGTTGAGACAATGGATAAAAGTGTCCTTAGCTATTCAAGTAGAACATATCGGCTTATTTGTACATTTACAAATTTTAATGGCATATAATAATCCTAATAATTGGAAATTAATATATTAATTTCACATTTACTCTTTATAAAGAAAAATAATTATTTAAATTTTGTATTAAATAGTGAAACAAAATTATTTTAACATTTGCCTATGTTTTAAGCTGAAATATTTATCAGAAAAAAGTTTAATTTGTTATGAAAATAATTAGATGTCATTTTGTCATTTTAGTTTGTTCATTAATAAATTTGACCATTATTGAATATATCCTCGAAAATTATTATTTTGAATTTTTTTATTTAATATAAAACTATTGCAATAAGGGTGGAAAAACGATTTTAACGTTTAAATACAATAAAAAAAAAATAAAAGAAAAAACAATTCATTTATTGAGAATTTAGAATTTATTTAAATGAAATAATTTTTTATATAAATGAACACTTGTAAAATTACCTACCTTATTAGTCTCGATATAGCAAAAAAAAATGATCACAGATCACAATATCTAATATAAAATCTCATCCGACTTAAACAATGGTAAATTATATTAAAATATATAAATATTTATTTGTATCATAAAGGTATAAAAGCAGGAAGTATTCCCAATTTCGGACGTTTCAATACAGTTGATCCAAGATTTTTTTCATCATCTATATCAATTGAATCATCAGAAGCATTTGTTAAACTCTCTGATACATCTATATTTTCTAATTTTGTGCAATTCAGTTCCTCATTTTTACTTTTTTCAACAAAATATCTAGATGCTTCATTTTCTTTACTAATTTCATTATTTTCCAAGTAAGTGTCTCGAACATTTCTCTTTTGCTCTATGATTTTGACTAATTTAAATTCTTTGACCAAATTTTCCTTAATACGTTTTTTACAATATATACAATTTACTTTTTCACAATTTCCTCTGCTTTCAAAGTCTGGACACAAAAATTCATGTCGTTTTGGGCACTTAAAATTGGGCAATTAAATATTAAAAAAAGTCTAAATCATAGCACAAAAAAAAGTTTAATTTACACTTCAGAATATTTACCTTTTCAGCTAAGTTACAGAAACCTTTTAAAAATTCAGGGCATATTTCAACTGTTTTACCCAATTTTTTATGGAGATAAGGACAATCTTCACGGACACAGCAGCTTTGTAAAAAAAATTTACAAATAGGCATTTTTGAAAAATTAACATTATGCGATAAAAGACAATTAATTTTCGAGCATTCGCCTTTCAAAAACCTAAAATTTATTAATTATTAGCAATTAATTTAAATATAAGCAATCAATTATAATTATTTTTTTTATTTCACTTACATTGGACAAATTGCTATTTGCTTCTTTTCATGTAATTTGGGACATTTCCCTTTTTCATACGCTATACACTTTCCAAGTTTACGATAAATAGGACATGGAATATTAGTTTTAACTTTGCGATTGTGTAAAGTGTTAATGCTTCTTTGTTTTGTTGTGCTAAAAATAGATTAATTTACAAAACAGAAAAAAGAATAAACCTTAAATCAAATAGACAAAATGCACAAACCTTAAATAATTTCTAGTAACGTGTATATCAGTTCTAACAAAAACATTATTCGATTTAGCCACATAAGTTAAGCCTCCAATATCAATTCTCTTCATTGTATTTTTAATTGTTTCATTAACAGCAATTGAAGAATTTTTTGCTTGAATTTTGGTCAATTTTAGCCCAGATTTATCTAAAACAAATTTGTTCCCACGTACAAATAAAACTCTGTCTCCATTTGATTTTTTATTACTACTAGGAAAAAGACTTTTTGGTTTAATATTTTGTTTTTGATCAGTTACACTACGCTGCAATTTAGTTCTTGTTGATTTATATAAAACACCATTAATATTTAATAGTTCCAGTTTTAAATTAGATGATGAATTAGTAGTTCCTTTTGGTAACATTCTAAAAATTAACAAAAAAAAATATACAAAATCAAATATGCATAATTTAGCTATGAGAAAAAACTTACTTTTTTATAAATTGTTTCTGAGCTACAATCACATTTTTTGGGCTTAAAATCATACTATTACGATTCAAGGCAAATTGTGAAACAAAGGTTTTTTTCTTAACTCCATTTAAAAATGTTGTTGGTTTAATAACAACTCGATGATCAATTTTATATTTTTGTCTCGGTGCCTTCAAATTATTTGAATTAACGTTATTAATTTTTGAAAAATTTATGGTGAGTTCCCTTGTATTTTGTTTTGTAAATATATTAACAGATTGAGCTTTGGCTGAAGGTGAAGATCTTATTAATTTTCGAAGACCAATTTTCATTAATAATCCTTCATTTTCAGTAAACTTACTCATTTTTTTATGAAATGATGATGTAAGATTAACCGTTCTAATTAATTTTGTTCTTGATTTTGGAATAATTTTTGCTTCAGTTTCTTTAACCTGACTTGAACAATTTGGAATGTAATCTATTTGATTAGGTAACAACTCTTCTAAAGGCAAAGTATTTATATTATCAGTTGATGTTTTAACTTGTTTATCCAAAAAAGCTGGATTGATATGAATTGAATTTGGTACACTGCCTCTTAAAAATTTTGGATTTATATGCGTAGTTTTAAAATTAGGATTGATGTAGACAGTTCCTCTTGGATTAGACGGTAACATTTTTTTTTTTTTTATTCACAATTACAAATTAAAAATCGGTGGGAAATTCTTTATTATTTGCAAAAAAATTTTAAGGAATAAAAAATTTCTTTTAAATAATTATGGTTTTTACTTTTTTTTCTACTTTTGACTTTTGATATTTTACAGAAATTGTATGAAAATGAATGAATTTCATGTTTTTCAATACATCTGTCAGCTGTCACCATAGACAGCTGTCTCTCTAAAATTTGGCAACTACATTTCATGACAAAAAAAAATTAAATATTCAACAAAATTCACAAGTTATTCGAAATTGAAAGAAGAAATATTCGAAACAAGGAAGTCCATAGACCTCGAATGTTCATTCGTATTAATAATTACGTTACGAGTAACCCATAACACGAGATTTCATATTAATAATAAGTCTATTTTGTAAAACCCAAACTCTCAGTATTTTTTATCATTTGAAAAAATTTTCAGTTCTCACAGGGCTAGAAATCGTGCTCTCGGTCGTCATTGCTATACGCAAGTGAAAGGGCTTTTTTATTTTAATTTTTTATTCCAAAATTGTTAAGTGAAATCAATTTAAATCAAACTTTCTAATCTAAATTCTAAGCTTATAATTTTTTTCTTTTTTGGGGACGAAATTATAGAATACACATATTAAAACCCAATGCACAGATTATATGAACATAATGAGATGTGTGAGAATGATAAATCTATTTTTAGTTACATTAATCAAATAAAAATAAAATTTTAGAAAATAAATAACAGAAAAAAATAAATTACATTTAATTTTAGCTCAGAACAAGAGTATGTATAGAAAAAATACCATTTATTTTACTACTTCCATCATTTATGACGGAATTTACAGTGATGGGTAGCATTAAAAGAGGTCAAATTAACTTGGATCTAAAAAATTTTATTTTAAAAATAAACAAAATATTTACATCATAATTACTGTACAAAATTTGCCTATTTCTATGTATTTCCATTTTACTTAAGAAACGGGGATTTTATCTTACTTTTTTTTCTTAACATTTTTATTTTTCGAATTGAAATTTATTTTTTTATGGAATTTCTTAGGATTAATACCATATGCTTTCAAACGTTCGTCGCTTATTTTTTTATCATCATCAATTTTATTATGTTTAAAATGTGTTTTCTTAATATTTTGTGATTTTTTTGAAACACCATCTTTTTTATTATTTTTATCAATTTTTTTACCCTTATCTTCAGAGAATTTTAAATTTACAAAACTATCTATTTTACTTTCGTTAGGTTCATTATCTTGTATTTTTTCTAAACTTTTATTTTTTTTTGTTTCTTTGTTTTGTTTTGCAGTTGTTACGTTATTTTTTACCTTTATTTCTGAATTTTTTTTATCATTCAAAATGTTATCTTCATTGGTACTTGGCTGTTTATTTGTATTTGATTGTGAAATATTCATCGATATTTCATTTACATTAGCCTTATTCGTTAAAGTATCATTTGGTACACCACTTTTATTCAATTTAAATTTTTTTTTCTTTTTTCTTTTTTTTTTGTTCTCAGTACTGATACCGCTTTGAACATGATCTACCTTTTTATCTTCTTGATTACTTTTCAATTGTTTTTCTCCATCACTTTCTTCATCAGACCTTCAATAAAAATTTACAATGGTTATCTAATGAAATGTAAAAAAAAGTAATAAAGTAAATTGCTCATACTGTTCTCCATATAAACTTTTGAATATTTTTCTTTTCAGTCCCTCATTCTGAGATTTCATTTGATATAAACGTCTTTCTTTCTTATCAACGTGCGATGGTCTAATTTGAACTGCTTTCTTAAGACTAGCCCACTGGTTAAGTTCTTTATTTTTCGCTAATAATATCTACAAAAATAAATTAATAAAAGAAAAAATTACAATATTTTATTTGTAATGTTTTGTTTGTTTACCTCTTCAACAGTTAAACCAAAATCATTTGGTTCACATTCAACATATTTAAATCTACAAGGCAAATCACCTATAAAATCTTCACAATTCATTTTGTAGTACTCGTCTATATATTCTGCATAAGTTTTCTCATCTTCAGGATCAAAAATAGGTTTTTCTTTTTTTATCATTTCCATAAATTTATTTCTGCGCCTATTTTTACGTCTGCCTCTGGTGTTTTCTATCATTTCATTTTGTATTTTTTCTTTAGAGTTAGGATCATAATCACAATCCATATTAAAGTCGTCATCTACACAATGTAGCTCAGATTTATTTTCATTTTCAATTTGGTCCTGATTCGGATCAAAATTATCCCAATCTTCTATCTTCAATTCATCAAAATCTGGACAATTTGGTTTTTCTTCACCTTCATCAACTTTATAATATTCTTCATTAAATATTTCTTGCATTCTTTTATCATGAGCATCACCATCAAATTCACTTTCCAATTCATCTTCCTTGAACTGCAACTCATCATTACCTGTAACTTCTTTTAATTTATTTATTTTTTCTTCAATTTCCTGTCGTTTGATTTCTTTAAGCATCTCTAACTCTTTCATTTTTTGTTCTTTTTCTCTTAATTTTCTTTCCTTTGCTTCTTGCCTTTTTCTTTTACGACTATCATCGGATATTCGAACAGAGGATTCAATTGTACGAGGATAACGTTTAATAAATTCATGATCTGGTTCTTCATAACGAAAATTATATTTATGCTCAAATTCAGCTTGTTCCTCCAGATCTTTCTCATCTTCACTTAAATTTGTATTCCCAACAATTTCTTCATAAGTCGGTATTTCATGAACTTCAGTATCAACGTATCCTTTATTTAAAACATAATCTCTTAAAAATTTGTCTTCTTTTGGAAGTTTAGGATCGCTCCAAAATTGCTTAAGAGGTTTCAAACTTTTTTTTGTTGATTCTTCCACTTCTTCATTTTGACCAGCAAGCCATTTTACATATTCTTCATCTTCTTTATTCTAAAATACATACATATATTTATACGACCCTAAATTATAAGATAAAACTAAAATATTCATAGCTACCTTTTCTTCTGTGGATTTTACTCTTCGTTTGAAAATTGAACCAAAATCCTCATCATCACTTTCACTTAAAATTTTTTTAAGTTCTGTTTGAATTTTTCTCTGCTCTTCCGCATAACTAGGTGATTGACTACGTTCAACTTTTGATTCTTCTGAATTTGAAGTTATATTTATTAATATAAAATATTTTACAAAACATTCTTACCATCATCTTCAAATATCCCATCTTGTTCTAAAACTACTTTCCTTTCGTAATCTTTTAATGTAAAGGGTTTGGTTTTCTTTGTTTTCGTATTACTTTTAAAGTCCTCTTCATCATTCAATTCCTCAAAAAACTTTGTAGACTTGTCATAAATTTTTGGATCTTTACTTTTTAAGGATGATAAAGTTTCAAAAAAATCCTTATCGAATTTCGGATCTACAGTTTCTTCATCATCTGTTGAATCAGATTCTTCAGAATCTAAGCTTGAGTCAGAATTTTGATCTTTCACTAAAATATAAATAGCATAATTAAAATTTTACATTTATAATTACTTTCACTCTTTGTTGATTTAAACTAACAAAAAAAAATTATTGAAGGAATAAAACTAACATTTTTTAATAAATTCTTTTTGCCTGAATTTGTTGTAAGATTTTGCATAATCTTGATTAAATTGAATATTCAAATCGTCTTCCGATTCAGATCCATTTCCAAATAATTTTTTTTTTTCCATTATTCAAAAATGAAAAATATTTTTTCGAAATAAATATAAACACGTTTTTTTGACACTATCTAGTATCTACAAGTTTTCTGTCTTTCTGATAGATATGCAATATATCGAGACTCGACAATTTGTCCCGTTTGTTTAAAATAAAAATTAAAATCTAGAAATTTGTAGTACTAGTAAGTAACTGTAAAGTCAATCAGTCAGCAACACCATTTACTAGATTAAAATTACAAAAATATATAAATATCTACTTTTCTATTTTGTATTATTTCTTCATCATAAAAATGAAATTTATTCCTATTATATATTTCTTTTATCGTGTCAAGAAAAATTAGCATTTTTGTTATTTTACTGCACACAATTTTTGTTTTTACTGCACATCTTACATCGTGATATGACAATTGATATGACAATCTTGACATATTAACAATTGACAGACAAAGTAATTAATTAATTTAACAGGTAGTAATTCAGAAATTCATCAATTTTTAATAAAATAATGTCAACAAACAGTAATATTTAAAAAATTAATAATTTCGATAATTAAAACAAATATTAAAAACAATCAAACTTGATATGATTAGTGTTTTATGGAATATATCAATGCAAAGAATTTTTTGTTAAAAATGTACCATATGTTTTAATTTTTCAATACAATACCAATTTTCAAAACAAAGTACCACCAATCTATAAATATCAGAAAGCAAAACAAAAATTAAGTATTAATATTTTGTTTGCTATAAATGGTATAAAAAAATAATGTTCAAATATGAATTCATTAAAAGAAAGTCTTTCAAATATACCTGGTGCTATAGCTACTATCGCTTTTGAAAATCCTATAACATCATATTTGGGTTACAGGTAAGTAAAAAATTTTTCCTATATTCCTCACCTAAAATATACATTTAACATTCGTCAAATTCATGATGTTGTATTTATATAGTTCCACACCAACTACATCCTCAACAGAAGAAAATATTTCAGAAAAATGTCAAGTGATTCCACCATCCTTAATAAAAGAACAATGGCAATTAATATTTAGTAAGTATGTTTTCTATAATTTGAATTATCTTTAAATGTTTTGCCCAATTTTAAATCAATAGACCAAGAGGCTAACCTAAACGACTTAGAAAGTGGAATAGAAAAATGTAAGAATTTAGTTATGCAATCTGAAGAATGTAGTGAAGAAAGAAAATGGTTAGTACGTCATTTAGTTGAATTGCGTTTTCACTACAAAGAATTTGCTGATGCATCAAATGATACAAAAATTGTTTGCCCTCAAACAAAATCATTGTTGGGTCATCATTTTATGATACGACAAGTAAGAGGTTTACCTCAAGGTAGACAATATTGTGATCATTGTACTGGTAAGGCGAAATATAACAAAATTTCAAGGTCGATTTAAAAGAAATTGTTTTAGGTATTATTTGGAGTGTTGTGCAAACTTCTTATATTTGTTCAGATTGTGGTTTTATTGTACACCAGAAATGTGTTGATAACATAATTAGAATCTGTGCTCATGTAAAGTTTTCCGAAAGGAAATACCCCATATTTGAAATTTGTCCTGAAATTGGATTAGCAGCTCAAAACTATAAATGTGCAGAATGTGAAACTAATTTAGATTTCAGTAAGTTATAATTTATTTTTTAATTGTTGGAATAATTTAGAATTAATTTAAAATTTCTTTATAATTTTTAATTCAAAACTAAGTGTATGTTTATTTCATCTATTGTTTTGTGAAGTTTATTTGTTTGTTTTTTTTTTTTTTTTTTTTTTTATTTTGATATACAAGATTTTCCAGAAACTCGTACTTGCCTTGGTAAACGTATAAAACAAGGTACATATAATACATACCTTAATAATAAATTAAAAAATCATTTTTAATATTTATAATTAACCACAAGAAAAATATGTTGTATTTACTAATTGATTTAACAAAATATTTATTTATTAGAAAATTATTGGGTGGAACCAAGGTTATGCGATTATAGTGGCTTATATTACTGTTCAAACTGCCATTGGAATGACTATATATTAATACCAGCCAGAATTGTACATAATTGGGATTTCACGCCACGAAAAGTATGTAGAGCTTCTTTTCAAGAAATAAATTTGGCAATAGATAAACCATTAATTAAATTAGAAGAAATAAATCCAAAATTATTTCATTTTTTACAAAAATTAAGCACAATGAAAAAAATCAGAGAAAACTTATTATATATGAGAAAATATTTATCAGAATGTAGATTATCGAACGAATCAAAATTATTAGATTCAAATATTGGTAATTTTATATTTCTAATTTAAAAAATATTAAATACTATTTAATACGTATAACTTTTAATATAGGTAATCGACGATATTTATTTCTAACTTCGGAATCATATGCAATTTCAGATTTGATACAAGTTGAATCTGGAGATTTAATTGATTTTTTGAACAAAATATTTAATGTTTTTGATAAACATATAAGAAATTGTGAAATTTGTTCTGGCAAAGCGTACGTTTGTGATTGCAATAACGAAGAAGTTTTATATCCTTACGATGATGGTGGTATTTATTGTTCTAAATGTAACTCTATGTATCATCGAGCATGCTGGAAACGAAAAAATTCTCTTTGTTCAAAATGTACTAGAATAGAAGAAAGAAAGCATATTTTCGAAAAACAATTATCAGACGAAAATATTTAAATAAATAAATTTTAAAAATGTTTACATTTATTTTAATTTCATATACATAATATTTTCAATTTACTGTTATAGAATTTATTTTTATTTTAAAAACAATTTGAATATTTAATTTTATATGTGTGGTTTTGTGAAGTTAAATTTTTCGAAATGACCATGTTTAAATTTTAAATCAAATTTTATAAATCTAATATGTAATGTGATAAAATTAATAAAATTAATCAGTCATGAACGTGACTAAATTTTTAAATACTCTTTTGATTACATTTTATTAGTTTTATGTTTATCAAATATTTTTTTTTTATAATTTTTTTAGTCCAGGAATGACAACCAAGTTGTATAACAAAATTCGTTTTTTCAAGTTCGAATACCGTTATTCAGCTGTATTAAAATCCAGAATGTTAAAATCCAGTAAAATTAATTTTAAATACATAATACCAAATAAAAATTTTGTACAGGGTTGAAAAAAATTTATATGATATTCATCAATTGAATTTGAAAAAATGTCTTCCAACTATATTTCTGATATGATTTTCAAACAGGCTTTCTCTCACAACACATTCAGATTCACAGTATTTTGGATGTCATAGCTTGTAATTATTATAGTATGTGCCGTGTGGTATTCAATTCATGATCATGCACTAAATATATTATTGCTATTAAAATTTTAGGAAATAAATTTATATACACATTGCACATCTGTTGCACACACATTGCACACCTATTTAAAAAACATCATCGAAGTGACTGCAATTGGAAACGTAAAGTGATGGCATGAAGCAAAATTTGTTCTTTGAAACAAGCCCAATCTCACGAACGACACAACGATCCAACGATTTGTATAAACTTGTACATCACAATACAATACTACACAACTACATTATCAAAAATAAAAAAAATTAATTTATTTTAGATTGTCAAATAAATGTAACTTAAAAAAAACTTAAATTGATTTGTCCAGATGGACCCGTTCGAATCCAAATTTAACAAAATAAAATTTATGACAATTATTGGAAATTAATATTTTTGTGTTGAAAGTTCGAAAACAATCAATAACAAATCACTTAAACCAGTTTTACTTAAGTGTTTCATTTGAAGTTTTGATAATATAAATACAAATTATTCATTTAGCAATGGTTTTTAGCAATAGAACATTTTTTGATTTGCGGTTGTTTATCAGGCCGAAATATAATGGAATCTTTTTAAAAAGTAAGAAAATATCATATAAGTACTGCTTATTATTAAAGTGTTTGGTGAATAGTATATTATTATAATTACTTATTTTTAATTTATTGCAAGTAATTTAATTTAATCTTTATAATTGAAAATAAAAAGTTAGAAAATTAACCAAATAAAAACGACGTTTGATATAATTTTATTGGTGCATTTCATTGTGTGCATGATAGCTATATGCATATGTATACAAATAATTATTTATTTATCAGATCACGTTGTTTCCCCAATCGCAATTACAAATATCGTTTTGATTAGAAGTGCATCATCGACTACGGGCTCTGTGGTTTGCTGTGTAGTTGAACCATCTGTCTTCGTCTTGTTATTTGTTTGTATCGTCCGTTGTCTCATTTGTAGAAAAAGAAAGAATTAAAAAAATAAACGAGCGGGAAACTTATTCGCGCTAAATTTATAATACATCATTCAATTTTAAATCATTTTGTCGTGAAAATTTGTATAATAAAGACTTACGGAGTTTGTTGTAATTGTAAAAAAAAAATATTAAATAAATAAAAATATTGATTATTATTATAATTTTGTAGGATTTGTGTCGGATATAAAGAGCAATAAATTAAGGACGATGGCACAATCAGAACAATATTTTAACAGAGCTTTACCAAAATATGCTGAAGGTATTTCAAATTAAAGTTAATAAATTTTTCTAATTCTAAGTATTATTTTTATATTTTAAAAAAAAGAATTTTACTTTTGCAAGGTTTATATTTAAAATTATGATAAGTTTTGACATACATATATTCATTATCTGCAAAAGACATTGAATTAAGATTAAGTAAAACTATACTCAAATATTCCTAAAAATAAACTTTTTCCTTATTCGAAATTAGCTATACTCAACTGTTGTGTTAAATTTTAGGAACCCAACCATTTACAGTTTTTATCGAAGGCAATATAGGAAGTGGAAAAACAACTTTTCTTAATCGTTTCCAAAAATATAAGGATGTGTGTCTTTTAACAGAACCAGTTGATAAATGGAGAAATTGTGCTGGAATAAATCTTTTAAATTTGATGTATAAAGAACCTCATAGATGGGCTCATCCATTCCAAAACTATGTTACTTTGACGATGTTACAGTCACACACCTTACCCACTGATAAAACAGTTAAATTAATGGAAAGATCAATCTACAGTTCAAGGTATTGTTTTGTAGAGAACATGTATAAGAATGGAACTATACATGAAGGAATGTATCAAATTTTAAAAGAATGGTATGAATTTATCTCTACTTCGATTCATGTCCAAGCTGATTTAATTGTTTACTTAAGAACCGATCCAGAAGTGGTTTACAAAAGAATGATGAATAGGGCTCGTTCTGAAGAAAGTTGTGTACCTTTGCAATATTTACAGGAACTACATGAGCTTCATGAGAATTGGCTAATTCATAAAAAACATATGCCAAATATTCCGGTAATAGTATTAGATGCCAACTTAGGGTTAGATGCAATTCATACGGAATATAAAAAGTCGGAAGATAGTATTTTCCAAGCTTCATCACTTCAACCAATATTGGTTTCCCCAGCTAAAAAACAAAGACTTAGTAGTTAACAATTTTTATATTTTTTAAAATCGAATCAATCACAATTATTATATTTTAATTTTATGCATTTAATCTGGATTTGTTAAGATTAATTTGCAAATTCGTAATTTTATTTCTGCAATTAATTTAGTAATAATTTTTGGTTTTCTGTGTTTTATCATTTTTTTTAAGTATAGTTAAAAAGTATCTATATGTTTAATATAAATAGAATTTTATTCACAAAAAATATTATAATCGTATAATAAATAACAATAAAAACTAATTTATTTAGACAAAAAAATTATTTTTTTCGCAAGCCGTGATCTTTTTTCTTCAAGTGTCGATTGTTGTTACTACCTAAATCATAGCGGAAAATTATACACTTTTTATCAAAAAAATTTTTTATATCCTTAGGATCATATCTATATCCTACTGATTTAAAAAATATATAAATTTCTTGTAGATCAATTGGCTCAAAATGCAAAATAGATTCTCTTAATTGCGTATTACTTTTCACTAAATTCGACCATGCTAAATGAAGCGGAAGCAAAGCTGTTGAGATCTAAAAATATAAGTATGAATATATTACAAATTATTTGCTTTGAAAAGAAAAGTCGAACCTTTTTGCTGGTATTTGTTTGAAATATGTATGTTTCGTTTATACATTCAAAATTATTTTTTTCATAGTTGCAGAGTTCGTCCCAAAAATAATCTTTTAAATTAAGTTTATTGAATTTCAAAACAGTTTGACACTCTGTAATTTCATAATGAATGTCATCCCTTTTATCACTATAATCATCACTAAAATGTATACTCATATTTTCTACTGAGAGTTCTTTATTTCTCTCAATTTCCGTAGATGAATTTGATTTTTCTAATACTACAGGATGTGTTTGATTGTAAATGTATTCCAACATATTAATAGCTTGTTTCCTCTTAAGAGGTTTTAAACCGAAATTATATAGCTTTTGAAGAAGTATAGAATAATCCATTCCATTATAATCTGGTTTTTCTTCAATATTTTTTGTTCTAATTATATAAATTTTTCCATCATTTTCAAATTCGAATGGTTCAGTTTTTTGCTGAGATTTTATCGGTGAAAACTCATTTATATTTGCAGTTAATAATTTTTCAAAATCATTTGGTGTATCATTGTTTATAACCGCATATTTTATAGGACTTCCATATACCATTTTATCAAATTCATCATATTCATCCAATTTTAAAATCTGAGTATAATCAATTGTTGATGTTTTGGGTTCACATTTTTCAGATAATTTATTAGATTTTGTAAAACTGGAGAATTTCTGAAAACATGAATCATTTGTTTTCAATTTGAGAAAAGATTCAGATAAGCTTTTCTTACAATTTGAATACTTTTTGTTATTTATATTCTTTTGAGAACTTGAAATTCCATATTCCCTTCTTAAAATATTCAAATCAAAAGTTTCATCTGTAATATGTGTTGTGAAATTGCTTTCATTTGTTGTTTTATATGGACTTATAGAATACTTTTTTTGTTTAACAGGTGATGGAGATTTAAAATGACTGTCATTAAAATTATCTGTTTCAAAAGAACACAAATATTTTTTGGGAGTCAATTGTATTTCTAAATCTGATGCGTCGGATAAATTGTCTTCTAAAATTTTTAAATTGGATTCTTTTGTTAAATCATATTTTTGATTGCTAATTTTTTTATGTAGATCTTCTGTTCCAATAAAATCTACTAACGATATGTTTTTATTGCTAGTTTCATTAATCAATATTTCATCCATATCAATATCAGTTTCATAAGTTTTATTCTTATTGCATATTTTATCAGTTTCTTTTTTACTACTCTTAAAATTTCTTTTTGAAGAGTTAATTATTGAATAATTTACTTCATCATCTGAAAGAGTTATGCATGAATCATTAGAAATACTTTGTTGTGATAAAGGAAAAAGATCTTTTAAGATTAAGTTGTTAGAATCCTTTGTAGAATTTTCTAAAATTGATTCCTTGGAAAAATCACAATAAAAATTTATATCACTTTGATTTGTGGTGCTGGCGGTGGTGTGTTTTATGTAAGTTTCAATTGGTGCAATATCTATTTGCTGATCTTTCTTTCTTGTATTAGTTTCTTCAGTTGAATTAGTTAAAATATTTTCTTCGTCGTCCGATAAAATTATGTAAGAATTTTCAACATCAGTTTTATCTTCAATGCCTTTATCTAATATTGAATCATAATTTTGAGTTAAGTCAACAACTTTATCTTTTTCAGGTGAACTATTTACTAAATTCATACAAAAGTTAATAATAATATTTTTAATGATATTTTTTTAACTTACTTTTAAACATTTTGATATTATCAGAAACCTTTACTAAAGAAAAATTTAAAATATAATTAAATAAATACTTTTATTTGAATTTATAAAAATTACCTTCATCACTTGAAAATTTTTCATAACACATAATTTGCTCAGATTCAAAATAACTATTTGGAGGCGAAGACAATTTTTTAGATTTATTTATTTCCTTAATATTGTCTTTTTGTATAACTATGGATGTTTCTAAAATGCTTTCAGAAACTTCATCACTAAAACTTAAATCTTGATCGGAAAGAGCAAATAGGTCAGGTGATTCAGCTCTATCCTTGCAGCATGCTTCATTTTCCAACAAAATTGAATCTATTTTAATTCTTTTACAATCTGGTGAACCTAAACAAATGTTTATGTTACCAGGCTCATAATTGTTTTCTATTTTTGTATCATTAACTTTGCTCTTTGAACTTTTCAAAATGCAATTTTTCTTTTTTGAGAATTGCATATCACTATCAGCTTCTTCTATGTCATCCTCATTGTTACTAATTTCTTCATTGAATTCAATATTTTTTATAATACTGATTTTTGTGGGAGATAAATCTCTACCTGGAATATCTTTGAAATTTTTTAAAAGTGAGCCCGGTTTACTTTTAGATGGTTCAAATAAATCTGTTACATAGAAAATTTCAATATTGTCATTTTCATTTCCCATATACAAACATTTTCGAAAATATTTAATTGTATCGATTTCTGGAATTAAGGTCTTCAAATATGTGCTAGAGATTTTGAATTCAAATGGCATTTCATCTAAATTTTCAGTTTCATCGAATTGAGAGTTTAACAATTTTTCAATTTTATCATTTAATTTTTTCTTTTGTTTTTCTGGACAGCGAAAGGTTAAAGGTGTATATTTATTGGCCCATTTGGCTTTATTTTTTCCTTTTGGTAAAAAATATTTAATATCATAATCTAAAAAAGAATAAAAATACTTGTTTAATTTTTCATTAACTAATTTCACAACAATTGTATAATATATGTGTATGTACATTACAAATATAAATAATAACTAATAATTATACTTTAGGTTGTGTTATCGCTATGTTTATTAAAACAAATATGATTTGATTATAATTCATGCATACATACATACATACATATTGGTTTTTAGATAATTTAGTATATCATTTTTTTTTAAATGATATTTATAAATAAAAACTGTATTGAATATGAAGTTTTATTTGATTAAATCTTTAAAGTTAATTTATTAGAAGTTATTTGTTTATTTTATCAAAATAAACAAATATTATCTTTATTAAAAAATCAATTTTTTAGTAAAGATAAAAAGCTTTATTACATATTATACAATAATGCGATAAACATGCTCCTAAACTATTATTTACCTTCATTATTAGAATTTATCCTAAAACCATACTGTGACAATTTTTCTCGAATTTTACTTGAATTATCAGAAATACAATTAACTGATTCTTTCTGTTCAGCGTTAATGTTGAATGATTTATTTAGTGTTTCAGATAAAGAACATGCCAAAGCTAATTGCATTTCTTCTGGATTAAAATTTTCAGCTATACTATGTTGTGCCATTAATTCATTAAAAATTTCTTCATTTTTAGTAAAAGCACTTTTAATTGATGTTTGCTTCTTTTTTCGTTTACGATTCCCATTATTTTTAGTAGTTTTTAATTTAGTTTTTAAAGATTTATTTGTAGTTGTTTTCATTACAGGTTCTTCAAAATCGTCTAAACTTTCATTGAAAAATTTTGACACTACGGTTTTACGAATAGATATTGAATCTTCAAACTTATTTTCACTTAATTGATTTTTTGAACTACATCCTAATTTTTCAATATTATTGTCGTTGTCTTCATCATCAGTCAAAATTAAAATAGTTTCAGTATCCTTTATAATACATTTAGCTTTTGTTTCGAGTATATTTTTGTCATTTACAGAATTAGTTTCTTCTATTTTATCTGAAGTATTTGGCAATGAAAAGAAATTTGCAATTTGTTTATTTTCACTAAAAATAAATGAATTTATTTTTTTCATATCTAACTACATATTTAACATTTGTTTTGAAATATATTTATATCATATCTTCTAACATACCGTTTACTAACAGTTAATTTTAATCTATTTAATTTTGATTTATTAATCATTTTGCTTTAATAATAAATTATTTCTTGTCTATTTCTTCTAATGCTTCGATAGTTTTGAAAATATCTTCACCTCGTTTTTGAGGAGCAAACCCAAATAATTTCTTACGTTCTTCAAATTCAATACTGGGTTGTGAAAAAAAATGAATGGACTTTTGATTTAATTCCCTTACTGTTGGTAAAAAGCTAAAATACAATATTATTAAATATTTACAGTAGAAATATTAATTTTTTTAACTCTTACAAAAACAATCCAAAAATAGCACATCCACTTGCAATTGCACAAAAGGCAAATCTATTTCTGTAATAATAGGAAGGAGTTCCAGCAGTTCTACGAGGTTTTCTTTTTGAAGTATCAATATTAGCCATACCAAAATTATTATAATTTTCTATAATTTTTAATTATTATATTCAAAACAAATTCTATAATCCGAATTTCATTACTTATTAATTACCTCACCAAACCAAATTTTTATTTATATTCAAAGAATTCATCAATACATTCTCCGGTTTTATTTGAGTAATGAATTGACATTTCAAAATTAAAGTGACATAAACGAGTGTCAAGTTAAAAATTTATGAACACAATTCCAGACATATAAGTATATACATAGCAAATGTTTTAATGATTAATTATTATAAGTTATATGTACTTATATTGAAATTTTATTTTAATATACTTAATGGTTACGGTTTATTTCAGTTGTAATTCGATGTCACTAAAACCAAACCAAGGCAATTTTATTTATAATTTCTAAAATTCTTCTTTTATTTCAATTTAATTCAAATTCAAATCCATTCAAAAAAAATCATATGTCAGACTGGCAAATCGACATCAATTTTTAAAAGTCAATTGAAAATTTTCGTAATACCATCTGTATGCTGTATCTTTAACTATTTTTCGATCAAAAATGTAAAAATAATTATTTACAGTACTAAAATAATTCTCGTCGACAGCGACAACGACACATTCTGTTCTACAAAGTTGTCGTTCACGTGTGGTCAAATATTGTTCGTTTTTTTTTAAATATGTATTTTGATTTTGGCTTAATAAATTTCATTTTATTTTGTTTGGAACTATTTTAATTTAACTTAATTTTATGATTTTATTTAATATAAGTGAATTTGAAAATTTATGTAAAGATGACGAAACAAAATAATGATAGAAGCAAATCTAATTACATTTTTATCATTAAAAATTCAAAAAATGTTTAAAAGAAAAATGTGGTTGAATTTTTTAAAAGTTAGTGAAGTCAACTGAAATAAAGATTAAAAAGTTCATTCAAAGTCTAAAATTTAGATTTATACTCGTTTTTTGGGAATACATATTAAAATTATTCGGGAGGAAATGCGAAACCCGTTATAAACAAAATATTGACAAAAGAGAAGGAGCATATTCTCAACATGTTAAAAGTAAAGTTCTAAAAAAAAAGTTCATTTGTTTTTGCCAAAAAGGTGACTTGACTTGACTTTAAAAAAAATTTACGAACCACTCGTATTAATGTGAATAATTTATCATCCCTTTGTGGTATGTCATTTAATTAATACAGTCAATATATAAGATTTAACTATAAAAACGAATTCTAGTACCTTGGTTTCTTGGGAGTACATTAGCGACCGAAGACGGTGCACCAATAGATGTCACCAATAGTAAATTTCAATCGGAATTTTATACTACTCACAGTTACACAAGTTTAAACATATTTAATTCCTGGATTAAGAAGACTCTCTTAACTATTGTATCGAAACATAAATAAGTTGAAAAAAATAATTACACAAAAACTACATGTATTTTTAAACAGATGTCTCAAAATCATCTGTAGAATATGTTGCCCGCAAAGACTCTAACATTAAAGTGTGAACGCAAATTAAAATTTAAAAAAAAAAATGGCATGAGATAGATCATACTATCAGAAGGTTCAAAGGCACTGTGACTATAGCAAAAATGAATTTATTTTTATTTAAATTTTCATAGGGACACCGTAAACGAGGATGTCCAAAACAAATATGAAGATGAGTTGCTGAAGAGTATTTAAAAATCGGTAAAAGTTTGTTACAACTCAAAGCCATTGCAGTCAATAGAGCTCAGCTCAAGAACCTTTATTTACGATCTATGCTTCACTAAGTAGTTCTCAAGGAGGAAAAACAACATGATGAATAAAAGAACATTTTGAAAAGTTTATTAAATAAATAATAATTGTTTTCTTTTAATTTAAATTTTGTTTGTTTTATTTAATATCAAGAAAAGCTATGTTTTACACATAACATAAACACATAATTTAAATTTTATAAATATTTATTTTATTTACAAAAGAATCAAAAATTAATAAATAAATAAAAATATAAAAAGGTTTTAAAAAAAATGTATATTTACATAATTTAACTATAAATAAAATATAAATAAATTGAAAAGTTTCTATATCATCAAATAAAAAATAATAATTATATAAGGGTGTATGCCTAATGAAACACTAATTCCAATTCGCTAGACACCAACATTTTTTTCAAATGGACAATTCTATGATAATTTAAATTGGCAATAAACAAATTGAAATTATCAATTAAAAATATATAAATTAATTTTATTTTTGACTTATATGTTTTTAGACTAGTTTAAATTACAATTGAACTGTCATGTCATCAATTAGCAACATGTCGAATTGGCTAGTTTAAAGACAAAAACCAGTAAATTTCAAATTAATCAATTCTAATTTAAATTCTAATTTATATATGTATGTATGGATTAATGTCACAATTATCATGCATAGGCAAACCACCCTTAATCTTAATAGGTACAGTTAAATATTAAATTATTCAGAAAATTATTTCAATCACATAAAAAATTAAAAAATATACATACTAAAAAATATTTATAACATTTATTTGACTATGTCGCTTAATTAAGCGAATATTATTTTTGTAACTTCTTTACAATTTTCTATTAAAATAAATATATTATGTGAGTAAAGCTAAAAAGAAAAAGAATGAAATATTGGAAAATTGTTCATTAAATATTATGTAGGGTGTTTCAGGACGATTGTATAATTTTTCACAGGTGGTTAGATGAGGTCGCAATAAACAATATTGGTATGTTCTAATATTTAAAATTTAGGTTTAATAGTTTGGAAGGTGGAGTTAGTTCTGCAAAAAAAATAATATACCATCGTACTTAAACATACTTCTTCTACATACATATTATGAAATTCATATATTATTTATTAAAAATTTATGAATCAATTTTTATCATAATATGATTATACAAAATTTTAATTTTGAAAATTCAACTACCTTAGAACACAAATTGGTTGATTTTTATTTTATTATAGATAAATATGAGATAAATATTTAGAAAATACAAATTTATTAATAATATCTAAAGGAAATACATTCTATTATTTTTTCATTGAAACAATTTTCTGATTACTAATATTTTGATTATGTTTCACATTTTCTTTATAATTCTTGTTTACTTTATTTCCAGATTCTTTTATAATATTTTCATTTAATTCGTTATCGTCATCATTATGATTTATTTTACTAAAAACAAAATATATATTTTAAAATAATAATTTAAATTTAGTATAATGAAAATAATATGTAGCTATATGTAGTTATAAATGTATAAAACAAACCTGTAATTATTTTTAAATGTTTTAAATATACTTTTTGGACATTTTTTATAATATGGAAAGCATTCTCCTGGACTTATATTTCCTTTCCCAATTTCTTCTGCTTCAACATATTCTTGGATATGATCAGAAAAAGGAGAATTTGATGCCCTGTATTAAAAAACAAAAATGTACATATGTAGCGTTTGTTAGACATCGCAAATTATTATTTAGTATAAATTTTCTGATACTTATGAAATAAAAAAATATCATACAATAGAGGCTAAATGATTTAAAGGGATTTAAACTTACGTTAAAAATAATTTAGTAATTTCACCTATTAGACCAAAATGATTTAATGATTTTGAATTAACTTCGCAAATTGCTCTTAATACACACGCTTTACCATCAACTCCGAAATTTTCCAAAAAATCTTCTATAACACCATAAAGTAAAACCCTAGATAAATTTTAAAAAAAATATAACAAAAAAATTAATAAAATAAAAAGAAAATTAATTAAATATTATTTTAGCAATAAATTGAAATATTTAGCTTTTAGAAAATATTGTTTTCTATAGGGTTAAAGTAAATATTAAATTTTGTTCTATAATTAAAGTTAATCAATAAAGCTTTAAGCGGCCCAGAGACGACTCAATCAACATCAATCGTCTATCAGGAAGACCTCCCAGAATGGATGGTATGAACCATTTTTCTTAAGGTTCAAATTGGATCTAGCCTCCATGATTACCTGATTCAGTCGTTGGATACTTATTTGGAAAAATGAAGATTTTAGAGTATTTTTTCATTCTGTTAATTTTCATCACAAAAAAATACGAAAATTTTGAAATTTTCAATTTTTTCAAAATGGTTTTATTTTGTTACTATCTTTTAGAATATTCATCAAACAAAGTAAAATCGTTTGAAAAACATCAAGTGTCCTGGTCTTTTGTGTTTGATATTATTTGTTATATGCAGCCTTGATTATGTCATTCCTACCGCCTTCATCAGGTATAGATGAATCGGTGGAAGTTCCAGAAATTTTTCTAGGACTAGATTAGAGCACGCTTTGAATGCTCCAGTAGCCAAGGCATACTATTTTATACAATGGTATGAACGATGCACATCGTCATAGCAAAATTTAGGATAAAATAGGATAAAATGAAGATACAGGCAATTAATGCCTAATTAAAGAAGAAAAAAAGGAAGATTTGATTGTCTAAATTTCTTATTTTCTTTTATTTTATTTTTACTAACCAAACTAATATTCTAAATTACCTTTCTCCTCCATGAAAAGCATGCTCATATTCAATTGGCAATGAAGGTTTTTTATTCATTTTATTTTCATTATCTAAATTCAAATCCATATTATTAGTTTGCTGTTGATTGCTTAAATCTCTTTTGAATCTCCTAAAATTCATATAATCTGCTACATAACTACCTAAAAATATTAATTAAATAATTAATATAGATATCCTTGAAATTATATAAAATTTTCAAATATTTATTAACTTAGCATGCTTCCAGTAGCTCTACCAAATGATCTTGCAAATAAAGGTGGTATATCACCTAAAGGATTTTGTTTATCAGTTAATCCCAGTTTATCAAAATCAACTAAAACAACAACAAAATAATGTATATACATATTATATAACTAACAAAAACAAAAAAATGTATATAGAGATATAACATTCTATACACAAAATTAATAAATTGTAAATTTTTATATGAAACTTACTTTTAACGGGCAAATTTATAGATATATCTGACGTGAAACCATCTGGTGGATCTCGAATAAATGGTAATGCAAGAGTTGGTGACAAATGTAAATAAGTACCTGGTGGTAAAGCTAATCTACCATCATCTGTTATCCATATTAAACGTTTTTTTCTAGAATGTGGTTGATTTGATTTAATATCATCTACAAAATTATTTAATTCTTCTAATTCTTTTTGTAAATCTATACTATTTTCAATGGGTTTGTTTGATTTTGTTTGATTACCAAACAAATTTAAATTTATTAATTTTTTTTCTACATCAATCGATTTAATTATATTATCCGTTTTTGTATAATTTAATTTAATAAGTATAATTAATGATGTTATTATAATGTTACACAGCCTATTATAATGCATTATAAAATTGTTTTATCTATTATATTTCTGAAATGTAAAAAAAAATTAATTAAAACATTTCGTATTAATTAAAGTATTTATTTATTTCTTTTTTTTATTTTATATTTTTTCCCCCATAATTTTTCCTATTTATTTTTCTATAATATAGTTCTTTATACATAAATAGACAGAGTTCAGACTTACTTAAGATGTGTCCTCACATCTGAGGTCTTACACTAGTTTCTTTATATAATATTCTATTTTTAATCTTGGTATTGACAAGAAATTAAAGTATTTAAATAAAAATTTTAAGTTAACGTGTTGTTGTTATAAATTCATTTTTTTTTTGTTTTAACAGGATTTTGATAAATGTAGTACATTCGTCCTGTTACTTTAAGTTATTTTTATAACTCAGATTTGTATAGAATCGTCAGCCTTTACAACTTAAATCTATATATATTATATATATATATATATACCAGTTGTTCTAGAACCTAGAGCATGCGTACTTTTTTTTAGCCGTTATTTTCAAATTAAAAAACAATTATTAAACTAAATCCAGGGAGAGTGCTCTATTGATTTATGATATTTTCATTTTCCAGAAAGGACCAGAAATAGGTTTATTAAACCCAGAAATTGAGTTTTGAAATGGGAAAAAGTACTTTTTTATTCAAATTCGGATTCTACGACAAAAAATAAAAACCTTATAGTGATTTCAACAACATATGCCAAATTGCAGAGATCTCTTCATACTGTATGTAATAACGTAATATAAAAAATAAAAATCTATTAATTTGGAATTATAAAACAGCAATTTTAGCAAAGCCTTATTCTAAGACTAAATAAGAAAGGGCTGAACTTCTCAGAGATAATTTAAAACGTAAAATATACTGTTGTGAATATGATTATTGTTTTAACTCTCCTTAATTCAAAATGTACTTCCTGGGAAATCCACATGTGGTCCGTATATCCTCTGTGTTCAAAATTTTAAGAAAAAAAGGTTTTTCAGAGCTCTTTCAAACTACTATATCTATCTATCATCTATCCATAGTACAGAATAATATCGTTGTTATACTTCTACTTTCTGTAAATAGCATATTAAACTACATACTAAGCCATATGCTAATAAACTACGCCATATCCCACTAACTATATGCTAGTAAACTACATACTAACCCATATACATATATGGTGTGGAAGATGTAAGAAATCCGGCAAGATTTATGTTTTAGTCAAAGCTAGAATGCTTTGATCCAAACAAATTTGAGTCTACTTCTTCGAGAACCATTCGCATATGCGATTATTTTTGCTTTAAACCATTTTCATTTGTATTTACATATATAACCCGACTTATGTCACTAATAATTGGTTCCAAAAAAGTAGGAAGTAAATTCAAACATTAAACATACGTCTACATATTATATTTTTGCACATTTTGACTCAAGTTTATTCAATTATATACAAATTTCAAAAAGTTAAATTACACCTAAATTATGTAAAGCAAGTATTTTTTTTACAGAATTCGATTTGTGATAAAAATGTATACAAAATATTCCAAGTAATTTTACATTGACTCACAAAAAGTTACAAAGCTAATATAATATTTTTTTGGAAGATTTTTTTTGTATGAATATTGTATTATGCATCGCAAGACGAAAGTTATGGCTCATGTAGATGGTTTTTCTCCCCTGAATATCGGGAATTAACATGGGAATTGCATGTATTGAAACAAAATATTTCATCAAGATCTTCCTATATTAGCCTATATATAATTATTTTATCTATAATATGTATGTTACATTCATCTATAAACTATAAGGATTTTCTTAAGCATTCTCAACTTAAAATTAAAATATACATATTGTATATACATACTAAGCCATATATAAAAAAAAAATTTTCTTGCAGATTCTACAATATAAATAAAAAAAACTATTTATAATAAATAATACATAAATTTTAATTATGATAGTGATCATAACTTTTTTCTTCTATTTCTTATCATATTTTACTCTACTTTCTCTTACGTAACCGGAATTGTCAATTATTTAAATATCAAATAAGAAAGACTACTCATCGTAGTATCATTGGTATTTTCTGATCAATGAACTAATAGTAAATATTTATGGTACATATTCGCATTATCGTGTATAATGAACATTTTGTTTAAATTGTAACCAAATAATATACATATACATAATATTACATATATATATATATATACATTATATAAATTTACTATAGTAGCAGATGAAGTTATCATATTATAGTAATAATTTATTTTATTTACAAAATTCAAGTTTTAATAAAATAAAAAAAAAATAAATATGTATTAGAAAATTTGTATCACATAGTTGAAATCGTCTGCTTCATTTTTTTATATTTTTATTTTTGTTTGTTTCATACGCATCTTTCAAAGCGGATAAATTACTTTATTTGGCAATTTATCTATATTTCTTCACAAGTATACATCTTCTTCATATTATTATTATTATTATTATAGCGTTTACACACATTTGGTAAGTCTAGTAAATTTATAATTTCTAGTTGTTGTTAGATGACTTTCGATATACATACTTGTTTGTTTTAACCATGATCTTGTGTTTGAATTGCACATAAATCAATCATTAATATTTATTTATATTCATTTCCTAGTTGTAAACTAACACAACAGTATTTTGATATAAATTTTGCCCTAATTAAAGTTTCCATTTCTAGAAAATAATATTTAAATTCGTTGGGAAATGGTTTTTTTTTTTTGGTTTTGGTTTATTTCAATTTACCTAGGAAAAATATTTATTTTTAATTGGTTTTAAGATGTTGGAGATTAAAGATATTTGGACTTTTTTTTATATACTTATAATATTCTGTGATTACATAGTTTATTTACATCAAAGATTATTCTAAATATTTATAAAGCAATGTGTGTAATATGGGTTTATAGTTAAATCAGTTAAATACAGAGCTAAGTAAAATTATTATACAGGGTGTTTTTTATGCTGGTACACTATTATGTACCATTGTTTATCCTTTGATTAATAGTTGAAATTGTGTATGGAACATAGGTTCGATTTGAAACGGTGTTTAAGATATTGATGGAGCTTAAATTAAATTTAAAGATTTTGAACTACTTTTGAATAAATTAGAGCATTATAAAGTGAACTGCTTAGGTTAAAGGTTTTGTTCTTTACAAAAAATTAAAATTTATAATTTAAAAAAAAAAAATATTTTATTTTATTTGTTTAATATCTTTTATACTATTGCCATTTATGTAGGTAAAATAAACTTTTCGTATATTAACGACAGTACTGGAATTTATTATATAAAGTGGAATGAGTAATTGTAATGTTTATTATATTTCAATATTCTGGCATCAATTAATTAAATACCGAAAACTACAATTACTGCTTTTAGCAGAGCCTTCCTGAACAGCACAATTATATTTTTACTTAATACATTATCAAATTACAATCTAATATGCACAAATTTTTATATTTTTTCGTTGTATTAATAATTCACCTATATTCACATCTGAAAAATTATATAATTGTAATTAAACACCCTGCATTAAAATTATGTGTATGTACTCGTATATATATGTTATGTAATCAACAAAACAATTATTTTGCAATTATTAATTAATTAGTTACATAATTTGTAACATGTAGATAACCGAATCAAAATCATAACCAAACTTTCGGTACAAAAATATAAAGGCAATACATATTAAAAATTAAGATATAAAAAATTATATTTTATTTCACCCTTAGGTAGGTATATAGAAGTGGCCATTCCAGTTGCTTCTGGAAAATCAATTAGGACTTAATTATGCCTTTTCGATACCACGACTCGAGTAACCTATTTGTTGTTGTTGTTGATTGTTTTAGGGAATAACTACGGGAAAATACTAGAGCCATTCTGTGTTCAAGAGTTTCTCTCTCATTTTCATTTTTACAGCTTCGACTGGGGGTTGAACAGAATATTATTTTTATTTAGTAAATGTATATTTTAAGCATTGTTATTTACTATAATATCAATAAATGAATTAAAAAATCTAAAAAAAAAAAAATACCTAGCTTGACAGCGTGGCTTCTTACCGGTCAGTGACGGTCAGTGAAATTATTAAAAAAGTGTTGCAATCCCGATATTCTAAAAATATACAAAGTATAATATTCCAAACTAGTATATTCTCAATTTTTGAGAAAATATCCCCAGTAAATGATTTACTGTTCTTGTCGTACGCATTCAGTTCTCGTATAAAATAATGTAATTCCATGTTATCTTTAGAGCCATCAAAATATTTTCACACTTAAAATGTTTAGAAGTTAAAATCCACCTTTAGACAAAATCATATAAATACGTTTTGAATTAAAAATGAAGATTGTCTTAATCTTAAAAGTCTAGTTTGAATTTTAGTAATAATACAAACATTAAGAACAATAAATTTGTTAAATATTAAATAATAAATAATAAATAATAAATAATGAATAATAAATAATAAATAATAAATAATAAATAAAAAATATTAAATAATAAATAATAAATGATAAATAATGATCATCATTAAAATATTATTGTTCAAAGCTATAATTATTCAATTTGGAAATATGAATAGCAATTGTGTCAAATTTCAAAAAGAGGTGTTAAGAGTCAACTAAGAGGGATTTGGATATAAAAACCGTTAAAAAGCAAATAGTAAACTTCATTTCAAAGTATCAAAATAAATAAGCAGAAAATCCGAACCACTTAGCACAAATCATCCTGCAGGAGTTGAAATATTGTAGATTAAAAAAATGTAATCCTTTGGATCAAATTAATATTTCTAAAAATAGATCTGAATAATATCTCTGGTTAAGATCTCACCAAGTTAATAAAAAACAGAACAAAATTTTGTCAAACATTTAATTTAATGTGCTACTAAGAACATATTGTTAAAATAAATTAAGTAAAAAAATGAACATTAAAAAGTTGTGTTTTTAATAACGTATTTGAATGCGTTGCTTTATTGTGCCACTCTTGCTAATGTCTTATTTTTTCTTGTCCACCAGTTAATGAAGAAAAAAATTGTACATATATGTATTCGTTTTATGTTCTTAAGAGTAACTTATTATGTAGACTTTTTCGTGCATTAAGTTTGGTATTGCAATTTTTACCATTACCATTACCATGCAGCTCGGCGGATACATTCAATATTTTTGAAAATTTGTAACATATCAACTCATTAAATTACTATTTTCAGAAGCCTTCTTAAATATCGAATTTCCATTTTATTTTTAGTTAATAATCAATTCTCAACTATTTTTTATAACATATTTGATCCCAATGACACCGTAAAGCATTCTGCTTTCATCGGGAATCGAACATGGAATCTTTCGATATAGGCATATAATTTAAAATTTTAAAATTTTGATTTAGCTTATCTTTTTACATGCTAAATCAAAGATAGATAGATCCTGAAGATAGGCTAAATCTTTTATATCATTTTTTTAATTATTGAAGATTTTTAAGTTCATTTAACTTTTGACTAATTACTTATTGATTTTTATTCTTTGCTGGAAGGTAAATCAAAATTATTAGATTTTTAACCGTTTTTTCGTTTCTTTTTCGGTTTTTGGGTTTGTTTTTTTTTATTTTTATTTTTCGTATTCGTATTTCTATTTATACTTAATTTTGCTTTTTTTAATCTTATTCGTGTTTACTAATTTTCCGTCTTTCTTGCATGCTTGTTTTAAGCATTTTCTGACCCAATTTATAACCTACTACGCCACCCACCCAGTGTGTCATAAGGATTATTATGTTATAGAAATAGAAGTGAATTCTAAACATTTGAAGGATAAAGAATCACGTGAATTAATTTCTCTCACATTATTTTTGGGCATTAAAAAATTCTCTGATTTTTTTTTAAATCAAATGAAGGTGTTTTAAGTCATAACATTTTACTACTGTACCGGATTTACACAATCAAAACATAAATTGTTGATTTCAAATTTTTATTGGAAAAAAAATTACGCATAGTCACGTCATATCATCTTCACAATCTCTATTGAAAATATAAAAAAAGTAAAAATTTTTAAAACTTGATTCAAATTTAACTTTCCATTAAAAAAATATTAAAATAAAAAAAAAGTATTAAAAAAGAAAAACACTTTTTATTTCTGAATTATGATTTTTTTTATTTAAATCAAACAAATTAAGGATAGAAAAAAAACGGAAATATAAAAACCAAAAAAATCTAGTTTATTATTTTAACTCACATTAGGATTGAAACCTTAATAATCAGGTTCATCTTATTTGAATACACTGCAACAGCAAAATATCTTTTAACATCAAGCTTATCATTATTCTTTGATTTTTTTCTTCTTCTTTAATGCAAATCTAAAAATAGTGTTCTTTTTATTATTTTCTACTTTAATTAATGAAAAGTAAATTTAGTTGACATTTAGTGAAAACTATGAACGTTTTTTATCTTTGCAATAAGTTCAATGTGGTTAAAAAATACTAATAAGCCTGAAACAGGAGATAACAACCTTTTTCAAGACGGGCAAAATTTCAATATATTCAATGCTCTGGTTTTAAAGTTAGAAAAAAAAATCCATTTTTATAGATATTTATATATACAAAAGTAGGGCTGTTCCAATAAACAATTAGGTCAGGATTTCTCTATAACAGTGTATGCATTATTACGGAAAGCAAAATTAATGATATGATTAACTTTCTCAATCGATAATAGGAGAGTGATCTTCTAAAACAATCAACAACGACAAATAGGTCACATGAGTCGTGGTATCGAAAAGGCACAATTAAGTAGTTGATAAGTTTTACAGAAGCAGCTGAAATGGTCACTTCTACCTACTTTACCTACCTACCTTTACAACAATTGATTTATTATAGAATTAACTTTGAAGCTAATGAAAAAGCATAGGAATAATTTTAATCACCTTGGTTACCATAGCCACAATCTCAATCTCAAACGAAAGAATTTACATAGATTTATTTATTAACTAATTATTATAAATGCGAATAAATTAATATTAAGGTGTCTGCGTCATTTGAAAAGTAAGTCGATACCACTAAAAACAAAACATAATATTAATTTCAAAGTCAATGACTTAAATTCAAGTCATTTTACAATCTTTACAAAATGAATCAAAATTAAAATATTCAAATGAATCAATAAACAAATAATTCTATATATCTGCAAAATATCATTGGTAACACAAAAAGTCACAAATCAATAGATTTAGACCCACCTTAAGCAGTTGTGCAACTTGATGAAATACTTCTATACGCTGTAATAATTGATATTTCAATCTAAAATCCACAATCATCGATTCATCTTTTAGTTGTGTTGTACATATAAACAAATATTAATTGGACCCGTTACATGTTAAATTTTAGTTGTGTGAAACCAATCGAAGAGCAACATCATTCTTATGTCTGAATGTATCAAATTCATTAACAGAAAATGGTGATCAAACCGAAAATGGAAATTGGCCTGAAATATTTGGAATTGATAAATGGAATTTGGCCTAAAATGGTGCATAGAAGGAAATCAATAAGAAGAATAAAATTGATTTGATAGTACAAGAATACACGAGAAAGAGAATTTGTTGACTGCAATTGCAACTTAATAAATAAGAACATATTGAACCGAAGGATATTTTTTAATCCGATAGTTTTTCAAACCTGGATTAAAAATCTTCTTTTATATGTTTACAAATATAATCAATTAGCATTTCTAAATTATAAATTTCTCTATATAATAAATTATTTGTTTTTGTTGAGGTCGAGTCGAAGTAAAGTGTTTCATAATTTGTATTAGAGGATGAAAAATAGTTGTTTTGGTTCACTGATAGCCAAGACAACTGCTCTTCATTGTGAACTAGATAAGTTCTCACCTTCGAGCTGCATTATCACAGATGGTGTTGAATAAACTATTTCTAACTGAAAAATGCAAAACTAAGTAATTTAACAACGAGTAATAAAACAACAGACTTGAAAAGCTAAAATTTCGCATCGGATTAATATGATAACTAGAGTATATATAACTATGTTATGCTTACTATAGTTAAAAATTGTTAACTTCACAAAGTTGTAGAATCAATTGGATCTCCCTATTTAAGTATTTTATTAAGCCAAAATTATTTTACCGAATATTTATATAAAAATTCAAATATCTCCGAATTAATAATTTGGACTTAGTTAGTTTTCATACTAAACGACAATGATACTATATAGTGCGTAGTATAGAGAAAATATTTAATATTTAGTATTAAAGGTGTTTATGTAAAATTACTATGCAAGTTGAAATAGGTACAAATTTTATTATGTAGTTTATCAAGTCTTCTTGTTCATAATACGCATATTTTCAATTTAATAATAATATTCAAACATTTTTTATTATACATAATAATTATGTATGTATGTACGTACATATATACTAGTACAATAAAATAGCAAGACACAATTTTTAAGAATTTTAACTTTTTTATAGAAATTAGTAAGGCTGGTAAGGCATTTGACAAAATTTCTCATCATTTAATACTAATTAAACATAAAGCAATAGGTTTTTCTGATCACAGTCTTATATAGATCTAACAGGGAATATCAGGTCTGCTTTCGTTCCTCATTTTCTCATATTTTTGTTGCCTCAACTGAGGTACCCCAGGGTATGATGCTTCACAATTTATGATATCATCTAAGTTAATTTATTTTGCTGATAATTCCAAAATTAACAAAACTATTGTCTGTTGATGATTGTACCCTATAAAATTATCTTAACAAATTTGTAGATCTTATCTGCCGAAATTTATTTTTTTTATCTCATTCTACTAATTACAGCATGTTAGCTATTTTTATCTCTTATTAACATTAGTTATTAACCCACTGGATGATGATCTCACCGCTTAGCAACAGGATATACTTTCGTCTATAATAGACGTCTGATTTGCTTACTCTATAAGCAATATGTAACAGCATCTGAATATCCTGTTGATATATCAAAAACGTGTAAATGCCCCATCAAATGATATTCACACTATATATCTCAACTCCTAATTGAAATTTTAAAATGCGAAAATAGAAGTACGCGGTTAGGTGCCTGTCTCGCTTGATCTTGTAATACAACCTTCATGAGTAGTTCATGGTCAATAGTTTTACTTTTTAGTTATTTATATAGTTATAATTTTTTGTTTCGTTTGTTTAAAATCAATAAAAAGCACGTTTAGAAGATGCTAATTAAAAATATTGATCTATCAAGTGGTCAGCTATAAATTTTTAAATTTTCTAAAGCTGATCGAATAAATTATATGTATTTTATTTTTTTAAATTTAATTTTCTGAAAAAAAAAAATTAAAATCAAAATAATAAGAATAATTGGATCAAAAACTCTTAGTGCTAAATTAAGTCTATAAAAGCCCTTAACTTTCTAGTAAGCGAAAAAAAAATTATTTATCATGTATTTAACTGTCAATTTCACTTTTTATATTGAAAGAGAAAATTTAATTTAATACCATTGGACCGATCCATAAATATGTACCTATATACAATTTAATACTAGGTCTTGTAAAAAAAAAAAAAAAATATATATATATATAAAAATCCTAACTTAAAATCAATGGGTTTGGTCGATTTCCTATTTATATAAATATAACTCTTACTATTACTTAATTTTATATTTTTAATTCAATTTAAATTTCAATTGAATTAATTATCTTGTAATTTTTTAATTATTTTTTTTTTTTTTTTTTCATCTATAAAAGTCTTATATGAACTCTTTCAAGTAATGTAATGAACGTTTCTGGAATTAATAAATAGTAGTTAAAAATGTTGACAGAAAACAACAAACTATTTTTACATATTACAAAATCACGTTGAATTTTCATTGCACGTAAATATAAGTATGTATGTATGTGTGTATAAATGCACAATATTTAAATTTTCTTTTTGCAAATTTGAAAATTTCAATTTTATTTTTCTTTTTTATATTTTTAATGATATCTTTTAAAATTCTGTACTTTCTATTTCTTAATACATTTTTATAAGGTCAATAATGATTAAATTAGATAAATACAATGATTTAGAATAAATGGAATTTTAATTTTATTTAAATTGAATTTAATTATAAAATAAAGATAATGAGAATTCTAATATACTGATTTGTGTATACAGTTTACAAAATTCAGAATAAGATGAGTTAGATTATTAGAATAGAGAAAATTGTAAATCCTATACATATGTTTGCATATATATATATAAAAATGAGTAAAGTGTAAATTTCTTTGACTGAGCTACATTTTTCAAAAGAGAACGAAACAAACAAACTTAGATTTGATTTTAATTGGTTGAATAGCCAATAATGCTTCTTGACTTAAAGAATGTAAATTATTTTTATTTTATTTTCCCTCGGTTCACATGAACGTTTTTATGCTTAAAAAATTGTACAAGCAAATCACTTTTGAATAAATACATAAGTACCTCTCCTACTCCATAATTTATTCGTACAAAAATGATGAATTTTCCTATATCCAAAAGATTAATGTTTGAAAGATGATATCATGAAGCAGATTAAGTAGCAATTTGAAAGTTATTCAATATTCTGAAGTTATTTCTCTGGACATTTTATCCATCAGTTCAGTCCTATACCTTATATATTAGTCCTATACATACCTATGGTAATCTTCAATTTGGTAAATTTTTCTGAAATTAAATTTTGTACAACTTTGTTGTGTTCAATATAGTATTTTATTTAAGAGAATTTTTGAGGTAGTCAAATTCAAGTAAATTTCTGAACTTATATTCAAGCTTTACTAAACTCCACATATATATTCAATTTATTATGAATTTTACCATGTGAAATAAGAAAATAAAACGAATTAGTACCGAATAAAATTCATTTAAGCTAGTGCCTGACTGCCTGTAATAGTCAGCAGTGATTAAACACATACAAAAAAAAGTACGTCAATCAAATTTTATAAATTTCTATTTAATCGTGAAATAATTTAACAATTTAAGACTTAATATCTAAGCTCTGGACATATGAATGAGCTCACAATAGTCATAAAAGTTTAATTTAATATATTAAATTGTATCTTAAACTACTTTTTTATTATTTTTATTTTATCAAATTTAATATAATTAATAATTATGTATTTTAAGCAAATTCAATGGAATATTCCCAACACAAAAACAAAAACATATTTAAATTAATTTTCCTAAATGCAGCCCATTGCATTTTTTTTTTTTTTTTTTTTGTGACAGAACAATATAAAATTACATTTACAACAGGGTGATTTAAAAAGTAAAAAATTTTTAAATGATTTTAATCGTTTAATATTAAATCAATTGAATTCTACAACAAAAAAAATAATACAGAATTACGATAGAGTTGATCTGTGTTGGAGGTATTTGTATTGCATTAGTTGGGTTGCGAACGTTATATGAAATGATATGCGACTACTGATATAGGCTGAAAACGATAAATTTAGTTTACTTTTACATTAACATTATTTCTTCCATGGGCACCAGAATTAAGTTCTTTTGATATAAGTGTTACAGTGAAAATTTGTTTTTATTTTAAAAATTGAGTTTTTTTTTTCTCCGGGGAAGAGATAAATTACTATAATGTGCTCTATAAATTACTAATTACCTACACAACATTTATTTTTGTTATAATTACTTGCACAGGGTTACTATCTAATGCCTGTATTTTCATTCGTCTGTATTTTCATTCGCCTGTATTTTCATTCGCCTGTATTTATATGTACAAGTACATTTTATGGGTTGGCCACGAAATTCCAAATACAAAATTCCAGACCCCAAAATCTGATTTTAATTCATTTAGTGCTTTTGTTCAATCATTTTGTTTGTATCCAATAGCAGCTTCGCATAAAAATGATATAGGTAAATATTCTGTATAAAAATGCCGATGTTTTGTATCCAAAAGCGGCTACGCATAAAATATATCACATTATATATACTTTTTTGCAGTTAAATTCAATATTTTGTCAAACGAATTAAACAATTTCTTTTTCAAATTAAACAATTTTTTTAATCCAAATTCAACATTTTTTCCAATAATTTTAAAAAAATAAGTATTATATATGATTCACTAATACTTGTATTACATACTGATGATCCGAAAACATTATAATTACAAATGTCCGAAAACATTATAATTTTAAAAAGATTTTTCTAAAAGAACTAAATTTTGCAATCCAAAAAAACTATTTAAGAAAAAATGTTGAATTTGACTGCAAAAAAAGATAAATATTCTATGAAAGGCCTAGAACTTCGATTTTGAATCTAAATTTAAAGTCTCTCCTAATTCAGAAAATATAAAAATATTCTGGAAAAAGAGAATAACATGATTTCATTGGTTAAGAATTCTAATAAATAATATCATACCTACTTAAATAATACATATTTCATATAACTGAACCATTCAAGAACAAAACACAGATCCATATACCAGTACAGAGTGATGTCTTTAATTGTCAATGTTCTATACATATATTTATAATTTAGAATTTAATTATTTTCTTGCTTACTTACTTCTTAGGCACAAACGACTTTGAAAATTCTATAAGCTCTAATGAAATATTGTTCTCATAAAACTCAATGCAATATGTATATATATATACACACATATATATATATATATAGATACCGTTCGAAATCGAACATATTATTTACGTACAGAAATTTTATCTACTAATTATAGTCTAAACAGTTGAAAAATTCATTGACAAGGAAACACCCTGTATATATAAATTAATTATATAAATTTTAAAGTCGGTCTCATAATTATTTAAACCAAATTGATGATCAAACTGATGTTAATTTTAAAATTTGTATACTAAAGTTAATAACAGTATAATTTAATAAGCATGTAATGTAAAAGTAATACCAATTGTAAGACAATTTAATTGTAACAAAGCACGACACCAATATTAAGGTTATGCCACTTAAAAAATTTTTTAACTAAATTTCGACTAAGTTGTCGCCAACAATAATTAACATGCTGAGGTGGCGTAGTAGGTATAGAACAACCAAAATGTCCCATCAGACATAAAAAAAATTCTTTATCGGTCTTTCGACCTAATTCAGTACATTTTGTCATTAGGATAAAAAAATAGTTTTGATTATCACTAAAAATAAAATTGAAACTATGCTATTATGAAGACGAAGTTACTCTGCTACAATAGATAAAGTTTTTCACATTTAAAATTAGTAGATATATCATAAATATTCTAAGGGAAAAAAATATTGTATTCAAATTTGTATGCCAAATCTCTTTGCAAAACCAGTTAGGATGTTTATCCCATAGACTTAGAATTATAAGAAAAGAAAACATAATTTGTTTCAATTATCATAGTTTCCATCAATTTCAATATAAATCGATTTAAAATTTGTAATACGAATTTTTGATAGGCTATAGCCTTATTTTCATATTTGTACTTGGAATCATGTGAAATTTTCATTTCTATTTTATTCTGGAGATTGAGTATCAGTATATGTGTATACATTTATTTTTAAACTGTTCCAAATGTATTGTTGCAGAAGCCGAAATATTTAATGTATTTACATTATTTATATAATTATATAACTTTGCTTAATTATATACATAATATATACATATATATATTATAAAATACTGATGGCAATCTTAAAATACTTATAATGTTTAATCATCCCAGATTAGGGGAAATCAATTAAAGATTTATTGAATTTTATTGTCTTACCTACATTTAAAATATGTCACCTTCTTTAGTTAACAACATATTATAGGTGGTGACATGAAATAATGCTGCAAAAAAATAAAATTAAATAACGTTGCAAATTTCAATTCGTTTTGTGGCATTTATTTAATTTTATTCTTATATTTTTTTAAATGGAATAGCGCAGAAAAAATATAATTTGATATAATTAAATTAAGCCAATTTAGACAGAGACTGTCGCATCAAACCCTCTTATTTTGATTAAAAATCTGTTTTTGCAGATGGCTAGATTACTAAACGCAGACTGCAAGGTTTTAAAAAAAAAAACAAATAAATTGTAAGAAAAATAAATACCTAATTATTATTTTAAAATTAAATTAACTTTAAAAAAAAAAAATTGATTTAGCGTAATAAAAAATTAAAATACAAATAAATAATAACACCTGAATTTGCTAAATGCAATTTCGTGGTTTTATTTCATTTATGATTGCGGCGTTATTTCATTGCTACTTTATTTCATTACACCATTAAAGTACCTAAATTGAGTTTTTCAACATAATTTTATACCTTACATTCTAGCATAAGAATTTATTTGCAACAACAACAAAAACTTATACTGCAGTGAAAATTGCATTCAAAAGAGACGAAAAAAGGGAAAAAATAAAAAAAAAAAATCAAATTTGTATTTCCTTTTTTGTTTTTATTTAATAAATATTGCTTCCAATAAGTGCGTTTTGTTTTTTTTTTTTTTTTTTTTATAGAATAAAAAAAAAACGGTTTTTTATCGTTTAATTCCGAAATAAAGAATTAAATGACAGTTAAAAATGTTGTTATACCTACTACTGGTATAACAAGTATTCAAAATTGAGAATTTATATTGAGAAGAAGAATTCTTAATATACACCATACAATATGTATACGTATATGTATACACGTACCAGATAATTTTTATATTAATTTCAAGGCGTATTAATGATCGAAGAAGAATTCATCGAAGTCATTTGTTATTTAATTTAACCAATAACTCCTAAATGTCCTCCCTATAGGTACATGCATTGCATATATACTTACAACTTAACAATAAAATTAAAAATTTCTGTTGTTTTCATTTTAAATGGATAACATCACGTATTTCGCATACATTTATTTGTATAATTCCAAATATACATATAGCATATATATTAAAATATTTAGGTAACCTATTTTCCTTTCAATATCCCTTAAAATATAATGAATATATTATGAAGTTGAAAAATTGAACCATTGATAATATGTAATCAAAAATGGAATTCAAGTTATTGGAAAAAGTTGAAGGAAAATAAAATTTAAAATTTGCCGTCGAGACTATAGTATTTTATATAAATTCTGGATCTGGTTCTATATAAACAACTATATAAAATTGTATATATATATAGATATATGCATTTTATATATTAGAACCTTATATAGTTCATGATCTTAATTGGCGATTTCATTTTCAGCTCATTGAATATACTACACATGGGAACATTTTGTTGGTAAACTGCGAATACATCTCAAGTCCATAATAATAGCATAGAAGATTAAAGTGTTTTCTTGACTATAAAATATAAATACAATATTTTGAACTGGATGGACAATGAAACAACAATAAAACTCGTTATTATAAATTTGTAGAGACTGATTGTAGTAAAGAATGATTTTTGAATTGTTCTGTAATAATAACTTCACATAACAAATATTGGACTTGAAATGTTTTTGCAATATACCGACATTTATAATTAAAACTTTTCAAATGAATATTTTTATACATAAATAAATACATGTTATATTATATACATATACATATATGTATACTCATACTGTAATGTAGATGCGATAGAAAATGTTTGTTAAAGTGAAAATTAAAAATTGTTTCAAAAATAATTGTAAGTAATATGTATTTATATTGTAACGATATTGGTGCAACAAGTATTTGAAAGTTGTTAAAGAAAAATACATTTAATTAAATAATTACAAACAATTTAAAAGTAGTCTTAGAACATTGATTTGTTTACTTATTCATCTTAGAACATTTTAAAAACGTTTTTGGTGATATCTCAAAAAGATAAGGGTAAAGTAAAGTTTCTATTTATTTAATTTTAATCCCGTCTTGTTAAAACATACTTTTTTTTGAAAAAAATATTTTTTTTTAATTGCACTGAACAGCAGTTAGCGGTATAATAGTTAGGATTTTTAGTGCCAGTATGAAATAAATTCGATAAATAAAAAATTAAATGAGCTCGACAAAATTTAAGTTAAGAAAATAAACTAATTTACGAAAGGTATACCTATTTATTTTTGTATTTAAAACATTAAAGGCTAAAATCTTGCAAAATAAAATCTTTTTGGGATCTGTAAAGGACTGTAAACTGACTGTTGGATTCACTGTTGGATCTCAAACTCACCAATGGATGGATGAGTTTTGTCGAACTTGTATCATTTTAAATTGATCAAAGTTATTTAATTCATTGTCAAATAAGTTCGATAAAAATTTTTAAATTAAAAATGAAATAAAGTCGAAAAAAGAACAAAATTTGCTGTAGAAATTATTTAATTTTTTGTTTTTAAGTTATTTCATTCGAATTTATTTCGTACTGCCATTTTGTAGTACTTTTAGTTTTTATTCAAAACATTAAAAGATAAAGAAGATGCCAACTGATGTATTTTCTTTTCTTTGTCTCTCACCCTCTAACCATCAAAACTAAATTAATAAGATAAGGGAAAGGGAATTAGAATCAACCTTAACTACTCTTAACGGAATTCACAGAAATATACAGTTTACTGTCGAAGTAGAAAAAGAAGGTCAACTACCGTTCTTAGATCTACAGGATCTAGAGATTTACAGGAAACCTACGAACACTGACAGGGTCATCCCGAATACCTCCAACCACTCCTATCAACATAAGATGGCATCGTTCAACCACATGATCCATCGAATGTTAACACTTCCTATCTCCCAAAAAGGTTTAGTAAAAGAAACTAAACGCATATTTGAAATTTCGAGAATAAACGGATATTCGGAAAAAACCATCACGGCCTTACTTAGTAAACGGAAAAGAAGTTTACAACGGAATTCCCTCACTAACCTACTCACTGATCAACAACCCATAAGGAGAGTAGCATTGGAGTTTAGCAAGATTTCTCTCCCACCCAGAGCGAAATTAAGAAAACACGGGTTAGATATCGTATATAGCAGCAGAACTAACCAACTGAAGTCTGTTCTAGGTTCAACTAAAGACCCAATCGAACAAATGGCAAAATCAGGTGTATATAAGGTAACTTGCAGTCATTGTAACAAAGTTTATATTGGGCAAACTAGGAGAAACATGCAAAAACCAACCCAATGAACACCTGAAAGAAGCAGAACTGGCTAAAAAGAATAACTCAACAGAGTTCCGATCCAAAGTAGCAGAACACATCATCCAGGAGAATCATAGTATTTCGAAAGAAGACATATAGTAATAGTAAATTACATTAGAGATTCTAGGAAACTAGATTCAGCTGAAAGCATCGAAATCTACAAAACTAAAAATAACTCACTCCTAAATAAAGACCATCAAGGCAACGGATATTCTTCTTTATTTACATTTTTAGTGAAATACAATAAAACGAATAACACCACCCCTATCTGTCACTCTAACGTCGGAAAAATTATTTCAAATACCAACAATAAAATAAATAAAAATATTTTTATTCAACCCCCTACCTGTGCTATTTCATTGGATAATAAACAACCATGCAGCTGGGAGAAACATCAAATTGTTACCTGTACGAATAAAATAAATAAGACAATTTTAGATTTCTTTCCACAAAACACTGAAGAAGTCTGCAAGTAGTAGACGAAATACGCGTATCTGTATGATAAGCAATTCGACTATTTTCACTGTTAAAACTAAATTTGTGGGTGGGTTGTATTTGTTTTGACACCAGACATAAAATTATGTGACATACGGTATGCATGCAATTCATCACAATAAATAGACAACAGCAATAAATTATTGTTGGCTTCAAAAAAAATTTTTGTTTGTTTATATTAAAATGAAAATCAGAAATATTTACTAATTTATAGATAAGACGTGTTGACTGTTCTGTTGACATCCAACTGTGTAATAGCAAGCTGATGTATAGTATAATGATTTGTGTTGACGATGACTGCTGTTCATTTTATTTGAAAAGCGATTTAATTGCACAAGGCTGTACTGCTATAGTTATAGCGATACGTAAAAATTGTATTGTAACTGGTAGCACTGGTAGGATACAAAATGTTAATATCAAGTTATAGGAAAGAAAAAAACCAATTCAGTTTCAAAATTCAACAATAATTTACGTTCAATATTTCATATAAAATCTATTTTATTATTTTACTTTTCATTACTACAAATTATTATTTTACTACAAATTTATCATACCGTTATTATTAAAAATTTATCATACCGTTATGAAATTTTAGTATTTCTTTTTCTTGAGAAAATTTTACTATAAACGAATACCCATATCCAGTTTTAAGCCAACAAGGAATTTGTATTAAGGAAACAGTACCTCTCTTGTTCTTCCACGGAAATATTTGAGTGGCAACGTAAACTTATTATTTAGTCTAAGTGCTTTAACCTACAAAATATGAAGTAGGCAAAGTGCTCCAATCACTTTCAAGTGACATTTTTAAACTTTTTCAAGGAATTTTAATGCGATTCGTAATGCATTTGTCCATATATATATATATTTCAATTGTATTCCAACTTAGGTCGAATGTTAGATATATAAATATTTAATATTGAGAAACAAATAAATTTTGCAGCTACTCAAAAGACCTAAATATCACATTTTTACATTATCAAAGGTATGGTCATTTCATGTCCTTCAATTATTTACCTGCATGCCCAGGATATTCAAGTATTCAGTTCGCTAAATACATCTTCAAATACTAAGATAGGGTAGTTTTACCCAATACCATATAAAGACATAAGATAAATTTTTTAGAAACGTTAAAATCATCAATATTTGTTTTTTCCCAGTCGAAAATATTAGCCAAGTTATGGTTTAGCAATCTTGTTACGTTTAGTATCTGTAACTGGGAGTGTATACAATGTAATTTTTAAAGAAAATTGAAGAATGCTACTTAGAGTACTAACGTTCACAAATATGGATTGAAACTTGATTTAAGAAGATCATTGAATAATAATATCTCACAAAGAGGAGACAACCGATCATTGTAGAACATCAGTGTTAACATATTACATTTGGCGAATATGAATCCATCAACTAACACCCTTATCATAATTCTCGAATCGAATATGAGTCGAAGCGAATATGCTAGTCGAACGTTCGCGTAAATGTGATCATAATTCGCGAATAAATTCATTCGCTGTGGAAAAGTCGTTGCTAACTTAACACTCGAAAATTAAATATTGAAAAGTAAATAAAAAGAAAGAAACTGCATTTTTTTGTGCTAATAAATTTCATAAACAAATTTAAAGATATTTATTTTGAAATATAAACAAAAAAAAACAAATTTAAAGATATTTATTTTGAAATATAAACAAAACAAAAATTTTTTTTTTTTTTTGTTCTACGGTTGTCACCTAAATTTTTCATTCGCCAAATTGTCGAACGTATTTCATTCGCTTCGCTAATTATGATCGCATGACGGCAAATTTGCCTACTTATACGTTCGATTCGAGAATCATGATAAGGGTATAAAACTCAAATTGAACTATTCGAGAAGAAATTTGCAATCGTTTTAGTGAACATAGAATCCATATGATCTATGGATATTTCTAGATAAAAAAGCAATATATCAGACTCAATCGAAAGCTTTTGAAATATCCAAGATTCTTCAGAGTTATATATTCTAATGTTGAGCTTCTCGCTAAGACAAGTTATTAGATCGCCAGTCAGTGTGATCTTAATCCATTAGTCAGCATTTTATTGATAATAAAAGCAAATAATTTCATTACTTTGGATTGGATCGACAAACTATATAACTATAATTATCTGAAATATTACCTATGTTTTTCTTTATCAATTTTGTTTCTTTCGATTTAGATTAGTAAAGTCAAGTAAATTGGTATCATTAATAACAAGTGTGAGAATTAATAAATATGGATGACAATTATTGATAACCTAAATAAAAATAATAGATACTTAGTATAGTCTAATCAAAATACGTTTTTAGAAAAATCATTATCGAGTATTAGCTTTGAATTGAAAATATTCAAAAAATATCATAGTTCATTTAACCTTTTGAATGCAAAATTTTATTGCGTAATCAAATTTATTATTATATGACGTACCCCGCCTTATTGTGTATTATAATTAACCTATATACGAGTATATCATATAAAATTTTTACCAAAATTATTTCAAATAAATAAATTGATTTTCTACTCACATACCTAATACAAATTATAATGAAAATCGGATGTGTGCTTCTCTAACTATTGTTGTTGTGTATTGTGAAATTTGATGAATGATATTTATTTAAAATGTTGATATTTCTGGCTTTTCTTAATCCTAATATACATAAATTAAAATTTACTGATTTACTAGTGATAGGTATATAGAGGATAATTAAAAAAAAAAAAATGTTATTACATTATGTTGATTTTCGATGATTTACAAAAAAAAAAAAGTCGTAGGTATTCTATGAAATTTATCAAATCAATTAAATAAGAAACAATTAAAATTTTGGAGACTTCATATACACGGTAATTTTTAATTATATCTTTTACGGTTATCGAAAACAAATTATGTACTTTGAAAATCTGTGATTACACGTTAACAACACCAATAAATACATTAACACAAATATTATATGCATATAAAAATAAGTATAAAGACATATTTCAATAAAATTTTATAGACTGAATTAGAAAATGAAAACAAAATTTTACTTAAAAATTAGCATGAGAAATATGCTAATTTTTAAGTAAAATTTCGTTTTGATGTATAATTACAAACGTAATTTTCATGTATAATAATTATATATATATAACTACAAATTAACGATAAGATATACCTTAAGATCTGTAAAACTTGAATTGCATTTGAAAACAACATGAGATCTAATCAAACACTAATTCTAATTTTCTAGACAGCCAATGGACAATAATTCTTATTTCAATTGGTAATTAAAAACAATACAAAACTTTAAATTGTCAATTATCACATATTTTTGTGAAGTAATTTTAAAAAATATATATATATTTATATATATATGTATGTATATATAATATGTAAATTAATTTTATCTTTGATTAAATTAGAATTGAGCTATCATCAAAAAACAACATTTTGACATGGCTAATTCCAAGACACAAACCAGGGAAATTTCAAAATAGTCAATTCTAACATGAATGTCTGTTACAATTAGAATTAGTCCATTTGTCACACACTCTAAAAGACAATTAAAGCCAAGTGGTCTGAATTGGAACAAGACAAAAAAATAATAACTAGTTAAAATTTATGATTAAGTTTTTCTTTTATCTCGCAGCGATGGCCACCGTTAACTATCAAATCAACAACTGCAATAACAATAATAGTTTTTTTAGTACTCTAACTTTTATATGATAATACATGATAATACATAATATTAATAATATAAAATTAGATTCATTTATTTCCCTCAATATACTTTTTGCTTATTTTTTTAAATACAGAGTTTAGATTCTCTTTACAGCTGAAACATTTTAAATTTTAAATAAATGGTACATTCTCATATTAATATTAAAAAAATAACAGGATAGTAAAAACCTTATCCAATTTTTGTTTTTTTTTTATATAAAATTAAATAAATTAAAAATATTCGTATATGATAATTTTACAATATTCTGTATTATATTATAGTTTTCAATTTCAATCACTTTTATTTTCACTTTTCATTCTTTAGAAATCATCAACCGGTCTTAGAACAACTTGTATTTTACAATATGAAAAAAATTGTTATAGAAATTTTTTCAAACACAAAACTATTTTTAAAATATCCAAAAACCTGAAAAAAAAACAAATGTTTTCTGGTATTATAAATTTTCTGGTATACTAATATAATGTGATATACATAATATATCCATATTCTATTAGACGAATCGTATGAAGTGATATTTTTCTATTCTAACAGTTATTTTTCTATTTTGATTTAAATAGACAGGATGACAGAAAAAAGCTACCATCAGTACTACCAATATAACGATATTTGCTATCATTCGTTTTACAGTGTCTTACGGAAAAATATATTCAGCTGGACTGGTTTTTTATCGCGTCAGTGATGCGCCTAAGAGAATATGGGTGTAAATAATGTTAATGTACATCTAATAGTATACAGAGTGATTTAAAAAAAAATTGTTGTAAACATTTCAGGAGTTATTAAATTTCACCTTGGCTAAATAGGGGTTAAAGAATATTGGATTTGAAAAATAATATCGAAGAAAAATATTCAATACAGTTCATTTTATCACTATTTTTATTTACTATATTCTTTTTTTTACTAATGAAAAAACATTTTTTAAATTATTACAAAGTTACAATTCAATTATTAAATTGTTTTAAACATAAAAGAATTAATAATATTTGTAATAAATATGTAAATCTCTAGATTACTTCATTTTTTTATTTACATTTTTAAAACGTTTTTTAATAAATATTTAATAAAATTACTAAACGAAAAAACAAAGCAAATAAAAATTGCATTATGGTAGCTGCCTAGTGCACATCAAGAATATTTTAAAAACAAAAAATGTTACAGATTTGAAAATTCACACTTACTTACTCTTTCAAAAGATAAAAAAATATTGTACGTCTGTTATACCAATTTTAAAAATTTGATCACCATATACAACTCTCATGGCACCCATCAGGAATATTTTAAAAACCAAAATTGTTACAGACCTAAGAATTTTGAATTCGGAACTATCTTATAGGTACTAAGATATTTTAAAATTTAATTTAAATAATTATTTTACTCCCTCAAGCATAAACAAAATTTTTTATTTACCATTTCCGAGAATTTTAACTGCCTGATCTGAAGTGGCTTTGTAGCGAAAATAATTTTTATATAGATTAGCTCGGTACTTACTAGATATAGCTTAGTGAAACAAGAATTTCTGTGAATGACTTCATTAATAAAATTGGAATAGCGACTTATATAGTCATCAAAGAAAATGAAGCTAACCAACAGAATTTCTAAACTTGTTGAATTTAACAAGATTTTATGACATTTTTTCCTCACCAGTCACAACTAAAAGTAGGGCTTTAATCATCATGCTTCTACGAAATATCAATTAGATATATCTACAACACTAGATTAATAATAAAAGTACTGAATTGCATCTTTATGTTATTGAAGTACAAATTCAAGTATTACTACAGATTTTATGTAGTCTGTCCAGTATCTGTTATGTAAGTTTGAGAATATTTTTTAGTGAGAAATCATTGTTTTTTTTTTAATTCGGTTTATTTATATATTAAAAATATATAATTTTATTGAAGTAAACTTAATACATTTTGTGTTCGACTCGGACAACGTTAAGTCACACAATGTCCTAGTTAACTATAATATATTATATTTAAAAAAAAAATATAACGTTAGATTCCTTTAGAACTTTGGAATATATAATTGGTTATTTCAGTATATATTATCATTTTATCAAAAATCGAGTATAGCTACTTCTCAAATTGGCATACTCTTTTGATTTTGGAAATAATATGATAAGTTGTTGATTATTAAATTTGACAGTATTATGGCTTATTACGAAAGCTCTGTTGCTAATGCTAATGATTGGCAACAATTTCAATTATGACTAATTCAATAATAATAAAAATAAAAATAATAATTTACTTACATTGAATTTTGCAATTATTAATAGCTATTATTTATATTTTAATTAAATTAATTTTTAAATTTAGTTTTTAATTTTTATTTTTTTTAGTTAAATTTGAAAAATTGTTATTTTAATTTTTACCTTAAAAAAAATTTAATTTTAATTTGTTTAAAACTATAAATTTAAATTAAATTCATTTTTTTTATTTTGTATAAATATTAAATTATAAGTCGAAAGCACAAAAATCAGTAAGTATAGTTATTTCTAAAACATTAATAAACAAAAAAAATATATGTTAGTGAAAAGAAATTTAAGTTTTATTTAATAAAAAATTAAATTTTAAGATTTAGATTACTAATACAAAATTTAACAATTAAATTTTGCAAAATTGATGATGTATGTATATATATTTAATACTTTTTTTTATATATTTTTTTCTAAATAATTAAAGTAACCGGTAAATACTTCAACTTTTTTAATACAATAACAATTTTGGAATATAACTATTTTTTTTTCTTAAAAATAAAATAAAATTTCTGTTTTATATTTGCAAAACAAGTAAATTGCACAAATTCAACCGATACTTATAACGTTCAATATTAAACTGAAAAAACAAAAATTTGATTTCTTACTTGTTAATAAATATAAAACATGAATTAAAAAATCACCTGAAGAAAAAATCAAACAAACTAAAATAAAAATAATAATAATAACAAAAAAAAACTTGTGCAATGTTATACATTGGATTTATATAAAAACTTTAGCATTATTTTAGCAACAGGAAGCGCAGCGAACATAACAACAACAACAACACAAATATTTATGTACATAATAATGTACAGAAGCTTTTAATCACAAATGATTGACCAAAATGGTTCAACTCTTTTTCAATATTTAAGAGGTACACAATTTGTACATATGTAAAAGTAAAATTATAAATGACAAGAATTACTATATTTGTATTACAATCACGAATTATTATTCTTCTTATTAATATTAAAAACTTGAAAATATCTATAATATAAGAGGTAAGGTACCACTCAAATAATAATACATGATAGAACGTAAATAATTATTTGTATATATATATATATATATGTATATATACTGTGTTATTAATTTTAATTAATATAGTAATTGAATAATTTAATTATATTTTTGATCTAGGGATTAGTTATCACAAAAAATCTGCAAAATTTGTTGAATACCCATTATCAGTACTAATTATAAAAATTTAAATTAACCCTTCTAAAGCGATATCATCCTGCCTTCTTCTTCAAAACATGTTACGTGCAAAATAGAAAGCTTAATATATAATGGTGTTGTTATTTAATGTTATTTCAAAAGACTAACTATCTGAAATTTATCCTTATATTTAATTATGCACCTTTGGATTTCTTATTGAAGATAATAATTAAAACAAAAAAAAAGTAAATTTAAATAAAATCGCTCTTTGGTCAAAACAAAATAAAATACTTACTATCTAAATCAATATTTAAAAGTCTTTATAATTAATTGAATATGTACATATTTAATTGGAATTAGTCTGATCAAATAGATTGCATGAATTATCATAAAACAAAGTTGTGAAAATTGCCCATAATAAATTGCTGTGAATGATTTAGAATTTTAACTTACATGCACAACTGATATTCATTTGTTACTGATATTCGTTTCGTACAACACGGCTAAAATTCTTACAAAATAAAAAAGTCCTATTGTACTTAAGTCATCCTATATGTATTCAATTCAAATATATTATGTACAAGATGATTACAGAGTATATAATTTGAGGTAATATATTATATTAAAAAAATTTAATACCATAATTTAAAAGAAGATTTAAAGTTTTATAATTCACAAAAAAGTGTACAATAATACAGAAAAGTTATATATTTTCGAGCTGGTCTAGTACCCTTTGTCATTGGGATATAATAAATGACAAAAGATAATTGAGAGTTAGTTAATCTGGTAACAAATTAAATAAAATGAAACTATTTTATTTAAGAAGGCCTAGGTTCCTGACAATAGTAGTAGTTTTCCACATTTAATGAATAGATAAGCCAGTAATTTGTTAAAATAGATACTCAAATTATTGTAGATAGTGTAAAAATTGCAGTACCGTACTTAATTAAGCACGAGAAGGTGATTCTACCTAGGTTACTGTAAAAAAAAAAAAAATATATATCTAAAAATATATAAAAACCAATTTACTTTTTAACATTAGAAACACAGTAAAAACAAATAAAACTATATACAACTGGAGTACATGTATTTTGTAGAATATGTTGTAGACTCTAGGTAAAATATTTTTAATAATAAAAATTAAAAACTCTAAATATGTTTAACCAAGTTCAATCGATTTCAATTATTACACCAACATATCAGAAAACTGCTGATGAAGGGTTTTCACTTCTCAGCAATCTTCTATGGAGTATAACGCTTCTGCATAGCTCCATCCATAGATCAATCTCAGTCATTATTTTCACAAAGTAATAATTGATTCTATTATTGCTTTTCTATTATTTAAAGACTTTTTTTTAACACATAATGGAAATTTTGATATTATTATTATTAATTGGCCACAATTTAAGTTATAGTCAATTATAAGCACTAGCAACAGAGGCTTTAAGCTTATAATTTTAATATATGTATTCGTAAAATGTATGTGTTAGCTACTCTTATTTTTAAATCAAATGATGTAAGTATATAAAATTTAAGAAGCTCAAATGATTCTATCTACCTAAAATATTCTGAAAAATTCCGGTAGCATCATATATTAAAGAATTTTATTTTACTTAGAATTTATATTTTTAGAATCTAAACTTCTTTTTACTACACTATCCAAAATAAATATTTTTTACTATTACCCTATTATTACTATCTACTAATAATTTTTTTTTTTTTTTTGATAGTGTAGGAATCGTTATAACCAATCTACGTAAGATCGACTAATGACTTTTTTTTCGTAAATTTTCAGTCGCGTGTTTAGGAAATTATTATAGTGATAGCTTCCGTGGAGGATCGCTAACACCATACTAATTACCGTGTAGGAACTTTATCACTATGATATTTCCCGTGAAGGAGATAGCCACAGCAATAGTTCCACGTGGGAAGATTATTTGGATTTTTTCGCAAAGGAAAATTATTGAAATAATAATTTCCGTAAAGGAAACTATTATCGTAGAATTTTCCATTTTAGGTAGTGACCAGCTCGTGGGGTTTCGTTCTCTTGAGTCGACGGATACTGCTGTCGATATGAAGAACTGCCATTTCTGAGTTCACATGAGTTTGCAGTCTCTGCTCGTGTTTGACTGCATGTTTCTTGATCTCTTCCGTGACTGTTTCAATGTGCAAGTCACAATGGAGATCTTTGTTACGTACGTACCATGGTGCATTTACTATACCACGGAGCACTTTATTTTGAAATTTTTGCAACATTTCGATGTTGGTTTTCTTTGCGCAGCCCCATAATTGGATACCGTACGTCCACACAGGTTTTAATATCTGCTTATATATCAATATTTTGTTCTGTACTGATAACTCAGAACCACGCCCAAGTAACCAGTAAAATTTTTTGAGTCTAATGTTTAGCTCTTCTTTTTTCTTTCTTATATGTTCCTTCCATCTTAGCTTAGTATCGAGTGTCATTCCCAGATACTTTGCTGTATTGGCATATGGTACTATTTTGTTATTGATTGAGATAGGAATGGTTGCAATCTTTTTATATGTAAAATTTATATGAGTTGATTTGCTTTCATTAAGTTTTATGCGCCATCGTTGGGTCCATAATCTTATTTTATTCACTGCATTTTGAAGTTTTGCTGTGACTAATAATTGATTAAATTTATATAATAAAATTATATTATTTATCTGTGCTAAAATATAGTCTCAAATACATATGTACATACATATGTAGTTGACTAATAAACTGAATTAATCTCACATTATTATTATTTCCAAAAACCAAAACTTACTTCTTTTTACAGGTTTTTGTTTCTGCTTTTAATAAATATTAAATTTGTTTTTGTATTTCAGTTTTTTGATCAGGTTCCCTTCTTCAAAATAGTTCCATCCAAACTTATAGGCTTTTGAAAACTATTTAAATTATGTTATTTACCTTCTCTCCAGTTCTGGTTTTTATATTTTCTACCCATAGATAATTAAACAAACTTCTAAAGTCTTTCATAAAAATTTACTAATTCAATTTTAACAACACTTTATAAGATTTTTATTATATTTTATACGTACAACTACACCTATATAGAATATTAACAAAGTTAACTTTCCGTTCGACCGCTGTCCAGCTCGAACACAAAATGCGTAGAATTTACTTTAATGAACTTTGATTTATGAATCGAATTGAAAAAAAATTGGTTTATCAAAAATATTCTAATATCACTACGATAACCAATATAACATTACTACAACACTATACCTATATATTATTTCTTTGAAAATAATATTTTGGGTCTGATGGAGTATAAAGAAATATGTTCCTTGCAGTTGCTACTAGTGAACACTCTACTTATAGTTAACCATGAGAGAAACAATTTTCGTTATCGGCCAAAAGTTTTAAAGTTTTTCCCTACGCATGGCAAAACTTAATCACACTGAAAATTGTATCAGTGTATTTCTAATATAATTGTAACGGTATTTCTAATGATATTAACGGTATTCTTAATAAATATAAGTTCGTCTTTTCCACAGTCAATTTAAATTTATGCTTTAATGAAATGAGGATGCAAGGTCCATATTATTAATTTAGTACCATAGTTTTGGAGCAATATTGGATCTGCTATTTTTATTTCCAATTAGTGGGAAGGAAACCATGTCAAATCCAACGAATAAAGCAACTCTGTTCTAATAAAACGAACTGTTACATTTTTTGGAGCTAATTATCATAGCCATTTCACATTTTAGTTTTATATAAATTTCGAGTGGCCTCGGTAGCCGAGTGGTAAAGCACTCAAGTGTAGTAATGTAATGATTGAGGAGCACGGGTTCAAGCCCCGTGAAAAAGATTTTCCAAATGGTGAAAATAACTGAAAATGTAATTTTTAATACAACCACATCGGTTCAAATATAATTTAATAACTAATAAAGATTTAATAATTAAAAACTAACCAAAATAGTACAAATATATAATATACAAAAATATATACCAAATAATTAATATAATTTAATAAAAATGTCAACATTTCGAAAGGGAAAAGGACCTATAAAGTGGGCCAGCAGATTTATCTATAAAATAAATAAATAGATTTCGATACTTTCAGCTGAATCTAGTTTCCTAGAATCCCTTATGTAATTTACCATTACTATATGTCTTCATTGGAAATACTGGTGATGCTCTCGGATAATGTGTTCTGGTACTTTGGATCTGAATTCGGTTATTTCTGTTGTATATTAAAAAACAAATTGCAATAATATGAAAAAATACCCCAAAAAAATTAAATTTACGGTGTTGTTTAATGCCAAATTTGTTTTAAATTTAAAATAATACGAAAATAAACAAAATAAATAAATTGAAGGCGTGTTCGTAGTGGTCGTGCCTGCGCAACAAAAAAGATTTTTTGTTCGTAGTTGCATATCATTAAAAATTTTGCGCAGATAAAAAGCAGGCGCTTGTGTTCATATTAATCGGTGTCGCGTCAGCGTCGGGCAAATTGTGCAGATATTTTAGTGCGCCTGCTTTAGAATAATTTTTAAAGTGCAAATAAATGGTAATTTTACATTAGGTAAAAAATAAAAATTAATTATTAAAATAAAATAAATGTGTTTATAATAATAATATATAAATATAATAAAATCAATATATTGAAAAAATATATAATAATTTTATATTTTAATATAAAAATAATATATATTAAAATATATTAAATATTTAAAAAAAAATATATTTAAAAAATATATATAAAATATATTAAAATATATTAAATATATATAAGAATATAATAATATAATTATAAATAATATAATATGACTATATAAACGAATTGTGCATGTGCTGCCTCTAAGAACAAGAATGATGGCTAAAAAATTTTCAAAAAAAAGGTTTTTTTGTTCATAGTAACAGAGAAAAAAATCTGCAAGACACGGACGCATATTTTACTGCAACTAGGAACACGCCTATTGTTTAACGTTAGATATTTTTTTTTTATTAAAATAGAAAAAAATTATTTTATAAATTTTAAGTGAAATTCTTAATAATGAAACACCAAGGAAGCGAGTCCAAATTCTTGAAATCGGTAATAGTTGTATTTCTTCATTTGTGAAAGAACATTTTAGTGTAAATTTTCATGCATGTAACACAATTGGTTTTTGAAATATGCCTGAGACGTATTAAGAGTAGCATGGCAGCAACCCGAAATAGTCCACACATTTTAGAAATTGCTAACAGTTGTATTTCTTTATTTGTGAAAGAGTATCTAAAGGGTAAATTTGTAACCCTGTAACACAATTAGGCTTTCAACCGGGCAGCAACCCGACCCTGTCATTTGATAGTTTTGTAAAGTACCGTGACTGGTTCTTTTTTTTGAACATGAGTAACTGTGAAAATTTTAAAACTCTATCTTTAAATTTTTTAAACAAAATTATTAATTATTTCGTACCAACCAACCTGCCAAACAAATAGACACTGGTAAATTAATATAAAAGCTGATAAATGTATATAATATCTTCTCTCAGAACATATTTTTTGTTTTTTTTTTTATTTAAAACATTTAAAAATTCAAATACACATAATTTTATCAATAGAAAATAGAAGAGTCAATTTAACCCAAGGTTATGGGTTGAGTGTTAATATCATTCATTCCAATAAACATATTAAAACTACCATGTGCAATTTGGAAAATAAAGAAATCGTCTTAGATTCAATTCAAAATTTATTTAATCCTGTTTTCCATCGACATGTGATGTAAGTAAGCAAGCATTTAATATGTAATTATTTTACTTTAGTTATACTAATTTATTTTTAAATATAGTATTTAAGTTAAAAGTAAATACGGTGAGAGTTCTTCTATTTTTTATATTGATATAAAATATACGTGCTATCAATTTGAAGTTTATCTGTGTTAATCTCTAATGCAAATTTAAAAGAGAAGTAAAAGTGATAAAGGCACAATTTACCAATAGTGTAATTAAATTAGTTGTATGTATGTAATAGTATTGGTTAAATATAATATATATAAATGTATATTATACGATTATACTTAATCAAAGGTAATAGTGATGCAAAAATAAACAATTTAATAAACGAAATTTTAATAATTTAATACGCAAGAATATAGTGAAATTCATTTCCACCATCCACTAATTCTTCAAAAAATTATTAAAGTCATGTCATATCTATCAGATCGTTACCTTAGAACAAAACAAGAAGATGTCTATATTCTGAATTTAAAAAAATGCAAGCAGGTGTACCACAAGGTAGTTTATTAGAAGCAATTGTAGCACACTTATAGTTATAACAGACCTATCGCAAAACAAAACAAACATATGTAGATAACATTGAAACTTTTATTATTAAACATAACACATTTTTTTAGCATAAAAAATTGTTATTTTTTTTTCCCTTACTCCTCTTAATGCTACCATAGGGCTTCCACTTCACATTTCCATCGTACTCGATTTCTAGCTGCTAATTTAACTTATTGCCACATTATGTTTATTTTTACAAGCTCTTGTTTTATGGTCCTCCGCTAGGTGTTCTTTGGTCGACCGAGTCTTCTTGTGCCTTGTCGATTCCATTCTACGCTCATTCACGCGATGTTGTTTAATGGCTTTCTGAGAGTGTGGCCTATCCATCTCCATTTCCTTCTTCTAATTTATTTTGCTATGGGTTCTATCGCCGGTTAGAGGTCTTTGTTGCTAATTGTGTTTGGCCAGAATATCCGGCATCTTGATTCAGTGAATGCCCTAGCTCTGAATATTTTTGAACTATGAGTTAGACATCGGTCACTGAAATGAATTCGTAAAATTTTTGTTTTCGATTTTACAACCGCGATAGACATAAAATTTTAGTAAAAAGTTATATGAATGCTAAAAAATGTGCTTTACAAACGAATTCTGTTCCTAATTTTAACATTTTAAGTTAAAAATTGAATAAAGAAGATAGTTTATCATTTTACTGATGTGGCAGGCCTATGCACATAGGGCAAATAAGAAATTAGCAATTGAATTTTCATATAAAAGTTGCTCCATTGACAGAAAATTGGTGTTTGGAGCAGAATAGCACAATAATATTGGAAAAACGTGGTTTATCGAGTATCTTTTAAACTACAACGGATAGAAACATTTTGAATTCACCATTTGAAAAATTTTGACTTAAAACATGTGAAACCGCTCTTATATGGGTTATTGCTCATACAACGTATTAAGTTTTTATGCTTTATTGATATACTTGAAATGTTAATGAATTAAACTACATAATTTTTATGAATTTAGGTTTCAACTTTTTATAAAGTTGGAAAAAAGGCTGTTAATTTCGTAAATTATATTACATTCTTTAATTATTACAATGATTTTAGTCATTTTGTGACTAATTTCAGTATTTTATGGTTTTGGAGCGCATTGAAGTTCATTGAAGCCCATTTTAGATATTTTTACAGTTAAAGTTTTTTTTTACACGACAGCGCTCATCGTCCGCAAAGTATTTAAAATCTTTTATGGCTTGAGAATGTTTTATAGTTTGTAAGTCGCGGGATCGCTATTCAATATGTAATGTACCTTGTAGCTTGTTTAAAATATTCATTTTAAATGTATTTATGTAAGTAAATCTTGATACTAAAAAGATTGTTGAGTTTGAGTACCTATCAATATTTATGTTTTTTGACAAATATTTCAGTGGTTTGATATAATAGACATGTTGATGTTTCCAAATAAAATTGAAATGAAAAAAAAATAATTGAAGTATATGCTTGGTATTTAATTAGCTAGAATACAAAATAAATTCGTTAGTTTTTTTTTTTGCTTTTACTCTAAAGGTGAATTATTAAACAATTAAGATATTATTCATTTAAGATTTGGGTTAGTTGTATGAGTTCTTTTAAACGATTTATGAGAATGACAATAATTATTAATAATCAAAATAAAAAATTAACATATTTATTTTTTCATTATCAATATTATTTATTATCAATTTTTAAATTGAATTTAGATTTTTATTATTGATAGTTTTTTTTCCAAAATTTTTGTTTTAAAATTTCTTCATGTTTCAATATAAGTAGCTATGTAGGTACATATTTTTTTGTAAACTTTTCACTGTTTTGAATCAATAAAATGTATCATGAAGTACTTTCATCGATAAATTAACTACTATTGTGCTTTTCGCTCGTGTTTTTGTTTTTCTTTTAATATCGAAAATTTTTTATGTCATCATTACGTGTTTACAATAAATAAAATTTATTTCCATTTAATCAAAAGAAATTTCCTCAATCACTTTTTTTTTTTTATTTTTTTTTTTTTTTTTTTTTATTTGAAACATGTGAATTTAAGCCAATTTAGAAGCCGCCAAAAATTTTAAACTCAAATCAAATAATTTTGCATAGTAAGCCAATAATAAAAATTTTTATTTAATTTTTTAAATTAAAATTATTTATGTAAGTACATAAATTAAATTTTATTACAATACGCATATAAAGTTCATATATTATTTAATAGCATGCATCTACATTATATGTACATTATGTATGGGTACACTTTAGATTAATTATTTGATATGTAAAGTATGTATATAGATAAAATAAACAAAATAGATATTAAATGAACCCAAAAAGACTATCAAAACAAATTAATAAAATATAAAATTCATTTATGTATAATGTACATACATATATATGTAATATAATATCACAAATTAATAATATATAATATATAACAATAAATAAATATATATTATTAATTTGTGATATTATATTTCATAGGTAGGTATGTAATATTAATTTGTGATAATATGTACCTACATACTTCACAATGGTCTTAAACATTGTTTTAGACTAGAAGAATTTTGTAGACAACAATACCAAAATGAGCTAGAATTAATTAAACAGTGAAATAAAGTGATTTAGTTATACAATTTTATTGAATTTTAAACAAATAGTTGAAATATTTACTAAAAAAAAAAAAAAGTTATTTGTTTTCATAAGTTGTAGAAAAAGCAAAAACAAAATCACAGAAATTATTTATGCAAAGCCTTGAATAATTCATAAAAGTTATTTCTGCATGGCTGCGAGAATTAACGACCCAAACATTATCGGCCCAAAACAACCCTATGGGGTCTTATTTCACCTAGCCTAGAAAATGAAAGAAAAGCCTAAGCAAGTGAAATAAAACCCTAAAAAAAATTAAATTACATAAAATTTTGATTCATTATGTAATAAGATTCCAAAAAGACAAATGAAATAAGACAAAAACATAGAATACAGTCGCACGAAATCCAGTTCGCATAAAGTCCAATAAAATCCGGAAAAAATCCAGTATAAATTATTTGGCGCGCGCAAACAATTGAAATCTGAGTTGTTTCTGAATTTTTGTTTGAATTTTTCCAATGTTGTTAAAAAAAATTTAAATTTAAATATTAATCCCTTTTTTGGTTTTTGTCGCTCCCCGCTGAAGAGAGGAAAAAACCAAATTTTTTTTTTTTTTTTATAAACAGCCGCGCGCTAGAATAGGACCTTTGATACTTAGGTACCGCTTGGCTGGGATAGAGAAGGAAGAGATGAAGAAGGAAAATGTGGTACAAATTAACAGGTAGTGCGAGCAAAAACCGGTTAATGTTTGACTTGAACCTCTGGAGATTATAACATGTTGTTCTGTTATTATTTGATTGTGGAAACACGTCGGGAGGGATGTGATTCCACGTTCGCGACGCTCGGACTATAAATGAATTTCCATAACCATTTTTTTGCCATTTTGGGATTTCCACTGTGTAGGGGTGAGCATTTGCCGCTCTTCTTGTTGCGCGTTGGAACTGTTTTAGAGGAGGAAGTAGTGATTTGATTTCTACTGAGCAAGTGTCCACTGTCTTTTTTGCCCCAGTCAGCAATTTTGTTCAAGTCATGGTTAAACATATTCACCATGATTTGCCTTCTATTGCTAACTTCGACGTTTGAAGCATTGATTCTGCGGAGGAAATCAAAGGAAGCCACCAGAGTGCTGTCATCTGCAAAGCTGAGAATTGGATTGAAGGTGGATTGAAGTAGATCATTGATGAAAATCAAGAAGAGAGTGGGGGAGAGGACTTATCCTTGCGGAACACCGGCATTTATGTGAATTTTGTCAGACGTGAAACCGTCGACTAAGACACGAATCGAACGATTCGAAAGGAAGCCTTCAATCCATTTAGAAAATACAGAACCTACACCAATGGCTTGCCATTTAACAATTAAAGCCGCGTGCCATACTCGATCGAAAGTTTTGGAAATATCTAAAGCAACAATGTCAGCTTCTCCAGAATTGTGTAGACTGATATTGAGTTTCTCACAAAGGCATGTCATCATGTAACCGATAGATCGGTGCGGTCTAAAACCATATTGTCTGTCAGATATTTCGAAAGTTTCTCATTGAGTAGGCTTTCCATTACTTTGGAAAGAATCGAAGTAATAGCTATTGGTCTATATATTGTGGGATCGCTTTTGTCACCTTTTTTGGGAATTGGATGAACGTGCGCAACTTTCCATTGACTGGGATATTGACCAGTTGAAAAGGACAGGTAGAATAAGTTGCGTAGAGGTTTCGAAATGGCGAAGGCAGTTTTTTTAAGTACCATTACAGGAATTCCATCCGGGCCGACAGACTTGTTTACATCTAGGTTCCTCAAAATTTTCACTATAGCTCTTCTTCTAAAGTAAATTTTTCTAATTGAGAAATCTACTTGAGGTATTATTGGTGGTGCAAGAGATGTAGAAGGAAGTGAGGAATTTGATGCAAAAATTTTTGCAAACAAGTTTTACCGTTTAGGTCCATCACGATTTCATCATCATCAATAAGTGGCGGAAATGAGGATTCTTGAAAGTTGTGCTTAACATTTTTAGCAAAGGACCAAAAGATTCTGCTATTTTTCGGAAGTTGTAGAATTTTTTGCCTCAACCGTTGGTTATGCAACAACTTTTGCTGGTTGATGACATGTTTGCATTTATTTCTAGCAACATTATAACTCTTCCTTGTGGGTTCAGATCTATCCAGTTTAAATTTTTTAAAAGCTTCTTCCTTGTGCTTAATTGCTTCGACACAGATATTATTAAACCATGAGGTTTAATAATATAAATTAGAATATTATTCCATTGTTTTGTTATTGTCGGCAGCTACCGCCCCCAAACCCTCGCTCCATTTTATTGAAAGCTTGATTTTGCTGACGACCGAAAGATGTAGACGGCAGGAAAAACAAAATTTGAATAATATTCCATTGTTTAGTCACTGTAGGGTGTTAACGCCCCCAAACCCCCGCTCCATATTATTGAAACCCAAATTTATTTATACATATTACAAATTTTTGAATTTATAAATATATTTCCTTTTTAAACTTAAATTTTTGTGTTTTTTGTTTGGGCTTAAAGCTGAATTTTCATTGAGCAATATTAAGAATCTAAAAAATTTTATTGGCTCTAAAAAGGGAGATAACATGAAATGACATTATTTTATATGAGAACTTAATGCGTACGATAAGAACAGCAAATATCAAGCTATCTCCCTTTTTAGAGCCAATAAAATTTTTTAGATTCTAAATATTGCTCAATGAAAATCCACCTTTAATAAGCAAACATAGGTAACCCACAGACAGCAATACTATCACTCTATCTTTTTATAATATAAAACTAAATAATAAATGAACTAAAATTTAAACAATACGACAAATTCCATACAAATTTTGGGGTTTTATTTAATTTTTTAATGGTTTTAATGGTTTTTCAGATTAATAATAATGAAATAAAACTGAATTACATAAATATCTAGCATCCAGTTGTTTTTGATAGGTTTACTTAAGAGTTAGGTGCTAAAGCTAATGCTAAGCTTCCACAAGAAGGCCTTCTTTTTTCCGCTGGGGCAGTAAAAATTTGAGGTGTTTGAATGTGTGCGTAAGAATTTAATTTTAAATTTGTTTTCAAGAGATAAACATCATAAGCCATTAATAACCAAAATATTTGAATTGTTTCTTTGTGTTAATAAAAACTGCCCGAGAATATCAAAATACAATTTTTTTAGAAACACACGTAAAGCCCTTATGTTTATAGATCGGAGTGTGTGTAAGGGAAAGAATTGCAAAATGTACAGGTAGGGCAAATATACAAAATGCACAGCTGTCCGCCCGCTGTCTATTATAAAATTGGTATAAAATAGCTTTCCAATTTTTGTATTATATTTTCTGAGACGACCGAACATCTATGGGTAAATAATTTTTGATATAAGGAAGAATATAAAAAAATATATATACAACTCATGCACACTCTTGTACATGATATAAATATTCACACATTATTACATATTACACGAAATTAAAAAAACAAAAACAAATGAGTTTTGCAGAATGATCAAATGATCAATAATAAAAAAAAGTTGATGATGTAAATCTGCTACAATACAAATTTTAGGGTATCTATTTATATTGACTTTCTCAGGTTTTTTAAAATAAAACAATTTTTTTTTTTATTTATTGTTTTATTTATAGTTACTTTTCCAATTTTTTTTTTTTTTTTTGTTCTTTTTATATTACTTTTGTGTTCCATATGACAGTTATGTATTTAGAGATACATTTTTTTCTCATGTGTTTTACTAGTTATTTTTCTATTTTGTAGTAATCCATTTATTTTTTCATTTGTATTTATATTATTTGCAAAGACATTTTCTAGTTTTTACTTATTTCATAATTATGTGAATAAAATAATTACATATATAATTAAATTATGTATAATTTTTTTATTTTTATAGTTTTCATTGTGTTATGTTATCAAAAACCAAAAGTAACATAATAATTATATAAATTAACCTAAAACAAATATTTTTTTTATGATTATTAAATCTGTTTTCTTCAGAAATTTCATATGATTTTTTTAATTAAATTGATTTAAAGAACAATAATTTATGTGTGTACATAGAAGTATATCGAGTATGTACATCATTATATTGATCTTAAATCTATAATTTTTAGCTTCATGAAATTATATTGGTATTTGTACTGCATATATACAGCTATAATTTGTATATCATGAGATGAATCGAATAAGAATGGAATAATTTAAATTTATAATTGGTATCGTTATTATCTAAATAATAATTATTAGGATACTCTTTAGCCGCATGGGTTTAAGAGTATCATAATAATTTTCTTCATTTGAGAAGCTTTAAATTTTTTCAATTTGGTTATACATAAGTATATTATAACTTTTTATTTGATAGAAATCGTCAATTAGAATTTTTTTTGTTTAATCAATCTTTTACATATGTATGTTAATTTCGGACCCCATCCATATTTGGGTTGTGGGCCAATTATAGAAAGTAGAGAAAAACACTATATCAAAGCAAGTTTTCATGTTTTCTTAAAAATTCTTATGCTGGGATTCATTACACAATATATCAATTAAAATATTTCTTTAATAATTTTCCTTAATTAATATTAAGTATAATAATATTTATGATCAATATTTAAAAAAGATAATAATGAAGATGATTGAGAAGATGGTGCTATATGATAATAGTTTATGTATTGATTTTTAATTTAGTTTTTAAATGTAAATTTTTAATAATTTTTAAATTTATGGAAAAGTTAGAAATATATATTAGATATATGTTAGTTATTAGATAATTTTTCACCAATTACTAAATACATATATGTTTTAGTATTATAAATTTTAAATTATGTATTTATGTGTTTTTGTGTTTTGTATTTAACATATTCATTAATTTGATTTTTATGTACATATGTATGTATTTCTAGTCTCTATATGTATTTAAAGTTTTGTTTTTTTATTTAATTTAAATATAGACTTTTAATTGTAATAATTACTTTTTCAATTTAATATAAGTTTCTATAATTAAAGTATATTTATTATTTAATATAGTAACTAAAATTATAAGGAAATCTCAAAAAATTGTTTTTTGCTTTAATTTTTCAAGTAAAAAGAAAAACAAAAATGTGAATGAAAATAACAAATAAAAAAATTTTTTTTTGATTTGTTGAGACTTCTGATTAAATTATTTAATACATTGTTTTTTATTTTATTGTTTATAATTTGTTACTTATATTTAATTTATATATTATAATATTATATATAAATATTTTTATTAATAATATGTATATATTATTTATATATATATATATATATATATATATATATATATGTGTAATATTTTGATTTTATATATTATTTAAAACTTCTTTCCTTTTTACAAAATAACATCTTAAATTTGTATGTTATTTAGAATATTATTTTATTTTATTATATTTAAAAAAAAACCAATATTTTGCATTAAAAAGAAATTATTTAAATTATTTTGTTAAATATTTTAAATAAAATATTTATTAAAAATTTAGTACATTTTTTAACCTAGTGACTCAACATACAAGTTACTTGATGCAGTTGAAATATAGAATGTCAAAAATATGTTTTTTTATCATATGACTTTTTTTTTTAATATGAGGTTTACTTTGCAAATTTCAAGATACATAGTTAGTTACATTTAGGCAATATAAATAAAAAAAATTATATTTAAAAAATTGATTTTTTTCAAAGAATTTGAAAAGCTATTTCCAAACAAAGTTAAAATTAAAATAAGTTCTTTTTTATAAAAGTAATCAAAAACTAAAAAAATCCATTTTTAATTCCATTTGTATTTATTTTATTATTTATGAAATGTTAAATTACATGTAAGATACTTGCCATTTTATAGGCTAAAAAAATCATACCGAATATATGGCTTAGTAAAAATATTTGAATTGTGTTTGAGCAAGTTACTAGCAAGTCGAGGCAACTCATTTTAGAACAACATTTATTGTTACAATTTCAAATATATTTTAACAATTACATTATCGTTTTAAAAATAGTCGTCACGAAAATAAATATTATATTAAATAAAAGAAGTTTCCTCTCACTAAAGTTTCAATATATAAGAAATAATGTTATTATTTCGAAAGCAATTATTCCTCCCGTAAACGTTGTGACTAATCACATAAAATACAATATAAAAAATTGACCAGAAGTACTGATGAATATAGATATCATATGTTACTTTCGTTCTTTTTTAAACAAAGATATATATTAATTATATTTATGTATATTTTTAAGATTAATATAAATATAGAAAATAAAAAATAAGCTTTAGTGAAAGGAGAAGATCTGATTATCAATGAACGAATAAGAAAATAAATTTATGACTTTAATTTCAAAAATAAATGTTTATTTAATTAGATTTATGGAATAAAAGTCGAGTTTCCTTTCACTAATCATTTGTATTTATTTTGCAAATATCGATATTTCGGAAGCAACTTACTCCTTCATCAGTGCTTTGCGACTAGTGCCATAAATCTAAATATATCACTAAAAACAAATCTGATTATTAAAAACAGTTTATTTAATTGTTTGTAAAACATAAAATATTTTTTTTAAATGCCAAATATTGATTTTTTTATCTTAATAGTTATTATATTAAAGTTAAATTTTTTTACAAATATTATAGTAATACAGATATACAGTAAATTTTTTTAATGAATAAATTTTCAATAGTTCTACTTATGTTTTATCATAATGTTGAAAAAATTTTATTTTAAATAAATTATGTAAATTAAGAAATTATGTAATTACAAATTATAATAAATGTTATTTTTTTCAAATGTTAAGTTTTAAACACAAAAAAGAAAAATTAAAAAAAAAATGTATGCATATTTTTAATAAATATTGTTATATTTTACTTTTATATTAAAATTATAATTGTGATTTTTTGTTATTGTTTACATTTATATTTAACATATAGATATAGATATTAGTATTAAATTTTTTTTGTTTATATATCCTAAATATTTATATATTTTTAATTTTACATATATTAAATTTATTTTTATTTATTTTTTTTATTTTTATTTTATATTTACTTAAACGTTAATAATCACCCGAATTTTTTTTTTTTTATTTAAAATTTAACGCGATAATATAACGCGACGCGACGAATCAAATTCCGCTGAATTTGATTTTAGGTACATACGAAATCACGATTTATTTATTGTTATTTTTTATTATTATATATTTATTAGTAATATTTACTGGTTACAAAATTTTTTATTTTTTGTAAAATAGAAATTAAAAACTCTTTGAAAATTTGTAAATTTATAATATCAAATGTAAAAAAAAATTGTTTATTAAACCTAAATATATCTAAAAACAAAAATAAAAATAAAAATTATTTATTAACATACTTAAAGTGCCCTAAATATTAACAAAATTAACAAAATAAAAAAAAAAAAAAACTTTTAATGCAATTAGCAATTTTAATTTATTTGATATTGTTTATTTATTTATTTTATAATAATCAATCGTATATAAATATATGTGTGCTATCCTTTTTATTTCCTATGTAGATCATTTGGATGTTTACAATTTTGACTTATCACAATTTTAATAGTATAAACCTAGATTATCTAATATATTTCACATATTATTGTGCACAGTTGGTACATCTATAATGTACATTTCCATATTCTTTTTCATAAATAAATGTTGACTTTGCGAAATTTACACAATTTTTGAGGAATTTAATAAGAAATCTCTTACGTATTTATATTTTTACGATTATTATCATCAAAATTTTATATACATACTACACTACTGAATGAGTTAAAGGACACTGATAGTGATGAGGATGACTATCGAAATGTTTTATGATCATACATTATTATTATATACGAAAAATTACGTGTCTTTACTCATAAGGTATAATATCTTAAGTTAACTTAATAAAAAAAAAATAAAAAGAACGCGATAATCAATTTTTTTTTAAATTTAATAACTTATTTGTTTTACACGGGTCCAGTCCTAATATCTTTTTTAACGGAACCAAAATTTTACTCAAAATATGAATCTTATATCTAAAAAATGTTGACTCAAATGATTCTCTACAAAATTAATAACCAAAATGTCGGTAAGTAAGCTAATTATTAATGTTAAATATGAAAATTAAATTAACTAAAAAATATATTACATACATGTATGTATTTATTTTTAATATTTTTTGTTCTTTTATATTTTTTTTATTTTTTTTTACATTCAAATTTGTTTATAATTGTTAATCACAATAATTTACAAATTATAAAATATTAATTTTTTTTTTTTTTATAAACTTAATTTTTGTTAAGATTATAATTTTATTATTGTAAGGTTTATAATTATTCAGTATATACATATATTATTATTTACTAAGTTTTATATATATTTGTGTATAGTACATAAAAAAAATAAAAAATTCTTTAATTCAATTAAATATAATAATGTAACCAGCAAATTTTATTAAATTTAACGAATACAAAACGAAACTATTGTTCTTAACCATTAATTTTCCAACATTTTAAGAAATAATTTTTTTTTTTAATTATTCTTTTATAAATTTATATTATATAATTATACGTATATTAGAACATTTATTTTATAAAAAAAAAATATTTTTGTTATTACAAAAAAGCAATATATTTTTTTTTTTTAGTTTACTTTTCATTTACATACTTTTATTAATTTATTAATTTAATGTTATATTTATAAAATTTAATATTTATTAACTACTGAATATATTATAATGATATAGTAAATATAAATATTATGTATATAAAAAAATTTTTTAATATAAAAAATTTTCAGTTTTATCAAAGTTTTGTTTTTGTTTTATTTTATTTTTCTACTGCTATTTTCATGTTTGGTAAGGATAATTTATACATGGACAAAATTAATTCTAAAATTTGGAACTTTATTTATTTTTGTTATTAACAATTTGCAAAACCATCACTGTATTTCAATATTATTGTTGTAGAATTTTTGGTAGAATGGCTTACAATAACGTCAAACAAAAATATTTTAGGTCTGGTGGTATGAATTTTATTAAATATATTATATTTGTAAAAATTGTATAGGTTAAATTATACTATTTAAAGAGATATTGAATTTTCATACGATAAATAAAACTGATAATTTACACATCATACAAAATATTTGTATAAAATAATTATAATATTCAATAGTATTTTTTTTTTTTTTGTTATTTTAAATTTTATAAAATCTATACAAGCTTTAAAATGATATATTCAAATATAGATAGATTAAATATGCATATACATATAACACATATATATATAGAAATATAATGTATAAGTCAATTATTAAGAAAATTTAAATATAATATGTATAATATATAAAAAATTTATTTCTAAAAATGTTGGAAGCGTTTAAGGTCGGTAGGCCGAAAGCGAACGATTTATTTTATTTTCTTTTCTTTTTGATTTACTATTATTCTTATTAATTTTTTTTATTGGAGTCTTGGGGCGGAGACTCATATTTATTGTTGTATAAAATATAACCGGCGCGACGAAATAACCGACGATCACACGAAATCCCCCCTTCTGAAACACGTTTTTTTTTAAATTATTATTATTAGTTTTATATTTTAAAATAAATTAGAATATCTAATTTTTTTTTATTATTTCATAGGATTTATAAAAATTTCTTATAAGATTAAAAAAAAAATTTTTTCTAAAACAAAAAATATATATATAAAACAAAACATAATAGATATTTGTTGTAAATCAATTATAATGAATATTATTAATTTATTAAATATCAAGTAATATTTGTTCATTTATTTCTATTTAAATTTTGAATATCATAAAAAAAAATAAGTCTTTTATATTAAATTAGTTTTGTATTACTTATTTTCACGCGAATATCATTTATGTTTATCTGTAGATATATTTATAAAAAAAAAAAAAACAAAAAAAAAATGATGATCAATTACATATTTTTGAATAAAATTTTTAATTTTATGAATTATGTTAAAATTTTAATTGTGTCAAATGATCTAACATATTTTCCTAATCAAATTAGAATACTATTGTGCCCTCAATTATAATAAAAATAAACGTTATCTAAGTTATGTAATTTCTAAATTAAAGTATGCAATTTGGATTTTACAGCATAGCATACATTTTATTAAAATTACAGTTGTTTACCAATTTTTCATTAAGATTTGATCATCTCATGAAATATAATGCAGTGAAGGCGATTTTTTGAAATAACTTTTTACCATCAAGGTTTAAAATTAAAATTTTGATGTTTTTTTTTTTGTTTTACTTTTTCAGTCTTAATTAAATAATAAATAAGAATAATTAGCACTCAAATGGCACTTAAAAAATATCTAAAAGGAACTCTTTATATTAATAATGCATCTTATCGTTTTTTTATTTTTTTTTAATTGAATTTTTTTTTTTTAAATAATTTTCATGTATTACTTATATAAATTTATTTTATTCTGTTATATCTACACATCATAAAATGATATTTTATTTATTAATTATTAAAAACACGACGCGACGCGAACCGATTTCCGTTTATTATTTATTTTAAGACGACGAACTTTTTTTTGAATTTATATATACATATATAATATACGTACTCAATAAATTTATTTATTTATATATATTTTTTTTTTTGTACAAAATGAAAATATTAATTAGAAAATGCATTATTATATTTATTATTTAGTTTTAATATATTATTATATATTTTTTTATTATTAATTTTAACATGAGGATTAATATTTGAAAAGTGGTCAAAAATCATATTAGTATTTATTTTATTATATAAATATTATTTCATACTTTATACTTTGTACTTCACGTATTCCATATCAATTATTTTTTGTTTTCTTTTCAATTCATTGAATTTTTAAGCATTTACTTTAGGATTTCCAAAGTTCAAAGATCTTACATAACGAAATATATATTTACATATGTGTTTTAAAATTTTTTATAATAGTTTAATTGCTTTATATTTAATATTGTTTTTTGTATCTTAATGATATAATTAGGTAAAAATTACTATAATTTTGATTGCTTAGATTTTTTTTATTTCCATTATTACCATTTTCACATTATTAGTTAAAAGATATAAAAAAAAAACAATTTATTTAAATTTGTTAGTATAATGTCATCTACTAAAATCCTTAGATAAATCATTATTGAAGGGTTCAATAAAAATATGTATTATTAAATTATTATACCGATTATCAACTTGATAAACAAATTTTATATAAAAGATATCATCAAAAACAAAATATTCGCTCACAATTATTTTGATTTAACTTAAAAATTCAATATAAAATGTTATATAGATAATTCTATAAATTTATTATGTATTTGGTATAAAAATATGGAAAACTGATTTTTTTTTATATTTAATAAATAGGTATTTCAAAAATTATTTGAAGTATAAATCATTAAGTATTAAATCTTTTTTATATTTTATGATAAAATTTAATGACCTTATATATTCTAAAATTAGTTTTGTAATGCATTTTCTTGTTGTTATATTACTTTTACCTAAATGAAATATATTTATCACAATTATATTTTTATAAGGCAACAAAATAAAAAAATCATATAGGTATTTTAAATTACAAAATTAACTAACGTTTAAATTTTTTAATTTAATCGAAATTCTCAAATTTTAAAATTTAAGTACAGATTTTTTGTTGCTTTTGTTTTACTATTATAATTAATATATTTTTTTATTGTTATTAATATAACTACAAGTATATTTATTTTTAAATTTAGAAACAAAATTCTAAACTTGATGACAATTCATATTTGTTACTTTACTTTAATAAAAAACTAACATTCAAAATCATGAGAAATTTACAAATTCAATAAATGATATTACAACTAATTTTATATTTATTTATGTATATTCTATAGTTACATAAATAAATTTACAATAATTATATTTTTGTATTAAAAGTTACAAAAACATGTATATATTTCATACACCCTAATTATACAAAATGAGATTTCAAACTGCTTATTAACATTTAATGTAGAATTTTTCACACTTTTAGTAATTATACCAAAATGGTTTTTTTCCTTTTAAATTATTTTTTTATAAATATTTTATTTAATAAACAGTGTAATTTTATAACCTCATATTGTATAAATAAGTCTATCCTCTGACATGATTTAATTTTTTTTTTATTATGATTGCGGAAACTTTAATCCTTAAAAAAGGATACCAATTAATTAAGAAAAATTTAATTATCCAAACAATTTTATACTATTGATTATTGAATTTTCCATTTAAAAATAAAAATTGGAGTAATATATTTTTTTTGAAAAATGACAAAATATTAATTTTCGAAAACGGCTTTTAACTATACTTTAAGTTTCCGCAATATATAAATATATGCCATTAAGAGCATTTCAGAAGTCTTTAAATTAAATTAGCATATCAAATATTATAACTTAACTTTATTGATTCAAAAATATTGATATTTCAATTATGAGCAAATACCATATATATTCATATGTTTTGCTAAATACATATTTGAATATTATTTTTTAAATATTATTTATAAAAAACAAATATTACATATTTATCTTTAATGGTAAATACAAATGTATTTTGTTGGTATAAAGGAGGAGATCTAAATCAATATATATTAATATATATATATATATATATATATATATATAAATATTTATGTATATATTTACATTTATAAAAGATATTAGGTGTTTATAAAATATTTTTAATTACATACCTGAATTTATACGTATCAACTAAAATGGGCGACTCATTCGCATAAAAATATATAAACAACATTTTAATTGTTATCATATCTCAATTATATATATTTTAATTTATTCTTTTTAAATATTTTTTTAAATTTTATTTGCCTATAGATACAATATTCAAATATAGATATTTATACAAGAAACCACTTATTTTTTGTTTCATAATTTTTATTTTCTAAGTTAAAGACTTATTTGTTATAATTATTGTAAGTACTTTACATACAATTTTTATTATTAGCAAGTAATATATATGTAATGCTTATATAATTAAATATATTTATAAAATATCATTTATATCACATATTTTTTATAAATTTGAATAAAATTATTCCAATTGCAGTATTCTAACATACGAGACATTATTTTTAGTAATTTGTAATTTTAATATTATTATAAATTAAAATTTATTTTTGAATATTCTTTAAATTTATTGATACTAGGTTCTAATAGTTTCCTTGACAGAGAAGAAAATTTGATATAAATAAAAATAAAAATGTTCGTTTTTTTAATATAATAGGAAACAATAAAATCAATCAATGTTTTTTTGAAAATCTAAAATTACAATGTCTCTAACATATGAACTTGAAGTCATATTATATGATATATAATATATTAATTATAGTATTAATATATATCTTAAATATATATATATGATTAATTTTAACTTTATTTAAACTAATGAGCCGCCTTATAGAAATATAATGGAGTTTATGATTTTTTCAAATGTCTTAAATTTTTTATCTGATAGAAATGAGAAGGATAATTGAAGGAATGATTTCAATATATATATATATATATATATATATATTATACATAATATATATTTATATAAATATACATTTAATTCTTTTCTTTTTTAATGAATTTTTTATTATGAAGCTGCAGACACGTATTTCTTTTCTTCATCTCACTGAATAATACATTTATAAAAGATTATTTTCGTTTCAGTTTTAAAAATCATCAATTTATATATTATACATGGCTACCAAGCGTTCTGATAAATTTGGTGGGAATTGTTCAACGAATCTTCTCCAATTATCATCACCAACTTGGGTTTTAAATCCAATCAATATCTAAAATACGATAATTTAATTTTTTTTTAATTATTATATGTATATAGAATTACAAACCTTTTGTATCATTTGATGCAAATCACTTGGTGGATTCACCCAAGATGCAATTGCGTCACAAAAGAATATAAAATCGGTAACAACTCCGGCTGGATTCACTGTTATCATATGACACATTCCTCTGAAAGCGGAATCCTTTTCATCATTATCTCTTATGTGACGAAGAGATGTGCACCTAATATATACATATAAATATATGTATATACATATATTATATAAATATAACATTGAAAAGTAATATTTATTAAATACAAAAGAATAAATTAAAATTAAAATTTGTATGGTTATATAACACTTTCTTTTTCATATTTTCTAAGTTTAATATTTGCTTTTTTAATATTTTAATAAATAGATACATATATATAAAAAAAACAGAAATATTTATATAAAAAATTTGCATAAAAAATAAATCAAAGAGTTACATAAAATTTGAAATATTAGACACTTAAAACTCTATAAAATATCACTTGAATGTCGTCAGTGGCTTTTAACTTTTTTATTATAAACGTTGCTTTTTATAGCAAAACAAATAATATAGAATGTTAATATATATTGAAAATACGGAAATGGCTAATATACTTGCATTAAACTTAGTATGAAATCAAAGTAAACTATAAAAAAGTATGTATAATAAAATTATTATAAAAAGCTATTAATTTAATTTATTCATATAAATGTCTCAATTTAATATGTAAAAAAAAAAACTAAACACAATTTTTAGCTTTGTTAAAAAAATATGAATTTTAAATTAAAATCTACATCTTTCATATATTTTTAATCCATATTCCTCATATTTAACTTTTTGGCATAATTTATTAACAATGCTTTAAAACTCAACAATCATTTTTCGTAAATATCTTCGTATGAAATCATCATTAATTTTTATCTAAAAATTTATATTTATATACATATATATAATTGTAATATATATTAAAAATATATGAAAAACTGATCAAAATAAACAAGTTATTATAAAAATAAATTAATAGTACAATATTTTAAAATAAAAAAAATTTTGTTACACACCACTGCCGTACAAATTCTTGCAAAAAAGGAGCCACTTCAACGGGGCACACATAACCTAGACGACCGATTGTTATAGCTAAAAACAACAAAAAAGAAAAAAATAATGGATATTTACATAAAAGTTACACAAAATAAACCAACATATTTTAAAAATTAAACCTAATTATTTTTAAATAAATTGAAGAAAAAGAATATATATATTTATATATAAAAATATAACTTAAAAATAAAAAAAATTTTCTTAATATAATTGTTTTCAAAAATCCGAAATAAATTACAAAATATAATTAGTTTTCAATTCTTGATAATAAAGTAAATAATAAAAATTGTACATTGTTAGAATTTGAATTTGAGGAAATTACTAAGGCATAAAATATTTATTGTGAAAATTAAAGCCTTTTAAAAAATCATTTATAAAAAAAAATACACTAAATCAATATTAATATATTTTGACGAAAAGGATTATTTTGAATCATTTATAAACTTAATAATTATACCATTTTTTCAGGTTTATCTTTTCTTTTGATTTCAAGATGTTATATACTATAGAAATCACAATGCTCTTAATATTTCAAATAAATTTAATTTTACAAATATATATTATAAATCATTTTAATAAACAAGCTTTATATGGATTTGTTAAGGGATTATTGAGCTTCAGATTGATCAAATTTATCGTTTGAAATAAATTGGCAAATTCTACGATGGTTCATAGTTATGGTAATTTTTTTTAATTTTATTCCATTACCATAAATAACATAAAATTACATTATATAATCTAATACTTACCTGTGTTTTCTAATAGTGTTTTTGGTGTATTAGGTCTATTAATAATAACAATAAGTTCTTTCAATACCAATGAAATATATGGCTTTGTTTCTTCTCCTATAAATAAACATGAATTTGTAATATCAAACAAATTTTACAAACAACAAAATTACCCAATTTCATGCATATTTCACCAATAGCCCACGTGGCATTATTGCATACAGATATATAATCGGGATTCAAATTTCGTCCTAAAATAGGGAAGAAATCTGACATAAAACTGGCAACATGTTGGAAACATGCTTTTGTTAAATCGCCTAACAACGCAAAAGATGATTGACGAACCTGAAAATATTTTTTATATATAAAGTAATTGTTACCATTCTATTATCAAATTATACCTCGGGCAAAACATCTCTCATACATTGGAACAATAATGTCATTATATTACTATTCACAACTAAAGTCTCTATATGACCATCTAGCCCTTCGGCTAATCCAGATAATAAATCCAGTGCAACAATCATTCTTTCTTTATCTGGTTGATCTACTTGTCCTGGATTTGATTTATGAGCCTATGAAATTAATATTTATAAATATATATAAACATAATTTATGTTTAATTTAATCATAAAAAATATCTTTAAAACCAACCATATCTTGAGTTATCGTTTGTTCTATCAGAGATATACAACGTCTATAAACTGGTTCGCAATAAGGTAAAAAACCTGATTGTAGAGCTGTAGCTATACTGGATAGACATTCCAATAAAGGGAATAAATCTTTATCATCATCTTTCAATAAATTCCATTTCTCTATAAGAGGAGGCATTAAAATATTGATATACGCCGGTGTGTTTAAATGATGTCCAACAGAATCTGCTAATGTTCCAACAGCGTCATATAAAATCAATAAATTTTTGTGTTGATATTTTGAAAACGCATAAACCAGTGTTTTCAAAATATATTCCAAATAAGGTACCAGTTCAGTGCAAGCTTCCTCTTCTAACGTAGCAAAAGCAGAACAAGCTGCTTCTTGTACACGTTTGTTAGAATCCAAAATACGCTTCAACAATTCTTCCATTAGAGGTTTTAAATATTGGTCATGTGGTTGATTTACAACCCAATTAGCATATCTTGAAAGTGTCCAGCAAGTTATTGAACGAACTAATGCTTTTTTATCTGACAAACAAGATATTAAAAATGGTATCAATTCAGGTAAATGTTGTATCATGCCTGACATGCAGCCTTCAGCAATAGCTCCTAATGCTAAAATACCACTTTCTTTAACAACCCAATCTTGATGAAATAAAGTTTCTTTCAAAATGGGCAATACAATTGGTAAACATTCTTCATGAAATACATTTGCCAAAACATCCAGTGCTGCTGCACTACATTTTCTTAAATTCCATTCGGATAAAGAATTATCATCATCCAAACCATCATCATCTTCATCATCATCATCTTCCTCTTCACCAGACTTAATGGTATGAGTTCGGGATTTATGGAAACGTGGTCGAATATCTTCTTCACGATCTGGAATCATATCGTCTTCCTCAACATTAGCCTAAATCGTAGAATTGAAAACCAAAGCGAAATATTTACGATTGACCAGAATAATTTTATTAGTTGTTTATATAATCAATTATTTATTTTAGTTATTTTTATTTTTCTTACCTTTAACAAAATAATATCAATTTCAGAATATCTCATTCCTCTTACAAGCACCGGCGCTAGTCTGTGTAAATGAGGCGCTAATACCTCCTTACAGATATTTTGTTCAGCTAAAGATAACCAAAATTCTGAAGCTTCGAGGGCAACGCTTTCATCATGATCTTGGGTTCTCATCAGCATATATTCAATAATCTGATTCATGTGTGGTAATAATCTATCCAATCTCACTTCAAGCAACATTACTAGTCCGCGACACACATTTTTTCTAACTTCATGATCTTCATCTTGCGATAAGTGAAACAAATTTTCAATAAAAGTATCAATATGTAACATGAGCGCTTGCGATCTATTCATAATAAATTGATTTATGCATGCAATTGCGTGTGAACGTATTTTTGGACTTGTATGTCGAAAAAATTGTAAAAATTTTGGAATCATAATATTTAAAGGTCTATTCAATGCTGGACTGTCTAAAGTATCTGTAGAATCTTCACATATTTTTTGCAAAGCTCCAAATGATCCTTCGCATACATTATAATCCTGTGAATCTAACATTTCACACAAAGACGGTAACAATTGTGGCCAATTAATAATGCCACCATTTCCTGCAATTGTTGTTATCAATATTCCAACAGTGGCACGTATTAATGGCGATGGGTCGCCAACTGCCATTAAACATTCTTGTTTAATGTATTCTAATATTTCAGGTTGTAAGGTATTTCCATGAATTCGTATATTATTTTTAAGAATTAAACCACTCAAGGAACGTGTAGGTTCATCTTCGGATGTTAGTTTTGTAAGAACGTATATCAAATAATTATTAAAATCAGGGTACTGATTTAACTCTTCAAGTTTCTGTATTTAAAATAAATTATATTTTAAAATATTTAAGGTAAATTTAAATTGAATTAAATTTAATTTTAAGTTTTTACTTAAAAATGTTCACATAACATTATGTACATATTTGTGATATTTAGATTGTAGGCATTACTATATTATATATACATAAATGCAGGTACATACTAACTATATAATATGAAATTTATGGTGAACAATCTCAATCTTATAAAAAAATCTAATTTTTCAGTATAAAAAAAATTACCATTTGAACAGCAAGTTGAGTAGCTGTAACAGGAGACTGTGATTCCTTCAATATTGTTATAATTTGCTGCAAACCTTCTGCTTGAGGTTCCCACGTCATTATGCTTTTTTCTTTTTTTTTAGTTTAACTGCAATTCACAAACAAAAATTTACTCAAAAAAAAATTAAATGTAATTTGAATTATTTATTTCATCAAAAAAAATTGTCATTAAAATTTCCGCGTACATTTGTGAACGTGAAGGCTTTACATACATGTGTACATACATAAAAAAAAAAGTTATGGCGGCCTTCGTTCTTAAAAAGAATATTTTAATTATTTGCTTAATACAATAGTCAAAAAATTGTTGAAATATAATGCTAATAAATTATTACTTTAATTTAATTTGTATATTAAATAAAAATTATGTTTTGTTCCTTTTTTTAAATTATTGATTAACAATGTGTGAAAGTTTAACGAAACCGAATTACTTCGATTGACCAATTCAATTTATTAAACCAAGAAATTATAGAAAAAAATACTAAATTCTTATTTATCACTTACTTCAAGAATCAGAAATTATATATTTCTTTATTTCAAATAAAAAAATTTCTTACAATTTTATTAAATTGATACAGACCACAAAGATTATTGAACGAATTTTGGCTTTTCAAGATTTTTTTTTTGATTTTACAGAGAATAAATTGACAAATGGAATAGACTCGTTCTCTTTTTGTCTAATCCCAATCCCAATCCCAATCCCAAATTCAACTCAACGACGAAACTTACTATAGTATACTACACGAAATAAAAAATGTCAATAGTGTTGCTACTCTAGCGCTACCTTATTTTAATTGGCTACGTTCAGCGAATAACTTTTATAGTTTTGGCAAAGAATATCTATAATAAGAAGGTTCGCTGGAAGTCAAGATATTTTTACCAACACATTTACGAAAAAAAACCCATTAGTTAAAAAAGCAAAGAACTATTGTAAATATTTTCTTATGTAAGAAGTTGTGAGAAAGAAAGAGTGCGATATAAACCATTTAAAAAACAACTTAATTTTTGCAATGTAATTTTAAATAGCCCGCGGGAGATTTTTGTTTATTTATTTAGCCCACTAGAGATTTTTGATGTGTACAGTCGTCTGAAATTTTGTGTACGAATTTTTTCTAAAAATAAACGTATTAAATTTTGCGGGTATTTTTAAATTTATTAGGGTATGAGAATAAATAAATTTGAATGATTGATTTTTTACAGATCCCTACATAAAATAATATTCGTTTCAAAAACATATATTATTTCTTAAATATCATATTATTTTATTTTATTGGCTTATAAGGGAAATAAATTTTTGATCATTCATGTATTTTCAATATACACAGTTTTTCAGGTATTAAAACAGGTAGTTAAAAAAAATATCAAGCGGTTTTTTTTTATGAATGATAAGTTACATTGTGCATTTTAATCATCAATGAACTAATAATACATATTATAAAAATAAGTAATATAATGCATTTAGGTACCTGTTAATTTTATAAATAGGTAACAAAATTGAATATTAATAATATGAAAATTTCAAATTTGAATAAATAATATTTTTTATTCATATGCATTTTAGTATATAAGAAAGTACTTAGAATAAAAATTAGTATATAAGAAAGTACTTAGAAAAAAATAAATGAAGAGTATATATGAAAATTAAGCAGTGAATGTTATATTTAAAAATAAATCAACTCTAACGCTTAAAAAAACATTTTTGTAAAAACAAGTTCTTTATACAATTTTTTAAAAACGTTTTGAAAATGAGAAAACATCATCGTGTTAAGTGTTTGTTATGCGGTGCTGAAAACAATCATAATTTGGAAATTAACTAACTAACTAAAAATAAATACGATATTTCTTTCATACAATCGTTCGTTTATTTTTTTCCACTTTGTATTTTGAATTTTTATCTCTCTCTCACAAATTGAATTCTTATGACTATCTATTTCTATCAATATTGAAAATCGACTGGAAAAATGGTAACCAACACATTGATAAATTATAAAATTTTATTCCAGTGAACCTTCTTTTAATAGATATTCTTTGGTTTTGGTCTCGACGAAATACAGACAAATACGAAGAAATGTGCTCTGGAGTCTGGACCCTAGGAAGAACAAAAATTTTATGCAAACAAACATGGTTGTATTGTAATTGTATGTCTATTGTGCCCTTAATGTAAAAGCTGCTATTCTATCAAGCAAATAAAACTGTAGAAAATTTTTAAAAAAATTTATAAGTATATAATTCAATTTTTAAAATTCACAAAATTGTCAAAATGTCTATAATATTTATTTACATTTAATTTTTTTTTAGTTTATTCTATTATATTTATTTTTTTGACGCACGAAATTCAAAACAATGCTGAATTGATGAAAAAAAATTGTGTTTACATTGTAGTGCAATTGCAATCAGCAAATTTGGATGCAAAGCTCAATTGTTTATTTGTTTTATTGAAAAGCTCTCCGGTGTTTATATTATATGCCTCACTTGCGAGTGCATCTTCATATGTGTGCGTAAATGTTTTCATTCGAAATTAATATACAAACTGAACAAAGTAAATAAACAAACTGAAAAATATTTTAACAATATAAATGAAAACTTATTATAATATTGCTATTATAAAACTTATTTAATTTCAATTAAAAAAGAATTAAATATTTATTCATTTGTAAAATTACTAATAAAAATTGGCTTGGCTTCATTTTTAAAATGCATTCTTTAACATTGTTATTTTAAAATGTAGTTCTCTTTTAATTTTTTTGTTTTATTTATTTATACTATATAGCTCAATCAATTTATAATTTAGTATTTACATTCCATATAAGAATACAATTAAATTAATACAAGTAAATTCACAATTAAACATTCAAGAATAATAAAATATGTTGAATTTTATTACGAAAATAGTAATAATATTTTTTAATATAAATTAAAAAAGTCAGGTTAACAAAATATTCAATTAATTTCATATAATTTTCGTCTTAAAGTATCTTTAGATATTGAAAAATATATACTATTCTTATATTTTTAATAGCACAGATAAATAATTATGCAGATGAAGCAATTCTAAGAAAAAATTCGAGACAATTAGACAAAAAAAAAATTTAAATTGTCAACACTCATCTATTCATTAGTAATATTTCTCATTTCGATTTTAATTTTAGCTTGTTTTACTATGGGAATTTTAATTTTAGTTTTGTATATAATGTATAACCTAAGTCTAAAGACGCTTATTTTGGTCCCTATACGGGTAGAATAGGAAAAATAGGGACCTGATTTTTTAAGTCTAAATAACTGAAAAAATATAATTTTTTTTTTTGAGTTTTGTTCTAAAAAAAAAATTAAAACTTTGTATTTTTTAGATCGAATAGTAAAAAAAAAATATTATATACTTTAATGTTTTATTATAGAAAAATTGACTTAAAAAAGACCTTTCATTTAAAGAAAAAATATTTAGGATTTTCAAAAGAGAGTAAAAATTTATTACAATACTGGAAATAAATATTGTATCGGTTTTTAATTTCATTTTTTTGAAAATTATATGCCGAAATATTGTCATGCAGTGCTTATGTACTACTTCAAAACACATAACAAATTATTTCTAATCAGCACAATTTTTTTCACTATTTTTCTTTAACCAAGAATTTTTTAAATTTTAAAATATATTATATGTTAAATTTTGATATATAATAAATTAAGTACAAAGCAGTGTAGGAAATATGAAAAAAAAATTGGAACTTTTTTTTGTTCGTTTGTGGAACGAAAAGAGTGGAAAGTTCTGTGTTTTAGAACAGAACTGCAAAAATGATGCATTTAAAAATACAGGATTTTTTTTTGAAAAACGAATTTACCCTTAATTACTCTCATAAATATTGGCATTTAGCAACACTTTACATTGAAACCATATTGAAACTGAAAAAAATTTTTACTTTCATTCAAACTAGCTTGTAATCTTGTTAGCAATGCTACTTGAGCGGCTGCTTTTAATGTCAGTAAAAGTTTGAGAAGTGTGAATGTGTGTGTAAGAATTTAATTTAAAATTAAGTTTTCAAGAGAGAAACATCAAAGCCGTACAAAACAACGCAATTGAAAAAAGTTTTGTTTTAAAACAAGTAGTGAATAAAAATATTTTATTATTTATTTTATTTTATTTTTGTACGGAATGCTCTAACTTCAAAATCCGAATAATTTCATGTTTTGAAAAAAAAATGTGCATACCTTCACAATTTTTTATGGTTATTTTGTATGCAATAGTAAAAAATGACGCTGAACCACAAAAATGTTGGTACTTTTTTTTCATAACACCTTTTTTGAAAAAAAAACTCTTCTGCTTATAGATGGAAGGGTGTAAAGAATAGAAAAAGACAATTTATTACCTAGTAAAAATTATAGCTTCAAGTAAGCTTCAAGTATGCTTCAGCATCATGTATACCAACGAATTAGAATTAAATGGAAGTGGCTATCCATACAAAAAAGTGTCCAATGTTTTGGGTATATTCCTCTCTTTCTTTGGTATTTCCGATTGTCAAAAAACAGAAATAGACGAATATATTCGTTCAATATATTTTCTCTCTTTTTAATGGAAATTATTTTGATAAATAAACAGGATAGTGCTCTGAATTTAATATGCCTCAATTTGTATGTTTTTTTACTTTATTTTTTTTATTTAAATATGATGAGTAAGAATATCTAACAATAATGGATAAATTAATCAAAATTAATTAAATTAATTTAATTTTACTATGCTTTTTTAAATTTGGTATCCATTTTGCAGTTTGAATTCCTTCAATCCATCATTGTTTCAAACCATCGTCTTTTGGGAAACTACAAACATATATATACTTTTTTTAAAATTATATCCAATATATTCAAATATATATATAATCCAATATATTCAAAATAAATATTTAAAATGATATTCAAAAAAAAAATTTCTTTGTCCGGATATTTAAATTATCCTAATACTACACTGTTTTGTTTAGAAGTTTTTAAAAATTCAAAAGATGTAAAATATAATACTTACATATGTAAAGACACGTAATTTTCTTTTTCCAAATGAGACTTACAGCCTGGAATGATACAAATCTTCTTTTTACGTTCCATTTTTCCTTAAAATTTGTAATTTTTTAACAATTTATAATAAAAATCAAAAATTTTATTGACTTTTTTTAATATTTATTTGACAATAACAAATTTTATTTTTGCCTACTTCATTGCTAGTGTTCGTACTTTTTGAAAATTTCATATATCCATATATTACACACTACTGCTACATTTTCAATATTTCAGAAACATGAATGATTTTTTTTTTTTCAAATAATTTAACAGCAATACTTTTCTGTGTAATAATAGAATACGGTAATAAAGTAAAAGAAAGTTTAAATTGAAAAAACATTGTTATTTTTATTAAGATTATATTTTGATACCTTTTATTTTATTCATACTCAAAGATTTTACTAATTTTCTACTTAAAAAAACTATATTGGCCTAACACTGAAAAAATTTTTTTTTTGACAATTGGAAACCAAACAGAAAGAGAAGTACTAAAAAAATATGGACAAAATGTTTGTATTTTTGTATGGGATAGCCACTTCCATTTAATTCTAATTCGTTGATGTATACGATAGTTTCTTGAAATGAAATCAGCTTGACTCAAGTAAATTACAAAAATTTACTTACTTGACTTGAAAATTTTAATCGAATACGCAGCTTGAGAGCTTCAGTTGACATTTAATATTAAAAATTTACGAAATTTTGTTAATATTTAGAGTGGATGTAAAAAATAGAAGATTTAAAAGAGTAAATAAATAAAAAAAATAACATTTTATTGAAAATTTTACAATATTTAGGTGCAACATTTAAGTCACCAAAACTATATGTCAAACTCAAGCTATTTTCAAGCTGACCAATCGAATACACAGCTTGAAATTTCAAGAATAATTCAAGTCAAGTACGTATATCATGCACAAGTAATAATAGAAAAGAACAATAAAAATGTTTGTTGGCTTAGAATTTTTTTAAAAGTAAAATTGCCACAGCAAAACAAGGTAAAATTAAATTTAAATAAGATATATTCACTAAAACATAGATAGGTTTTCAAAAAAAAGGAATGATAAAAGATTGGTCACAAATATTATGAAAAATATAAACTTCTTAATAAATACAGTGTGTACTAGTACTAGAGCCTTGAATTATGGAAAGAAAAATGTACAACCCTAGCTCTAGCTGAGGGTTGTGAATGTGCTCATCGACATCTGAATTCAGATACTTTATAGGTATAACAATTTTGACACGTGCTCGCTCATCAGCTGTCGACGAATTAATTACACTGTGTTGTTTTTAAATTTTTTGCACTAAAATTAATTTCAAAAGACATATTGCCTGCCTTAACTTCAAACTTGCCTTGTGAATTGTGTTTGCGTTGCGATCGCATCGCCACTTTAGTAGATAAGAAATTTTGAGATTTCAGCATAATTTGAGCGACTTATTTTTTTTTAAAATAGTGTATTTATACCGTGTTATTCTATTATTCAACAAGTATTTGTCTTAGATACTATTATTTTTATTTAATATTTTTTAATAAATAAAAACAAAAACGATCATGTTAAGGTCTTACTTGAAAAATTATGAATTTTATATTTACTAATACTGGAAATAATAGAATATTCCAAGAAATTTACGATAGTCCACCCACATCATTTTCAATATTTGTGATGTTTTGTTATGTTAATGTGTTATATTTAATTATTTCTATTTTCATAACTTTCAATCGTATAAACGTGAATTATTCGACAAGACAGCTCAATTAGTAAATAACAATCTGAAGTAATAATAAAAAAATATAATTTTAAAATGAGCGAAAAAAAATTATATCATTTTAATCCAGGTAATAATAACGATGACTTCATCCTAAGCCAAAATGTTATTGTACCTAACGACATAGCAAAGTATTTAACAAGTTTTCAATTGAGTGCTGTTAAGTTTTTATATAAAAATTTTGAAGCACACAAAGCTTGTATTTTGAACGACGAAAGCGGTTTAGGAAAAACAGCATCTGTGGCGGTATTTCTAAATGTAATATTAGCTAATAATAATGAAAAAAGAAAATGTTTAATTATTTGTAAAAATGAAGAACGGATTATCAATTGGAAATTTCATTTAGATATTCTAACTACATTATCATTTAAAGTTGTATTTAACGAAAATGGTAAGAAATTTATTGTTAAACATTTATTTTTGTAAAATATACCACTTCAAAATAATAATTAACATAAAATTAGCTTGTTAAACATGTTTTATATATCTTCGATGTACACAATAACAAATTGAAACCAATTAATTTTAGATTTAAATAATTATGTACTAGTTCACATATTTAATTGCTTAAATAAACGAAATTATATTATGTTTTTAATATATTTTTTTTTGTTTTAGAAATTGATGATCACATAGTGTACCTCACTAAATGGGAATCGTTAAGATCATCTGCTTCATTAGCAAATTACAAATTTGACTGTATAATAGTTGACAATAGAGAAAATTTAATGGCAAATAAGATTTGTCTTGCATATTTATTAAGAAATTATGAAAATAAAATTTCTTTGGTTATTGCAAATCAAGATGTAACGGTTCGTATTTGTATTTAATAAAAAAAAAAACCAACACTAATAGGCATTTTCTTGTTTCTAGATTGATTTAAAGGAATTTCACTCAATATTAAGACTTTGCAGAAGACTAGAATCAAAATATCGAGATTTTAAAGTTTTCGAAGATAAGTTTGAATTACCTTTGGTTCAGGGTTGCTCTAGTGACAATCAAAAAATTTTAGAATCTTACTTTTTAAGAAGAGAAAAGATACTTAATTATTGCAAGTACGTTGTAAAAAATTTATATAAAGTTATTTTACTAATAAATAATTTCTAAAATGTGTTATTTTAATTTTATAGAGAATTCTGCTTAAGACGATTTCGCCATCAATATGAAAGTCAACTTCCACTAGTTGCTGCTAATGTCTATCGTTTGAATGTTAAAAAATGGCAAGATGCTCCCATAATAGCAAAAATTAAACCAGTTCAATTAAATTTGTTTGGAATTAATCGAAGAATTTCATTTGATAGAGATACAGAAGAGTTACATAATTCGTATGTTAATAGAGGGAACCGAGAGCAAAATGATGATAATCTTTTAAACTTCTTTTTCAGTAGAAAAGAAGAAGATGAATTTAATAATGAAATTTGTAGAATCACTACTACTATAACAGATAATGCAGTTGAACAAAGCACTGAAGTTATGTCACCTTTAATTTTTATTCCTGATGATTCTAATGATTCAATTATTAATGAAAATGATAAAATAGAGAATCTGGTTTCATCTACAACCAAAGATGAAAATGAAGTAAGAATTATTCATCCAACTCCAATACATCTTAACAAAAAATCATTTTGGGAGAAAAAAAGTAACCGTAAAATAAATGACGAAACAAATTATGAAACAGAATTAAATAGTGAGCCAAAATTAGTGCGACAAACTCGATTAACCTCTAGAAAAAGCAAGAATAACACTTTGAATTTAGAATGTAAACAAATATCAGCCCCAAGAATTTCTACTCGAGGTCAAGACCGAGTTACTAGGTCGCAGGCACATAAAAATAAGTACTTAACTCTAAGCATGGAAGACACAATTGAAAAAGGAAAACGAGATATGGATGAACTTAGTAAAAGGAAGAAAAAATGTTCAATTCTAAAAGAAACTGATAAATTAAGCGTTCCAAAATTGAAAAGGAAAAATATTGGTTCGTATAATTCAAAAAAAGATAATGGTAAAAATGAAAATACCGTTTCGACTAGTTCAAGTGATTCAAGCTTCACGTTTATGTTTGATCAAAGTTTTGGACCCATTCCAAGCTGTATTAGTTCGACTGTAGAGATTTTTAAACAAAAAACCCCAAAAAAACTAACTTATCCAGTACAATTGTCGGGTAAAACAAATTAAATATATTATTTATATTCAAATATAAAATATATTTATAAATTCCTTATAAATATTATTCATAACTATGTACTTTAATTTTAAGGAATAAGCATTTTTGATGTTCAACCTAGTGATGCTGTCCATGTAATTGAAAGTACACCAGAATTGATTGTTCTCTCAAGTTCAACTGATTGTTCAAGCTGTACAAATAAAAAAGTAAAATCTCGTAGAGAAAATTGTTGTAATGATGTTAAATATACAAAATTGAATAATACAGTCACATCTCCTGATATTTTTGGAAGCACAATTGACGAAAGCTTAAACATGATATGTTCACAAAAAAGTAAGCATACTGCAAACAAAATTGCAAATTTTGATGGAACAAAAAAAAACATTACGAAAAGTTTAAGCCATAAATTAGAAAACAGGTTTCAGACTGATAATTCAAGAAAAAGTAAAAGTCCAACTGATTGTGAAATATTTCAACCAATAGAAAAGAATGTGCGTTATCGAACCATTTCAAGTAATTTACCACAATACAATAAAATTACAAAATATTTAAAATCTGATTATGGGCACGATACAGATAAAGAATTTGTTTCATCATCGTCACAATCAATTCAATCAAGTCCTTTATTAGTCTATCCAAAAACTCCGCGAAAAAAAAAAATGCATAAAATAGGTAAAAGTACAAATGAATCAGGCGGTGGGAGTTCCACAAAACCTTCACCACATTCAAGAAATACATCATCAAATACTACCCCTACCAAAACACCAACAGCACTTACGAAGTGGTTAATAAAACCAAATACTGAATGTTACAATAAAAATGATAATTATAAAAATAAAGACGAAGAAGTAATATCCTTTAGGGAAACACGATCTCTTTCTGTAAAAAAAAGACGGCGATTAGACATGTCTTTTAAAGATTAATAGTTTCATTAGATAAGGAAATAATTTGTTAATGATAAAAAAAAAGTTTTTTTAACAAATTTTTTATTATTTGCAATATATTCGAAAGTGTATATTATAAATAAATATAATTATTTTAAAATAAAACTTTGTTGCAATAAAAGTAGTTAATTTTAAGAATATGATGTTATATTTTTTTTTTATATATTAGATAAAAATATATTTTGAAATAAAATGGGATAAGAAAAAATAATTTTTTTTTTTTTACAATTTATCAGCATATTACATCATTAAATATATATATAATGTAACCAGTAACTTTATTATAATTTATAACAATGATCATATAAAGTATTGCTTGAAACTGTATTAAAATAAAAAACAAGAAACCCGTACATATTCACATATGTGATTCATATAAATATACAATATCCATCTATACGACATATGGTATATGTTCTAAGAATTTCTATTTTTAGGATTTTGTTTTTATTATGTTTACTGAATCTAACAGGAAGCCAGTAGATGAGTAGATAAAAATATTTCTGGAATAAATAAGCTTACCAGCTTATAATATTTTTGTTAAGAAAAACTATTGTAATATTTATTTAAATTTAAAAATATTATTTTGTACACATGGTAATCAATAATATAAATAGTAGAGTTTGACAATATAATTTTCTTTTGATTTTGAAATAATTAAAACATTTTAAATTAATTCCTGTAATAATTTGTATCACAAATTTGTATCATACTCCACGTTAGTTAAATTAAGCAACCGGCCACTCTAATTAAAATAAGATCTGAAGAAATTTAATTTAAATCCATATAAAATTTAGAAAAAAATAAGAATATAAAGCAAAAGAGAAAACGATATTTTTCAAATGAAAATTCAAATTAGTATTAAATTTTCTGCTAAAGAACAAAGAATATAAACCTTAGAAACATTTTGAGTAAGAGTTTATGAAAATGATGAATCGTTACCAAAAACGTCGTTTTGGGCTGATTGCGGCTGGAGTAATTTTATTTTATTTTACATTTTTAAGGGGTTATAATGAATATAAAATTGAAGGTGTTATTAAAAACACAAAAGCGGAGGATGTATGGGAATATGTAGCGGATTTTAGTAAGATGAAACTTCTCAATCCAACAATGTAATTTTAATAATATTTAATAAAATAAATGTACAATGTACATAAGTAGGTATATATATGAAATTTATATTTTCGCAGATTAGATTTTAGAATTACCGCGGATGCTGGCACTTATGATCATTGGACTTATTCTGTTGTATACAAGTAAAATTATTTTTAAATAGAATATCAATACATTAAATTTAAAAATTTCTTATATTTTTATAAATGAATATAATTTGTTTTTGTAGTGAAAAACTTTCTCATTGGCCATATTGGATAAATACAGGTTATGCTGATTATGTAGTTCGTAAGTTTCCTAAATCTGAAGGGGAAACTATGATAATTGATTCAAAGCATAGAACTTGTTTTTTTGCAGGATTGTATTGTCGTAAGTACTGACTTAAATTTTGCTTTAACCAGAAATGCAATTTTATTTTAGTTTATAGCATAGGCGAGTTTAAATTTGAGAATATTAATGGAAAAGATACGCACTATACGGAAAATATCCAATATCAATGTCCACCATTAATGAGTAAATTGTGCAAACAAGAGATTGAGTTTCAAAAAAAAGCTATAATGCATAACTTAACATCTCATTTTTCTCGCGCATAATTTGGATTTTTTCTTAAAATATTACTAAACATAATAAATTTATTTAAAAATATATATTTTTAAATTTTTAAAGCTTAAAAAATATTTTTCTTTCATTTTGTTTAAAAAAATTTATATTCATGTTTGGGGTACTTAACACATATAAAATGGTAACCTAAATAATAAAATTATAAAACTTAATCAAATTTAACAAGAGACGGATCAAAAGGTTGTCCTTTAAATGGTGAACCATCAGCATCCCAAGCTGATCTTAAAATATCATGATTTTTTATATCATCTGATGTTGGCAAACCTAACATTTTTTGATGATGATCCCATTGTAGTTTTTCAATAGCGACCTGTTCTTCTAAAGGCAAATCATGTAATGATCTAGAGCAATCCATTTTGCTGAGATCTATTGATATTTCGTTCAATAATAATTTATACCACCAAGTTGGTTTTATTTTATCCAGATTAATTTGTAATTTATTTTCAGATATACTCCATACTGCGTCATTATTTTTGCACTTTGCATATAAATTTCCTTCCAAAATTATCTGATTTGATTTCTTATTTGAAATTTTTATTGTTTTAGGTCCTATTTCTACTCTTAAACATTTTGAAGAAAAAGCATTCTCTGCCAAAATTATGTGAATTTCCAGATCATTTATTGTTTGTGACCAACAATAGTTATCAAATTTGGCTCCATTATAAAATTCATTTGGTTGAAACTTTGGCATTGCTTTATAGTGTACCGTATTATTTTTTGAATTTGCTTCAGTTGGCTTTAATTGTTCTTCACTTTGAAGTAAGCATATTTCATTTTTTCTTTCTGTAGATTCTTCATTTACAAACTCTTCTGTTACAACCTCAACTTCTTTATCTACTGGAGGAATTAAATCAGCATGATTTGATTTCTCAATTTGAATTTCAAATTGTTTTATTACCTAAAAAGTTTATCAATAGCATTTAAAGATTTTGGTAGATTTAAATTATTTTTATTTTTTTTTAAATTAATCTAATTGGATATCATGTAAATCAAATACCTGCAGAACAAGCTTCTCTTTAAAGCCCGGTGGAAAACCAATGTTATCGTCTTTGGATTTTATTTCATGATAAAAATCCGTACTTTATAATAAATAAGTTAATAATATATTGATAAAAAATTTCAATTTTTTTATATTACCAACGGTATAGGAATCCGAAAACCGATTGTAAAAATCCGAAGAGAGTTTTCTTTTCTTGTAATATCTCCATTAATATAGCATCATGTCTTTCCGTATTCATTTTTATCAATTTAGTAAAAAAAATACTATAATTAAATGTTCTATTTAATTTTAATATATTGTGAGTAATTTATTTTTGGTTATTTTATTTGTGTTTTTGACGTTTGTGACAAAATTAAAATGACAAGAAGAGATATCAAAAACACAAATTTCAATGCTGCCATTTTTTTATTCTGAATTATTTATAAAAATATTTTAATTTTTTAACTCTTTTAGGGGCAAGGATTCAAATAAAGTGTAATGTAAACATTTTTTGGCTGTATTGTGCTTAATTCATTCATATGAAACTAGAAGCGTTTTCGTTTTTTAGTTCAAAGCATAGATCTAAGCGCGCTCTGACTTAAATGAGCACGCTCTGATAAGCTCCGAGCGCTCATATTTAATAAAAAAACACGAATTTAGTAAACTGTTATTTTTATTTTATTGTTGTTTCATTCAAATTGTCATTTGCCATAATATATCGACTTTAAACTTTGAAATTCACAAAAGTTAAGATTTACAAAAAGCCTAAACTAAAAACTATTTATTTTTGATTAAATATTAATTATTTACTATTACAGCTTATATCGTCGTCCATTATTTCTTAAATTGTAAAAATCACTGTGGATATTTATTTTAAATTTTAAAATGGTTTACTTTTTTTACTATCGTATAGTAGCGTCTATCTATTTTATTTTAAAATAAACATCTCTTTTTGGAATTTAATTTTCAAGCGCTCTACGTGCTCTGCTAATTTAAATCGAGCACATAGAGCACGCTCTGGGCGCGCTCTGAACGCATAAAAAAATACTGATTTCAAGCTCTGAACGCTCTGAGTAAAAAAAAAAACAAAAATCTGTTTTTGACAGTTCGTGCTCTGCTCTGAACTAAAACACGAAAACGCCTTAAAAATATATAAAAATAAAAAAAACACAAAATACTATGGCGAGATACTCTATTGTTTACAATTTTTGCCGAAAAAAAAATCGCGTCTCGTCAAAGGTCTAACAGAAATTAATCACGAGACTGTTTTGACATTTGCCGTCTCGCAATCTGCTACCGCGTCTGTGGTGTCTGAAGCTAAGTATGTTGTTAGTACGCTGTGCAAATATTTGACATTGTTTCATGCAATTTGTTGTTGTACAACAATGGTAACAAAATTAAAGCGTACAACAAGCTGTTAGCATGCTGAGCAAAAAAAAAATTAGGTTTTTGTTTTGGCCGCCAGGTATTAAACTTCAAAATTTTTGCTCCTCATTTATCTACCCAGGTATATTAATTTTTTTTTTGCTCGGCCAAATTTTGTCATTTTGACACAACGTTTGCTTATTAAAGTAAATCTTAAATAATATTATTTGATAAAATGAAATAACTTAAGACATAAACTTAAAAATAAAAGATAATAATATTAAATAAATATAAAATAATGAATTTGGTTTTAACCTTTCTGATTACTGAACTACAAACGAAATTTGGAGGAAAATTTTCTTCCATTTCTTCTTCGATGTATTCCTCAAAAGGTTCAATTTTTATTATTATATTTAGTTTAAATAGTTTAACAGTTAGTTTTTTGAGTTAAAGTAGTTACATTTTCACGTTGCTTGTTGTCTAATGACCAAGTAATGCCACCTGTTATTGATTAAACGAATTTCTGATCAAATTTTGTACCGATTTTGAAGTAGTTTTTGCATTCATTTTTTGACAGGCAAAAATTTTTAACAGCATAACAGAATACAAAACTATTTCTTCAGCGATATTTTCACTCGATCACGCGAGATGGATCTAATGCAGCTCACTCCCCAGTTGCAAATTTCATGTTTGACTTACACACAAAAACTTATTTCAAAAACTTATTTTGAAGTTTCATTTATTCATTCATAATTCGCATTTGTTTACATGGTGACAAAAGTATCTTTTAATATTACGATCAAATAAAAAATTACTTATGTAAATAAAAAATGGTAGACAAAGCATAAAAATAAAAAACAAAATTAAAAAGGAGGATCTAGATGAAAAAATGGCTAAAGCAAAAGGATAACTTTTCCAATCAAAGACTTTTCACGAAATTCAAGAAAATTTCACGGGTTGATTGCCATAACTCTGGCAAGTTTTTGAAATGTTTCAATAAGTCCACATATTCTTTAGTATTTGCCACTGTTATTTTATTCATTTTCTTTTTTTTTGTAAAATAATGATTTAAACACTTTAAAAACGAAGAGACGCCATTAACTTAAATAAAAAAAATTTATTTATAAGATTCACCCATACACGAGAAAAAAGAATAAAATAAGTTTCAAGTTTTCGAAAAATTTTGAAGACAAACGAGCAAACTTGAAACTTTCAAAATCGTAGTCAAACATGGTAACACATGGTAATGAAACTGTCATTTTGATTCATAAACATTAAGTTTCAGTGCAAACTGCAACTGGTGAGTGGGCTGCATAACATAATATGGGTGATGATAATCAACGAATTAAGGCCGGTTTTCATGATAAATTTTTAGCTGATAAATTGGAGTTTAGAAAGAGAAGAGTATAGTATACCGTTAATGTGTATGAGGGAGTAAAATTATATTATTTTTATAGTAACTTTTATAGATGATTTGAAATTTAAAATCTATATACATAACCTTCCAATATTCAAAATGTAAACAAAATAAAGGTTATTTAATTTAAGCAATCTTCCTTAGAATTGTTTAAAATTTCGCGAAAATATATAAACAAAGTAAATAAAGTGAAGAAAAGTGAAATATCATATGATTTTCATCTGTGGAATTTTTATTTAGTTTTTTTAAATTTTAAATTCACTTGTATTTATTATGTTTTTCATTTTTACATAAGTATTAATTAGAATTAAAATATTATTGTTTTATATTATACTAAATAATGAATTAAGAAAAAAAATGTATACATACATACATTCTAAAATTCATTCAACAAAATTTAAAATATTCATTCAGATAAAAAAAATTAAAGTTACAATTGTAATTAAAAGTAAATTTTTTAAATGTGTTAAATAGTTAGTTTATGTATAAGATAAATAGAATATGTATAATTTTACTATAAATATATTATACCTAAAAGCTAAAATATTATTTTTTATTTACATATGCATTCAAATATTCAATACAAAAAATTAATTTTTGTTATTGTTTTTACTCAAATTCAAAAATTGCAATGTCGTTCCGTATCCATAAAATGTGTTGGTAGTGTGCGAATTTTTTTTGTGTAATTACACATTTTTTTATGTTAGTATTAAAAATATCGGCGATAATTATAGGAAACATATCTTTGCGAAGATATGTTTTTTTAAATATTCTCCGATATTTATGGCGATTCTCCGATATTTATGGCGACTCTCTCGATATTTCTCCCGATATTATTGTCATTCTCCCGATATTTTATCATTGTTTCTCTATCGCACTTATGAAATTTTTGTATCTTCTGCCTATGCTCTAACAATTCGCCGATATATCGGCTACATGAAAACCGGGCATTAGATTAATTCTAATTCGTTGATGATAATCATATTCTCCGTGGATAATTTATTGTCAGCCTTCAAATCTGATGGATCTGGTTCTTCGTCAAGTAAAAAATTAAATAATTTTGTAAAATGTTTTTTTTGTTTATATAATCACTGAAAGCAAAACAAATAGAATTAAGATCAGGTGGTATTTCTGCGATCTCTTCATCATTCAACAATATACTCTCAAGATTTCTTTCTCTGACAATAATTTTTTATTCATTATGCTCTAATCATTTTAAAAAAGGTCTCTTCCACGAGGTAAAAATTTTTTGATTAACTTATCGGTAATAAGGCTTACCTCTGGAGGATATTTTTTGTTGTTAAAATTATTATTTAGTTATTATTTGCAGAACAGCTGATTTTGAAATTTTTATTGTGTTTGCATGAGACTTTAATAATTGAAATTTGAATAAAAAACCCAAAATAATAAATTTTAGAATTTTTTAAAAATGGAATTACTAAAAAAAGAATAAATAAAATTTTATTATACATATAGATTTTAATTGTTGGAAAAATGGAAACTGAAAACAATATTGAATTTAAAATAAATAATATAAAACAAGAAAAACACGTAACAAGAAGGGTGAGATTATTTACAAAAACAAAATGGTTAAAAGACTTAGACAAAATTTTAGACTACCTAAATACACTCCATTTCAAATACAGAATTAAAATATCTATGTATTAATTTATTCTTATTCATTTTTAATTTTAAATTTAAATAATTCAAATTATTTCAATCATTCAATTTTAATTTTAAAATCTTTTATATTTAAATTACACAAAAAGTTTTAATTTTAAAATATTTTATTTTTAAATTATGTACACAAAAATTTATATTCTCTTTATAATCTTGTTATTATTATAATTTTAAATATTGAATTAAATGTTTATTCATTTATAAAATTACTAACAAAAAATGGCTTGACTTCATATTTAAAATGGATTCTTTATCTTTAACATTTTTATTTTATAATTTAGTTCTCTTTTATTTTTTTTTATTTTATTTATTTATACTATTTAGCTCAAACAGTTTACAATTAATATAATAAATAATATAATAATTTAATATAATAATTAAAATACAATTAAATTTACTTAGTATAGGTACATTTAAAAATAATAAAATTCAAAATACAAAAAAAGTAATATTATTTTTTAAACTGTTAGATTTTTATCCTGAAATTCAGCTTTTGTAAGAATCCGATAGGTGTCATGTTTCAGAGTCTCACTACATGCTACAGATAGATTTAAATGATGATTGACGGACAGCATATGACAGTCCGAAAATTTGTTTACATATTGCTTTTGCTTATCTTAATTATTAATTTAAAAATTTTTTAGAAATATAAATAGAGAAATAAACTTTAAAATGAACGAACTAAAGGAAAATGAAACAAAAACTGGATATATAAGAAAAATCAAACGAACACTTGGACCAGTATGTCGGGGTAATTGTGAAAAATTAAAAGGTACAAAATGCTCAATATTTACAGAATCTCATCGTTTAAAAATATTGAAAGAATTTTGGGAAAAATATTCTAAGAAAAATGATCGGCATAAATATTTAAATAACTTAATTGATAATTTACCATCAGAAAGTGGAATGCCAGTATATAGTTATTATCTGCTACTTGAAAATGAACGAATACGAGTCTGTCGTGAAATGTTTCTGAACACTCTTGGAATCAGTATTAAAATGTTAAAATTTCCTAAAGAAAATAGTAAAAATGTTAAAGAAAATGAAGAAAATAATTTGAGAGACTTTGAATCAGAATCAGAAGCTGATAAACAAAATATTACCAATACTGAAAAATTGGAGTCTGATTACAATTATTCTGAAAAGGATGAATCCACATGTGTTAAAAAGGTTATTGCAAAAGAAATTGGGGTACAGTGTGATCTTCTAAAAGAACTTTGGACAGATTTTACTTATCAATCGAAAAAGAAATTTTCTTTTTTTGAAAACTTTTTAACTGCGATGTCTTTATCTGATAATAAAAAGGCCAAAGGAAATTTGCATTACACAAAAACATTTCTAAACAAAAATCCTTCACTATCAAATTTAGACCTCCGAAATTCCTATTCAGATTCATGTAGCGAAAACAAAAGCTCAAGTCCAAATGAAAGTATAGCAGACAGCTTAGGATATCAAGATGATATTGATACGATGGAAACTCTTCAAGACACTGGATCAAATTCTGAGGAAGAAAACTATCAACCAAAAACTAAAAAAGGAAGAGTTTCTAAATTTGTTAAAATTTTAAATGGTTACAAATGTTTACAATGTAACAAAACTTTTCGTGTGAAATCTGCTATTGTAGAACATTTAGATTCACATTTAGTACATTTTAAAAACTGGGGAAACAATGAATCTTATTTAAAAAAAAACCGACTCGTGTCACAAAAAAATAAAATTTTTAAAAATTTAGCAAAGGAAAAAAGGAAAAAATTGGTTCTTAAAAAAAACAGAAACAATTTAATTCAAAGTTGTACTGAATCTCAAGGAAAAGATATAACTCTTTCAATAAACTCAAAAGTATGTCCAGTATGTTTAAAAGAATTTAGAACAGAACAATCAGCTTTCGATCATCTCAATATACATACAAAAAGAAAGCCTTACAAGTGCTCATGTAATGCTAGATTTTCACATTACACAAATTTTATTTGGCATTTGTCTAAGTTTATGTGTCCAAAGGAAGGAATTATTATACCTGCATATTGTCAAACTGAATTGGACAACAAAAATATCAACCAAAATCAGTTGATGACATCAGAGACATTTTACTGCAAAATATGTGATATTGACTTTGGTGAAAACAGAAGCGAAAAGCATTTTTCTTCGGAAAATCATTTGCAAAATGAAAATGTTTGGATTAGAAAATATAACATCAAAAGATTTATATGTCTTGAATGCAACATGGAATTTGAAATGTTATTAGAATTGGTAAAACATCGAGTTAAAAAACATCAGAAAAGAATATCCTTTTTATTTTTTGAACAATTAGAAAATTTTAACTTAAAATATTGCTACATTTGCGACAAATCCTTCATAAAAACGATCAATTACTATGATCATATGAATATGCATAAAAAAATTTACGCATATGCTTGTTCGTGTGGCAAAAAATTTCAATTTTATAATTCTTTAGTTTATCATTCACTCAAACGAGGTTGTTCAATAGAAGGACGAATACTTCCTGCTTATTGTTCGAAATTACATTCTACTAAAATTAAAAAAAAATCAAATGCGACAAATGATACAAATATTAAAAATTATAATATGGAAAATAAGTTAATAGAAAAAGAATTTGAAAATAAAAAATTTGATTCAATAAATACCAAAAGAATAATTGATATCAATGGAAAAATAACCAATGTTGATGAAAATGTAGAAATTATCCCAGTAAATGATGAGCCTGCAAAAAATTATGTATTAGATAGAGATTTACCAGAAAATCCTTTTTTAACAAATCAACCGCCTATAATTTATTTTCCACAAATATATAACAATAACTGTGTCTTAGAACAAAATCGAATTTTGGGTATTTCAGGAAGCCAAAATAATCATTTGATGCCGCCTCAAATAATGCCAGGAACACTTTTTGTATATGAGACAATTCCGCAACCAAATGTCATTCAATTACCACAAATTGTAAATTTAAGCGAAATAGGACAAACGGTTCAAATACCTATGACATCCAATAACAATACTCTTAATTCTAGTACTCATGTAAAAGATTCCAATATTGACGGGGAATTTAATGAAATGGTAAAGCAAAGTAGTACTACTAAAGTTGGCAAAATAATTTCTGATGAAATAATTCATAATGCTCAAGTTTCATGTTCAAATCAAGAATTTGAATCGAATCAAAATATTGAAGAAACTAGTAGCAATCTTAAAAAACATCTATCTTTGGATGATTTAAAAAGTGTAAGTGAACAAACGAATTTAGATTCAGGTTCTGATAGTGAAATTGAACCAGATGAAATTGATGTAAATGATGACGTTGTAAGTGACCAGAAATATTCAAGTGATTCAAACCAAAACCATATATTTTATTGTGAATTATGTAAAATAAATTATCCTTCATCAAGAGCATTAAAACATCTTTATGATATCAGCCATAGAAAATTAGAAGAGGAATGGCGAAAAAACTTTAATATTTATAAAATTACATGCCCTTTATGTCCTCGTACATCATTCGATACATTTTTTGGATTGATATGTCATCAATATAAAATGCATGGAATAAAATTGGATTCATTCTTTTTCAGAAAATATAAAGAAATATTTTCTACATTAAAGTACAAGTAGATTGTAGTTATTTATGTAATTTAAATAATTCATTTTTTTTATTTCATTAACTAAAGACAAAATTATTTAATATTTCTTGAAAATCATAGAAATCATAATGAATTTTCTACTATTTTAAAAATTGTACTATTTATCTTTTATTAGAAAGTTATAAAATAAATACGAAAAAAATATGCCAATGTACATACATATTGATGAAATTTTTTAATATTTACTATTTTTATCTCGGAAGCATTTGGGCTACGTAAAATCTTGCCCAAAAAGAACTAATTTCTCCAGCTGTTATAATAACGTGCTATAAATAGTTTCATACCATTCAAGTCACTAGAACCGTAGACCGTATGATATATCTGTCGTTAAATTATAGTAATATTCTCATATTACTTCTAACTTGTCTCGAGCCAATTTTAAAAGATTTGTTGAACTTTCCAAATTGTTGATCTGAGGTGAAAATGGTATTCATACCGAAAAAGGGAAAAGTTATTACACCTACGATCCATAAGCCTGTCACTTCTTCTATTAAAGGTGCTTGCAGTTTTAGACAAGAAACTAAGTGAAAGAACAAAGAAAACTACAACAACGATTTACTCTTTCAAATGTCCTACTGATAAAAGTAAAGAATAAATCCAAATATTGTCCATTAGTTCTTTACAGCGGTCATTTTCCAGGATTGTACTGATTAATGGTGTCGTAGTGTGGTGGACAGTTTATATTGTTTTAAACCGCAAATTCTTAGGGAATGTTCAAAGGGCAGTCTCGATATATTCTATAAAAGATGGTGAAAAGAACTTTGGTTCTTATGTATCAAACTTTCTCGGATCATTACTTTAATGTTTAAATGCAGCTTAAATTGCTATTACGATAAAATGCGAGTAATATGTATGTAAATAATCTAATTTGCAAAATTCAAATAATTTAATTTTTGTTTCTTTTAATAAAAAATATATTTAGATAATTAGTAATTTTTCAAAAAAACCTAAAGTTACGGTTAGCTTACATCTTTAACTTACTAGTTATTTAAAACAATTAAATTATTTCAATTATAATCTACACATTATAACACTATGCTTTTTGTAGATTTATGTGTTATGGGTATAAATTTTTAAATTTGGATTGTTTTGATGTTTTTTTTACTAACATACATTTACAATTTCGCATTATATAATTGTACACTTGTTGATCCACCTTATGCTACATTTTTCATCATTTAAACTGTGTCAATTTCAATAAGTTCCTCGTTGATTACATGTTCTATCGCCAGAATTATTTCACTTATATTTTGAATTAACATTTATTGGTTGGATTATTATAAATAATGGAGGAATACATTTATAATCCCAATTTTTTAATGATAAAAAATTTCTGAATATTCTACTATTTATACAATTGTACTCTTTTTATCGTACCGATGTTTGAGTTTATTTTTTCATCTCTGTTATTTTCAATATTTTCCTCGTTATTTAAACGTTCATTTTCTATCGTTAGAATTTTGTAATTTACATTATGATTATTATTTATAGATTTATTATACATAATGCGGGAAATTTGTATTGTCATTGTCAGAAACTGTATTATCCTCAAAAATTTTCATATTAGTGTCCTTTTTGTCGTAGTGATTTTTATTTTTCAAATTGTATGATTTTTTGTGTTAAAACATTTTGTTGTGAAACGTTTTTGGACAGTAATTTGAAATTACGACCTGCTATAGGACAACCTTGTTTTTTCAACTGCTTGATAAAACTACCATAATATTCAATTTTTATACCACAAGAGCATCATCATTTTCCTTAATCAAAATAATTCATTTTTCTTCGTAATCTTTTATCACAAATTTTACAAATATATTTTTCCTATCCAATTTTTTAATTGTTTTGTTTCTTCTGAATTGAGTGAGTTTTTGTCAATCGTTTTTGATTAAAATCTTTCCATTTTCTCGTCAAAACTATGTCATTTATATTTTTGTTGTCATTAACTGGCTGATTTATTATACATAATGGAGGAATACTTGTATAGTCACACATTTTTGAATCTTCTACAATTTCACTAATTGCGTCCTTTTTATCGTAACGAATTTTAAGCTTATCTTGTTTTTTCACGTCAGTGTTAGCTTCAATAAATTCATCGTTGTTTAAAATCGAAATTTTTTCAGGTAAATAAATTTCCTTTTCAATCGTATTTTTATTAGTTTTTATTGGATGATTTATGACACATAGTGGAGGAATATTTGTATTCTTACAAATCGTTTTATCCTCAAAAATTTTACTAATTGTGTCCTTGTCATACTGATTTTTAGGTTTATTTTTCAAATTGCGTGATTTTTGGATAAACAATTTATTGCGGTACGTTTCGGGACAGTAATCTGGAAATATACGTCCTTCTACAGGGCAACCTTTTTCTCTCAAATGCTTAATAAAACCTGCATAATATTGAAATTTTTCTTCACAAGAGCAGGTGTAAGGCCAAATATTGTTATGCTTATTTGTATGATCCAAATAATTAATTTTTCTTCGAAATTTTTTATCACAAATTTTACAATAGTGTCTTTTTGTATCCCATTTTTTAATCGTTTTTGTTTCTAAATTGAGTGATTTTTCGTTAGTTGATTTTGATTGAAATGTTTTTGGAGAATAATCTGGAAATATACGTCCGTCGACAGGACAATTAAAAAATTTAATGTGTTTAAGAAAACTGCAATAATAGTGCATTTTTTTACCACAAGAGCAGACGTAAGGATAAATATTGTTATGTTTATTCATATGATCAAGGTATTGAATACTTTTGGTAAAAATTCTATCACAAATTTCACAATATTTTGTTGCTTTTTCTAACTGATGAAAAAATGATAATGTTAGGTTTTTTTTATGTATATTAATCCGATGTATTATCAACAACGAAAGATTCTTGAAAACACTTTTACAAGATCTACACTTAAATTTCTTTATTTTATAATTCTGAATCCATTCAAATTCTTTTTCTAAATGTTTTTCTGCAGCAAAATGACTTTGAACATCATTTTTATTAAAAGACGAATTACATATCTTACAGTCACTCGCTTTTTGCTCCGTTATATCGTCTTTGTCTATTTTGTTTTCAAACCACGATTTACAGTATTTGGGTATTACTACACCATTTAATGAACATTTAAATTCTTTTAAATGTTCTAAAATTTTTTGGTAAAATGACATTTGCTTCCCACATGAACACACGTAAGGCTTTTCACGAGTGTGTTTTGTCATGTGGTCAAATGCATAAACTGCATGTGTAAATTTTTTTAAACATATAGTACATGTTTTAGTTTTTTCTATCTCTTCATATTGTAAGAAGCAGTCACTATACTTTATATTATGAACAATCAAATTTTCTTTCTTACGGTTGGAAATTCCGCACGCCTTAGAGTGACCTAAGGCTTTTCTATAATCGTCGGAAACTTTTCCACAATAAAAACATAAAAGCGATTTTTCCAAATGTGAATGAAGATGTGCTATGACTGCTGGTTTATTTTGAAATATTTTTTCACACTTTTCACACTTATATCCTTTAGATACTTTAACAAACTGATCAGGATCACTATTTATAGTTTCAAGATTATCAGAAAATTTTTCATCATAATCATCAAAATTTGATTCACTATCTGATTTTGAAACAAAATCGACATCGAAATCGAAATCATTATTTGTAGAAATTTCTTTAATTTTATTTTTGTCATCCAGTTTAGTTGTTTGATAATTTAAAAAGTCTTCTAAATTAGAATATAGAAATGCATTTTTTGACTCCGAAGTTTCTACTAATTCATTTTGTAAATCATTGTTACTGTTTTCCGACGTGTCAGGAACTTTTGTTCTTTTAACTGATGAAACTAAACCTAAAAACTTTTCAGAACACAAACAAGCATTCGTCAACTCAAATGTATCTGACCATAATTCTAATAGAATATCACATTGAACTCCAACATTTTTATACTTTGTATTAGAAACATTTGAACTCCATTCTGTGTCTTCTAATGATTGTAATTCGTCTGCAATTTTTTCTGAATCAAGATTTTCAATGCCATTTAAATCTATCGTTTCTGGTTCCCATTTAATAATTTTTCTTTTTCTTTTGCCCATCTTAATATTTTAAAAATCTTCTTAAATTCAAATCAAAAGTAGTATAAAAGCCAACGAATTAGATTCGTTGATAAAAGCTAATGCTGAAGTGAAGCGTATTCAAAATTAAAAAGAAAACTGTCAAACCTCAAAATAATTTTCAAAACATTTCAGATATTTTTCCTTCAAAATTTTAAATAGGCAAAGTAATTTTCGCGCTCCAAGCGGAGAAATTTTGTCTTAATTTTTTTATTAGACCTTAAAGGAAGTGCACAGAAAAAATTATTGGCTGGGTTCGCAAAATATTATAATGTAGTAATAATAAGAATTTAATATTCATATGTAATATAAAATAATACATATAGTTAAAATATGAATTGAACAAAATTATGAATGATTTTGTTTATTCCGCTTTGTTCCAGCCAATTTTATATTTTTTCTTCAATAAGAATGGTTTCATGTATAACAAAAAAATTTTTCTGACCTGTCTAAAGTTTATATTGTTGGTTTACTTGTGTTGATAAGTTACAATTGCTGAGGCAGCTAAGTTTTGGCTCAAAATTTTAAAAACTTTTGCACCAACTTTTTCGTCGTTTTTTTTTTGATTTTTAAAGCTTTTTCTAGAAAAAAACGCATAAATGCGAAAGATAAAGAATATTTGTAGAACGCATTTGCTCTACAATGTAAACACAGGGATTAAGTGTGAAAACACAATACCCGCGGCAGACCGAATTTCTTCGGTGTAGACACACGCAGGAACGACATTTCGTGGCGCAAACATCTGTTTTGGTTTTTTTTAAATATAAAATATTTTATCCAATACAGTTCATCTAATCGATTTTCAACAATAGCATTTAATTTAACAAATAAATTGAAAACTTACTTTGCTAATAATTTAATAAAATAATATTAAAATAAAATATTCAATTTCTATTCAGTTCAAAATTCAAAATCAACAAACATAATTCATTAAAAAAAAATAACGAAAAAAAAATTATCATATACCCATATACATATGACGGCGGCGCCGGCAAAATTAGAAAATAGAAATTTTTCAACTCTGCTGAAAAATCGTCGGCGAAATTTCGTTCTTGTTATGTTCACTTTAATTTAAATACATGTATTTTAAACAGTTTTTGACGTTAACGTAAATTGTAAATTTTAGAAAGTATGTATCAGAAATGCATAAAAATATTTACAGCTACAATCGCAGATAAATAATGAAAAAAAACTATATATAATTATTTATCTGTGCTATAATGTTATGAATAATCTTTGTTCAGCATTGATACACGTTTAAATCTATCTAAAAACTTGTTTCAAAACATGTGAAATTTAGTTATGTGTTGGGGTTGTTTCGAAACAGTTTACAAAATCAAATTTTTTTTGCAATTTTTTTTCAGCACCGCAACCAAACACTAACACGATGATGTTTTCTCATTTTCAAAACGTTTTTAAAAAATTGTATATAGAATAGCTTTTATAAAAACTTTTTTTAAGCGTTAGAGTAGAGTTATTTTTAAATATAACAACGTACACTGCTTAATTTTCATATATACTCTGCATTTATTTTTTTCTAAGTACTTTCTTATATACTAATTTTTTTTAAAAATGCAGAGCAATAAAAAATATTATTTATTCAAATTGGAAATGCTCATATTATTAATATTTAACTTTGTTTAATAAATGAAAAAATCGTATGGAAACAATATTGTTGTTGTAATTGTGTTAGCAAGTGTGAAAAAAAATTAAAGACTTATAATGTAACAATTAAAAGAAAAAGAAAAAAAAAACAGGAAAAAATGAAACTATTTAACTTGGCAATTATAAATTTATCTACAAATTTGTTTTTTTTTTTTTATATATTCATTTTTTATTAATTTTATATAATTTTCCTTTTCGTCTTCTTAATAAAAACTCGTTAGCTTATTTAAATTAAATTAAATTATAAACAAAAAAACAATAAGATCAGACAGCTTAAACCTAAACTATGATCAATAAAACTAAATTTAATTATCTCTTACGTATTTCTAAAAACGTTTTGAAAATGAGAAAAAATTATCGTGTTAAGTGTGCGGTGCTGAAAAAAATCATAATTTGGAAATAAACTAACTAAAAATAAATACCATATTTCTTTCATACAATGGTAGCGTTCAGTGAAATTAACCTTTGGATCTGAAATCCACAGATCCATGGATCTGTTTACTGAACGGTGTAGTAAATGTACCGGTTAATGTATCGCGGTTAATGAAAATGGATCTGAAAAATATCTAGATACATTTCATGGATCTGACTTTTTATATGTAAAAACAACAACAACAATTTTTATGTTGAGTGTTGTGACATCTACCGTAAGAAAAATTAAATGTTTATATTTTTTTTGAAGTTTTTAAATTTAAATCGCCATTAATTTTTGAATTAGTAGGATATTTAAATTCTTAAGGAAGATTTATGTACATAAAACTTAAATTAAGAGTTATAAAAATAAATTATATGTATGATAATAAATATTATTCCATTCAAATTAAATTTATTTTTAGAAGTACTCATTATATTTTCCGGTGATGGCGCTAGTACTGCGGTAAATTTTTGTGGTGAATTGCGTTCAGTGGCCAGATATATGGTACATGGATCCAAAATGGATTCCAGATCTACCGGTTAATGCTACTGAACGAACCCAATAAAATTTTTCGTTCATTTTTTTTTCACTTTGTATTTTGAATTTTTATCTCTCTCTCACAAATTTAATTCTTATGACTAACTATTTCTTACAATATTGGAAATCGACTGGAAAAATGATAACCAACACATTGATAAATTATAAAATGTTATTCCAGTGAACCTTCCTTTAATGGATATTCTTTGGTTCCAGTGCCAGTCCAGTGGGCTGAGCAGTGATCCACTTATCCACTATTCAATTCAGTTCAGATCCACCAGTTTTATTTTCAGTGTTCTTTACTTCATTAGAACTTGATAGAAGTAAATAGTTTCCATGTCGGATAAATTTTTTTTTTTTTAAATTGAAAATTATGAATGCAAATGTTTTTATATTTTTTTGTAAATTTTACCAATGTAGATAAACAAAATTGAATATTTTTTCAAAAATAACACTATATCATAATTATTCATATAGTAAAATAGTTATTCATATAGTAAAATAAGATCCCTATACAAAAGACAAAATTTATATGAAAATAAGATCCCATTTTTAAAGTTGCTCTCCCAGAGGCCAGGCTAGAAGATGTAAAGGCAATATTGCTTCAAATATAATAAAATTTATGGGAGTATATCTTCCCGTTATCAAAATAATTCTCATTGCTCGATTTTGCAACTTTTGTAATCTATTCATCATTTACTGTGAAAACATAAATGATAAAAATAATAGATGAACAGTACTCAACATGTCATAACATTGAAAATTCTTATTGCACTAGATAGCAAAAGTCGTTGCTTTGTTTTCGAAAAAAAGTAAACTTTTTTAACAATCTTTTTCTTTACACATTCACGATGACTTTTAAAATTGAGCTTATTATCTAGAATTACACCTAAATATTTCATTTCATTAACTATTTCAATTCTTTCATTGCTGATCCGTACATCTATATTATCGCTAGCTATGTTATGGCCAAATATCATACCTCTTGTTTTCTTAACATTTAATTTCAATTTATTCATTATAAACCATATATAGAAAATAAATGAAGAAAATTAAATAAAAAAATTGATTCTATAAATACCAAAAGAATAATGGAAAAATAGCCATAGATTTTACTTTTGTATGGTGTCGTGGTCGACTGTAGATAATATTGATATAAACCGCACACTCTTAGCGAACGTTCAAAGGACATCCTCGATATATATAATAAGAAGGGGAAAAAGAGCTTTGGTTCCCTCAATGACCTAGCTTTACTACAGATTTTTATTTATGTATCAAACTTTCTCGGATCATTACTTTGATGTTTAAATGCAGCTTAAATTGCTATTACGATAAAATGCGAGTAATATGTATGTAAATAATCTAATTTGTAAAATTCAAAAAATTTAATTTTTATTTCTTTTAATTTAAAATATATTTAGATTATAATTAGTAATTTTTGAAAAAACCTAAAGTTACGGTTAGCTTACATCTTTAACTTACTAGTTATTTAAAACAATTAAATTATTTCAATAATAATCTACACATTATAATACTATGCTTTTTGTAGATTTATGTGCTATGGGTATAAATTTTTAAATTTGGATTGTTTTGATGTTTTTTTTTACTAACATACATTTACAATTTCGCATTATATAATTGTACACTTGTTAATCGACCTTATGCTACAATTTTCATCATTTAAACTGTGTCAATTTCAATAAGTTCCTCGTTGTTTTTTCAACTGCTTAATAAAACTACCATAATATTCAATTTTTACACCACAAGAGCAGATGTCAGGACAAAAACTTTTATGCTTAATCAAAATAATTAATTTTTCTTCGTAATCTTTTATCACAAATTTTATCCTATCCAATTTTTTAATTGTTTTGGTTTTTCTGAATTGAGTGAGTTTTTGTCAATCGTTTTTGATTAAAATCTTTCCATTTTCTCGTCAAAACTATGTCATTTATATTTTTGTTGTCATTAACTGGCTGATTTATTATACATAATGGAGGAATACTTGTATAGTCACACATTTTTGAATATTCTATAATTTCACTAATTGTGTCCTTTTCATCGTACTGATTTTCGAGTTCGTTTTGTTTTTCCACCTTAGTATTAATTTTGATAAATTCATCGTTATTTAAAAATGGTGTAGAAATTCTCATAGGTAAAAACCTTTCATTTTCTATCTCTAACATTATGTCATTTATGTTTTGGTTTTCATTTACTGCTTGATTTATTATAGATAATGGAGGAATACTTGGATAGTCACACATTTTTGAATCTTCTTCAATTTCACTAATTGCGTCCTTTTTATCGTATCGAATTTTAAGCTTATCTTGTTTTTTCACGTCAGTGTTAACTTCAATAAATTCATCGTTGTTTAAAATCGAAATTTTCTCAGGTAAATAAATTTCCTTTTCAATCGTATTTTTATTAGTTTTTATTGGATGATTTATAATACATAGTGGAGGAATATTTGTATTGTTACAAATCGTTTTATCCTCTAAAATTTTACTAATTGTGTCCTTGTCATACTGATTTTTAGGTTTATTTTTATTTTTCAAATTGCGTGATTTTTGGATAAACAATTTATTGCGGTACGTTTCGGGACAGTAATCTGGAAATATACGTCCTTCTACAGGGCAACCTTGTTCTCTCAAATGCTTAATAAAACCTGCATAATATTGAAATTTTTCTTCACAAGAGCAGGTGTAAGGCCAAATATTGTTATGCTTATTTGTATGATCCAAATAATTAATTTTTCTTCGAAATTTTTTATCACAAATTTTACAATAGTGTCTTTTTGTATCCCATTTTTTAATCGTTTTTGTTTCTAAATTGAGTGATTTTTCGTTAGTTGATTTTGATTGAAATGTTTTTGGAGAATAATCTGGAAATATACGTCCGTCGACAGGACAATTAAAAAATTTAAAGTGTTCAAGAAAACTGTCATAATAGTGCATTTTTGTACCACAAGAGCAGACGTAGGGATAAATATTGTTATGTTTATTCATATGATCAAGGTATTGAATTCTTTTGGTAAAAATTCTATCACAAATTTCACAATATTTTGTTGCCCTTTCTAAGTGATCAAAAAATGATAATGTTACGTTTTTTTTATGTATATTAATCCGATGTATTATCAACGACGAAAGATTCTTGAAAACACTTTTACAAGGTCTACACTTAAATTTCTTTATTTTATAATTCTGAATCCATTCAAATTCTTTTTCTAAATGTTTTTCTGCAGCAAAATGACTTTGAACATCATTTTTATTAAAAGACGAATTACATATCTTACAGTCACTCGCTTTTTGCTCCGTTATATCGTCTTTGTCTATTTTGTTTTCAAACCACGATTTACAGTATTTGGGTATTACTACACCATTTAATGAACATTTAAATTCTTTTAAATGTTCTAAAATTTTTTGGTAAAATGCCATCTGTTTCCCACATGAACACACGTAAGGCTTTTCACGAGTGTGTCTTGTCATGTGGTCAAATGCATAAACTGCATGTGCAAATTTTTTTAAACATATAGTACATGTTTTAGTTTTTTCTATCTCTTCATATTGTAAGAAGCAATCACTATACTTTATATTATGAACAATCAAATTTTCTTTCTTACGGTTGGAAATTCCGCACGCCTTAGAGTGACCTAAAGCTTTTTTATAATCGTCTGAAACTTTTCCACAATAAAAACATAAAAGCGATTTTTCCAAATGTGAATGAAGATGTGCTATGACTGCTGGTTTATTTTGAAATATTTTTTCACACTTTTCACACTTATATCCTTTAGATACTTTAAGAAAGTGATCAGGATCACTAATTATTGTTTCAAGATTATCAGAAAATTTTTCATTATAATCATCAAAATTTGATTCACTATCTGATTTTGAAACAAAATCGGCATCGAAATTATTATTTTCATTATCATTATTTGTAGAAATTTCTTTAATTTTATTTTTGTCATCCAGTTTAGTTGTTTGATAATTTAAAAAATCTTCTAAATTAGAATATAGAAATGCATTTTTTGACTCCGAAGTTTCTACTAATTCATTTTGTAAATCATTTTTACTGTTTTCCGACGTGTCAGGAACTTTTGCTCTTTTAACTGATGAAACTAAACCTAAAAACTTTTCAGAACACAAACAAGCATTCGTCAACTCAAATGTATCTGACCATAATTCTAATAGAAGATCACATTGAACTCCAACATTTTTATACTTTGTATTACAAACATTTGAACTCCATTCTGTGTCTTCTAACGATTGTAATTCGTCTGCAATTTTTTCTGAATCAAGATTTTCAATGCCATTTAAATCTATCATTTCTGGTTCCCATTTAATAATTTTTCTTTTTCTTTTGCCCATTTTTGTAAACCTCAAATCTTAATATTTTAAAAATCTTCTTAAATTAAAATCAAAAGTAGCATAAAATCTAATGCTGAAGTGAAGCGTATTCAAAACTAAAAAGAAAACTGTCAAACCTCAAAATAATCACCTTTCAGAAATTTTTCCTTCAAAATTTTAAATACGTGAAGTAATTTTCGCGCTCCAAGCGGAGAAATTTTGTTTTAATTTTTTTATTTGACCCAACGACCCAACGAATTAGAATTAAATGGAAGTGACTATCCATACAAAAAAGTGTCCAATGTTTTGGGTATATTCCTCTCTTTCTTTGCTATTTTTTATGTCAAAAAACAGAAATAGACGAATATATTCGTTCAATATATTTATAATAAAAATCAAAAATTTTGTTGACTTTTTTTAATATTTATTTGACAACAAAAATTTTTATTTTTTCCTACTTCATTGCTAGTGTTTTGAAAATTGCATTTATCCATATACTCATCCTTCGATTTACGGAAGCGTTTCGTTCCCGAAAAGTTGTCCGTAAATCGAAATTCCGTATATCGAGTTTTTTTTAAAAATATGTATGTAGGTATGCATATATGAAATTATGTACATAAGGTGTGTAATACTGTTATATGTACTATATACCTATCAATTATGTATGTACTAAATATTTTATAAATTTACATTTTAAAATTTTAAATAAGAAATAAAACATACACAGTTACAGAATTATTTAATGGAAATACGATCTTGCACCTCGTTCTCTGTAGCAGCAATCAGTTGTTTAAAAGTTCTACGCAAATAATAAGCTTTGAATGTAGATATCGCGACTTGATCCATTGGGTGAATCAAATCTGTAGTATTTTAGTGAGATACTGAATCCTCACATTATCAGACAATTCAGACAAGTTCACAGGATGCACTGGAGCATTGTCCATTAACAACAACACCTTATTATCAAGGTTTTTCTCACGCAAATATAATTTCATTTCAAAAATAATTTTTTAACCAATTTTCGAATAAGCTTGAAGTCATCAAAGCTTATTTTATTGGAACTCCAAAAAACAGGCAAGGAGAATTTATTACATCCTTCGAAAGCTCGTGAATTTTCGGAGAAATAAGTTAAATCCACACAACTTCAAATCCCCAGCAGCAATGCCTCCAAGATGAAGTGCTAAGCGCTCTTTTGTCACTTTGGATCCTGCTATAGACTTTTCATTCACAAAAATAAAAGTTATATCAGACATACGTTTCAAATAGAGGGCAGTTTTATCAACGTTGAAAAGCTGTTCCGGAACGTATTATCCTTCTTCAATAATATTTTTCATGTTGTAATATTGGAATATTCAATGTTGTAATATTCACGAGTTGCTGTAATATCAGCACATCGACCTTTATAATACAAAACAATTTTGTGACAGCGTAGTACGTGACTACAAATATTAATTTTTGCTTACAAAAAATATGAGAAAACAGATCGCATCGCCTACTACGATTATGCTTATAAATTATTGCGTACATAAATAAAAAAAATTCTATTTTTTCTACAAGTTCTTTAAAAAAAAATTTAGGATTTTTCTATTTTCCGTAAATCGAGGTTTCTTTCCGTAAAGGGAGACCTTTATTTTTAAATTTTCAATACCGTTATACCGAAATTCCGTAAAGCGAGGGATGAGGTATATTACACACTACTGCTACATTTTCAATATTTCAGAAACTTGAATGATTATTTTTTTTCAAATAATTTAACAACAATACTTTTCTGTGTAATAATAGAATACGGTAATAAAGTAAAAGAAAGTTTAAATTGAAAAAACATTGTTATTTTTATTAAGATTACTTTTTGCTACCTTTTATTTTGTTCATACTCAAAGATTTTACTAATTTTCTATTTAAAAAAACTATATTGGCCTAATACTAAATTTTTGACATAAATAAAGCAAACAGAAAGAGAAGTACCAAACAAATATGGACAAAATGTTTGTATTTTTGTATGAGATACTCACTTCCATAGACCTTAATTAAGAACACAGAAAAAGTCATTGGCTGTGTTCGCAAAATATAATAATGTAGTAATAATAATAATTTGATATTCATATGTAATATAAAATAATACATATAAGCGCTCGTCACGCATTTCGTATCTTCGTATTTCGTAAATTTACGAATGTCAATTTTGCGTGAAGAGTAAATTTGTAAATTTTGTATTTTTCATTTTGTAAATTCGTAATAACAGCTGAGCTGAATCCATGCTTCTAGAAAACATTTCAAAAGTAAATACAAATGTTTATTTCAATTTATTTTTTATTTTTCTTTTTTATAAAAATCTCACTACACATTTAAATTTGAATTTATTTTTAATTTTGAATGTTTAAGTTTGTTAAGAAAAAATTAATTTGATTAATATTTTGTTGATATTTGTATTTGTTTTAGTTTATTATTGATATTTGACATTAACTGTCAACAATACGAAGATACGAAAAGAAAACTAAATAGCTCAGAGGCTTCTTATTTTTCTTTCGTAAATTTACGATTTCGTATTTTATCATTCGTTCGTTTATAAAGCTTTTGTATGAAAGTGTAGCAAACTTTTTTGGGTTTTAGTATGAAGTGTAGCAAACTAGCGATATAAAAGAACCAAAATAATACGAATCGTAAATTTACGAAATTGCGTGACGGGCACTATAGTTAAAATATGTATTGAACAAAATTATGAATGATTTTGTTTATTCCGCTTTATTCCAGCCAATTTTATATTTTTTCTTCAATAAGAATGGTTTCATGTATAACAAAAAAATTTTTCTGACCTGTCTAAAGTTTATATTGTTGGTTTACTTGTGTTGGTAAGTTACAATTGCTGAAGAAGCTAAATTTTGGTTCAAAATTTTAGAAATTTTTGTGCCATCTTTTTCGTCGTTTTTTTTTTTGTTTTTTAAAGCTTTTTCTAGAAAAAACGTATAAGTGCGAAAGAGAAAGAATATTTGTAGAACGCATTTGCTATACAATGTGAACACAGGGATTAATTGTAAAAACACAACACCGTCGGTAGACGACGACGGCGAGCGAATTTCGTCGGTGTAGACACACACAGGAACAACATTTCGCGGCGCAATCATTTTTAACTTTATCCAATCCAGTTCATATAATCGATTTTCAAGAATAGCATTTAATTTAACAAATAAATTGAAAACTTACTTTGCTAATAATTAAATAAAATAATATTAAAATAAAATATTCAATTTCATAATTTCATATTCATTTATTCAGTTCAAAATTCAAAATCAAAAAACATAATTCATTAAAAAAAATAACGAAAAAAAAAATTATCATATACAATTATCATATACATATGACGGCGGCGCCGGCAAAATTAGAAAATAGAAATTTTTCAACTCGGCGGAAAAATCGTCGGCGAAAGTCCGTTCTTGTTATGTTCACTTTAATTTAAATACATGTATTTTAAACAGTTTTTGACGTTAACGTAAATTGTAAATTTTAGAAAGTATGTATCAGAAATGCATAAAAATATTTACAGCTACATACTACAATCGGAGATAAGTAATTAAAAAAACTATATAATTATTTATCTGTGCTATTATGTTATGAATAATCTTTGTTCAGCATTGATAGCTTCCTTCTGGGAATGTTTTGTCAATCGTACTAATTCCATCACTGTATTTTTTTTAATAAAAATTTTGTTGACTTTTTTTAATATTTATTTGACAACAAAAATTTTTATTTTTTCCTACTTCATTGCTAGTGTTTTGAAAATTGCATTTATCCATATACTCATCCTTCGATTTACGGAAGCGTTTCGTTCCCGAAAAGTTGTCCGTAAATCGAAATTCCGTATATCGAGTTTTTTTTAAAAATATGTATGTAGGTATGCATATATGAAATTATGTACATAAGGTGTGTAATACTGTTATATGTACTATATACCTATCAATTATGTATGTACTAAATATTTTATAAATTTACATTTTAAAATTTTAAATAAGAAATAAAACATACACAGTTACAGAATTATTTAATGGAAATACGATCTTGCACCTCGTTCTCTGTAGCAGCAATCAGTTGTTTAAAAGTTCTACGCAAATAATAAGCTTTGAATGTAGATATCGCGACTTGATCCATTGGGTGAATCAAATCTGTAGTATTTTAGTGAGATACTGAATCCTCACATTATCAGACAATTCAGACAAGTTCACAGGATGCACTGGAGCATTGTCCATTAACAACAACACCTTATTATCAAGGTTTTTCTCACGCAAATATAATTTCATTTCAAAAATAATTTTTTAACCAATTTTCGAATAAGCTTGAAGTCATCAAAGCTTATTTTATTGGAACTCCAAAAAACAGGCAAGGAGAATTTATTACATCCTTCGAAAGCTCGTGAATTTTCGGAGAAATAAGTTAAATCCACACAACTTCAAATCCCCAGCAGCAATGCCTCCAAGATGAAGTGCTAAGCGCTCTTTTGTCACTTTGGATCCTGCTATAGACTTTTCATTCACAAAAATAAAAGTTATATCAGACATACGTTTCAAATAGAGGGCAGTTTTATCAACGTTGAAAAGCTGTTCCGGAACGTATTATCCTTCTTCAATAATATTTTTCATGTTGTAATATTGGAATATTCAATGTTGTAATATTCACGAGTTGCTGTAATATCAGCACATCGACCTTTATAATACAAAACAATTTTGTGACAGCGTAGTACGTGACTACAAATATTAATTTTTGCTTACAAAAAATATGAGAAAACAGATCGCATCGCCTACTACGATTATGCTTATAAATTATTGCGTACATAAATAAAAAAAATTCTATTTTTTCTACAAGTTCTTTAAAAAAAAATTTAGGATTTTTCTATTTTCCGTAAATCGAGGTTTCTTTCCGTAAAGGGAGACCTTTATTTTTAAATTTTCAATACCGTTATACCGAAATTCCGTAAAGCGAAGGATGAGGTATATTACACACTACTGCTACATTTTCAATATTTCAGAAACTTGAATGATTATTTTTTTTCAAATAATTTAACAACAATACTTTTCTGTGTAATAATAGAATACGGTAATAAAGTAAAAGAAAGTTTAAATTGAAAAAACATTGTTATTTTTATTAAGATTACTTTTTGCTACCTTTTATTTTGTTCATACTCAAAGATTTTACTAATTTTCTATTTAAAAAAACTATATTGGCCTAATACTAAATTTTTGACATAAATAAAGCAAACAGAAAGAGAAGTACCAAACAAATATGGACAAAATGTTTGTATTTTTGTATGAGATACTCACTTCCATAGACCTTAATTAAGAACACAGAAAAAGTCATTGGCTGTGTTCGCAAAATATAATAATGTAGTAATAATAATAATTTGATATTCATATGTAATATAAAATAATACATATAAGCGCTCGTCACGCATTTCGTATCTTCGTATTTCGTAAATTTACGAATGTCAATTTTGCGTGAAGAGTAAATTTGTAAATTTTGTATTTTTCATTTTGTAAATTCGTAATAACAGCTGAGCTGAATCCATGCTTCTAGAAAACATTTCAAAAGTAAATACAAATGTTTATTTCAATTTATTTTTTATTTTTCTTTTTTATAAAAATCTCACTACACATTTAAATTTGAATTTATTTTTAATTTTGAATGTTTAAGTTTGTTAAGAAAAAATTAATTTGATTAATATTTTGTTGATATTTGTATTTGTTTTAGTTTATTATTGATATTTGACATTAACTGTCAACAATACGAAGATACGAAAAGAAAACTAAATAGCTCAGAGGCTTCTTATTTTTCTTTCGTAAATTTACGATTTCGTATTTTATCATTCGTTCGTTTATAAAGCTTTTGTATGAAAGTGTAGCAAACTTTTTTGGGTTTTAGTATGAAGTGTAGCAAACTAGCGATATAAAAGAACCAAAATAATACGAATCGTAAATTTACGAAATTGCGTGACGGGCACTATAGTTAAAATATGTATTGAACAAAATTATGAATGATTTTGTTTATTCCGCTTTATTCCAGCCAATTTTATATTTTTTCTTCAATAAGAATGGTTTCATGTATAACAAAAAAATTTTTCTGACCTGTCTAAAGTTTATATTGTTGGTTTACTTGTGTTGGTAAGTTACAATTGCTGAAGAAGCTAAATTTTGGTTCAAAATTTTAGAAATTTTTGTGCCATCTTTTTCGTCGTTTTTTTTTTTGTTTTTTAAAGCTTTTTCTAGAAAAAACGTATAAGTGCGAAAGAGAAAGAATATTTGTAGAACGCATTTGCTATACAATGTGAACACAGGGATTAATTGTAAAAACACAACACCGTCGGTAGACGACGACGGCGAGCGAATTTCGTCGGTGTAGACACACACAGGAACAACATTTCGCGGCGCAATCATTTTTAACTTTATCCAATCCAGTTCATATAATCGATTTTCAAGAATAGCATTTAATTTAACAAATAAATTGAAAACTTACTTTGCTAATAATTAAATAAAATAATATTAAAATAAAATATTCAATTTCATAATTTCATATTCATTTATTCAGTTCAAAATTCAAAATCAAAAAACATAATTCATTAAAAAAAATAACGAAAAAAAAAATTATCATATACAATTATCATATACATATGACGGCGGCGCCGGCAAAATTAGAAAATAGAAATTTTTCAACTCGGCGGAAAAATCGTCGGCGAAAGTCCGTTCTTGTTATGTTCACTTTAATTTAAATACATGTATTTTAAACAGTTTTTGACGTTAACGTAAATTGTAAATTTTAGAAAGTATGTATCAGAAATGCATAAAAATATTTACAGCTACATACTACAATCGGAGATAAGTAATTAAAAAAACTATATAATTATTTATCTGTGCTATTATGTTATGAATAATCTTTGTTCAGCATTGATAGCTTCCTTCTGGGAATGTTTTGTCAATCGTACTAATTCCATCACTGTATTTTTTTTCTCAATTTCAGGCTGAACTTTTTCAAATAAAATGTTATATGCTATACATCCTTTCGTAAAAAATTCTTTAAACCTTTTATCTGTGCTATAATGTTATGAATAATCTTTGTTCAGCATTGATACACGTTTAAATCTATCTAAAAACTTGTTTCAAAACATGTGGAATTTAATTATTGTTTCGAAACAATTTTTGAAACAGTTTAAAAAATTCAATTTTTTTGTTTTTTAGTGGACCTGGACGGAGTCGTAAGTTTCTGAATATGTTTAAGTGTGTATTGTGTAGTTTCGAAACCAAAAGGTAAATAAAATCAGTTGTTTATGTTTTTTTTGTTAGAAGTAGCTTATATTTTTCATAATATGTATTTGTAACCAATCTTTCAGTCATTTCCTTTTTAATTTCTACAATTATTATTAATGCGATAATTTTACCCGCCATTTTTTTAAAAATATATCTTTTCTTGACTTAACTATAAAAATAGTGAAGTTTTTCTGCTTGTTCAAGCAAAAGTTTCTTAGTGTGTGACGGAGAGAAATTAGTTTCGAAACAAGCTTTGTAACATTTATGATCGTGTCTAGGACCCATTAGAACAAAATCCAACGTGTGAATGCAGATGAATTTATGGTGAATTCGTATCTCGAAAAAAAATTCATTTTTGAATTCAACATTTTTACAGTTGGCTTCAAAACACAGAATTCCTGCATTTCAGAAACGAACAAAAATATTCTACATTTTTTTTATTCATACTATTGCTAATATTGCTATTGAAATTTATACAATAGCAAATTGCTATCGTATAAATTTCAATTTTATAATTTTTTTTTTATTTTTTTGAAGGACGCATACTTCCTGCTTATTGTCCAAAATTACATTCTACTAAAATTCAAATGTGATAAATGATACAAATATTAAAAGTTTATCATTTATTTAGTAAAAATTACTATTTAAAAAAAAAACAATTTAACAAATTTTCTTATTTATTTAATTCAAATTAAAAAAAAGAAATAACATTAAAATTATTGAAGCCAAAAAGAGAAAGAAGCAAAAAAAAAAATTTTATTTTTTATTAACATAATTAAGTTTACTTTTAAATTACCTACAACTATAGTTAAAAATTACTTTACATAATAGAGAATGTTTTTCTTAAATACTTTCAAATTATTTACATTTTTAACTTCTTCAGGAAGATTATTAAAAAAATTAAACCTCTGTATAATAGCATTATTTTTGTTTTCTTATTTCTGGAAAAAATTTACCTAAAATTAAATATATTTCCTAAGTAGTAATTATGAATAGCTCTCCCATAAACTAATCCACTGCATAAATAGTTGGAATACATTTTGTGTTTCATCCTAAAAACTATTATTAACACATTCATCACAATACGTTGGTTAACTGGTAGTGATAGCCACTTTAATGCTTCAAACATAAAATTTATGGGAGTATATCTTCCCGTTATCAAAATAATTCTCATTGCTCGATTTTGCAACTTTTGTAATCTATTCATCATTTACTGTGAAAATATAAATGATAAAAATAATAGATGAACAGTACTCAACATGTCATAACATTGAAAATTCTTATTGCACTAGATAGCAAAAGTAGTTGCTTTGTAGTAGACTTTTTTAACGATCTTTTTTTTTTTATACATTCACGATGACTTTTAAAATTGAGCTTATTATCTAGAATTACACCTAAATATTTCATTTCATTAACTATTTCAATTCTTTCATTGCTGATCCTTACATCTATATTATCGCTAGCTATGTTATGGCCAAATATCATACCTCTTGTTTTCTTAACATTTAATTTCAATTTATTCATTATAAACCATATATAGAAAATAAATGAATAGAAAATTAAATAAAAAAATTGATTCTATAAATACCAAAAGATTAATGGGAAAATAGCCATAGATTTTACTTTTGTATGGTGTCGTGGTCGACTGTAGATAATATTGATATAAACCGCACACTCTTAGCGAACGTTCAAAGGACATCCTCGATATATATAATAAGAAGGGGAAAAAGAGCTTTGGTTCCCTCAATGACCTAGCTTTACTACAGATTTTTATTTATGTATCAAACTTTCTCGGATCATTACTTTGATGTTTAAATGCAGCTTAAATTGCTATTACGATAAAATGCGAGTAATATGTATGTAAATAATCTAATTTGTAAAATTCAAAAAATTTAATTTTTATTTCTTTTAATTTAAAATATATTTAGATTATAATTAGTAATTTTTCAAAAAAACCTAAAGTAACGGTTAGCTTACATCTTTAACCTACTAGTTATTTAAAACAATTAAATTATTTAAATTATAATCTACACACTATAATACTATACTTTTTGTAGATTCACGTCCTTATTCGATGGGTATTAATTTTTAAATTTGGATTGTTTTGATAGTTTTTGGACTTACAATTTCGTTTTTAGACAAATTTATAATTGTGCACCTGCTAACCCACTTTATGCTACACTTTTTATTATTTCAACTGGGTCAATTTCAATAAATTGCTCGTTGTTTACATATTCTTTCAGGTTCCATCGCCAAAATGATTTCAGTTATATTTTGATTTGAATTTATTGGTTGATTTATTTTAACTAATGGAGGAATACATTTATATTCACAATTATTTAATGCTAAGAAATTTCCCTTTTTATCATACCTATGTATGTCTATCGTTAAAATTTTATAATTTACATTATGTTTAATATTTATTGGATGATTTATTATACATAGTTGAGGAATATTTGCATTGCAAAAAACTGTATTATCCTCAAAAATTTTCATAATAGTGGCCTTTTTGGCATAGTAACTTTTAAGTTGATTTTTCAAATTGCGTGATTTTTTGATTCGTCCTTTTATAGTACAACCGTGTTTTTTAAAGTTCTTAATAAAACTACCATATAATTGAATTTTTACACCACAAGAGCAGGTGTTAGAACTAAAATTGTTATGCTTAATCAAAATAATTATTTTTCTTCGAAATCTTTTATCACAAATTTTACAAATGTTTTTTGCTTTCCAATTCTTTTATTTTTTTTTTTTTTTCTGAATTGAGTGAGTTTTTGTCAATCGTTTTTGATTAAAATCTTTCCATTTTCTCGTCAAAACTATATCATTTATATTTTTGTTGTCATTAACTGGCTGATTTATTATACATAATGGAGGAATACTTGTATAATCCCAAATTTTTACATCTTCTACAATTTCACTAATTGTGTCCTTTTTATCGTGCCGAATTTTTAGTTCATTTGGTTTTTGCACCTTAGTGTTAGTTTTAATAAATTCATCGTTATTTAAAATTGGCTTAGAAATGCTGATAGGTGAAAACCTTTTATTTTCTATCGCCAAAATTATGTCATTTGTATTTTGATTATCATTTACTGGCTGATTTATTATACATAATGGAGGAATACTTGTATAGTCACACATTTTTGAATCTTTTACAATTTCACTACTTACGTCCTTTTTATCGTATCCAATTTTGAGCTTATCTTGTTTTTTCACCTCAGTGTTAATTTCAATAAATTCATCGTTATTTAAAATCGAAAGCTTCTCAGGTAAACAAAATTTCTTTTCTATCGTATTTTTATTAGTTTTTATTGGATGATTTATTATACATAGTGGAGGAATATCTGTATTGTTACAAAGTGTTTTATCCTCAAAAACCTTACTAATCGTGTCCTTGGTGTACTGATTTTTAGATTTATTTTTGTTTTTCAAATTGCGTGATTTTCGGATAAACAATTTGTTGCGGTACGTTTTAGGACAGTAATCTGGAAATTTACGTCCTCCTATAGGGCAGCCTTCTTCTCTCAAATGCTTAATAAAACCTGCATAATATTTAAATTGTATATAACAAGAGCAGGTGTAAGGTATAATATTATTATGCTCATTTGTATGATCCAAATAATTAATTTTTCTTCGAAATCTTGTATCACAAATTTTACAATGGTACTTTTTTATTTCCAATTTTTTAAACGTGGATGTTTCTAAATTGTTTGAAATTGGTTTTTCGTTAATTGATTTTGATTGAAATGTTTTTGGAGCATAATCTGAAAATATACGCCCCTCGACAGGACAATCATACAATTTAAAGTGTTCAATAAAGCTGCGATAATAGTGCATTTTTGAACCACAAGAGCAAATGTAAGGATAAATTTTTTTATGCTTATTCATATGATCAAAGTAATGAATTCTTTTGGAATAAGTTTTATTACAAATTTCACAATATTTGTTTGTCCGTTCATAGTTTTCAAAAAATGATAATTTTACGTTTTTTTTATGTATATTAATCCGATGTTGTATCAACAACGAAAGATTCTTGAAAATAATGTTACACATTCCACACTTAAATTTCTGTATTTTATATCTCTGAATCCATCCAAATTCTTTTTCTAAATGTTTTTCTGCAGCAAAATGACTTTGAACATCATTCTTATTAAAAGACGAGTTACATATCTTACAGTCATTTAATTCTGGCTCCGTTATTTCGCCGCTGTCTAGTTTGTTTTCAAACCACGATTTACAGTATTTGGGTACTACTACACCATTTAATGAACATTTAAATTCTTTCAAATGTTCTAAAAATTTTTGGTAAAATGCTATTTGTTCTCCACATGAACACACGTAAGGCTTCTCATGAGTGTGTATTGTCATGTGGTCAAATGCAAAAACTACATTGGAAAATTTTTTTAAACATATAGAACATGTTTTAGTTTGTTGTATCTCTTCATATTGTAAGCTGTCTTTATACTTTATATTATGAACACTTTTATTTACACTAAAATCTTTCATTTCACCGCACTTTTTAGAGTGAACTCTCGCTTTTCTATAATCGTCCAAAATTTTTCCACAATAAAAACATAAAAGCGATTTTTCCAAATGTGAATGAAGATGTGCTATGACTGCTGGTTTATTTTGAAATATTTTTTCACACTTTTCACATTTATATCCTTTAGATACTTTAACAAACTGATCAGGATCACTATTTGTAGTTTCAAGATTATCAAAAAATTTTTCATCATAATCATCAAAATTTGATTCACTATCTGATTTTGAAACAAAATCGACACCGAAATCGAAATCATTATTTTCATTGTCATTATTTGTAGAAATTTCTTTAATTTTATTTTTGTCATCCAGTTTAGTTGTTTGATAATTTAAAAAATCTTCTAAATTAGAATATAGAAATGCATTTTTTGATTCCGAAGTTTCTACTAATTCACTTTGTAAATCATTGTTACTGCTTTCCGACGTGTCAGGAACTTTTGTTCTTTTTTTAACTGATGAAACTAAACCTAAAAACTTTTCAGAACACAAACAAGCATTCGTCAACTCAAATGTATCTGACCATAATTCTAATAGAAGATCACATTGAACTCCAACATTTTTATACTTTGTATTAGAAGCATTTGAACTCCATTGTGTGTCTTCTAACGATTGTAATTCATCTGCAATCTTTTCTGAATCAATACTTTCAATGCCATTTACATCTATCATTTCTGGTTCCCATTTAATAATTTTTTTTTTTCTTTTGCCCATTTTTGTAAACCTCAAATCTTAATATTTTGATATTTCGAAAATCTAATCCAAAAGTATCATAAATAAGCTAAAGTGAAGCGTATAGCGTATACGTATTCTCAAAACCAAACGAAAACTGTCAAAGTGTCAAAATTCAAAATTACCACTGTTACCACCTTCCTGAATTTTTCTTTCAAAATTTTTAATTGGTAAAGTAATTAACGCGCTCCAAGCGGCGAATTTTTCTAAAGTTTGGTAATCCAGCGTAAGGCGGTATTTACACATATTACCAATTACAGTAAACTTATCTGGTAGGTAATGAAAGTTATTAAGAAATTTAAAAAAAAATTCTAATTAATAGATATCTACTTGCATCAGGTGCTCTTTAAAGACACATTATGGTCTATTTACAGAATTAGTAAGCAACATATGGGTACATCAACGAATTAGAATTAAATGGAAGTGACTATCCATACAAAAAAGTGTCCAATGTTTTGGGTATATTCCTCTCTTTCTTTGCTATTTTTTATGTCAAAAAACAGAAATAGACGAATATATTCCTTCAATATATTTATAATCAAAATCAAAAATTTTGTTGACTATTAATTAATATTTATCCTACTTCATTGCTAGTTTTAGTACTTTTTGAAAATTTCATATATCCATATATTACACACTACTGCTACATTTTCAATATTTCAGAAACATGAATGATAATTTTTTTTTTTCAAATAATTTAACAACAATACTTTTCTGTGTAATAATAGAATACGGTAATAAAGTAAAAGAAAGTTTAAATTGAAAAAACATTGTTAAGATTTTACTAATTTTCTATTTAAAAAAACTATATTGGCCTAACACTTTAATTTTTTTTTTTTGACATCAATAAAGCAAACAGAAAGAGAAGTACTCAGAAAGTCAGAGAGAATACCATTCCACAAGTAAATACCATTTCCACAATTTTAACCTTTCTTTGCCCCATCTGTATTTATCTTTATATATTTTTTTTTGTTACACTCTTACAGTAACTTAGGTAGAACCTTGTCGTGCTTTTAATTAAGTACGGTACTGCATTTTTAACACTACAATAATCTACAATATTTCGAGTATTTATTTATCAAATTACTAGCTTACCAACGCATTAAATGTGGAAAACTACTGCTATTGTTAGGAACTAAGCCTTCTGAAATAGAATAGTTTCTTTTTATTTAATTTGTTACCAGATTATATATACTCTCAATTATTTTTTGTCATTTATTATATCCCAATGACAAAGGGATTACTCTCACCGTTTCGTTTTATTTTTTTCTTAAACTTTCTATCTGGACATGTTCTACATTGCTGTAGTCCCATTTTCCTTCTTCTGTGAAAATTTTTCGGAAATCTTCACTTTCGTTGAGTTTTGTTATTTTCTCATGAAGTGTCTTCCTACTTATGACCTACCACTCTCCGTTATACATAAACGTATTGCTGTATCCATTGCCATACGTTTTGTATGAATTTCAATAGGTGTTATGTTCAGCACAGTCTCTAAGGTAAGTTTATGCCTTACTTGGAGACATTCTTGTTGCGTCGTGGAGAGATTTTTTCATCAAAAAATTTTGTGCTTCACATGCTGTAAACTCACAAATACATATAAACAAAATAAATAAACAAAAATATGAATTGAATTCAGATTTATTTTTGTGATAAAAAAAAAATATTCTTAATACAGGAATTAAAAAAAAAAATATGATACGCGGTTTTAATTTTTTATGTTTTTTCAGGATTTGAGTTGATGACAAAAATATTTTTATTTATGACTTTTGATTTTTTTTTCTGATTTTCTTTTTGGGAAAATATTTTGATTTAGAGTTCCTTGAGTAATATTTTTATTTTGTAATTATGGTTCGATTGTTAAGTTTTCTAAATAAAATTTCATTTATTTTAAGCAATGATCGTAAAATAATATTTTTGTTTTGTTTCTTATTAAAAAAAAAAACATAAAATGGTAAAATGTGTACATAAGGATAAGATCCCCATTTTCTAACAAAAACAAAAAAATAGTTTTTTTGAGAAATTAAATGTTTTCTTGTTTTTGATATTTTCAAAAATATTTCTGAAATAAATAATCTGCTTTGCGTAATATCCTATACTAAACATAAAAAAATTCAAAGTGTTGACGACTGGATGCAAAATATCTAACACCAATTTGTTGCGCCCGCAATTGAAATTGCAACTTTTCATTAGCTATATTTATTTTGTTGGTTGAAAAATTTAAAAAGAATAAAATATATCACATTCATTATTTACAACAACTTCTTTAAAACTAAATTGGCTTATATCTTTATATGCAATAAACAGTACAACTCGATCGCTAACATCAGTTCAGCTTACACTTTTGTTTTAGCTTTGACTCTCTCTATACAATATATTTACTCAGTGAATATACATACACAATAAATAATTCATAAAATTCTTAAACACATCGAAAGCGAACAGTGAGTAAGAAAGTAAACCAACAAAGAGTTTTTTTTTTCTTTTGATTTTACGTTTTTCTTTTTTCTTAAGTCATAACAAAATTTTAATTTTGTTTCTTCTACTTGCACGTTCTTATTATTATTAGTATTTATTGATAATATAGTATTGCTAATATAGTATTGCGAGATACCTACTTTTGTTCGTAGTATTGTATTCGACACCAGAGAATCTATTGGAAAATAGTTACTTTTCTTTTTGGTAAATTCGCACTTAAACGTTCTGTTTTACGTAAAAAATTTTGAAATTTGAAATTACAAGGTGTTACAAGGTTCTGAATTTGAAAAAAACCGAAATATATACTTACAATATTATTTATTATCATGATATTAGGTGACACACATATAGGAATAGCACGATATCAGCAATATTACAATATCGATATTACATGTCTGTAGCATTATATTCAAATTTGTGTTTAACTGATTATAAATTTAAATTTTTAAATGTAAAATTTGAAATGAGCAAGTAGGCAAATTTATTTTTAAAATTTATTTCATTAAATTTCGGAACTTCTGTTTCTCAAAATTGTGAGCTTTTTACCTTAAATAAAAACTTATGAACTCACAAATTCAAATCTAAAAAATTATAAAAAAAACCTGTGGCCAACACCAAATAGTTCTTTGTTTTACATTCAAAAATTATTTATACAATACATATGTACATAAATAGCGACTCAGCTTTTTACTAGAATTTATGAATTGAATTAAAAGTTTTTGATTCTCATCATCATCATTCAATTCTTTAAATGTACATAATGCTATTTTACAATTTACTTTAATTAAAAAAATATTATTTGTTTATTAAAAACAAGATAGACTAGACGTAGAAATCAAATAAAATTCAAGTACTGGGTAGTTCGATATCTGTGAGGGGGTTTTCACACTATAGTATTAGGATAACAATATGGTTACTATAGTTTCTATACTATCAAGCAAGAAAATAAAAAAAAATAAATTGACAAGAAATTTATGCAAATAAAAATTTTATTTGTAAACTTATTTGAGAGTAAACTCTGATCATGTCTAAACTTTAAATTTCCATTGATTTCAATTTGTAAGGATGAAGCATGCAATGCAAATAGAAAAGTGAACACAACAGAAATTTGCACAAATTTGTGCGATTAGTTGTTTCTGTGATTTGCACAAATTTGTGAAAGATGTTAAAAAGTGATGTTAATAATTAAAAATCAGACCCACGTTTTCCTACCGTTTATGCACTATGTTTAGAGCCAGTTGCATTCGTTCCGCAAGTATATATTATATGACAAGTATATCTATATAGATCATTGGCGTATATATTGTATTGTATTCCTAAAATGTCTTATTACAGGCTGGGCCTATTTTTTTCCCCGTTTTTATCCATTATTTCGGGTCTTGTCAAGTACCGGATGATTGTCAAATAACGAAAGTTTAATTACTTTACTATACTTAGATTTATACTATAGTGAAGTGATAGTCATTAGTCTTCTCATAAAAGTTGAAATAAATAGTTGGTAGTAGTTTTAGGTAAATAGTATAATTTTGCTTATGAATTTTTGGAAATTTTAAAATTATGAATGAATATATTAAATTTTTTAATACAGCTGTAATAGATAGATAATAGATAGATAATAGATTAAATACTGGCTTTCCAAACTGGTAAGTGAAATTTACACATTTTACTCAAATTTTTCAATATACCAACCTTGTACTAAGTACAAAATACAAGACAATGGCAATGGCTAGATCATTCATCAGACTGACTCAGAAGATGCGTTAATTATTCAAAATTATTATGCCCGTATCAATTACATCTATTTTTAACTTTTTGACCTAACATGTGTGAATATTTTGTTTATGGATGACCGAAATTTTGATAATAGCAACTAAAATTAATACAAAGTTCGATACTGTATGTGGTAATATTATAATACTGTAATACTGGTAATATTGAGTAAATATAATATATTTTACATAAGATACTAAGGTTAATAAGTATATACATTATTCTTATATACATTATATATATATATATATGGATAAAATTTCTTATATACATATATAATGTACATAAAAATATTGTATATATGTACTTATTACTAAAGTTTTTTATGCTAATAATTAAGTATATATAGAAATCATTTATAGGATGGATTAAGTATGGATTTTACCACAGATTATATAATACTATATTATATAATAGTAACTATGTATTATATAATCTTTAATTTTACTTATATATTTGGTTAAAAAGTATTGTAAATAAAAATAATGCATAATAAAATCTGGTCAATATAACAATTTAATTAAATTTTAACGCTCATATAAATGTTCTTGATTATAATTTAATTCATTTTTATTTTATTATCATTCATATGTAATTAGGATTTTTTTATAACATAATTTGATATATTTTTTTTTTTTTTTTTTAAATTTACAATTTAATTACTTTTATTTTTTTTTAAAGAATACTTTAATATATACATATTATATGTATATTGTATACACATTAGTATAAAGAATAAAGATTAGATAAATTTATAAAATAAAATATTCTAATAAAAGTTCATATTATTGTAATAAATAATTATTAAAAATATTTAAATTTATTTACCAGCTTCGTTCATGTTTTTTGGTATACTGAGTAGCGAATTTATTAATTCAGAATTTCTTTTTGGCATTTGTGGCGTTAAATAATTTATATTAGCTCCATTTGGTAATAAATATCTACAAGGATTATTTACTAAATCTGGATCAGTAGCAGCTAGCCAAGCAATCACTTCTCTGGCATACTGTTATATAATATAAAAAAAAGATGTAAAATTAAATAAGAATAAAAATAATACTAATAATAACTAATTTCAAACCTCTTTATCCAAATATCGTTCCTCATCTGGACGAGGAAGACCAATTACTAATCCAAAAATAATAGATAGTATTAAAATTATGTAAATTTTATTCATTTTATTTAATTTTGAAATTGTTTTTTTTTTTTTTTTATTTAGTAATGACTACTCCAGCTCAACTCAAAGAAAAATGTGATCAATAGATAATAGAGATGGCTTTATATAGGGAAATCAATTCGGTTCAAATAAAGAAACAAAAAAAAAATGAATGATGAAAAAATAAACTAATAAAATGTTATAGGTTTTGGGCGTATTTATTTATGTTATTGACATAATTCTTCAGATTTATTTAATTTGAAACCATTAGGTCATCACCAGCTTATAATACATATATTTTTTTATTCATCTTGCAAAAATATTCAATTGCTAAAATAGAATAGGTATAACAAAAAAATACATCTACGTATCCTTTTATTCTCATTTACGGTTACGATTGAGCAAATCAATAGAAAAAAAAATTACATTGCGATTGAATTTGGTTTATTATGTTTTTGATCAATAGATTTTTTTTGAATTAATATGCATACATAATATTATATAAATATTTATAAATGTACAATGTACGTATCTTCAATAGCATATCCATTTGTATTGTTAAAATTACCTGTACTTTTTCTGTTATTGACAGTTTTTGTTTTATTTTAAGGATGAAATGCTATATAAATTTATTTGTGGATTCTTTAACTTGAAAAAAAAATATATGGGTGCTGTAAGTTTGTAAGTAAGTACTGTTCCTGGTAAGGATTTGGTTATATATATATATATATATATATATATATGTATTAATACATATAATACATTATACATATGGTTAGTTGGATAAGGATATTTTTATATGATAAAATATACAAGTCAAAACCAAAAATTGCTTTACACGCTTACTAGCGAGTACGCGATTTCTTACATAATAATATACAGGGTGGTTCGCTATCATTATTCTGGAATAGTAGCACTTAGCAGCACAGTAGTTTACATTTATTTTAAAATATTTTTTTTAAAAGTAATTTTAATCTTAAGTCATTATTTCATTATTTTTTATATTTAATAAATTGATTACCATATAACAATGCCTCTATATCTTCTAGCCTGGCCTCTGGGAGAGCAACTTTAAAAATGGGATCTTATTTTCATATAAATTTTGTCTTTTGTATAGGAATCTTATTTTACTATATGAATAACATGTAATTATGATATACTTAGTGTTATTTTTGAAAAAATATTCATTATTTTTTATCTAAATTGGTAAAATTTATAAAAAATACAAAAACATTTTCATTCATAATTTTTAATTTACAAAAAAAAAAAAATTATTATCCAACGTGGAACCCACTTACTTCTATCAAGTTCTAATGAACTTGAACACTGAAAATAAAACTGGTACATAGTGGATACCACACGATACAGTAAATATTTTGAGAGGAAATTAAAATAGCATGTAAATTATTGTTCTTGTTTATTTTTTTTTATCTGAGCAAAACCTTTGATGGGGCTTGTATTTAATTTTTGTGTTACTGTTACTTCTCAACCTAAATAAGAGCGTACGACATATGGTGTATAGATATTGACATATAAACACATGTAAAACAGTTAGTTGTATTTTTCTCAAATTTTATTTTTATATAAAAAAAATTATACACAAAACAAAAACAAAATTTTAAAAAAATCGTAATTCGATATATTCCGGAAAAATCATCGTGTAACTTGGCTAGAAGATATAGAGGCATTGCATATAACTATCATAAATTCCATAATTACCTTCGATCATTAATACATATATCTAAGTGTGAAAACACAACACAGGCGGCGGACAGTGATGACAAGCGAATTTCTTCGGTGTATACTGAACAAGAACGAAATTTCGCGGCGAGAACATCTATTTTTGTTTTTATTAAAACATAGAACATTCAGTTTATTGAGTATGAAAAAAGAATAAAATTTTGAAAATTATTAAAATGATTTCTATTGTTGCTATCGTATACCAATACCAAGTCATAAGTAAAGCATTCATACTTCCTCACTTCTTCTATTAGCTTTTCTTCAAATGATATTTGTTTTTTAATTTTTTGTTCAACATATGATTTAGCACCTGACTTCGCGACCGCAAAATTAGAAAGTAGAAACTTTTCAAGCGAAGTTTCGTTCTGTTGTGTTCATTTTAATTTAAATACATGTACATTTAAACACTTTTTGACATTTCGTCGTGAAAAACCGCCCGCGAAAATAGAGCAAACCCCATTGTCAGCATACTATAATTTTTTACATACAATATGTCATTTTGATTTATTTTTTGTTTGTTATAAGTTTGACAGAATAGTATATTTTATTTTTATATTATGCGGTATCTGTATCACCATTCACCATGCACCATGCATATCGAAGGTTCTTTGATACATGTATTTTGTGGCGTGCTATATTGAATTTGAATTAACCTATATTGAATTGATATGCTAAATGAACAATTTTGAACTCCAAAATCTTGGTATGTAACAAATTACATTATATACAATTTTAATATGTAATATAAATATGTATTACATTTCCATCACTTTGACTCAAAAAAAAATTATATTATTGCACGAATTGCCACTACTGTACCAAACATTATAACATTACATTTGTATGAAGAATGATTTTTACCCAAAAATGGTCAATGGTTAAGTGTTGTTGTAATTTCATCAACAAAATGGAATAAAGGACAAAAAATAAATGAAATTTGAGTGTATTGTGCAAACGAAGGGTAAAAAGAGACAGTTTTTGATATTTTTCGCTTAATTTCGTAAAAAATAGTGAGTACCTAAGACGGTAAAACTAAGAAAAGAAGGCCTGTAGTAGTAGAGTGCATTGTCGAAAACTATTAATTTTTTTTACTTTCGTCCGTAATCCGTATTACTTTCGACATATTTTGAAAAATGGGATCTTATTTTCATATAAATGTTGTCTTTTGTATAGGGATCTTATCTTACTATATGAATAACCTAGCTAAATTGGTAAAATTTATTAAAAAATATAAAAACATTTTCATTCATAATTTTCAATTTAAAAAAAACAAAAATTTATCCGACTTAAAAACTACTTCTATCAAGTTCTAATGAACACTGAAAGTAAAACTGTTGGATACAGTCAAATTTTTTAGACAAAATTAAAATGGCATGAAAATTTGGCTAAGACATTGTAGTCTGTAATTAGTGGTTGTCTTGATCAGTATCATCAATTTATCATATCAGACTCAGAGGTGAGACCTGGAGTTATAGAGAAGTTGGTCAGATGCAACAGTCAGAACAGAGGTCTTATGTTATATATGTAATGACTAATGAATACTGATCGGGAAAGACACCACATGAGAAAATAACGGACCTCAACGTAAGCGAAGAGTTCCGAAAAATCTTCACAGAGGAAGGACAATAGGACTACAGTAATGTAGAACAATGTCCAGACAGAAGGTTTAAGATAAAAATACCACGAAAATGTGAAAGTAAAATCACCGACCCAGTATACGAAAACCATATAAAGATATACCCAGATGGGGCTAAGAAAGGTGAGAATTGTGGAATTGGTATCTACTGCGCAGATTCTTTCTTAGAAACAAAAACAAAAATGAATAAGAATGCCACGACCATCCAATGTGAAATCATGGCAATTAAAAGAGGAGCAGAAATGCTTCTAAACAGAGGTATAAACGCAGAAAACATAATTTTTTGCCAAGGAGTCATCAAAACTATAAATAACGAAAAAACGAAAGCAGCAACGACTATCTGCTGCAGAGAAGCACTAAACTCTTTAGGAGTGACAAATGAAGTTTTACTCTACTGGACACCGGGCCACTCCGGTGTAGAAGGAAACGAAAAATCGGACAAACTTGCAAAAGAAGGCGCTAGAAATGATGAGTCTGAGGAGTTAGTGGTTGGACTAACAATGCAGGCCATGAAAATAAGCACGATAAAGTAGGAAAAAACCACACAATTGAACACCTGGAGAAGCTCGGAGGGGGCTATTCAGACAAAGAATTTCTGGGGAATACCGGATGCGGAAAAAACAAAAGTTATTCTGGCGCTGAATAGAGCCGACCTAAGGTTATATGTAGGCGTAGTTACAGGGCATCTCATGCTCAGAGGACACGCGGCCAGAATGGGCCTTACAGAAAACAACATGTGCAGAGGATGTGGAGAAGAGGTGGAAACGGTGCTACACGTACTTTGCATATGCCCAACGCAGAGAACGAGGAGAGCAAATATCTTAGAGGGTTACTACTGGGAGGACTTCTCGGAAGTGAAAAAGAAAAAACCGGCAGAAATTGTTGGATTCATAAGAGGTATAAATTGGCTCAGTAACGGAGTCTGCTGAGAGGCGGAGGTGAATTGCTGAGAGGGGGTACAACGGGCCGCGAGGCCTAAGTGCGAAGGAAATAAGACAGTCGGATGACGGACTCTTATATCTACCCTAATAACCAACCAACCAAGTAAAGAAAAAAGATTATTCATTTAACTCTACAGCCTACGTTATCCTTTAATTTTTAAAATAGCTCTTCTTTCTGTGCCACGTGTACATTTTATATGTACATATATACGTTTAATAATACATACTTGAAACTTTTTGCTTGAAAAACTAATATTTAATTTATAAATTATTTTTAATATCTTTATTTAATCAGAATGTGAAAATATCTATTTTAAATGAAATATGTATCTAGATCGAGTCGAATGCTTAACTTTCAGTTAATTCTTATTAATAGTAACTTTCAGTTAATTCTTATTAATAGTAACTTTCAGTTAATTTATTTTATCGATATAAAATGAATTTCTCAAGACATGAACAATTTTAAAAAATTGTTTTTGATCAGTATTTAATTTATATGGACAATCTTCTTCTAACCGTAAAATAAAAATGTATTTTATTTTTTAAAATCAAATAAAATTGATATTAAATGACGCGAAATAAAAATCATAACACATTTTGAAAATATTATTTCCACCATTTAACTTCTGACTATATTTATGGGCTTGAATCAACAAACAAATAATTTTCGAAAAAAGCGTAATTTTGAAAGATTAAAAATAGAAATTTGATATCACTACCAAATTTTTTTTTATAGCTATAATAATCAAAAAAAATTATTTTAAAATAGTTGTATTCTGCAATCCTCGCATCAGATAACTTTAACCCTTTTTTATATGTACTCTCCATGAATGTTTTAAGATTTACTCATAAAACAAGCTTTCGCGTTTTAGAAACACTTCATTATATAAATAGCATCCGATTATGTTGTGTAAAGTACATTTATTATTTTTTCATCATTACTCTTCATCATTTATTATCAGGATATTTTTTTTTTATTTATCTATTAGTACAAAAATATTTAACTTTGTAAGATGTACAAAAAATTTAATAAAAATAATTTACTAATAATAGTAAACGTGCAGTAAAGTATTTTTCAATTCTTGTGAATAATAAATCCATTTTGTTAACAAATTCCGTACTAAGTGGTAGTTAAGATATATCGTTTACAATCTAGTATTATGGATTTTCTTAAAATATTTTTTAAAAATACACATTTATTGTGATTTACGAAGTTATACTCTGAGTTCTATTATGCAATTTTCAACAATTGAGACATGTAGATTAAATGCAAAAATTATCGAAAAAAGTATCTTTTAGTAAAATTCAAGCTTCAATACAATAATTTGAATTTTAATTTATACCCCAACAAACTTTTTTTTTTATTTTCTAATTAATTATTAATTATCAATGAATGTTATTTTACTTCTGTATACGTTGGTTTCAATTGAATTTGAAAAAAAAAAACATTTGAATTAACATTTTTTTTTATACATATACGCAAATTAGTAAAGACTTATAATATTTTTATTTATTATAATGTTAACATTGTTTTTGTTTTAAATACATATTCTTATAATTAAGAACGTATGTTCTTTTCTCTTTTCTTCATTTGTTTTTCTTATATGTAATGTATTGTAAAAGAATTATAATCCAAAAAATAAGATCAATAAAACATAATAAAACATTTTACTTTATAATTTATTTAAAATAAAATTTTAATTAAAATTTTTTTTATTTACTAAATGACTGAAACTTTAAAGTGCGTAAAAAATCTGAATTAAACTTAAAATTATATGATAAAAAAACTTATTACTAAGAAATAATAATGAATTTTCTCTTCACGAATAATTTAAAAACAAAATATCGAACATTATTTTCTTAAAAAATATAACCGAATTGAAAATTGTGTAAATAAATATAATTGTATTTTGATGAAATGTTCATAATTTTAATTTTATATTTTACTTATTATAAAATTATTTTCATTTTTGGTTTAGAATTTTACTGGTGTTTCCTATTAACATAATTTAGTTAAAACAAATTATAAAACGTTCAAAAATATAGAATGTTGATTACTTTACAATTTTTGTTACTATTTAATTTGTAAATTCTCATTTATGTCTTGTTATAGCTTCTCAAAATATATTTAATTAATTATATTAAATAAAACTATAATTTAAATAAAAAATAAAATTTGTAATACATATTCACGATATCGTATTATTAGAACGTAAACATATCGATCGTGAAAATGAAAAATAATTCAATTTTAATTTTTACAAAATAAATGAAAATATTTGAGATGATTGTTTCTTGACAATTAATTACGATTTTAAAAAAAGAAAGGCAAATATATAACCTTTTAATGAATTTAAATAAACGGAATATATAATACACATATATAATTATCAGATAATAGAGTTTAAGATACCATAAAAAATTATTTTTATTTCAAGAGCACAAAAAAAAACCAAATAAGAATCATTTTAATAAAAACTAAAAAATATTTCTTACTATTTACTTAGTAATAAAATATTAAAATTGATTTAATTTTTATAAAAATTAAGTGATCTCGGTGTAAATGTTATTTTTTTTAAGCATAAACGAGCTTGATTAGTCATATAAATTTGATCTTTCGTTAATCCACAAACAGTTTTTTCCCATCTAGGATCTAAAATTTGTTGTTTTAATCGTGATTTTTCACCTACTATATTTAAAGCATTATTAACGACTAAAGTTCCAACATTTGAATTTTCAAATGAAGCATCTTCAGATGAATCTAGTATGCCAGATTCACAAAGAGCGCTATCAACTACACCTGAATCTGAATTTAAAAATTTGCTTGGTGTCTCTGTTTCATATGGTAAATTAAGAGCTGAAGCATTACTATCCCAGGTATTCATTGGTAACGATTTCCTTGCTTTTTTAGTTGAAGGATATAAATTTTCTTTATACTGTTGCTCACTATCTTCAGCGTTTGCTCTGGTATTTTTGTTTAAAGCATCAACCGGTTGATTATTAATAGAATTACTATTTTCGTAACTAGAAGTTTCTTGTTCTTCATTAATAATTTCAGCTAAATCTTCCGCTAATCTATTTGGACTTGGTGGAATATATCGTTCTCCACCACGTTTTTTACCCAAAGCAGCTAGAGCATCTTTAAATGGGGTAGGAGTTTTTGGTCCAATATTTAACGAAGCTTTATGGGGCGTTTCTAATGAAGAAGAATTTTTCACATCTTCGTCCTCTTGTTTTAAATCAGTTTTTAAATTAGTTGCATTTCCACGATCCTTTGTACGAACTGGTGTACTTGCTGAAAAATTTGTATCAAATGATAAATTCAAACATGGCGAATTCAAGAGCTGACTTGGAGAAAACGGTAGTGGTTTTACTGGTGTTACTGCTGGTGGTGATTCTTCTCGTTTAATATTTTTACCTTTAGTATCATTTTCATTAGCATCAGTTACAGCGGATGCTGTATTGCGACTACATGTTTCTATTTTTGGTTGATTTTGTGTTATTGATTTCTTTTTCAAAATATTAGGAGGACGAGAGTGTAACAATTTTGGTCCAGAATCAATATTATTAACATTTGCTTTTATAGAAAAGGATTTATTTTGCTGATTCATGTAATGCTGAGCATAATTAATACTATTACTTACGCCTCCACTGTTTATTAAATTTTTTAAATTCAATCGATTCTCTCTAAACTCACGCTTATCTTCATTCATTACTATATTATTTTCGAATCGCGGTTTTCTTGATTCAAATTCATATTTTCTTCTCATAGTTGAATTCCAATGATTTTTAATTGCATTATCTGTACGACCTGGAAGTAATTTAGCTATCTTAGCCCACTGATTCCCTAAAAATATATTATATTATCCAAATATTAAATTCAATTTTACCATTAATAAAAATAAATTTTAATTTTGTATAAAATTAAACTTTACCCCACTGTTGATGAGCTTGGTAAATAACTTTATCTTCTTCTTCTGTCCAAGCAGTTTTTTTGATATTTGGATTGAGATGATTATGCCATCGCTCCCGACATTGCTTTCCAATTCTTCCATTGAGATATCTTGCTATTAAAGTCCATTTTTTTGGACCATATCTTTTCACGAGCTCTATAACCTTATCATCTTCTTCCTTAGTCCACGGACCTTTAATTAATTCTGGATTCACTACCTTAGACCATCTTTGTTGACATTGAATATCAGATCTGTCATTCATCAATTTTGATATTATATCCCAATTTTCACCATACTGTACAACCAAATTTTTCAAAGTTGCATCTTCAGTTTTAGACCAACGTTTTGTGTTACCAAATTTTTTCGAATTTATGCTACTATCATCTCCATCACCAGCATTTCCATCTGATTGCTCTAAAATTGTATAAAATTAATCATTAAAACCATCGTTAAAAATTTAAAAATATTTTAAATCAACCTGAATAATCATCATCTGCACAGGAATCACTGTCATTATTCATGGCCGTTGTTAAAAATTGAAATTGTCAAATACTTTTTTTAAACCTTTATTTCTATTTTAACAAATGCCAGTTTTTTGTCAACTATTCATGCAATGAATTATTAAAATGAAAGATTATTATGTGTAGCAAATAAAATTTAACTATTTACAACTGCAGAGATATTTTTAAATATTCTATGTTTGAGTTATGACAAAAAAATCTGTTTAACTGACGGCTGCCCCCTTTGCTTCGTCCTTTCAATTTGTATTTAATATCAAAACTATGATGCCGTTGCGCTCTTTCAAATTACTTAAACTTCAAAATACTGTTTATTATTCATTAAACTTAGCTTCGTTTCACTATTGACAAATTTGTACTTATATTTTTTAAAAATTTTTTTTTTGCTTAATGCTTATAGTTCTAATAGTTAATCTTAATACAATATTTACAATCACTTCTTTATAATAATAAATTGTTGAGAATTCAATTTCATATACGTTTTTTTTTGCTTTTGCAACAACACAATTTAGCACCTGCCTTTTATTTATGTGCATATAAGTCGACTTATATATATTTAAGTGCTGCCATAATATTTTGATTTTTGATTATTTAATATAAAGAGTAGATGTCGCTGTTTTCTAAACTTTCAAACAAAAAGTGATAAAAAATATTTTTTTAAATTTATTAAATTATCGAATAAAAATCGTCTAGATAAAGATTAAGAATTTTAATTTTGACAATAGTTATATTTTCAATAGACTTCTTTTATTAATACGAATAAATTATTTTCTTTACCTCTATTATAAAAAAAACTAATTTATTCCTATAGTTTCAGACTTTAAGCTAGGAGTAACTTAAATTTCTTTAGTAACTTCTGTAGTAACTTAAATTATAGAATTCTTTTTGATTGAATTGTTTTTGCAAATTTTATATTATTTTGAAATTGGTGTTAAATTTGTATGTACTATGTATATATTTATAAAAAACCGCAGGTTCTTATGTTCAGTCTTGACCTAATTTCAGATTTCACCTATCAGACATCACAAATTATTGCAATGGTTTTTTTTTAGTTTGGCATTTATTTTGTATTTAATACTAAAGTCATAATGAAATAATAACTAATTATTGTATTATAAAATAAATAATCAAATTAAAGAAAAAAATCTGAGATATTAGAAAATTTTGTAATAACTTTGATTCCATTGTTGATCTTCTTATACTATTTAAAAATGTAAACTTGATTTTATTCAGGCTGTTATATCAAATATATTGACTTTGTTAACTGTCACTTGCGTTGCTTGTGTTCTATAATTCCTCTACTAGTCCTACTCCTTGTTTGTACTTCCATGTTTATTCATTTCATAGATTGGATTTATTTATAAGCACGTTTTTTTAGTTATTTAAAAAATATTTAATCCATTTATCAAATATAGCTAAATAGTTTTGAACAATAAAAGATGCAAGAGTTAAATGAAAATCTCATACTTCAGCTATGTTGTGATTATTTAGAAGATAAAGATGAAAGCATTGCAAAAAAATTACAAATGAAATTTAATTTGGTAAATTTATAAATTTTAAAAAATAATGTAACTATAAATATTTCGTTGAATTATAATTTTTTTTTAATTATAGGAACCACTTAAAAATGACTTTCCAAAATTGAAAGAAATTATTTCTCAACATATGAACAAATCAAAATCTATAAACAATTTTAAATCTGATAAAACAATACAGCAAAAAAAACGTGCTCAACATGAAAAATCTAGATTTGTTGCAAACGAATTTAGAAATTCAAGAGAAAAACAATGCTTTAATTGTAATGGAACAGGACATATAGCTGCTGATTGCAGCAGAGAATTAAATCAAGAGCGTTTTGCAAATTTGACATGTTATGTTTGTAACAAATCTGGCCATATATCACGAAATTGCCCAGAAAAAGTTACAAATTGTTATAAATGTCAAAAGCCTGGTCACATAATGAAGGAATGTCGAAATTCACAAGCATCAGGAAATTACAGGAAAGATGTTTCAAATATAACTTGTTATAATTGTAAAGAAACTGGGCATTTATTGCGGGATTGTCCCAAAACTCCAACTCCAAAATGTTTTACTTGTGATGAGCTTGGTCATATAAGTAGAGAATGTCCAAATAAAAATGGAACACGTGATGAAGGGTGCTTTAAGTGTGGTAAGAAAGATCATAAGAAGATTAATTGCCCACAAATGGTATCTTCATCAAATCCTGCGATTGATGTAAATTCTTCAGTTAGTGGTTCTGAGGCGTCGGATGACGATGATTAATTTTAATTAATTTTAAATTATTAAATAAATTTTCACAAAGACAAACATTTTTTTTAACATTTTTGTAACAGATTGTACAAAAATACTCCAAATTGAAGGAATATTTTTGGTAGAAATGAAACAAAATATTTATAAATGAGTAAAAAATCCAATGATAATTTTTTTTCGTTTTTGTAATTTTGTACTGAAATATTTTTGATTTAATACTGTTTTTAACTAAATTCAATAAGGAGACAGTAAAATTTCAAAATTTAGCATTACCTGAGTTAGCGGCAAATTACTTGAGCTAGTATTACTGAAACAACACCTACCGGAATTATTTTTGATAATAAAGAAGCCTACCTTGTTTTCATAAATGGAAACTTGCAGTCAATATGCATATTCTGAATTTATGAACACACTTGTGAGATTTTCTGAATACTGTTCATAAATGCAGCCTCAAAGTCTACTGGGCGTCAACTTGGCAGAATAAATTTTTAGTATGCATAAAATTTTTTGAAGTAGTTTTCTTTGTTTTGAGTATTTTAGTTTCTGTTTTGTTATTTTCAAAATGTCAGTCTTAATCAACAGAAACTTTGCAGAATTGTCAAGTAAAGGTAAAATATAGGTAGAATTTGTATTCATTATTGCAAAGTACGCCTACTGGTGGCAAAGTTGTCAGTTTGTAGCATTTATGAATACACCCCTACTCTCCGTCTCCAGTCACCAGGTAGTTTCACTGAAACATATAGGTCTTACACGGTAGCTGATGTATTTTCTTTTCTTTGTCTCTCATCCTCTTGCCGACAAACTATATTATATTTGTGTTAACACCGAGAGAGAATTTGCAGACAAAAAATTGGCTCTTATTCTAGCGGTAAACACAATTAAGGCGAATGACAGTTCAAAAAATAGATCTAATTCTATTTTACTAGTCGACGAATGCGATTGACATTTAGTGATACAAATATAAATTGCTTTTACTTGATGTCCTTTGTTAATTTTTGTTGTTGTTAGTTCAAAATATAAATAAATTAGGTTAATAAAACATTTTTAAAATTTAAATTCAAATAAAAAATTTTTTTAAATTAAGTTTTTTAAAATTTTTCCTACATTTTTTTTTATAAACAAATTTTGAAATTTTAAAAACAAAAATTTGTTTAATAAGAAAAATTGATAGATACTGATATTTTGAACATTTTGGATTGCATCTTAGAACATCGATTTGGTCTACGAATTGCTCCAAATTGATTTATTGAACTTAAATCACTTACTTTTCTCCAACTTCCAGATGAAAGATATCTATTTTGCAAAGAAATAATTTGGTTTAATAATATTTTTTAAAGTAATATCAATTGAAATAATAACCATTTATTTATTCTGTTTTTGTTTTATTAGTTTTGAAGTGTGTCAAAAAAGCAGTAGCGAATATTTCGTCGTGATTGTGTCTCTAAGCGCGAAATTTGGTTATTCGTCACTCCTCATTCGTCGTGATTGTGTTTTCAGCATAAGCAAAAAGTGATTTTCAATAATTTGTCTTATTTACATAAAGAGAACTTCTTATATTTTTGAACTTCTTATTTTTTCAAATTTCTTTTAAAACTAGTTTTTATTTAAACTATAACAAAGAAAAAAACCAAAAAAGCGCCAAGTGAAAACTGGTTGTTCCTAGTGTGACTACCAATTTCAATTAACATGTTATCTAAGCTCGATAACATGTTACATTTGTAGTGTGAATAGGGCGTAACCTAACAATTTGAATTTGTTAAATGTCAAACTAGTTAACGACGTAATGGTTATTCATTATTCTTTCGCTTCCTAGTCGTGTTTAATATTGCACGTGTTTTTTTTGAGAATAAATTTTAATTAAAAATGGCAGGAATTAATGATAATTTAATATTTGCGTTGTGTTGCGATTTTATTGAAAGTAAGGATAAAACTTTAGCTAAAGTTTTACAACAAAAATTTAAAGTGGTAAGAAGTATAAAAATATATAATTTTGTTGAACTAAATCAAACAATAAATAAATACGACTAAATGTATTAATTGAACCAGCATTTTGAAATGCTTTACTGAAAAATAACTGTTTAAAATTATTTGCGTCTTTTTTAAGTAAGAATAACGAAAAATTCAAAAAATGGCTACTCAAACAAAAACTGTGGCTTTACAATTTCCACATGTTAATAAAATTTATTTCGATAACATCAATAAAAAAGTTCATTAATTTTATAACATGTAAACTAATGTCTAAAATATATACATAAAAAACATATATTTTATTGAAAAACTTTTTTTCAAAACTTTATTGTTGTCTATATTAGTAAAGAGTTGTGTGTGTTTTTTTAATTTTCAGGGGGGATTGCCCAAAGATTCACAAAAATTGAAGGAAATTTTAACACAACACTTTAAAATGAATCCAAAAACTATTCCAAAGCTAAAACAAAATACAACACAAGACAGTTCTTCAAGCGAAGAAGACAGTGACGAAGAAGTTAAATCAAAACCTCTATTAACAAACGGTAAAGCTTTGAGTATAAAAAATACTATGAATAACTCAGATAATAGCGACGATAAGGAAGACAGCGGCGAAAAGAATAAGAAAAAAAATGTTATGATTAATAAAAAAACTGTTCAGAATAATAAAACACCGCAATCAAAAAAAAATGCAAAGTCGAGTGATGACAGTGATTCCTCTGAAGAAGAAACAAAGTCAAAAGCAGTTAAACTTCCACCTACTGCTAAAGTTACTCCAGCTAAAAAAAAAAAAGAGTCTTCAAGTGAAGATAGTGATTCATCTGAAGAAGAAATCCCAAAAAATAAAGTAAATAATGGCACTGTTGTGAAAAAGAAGAAAGAATCTTCAAGTGAAGACAGTGACTCATCAGAAGAGGAAGAACCAAAAAAGAAAGTAATTCCGGCTAAATCTCAACCAATTGTTAAAGTTGCGACTAAAAAACAAGAGTCTTCAAGTGAGGACGACGATTCATCTGATGAAGAAAACTCAAAACCTAAAATTACTCCATCAAAAGCTACTCCCAAAGCTAAAAATGTAACTCCGGCTAAAAAAAAAGATGAATCTTCAAGCGAAGAAGATAGTTCGGAAGATGAAAAACCACAAAGTAATTATTTGCAATAATATAGAAAATTAAATACTTAAGTTTTTATAAATTTTTAGATAATCAGAAGAAAACCGTACCTAAAACGCAGGATTCAGACGATAGTGACACTTCTGATGAAGATGAAAAACCAGCTGCAATACCAGCTGTTGTAAAAAAATCTTCATTAATATCTAAAAAACAAAGTTCAAGTTCAGATGATTCAAGTTCAGATGAAGAACCAACAGCAAAAAAATCGATCCCAACACCAAAGGGCTCAGTTGCTAAAAAAAACGAATCTTCGAGTGAAGAGGAAGATACTTCAGATGAAGAGGAGAAACCTAAAAGTAAATCTATCAAGAAAAAAGAAAGTTCGGATGATAGTGATGAGGATGAAGTAAAAGAAAAGCCTAAAGCTGGAAATAAAAGAAAATTAATTGAGAATGATGATGCACCAGTAAATAAGAAAACAAATTATTCAAACTTCGTAAAATCAGGAGAAAAGGTAAAATATATTAATAGATAATAAAATTAATTAAATTATGATAAATTTTTAACTTATGCAGGAAGTTTTAAGTATAATTTTAAAACATTTTATTTTTAAAGTATAAATACTGCTAAACTGAAGTATATACAGATAAAATATTTAAAAAATAGTTTTAAAATTATATAATTAGATTTTCAATTTTATATATTAAATTTTCTATATTTTTATATAATAAATTAAAGACTCCAAATCAAATTTTAACGTGTCGCAAATGCAATGGTGTTGGTCATTTTGCAAAAAACTGTAACAATCAGGACGCAAAAAATTCTTCGAATCAGTTTGACAATAGTTTTTCTGAATCTACGTGTTATAAATGTAATGAAGTTGGACATTTTGCAAGAGAATGCAAAAATAATAGAGAAAAAGAATGTTTTAATTGTCATCAAGTGGGTCATTTAGCTACAGATTGTGAAAAACCATTAAGGAATGATTGTTTTTCCAACTTTACATGTCATAGTTGTAATAAGAGTGGTCATATATCACGAAATTGCCCTGAAAATCCAGCCGTTTGCTATAATTGCAATGAAAGCGGCCATATAAGTAAAGAATGCCCCACAGCAAGGAAAAACGATAGCTTCGATTGCTTTAAGTGTGGAGAAAGTGGTCATAGAAAAGCTAATTGTCCACAAATGAGTGGTGGAAAAAAATGGAATCAAAGTAAAAAATTCTAATATTTGAATTTTTAATAAATATGTCACAAAATTATGTTTTATAAGAGAAAATTTAAACAATAAAATCTTCAAAATCAAACTAATAGAAAAATGAATATTTAATTTTCAAATTTTATATTACGAAATTATTTGATATTATATAGGCAATTTCGTGATATTCCATTATAATTCTTTTCATAAAATTTTCATTATTTAAACAAAAGATAGTTATTTATAATGAATCAGTTGTAGGATTTAGTTAGAATTAGACTTTTGAATGCACACTCAATAAATTAATTTCTTATTTCGGATTTTATTTAATATGTCTCCATATTTATTTTACTTTGGTGTAGAATTTTGCATTAAATGGTAACATAAAGAAGGAAAATAATAAAAATAGCCCAAAAACTCCATTTAGAAGAGTTCGTGATGATGAAATTGAAATTGATCCAAGGGTTCAAGATAATTCGTTTGATGCAAAGGTTAGTGTTTTCTATATTGCAATAAGTTGGAAAGCATAAAAGAGAAGCAAAATGAATTACACCAAGCATTTGAAACAGCATTCAATTTTTTTTTTTTAAATTTTTGGATTACATTTATTTTCAATTACTATATTTTTAGTATACATTTTTTTTTTTTTTAATAATAACTGTTATAAAGCTTGTGTTTTTCTTTTCTTCTTTTTTCATGTAATTCAACATAAATTAAAAAAATTCGCAACATTAATTTGAAAAACAAAGAATCAAGAACAAAATAATAGCATGGAAGGATTTAATAATAAAAGCGGAGGTTTTCGAAAATCATTTGGTAATGAAGAAAATAAAAAAGGAGGTAACAATTTTGAACGTAAATCATTTGATGGAAATCATCGAGGAGATTTTAGAGGTGGTCGTGGTGGAGACCGTGGGGGTCGTGGAGGATTTGGAAATTCAAGAGGTAGAGGTGGAGAACGTGGTGGATTTAGAGGAGGTCGAGGTGGAGAACGCGGTGGATTTGGAAGAGGTCGGGGTGGAGAACGCGGTGGATTTGGAAGAGGTCGGGGTGGTGAACGTGGTGGACGTGGGGGTTTTCGAAATTCATTTGATTCACAACCACAAAACAAAAAAATTGTGTTTGATAACTAAATACACAATCAGTTAATAATTTACCAATTATATTACATTACTTAATTATTATTTCTAATTATAGTTTAAATGTTGCGAATTTTTTATTTTTTAATTTACGTACTATAATTTTTTGGTAAGACTTTGTTTTATAAAACCTAACATTTTTTAAACTATTTGTCTTCTTTTTTTTTTAGAAAAATGCACGAGGTTCTTGGGGTGAAAAGGCTAATCAAGATCTAAGACACACCAAAGGAAAATCTTTTAAACATGAAAAAACTAAAAAAAAACGTGGAAGCTATAGAGGCGGTTTTATTGATAAATCTGTAAATTCAATTCGTTTTGATGATTAAAATTCAGAAAATCTTTATAGAAGAAGATTTTCCATATTATATAAAATATACTTTTATATAATAAAACAATACTTTTTATAACCGTAACTTTGAACTAATTAATTTTTTATATTTTTTTAATAAGCTGATATGTTAAAAAAGTATTTTTTTCTTGTCATACATAAATAAATGTATTGATTTTCATACATTAATAATAATAAGAATTGACTATTCTTGAATAATTTTATTTTAATAAAATTTTTTTTAGATAATAGATATGTTACTGTAAGATTTTTAGTTTGTACAAAATAAAAAATTAGTCTTATGTTGATAAAAATCATAATTAGAAATTTATAAAAATCAACTGCATTTTAAAATTTCAAATAGATCAGTCTATTTACAAAAAAAAAAAAATTGTTTTATTTTTGATTTGAATTACATGTGTGAATTACATACCTACATATACATATGTTGAATCGAATCGCATTATTATGATAAAAAATATTCTGCAAATTAGGAAGGAATTGAGATTTGAGAGATTTTGGTTTTAACTCTGAAGAATATTTTGGGGCAACAAACCTTAGTAGTTGCTTGGAAATAGCTAGAACAGTTTGTAAAAAAAAATTACGAGTTGTTGAGATAACGTATGCTTGTTTGAAGGAACTAAAATGTCTTTACATATTAACCAAATACAGAGAATAAAAAGTTTTTCATTTATTTTTTATAAATGAAAATTTTAAAATATTTTGGTTTATAATAATTGTAAAAAAAAAATATTTTGAGATCGAATGTCAGAACGCTGACATGGTTCATCACAGGACATGGCCAAGTATTTTAATTGACAATTAGGTATTTGGCAAGTTCAAGATAGATGTAGATTCTTCTCACAAGAGTAATTCTCCTATCAACTTCTATTTGAATGCGGTACCATAGCTTGGAAAAGGTAGAAATAATTCCAGGCACATAAGTATGTAAGTATATATTGATTCAGGAATTTAGATTACGGCAATAATAGCGTTCGTCAAAGACATAGATCTGGAATTTTGAATAATTAATCTGGAAAGTACAATAGATCTGAAACGGCCGCGTCTTAAAAACAAAAACATTTTACCGTAAAATAAAAATATTTGTAATTCAGAAAATTCAAAAATAAAATTAAAAAAATAAATTATTTATTTATATTTTGTAGAATTTCAGGGTTTTTAGTTTTTGTAGAGTTAAGATGAGAAATATGATATAAATTTTTCATCCAAATACAATACACGTGGTAACACTTTCGAATAATACATTACAGCATACATATACACTACACATCTGTTGGCATGGTATTCAATGACAGCTTTGACATTTAAATAAGTTTTTTCAGTTGATTCTTTGATTAGTAAAAAAAAAAGAAACATATTTTGAGACAATTTTTTTTAACTTTTATTTTTAACTAAAATTAAATAATATATTAAGAATATATTTAATTTCGACACTCAATTTTTCATTTGAATCTATATTTAAGAAGAAATGTCTGCATTTACCGAGCAGGCTTTGCTTAAAAAACTTTTTGAATTAAATTCAAGTCAACAAAGTATACAAACATTATCTCTTTGGCTAATACATCACAGAAAACATCATGTTGGAATTGTTAAAACGTGGTTTAAAGAATTACAGAAAGGTAAACTATTACAATATTTATATAAATTAATGACCAAAAATAAATAATTTTAATTTCCCTCAGCTTCCGAACAAAAGAAATTAACATATATGTACTTGGCAAATGATGTAATACAAAATAGTAAGAAAAAAGGACCGGAATATGGTAAAGAATTTGAAACGATTTTAAATAAAGTTTTTAGTCATATATGTGATACATGTGAAGAAGAGAAGCTATATATGAATTTATATCGTATTTTACAAATTTGGGAGGATCGTGGCGTTTATGATAAGAAAGTCATTAGTGAATTTAGAAATAGTTTGACGACAAAAAACCCGTCAGATAAAGAAGAAAATAACAAAAAGACAGATATAAAAATACCAGAAAAAAGAAAACACGAGTCTAAAAAAGAAAAAGGAGATTCTAATTCAGAAAAGAAACATAGACTTTCAAAAAGCACGGCAAATGACGAAAAAACTAAAAATCCGGATTCACAAAGTACACCCGATGTGGTTAGTCCACATACACCGATTGGTGAGCCACCAGAACCAGAAGAGTTAGTTAAAGCTTTAACAGACTTAGAAAACTCAGCTTCAAGTGATGCTGCAGTAAGAGAAAGAATTGCCAATTTACCAGCGGAGATTTCGGAAATTCACACTATAAATAAATTAGAAGATAAGGAAGCTGCTGCTAAATTGTCAAAAGAGGTTAATTTTATTTAAATTTTTACTTAAATAAATAATGAACATAATAAATATTTTCTAGATAAATGAAGCAGTTCAGTTATTAAATGAATATAATGCAAGATTAGCTATGGAAATGGAAGATAGAAAAAAATTAGCTGTTATGTTAAGGAATTTTCAGGCAGAACAAAAGGAATTATTAGAACAAGCAGAACAACGTTTAGAGGTACAAAGAAAATATAACAAATTTATTATAAATCCATATCATTGAATTATATAACTATATTTTTCAATATCTCCAGAAAAATCTTAACCGATATTTTACCACGATATGTTTATAGTTCGACCAAAACTAATATACAATTTTTTTTTCTTATTTTAGGAATATACTAAGAAACTTGCAAAATACAAGGATATTCAAAGGGAAATAAAAGATCATCTATCAAATTTACCAGATTTAAGACAATTACCAGATGTGAGTGGTGGTTTGTTAGCACCTTTACCATCTGCAGGGGATTTATTCAACATACATTGAAAACTATTATCAGTTGTAAGGATTCAGGATCAGAAAAACTAATCACATTTAAATATTAATAATCAATATAAAAACACTTACGTGTCTTAAGAAAAACAAAATTGTATAAAAAGTAAATTGAATTTGAAAAATATTTGAAATTTTCAAATTGCAGTGTTTCGATTTTTTTTATATTTCTTTGTTCCGATTAGTTCACGGTAAAAAATGTATTTATAAGTTTGATTGTTTTTTATTTTTAAAAATTACATGAGTATAGTGTTTGAATTTAATATTAATACTAGGTTCAGATTTTATATTTTCGTTGTTTTATTCTGAAGCAAAAAGAAAATGTAAAATTAAGAACCAAAAATTAAAAAAACTGTTTTCTTTTAGAATTAGAACCTTACTAAAAAATATTAATCCGCATATAAAATTATAATCCATAGTGTCCTTGAAATAAAAAAGTGCGTTTCAAAGCCAAGCTAAAAATTCATATTAAATTAAATTAAAAATTGTTCTATGCAAATTATTCAATTATTAGAAATTGTACATATATTTGAGACAAAATACATAAGTATCTGTATTTGTCCATCTATTTCACATATTTTAAAACTTAATAAATTTAATTTATTAAAAAATTTGCTGATCCACACCATCTTTCAATAAATTCTATTATATCTGGAATATTACTAGTTGGATTCATTTTAGCTGCTACAGTTAATTTACTCCATGCATCTCGATTAGCTTGTTTTTTTGATTTTTGAAATGATACTGGTTGCTTTCCTAATACAGGATAACCAGTTACAATGCATTCAGTATCTGATAATCCTAAGCTTGATTCAAATAAATTTCGTCCATCAGTTGGTAAATTTTGATCTACACGTTGATCCATGCTAATTGCCAATATCCATTCACGGGCTTCCTCATGTAAATCAACTTCATTTCTTAAATGAAGGTTTTCAGGAATAGGAACTGAGCTTGGAAAGTCAGTAGCTGCTAAATCAGAATGATCTACTAAATTTCCTGAACCATCTTCAATAGCTTCACAAACATCTAAGTAATGATTCAAAATAACAAAAGCTTCAGATTCTCTTCCGACTGATCGTAAATCCATTCCAGTTTCATAAAATCCTTTGTCAACTGGTATTATGTCAGTGTAGCGAAGTAATGCTGTTGATATTTTAACTCCAATTTGCTGTAGTGCTTGAATTTGTCGACATGCTGCTCTAGTCGTGTAATAGTGAGCTATCAATAATAATTTATCAAAACGGTCATAAACTTCAGTTTCTCCAAATTTCGATGTTTTTAAAGTCTTCAATTAATAAATACAATTAAAAATAAAATCAATTTTATATACTCATCTTTCAATTTTAATATACTAACCATCGTTAATTGATAAAGAAATGTTCGTAAATCTTTCCAAAGATCAACGATTTCAGTTTCTCTTAAAGAAAAACATTCTAAAGCAATTCTATAGTAAATGTTAAAATTTTGTTCTATTGCAGGAGCTTCGTTAGTTATGTATAAAGATAGAGCTGTTGGAGCTTCACCATCACGTATTAACTGTGCAGCATATAGAGCTAAATATTTATGTAAAGCTTTACCATTAAGTTGGCGAGCCTTTTCTAAACATCGAACCCATTGTCCCTGCTCGGCAAGCATATCAAGTGCACTCATTATGTCTAAAAAAATATCAAATATTATAACTATTTATTGGAAATTGATCTAATATACCAATATCAGCTAATTGCTCCACATTTCCCTCGTTTTTTAGCCTTGACTTTTGTTGCTGTTCGACATATGAAACCAACTCAGCATCAATTTCTTTAGCTAATCGACGCGCTTTGGCCCATTGTTCAGATTGTATAAAAACTTCAACCGCTTCTTTAGGCATATCTGCAGCTAAGTATAATTGTGCTGTTGGACCGATTTGATTAATTTCTAAAAGTCTTGGACCCAATTGCTTAGCTATATCCATTGCATCTTTACCTTCTAAAAATTGATTGCAAATTTCAGCAGCTCTAATTAAAGCTCGTTCAAGAGTTCCATCATCAGCATTAGTTGAATCAATTTGTAATAAAGATTCTGCAGCTTTACGAAACTCTTCATTTCTAGCATACTCTGAAGCTTGTTGCAGATATGATCTTGAATCTGCATTTGCAGAACCTATGTGTGCATTGAGCCTGCGTTCCTGTGTTTGAATTTTTCTAAGATCATTCAATGCAACTGGATGATGTTGTTCAGCAATTCTAATTGCCTCATCAATCATATTAAATTCCTTATAATGTTGAATAATAATATCAGGACGCCCTGCTTGTAATAATAAATTTTCATACTCAGGATAATTTCTTGTTTCTAAGGCAGCAGTAGCTTGTCCTAAAAGAATTTCGGTGAGGGCATCTGGCAAATACTGCTCAGCAACTCTTATGGCAGATTTCCAATCACCACCATGTGTATGCATTAATATCGCTTCTTTTGGTTTATTTGCTTTTATGAATTCGGTTTCAGCTTGATCAAATTTTCCTTCATCTTCTAATGAGATAGCGATCTTATAGTGAACATCTTCCGTTGGTTTTCCAGTCAAGCGACATAAGTCCATTGCAAATTCAAATTGTCCAGAGTCACAAGCAAAATTCAATGCTGTATCAATTAGACCTAAACGTGTTAATAAACGCGCTGCCCCTTCAATTGGTAGCGATTTAGCCCACATGTATGCTACTTGATTACTGGCACCATCTGTACCTTTTTGTTTTGCAATTCGAAATCCATCATCCCAACGACCAGTATTACAATACATATGAACGGCAGATTTCCAATCTCCAGCCGCAATGAAGTGAATTTCTGCGTTTTTTAATTTACTCTTTGATTCTAACTGTTTTGCTAAATGTAAATGTGTACTTTCGAGTAGCTCTTTGTGATATTTTTCAACTAATCGAATCATTGAATCATAAAGCTCGCGGCGTTTGTACATAGCAATTGCCAAGTCTGGTTCACTTAGAGCAATCAAAACTTTTTCTGCATCTCGATATTTACCTTTTATTAAAAAAATGTTTTTGAATTACAAAAAATACGTTCAATCAATTTTTTTGTTTAAATAATTTTTTTAACCTTGTTCTTCAAAAATGACTGCCAAATTAACAAATATATTCCTGGTTATCTCATTGTTCATATAAATTTCAGCAATATTGTAAGCTCTTTCCCATTCACCATGTTTATTTAGTAGGTCAACGGCTTCTCTGTACATATTAGCTCGAACTAATAAATCTTCAGCACCTTCCAAATCACCTGCAATTGCTAAATGCTTAGATAAATCTAGAGCATGTCTTTTAATTTCTTCAGGCTCATCAAGAACTTTAGCAATTTGAACCGCTTTACGCCACTGTCTTGCGCCAACGGCTGCTTCTAAGGCTTTATCAGTTGCACCAGCTTCGATATAATGGTTAATAGAAGCATCCAATTGTTTTTTAGAAACTAACCAATCACCCCATTCTTCTTCTAAAACTGTAACATCATCGGGAGCTACTTGTCTTGCTAGTTCTACTGCTCTTGGATATGAACCTCCTTTACGGTATAACGTTAATGCGGCTTCTGAACGCGATAATTTAAGGGCAATATCTCCAGCAAGCTCGAACAGTTCTGTTTATATATAAATAGTTAATTGAATATGTTATTTTTGTTGTATATTATATCAACATTGATAAATTTATATATAAACATAAAATATACCCGATTTAATTAATTCCTCAGTAACTTTTGCGATTAGATCCTCATCTTTTAAGAGCATTGAATTTTTCAAAGCTAAACGTGCTGCTTTTGATGGTTTCTTAGCTTTCAAGTATAATTGTATGGCCTTTTCTACATCACCACGAGTTTCCCATACTTTTCCAGCTTTTTCTTCCTGATTTGTTATCAATAAAAATGACATATGCTCTTCTCTTAATTCTGGTAGACCAGAATAACCTCTTTTTTCAGCTATATGAATTGCTTCATCCCACATTCGCAATTTCTTATACATATTCAAAGTTATATCAATATTACCCTGTTCTAAGTAGATTCGTTCTGCTGTTTTTAAATCTGAATTTAATAAGGCCATTTTGGCTTTAACTTCTGGACACATAACATTTTTACCATAATTTTCTTCATATTTGTCTTTCGATGCTATCATTTCATTTAAGTAAAATGCTTTTGAAACATTTCCTAGTGCAACATAACAACGTTGTGCTACTCTGAAATTTTTTTTTTCTAATGCTATTGCGCCTAAATTTAACCACATAGCTTTCGCTGCTGGTTTATCACCTATTGTTTCTAGAAATAATATAGCTCGTCCAAAATCGCTATCATTCAATGCAGTACCAAATTCGACGAGTCCTTCATCTAATTGATACGAATGTTCAGTAGGTCCTTCTTGTGTTTTGACAATTGTTCTACCCTAGAATTTCAAAATTTTTATCTTTTAATTTTTTTTTACATAAATTTAGTATATTTTTTTTTTATTTTACTTCTTCTCTTATAACATCAAAGGCATCACCTCGAATTTGTAATAATGTTACATGTTCTGGTAAATCTATATTATACCAAATTGCTAAATTATTATCGCTTTGGGCAACTGCAACATCTGACTGTATGACCCACTGAACAAACGAAACATTACCAAGAAGTGTTTTTTTTTTACTGGTAAAAATGTCAACTAAAACTAATCTAAAAAATTTTACAAAATTTAATATTTTATTTTGATTTTAAAGATTAAAAAAAAAAAAAAACCTCATTTTTTTATCGCGAAAGAGAAGTTTTTGTGTTGTTTCATTTAATTCAATCCAATCAATTTTTGAATCATGTCCAACTTGAGTTATTATTGAATTTGTTAACAAATCCATTACACAAATTGTTTTCATATCCAAAAGATATGCCAGTTTCTTATTATCCCTATTATCAACAAAATAATAATTAATTATTTAATTTCTTTTTGTTTTCATTGAAAAAAAAACTAACATTGTATTTCCACGTTCATTTAAACGAACTGAAATTACATGAGGATTCACAAATTCAGTTCTAACTGAACCCAAAATCATATTTTCACCGTACTCAACTAATGATAATTCACCAGCATTAAATATTAAACAGACATTTGGATTTTCAAAATAAAATTTTTCAAAACGTCCTGTAGTGTTCCATGGTATTTCACTGGTTAAATTTCGTGTTAAATCACAAAATAATAATGAATCTTCAGTTCTTGCTACTAAATAATTATCTTTTCCCATGATGCGAATATCATCGATTTCTAAGCCTAAATGAGATTCAATTGTCAGCTGTTCGAAAGGTTCATGCAATGTTTTGACTAGAACCTGACTCGGAGCTACGAAAATTAGTTCGAATTTTTCCTGCCATATTGTACGTTTTAATACCGATTCATATAGAATTACTGCGCCAGATGTTGAACCAATAGCTAATCTGAGTATAAATTTTTTTTATTATATTGAATATTAAAATATAATAATAAATAATTATTTTATTATTATATATATATATGTACCTTGCTCCATCTTTTCTCCAACTTAATGCTGTTATTGAATACATGTATTCAATATCTTTTGATGCACTTTCACTCCAAGAAGATAATCTGGGACTCCATGAATATATTCGTATTCGATCGAAACTACCAAATGCAACTGCTTGTCCATTTGAGCTTGCTGTAGCTACCAGAAACTCTTTTTCATTATCATTACGAGAAAAATCAAAATTTCTAACTTGTCGACCCTAAAAATATTTATAATATTTTTTATATTTAACTATTACACTTTATTTAATTTTAAACATGGTGGACCTATATTATAATATGTACATAAATTTATTATTTACTTGTGAATCATAAAAAATAATTTTTTTATCACTTCCGGCAGCAGTAATACCACCTTGTGGCCATGCCAATGCAAATGGTGGTACAGAATGTTGTACAATTTTTCCAGATGATTCAATTCCACTACTACCACGTGGATTACTATTATCATCCATTAGAAAAAACTTTATAATTGTGCCATCATAATGACCTGATAAAAATCCAGTACCTTTTGTATTTGATGCTAATGAAATTACCATATTCTCACTGCTATACAAACTTTGTGATTTATTTGTTTTGCAATTTAATGCACGAACTTTACCATCATCTAAACCTAATAAAATATTTATTTAAAATCTTTTGTTTAATATTTTACTAGTTATATAGAAATGGGAGTCAACATAGCGCTACAAAGTAACAGTGACGTCATGAGATTAAATTAATTAAGTTAGTATAATTATTATTATTATTCTTTTTAGTTCATATAAAACTATTTACAATTACAATAATATTCATACATTAATAAATAATTAAAATAAATTTACTTAATATGGAGTTAATCTAATTTAATTCATTTAAAAATTATCCTTTACATGAATTTTAATTTGGTTTTTAAATCTACTCAAACGAACTTCCATTTTTAATTCTGTAGGAAGATTTTTATATAATTTCAAACCTTTGTACATGCATAGAAAAAGTAGTATAATAGAAGTCCAGCGTAGAACAAATTTTTCTGCCAATTTTTTTCAATAGCCTGCCTCGCCACTCTCTTGCTTTTTATTTATTCTCTCGATACTGTAATTATAATTTATTAAACAAAATTTCTTACTGTAAACTGTTATTTTATTATAAAAGCAAAAACAAAAAATAATATTTTTTATTAGAAATCAAATAACAATGAGAATATCCTTTTAATTTTTCATTTTTTGTTATTATTGTGTTTGTGTAATTTGAAATTTTTTTCGGTTAATATCTACCAAAATTTCAAATATGGTTATCATTTTTATCGAGTAATCTTTTAAAAAAACAAATATTTTATTTTTCTCAATCCATGTAATGTTATAAAATAATTTTATAAATGTTGAAATGTTGAATTGTACATATGTATTTATATTTATAATTATAATATAATTTTATAATGTTTGAAAATCAAAAATATATTTTTTTTACTTATTTTCTTTTTTGATTGAATAATTTAAAAAAATATAAAATTTAAAAAATTCAAATAATAGTGCACATTCATTCTCGTGATGATGTCTAATATATGGATATATGTACATACATATTACATTATAGCGATGTATGTATAAATTTACAAATAGAGTCACATTTTGTTTTTAAAATTTTTTTTTTGAAAATTATTCAATGTTTTCTATATGTATGCATATATGTACATATATATTGAAATTATAACAGAGTTTAAAAATATTTTTAAAACTAATTATAATTTTGATAAACTCATAAATAAAATATTTTAACGGTAAATTACGGTAACGCTTATTACGGAATATTCTTAGAAATGCACAGCTTTACTGTGGTTTTTTTCAAATTTAGAATTTTCTATGTTTGTCATTATTTTCATAACGAAAATTTGACAATAATGTCCAAATGCTTGTCATGATCTGCCACTGCTACACGATTTGAAGATATATTATTGTTGTATAAAAAATTCATGCTCGTAATATTTCCAACTTGTTGTGCAGATGGATTTCTTAGAACTTTTAATTTTATAAGACAATCTAATATTTCCTCTACGAAGAAATATGGACATTTTTTGATAGTTATTTTAGTATAAATATTTGAAGAATTTCAAGATTTAATTAAATTGAATTCAATTAACCAACAGTTGGGATTATCTTATTACTCATTATATGAAAAAAGTTAAAATTACAATTATTTGTTGCGTTCATAGCTGCATTTACATATTTACCTACTATGACTAAATAATTGAAGATCAAAAATAGCCATTTTTTTAAAAGTTCTGGGATTGATATGAATTATGAGTATTTTTAATTTTCGGCAATATTTTTGTTAATCCATACATACTTTTAATTAATCAATTGACTTATTATATTACAATTTTTTTGAATCTTTCTTTAAGTACTTTGTGACGTATTAACAAAGTTCTTAAAAAATTACCCTGTCTAGATTGTTCTTTAAATTTAACAAACATTCATACAAATCAATAAAATTTTATGTCGAGAAAGTTTGTTCAAAATAAAAAATTTTCCACCAACAAAATTCATCTTTGGTGCCTTCAGATCAATATTAAGAAACAATGAAAATTAAGGAAAAAATTTGTAAAATTTTTATATGTTTAGTGTTTTGTTTATATTATCCAATCCATAGTTTAAAATTTTTTATTAAAATTTGAGAAAGAAATAAAAATTGAGATGAGCAAATATCATTTTTTTTCTAAATAACGACTGGATTATGAATTGAGCATGTACTATGACTATGTTAACATATACATTTTTCCAAACAAATTGAACATTTCGTCAAACAAATTATACAGTTTTTTTTTTTTATCTTTTTGAAAAATTTTTTCAGAAAAGAACTAAATTTTGCAATCCAAAAAAATTATTTATTTTCACTAAAACAAATCTCTGTTAAAATTGATAACTTAATTTATTAAATGTAAAATGTATCATTTTACGAAAATAAAAAAACTGTTTAATTTGATTGGAAAAAAGCTGAATTTTACTGAAAAAAGGTATAGATATACATACATATGTACATCAGCATTATAATATATTGTTATTCATTTCTAATTTTCTAATAAAAAATATTCTATAATAAAACAACAGTTTACAATAATTAATTTTTTAAATATTTTTGTTATATGTTATAATTTATTCCAATGTATGTATATTCATGCATACATATAGAAAACATTGAATACTTTTCAAAAAAAAAATTTTAAAAACAAAATTTTATTCTATTTGTAAATTTATACATAAATTAGCTATATGTAATATGTATGTAGTTATGTACATATCCATATATTAGAAATCATCATGTGAATGAATGTGCGTGCACTATTATTTGAATTTTTTTAAATTTTATATTTTTACAATTATTAAAAAAAATATATTTTTGATTTTCAAATATTATAAAATTATATTATAATTATAAATATATATACATATGTACAATTCAACATTTCAACATTTATAAAATTATTTTATAACATTACATGGATTGAGAAAAATAAAATATTTGTTTTTTTAAAAGACTACTCGATAAAAATGATAACCATATTTGAAATTTTGGTAGATATTAACTGAAAAAAATTTCAAATTACACAAACACAATAATAACAAAAAATGAAAAATTAAAAGGATATTCTCATTGTTATTTGATTTCTAATAAAAAATATTATTTTTTGTTTTTGCTTTTATAATAAAATAACAGTTTACAGTAAGAAATTTTGTTTAATAAATTATAATTACAGTATCGAGAGAATAAATAAAAAGCAAGAGAGTGGCGAGGCAGGCTATTGAAAAAAATTGGCAGAAAAATTTGTTCTAAGCTGGACTTCTATTATACTACTTTTTCTATGGTACATGATCATATTTTTTGTTTTTTCATTTCTATAAAAATCTAGTCTAAAGTTAGCATTATTTCTTAAATTATATTCATGTATGTCTCCATTATATACAATTTTATTACATAAATAATTTGGGTAAAGCCCGTTTTTTATTTATTCGGGCTTTACAATTTTACATTCATTTTAATTTGTTGTTCAATATATTAAACTAATTTATATCAATCAATTAAACTAATGAATAAAAGATTTCATAAAATCATCTGTTAAGAAGTATCACAATGAAATTTAAAAAAAAAAACAGGACAAGAAAATTAATTTATTTTCAGAACTCCATGTATTTACATTGTATGGTATGTATGTGAAATATACCTTATTATAACAGTTTGCTCAACATTTCAAATTTTCAGCAAGATGACGGTCGATTTTCTTATAAACTAACTTAATTGTAATTCTAAATTTAAAAGTGAGTTTGTTTTTTTATACACCAAACCATTTCAATCTAACGAGTTCATCGCATTGATGAGTTCTTTATTACTTTCTTTACGTTCTTTAAAAAACTTTTGCTACAATTTCGTAAATTACAGCTTTTCCATGCCTTAAAATTTAATATATGTATAATCTGGTATAATATAGAAATACGGCAAGTATAAATTCAGTTAAATATAATTTGAACTACATGTGTTGATGAAATTCTCCTCGAATAAAGCATATTAAACAGATACACAAATAAAATTGGAATTAATTTAAATCTAAAACAAAAAGCTATACTGACTAATTTCAAAAATTCAAAATTTAAATTATATTCTTATTACAAAAGACTATAATATGTTAGTTTATTGATACCAATGATAAGTAACTGAGTTAAGTCAAAATAAAATCTGGCAAATGGACAACTCAACCGTGGTCTATATGTATTAAATGTATTAAAAAATTCTTAAATCTTTAATGAAAATGTTATAGGACGACTAAAGAGACTAAAATCATATGAGTACCTAACTTTACTGAATATTGTATAATATTCTGTAACTCTCTATAGATGTTTTATTCTATTCATTGAATGTATTAACAAAATTTTTTTTTTAAAAAAAAAACCACGATGTAATAATATAATAGACAAGAGCACGGTTAGTGAAGGCACACATTTCGTGGTTTTTCGTGTGTCTTCGTTTTTTTTTTCATTCAATCAAAGAAAAATAGTTTTTTTTCTAGGCCGGGTATTTACCCGGAAGTGTCTTCTAGTAATGTAATATTATATTAAACTATTCGTATAATAAACTATTTTTCATTGTACATATTTAATATGAGTTCTGGTTGAATATATAGGTTGAATAACAACATAATAAACAAGTTAATATTGAGAACTACGAACTTAAAATTTTTAGTTTTGATTATAAATTGAATACATATACATATATATATATATATAATTATATTATTTAAAAATTATCGATATGCAAGTAATTCTTTTAAATTATATTTTTATTTCATTAATCCTTACCTGCAATTATTGTACCTGTACTTAACCATAGCATACATGTCACTGAAGTTGATTGAGGAAATTTATTACAAATAACTTTCTTTTCATTCCAACTTTCACCCAATTTATATACATATACAATATTGTCACTTTGGGCTACAGCTAATTTTGTTGAATCAGAATTAAATGCAATGTCACGTATTACATATGCATTTTTGCCGTTATTTTGATTATATGGTTTTGTTGAAAATTTATCACGTTTTTCACCATTTTCATCAAATAATAAAATATGACGATCTGCTGTTGCAATAGCTAATTTTTGATGATTTGGTGACCATGCAATACCAGCTATACGATTTAAGTATGTCTACAAAAAATTTATATAATTAGATACAACCATTCCATACAATCATTCCATATAATAATAATAGTAGAAATAAATATATACATAGTACAAATGTACCAATAACTAAATTAACTATTATACTACATGTAGGTATACTATTTTAATTTTTTATAAAATTTAATTTAAATTGTAATACATAAACATATATTAAATATATAACTTGCTTGATTTAGTTCAGTGCAAACATATATATATATATATATAAACATTTTACATATTTATATTTAATTTTTATTTAAAAAAAAATTAATTTTAATTTTCTAAAGTGATACAAATAATATCATTTACAATATAAATAAATTAATTCTTAAATATAAAATTCTAAATTAATTGTAGATAATAAGAATTATTATTAAAAATGAAGTCATAATAAATTAAATTTAAGTTTAAAGAAATTTGTTTATAAAATTTAATTTTTAAATACCTGACCATCAGTTATAGTTTTTAAATATTTCAATTGCATACTTTTTATTTTATTTTATTATACATTTACAATTTTATTTTATCGAAATAATCAGTTAATTTGTTACAAACAATTTTTTTTACTTAAAATCTTTTTAGAGCAATATAAACACTAAAATAAATGGTATATTTTTGTTTGGGTTCAATTACTGTCGCAGGTAACTAATGGTAACAGAGAAATTAAGAAATTCAACTTGTCTATGAGTAAGGTGACCATATTTTGTAACAAAAGAATAACAAATCAATAAAGTGTGTAGCTTTGACTGAACTCTTATTATTATTTTTTGTTTTTTAATTTTCATTATATTTATATATTATGTATGTATAAAAATGTATGAAAATGACTTCAATAAAGTTTTATTTATCAATCGAATTTAAATAAAATGATTTCTGAAAAATATTCTAGCAATTGCATAACAGATGTTTGTACAAATGCTGGGTTCAATTTAAAATCTGTAATATAGTTTTGAATTTTCAATGCTTCAATAACATAAGGATGAAATATTTTTTATATTTATACTTTTGCTATTAATTATATAGTATTGTGTAACTCAAAAAACTGGCTAAATCTGATAAATTTAGTAATTCCGTTGGGTAGTTAGTCGCTTCACGTTCTTTGAGGACTGTATTGTCGCTATTTCAATTTTATCATTTATGTTTTCAGAAGTTCTTCCTTCACTAGTAAGTTCTAAGCTATAATTAAAAAAAAGATAAAAAATTGTTTAATTACATCATTTTCCATATCCAGCTAATCAGAATTTTGGGAAATTGGTAATAGATGTTTTTGCGTATTTTTAAGAGAGTACCTAATTACAACTTTTCAGATCCGTAAAATGTTTGTGAAATATTCCGGATGGGTGCTAAGAATTGTATGGCATCTTCCCTAAACAACTGGAATTTCGGTTATAAATCTGAACCAAAAGCTAAACGGAGTCTTTAATAATAAATGTTAGAAGTTTGGTCATATTTACTCAAATGACTATTTTTAAAAAAGAGATTATTAAGATATAAGCTATTACCACAAAATAATATATATAACGGTAAATTATAATTTTCTTATTATTAAATTAGTCTACTTGTTGACAGTTATAATTATATGTATATTATTCTATGATTTTTACATGTAGCTCTACTTCAGCTCAAAGATTCTGCCCCTTTCTGTACAGATTTTCATAATTGGATCCTATATCTTTAGCAAACATTTGGGTTCGTTACGAAATCCTCAAAAATAAAATTCCTAAAAACAAAATCTTCAACGAAAAAATCCCTAAAAGCTAAATCCCCAGTGGAGATATTTATTTTTCGAGCAGTGGCTACTCAAAACAAGATATTTTTTCCAGCTATGAAAAAATAAAATAAATATTTCCTTTTTTGTATTACCTGAAATTTTTTTTTAAAGTTTTTTGTCGTGTTTATAATAATTTTCCAGTTATATTTTAAATGTTATGCCTTTTTTTGCAAAAAGGATATTGGTTTTTTAATTGAATACCTCTATATTAGTAAAAAAATATTTTTAAAGGACATTTTCCGTTATGTTAAAACAATAAAATGAAATCAGTCAGAATTTTAATAAGTATATTTTTTATATATGCATTTATAAATATCCTTATGTTTTAATAAGGATATTTTTTTTTTGTGTATAAAAGGGACCATTTTCTTTTGTAATTGCTTGATTATCTTTGCTCTTCACAATCACTAAATTTCTTTTCAATTGTGTTGTGTTGTATTATCGATGAAAAGAGACAATACCAGTATTAGGAATTATGGAAGAAATTTCACTTCTCAGAGAATAAATTTTTAAATTGCGCATGTTCACCTGTTGCTAAGCATAGTAATTTAAAAAAAAAACAGAACAACAAAGAAAAATTAAAAGAGATACATTTATGTAAAAGATTTTGTGTCCTTTTTTTACTTAACTGCCAACTGGTGTAAATTTTGATAACGATAAGGTGTATACCTAATTTTTGTGTTAAATAATAATAATAATAAAAATATTGTAAAATTACAACTTGTTTGATTTAAGATTTTAAGTTGTTGTTGTTATTGTTGTTGTTATTTGATTTTTATTTTTGAAATATTTCTGAAAATATTTAAATATATTGTCTTTTTATTTATTTATTACTATTTTTTATATTATAATATCAAATAAATAAATATATAAATATATATGTACAATGTACATATATATATATATATATATATATATATATATATATATATATATATATATATATTTTTATTCAAATAAATAATTAAAATTAAAATATTAATATTATCATAGAGTATTCTACATTCAAGAAAATAAAAAAAAATCGGAAAGTTTGATTAAAAATGTATGTTGTATAACAGTTTATTTTTATTAATATTGTATATAATATTAATATTATACATACATAATTATATCTAATATAATTTCATTTTATATTTATTATTTCAAAACATTTTTTGAAATTGTTAGTTAGAAAAGTTTTGTTAAATTTCAAATCAACTTAAATCAGGTAATCAGGGAGAGTAGATAAAATATCAGAACACTAACATTGTTCATCACAAGGCTACGATCTTTTTCACATATATTTGTTCAAGATTGCCAAGTCCAACACAGACAGATTTAGATTTCGATAACAAAAGGAGGAATCCTCATATATAATATTTGTTATTTTTCTAATACCTTCCTTAGGAGAATAGCATTTCGGTATAATATCTCGGATCCATTGTGATTTGATCAAAACTGTGCTTTAGCTTTTTGAAATTATTATTCTATTTTTTTTCACAAAGTAATAATTAGTAAATTAAAAAAAAAAATTAATACCGTAATGGAGATAATAATTTGTGATTAACGATTAGTATACATTCTTAGTATACATTCTATAATTATTATGCAATTTGGATTTAATTTTAAAATCTATTTAAATATCTCAAAAGTCCTGAAACGTTTCAATCTTCTTGCATATATATAATATGATGGTTTGAATAAAGTTGTAATCTTTCGTGGTTTTTTTTATTTGATTTTGTCACAATAATAATTATTATATAAATCTTTTCTTATATTAAAATAACTATTATACCAAAGTGCATTGAATTCTTGAACGCGTATAGAATTTCATCAAGAAACATTTCAAGTATTTCGATGACAGATTCAGAATTGCTTAATGCATCTCTTTTAATTTCATATGTATATATGAGCATTAAGATTGTTTTATATAACATCACTTTGCTGTCCAATGATACCTGTCTACAGAACGTCCCATATTCCATCTCAATACATATTCCTGAACTTGGTTCAAAGCCTGATTATTTTTGTTGTGAATTTAACAAAAATTAAACTATTTTTAAATATGAATAATTTTATTAAAGTTACAAAAAAAAAAGTATAGATAATCTCGTATAGATAATAAAAAAATTGCATTATAATAATCTTATATTATATATTTTAGTTATTAATATTATTCAATAAAAATTCTACTCATACACTCAGTAAAAATAAGCGAAAAATAAAATATTAAAAAAATTCACCTGCATCGCATTTACAAAGAATATGAGTTTTTTTTTTTATTTATTCCACTGGATTTGTATGTGGGTAGGTCATGTACATTATTATATTTATACTAAGTTAAGCACTCCTATTGATTAATTATAATCCAAGTTAAAGTCAAATTTAATGTTTTTAACAGAACAAGGATTTGCATGGACTGATATAGAATTTTCACTATCAACCATCAGTAAAGACTCAATTTTTCATAAAAAGCTTTGAGATTGGTATGATTTGAAAAAACATACTTAAATACTTCTCAATTACCATATTACAAGTCAAAATAATTTAATTTTGTTAAAAACTATTTTTCAACTGTGAAGTCCACCGCTAACTAATTAATGGAATAATTTTACAATGTAAATAATTAAATAGTTCAAAAAACTGTAAATAAATAATTTATTGAAAATAGTCGAATATTTTTCAGATAACCATAAAATTTCATTTACTATTTACAGACTTCGTCAGTGTTTTGTACTCGACTTGTCAAACCTCTGACGATTATTCTTGTGGTATATATATAGTTTTGTTGATAAAGATTATCGGTGAACATTTGCTTCTTTTGCTTGTGATGAATGTAATATGATATACAAATTTTTATTCATTAGTCCAAATGTTTAGCCTGATTTTTGTGTATATCCTTTTTAATGGGCTGCAACGTCTAGTAGTTTTCTATATTAATTAAAGTCAATGTAGTAGATGAGTATTAAAGAATACATACATGCATACATACTTAATTTTATTTGTTAATAGTGTTAATTTATGTTTGCAAAATAATTTTTTAAGAAGCTCAATATTCTTCTGTATAGACCAAATATTCAGCATATGGTCATCTTTTTTTTATATATGCTGGCCTCATGTTTTTTTTAAATTAATTAATTTTAAATAATACTTATATACATAACTAAACATATATTTATTTATAAGAATTAGTATTTTTTACAAAATTTGAAATGTTAAATTTTTATTTTGAATTCGAATATTAATTTATTTTCTTTTACAAAACAATATGGTAGTATTTATTTATTTTATCCTAATTACAATATTAATTAAAATTTAATTTAATTAGTTACTAGATAATATGTCAGTTAGTTTCCAACTAATTTTGAAATTTTTCAAATAATTTATTATATAATTTACTTGTTTTGTACTACATTATTTTACTATAGTAATTTTCATCATTTTTTTATAACTGTTATACACACATGTACACACACATCAAAAAGAGAGAAAATCTCATTCATGAATCATGATAATAATATCAAAATTTTTTTACATTTTTGTTTTTATTTTGATTTGTTTAAGTTTTTTTTTTTGGATATCTTTTTGAATATTCTGATGTTTCTATATCAATAATGAAAAATTTTCTTATCAGACTCCATCCTGGAGTAGTAGAAAAAGGACGTTAAAAACGCGTATATATTTTAGTTTTGTGTGCAAGAAAAAAAGAAAAAAAGTAAAATATCAAATTAAAATATTTCAATTGAATTTTTATATTTTTATTTTGTTAAATCTTAAAATTCTATTATTAAATGTTAAATATATAGAATAGAATATAGATGTGAGTTTTCTTTGTATACATGGTGTGTAATTCTATGTATATGTATGGTGTGTAAATTGTATATAAAATTTAATAAAATAAAATATCAGAAAATTTCAGTTTAAAAACTATTTCCAGTAAATTAATATAAATATATATATTAAGTATGTATATATATGTTTGTAGATAGGTGACTATCTAAACTCAATTATTTTTTCTATACATTAATCTTATCGTTAATTTTTGTTCTTAAATCTAAAATTTTGTAGTTTCCATCTAAGTAATTATTTCTCTTGTCTTATTAAAAAATTTAATTTTGTTTTTATTTTCTTGCTTTTAATTTTGCTTTTTTTTTTTTGATACTTAAGTAATGGTTACTTTTATAATTTAAATACAATTATTTTATGTAAATGAATTTTTCAATTTAATTTAAATTTAAACTTGTAATAAAAAAATAAATTTTTAAATTATTAAATATAAAATAAAACTAATAATTAAAGTATAAACATTGCTCAAATCCTAATGCAAAAGGTTATTTAAGAGGTTGTACATTAATGTGCTAAGTTTTAGTAAAAAAAAAATAATTTTAAACATTATTTTAAAGTGAAATTAAACAAATTTTCTAATTCCAAAATGGAAAAATCAGATTTTCAATAGTAATATATAACTAATAGTTAGTTGTTTTAAAAAATATTTAAAATACGCAATTAAAAATCGTGTAAATAAAAAAGAAATTTTTGTGTTTTAACCCAGGTTTTGTTTTTTAATAAAATAAATTTGATTAAATAAATTCAAATATATTTAATATAAATTTTGATTGTAACTTAAATCTCTAACTAAGTAAGTTTTGAATTTATGGAAAAAAGCCGAGTTTCGTTTCACTGATCATTTATATTTTATATTGCAAATATCGATATTTCGGAAGCAACTTACTTCCTTAATCAGTGTGAAAATTATTTTTTGTATATAACGACGTTATTAAAAATAGGTGTGGAGAAAATATTAAGAAAATTATTGGATATGTGCGTAATATGTGTATTGATTTAATGAAGAACTTGGATAATGGTAATTGTTTCTTTTTATATATATAATATATATATATATATATGTAGATATATATATTAAATGTACCTATTAAAAATTTTTAAATAATTTATGAATTATTATTAATTATTAAATATATAAAATTAATATTAAATAACTAACACAATAATTATTGTATTATACAAATTTATATATTTAACTGAAAATATTTTTAACTCTTGTGGGACTCTTGGGGGACATATATATGTATATATGCTGTTCTAAAAATATTTTAAGTTTATTTTTGAGGTTATATCAAAATTAAATTCTGCTTCTAGTTTTGTGAAATTGTTATCGTCCTTGTTTAACAAAGTAATTACTATTGGTACTTTTCCATCAGCTCTTAAATTCAAAAGGTACTACTTTCAAATATTTGGAAATAAAAAGTAAAGATAAGTTTGAAGTATCTAATTATGGATCTATTACAATACGCTATGTTTTTTCGAAAATAATAGAAAAACTAGCTGTTATATAAAAGAATTGAGAATCATTTAACCAATCACCGATTTGTGTATCGCTACCAATATGGATTTTAGAAAGGTATTGGTAATCATAATGCTCTAACAGATGTTATTGATATCATATATGAGAAATTAGATGATTTTAAAATGATGACAGGAGTGTTTTTGGATGTAAAAAAAGCCTTTGATTAAATTGATCACTCGATTCTTCTTAAAAAATTGATATTATTAGGACTTTCAGAGCAATCTTTGAGAGTTATGGAAACATACTTGGAAAACAGAATGCTGTATGTATGCTATAAAAATAAAAATAGTGCAAAAAAATATATTAATATGGGAGTTCCGCAAGAATCATCACTAGGTCCATTGCTATTCTTGATTTATATTAACGATATATATATACATAAATTACCTCTTCATGGTAAATTATTTATTATTCGGGTAATATAGTGAGTGACGTTATAAACATGATCGAATATGATTTAACCATTATTGAAGAGTTTCTTCGACTCAATAAAATTGTTCTGAACTCCATGAAAACTAAATTAATTAATTTGAAATTTTCAAAAAGAAATGTTGAAAAAATAAAATTTAAAATCGGCAACAATTAGTTACATAGAACAAATTAATGAAATAAAGTTTTTATGAATTATACGAGATAGTAATATGAGTTGACAAGCCCATGGATGCCAACAATTTAGAAAGTAGGTTAAGCTTGTTAAATGGAATATTATTTAATTTAAAAATAAGATACCTCGAGAAGTAAAATTAAAAAAATGTATTTTGCACTTGTATTTTGTATTTTACATTATCATATGTACAAGCATAATGGGGTATTAAAAATATACATAGTTTGCAATCTGCAAGTATCTCAAAATAAGTTACTAAAAAATGTTTTGATCTTGCCCTTGGCACATAACACTTACAGATTGTACTCAGAAAATATAATTTTGCCTATTAAAGGTATTTCTCAGTATTGGCAAATTGTAAATATTTATAGAATCATTAACAATGTTGATCACACTAAAATTACTTCTATACAGGCATAACCATAGATTCTATACCAGAAACAGTAATGACATAAGAATTGTAGATGATCAATCATTATTATTGTCACAAAGAGTTTGTGTATCTGGTTTGAGATGCATTATAATGCACTAACAAGAAAAATTAAAAATTTAGTACACATTAATTTTTTCAAAAGGGAAATTAACGAATATTTCTTTGCACCTGACTATTTACTTTTCATTATTTGAATGGCATGATCTTAAGAAAAAGATTAATTGGGTAATTTTTTATGTTTCTTTTTAATTTTTAATTTTAATTTTAATTTTTTTATATTATATTAATATTATAAAAAAAAAAACAATTAATTATCACTGAAATAATTGGATACTCAATGTTATGTTCAAATTAATTTAAACTATTATAAATAAATTTGCAAGCTCAGTCATAATATATGTAAAATTAAATTACACATATATAGGTATTAGGTAATAAAATGAAAAAATATTTTTATAAATTTATTAGTTAGTAGCAAGGAAGTATATATATGTATGTTTTTTTACAGTTTCAGTAGATTCATTCTAAATTAATAATATTTCTAAATTGTGGACCTTGAAATTTCGCAATTTTATATGAAGAAAGGCTATCTTTATAAAAAAATTAATTATTAAATTTCTTTAATGGTCAGAGATAATCTTACCCGTATTGTCTGGTATGATTATCGAATTAATTTAAATTATTAATAATTAATTTGAAAAATAATAAGAGATAATACCAGATATTTTTAATTGATTAATTGGTGGGTGGTAAGTGATTATTGCATATTGTAGGCCAATAATTTCTTCCGCAACGAAGTTCATGTGAGAAAATAAGTTTTTATTTATGTGTATATTGAATGAATTGATTAAAAAATTAATATTTGTTTTTATTATTTAAAAGAGTATTCAAAATAAATTTTATAATTTTGCATTTTTGTTTTCTTAAATAAATTTTGTTATTAAATAACTTTTGACTGGGCCAACTTTAATGCAACTGAGTCGTTGTTTACATTATATTTATTCTCTTAAATATAAAAATAAATAATTTAAAAGAAGTAAATAAAATGTAATTTAAAGCTATAAAAATACATTTGTTTATATATATATATATACATACATATTATGTTCATTTATATTTTGAAACGTTTTTTTTTATATAAATTTGTAATAGTTTCTTATTTATAAATTTTTAATGCAGAAAATTTATGCAAATTTGAATCTTATGTAAAATTTTACATTTCTTTAGAAGAAGATTTATTTATTTTATTTAATTTTTTTTAATTTAATCTGGACACAGGGAAATAAAAGATTTGACAATTTATATAAGAATCACTTGTATTAGAAAATTTTCTTTTCAATTAAATAAATTTTTTTAGATTGAAAATTTGAAAATGATAATATAACAATTTGCTTTTTTTATGTAAAACTCTTTAATACATTTTTTATTAAATGTTATTTTAAAGTGCTTTTTATCATTCTATTATACCTTTTTCAAAAATTCTTTAAATAGTTAAAGTATACTAAATAGCGATTTTTTTTTCTTAAAATGAGACAATTAAAGGTAATCAAAAAATCTTGAAGGACATTTTCTTTGAGCATTAATATGAGTATTGTAAAATAAGACTGTACTTTTATTAAGGAAATAAAATAAAGAAAATTATTTTGATATAGTCTTAATTAATTATTCTTAGATAAAAAGAGTAATTAAAAAAAAAATTATAAAGTTAAAAATACTTTCAAATGGGAAAAATTTAATTTATTGAGAAGGACATTTACGATTATACAAGGTGGTCTGATTTAAGTGTAAAATCATTTCCATATCCTGCATAATCTGCCTGTTGTGAATTCAAGTATTGATAAATAACAGATATTTTAAGATTATCGTGTACTGATCCTGGCCACTGTGCATCAATACATGTAAATATTTCATTTACATTGCATGCTGCTTGAACATTTATACTACAAAATCCCTTTCGAAAATAAATTTATGAATAAAGTTTAAGTTTGATTTTTTTAAATTATTATTATTTTTATTTATTCATTAACATAATATTTTTGAATCAAATTACTAGGTCCAAAATATATTAAGAAGGTATGTCTGAATTAAAAAATACCGTGACTGAAGCCAAAATAGTAGAGTTTCCATCCCGAGAAATCCCGGGATGGAATTCTCGAGAAATAAGTAGTTTTTTATTTCTCGAAATCCTGGGTTTTTGCTTTCATTTCCCGGGAAATTTAAGTTTATTGATTTTCAATAAAAATCATATTTAAAACTAATAAATTGTCATATAAAATTGTTATTTCAATAGTTTTCAAGTCTAAAATTGCGATTTTGTAATATGTATACTTCAGATATCTTATATATAATATACAAGATGAACGACGTGGTGAGGAAAAAAGCAAGAATAATTGAATAATAAATTAATTACACCACAAAAATATTAAGATTTTAGCAAGTTCTTGGTGCTGAATACTTAAAACATTTCAAATATTTACACCAAATAAATGACGGTTATCCCTAAGATAAGCAACATCTATACTCTAAAATAAATTAAAATTTTATTTAAACTTATAAGAAAAAGTACAAACACGAAAACACAAACAAAAATTTAAAAGAAAACAGAAAAACAAAAAGTCATGTCAATGACGCTGGTAAAAACTTCTGGCATCACATGTCACTGTCCTGTAATAATTTAAAGATAAACTTTTTGGTTTCGGTAAAGTTAGTTTTTTATTAATTAATTATAACACACATTTATTATTTATGTTTGTTTAAAAAACATTCAATGCAAAGGAGCTCCTACAAGTTGTCTTATTAGACATTTTTATGTATTAGACATAATTCTAATAATATTCCAAAAGAATAATAAAAATGTATGAATTAACAGTTAAAATTAAAAATTTAAAAAATTATTCAATGGTTTAAAAACAATAAGGCCTACATCAACAGAAAGCAAGAGAGTATTTTCAATAGCTGCCTTATTTTCTACCAAAAAAAGATACTTACTAAGTGACCATTCACTTAATGTACTTTGCTTCTTGAAAAGTTATTTTATTAAATAGAAAAAGTAAAATATCATAGCACTTAGTAGTTTAATAATATTTTTATTATTACTTCAATATTTTAAATTCAAATATGTTGTTTTTGTTTTAAAATGTTATTATTTGTACTTTCCTTTAAATTTTTTTTAGATTTCCCGGGATCCCGCGATTTTCTGAAAAATTAAATTTTAATTTTCCCGTATCCCGGGTAATTTAAAAGTGCCGGGAAATGGAAACTCTACAAAATAGTATATTTTCATTTTATTTCCAATAACATTTTAATGTAATAATAAAATAATTTCAAATTTAGCAAAATATTTAAATAAAAATATCCAATCATTAAAAGCGCCACAACTAACAAAATTTCCACATTGTTTAAAAAAAAAAGCTATAACTTAAATAATCTTACCATTTCTACGCTAATGATGAGTAAGCAAAACCACAACAATTAAAAAATGTTAATTTTTTGATGTTTTTCTATAATAAAAATTAAAATAAAAACTACCTCAAATATATTTTTAAAACTATTTTAAGTTATATTATTCAATAAGATTGAAAATTTATTGCCCCCAAAATTTTTAAACAGTTTTTTTGCGTGCTTTACTCAAAACTTAATTTTTTGAGTTACCGCAATTTAGACGCGAGGGTGCGATATATTCTAATATTCCTCATTACATGTTTTGTTAGGTACCAATTAGAATGTTCCAGTCACGTATGGTCTACTAATTATGAAATTCATAAATGTAGGATTGAGACTATCTAAAAAAATATCTTAACATTCGCACTACGTCATCTTCTGGGGTCTGACACCCCTTAATTTTACTACTATATGATTAACATAGATTAAACATAATCCATCTTGTAATTCTAAATAAAAGAAAGACTCCAAATTGCCGATGTCATCTTCATCCCTTAACTAGTTAAATTATGTTAAATTACTCTTGAACAGAAACCAGGCAGCAATTACAAGATTGTTTGTTGGTACAAATGGTCCCCTAATGGCTGTTAACAAATCCTACTTTGTATTTCTTAAAATTTTACTGACTATATTACAGTTATAATATCTTATATGTAATTCACAAGATGAATGACGTGGGGAGTAAAAAAACAAGAGTATAGTTGAATTGTAAATTACACTACAAAAATATTAAAATTTTAGCAAGTTTAAAATTTTTTAGCAAGTTTAAACATTTAAAATAGTTCCCAAAAATAAAAAAAAAAACATTTAAAATTAAATATCAAGAGAAGTAATAATTAATATACAATTGTATAATTTACGGCATTCAATCATTGGGTTGTTAAATATATATTTAAAAATGAATTGTTAACGCTCTGTGGTGCATAGGTAATACAAAAGTATAAATAAATTTGCTCACTTAAGAAGTAAAAAAATATGGGATAAATAAAATAAAATCACATTAAAATTCAGACTGAACAATTGCCATCCCACGTAACAATTTTATTGCTATAAGACTTTTGCGCACTCTTATAACACTATTATAAACACTCTTATAGCAGTATTAGTGTTAATTTGAGTGCTCCGCAATTGCTGCGAAAGATTATAAATACGTTATAGCACTAAAATGGAGAATCCTATAAGACACCGGAGCCAGTGCTGTAATATTGTTATAGGATTAGCATACATGTATTAGTGTATATGTTTTTATTTTGAAATGATATTCATTTGAAATAATTTATGTTATGCGAGAGTGAGAAAAAAGTATTATTTTTTATTTTCAAATAATAATTTTATGAAGTTTATATTTATTTCATCAGAAAGGGAGATAGTTATTAATTACATATTTTTATATTTGTGTGTAAATGATTAATAATATAAAAATGTCTTACTAATAAATAATATTTAGCGGTTAAGAATAATTTTATTAATATTTATAATTATTGTGACCAAAATACAAAATTTCGCTGGGAATGAAATTTCATTGACATTTATTATAAAAATAATTCGAAAAAATACAATGCCCTCTAAAAATAACCAATTTTTAAATAAATAAAAGAAAATATATTTTTAAATAGCATCTTTAAAATATTTAATAATGTGTGTTAATTAATGTATAACGTCAAATTTGATATTTAAATAATTATTCTTTTAAGTAAAAATGATATTTTTGCGAAAAGAATGCAAAATAAAACTTTTCAGTTTTTGTTTATTTAAAAAAAATTTACCTCGTTTGTAGAAAATAATGGTCGGCGCAAAATATTTATCTAAAAGCTAGAGTAAGTTTATTGGTAACATTCTAGGAATACAGTAAAATAATAACACCACTACTGCTATTCCAGCAATTGTATTCTTATAACAACACTGTAACTCTTAATATAGGATTAAGCACTTTTAGATTTATAAAAACATTGCTGTATCACTTGCGGAAAATCCCATTATAACAACTCCCGCAATTGCTATAAGAACATTCTTATAGCAATATTAATCACATTATTCCCATAAAAACATCATTATAACAACTTTAGTGCTTATCGGTAGTCATATAGAAGTCTTGTAGCACTAATTTTGTTTTTATAACAATAAAATGTTACGTGGGACCCTAACTGCTTCAAGGGATTGATATTTACAATAATATCTACAAGGCATGGCATAGGTAGACAATAACATTGTCTACTTATAAATTTTTTTTTTTTAATTTTTGGTATAGCCAATTTTAATGTGGAAAGCTACATCTATTGTAAAGTAAAACTTTGCCTTTATAATAGCAAAGTTCCATTTTATTTTAAATGACATCCAAATTAATTGAAAAATTTTGTATGTACCTACATACATTCATGATATAAGCGGAATTCGAACTCGAAAATATTTTTTTACTGTTACATAACATAACGGATAACGTAACCACTACACAACCGTTAGTTGTGTCCGTTTAAATTAATGGCTGTCTTTAATACTGACGAATATTTTTTGATTAAATAAAGAACCAAATCTGATGAATTACTTGTTTAAATACGTTTCAGAATATATTTTAAAAATAAATATCTAAAATAAAATCCTAAAATCCACTTTGATATCTTATGCAAAAACACTAATATATCGATCTACTATACGTTGAGAGTAATGGGATTTTATTGTGTTAATTTATATTGAAATTAGTGTTAATTTCGTGATAAGGTATTAGGTATAAATATTCAAGAATCAAGCGATTCAGAACACAACAACAAATATACAAAAACAAATATTTTTTTTTATATAAAATTGTGTTCGAAAGAACAACTTCTGTGCAATTCTGTTCAAAGAAGGCCAATGCAATTGCACAGGGGATTCACTAGTATAATATGTATTACCAAAGAACATATTATAACAATTCTTCAAAAATTTATATGAGATGCGACTACTTACTACAATTATATATTTTTTGGTATTACTTAAATTTATTTTCTAAAATTTTATTTTATTTTATTTGTTGCGGATGAGCAAGTAATGGATATTAGTGATTAACTATATAATATTTTTAAAAATATGGTTACTGTAATTTCGGTTCTTTATAATCCTTTATTTAATTCATCATTTATTAAATTTATTTCCTATATACTAGTATATATATATCTAGATTTACGATTTATCTGTTGTTGAAATTTATATTAAAAAAATTATCTCTAATTTAACTGTTTCAACATTTTTATCAAAAAATTATCTTCATAGCTTAAAAGTTTGTATTGCATTTTAAAAAGTTTAAATTATAGTTGAGCAAAAGAGAGCAACATTTTCCAACTTGAATTAATTTATTGACATAAAAATTTCCTTGATCCTTTCATATAAATTTTTCACATTTCTTATCAGAGAAAATTTTCTCCTCATTTAAAATGAAAAATATTTTTTTTTTTTGGTTTTTTTCATCTAATTAATTACAAAGAGTATCCTTTTGAAAAACTTTTTTTTGTGTTTTTTTTTATTGCTTATATTTGTGAGGAGTAAAATATTCATATATAAATTATGATGTTATAAAAAAAAAAAAATAAAACAAAAAATAAAGAAAATTTAAAATTTATTTTTCCAAGATTTTTTCGCTTGTCAGAGGATCACAGAGACAGAGTTGAAAATCGTATAACATTTTTAAAGTAATTCAGTTGGAATGTTTTGTTATTATTTTAATAAATCGAAAAATAACAAATAATAATTTTGTTGTTTAATAAAACTAAAGAAGCAAAATAAAATAAAATAAACTGAAAAAAGAAGAAGAAGAAAATAAATTAAAAAACCTTATGGGAGAACACTTTTAGGGGAAAACCAATTATGTATAAAAACAAATTTTAGGATTTTTCTTTATAGTATATTTGTTTTTGATGTGGTTGTATTAAATAGAAATGTTTTTCATGTTAAATTTAGTTTTTAATTAAAATAAAAATAATTTTTTTTTTGTTTTAAATGACAGGTTAATGTAAATTTAAGATGAAAATAAAATATATGAGATCCACTTTGAAATAAAAAAATAAAAACAAAACAAAATTTAATATACTTTAGGTTTTAGGATTTTTTGTTTGTTTTATGAATTCTTTTAATTTATTACATTAGATACAAAAGGTTAAACATGAATAATTTTAAATTATTATTTTATTTGTCATATTAATTTGGCATGACAAAATCGTAGCAGAAGTCTTTCAGTGCGGTCTCCGAAGGTTTTTTTGATTATTTTATTCTTGAATATTTTTGTTCTTTTAAGTGTTATATTTTGTATGTTCTTTTTTTTAAATACAATTAAAAAATTTTATTAGTTAAAAAAGATATTATTCAAGATCAATATTCTAATGAAGATTTATTAGGTCATTGTTTATGCAATTTTTGATAGTAAATTATTATATTATAGTCAGTCAGGATTTTTTCAAAAAACAATTGTATTGCAGACATAAAAACTTGCACCCAAATACTCTTTCAAAGATAAAGAAAAACGACTGTTACCGATTACGAAAAATATGACAGTTCGTTTTATTAATTTTAAATTACTGCAGAGTCTGCAGAGTATTTTAAGGGTTTCCATGTACATAGATACAGTTAGCAATGAAAGAAAGTGAAGCTGTTAAATGTGAATTATTAAACGGAGCTCCAATCATGCTTTAACAAAAATTGAAGCAGCCTAAACAATGGTACAAGATTAATAATAAAAACTTTGCATCCTCATGTCATTGAAGCATACATTAAAACTGGTTGCGGAAAAGGCGGCAAAGGCATATCTTGATTCCTAGAATACCGCAAATATCATCAGATATGCCATTTGAGTTAAAACGCTTACAATTTCCAGTGAGATTAAGTTTTGTCATGCTCATTAACAAATCGCAGGGACAAACTCTGCTTACAAAGAAGTATTGTAGTTTAAGTTGTAGTAGGTATTTTTGATTTTGTTATCATAGTGAAAAAAAAAAATTTTAGAGTTTTTAATTTTTTAAATTTAAATAAAACTTGATTAAAGCAAATTCTATACATTTTGTGTTCGACCCGAACAACGTCGGGTAATTTTGCTACTATGCTATAAAAATCGATATTTTTGTAGTTTTAGTATTTTTAGGGAATTAATTATTCTTCAAATACAGTTATTTTGATAATGTAATAAAAGTATTTTTTCAAAGTGTTGGCTTTTGTCAGACTAGAACAATAATTTATATTATAAGTTATTATATTATTTTTTTTTTATTTAAATTATTGTCTCAAAAAGAGTTAAAAGCTCGTACAGTTTGTATTTTTTTAGTACATGACATAAATTACATTTTTTACAAACAATAATTTTAAAAGAAAAGTATTCAGTACCACTTATCGCCACTGTTACTACCTCAGATGTAAATGGATAAATTGTGACTGCCCGTATTAATGCAATTATGTATGTGAATTTTTCAGGATTCTGGATTTACTACTTAAGACATTCTTTAATGTATTTATATTTAGGAGATTTACATTGAGGATATTTTTCTGTACTATGGTGAGTAACTCTCTATATATTTAGGGAGTGCCATTACTGAAAGACAAAGCAATAGAATCTTGCTCTACCTCACATATCTATGTACTATACTTCAATTAAATTAAATTAAATTACATAGTCTGTACAAGTTGTTTTCGATTAGAGTCAATTCTATGTAGTCGCTTCTGTACGAGGCAGTGATCAGTTAAATGCAGCTATTTTTATAATGTTGCAGATCATTATGCAGATCCATGGTTTGCATAGCCTCTATCATTTTGCAGATCTGCTTGCTGTTGGAACTTGGATTTGTTAATTTACAATTAATTAATTAAAGTTTAAATATAATTTTTTTCAATTAGATAATTTCAATCACAATTAAATAGGATAAATTTAACGCATATCATATTTTAAAACCTTTATTCCTAATCCCTTCCGTGGCCTAATCCAGTTGGAGCACAGAAATGTGTTTCAATTATGATGTGGTAGTTACGGGTTCGATTCTCGATAAAATATAACTTAAAAAAAAAATAAAAATAGCAAAATATAATCAATAAAAAAAATAAAAATAATTAATATAATCAATACTTTACAGCTAAAAATATTGGGTATCGGACAGTTAATCGAAAAACATATTGCAAATGGCCTTTTTCGCAAAACTATTTTGGCATAAATTCACTTTTCGCAAAATGCACAATTAGCATAACAATACTTTACACAAAAAGATTTTTGGCAAAAAGGGACATTTGGCAAACATAAACTTAACATCATATAGACTAAATAATTTAATTGTTGTCAGGTTTCCGTTCACTAATAATTTTTAATATTTGATTGCAAATATCGATATTTCGGAAGCAACATACTTCCTTCATCAGTGCTTGTGACTAACTGTCGTCTGTTGCTTCCGAAATATCGATATTTGCAATCAAATATTAAAAATTATTAGTGAACGGAAATCTGACAACATTTAATTTATTTAATTTAAATTATCACTAAAAATAATAATAAAAAGCCGATTAAAAAATATAAAAAATAAAATCAGATAGACTTTTTTCAAATTACATTTTGCGTGCGCAAAAACTTATTTTATATGTAAAAATGTAATTTGAAAAAAAGCCTATCTGGGTTATTTGTCAAATGGATTTTTGCAGAAAGAAAGTTTGCGAAAATTTAAAGTTTGATAAAAAGTATTTTGTGAAAGTGAAGTTTGTAAAATAGAATTTGTTAACTGTCCCAAAAATATTACCTATATCAATATCTATATCAATATTCATATATTTCATACAACACAATAACCAAATAACACAATAAATAAATATTGACAAACATTAATAATAATTACACAATTGTCAACAACTGACAAAAAGTACCCAGTAAAGAGAGTAACGTCAGGCACCTCTTAACGTCAAAGATGAATAAAATTGCAGCGGCAACTTGCAGAAAATATGACGTCGTCTTACCACGTAGGTGCTAAAGAGTTATCAAAGTGGTCTTCTACAGTATACAGAAATGAACAGAAATGATGATACCATAGTAAAAACGTGGTAACATGTGAAATCAGCAGCTGGAACTCGAGTACGACGGAAATGTATCAGATTTATGTAATAATTTCAAATTAAAATACTTAAGAAAATAAGCTTATCTTATAAAATTTAAAAAAAAAATCTACACATAATATTGTTATATTATATTTTATTTAAATTTATTTATCTAAGTACTTTTCGATAAGCAAAAAAAAAAAATAAAAAAGTAAAATAAAAGATGTTTTTAATTAAATGTTCTCTTCAATTAATTAATAAAAACTTTGGCACAGAAGTAATCAGAGAGTGAGAATTGAAGAATACAATTTTTTATTTAAATATTTGATTAGAAATTCAATTTTAGTCATTTAGTTTTGGAAATATTTTTAACAGGAATCTTCTTTAAACTTTTCCAAAAAAAAAACAAGAAGTATAAAAAAAGCCGCAAAAAAAAAACAGAACAAAAACACCATAACATCTTTCAATTACGCTCCTGTATATTAAAAAATCGAAATACCTGAAAATTAGCAGAAAAACCAAACCAAACAGAAGAAAAACAGAAATAAGAATAAAAAAAAAAAAAGTAAATAACGAATAATAAGAATAAAATTATTGGTATCGTGGTATTACTTTATCTACAAAGAGATTTTTGAATAAACAATTATTTTATTATTTACGTTCGCTTGAATTGATTTTAAATTGTTCTTATACAATTTAGTTTTAAGTTTATAACTTTATGTTATTAATTAAAGCGATTAAAGTGAAAAAAGAAAAATACATATAGAAGCCTAAACTCCCTGGATGATCGCATGTACGAAAATAAAGTGCCTCAATTGCTTTGCTCAAATTGGTTTTGCTAAGTAGGATTCACATGCAGAATCGATATACTGTGGTATGACAATGGACTTCCTTAATATAAGTGTTCCAACTTAGGCAGCCACTCGTACCTACAGTTAGTTATATATCTACAACACCGTATAATTTTTTCATAGGTGGATTGGTGAAGTCATACTAAAAAACATTGTTGTTCTTATATAAATTGTTTGGGTGATGATTTAATTCTTTGAACATTTTTAATAATTTCAATTCAATAAATGTACTTGTATAATAAATTTAAATATTTGGATAAATAATTGAATTCAATTGATAATATTTTTCGTGGTTTACTTCAATTATATTATATTCATATTCATGAATCGCAGTCACTCTATTAAACTGAAACGAGGTGTAAATAATTAAACGTTCAAAATAATTCGTTCTTCATTTAATTTTTTCATTTCATTTCGAATTAAACTATTTTTTTATATTATTATTATTAATTATAGATAATTTATTAATATAAAAAAAAATCCAATTACATAACAAAGACAGTTCTTATTATTATTAAACATAAAAGTAAACAAAAGTTAAAATTAAAAAAAATATATGATAAAATTTTTTTTTTTTTATATAATTGCAAGTCTATGGGATTGAACACCCTAACTGCTTTTACGCAGAGATTTGGAATACACAATTTCATACAATAGATTTTTATGTAAAATTTTTTTTTATGGTATATCTTCTAATTTGAATGTGGAAAACCATATCTACTGTAGAGTACTTCGCCTTCATAATAGCATAGTTCCATTTTATTTTAAGGGATAACCAAAACTCTCAACTATTTATCATTTATTTTATCCCAATGATAAAGGGTACTGGACCAGATCGAAAAATACAGAAAGCATTTTTTTTTTGCTTTGGCGGGAATCGAACCTGAGACCTTTCGGTTAAAAGGCAGGCGCTCTATCTACTACGCCACCTAGCGTGTTAAATTTAAAAGTAAATTTATTTAAATATATCTAGAGAAATTAACAATTTAAACAGATGACGCAAAAATGAAGTGGGCTCCTGGTATTTTTATTGAAAGGCTAAATATAAGAAAATCGATCGGATTACCAAGTTATAGTAGCGTCTACCAAGTGGAAGTAATGTCCTAGTCCTGTGGAATTGATATTATCATGAGACCAAAACCTATAGGTACAGACATTACCTTCTATAGTGACAATCAAGCAGATTAAAATCTTTTTACATCTAGCCGATTTTGGGACACTACTAAATGATTTCATTTTGACTACTAGATGACAATTTAAAATTATTTCAAGCGAACATAAATAATAAAATAATTGTTTATTAAAAAATCCTTTTGTAGATAAAGTAATACCCCGATACCAATAATTTTATTCTTATTATTCGTTATTTACTTTTATTTTTTTTTTATTTTTATTTCTGTTTTTCTTCTCTTTGGTTTGGTTTTTCTGCAAAGCTTCAGGTATTTCAACACAATAAAGCTCTAATGGGTTTCTGGACATTTTTATATACAATAAGTTAATGAGGTAGCGGATGTATTCGCTAGAGAGGGTGTTGAAACTGATCTCAGTTCAGTTTCATCGCTTTCATGCAAGCATTTATATACCCGTTAGATAGATTTATTGCAGAATAGGCACGTTAGATAAGATTCGCTTCAGCTTAATACAAGAAATATTAGATCGATAATATAGTTGTATTATATAGATAATTAGCCCGTATTGTAGGATACGGGCTCATTAATAAACACGAAATTATGCTGGGATTTCTCAATAATGAGATATCAGTCTGCTTGTCAATAATGAGATTTCAGTCTGCAGAATAGTTAAAATTGCAATTTGTATTGTGGTGCATTAAAGGGGATCGCTATGGACCAATGCGCATATGCAAAAATGGATTGCTTTGACCCTTTTTAAATTGAATTAAATATGTCAGCTGTGAACAAATAAAATTGAATATGAAGAAAGTTTAGATTTTCTAACAATTACTTGGGAATAATTTTTATCAAAATGCAATTATGGCGCACATATCAAAAAGTTAAGGGCCCAACAATTTAGTTGTATATCATGTATCTATCTAGATCTAGATAATTCTTGTCAAAAGGACTTTAACAATCTAATAAAAAAAAAATTACGTTTTTCTTTCGAGTAACAATTATTTTTTAATAAATTGCATTCAATTTTGTTAAATCTTCTTTTCATCTGTGTCGTGTATTGAATTAATATACATTTTGCAGTAGTTAGATTGCTTTTGCAATTTAGTCAATTATGAAGCTAAAATTTTTGTTTTTATATCGAAATTTTAATCATTGAGACAAAAATGAAATATTTAAACCGAAATCCACTTGAAAGTAGTAGGTACTTATGATTGACCATAATACAAATTATGATCAATTCAATAATAATAAAAATAATAAAAAATATTTGGCGATTCTGAAACAAATGTTGTATTTGCAGTTTTTAAATGTTGTAGGGACAAATGACTATATCTCCAAAACAACTAGATTGCCAGCATTCCAAAAATATGTATAAAAATATTAAGCGATTGTTTAACAAAATCTTGAATTCTGGTTCTTAAGACAAAGTATGAAGGATTGTTTTCTTCACAACGGCAACATTTATCATCATCAACTGAATGTTAAAATATTTTTCAGACCGTTATCTTACTAAATAGAAAAACTGGATATATATACATATATATATGTATATTTAACAGATATAACGGTTTATATATAAAAACATTAAAAAAACAACGATGCTTTCAAATGTCCTTTTCGTCCTTAAAAGAATAAGATTTGCCATTAAGGGTATAGTATTATTAGAAAACTGGAAACCTTGAGATAGGGTATCCTTGAAATGTAGTCTTTTGATCCTACTCGGATAGATCATTTGTTTCAGCAGAGACAAATATTTTTTAATATTTGTATAGTGTATCCTATAGTTTGATTATTTTAATCAATATTTTTTGTTTTTTATTAATAACTTATTTATTAATTTTATTTATTTTAAAATAATAAAGCTCAAAACTTTTGACATTTTATTTTCTTTTATTTATTTTCTTAGATAAATTCACAAATCTTTTACTATTATATTTATATATATGTATTATGTATATATATATAAAGTTATATTCGAAATTGATAATGATGATAATCTTTTATTATTTAACTGCCAGTTATTTCAGAATAATTCAAGTTTATTTATTATTTATAAATTAAGATCTAAAGCATTTTATATGTACCTAATAATAAAAATGTACATATTTAATTTTATACACTTTTGCTATAGACTTCTATACACTTAGAGTATGTACATATATAATAATATACTATATAAAAATATAGGGAAAAAACTGATTTACTGGTACTGAAAAAGACATTTTTTTTTGTGAAATTCTGATGACAAAATGTGACTTTTGAAATGCTAAGCTAATGTCAAAGTTTTCATTCAAAGTCGAAAGAAAACAACAAAAATAGTAAAATATCAAAAATTAACAAAATTATATCAGCGGCGTGTTTAGCTTAATTTCTAATGGTTAAAATAAAAAATCAATTTGTATTTGAAATTACTAATATTTATTTGATTTTTAGACCTGTTAATTGCGGCATAGGGTTTATACTTATTTTATTAAATAGTTGGTTTTAGTGGAAATTTTAATTAGATGTAACAATTCATTGTAACATTGATGTAACATTCAGTTTGATTTCATTTGATATATATGTTTGACAACATATCAACAGGAATCCCATCAGGACTGTGAAAACAATTATTTATTAAAGGACAACCATTACAAAACGGCGAATGATACTGGAACATTATTTAAATTTACATTAAAACGCACAAAAATTTTTGTTTTGTTGCTTAATAACTACTTTATGAGTTTTAAGTTATTTTCTTAAAATATCTACATATATTACAGTGATGGAATTTTCAATACAATTGTACTAAATGATTACGGTTATAGAGAGAAAGAGAGAGAGTAAATAGAGAGAGTTTATTTGCATATGACGGAGTTGTATCGTCAGCCAAAGTAATAAATTTCCTTTTAAAATGTTGTTGCAAAACACACAGAAACAGAAAAGAGGTCAGTATTAGGGCACCTACTGGGTCTAAATGTGTTGTATATATACTATACAATATTGAAAGCCTTTTATCCCTACATAAAAGAGAGACAGCTTTTATAGATATATATTTGTATTTTTTAGTGTATTGGATATATTTAAAATTGCAGGATAAAATTGGTTTATTCTACTAGAAAGGAAACTCCAATATCTATATATAAATTCTGATGAATTAAAATTACTTTTGATTTTTACTTTTCAGTTTCTGTTTCTGAGGTAAGAAGCAAACCAATTAAGAATGTATCTGTTAAAACCAATGTCCAGACGTATGTTATGATCAACTATACATACTTAATTCATATATTATGTAGTTTTTGGTGAAAAGATCGAATTGTTGCTTTATCAATCTTCTTAACTCGGTGCGCCACCTAGCGTGAAATCTTAGTAAAGACATGGAAACAAAAAAAAAAAAAATCTACAGTAAAAGATTTTATTTATAACTATTTAATACATATAATTTAATTTAAATTTAATCTAAGATCTAAAATTTTTTATAAAAAAATTATATTAATTTTTTATATTTTAGATAAATTTATCACGGTGTTAATAATTCTTATAGGCATTTTAAGTGATATAGTATAGTGTTAGTACAGTTATTTACATTTATAAAATAATGTTAAATCAAAGTAAGTCACAAGGATATACAATTAATTTTTCCATACAATTGTAATTTATTAATTATTTAACAGGAATTTTTCCTATACATAATATGTATAGCAGTGCAGTCCACAGTAGTCTATTGGGTACAGTATGTTAGTGTAATACCAGTGATACTGTGTATCACAATGCGAAAAAATTCAATTATTTTAACTATTACTCTCTATTACTTATTATTTATTTAAAACAATTTTTATTTAATTTTTGATGTTATTTCAAAGATAATAAAATAAATTATTAAGTTCTAATTAAGCATAAACATCTTGCTTAGAATAAATAAACAAAAAAGAAAAATATGCTAAGTATACCAAGCTAAAATTGATAAAATTGAAAATTATTCAGAAAATATAAATTCATGATACAAATCAATGAATATACATATAATAATTATTGTTGATAATAACTTCAATGAAATTTTTGCTCTTTTGAACTGCATTTACATAAAATAAATTTTAAATTAAGAAAAATAAAAAAAAAAAAAAAATAAATAAAAATAAAAACCAAAATTAAATAAAAAATGTTGTCTTAAAACTTTATAACTTCCAATCAACATCATTATCATCATCACCATTATTTTTAACCAATGACAATATCCCTGGACATTATAAAATTTTATATTAACATATGTATTTCCATGTATTTACATAAATCATGATTTTATAAGATACAATACATGTAGAGATATATTTTTTTTTTTGCTTTTATACTCTTATACAAATTTCTACTCCAAAGTAAATATCCTTACGCATCAAGGTATGGTTATAATATTGTATTAAGTTTTTCATTTAAATAAAGGAAAAGAAAAACAAAACAATTTTTTTTTTGTTTTCCCTTAAGGATTACAAATTCTATCCTCCTGTATATTTAATAAAAAAATGTTCTATTCCAATGTTTTATCATCATTGAGTTATATGAAGAATGAAGAAAACAATATAACAGCAAAAAACAAAATTTTTCCAAAATAAGATAAATAAAAAATTATGTCCTTGGGAGAAAATGAAAAAAAAAATATATACATATATATATATATAAAATGAAATAATAAAAATGAAAATAATACACAAAGTACTAACAAAAGAAACCAACATTGATCAGGATCACTATCTATATTATATAGTCATTGCTTTTGAAGTTACCGCCAAATGAATTTTTATTTTTATAGGTAAATTTGAGAGAAACTTAATTTTGATGGTTGCCTAAAATTTAATTTTGGTTTGTACAACCACACACCACCACACATTAATTTAAAATGTTTTGATTTAATTTTTCTAAAATTTCCATTGTAGGTGTATATAGCTATATGTAAATAATGCGATAACAAATTTTAAAATTCAAATTCTAAAGAGATTTCCAAATTTTTTTTAATTTGTATACTAACACACACACAAATGTTTTTTTTTTACTTTTAGATAGTTAATTTTCAGCACTACTGCATTTTTTTTTAAATTTAATTTGTTTAATTTATTGATAAGTTTTAAGTTTTCAAATTAATTTATATTTAATTGAGGTAGTAGGATAGTAGTAACATCAAAAGTAACATGTACTATGAATATATTTATTGATGGTATATATTGAAAAATTTTAAGTAGTAATAAATCACAAGTAGAAACAACAAAACAATTACAAAGTATATATGTATGTATATATTTATCAAGATCATTCAAAATATTTGAAAATTTAGAATTGGTAGAGTATTTTGAGGTGGCCAAGAGTCCAAGGTGGCCCCTCAAGCAATTAAAAAATGTGTTAAATAAACATAACCATCCAAAATATCTAATTTTTGACAATCTTTAGCAAAACCAACATTAATTATTAGGCCGAGTCATAGAATCGCTTCAATGAGTTAGTGCAGCACATTTGAGCATATGAGAGAGGAATCTTGAAAAAATTACAAATTTGTTAATATTTTTTTGTTTTTAAATTTTGATAAAATTAATGGAAGACCTTTTTTTAAACACATATTCGCTAATTGAATTATTTAATTTTCTAAAGGTCTGAATATTCCAAAATATGTAAAAAATATCGAATTGAACGAAAGCTAAAAAAAATGAGTAGTTTTCGAGCTACAATCCGATTTGTAAGTGGCCTACAATTTTTTCCCATAAAACTGCGTAATTTTTTTAAAATAAAAATAGACCCACTATTGAGCTTTCCTCTCTGAATGACTCGGTCTGATAATTAATGTTGCCCTTAATTTGTAGATACTTATGTAGTAGCACAAAGATGTGATTCTTAAAACTTAAAGAGCAATAGGCTTAATGCTAAATTGACAAAATTAGATAAAATTTATATTATTTATATTATTTTGCCAAAGTTAAAGCTTTATCAATCTAATAAATGCTATTACAACTGCAGTTATACTTTTTTATAATTCTCTATTTTGAATTTATTTCAATAACTTAACTAATTTGGAGACAACCTATTCTTCTATCATTAAGTTATTGTTCAAAAGAATAAATGTATATATATACTTTTACTTTTTACATACAAATATCTATATACATGCATGGGGAGCCATAATTTCAATTAATTGAAATAATACAAAAATTATCTTACAGTTTGTTTACTTTTCAAAATTGCCTTAAAAAAACTCAAAAAATAAAAAAATAAAACAAAAAAAAAACAACAAAGAGAAATAATAACAAAATTTAAAAAAGAAAAAATGTGGTTAATAATATTGAAAATAAAAGTAAAGGAATGTTGTACAGGTGTATTCTTTTAGGCTTATATTAATGAAACTTTAAATTAAATTATTTTTTTTTTCAAAATACGAGTTGTTGTTTGATATACGATCACAAAAGAAGATGAGTAATCCTTGCAAATTGTTACTGGTCGGTTTGTCGAAATATCTCGAATCAAAGCTCATTTAAGGAAGCATCAAAGTAGAAATGTACAAAACGCTCATATTTCCGATTCTGTTCCATGGTTCAGAATCATAGACTCTGTTGAGGCAAGTGAGCATTTACTTGGTGTCTTCGAGAAGAAAATTCTTCGCCCGATATAGGGTCTTAAAAACGACGACGGAGTCTGGAGGATATAAGGCTGAACTCTATGAAGCAGATGTAGCCACGAAAATTAAAGACAGGAGATTACAATGGCTCGGACAATTAGAGAGGATGAATAAAAATGCTCCAGCCAAGAGAATTTTTTAATCCAGACCGGAAGGTACAATGCGTCGTAAAAAAATGGAAGACGTTGATGAGTCAGGCGCAGGACCTATATGGACAGTTGGCCGCCTAAGGAAATAATACGATCACAAAAAGAGTCAAGTTAGGTAAAAAATTCTAGCGGCAATTGTGATCTGTATGACATTTCATTTGTGTCAATTCCGTCATTTGCATCAATTGCATCATTTGCGTCATTTGCGTCATTCGTGTTATTTGCGTCAATTGCATCATTTGCGTCAATTGCGTCATTTGCGCCAATTGCATCAATTCGTGTCATTTGCGTCATTTGCGTTATTGACGTCAATTGCGTCAATTGCGTCAATTGCGTCATTTGCGTCATTTGCGTCAATTGCGTCATTTGCGTCAATTGCGTCATTTAGGTCACTTGAGTCATTTGAATCATTTGCATCATTTGCGTCATTTGCGTCAATTGCGTCATTTGCGTCAATTGCGTCATTAGCGTCAGTTGCGTCAATTGCGTCAATTGCGTCATTAGCGTCAATTGCGTCAATTACGTCAATTGCGTCAATTACGTCAATTGTGTCAATTGCATCAATTGCGTCAATTACGTCAATTGCGTCAATTGCGTCATTTGCGCCATTTGCGGAAAATTTTAAATCTGCAGGTCAATTGGTAGTCGGAAATACTTTCTGGGCATAAACATACATTCAATTTTATATATAGTATCGAATATAGATAACAATGTATTTGGACATTTTTTGTATAGCTTTAGTTTGTAGATTTAAGACCAATCAAATATTAATTTTAATTCCCTAGCTAGACACAAAATTGACAATTCTTTGACATTTTAAATTAGAAATAAACAATAAAAATATGTATAAATTAATTTTATCTTTGATTTATATGTTGTCAATAAGAATTGACCGAACATCAATTAAAAAAAATTCGAGTTGGCTAATTCAAAAGCATAAATCGGGGAAATTTCAAATTCTTCTTATCCTGAAATTTACGATGTAGCGGAAATAATATTTTATAAATTCTCTCATATATCTAATGTCAGTTTTTTCCCCGTTAGGAGCTGTCCAATGTGTGATATATTGGGTTTTTCTCATCTTCTCTTTCATCTATCTTCAACTATTAGCTTTGCATCATTTTTCCAGACTGCTTGGCAATGGGCCTGATTTGATTAACACACTTTGTATTTGTTTTGTTATTTTCTACCTGTGATTTACTACTATACTCAGGTTATTTCAATGTCAAATGAAATGGTCCTAAATATAACAGATAGCATTAGTCTAATTGTTTTTTAGGAGTCTGCGTTTCTAATTCAGTCCGTATAATATTGAAATATTCGTATAATGTTGGCTCCACGAAACTCTAAATATTTTCCCATATATAGAACTTAAAGCTTTCTATTTTGTTCATATCTGACTGTTGCCCCTTGCTACGTTTACGTGGACAATAAACGTTCCTGCAACTTTGAAAAATTCGTACAATGTTGATTCCACGAAACTCAAATTATTCTCTTATAAAGCTCAAAGCTTTCTACTTTACACCTATTTGCTTGTTTGATTGTCCACGTTTCTGTAACATTAGGAATAATAGAGCATTATCAATAACCTTAATATATTACATTCAATTATTAGTTTGTTTTAGAAACTAAGATTAACTAATTGTATATGTATATATATATGTATGTAACCAATACTATATATAGTTACCAAGGACTATTTCAGTCTACAGATTTTTTGATTTAATATTAACCTATTAAATCAGGTAATCAGAGACAGTATATCCAATATCAGAACAATAACATGCTTCATCACTGGACACGTTCTTGTCCACAAATATCTGTTCAAGATTGGCAAGTCCAATGCAGAATGATGCAGAACCTTCTCATAAGAAAAGGAAACCTCCTATTTACCTTCTATTTGAATGCGATGTCATATAAGATATATGAATGCTTGATTCAGAAATGGAAAATACGGCTATAATACCGACAAGGACATAAATCTGCAATTGTGAGAAATCAAACGGTGAAATACAATAAATCTGAAAATATGGGATCTGCATAGAGGTCCCCAGCGTCAAACTAAAAACATATACTATATGTAGGTTAATTTATTATAATTGGTAGAAAATATCAAAAGAATAAAAAACAAATTAAAATAATAAAAAAAGATCGAAATTCCTTTAAATTTTCCTTTAAAACGTGTATAGTTAATAAAAGATGAAAAAGATCTATATATATATATATATATATATATATATATATATATATATTCAATATACATATATATACATATGTATATTTGACTTAAAAATTACTTGTTAGACAATTTTACAGAATTGCGACTTTCTAAAAAGAAACAAAATTAACTTTCAAAACTAAAGAAAAGAAAGATATTAAAAAGACAGGAAGGGAAACATTTTCTTTCATTTATTAGAAAATGTGAGTGAAAGCTATAAGAAAAGGAAACAACAAGTATACAAAAGCACGTTGGTAGCATTATTTTTTGTTTGTTTATAAATATAAACAAAAAATAAAATCAACTTTTATTTTTTATTTTTATTGTATTGTTCTTCTTTTACTTTTCTGTTTTTTTTTCTAATAAAATTTGGAAGTTTCACAAAAACAAAAAAAACATTTTTTTTAATATGCGGAAAAAGAAAAGAGAGAATATTTTAAGGAAAAGTGAATTTAAAATTGAAAAAAATAAAACAAGAAATTTAAAAAAATTAGTTTTTTTTAAGTTTGTGCAACTAAAATTAATAAAAATGTAACAATTTAATATTTATATAATATATACATTAAAGTATATATTTATTTGTGAACATGACATGTACATAATATTATGCAATTTTTTTTACTAATTTATTTTTTTGACAAAAAAATTGAAGTAAAACAAATTAATTATTATGTTAGTGGTCACTAAATTATTGTGGGTGTTAAATTTATTATATGTAAATTAAAATTGGTTAAATTATTTAAAAATAAAACTTAATTTATTTAAAAATAAAAATTATCACATATCAATATATATTATATAGTTCGTATAATAGTGTTTTATATATTATATATATTTAATAGTGTTTGTAATATAAATAATTATTTTATGTCGATATCAACATGTTGCAAGAAACATACTCGTACATATCTTATTTATTATGCGTGTATATATTGATTTAATAAAATTGTTCTAAAGGATTTATCATTAAATATGTATGTATGTATCATTAAATATAATAATAGCATATGAAAATACTTATAAGTGTGTAAAAAAGTTTTGTAGGGTGTTCTTTATTTATAGACAAAATTTGAATTTGTAGACAAAATTTGTTTTAATTAATTTTTTATTAGTGTAAAATTAACAATTTGATCCTTAAATATTAAGAAATATATTTTAATGACTTTTCCCCGCTGTTGTATATCAGTAATGTTTGATTATACTATTGAAAATAAATTTTTTGAACCAGTTTCGTACTTTAAAGACCTTGGTGTTCTCTTTAACAATCATTTGTGTTTCAAACAAGAATTTAAATGCCATAATTAACAAATCTAGTTCCATGTTAGGTTTTGTCAAAAGATTTTCTAAATATTTCAATGATTCACACGTTCTTAAATCTCTTTTTACTTCCCTTGTTTGACCTAATCTTGAATATGCCAGTCAATTCGGGTCGACTCAGTATGTTAATCATATCAAAATAATTGAAACTACATAAACATTTTCGCTGCGTAATTTACATTGGTCAAATCCAGTTATTCTGCCACCACCTTAAAGAAAAAAGTTAAAATTATTGTAGCTATAATTATAATTGACAAGTATTTAGGATCCTGCGTATTAGATACCTTTTCATTTTATTTCGATTCTCCTACCCCTTAATGAACTTCTAATATAATAAATAAGTTGTATATAAAACAAAAATGCGCACACAGTTGAAAATTTTTTACTCATATGATTTTATTATTCAGCAAATACATTATACATATGTGAGATCTTATTAAAATAATAAACAAAAGCAAACAAATCAGTTATTAGAATTACTTGCAAAGAACCTATATGTACATATTATGTCAAATAAAAACAAAAAAAAAAATTCATCACAAATAAAAAATAATCTCTCCTCTCCATAAAATTCTTAATATATAATAAGTAAGTTGTATATAAAACAATAATACGCACACAGTTGAAAATTTTTTAATCATATGGTTTTATTATTCACCAAATACATTATTCGTGAGTTCTTATTAAAATAAAAAAACAAAAACAAACAAAAATATAAAAAAACAAAAAAAATTCAGTGGAATTCTTCATATGACGCGCAATTTCATCTGTACATAATAGAGTCAAAGTATCTATCTATAATTATAATTGACAAGCATTTAGGGATCTGCGCAGTAGAAACCTTTTCAATTTATTTCGATTCTCCTACTCCTTGATGAACTTCTAATATAATAAATAAGTTGTATATAAAACAAAAATGCGCACACAGTTCAAAATTTTTTACTCATATGATTTTATTATTCACCAAATACATTATGCATATGTGAGATCTTATTAAAATAATAAACAAAAGCAAACAAATCAGTTATTATAATTTACATTATATACTTGTAAATGAATCTATGTACATTGTACATATGCCAAGAAAAAACAAAAAAACAAATCACTTGAATTCTTCATTTTTATCTTTTTAAGTAACTGTCTCTAAATTTTGGTTATTTGTAGTAATAATGTAGTTTTTATTAAAATTATATATTATGTAGGTATATATATACATACCTCTTTAATGACAACATTTTTTAGTTTTAGTAATCTTATCCACTAAATGCCACTTACTATAGGGAATATATCGGAAACGAAGCAGTATATGAGGGACGTGTATTTATGTGTCCTAAATAAAACTTACTAATCACAAAATTTTTTATTAAACACCAAAGGTTTCTGCTATATAGTGCGAAGTTATATAGCAGAATATAGTGTCAATACGTAAATAACTGTTTTTTTTAAACTTTAAATTTGACTTCAACTTGAAATATAATTACTCAACAGGGGCCCCTAGTTTTATATTAAATACAGAAGGGAAGTTGCTGATATCATATTAATGTTTTAATAAAATATATATTTGTTTTAAATAATGAAATTAATTTTATTTATAGATATGATCCACTTACATATTAGTAACAGAAACCGCTTTAGATCGGAAAGTATTTTTCGTCCAATATTTCTATACAGAAATATAAGCCAATAGAATATTTATATTAATAAATAAACAGAAACACTACATTGATATTACATTAAACCCAGCAGAATTAATAAAAATAGCTGTACTTACATATATCTTAATATGTAAATTTAACTCTAAGATTTTACTCTAAGATTATACTTTGGTAAAACACTATAAAATTGTACAATTGTAAATTTTTGTGTTAAGATCTAGAATAATATTAAGTTTACTTTCTTTACGAGTATTTGAATCTCCTAATTAAAGGTTTTTCTTTTGTACTATGTATATATAATTTCATTGGGACCGTAAGTTTTTGGCGTAGCTCAAAATAATTATGATTTCGATAATATGCTTTCATTTCTTGTAATGTTGCTACTTCACAGTAGTTGATAAGTGTATTGTTGTAATTCCACTTAATGTCGTTTTGGCATCAATCATCCGACGAAATTTAAAATCGTTCTTACCGTGTCGTTGAAATGCATTTTATTTCTAAGCACCAATTAATTTATAGACATATAGTTGTATTTTCGTTAACTGTTTCTTTTATAGTAAATCCAAGACTGTGCATGCTAAATATTTTTGTGCAAAGATTTCATACACTCTTATCACATATGAATACCAAATACAATCAAAGGAGGAGCTAGAATCACTAATCATAATGAACATATTTCTTTAACTTCATTTATCCGAAAATCGGTAGATCTAGTTGATATTAAGGAACCTCTAGAAAGTGTTCAATCATTGTTGTTTTTGTGAATTGTGATTCCTGGTACATATATATTTGAATTAAATAAATTACTTGGTACAAATTTTCAACCGCCGAGAACCAAACAATCATATGAATTCATATGTGATTTATTATTATAATTCATAAGTCAACCTTACGTTAGCGAGTTAAAAAAGCTTAGCAGTTGAATAAATTGATATAATATAATTAGGCAGATTTTCAAGTGCATTTTCCTCTCAGAATGTGGGTCTAATATTTTTGTTTTTTTTTGTCAATCATTTTATTTGTAAAACAAAGGGTACTAGATCAGGTGGGGAAAATCATAAATAATTTTATCAAATCTTGGAACCTTCGGTTGAAGTGCATCAATCGGGCTCTACATAATGCGCTACTCAACGTTTGAATGATTATTTTTGGAATTGAAATAAGTATTCCACCTATTTTTGAATTATGTAAAGATTGTACAAGCTTTTTTGGTATATTCGAATTATTGGTATGTGTATAATAATATGTAATAACTAATTTAAATGTGAAAAACTATAAAACTATCTACATAATATCTTAATTAAAACAATGGACACCCTATTTTGTACAAATTAATATTGTTCAATATGTTAATACAATATGTACTAACTATTAAGAGAATAAATTAAAATGTGTAAGTTCAATTTTTTCTTCTTTTTATTATGATACAATTAATTGGATTTTATCCAAAAGTTCATATTGTATATAATGTAGGGTAGACATATTTGTATGTATAGTATAGTATATATGAAATGTATATTTGTGAAAATTTTCAAATTCAATCTTAAAATAATAATAATTATTGGACTTTTTCAAACATTTAAACATTGTTTTACTAATTTGATTATAAATATTGAGTAAATAAGGAAAAATATTAAATTCTAAATACTTATGCTCCCACATTTATGTAGAAGATTTTTCAAATAATTTTTTAATAAAAAATATAAAATAATTTATTCTAACCTAAAATTAATTTATATACGTTTTAATACGCTCTTCCGAAGTTACGAATAAGTCAATATGAAATCATACAGCGAACCAAGACATATCTTTTAATTCTTATTGCCGTAATTGAAATGATTTAGATGAGAGAAAAAATGTTGAACGGTTCGCTTTCCTTTGCCTTAGAGTCAGAATACGGCCTCTTGTTAAAGCCTTTTTAAATAGTATAAGACATTAGTCAATTAGAATTTCGGGGATTTAAATTACAGATCTGATTGACTTCTTCAACTGACTATAAAACCGAAACTAAAACAAATTAGTCTTATAATAATAAATAATAATAATAAATGGGTCACTCATGATCTCAAAAAAGCTTAGTGCTAATAATTATCTTCCCAAAGAAAAAAAAGGGTGGTATAACTACGTTCACATATACATTTACAATCTGACTGCAAATATATAAAAAGAAAAATATATATAATGGTATAAATTCATAACAACAGGCATTCATAATATACTTCTATACTGGAGGGTATATTTTTATGTAAATATATATTACTTTTTATAAAACAAATTGACCCCTATATTATAAAATGTATCTTTCAGGTTTCGGTTACTATAATATCCTTTTAGGGAATTTAAAACTTAGTAATAAAATTAATTAAATTTATTTTGATGGTAAATAGTCCTTTTTAGAAAACTATTAGAAGTTTAATTAAGCTTTAATTTAACAAAAAAAAAAACAAAAAAAAAAAAAAATAAACATAACTATTGTAGTTTTTTTTTTCTTTTAAAATATATTTACTTTCACATATTATATTATAGGATCTCAATAAATGTCCTAATTTTCAAATTAATTAATTAAATATTTTGGTATAGATTAGATATTTTGGTAACAACAACATTCAGCAATGTAACATTTGTAAATGAAATACAATTTTGTGAATATATTGTATTTACATAATATTTTGTATATGTCATATGTATATATATTATATATTACATATCGATATGGATGATTATTGTTTGTACATTTTTTGTTTACTACATAGATATATCTTCATTAAAATAACTTTACATATAAAAACCAACATCATTACATTACATAAAGAAAATTGGACAGGATACTCTAAAATTTTTTGAATTTCCTCTTTTTTTGTTTTACTCTTTTTTTCCCCCATATACAATGTAGAAAACAAGATTCAAAGGACAAAAATTCTTAATTTGTTATTAAAGAAAAGTTAAAACAGCAAAAACAGAAATTTAGACAAAAAGGATAATGGTTAAACACAAAAAAAAGGATAATGGATATATGTAATATACACATATAATATATATATATATATATATATATATAAATAAACATATAAAGTTCATTTTACTTTATTTGATTTAACCTGATTTTTACTATCATGACACTAGAATTTTGTTTTGGTTTAAAGTTATGGGATTCCATGTATTTCATATAAATAAACATATACATATATATATATTTACTACATTTTTTTTTTTTTTGAAACTTTAATGTACTACATAATATATTATTGTATGTATAATTTGTTGTTTTTATTTAAAAACACAAAAAAATATACCAAATAAAAATTCTGAATTAATTTTTCTTTTCTTTCTAAATTAAAGCGCCATTAGGTAAGTACCTAACTAGATGAATATATCCTGAGTGATTTATTTTGTTTGTTGTTTTTTTTTTATATTTTCGTTTTTTTTTGTTTTTTTTTTTATTTAATAATAGGAATCGGATCTTTGACTTTCTTTTCTTTTTGATTTTTTTTTGTTTTTTTTTGGTTTTTCTTTTTTTTTTTTTTAAATATTTTTGTGAAAGAAGGGATAATAACAAAAATGAAATCAAAAGAATGTAAAATGAAGCATAAAAAATTTAAAAGAATTTTTCTTTTAAATATTTATGTTGAGTTATTGTTGAGTACATGATTAGAGATATAGTATAGTATGTTAGTAACAAAATATGAAATCTGTTAGATGATAATATGCTTTTTTTATGTTCTTGACAGTAGAATTGCCTAGTTAGAATTTTTCGTGCTTAATTTAAATACGGTACTGCAAGTTGTTACTACATACTTGTATTTTACAAATATCAGATTGTTTTTGTTTTATAGTCTCGTGTCAATTTTGTATATGGACATAAAAATTATAAAAATATTAATTATTTTACTATAAAATGTGATGTATTGATATCTGCGAGTCCAGTTTGATAAGATATTCACATTTTATTATTTTGCATTCCATAACGAGATTAGCAGTTTCACAAAATCTCAAAGACTCAAATTGGAATAATAGATATATGAATGTAAATATTCGCCAAATTATTCTACAGAATTTTGGAAATGGTATAACTACATTGTTTATTGCTACCAGAAATGACGACTCTATTTTTTTGCTTATGAAATTTACATTTATTAAATCCATTTTGATTCATTTAGTTTAATCCACCATATCTTGCATCATCTGTAGTAAAATTTTATTTGTTACTTTATTTATATTATTTACATTGTTACATCATTATATTACTAATTGCTAACACAGCTTTGATATCCTTGCATTTTCTAAGCTCTGGGATATCGCTGTGATAAAGTGAATATAGTTAGTAGGATGGAATCTAGAATACTCCCTTGGTGTACATTTGGGCGTATATTATAGAATAATTTGTCGTTGCTTAATCTGAAATACTAGTTTTGATTAGTAAGATGTGGTTAGCTCAATTTTGGGTAGAATACGGTGAAGTTTGTAAATAAGTTCTTCATGTTATACTTTATCAATTGCTTGTGCAACATTAAGGAACATTGCAGATACATTCTATTTTTTTTTGTGTCCTTTCGATGAGATTAATAAATCGATGGACTTGTTCAACAGTTGAATGTTTTTTTCTAAACCCAAATTGATGATTTTGCATTCTATTTTTATTTTCTACAAGAGATTATAATTTTTTAAGAAATAGCTTCTCACATAGATTAAAGATTATGGTCTCAATATGGGAATACATTTTAGCTTGAATAGTACACTCATGGTTTTGGTTAGAACTGACAAATTTTTTTGTGAAGTCTTTTCAAGATATCAGCAGTAATAAATCCTGGAGGCCTGTTGAATTTAAAAATTTTTTTTCCTTTTTATTTTTGTAATGGACGAGACCATGATGTTGATATTTATAATATAGACTTGGATATTTTAATTTGAAATCTAAAGAAAATTTAAGAAATTTTGAGATGTTATAACTGTTTTTCTTTTAATTACAAGTGTTGAAATTGATTAAAGTGCATATCCAATGATTGAATACTATATAATTGTATTATATAAGTAAATAGTTAAATCTGTTATTGGTGGTGTACTACAATTTTCAACACTTATAGAGTTAAAAATATATTATGATAAGTTGGAATTTGGAATTTATGGTTAACATTCGTAAATATAATGAATATTTATTTATGTATTTATCCATATATATATATAATATATATATATATATATATATATATATGTATATATATTATATATTATATTATATAACATATATATAAGCACGTATAAATAAATTTACAAGTATTTATGTATGTTGTATGTGAAGTTATGAAGAATTTTCAAAGATTTACACATATTATGTTGTGATACACACATGTGCGTGGATACGCAATCCTCAAGAAATCTGTATTTTCTTTAAGGACTTTTAAATGATAATGTAATTTTTATGTGTCTTTTATTTAATGAGAAATTTGTTTTCTTTTGTTTTTTTTTGTCTTGCTGCCACTTATATATATAGGAGATAGAGTTTTTACTTTTCTTACTCTACAAAAAAGTTAAAGTTCCACAAAAGTATATGTAAAATGTATATAATGATAAAAATTCCATAACATTTGAAAATTTTATATCTTTATTGTTTTTAAAGTTTTGTGTTTTTAAATCAAATTAAAAAAATTTAAAGATTTTATCCAAGTATATTTTAAATTACAATAAATAAATTTGTAATATTTGAAGTTATGATATAAATACTGTTTTAATATCTTCTTCTTCTACCGATCGATCTGTTTGTAGATGTTAGCGATAATTTTTTGAAATTATGTATTTGACATTAGATATTTTTATAATGATGTAAACAAATTTTTCTCGACTGTTCAGTGAATCGGTTCACTTATTTTATATTTCGTCCAGCTATGATATGTGTTGTCGTCCGATACCTTGTCTGACTTAAAATGTTTCTTCAATGATTAGCTAACATAACATAACATAACATAACATAACATAACATAACATAACATAACATAACATAACATAACATAACATAACATAACATAACATAACATAACATAACATAACATAACATAACATAACATAACATAACATAACATAACATAACATAACATAACATAACATAACATAACATAACATAACATAACATAACATAACATAATATAACATAACATTATTTCATTTTAAATTTTTTACTACACATAATATTTACAAATTGGAATACTTTTTAGAGTTTTATTTTTTGCTATTTCATCTCATAAATATTGGTAACACCTATTGTGTTTATAGAATGTTAAGATATTATTTTGAATCAGATTGATTAATATTATTTTGTATGAGTTGTTTACTTAAATGATGAGTTGATGCGGATCGTACTTTCAATTTCGCATAATATGGATGCAGTATCTACTATAGAGTATTTTATTTTTATTTTTATAGTGTGAGATAAGTCTCTTTCTGTTCTCCACTATTCAAAATTTGCAATATTTGCATGTAATATTATATTTAAAATTATTCCAGTTTATAATATACAAAAATATATACCAAATAATTAATATAATTTAATAAAAAGGCCCACATTTCGAAAGGGAAAGGAACCTATAAAGTTAGCTTACAGATTTATCTGAAGGATCAACTGTTAAAATAAATAAATAAATTATTCCAGTTCTTTTAAATGAGCTACTTTTAATCTCTAGACGTATAAAATTTCAGCAATCTAATTAGAGGAAACACTAAGTTTTGTGTTGATATTCAGGATAATAGAGTATTCTCTAAGTATTATTTCCCTCCTAACAGCCATCATCATCATCAACACCATCATATGTATATAGCATTGGTGGATTATAATCTTTAACAGAATTGTCACTTTATCTTGCAGTTTTTTTCCAATTTAATATTTCTAGATTTCTCACGGCTAATTTAGCATTATACCAACCAGCCAAGATATTTAAATGTGGGTAAGCATTGTGTTTGTTTATTATCAATGAATTTAAAAAAAAACAAATATACACGTAAATCAAACATAATTCTTATATTTGTGTATGGATGTTCTGGAAGACTACACATGTTTTGATTTCATTTTTATTATTGTTGTTTTTTTTTTTTGATACTGATTAGTTACCCAAAGTGTATTACAAATGGATCTCCTTATTATCCTGAATAAACAAACAAGAAAATTACTTTTAGCAGCCTCTATGTTTAAAGTGATATAACCACTATACGTGCTTAATATATATTTTGAGATTATTTTTATTGTTATTTTTTTTTGTTTTTTAAAGAATTTTTCTAATAAAAAATTTAAAGTGTATGTTGTTATGTGGATTAAATACATATATATATATTTATTTGAATAACAGAAATAAATTGCTTTCACCTGTGTTTACTACCTTAAGAATAATATGTAATATAAAAAAAACTTAACTTATCGTTATTGATATGAAATAAATTTCAAATTTTCATTTTATTTTGCATTTAAATTGTTTTTCTTATCGTTTTTTTTTTTGTTATTGTTGTTGTAATATTCATAACAGTATATAATAGTATAAGAAGTAAGATTGCTACAAGCTAAATAAAATTGTTTTTTATTTTTCTTATATTACAAAGTGATTGTAAATCTCAACAAGAAGTCTTAATAAAAATTATGTACATATGTAAATTGAACGGACGTGTTATCGTTTATGGAACATTAAATTACAATTTTCATTTAGTATATTATAGAAAATTTATACATAAATTTAATTAACTGAAAAATGTTGAAAATTTGTAAATGTATAAAGTATAAGTAAGCCTATTTTATTTATTTTTATTATTATTATGGATAATATGGTGCTCTGTGTATAACTTGATAATGGAAGGTATAGGTATGTAGTAGCTGCTGCCGGCAATTTGAAGTAACTTTATAATATACTACTTGTAATAATTATTATTATAGCATGTGGTAATACCTTTGTTTAACATTTTGGAATTAAGTAATTGTTTCAAATATATGTACAAAGTTTTTGAGAAAATTAGATTTTTGAGTTAATGTGTAATTTGAAATAATGACAGAATCTTCTTTTTATTTAAGTTTGAGTTTAGATTATAGTATCTTATCAGCTTTGATTTTTGTTTTATTCTATTTTAATTTTACAACACATATTTTGTGGTTTTACTTACAATTTATTTTAATTAACACAAGGAAAAATTATGGTGGGAAATTATAATAACCTTCTTTGGCTACTTGTATTTTTATATTTTACTTAAAAACTTTTGACTAGACTACTTTATAACAAAAAATAAAAACAAAATATTGTTGAAAAAGTAAACAATTACAATTTATTTATATTGAATAATTATCGACCAATTGCCTGAATAAAATGTTTTGGAGTTGGAGCAGTTGGAAATCATTTTTTTTACCCTAATATTAATTTTCTCTGTTATCGTCATTTGTTTGGATTTTAAATGCGTAGATATCTACTGTACTATGATGCCGAGGTAGGTTTAGTATCAATTTAAGTAGTTTGTATTGTATAATTTGCAGTCTTTTTTATGACAGTATGCGCAGTTTAACCAAAATGAGCACCATATATATTTACTTTGGAAGATGGATTTGAAGATAAAAATTTTATTGAATTTAGAAAAAGACGATCTCCTATTAATTTGTCCGTATATCAATTTGATTAGTATTTAATTTTTTATGGTCTACTATAGAGTTTTAAAAGTTAATTTGGGGTATAGGATGATACCTAGATATTTAAGAATAGTGCTCTACTCGACGGAATGGCCATTTAGTTGTAAATTTCCGTCAGGTAAGAAGCAAGGTTTCATTTTCCTAATAAATAAGTACGCCGAGGTTTTTAAGATAAAATACTTTCAATTTTGTCAAAACTATTGTGCTATAGGATCTGCATACATTGTGTGTTATCGTCAGCATTTGATATAATTCATAAATCAGACCAATGCGCCATAAGAAGTAAAAAGCTTTTTTGATGTCACAGATTACAAGCCCTATACAAATTTTTGAATATTAAATTGTGCTTTGATAAAATTACGTAGTCAGACAAGTTGATGATTGATTTCGTAAAATTTGCACAATTGTGGTTTAATGTCTTTCACAAACAGTAGTTTGCCAATGCAGCGTCTAATTGGTCTATAGCAGCTAATTAAGTTGTTCGCATTTGTGATGGTACGTTCATTACAGTGGCATCTTTGTATATTTTCGGCCTGAGGCTTTGTTGATTTTTTATTTCCTTAGCCGTGAATTGAATGAAATAGTTGAAGTCAATAAAAATGTAGCCAATAAAAGTTAAAATGTTACTGAAGTGTGTTCACCTCTTAAAATTTGTGAAAAAACTGAAAATTAATTAAATAAAAATATTTTATGAAAAAATTATTATTAAGAAATAGAAGAGATAATTCCGGTTTGTATAGGAGCACATCTACAAACTGTTAATTCATATATGTATATATATATTTTTTTAATTTATTATAATTTTTTATTTTTTTAATTAATGTCTAAATGTATTGTGTAATACTTAAAAAAAATATAAGGTAGGATATGTTATAGTAAATAAGTATATACGTACCTATAAGAAAATGGCGATATTTTAAAGAGTAGAACATTAGTTTTAGTTTAAATAGAAATTAAATTGGTTATGTTTTTATAAAATCTACAAATTTTCTATATTTACGTAATGTTTTGCTATGGTAGCTGTATTATTCAGGAAATTAATTTATTTTTGTTGGGTACCTAACCTAAATTGTTTTAAAAAATGAAAATTTAATAAGATAAAAATGAAAACAATATAAATTTGTTGTTAATATTTTGTTTATTGGAATTTGAATAGTAAGAATCTGAATACATACAATAATTTATTAATTTATTTAAACCAAAATATATAATTATATTTAATTTTTTTATTCTATTTTTAGGTAAGTCGAAATAATCGAATTTGCCTATATAAAAACAAAATAAAATCATTATTTGTGGTGACAATGGTGTGAATAATTTAATGTAAGTTTTTACAACATTTTATTAAAACAATTGTTTAAATATTTTAAGGGACCTGCATCCCTTATCATAATTTTTTATTTTACTAGAACTTTAGATCAATCTTGGCGTAGAAATGTAATGTTAAAATTTTTAAATAAAAAAAATGTAGGTTAAAAAAATTTGATGAATGCTTATATGATTTTAATAACGGTTTAATGAATTGAATAGATGATTCAATTTAAAACTATTGAAATTAAAAGAGAGAGGGGGTATGATCTGCGTATATTACTTTTTAAATTGGAGTTCAGTATTTTGTGTATATTTAACAACTGATTTATATCTCTATAATCTTTCAACAGTAATATAGGATTCGCTCTATGTGACATATGTACGTTGAGATTCGGGGTTGTAATTCTAATTCCTAATATATACAGTATAGTGTGCAATGAAATCCGGACAGCTAAAATTTTCTTAAATAAATTATTTTAAAGAGTCATTCATTTACAACAGATTTTTAATAATAATCAAATATATTGTTTTTATATTATTAATGGCAATATTTATATCTAAAACATTAGTTAACATAACATTTTCTCTTCAATTAGACGAATTTTGTGAAATAGGGGAAAATGAAGAACAAAATCAAAAAAAAAAATATTGTAACAAAATTTTATAAATATCGAAATTTGAAATAACATGCTTAATATTTAATATCTAGTATGACCGCCATTTGTTTTTACTATCGTTTCCCGCTTATTGTTTATGAAGTAAATCAAAATTTCAATGACGTCATCTGTAGACGTTTTCAGTGACGTCATCATCCCAAGCTATCTGAATTTGTTTTCTTAGAGTTGTCTTCGGATTTTTTTTTCGGACTTTTTTCTTCATAATACCTCAAATATTTTTAATAGGATTAAAATGTGGACTATAAGGCAGGGCTTACACTTCTTATTGGAAGAGACAAAATTAAATATTACGAATAATGAAAAACTTAGCAACATACATATGTTAATTTTTTTATTTTTTTTTGATTTGACATTTACTTCATATTCACAGGGTAATTGATTAAAAAAGTTTTTATTTTTATATTCGTTTTGGTGAATATACCGGGTGTTGCAGAGCATGCGTATCAGCTTCTTAAGAAGGGAAGGAGCCGTTATTTTAAAATTTAAAAAAAGTTTGATAACTAAATCGGGGTTGCTCTATCGGTTGGTGGTATTTTCAACTTTCGGAAAGGATCGTAAATCGGTTTTTTAAGACCAAAAATTGCCGAAACTGGCAAAAATCGAGATTTTCAAGTGGGAAGGTGTTTTTTTTAATGCAAATTCAGATTCTACGATAAAAAAGAAGAAAATTATGTTAAATGATTTTTTTTTGTTTTCTTAGTATTTTTCTTTAAAACTAATAACAATAAAACAAAAAATGCTCAATATTTTCCTTTTAAATTTGTTTTTATAATCCGCTCATAAGAGCAATTTTAGAATAGCTTTTAATTTAGGTTTATTTCTTAGTATGTAAGTAGTGGTAAAATTTATGAAAAACCATAAATATTCAAAAAAGTTTTTTTTCGCAATTTTTCCTTTAAATAGATAAATTAATTAATGAATAAATTAGTCAGCTAGCCTAAGTAATAATTAAGAATAGTCATAGGTGTAAATACAATAATATAAGCTCTAAAAAATTAAATATTGTTAAAAAAAAAAATTATGAATATGCATCATGGCAATAAATAAATAAATAAGTAAATAAAAAATAAATGAATTTTTTATTCATGTTATTATATTTTTTAATTTTTTATGTCAGTTTTGGGTTGCTACAAAGTTTAAACAAAAAAAAAAAACAAACAAAAACAAAAAAAAATTAACTTTACAAAAGTTTCTTATTTTTTGACGAAGAATCCGAATTTGCATAAAAAAGTACCCCTTCCCGTTTAAAAATCTCGATTTCGGCCAATTTTGGCGATTTTTGGTCTTAAAAACTGAATATACCACCCTCATAGAGCCCCCACGATTTAGTTATCAAATTTTTTTTTTTTTTTAAATAACGGTTCCTTCTTCTCTTAAAAAGCTGATACGCATGCTCTTGAACACCCGGTATAAGAAAAAACTGACAAATAGTTTGATTGTTTAAAAACTGATATGTAAACACAAATCTTCAATCTAAAATCGTTAATAAATATTGAAGAATATTGATGTGTAAACGCTGCCTAAAAGAATCATTTCATATATTATGTATGCCGTTATCATTTAGGTACTTTTTCATCTACAAATAGAAATAAAATCGGATTTAAAAAAATTTAAGAACATTTTTAACCTGGGTTTTATTCAGAATTTTTAAATAGTTAAGCAAATAACAGTAAAAAAAAATTAATATTTATTAAATAAAAATTAATATTACTTTTTTCGCATTATCTATTGAAAAATGAACCTTTAAGTTGCAACAAATAGTTCCAAAACTGATGGTGTCCAGTGACTCTCCATTACATGATTACACATCTCCAATTACTTTTCAGTATATAAATGCCAGCTCACCTAAACCACTCCCCTACTGAAGCAGCCCCAAACCATTAGATCTTCGGCTTTGTTATAGGTACTTCTTAAATGCATACCTCTCCGCATTTTATTTATATAGCTATAATAGATATTTGTAATGCAATACAGAAATTATGCTTTGACAGTTAATTTCTTTAAAATAAATATTTGAAAGAAGTGAACTAAATTAATATGTCTGGCTAAAATATAGGCATTAAAATTTAATTTGAAAATGAAAACAAAAATCATTTCAAATTAATAAAAAACAAATAATTAACTAACTCTAATGTTATATAGATTACTTATCATTATTATTCTTTAATTAATCTTAGTATGAAAATCTTGAGTTAATAAACGAAAATATACAATTATGTAGAGTGTTATGTATATATTCAGCCTCAATCAGGTACGACTAATTATATATTTTTAGTATTCAATTTTCAGTACATTGAATTGCAATTCTAGACATTTTCACTTTTATATAATATAATTGTCTCCGTAATTTGGTGATATATATTTAATGTGTAATATATGCTATATAATAATATGTATATATATATATATATATTATTACTAAGTAAGTTTTAAATTTCATATAATGAAAATTAATTCATATCTAAAAATTGTATAGTATTATATAATTACCTACATAATAATATTATCGTATTTAGAAAAGTTCATTGAAATCTTAGGTAGCTTTGCCTAAAGATTTATTATCATGACAGGATATAATTATTGCAAAAAGAAAGAATATAATAAAGATTTAAGAAAAAAAAAAGTAATTTAAGAAATTTATTTTCTTCTGTTGTTTTTCTTTTTTTTTTTGTAATTATTTATGTAAGATGTTCGAATGAGTAAATTGTAATGGAAATTTATGTTTGTGTAGGAGGAAAAATAAACCATTAAGAACTTATGTAAATAATCTGAAAATTTTCTTCGCATATGTCATCAAATTAAAGATATATTATTATTTTGTTGTTGTTTTTTTTTTTTGGGATTAATATGAGATTTTCTTTTAACACCATGATCAAAATAAATATTTTATGTACATATTTATTAGAAAGATGTGGTATTTGTTTTAAGTTACCTCCACTATTTTTAAATTATATTTTAACTAAGAAATATGTTTAAAAAAAAAAAAACAGCCGTAGCAGACAGACTTGATCAGTTATTTTTAGATTTTTTAATTTGCAAATTTTAGGCTGTTGAAAATTTTTAACCAATAAAGCACAACCTTTCTTTGCTGTAATCTAGTTCAATAAGCCTAATTGACAATTTTTTTGGGCTTTAATTCTATTATTTACTTATGACGTTCAACAGACTATGTAGGCCCTATAGGTTTGACTCATCAGCAACCATTTGCGGTTAATTCTGTAATAGAAATTAAATAATAGCAAAGTTACTAGGATTAAGAAATGTATTTTACCTTTTACTTCATACGAAGCCATATATGGCTTCTTGAAATAATCAACAAATTTTCTTATGGTGTAATTCCATAACAAAGCTGAATGACTATTTCAAAACGTCATTTATAACTTTGTATGAAGTAAAGGCAAAATATATGACTTCGTTTGAAGTCTCGCTTGTGACATAAATGTTATAAAATGTAGTTTTTTCCAAGTAGCTACTGTACAACTCCTAGGACCCATCGGTATATTCCAAAATTTAAGAGTGTTATAGTTCTGAAAATATATTTCTTTTTTGACCAGTCCTATAGTTACAGTGCAACACTAAACAAGCCAGATTTAAAGCAGGCTTTTGTACATCTATCTATTTTCAAAAATCATGTTAACATTTGTGACTTCTTTGAATACATTCTTCTATACATTTTGATGTTAGTGATAAGGCCACAAAGCAATTTGCTATTGTGTAACTTCTCAAAAATAAGGTATGTTTCCAAAATTCGGACTTGTTTGAAGTATAGTATAACTCCATAGCACCAATCAGGAATGTTTCACAAACTGAAGGTGTTAGAGACTGTTATCAGGTACTTTTTCAGTGGAAAGAAAATAAAGCTGTTAGTAATATTTAGCAAAAATTCTAAATTTGTTGGATTTATTTGACAAGATGTTTGTGATATCTACCTCGGTAAATCAGGGCCAAAATTATAGGAACTTTAGTTATGCTTCTACAAAGTTACATACCACCTCAGCTATACAATATCAGGTTAAGAATAAAGTACAAATATAAAAATATTGCATTCTCATGTTGTTGAAGCACAAATTCAAACCTACTTCAGATTTTTAATTGAACCCATGTGTTTAAATCTCTGTTATGGAATATCTTTTATTGAGAAACCATTTTTTTTTTAATTCGGTTGACAAACAAAAAGTAAATTTTATACATTTTGTATTAGAGCCGAACAACGTCGCGTGACTTGGCTAGTATACTATAATTTTATATGAAAATTTATTACGTTAATTTTAGTTAAGATTCTGTGAAAACAACTGGAGCTTGAATTAACCATATATAAATAATTAACTATGAGAATTCATAATATATGTTATTGTAGAAAATTAATTTTTTGTTGTTTTACAGAGTTGTACAGAGGCTGTGGTTGACCCATGTTGGCAGCCTCTAGCTATTCTATTGAAATTTAACCCACTAATGGCTGCAAAATATCACTCAAGTCATAATTAAAACTATAGTCAAATATGACTAACCATTAATTTTTCTATAATTCTTATTTTTATAAGATAATCTTGAATTCAACAAAGGCTTATAAGAGATTATTTGAAAGGTTAATTATATTAGCCTAACACAATTTAAGTGGTTTTGTCCTAACAAAGTTAGGATTGTCAACTAAATGTAAAGCTTCAAAACATAGATTTAAATATAAATTTAATTGATTATGCTCATCCATGAATTTATTATGTGTTACGAGAGCGATCTTCTATTTTATTTTAATATTACAGTTTAATCATAGTATATGTATATGGGATAATTATTTGATTGTGTAGTTTAACTACAAACTACTTGTGTAGTTTTAGAATAATATTTAATATATATATAGATTAGATAGACTGTGGGAGGGAATCTGTCCCCTATATCACCGAATCTTGAGATGAGTATCAGTTAAAAAAAAAAACAATTTCAAAGTCCAGAATCCCACAAAAAACTATCCCTATACATTAAAAAGGCAATTTTAAAATTTTTTTTATTAAAATATTTTAAATACTAAATATTTAAAGCCATAAAGAAAAAATACATATATATATTTTGACGCCTGTCCTATTTATTTAGGATTTAATTACCTTAATATATAGAATAAGTTTTGTAGTGAAAATCTTAAATGTTAATATGACACTGATTAATTTTCAAAAAATAACCATATTATTTTCATAACTAAGTTATTTATTATAAAAACAAAATATATACAAGAGAAATCTTTTAAAACTTCTACCAAAAAATTCTATCAATATTAAAATATAGTATATACATATCTATGTATTTCAAAGAAGAAAATTGAGATCCCAGATTCTTATTTTGTAAAGATAATAAATTTTATTAGTGTAGAAAATATGAAAGAATCATCAAATTTACTAAAACAAAAATTCAACACGATTCGTCGTTGATGTTTTGAACATAAATTTATTAACATATACATATACATTATATATATATTATATACATATATATATCTACATTAAATTTTTGTGCTTTCTCTCGTTAATAGACCAAAACACATTCATATATATACTGGATTTTGGTGGTTAGATTGGATTGGATTTGATTTATGTTCTAAGTGGGTTGAACACCAACCTATTACGCTTCATTAGTTTTAAAAAATACTGATCTGTTACAATACAAAGCCCTTTAATGAATATTATCCTTAAAATATTATTTATATTTCGCAGGATATTTAAATATAACAGAGTGGGGAAAAACAGGAAAAAAAATTAATGGTTTGAGCAAATTGCGGATACAGGGAATAATCATATCGGAGATAGATAATAAATCTCATGTGAATTTGAATAAAATATCTATGTTAAATAAAAGTGTTTGTAAGGTAGTATATAATATAGTGTTTTTGAATTATGTGAATGTAATTTGAAAACTTAGATATATACGTGTATAACTTATTGAATACATTGGCACAAGAGAGTAAAGAATTACAATACATTTACGCAGCATTTGAAAAAATTTAATTCATAGGTTTGGCATCCACGCACAACATTTTAGGCAAATTTTAAAAAAATCGTGTAGAAAAACTGAAAATTGTACTATAATATAGATTAATTATATTTGATAATGTTAAATTCAAAAATATGTATATGAATCGTATAAGATTTTATTTTATTTAAATTAGTTAGATAGTTAAGGTAGTCACAGCAATTCGTTACCGTTGCCACTACGACACTAGGCTACGTATGGGACCATATTGATTCCCTTCACAACATTATAAAACGAACTATGACGAATCCTTTTCTTTTATTTCATTTTCATTTATTTCATCCAATTACGAAGAGTACAGTACCAGGTTGCAAAATCCATAAAGCAGCTTTTTACCTTCATGGGGAATTGATGGCAGGTCGACCCAGCATGGAGTGGAGTTTGACTTCATGACTGTTTTTTAGTAGTTCGGTTAATTTAGTGGTCCATTTAATTTCAGAAAAAAAGTATATCATTCAAATATCGATGAAAAATCATTATACCATTGATATTTGTATAATAAAGTTTCTAGAATTAAATTTAAAATATTTAAAACAAAAATTCAAAATTATCCTATTGAAAATTCTGTTTTAAACTCTAAAAAATTAACTTTTTTTTATTTGATTTTTAAAATGCACCTATCAGGAAATGAACCATTCTTTTGTTTTGTAAATTCAAATTAACTTTTTTTTATTGGGATTATATTTATATATGTATATATATATATATGTTATATGCATATATTAATATTAAATCCAAATACGTTATTATTGTATTTGTTTACATTTAATGATTTAAAATTAAAAAAAAAAATATTTAAATTTTTTACTAAAATAATATTTTTTAATGCAAGCCAATAGTACCCATAAAACATGATTATTATTTAATTTTTTTTATTTATTTCTTTTTGTAAAATTTAATTTTTAAAGTTACAATTTTTTAATTGGAAAATATATTGGTAAAAAAAGAATGTATATACAGATTGATATAAACATTTAAAAAAATATAATGTATTTACAATTACATTAAAAAAAAATTAGGCTAGTTTAGTTCGTAGATTTAGACTGTTTAAGTTAGTGTTAAGTTTTACAAAACAAAAATTCAAAAAGGTTTTTTCTTCTCCAATTTTCCTTTAAATTTTTACTCGTATCTAAACTCGTAAATTTCTAAATAAAAATGAAAAAAATACAAATTAACTGTAGTAAAAATAATTATTATCTGTATCTCAGTAAATAGCTTTAAAAGAATTAATTAAGTAATTTATGGAGCATAATAGATGAATAAATAAATAAAAATGCACTATTACATTAAAGCTATACTGCAATCTGAATTACTGTCAAGGCAATTCAAGCTAACAATATTGTAAAACAATTATACAGCCAGTAATTATGGGTGTATATAATACATGGGTGAGAGGAAATTGAGAGCTTGATCGTTGAAGGTAAATGTGTGTTTTAATAACAAAATATCAGTGCATAACTACCGAACAACATCAATAAACTTTTCTTGTATCATATAACTAGCTAAAAGGCCCACATCCCTAAAGGGAAAATGATCTTAAGTTGGATTGCAAGTCCACTACTAAATAAATAAATAAATATAACTAGATGTCAAGCTTTGTACCATAAAAAAAGAATAATTGCGTTTAATTAGTTGTCATAAATTTTAAGAAAGCACCGAATTACATTCTGTATTTTTGGCCTAGAGTTGTATGAAGGTAATTGTAATACTGGTACAAGCATATTGTAATAAGAAAATTTGATATTTCATTTCACACTTCGCGTTTAATAATTTGCAATTCATGAATTCTTGTAATGCACGTATATGAAGTCAAGTTACTTCTGGGTCTGACTCACAATTGATTTTTTATTTTCAATTTATTTCGTGTAGCTTAAAATAAGTTTTATACACAGAACTTAATTGAAAAAAGTTATGTCCTGTTAAGTTCTGATGTATATGAAGTGTCCTGCAAGCTTTGTATGTAAATCCTGGGATTAATTCATCAATACTTTATTATTGATATAACTATGGCTTTAACGGTTTTGTAAAAATTTCAGAACAGTCGATTCAACAACAATTTACTGTCAATTTGGCTGTAAATCATATAAAACAATAACAAACGTTTGTCAAAGCAACACATTTTTAACAATATTCAACATTTCAGATCTATTAATAAAAGTTCAGAAAATCTCGTTAATATCACAACTGTTCTCGGTGACATCGGAAATGTATCCAAAAAATTTCAACCAATACAGTGTATATACAAATACAATATGTCAAATTTTCTGAACTGACAATATTGTCTTGGCGACACAATGTACTTTGCTTACAATTCCGATCACTCTAAACATATTGACTCTGAAATAAACATTTATATAAATAAATTTATAATAAATAAATTTTTAAATATTTGAATTGAATATATTTTGTGAAAGATTATGTATGGAAATTTAATATGGACAATTTCGTAAAAAATTTTTTTTTTTTGTTTTATTTTTTTGAAGAAAAATCTTCTTTGTGCTTTAGCCTTATAGTTAATAAAAGCATCTTTCTTTCGTGAATCCATTTCCTATTAAAATTAAAGTAAATTAAAATTAAAAAAAAAATATGTTAAATTTATTTTTGAAACACGAAGTAAAATTTATACTTATTTTTCTTTAATTTTTAAACTTATTGCTTGATTAATAAAAAAAAAACTCAACATAACTGTACCAAACTATACTGTGTATCAACAAATTTTCGGATACATAATTTAAATTAAGAAATAAAAAGAATAAAGCTTGGAATAAGTACTTAAAAGAGAAAACCACTAAAAACTATCATGAGTTTGTAATTTTGTTCAACTCCTACAAACTGACATTAGATTTCAGTTATAACAACTATTTAATAAATGTTAGCTCTCAGCTAAGGATTAATCCTAAGTCCTTTTGGAAATTTGTTAACTCCAAACGTAAATCTGATCAATTTCCCGTCACCATGTCCTATAATGATGTTAGTGCTAACTCTCCGAAATCTATTGCACATCTCTTCAAGCTATTTTTCTGTAGTTCTTATTCAGAAAATCTCTTTGAAGTTGATGAAAATAATTTTAATCACATGATAAACCAACCTGAAAACCAAGTTATCTCAATAGATTTCTCTACTCAGAAAATAAAGAGTTATTTGAATAATCTCAACAGTGATGTATTTCCTGGACCTGACAAAGTACCATCTTTAATCTTAAAAAACTGTTCTGAATCTTTTGCGTTACCATTATCCCTTTTATTCAATCGATCGTTTACTTCTGGAATATTTCCACAATATTGGAAAAATTAATTTATTCGCCCTGTTTATAAAAATGGTGCTAAAAATATGGTCACAAATTACCGTCCAATAGCAAAACTTTCATGCATACCTAAACTTTTCGAATTAATAGTTTTTGATTCAATTTATGATATTTGTTCTAAACATTTATCAATTAATCACCATGGTTTTGTAAAGAAAAAATCTACGGTTACAAATTTAGTTGAGTCTTGCTCACACTTCCTGAACACTATGGAGGCTGGCTTTCAGACTGATGTCATTTACACAGATTTGAGCAAGGCATTCGATTTACTGCCTCATAGTGTTATTTTATTAAAACTTAAAAAACTGGGATTTCCTAAATTTTTTATAATGTGGATTAAATCATTTTTATCCAATAGATCTTATAGTGTAATGTTTAGATCAGCTCTTTCTGAATCATTTTCTGCCACCTCTGGTGTACCACAAGGCAGCCATCTAGGTCCCTTACTATTCATTATCTCAATTAATGATGTCAACAATCTCATTAACAATAGTAACGTGATCATATATGCTGACGATATGAAAATTTATAAAAAAATATCTTCATATAATGATTGTACTGTACTACAGAACGATCTTGATTCGTTTTTTAAGTGGTGCGGCTATAATAATCTTCTCCTTAATATTGATAAATGCGCTGTTATTTCCTTTACTCGTAGATTGATTCCAATAATAACTGATTATACTTTTAATTCTAAACTAATTAACCGAGTTTCTCATTTTAAAGACCTTGGCGTACTTTTTGACGATAAACTCACATTTAAACTTCACTTTAATAGCATAATTAACAAGGCAAATTCTATGTTAGGTTTTATTAAAAGATGGTCTAAGGAATTTGATGACCCATACATTACTAAATCTTTATTCACTACTCTTGTTCGCCCCCACCTTGAGTACGCAAGCCCTGTCTGGTCACCTCACTATTCCACTCATATTAATAGAATTGAATCTATTCAAAAAAATTTTTTGCGATATGCTCTACGTAATCTTCCCTGGTCTAACCCAATAATCCTACCTCCATACATAAATCGTTTGAAGCTTCTTCAGATGAACACATTGCAATCAAGAAGGGTTGTTGCAGATATCTTATTCATATCCCAAGTATACAATGGTGAAATTGATTCCAAAATTATAAAAGATCAGATTAACTCGTACATTAACACCAGTACGCGTTTTCGTATAGAACATCTTTTTAATCTTCCTTTCCATAGAACTAATTATGGTAAATTTGAGCCAATTAATAGAATGTTAATGACAGTTAATCAATACAAAAACAGTGTTGACTTTTCTTTGAACAAAACCAGTTTAAAGAAAACCTTGTTTCACTTGCTTCCTTAGTCCTCCTAATTAATCTTGTTTTTCCGCTACTAATATTAACTAATTTGTAGTGTTATAATTAACTTTTAATACTTTTAATAACTTTTCATCTTCTCTTTTTTTTCTGATGAAATTTATTTTATCTAATTTTGTTTTTTGTTTTTTATAAAAACTATGTTGCATTAAATTTCAAAGTAATTTTAACTTTAAATCATAAATCTTATTTGATACATTGTGTTAATTCAAAATTTTAATAATTAAATTGTATTATATTTTGTAAACTGTTTGAACTAAATAGTAAATAAATAAATAAATAAATAAATAAATTAACATACCCGTTTTATGAAAATGAGTCGCGAATACACTGTAAAATTAATTACCGATCATGATACAATGTAAACAATTTTTTTTTGACATTTAAGATCGAGATCATACGTCAATATGTTGGCGACGTTGTCGATATATTTACGATGTCAAGGTCTGTTAAACGAAATATTTTGTAGTTGTTTTAACAATAAAAACCGTTAAAAAGACCTTTAAAATTTAGCTTTTAAAAAGTACTTTCATTTGACTTTATTTAACTGTGTTCATATAGTCTGTTTAATGAATTAACAGTTACCATCTATAGTTGAAATAACAATTATAAATTAACAGTTCAGTAACAGTTAAAATAACAATAATATTCGGTGTATTACCTATCTGCCTAAACATATTTATTACTGAAAATTTGTCCAAATTTGAATAGTATTTTTATGCTAAAAATGAAATTCTATTGTACCGCTTGTTAATGATTGGATTTGGTTTTAAGTGAAATTACAATTATTGAAAAAATAAATTTACGTTTCTTTTCAATATAATTTTTTTTTCATTTTATGAAAAATATCGATGTTTAGGAATCAATGTACTTCCTTTATCAGTTCTTCAGACTAATTTCACTTTTATTGAATTAACATCAAAGCTTAATAATTATTAATTATCAAAAAAGATTTAATAATTTTTTGAATAACTATTCATAAATCATAACATTTCGTTTAGTAGTTTCAATTTTCTTCTTCTTCTTCTTCAAAAAAAAAACAAAACACAAAAATTTAAATTTAAGTGCTGTTGCTATTTTGTAAGTATTTTGTTAGCAGAAGGACTTTACTAAAGTTTTTAACGCTTGCATACTGATTTTTTGGCATATAATAAGTTATTTTTTTTTTATTTTTAGTTGTTTTTGTTTTTATTTTTTTTTAAAAGGAAGTGCGAAGTCAGCTAAAATACCACTTACAACGAACTGAAAAAAGTTATATGAATATTTTTGAATTTCTAGAAGTCACAATATAATTTCAATGAAAGTTTTTAAAATTTTAAACTTTTATTTATATGATGTGTACTTGGTTTTGGTTAAAAGAACATTAATTTTATTAAACTATAATGAAAACTTAGTTTATATTTAATATGAAGTTACAACACATGTGAAAAACCAAAACAAAGTGAAAGAAATAGAAATAAAAAGAAAATGCACTCAAGACGGAAATGTTTCACCGGAAACAAATTTGGAAACTGTAAGAAAATTTTATTTATATTTTGAAACAATGTACAGTTAAAATTAACTTTTTATTTTTATTTACCATATATATTCTTCTTCGCAGAATAGAGCTATTGCTTGAAATCTCGTTGTTGTCTTTGCTTATTCCTATTTTTGGTTTATTGGTAAGTGTATCAATCTCGGCATGTGTTCTTTGGTAAGCCACTGCTTCATTTTATTTCACCTTTTCATTTACCATCTTCTTCATATCTTTATCTTCCAACATATATCCTGCCATGAACCTAAATCTACATCGTTATTCAATCTTCCTTATTTACTTTTCTGTTAAGTTACACAACTTTATTCAGTTTTTTTTTGTAATACTTGGCGGACATGTACTTATTCATTTACGGCACATGCTATGTAGCGTAGTGAGTCTCATGTTCGATTCCCGGTGAAGCAAAGAAAAAAATGGTTTATGGGTTTTTCGACTAGGTCTATAGTACCCTTTGTCATTGGGATAAAATAAATGACAACAAATAATTGAGAGTATAATCTGATGGTAATAACTTAAATAAAATAGAACTGTACGCTGTTTAAGAAGGCAATACTAGCAGTTTTGCACATAAATGAGTTGTTGATAAGCCAGAAATTTTATGAATAAATATTCGAAAAAAATTGTATTAAAATATGTATTAAAAACCGTATACTTAATTAGGCATGAAAAGTCAATTCGACCTAAGTTATACTGTCAATAACATAAAAAAAACTTATATACCCCTCTTGGTTGAAATAGGACAGAATAACATAAAATAGGAATAAAGGTATGACATAGATTAACAGGACATTAGGAAGTTGGAGAATAAAGGTATTCAAATTTTCTTTAACTTTCTGCAGATTTTATGTTGAGTGAATATGCTTCCATATTATTCAAATGTTCGAACTTATATGTAATAAATTTCTGCAAACTGTTATGTGCATCTTGGATTTTTGATAGTGTATTAATATCCATAAACTTGCTGCTCTTCTTGTTTTGCACGTTTGAACTGACTATTTAAACGACTAGAACGATTTTGAACGCGGCCAAAGTATAATAAAACTGCATGAGAAGATTCAGCCCAAATGTCTAAATTATTAATATATATCTTGGGACGTATAAATGATTTATATTGAGTTAAATTTTATTATATAGGTATTTTGGAGTAGAAAATATAAAATTGAATTATATCAGCTGCTTAGCAGTATGAACTTACACGTAAAAATCAAATTAAGACACTGTTTTAATTAGAGAATAATAAAATTAAATCTAAGATATCCACAATAGTAATTCTGTAACAAATTAGATCACCATCGAGATTATATCAAATTTATTTCACAATATAACTTCTGAAATCTTAATTGATAATTTTTTGCACATTTTAGATGTAAACTATTAAGTATAAGAACATTTTATTTAGTTTTAATTTTATTTAATTTATTTACCATACCAACAGACATATTATGTAGATTCAAGGCCAGATTCATCAGCGTCCTCCATTTTTCCAGATTACTGACGGCTTCTTTTCAATTGAAAATACAAAATTGTTTTGTGTCTGTTGATATTTTAACTGTATATTTTGTATATCTGGGTCTGACTTTGAAGACTACAGCAATTTCGTCCATCTACTAGTATCTTGACTTTAACTTTCGTGACTATGTTCACTTCATTATACAGCTTATAGGGTTCGGTATTATATATATTTCTCCATATTTCGTCGTTGTTTTTAGGACAGTATATCTAAGGAAGAATTTTAATCTCGAAGACACCAATTTGCCGTGGGTAGCATCCATGGTTCTAATTCCAAGAGTAGACCATAAGTATAAGTACTTTGTAAATTGACAGGGAGTATAGAGCATGCGTATGAGCACTGGGAGTAAGAACATTTTGTAAATTTGAATTTTACTGTTAAGAGCTTTGACTCTAGTGCATTTGACTCGTTATGCTTTGACAAACTTTAAATTTTTAATTTACTAATTTTAATTTAGAAAAAAAGGAATAAAAATGTAAAAGCGATATTGCTGATGAATGATTTAACAAAATTTTAGAATGATTTTACAAAATTTTTTTAGTATTATTTCGAATTGTTTTTTTTTTTATCTTTTTACATCCCACCAGTTCTTATTCTTTTAATATATCCAATTCACACTTTTCATTGTAAAATTTAATATTTATTTTCGAGTTAATTTTGCTGTTTTATAATTGTAATAAAAAATATAATTTTTATTTTTACTTATTTACATATTAATATACATATAAGTAAAATTTTGGACAATTTACCTTTGGGACTTTGGACCAGTATATATATATAAAAATAAAAAATTACATATATTTGAAAATAAAACGGATAATTTTTTTTTTTCAAAATTTTTCCAAGTTGAAAGGAAATAGCATTTTACTATTTAATTATTCAATTGTACATATATAATACAAATAAAGGAATAGAACAAATAGAAGAAGGATACAAAACTATAAAAGAACTAAAAAATCTTATATACTTACAGCAATAAAAATATTTTCCCAAAATAGTACAAAAAAAAATTTTCCGCTTTAAATATTAAAAAAGAGTTCACTATTAATAAAAACTGAAATAAAGTCACAATGTTAAAAGCAAAATAAAACTTTTGTATAATAAATTAAAAGATTTTCAACTTTTTCGAAAGATTTGCGGAAAATTTAATCACAAACATAACGACTTAATTTACACAAGAAACTACTAGAGTTGAATTGGGTAATGTAAAAAAAAAATATATATTCTTCAAATATAATAAAAAAAAAAACAAAATAACAACAATATAAGCATTTCTTCTAAAGAAATGAATGTAAGTGAATAATTTAAATGTATATATATATATATATAATATATATATATATATATATATATATATATATATATATAAATGTAATAATAATAATATATTTTCTTTGGTTAGATTAGTCGCGAACATAAAACCACTGAAAAGAGCAAATTTAATGGATTTTTAACAAGATGTTAGAATCCTTGTTATGTTGTATAGAATAAAATTATTCTTGTGACAACATACATACATACATATGTCTTGTAACTTTTGATATTTAGTAAAATAAAAATTTTATTCTATTTTTTTCTGTTAATAAATTAACGCGAAAACTTTAATATACTCTGATGCAACCTGTTAACATGATAGATAACTTAATTGACGTAAGATATAATTTTATTTATCATATAATCATATGTCATAGCTTGAAAAACTATGTTTTGTGGGTCTAAAAAATATTTTTCATTCATTTTATTTAATATTTATTTAACATTTATCATGTGAGGTTCCGGGGCACTGCAATGCAGACCAACTTGCTAGAGAGAGTAATATCTTCGAAATTCATCCGAAAAATAGCAATCTGTACTCCTGTAATCTATTGTTCCGCAAAGATGTAATAAAAGCTTCAAATTTCTGATGGTCAAGTAGACCAGACTGCAACATCACCTATCAAATCTGACCCATGCTGAATCTGAAGCGATCTTAATCTAATATCTTTAAAAAGGTGTGACATCAGAACTATGGTAGGGGTAATTATAGGTCATTGCCTTATTGGTAAACATGCCATTGAGTCTGAAACGACTTTTGCAGAACTGTCCAACACCTACTCTGTACCATCCCTGGTTTTTATCATAAAAGAAAAACCCATCTAGTAGCTTTTTTTCTGGACTTACTGGGTGATCTTAAAGACACTAAAATCAAAGACCTCTACCGCTTTGTAGAAAGCTTGAAATGGTTCAACAAGTAGAGTCTTATGCGAGGAAAGTTCCCATGTTATCACAATAGATCTTACTGGTTTAAGTGTGTTGGCGTACTGTCGGCCTATTAAACATAGTTAACACCTCTTGGGAATATCGAATTGATAATAAGAACGTTAACATCATATGTTGCGCAGATGACACTGTACTACTAGCAGAAAATGAAAATAATCTGCAGAGATTACTATCTAAATTTAGTGAAACTATCAAATTGTACAGCATGGAGGTATCCAAAACAAAAACAAAATTCATTACTATTACTAAAAAACCCATTTTAGATCTAAAAATATCCATTAACAATCCATAATATTTATACGCTGGGTGGTGCATTAGGTAGAGCCAGGTTCGATTCCCGATGAAGCAAAAAAATGCTTTATTGGTTTTTCGACCTGGTCTAGTACCCTTTGTCATTGGGATATAATAAATGACAAAAAAAAATTTTGTATCCATCATTTCAATTTATCCTTGGTAGGTAAATACTATATTTTATTTTGTATTGATTTTACTACTATTATGAGAAACAGTATACGTAAATAATAATTTATTTAAAAAATTTTTGTAGGTATGTTAAAATGTCTTACATGGGGTGAAATTTTGAATTGAAATTTCTAATTAAAAATTAAAAAAATTAAAAAAATATAGAATATTGCTTAGTCTCCTTTTAAATATCTATCATTTTAAAAAATAATAATGAACATCGGTTGTTAGTTGATTCAGATTTGAACCATACTTTTTCAATCTATAAATTAAACATACTTAAAATATGTATTTTCAGATGACTATGACCAATGACATTAAAGAAATTATCAAACGCATGACTATTCATATTCATATAGAACTATCTGGAACAGATTACTGAATAAACCTAATATTTTACTATTTTTCTTGTATGTACTTTAAATTTTAGTTTGATTATTGGCCGTCAGATGGTTTTTATGTAGGTTTTAATAAATATATAATTTTGCTCCTAGTTTTTTTTTTTTAAATAAATTGTCAGTTTTATCATAAAGTTATAATAATATACATAAACAATGTATGTATGTATGTAAGATATTTTCATAACTTTTTCAAAAGTTTTTAAATTTAAAAAATAAAAATTTTAATCATAAATTAATATGTTTCTTTTTTATTGAAAATAAATATTATAAAATCTGTAAAATAAATTTGAACAATAAAATCTTAACACAGGTTCGATATACATAACATTTCACAAAAATACCAATAAGACTTCCTAACCAAAATACAGTACAAATTATATTATATTTATTGTACCTACATTTTAGCTGTTTGAGTATCCATATGTAGGTAGGGTAAATGCTTATTGGTATAATATATTATATTGTATGCATACATCTACATGATACATCATAGTGTCAAAATTGTCAACTGTGAATACATTCCATGTATGGATAAGTAATAAGTATGCATAATTTGTATGCTTAGATTTATATTAAACTAAACGCTTTCGTATTTTGTTGAAATGATTGAGAAGAGAGTAATAATTAAAAATTACTTTTTTTTTTATAAAAAAAATATTGTTATATATAATATAATATATTAAAAATTATAATTATAATACATAATAATAAAAAAAAAAAAATCGAATTAATAGAGAATCGAACTCACAAAAATTTGGGATATTAAAACCTATATTAATAATATTACCCTACTAATTAATTTTTTTTCCTACTAAAAGTGCAAAAAACCAAATGCGATAAATAAAAAAAATAAAAAGAATTTGACTCAAAAGAGAATCGACAAAAAAAAAATTGATTGAATGAAAAAAAAAAACGAAGCACGCGAAAAACCACGAAAAGTGTGCCTTAAAAATCGTGCGTATATAATATAGTATTATAATATAGATAGGAACCAAAAGACGAGTATACAAAAGCTGTATTAGATCCATATACTAAAGTACGCTGTTGAGACAACTGCACACTTATCTAAATTATAACAAAAAATCCAAACTACAGAAATTCGAACATTATTTTTTGTTTAAATCAAATAGATTATAATTATGTTGATATATGGATAGACGTTAAAAGATAAGATGCGTAGCAACGAAATAAAGCTGTATTTGAGATTTAAAATATTGTCCGTTGAAGTCGACATAGACGAAAAAACTACAGAGACCATATATAAATAAAATGGCTGAAGGTCGACTGCTGAAGATAGTAATGAATGGTCTAATATCTACAAGGAAAACCTCTGAAAAAATGGTATATAAATGTTGGAAATCGTTATCACAAAATTGAAGATAAAAAATATTGAGAAAATAGGCACAAAATGCCTCATTAAAGAAAACAAAGAGAAAGAATTTATTTTCTTTTAGCTAATAAAACACAAAATTTAAAATTCTTCAATTTGGTCCGAATTGATTATAAATTAATGATTACAAGAAATTGGAACAAAGTTTCAGAGCCATAATGGATCTAAGGTATGTCGAAGACCTATCTATACACCCAAATGTAGTAAAAATTATAAATAAAGACTAAAAAAGTCCAGTATAGACCAATTTTTTACAATTTATAAAATTCTTCAATTTGGCTCGGTCCGAATTTGAAATATATGTAATACATTGTTAACCTCTGATATTAACTTAAAATTGTGAAAACTTCCACAATATAATCATCTCTTAGTATTCCTAGAAAGATGATCATAGTCTTATATAGTTTTTTTTTTGTTGTGCTTGTTTTTTTTATCTTTATTTTTTAGTTGCATGGAGATATGATTATGATTAATATCAGTTTATATGGGTGTTGATGATATCGTATCCTTAAGGTTTTAAAAAAAAAAATTTCATTAAATTATTTCACAGTAATGGTGTAAAATTATGAATATGAGGTATATTAAATTTTAATGTGGTGGTGAAATTAAGTAAAAAATTTTCTTAAAAATTTAATTGAGTTTTCTCTAATTTGTTTTCGGATATTTGCAGGTTTGGGAATCATTAAGGTGGTATGAAATATGTTATAATTTTTTTTTTTTTTTTTAAATTAAAAGTACTTATTTCTAGTATTTATTTTGTTTCCCTGGAGTTGAAAAATTTATCTATATGGATGAAGTTTTTTTAATATTTCTTTGAAGTGGTTTTAATTAGGTTATATTAGTTTCTGGTGAAAGTTTTAAAAGATATTAGAAGTTCAAGTAGTTGGAGCACTTTTTTTAAAATTTTTTGAGTGCATTCAAATGCTATGTTAAAGTTTTTTGAAATCTTAAACTAAGTAGTTTTGCACCCGTAATCTATTCGAAGTTAAAATTTTGACTTAAAATAATAATGCAGTTAATTAGGCTGCGTTAAATATTGGCGGAAAAATAATTATTTTCAAGTAAATTCAAAATTAGCTTGATTGCAATTTTCTGGCATTTACTATGATGAAATTAAAAGCTTTTATGGATACCTGAGTTCACTCAAAGTTTTTCAACATGCGCTTGCTTCGGTCATTACTGTTCGGTGCCATGTTTTAGAACGATCCCACTTTCTTTGATCCTGTGGATTGCATTCACGAGCTGCTTTTGCGAAATCTAATACAAGTCGACGGAGTGTGCTGTCGATACATTTCCATTTTCTGCGTTTAATCATTTTTCTGATTCCTTCAATTCTTGTTTGTAATTTTTTCTGACCCAAAATATCTAGAGAATCCATCTCACACATTTGTTAACAAACTTCGTATAATCATATAAAAAAACTGAGAGAACGTTAGATCTGAAATATTGAAGTTTAAGGTTACGTGAGATGTTCGGAGAGCTTCTAAATTTTTTCAAAGTACAATATTCTTAGCATTCTGATAGCCTTTCTGATCCAGCTTTCAACAATCATGTCCGTGCCACCATCCATAGTAATTAAACTGTTAAAATAGCAGAATGACGTTACCTCGTCTACATTTTCATCACCAATCTGTAAGTTATACGGGACTGCTGTGCTCAATCGCAATAGTTTTGTTTTGCAGCAACATTTTATCATTGCACCAATCCAATTTGATTAGTGTTTTCAGCTTGTTTTCCATGTCGGTTTTGGTGTGAGTGAGTTAGGAGATTTGTATTAAAAACTTAATAAAATAAAATTTCTGAACATATTTTTAATTAAACTAAGATGGAAGTATTGGAAGTATTACGACATTATTGTAAGTAATTTATGTAAAATTTTGTTTATTTTGATCTTCTCAACAATCAGTTGAAATAAATAAAATATTTTTAAACAATTTGTTGTCTAATTTAAAGAGTTATAGATCCCACTCTCCTGATTATATAATTTTTGGATATTTTAATCCTTACAAAACTATAGTCAAATATTTGTAATGAGATTGCAAATAGATCGAACTTCTTTAATTGTTCAGTTTGTGTATTTTGACTCTACCAAAACATTTTATAAAATTATGTACATCTAATATCTACACACATTGTATATGTATACTAAATATGCTACAAATACACTGTAATATGCTATTTGAGTTTAAATTATTAAATTAATAAATTATTTTAATATTAACTATGATGGTCTTCTAAAGAAAGATATTTTCCAATAATAGAATTAATCGGAAATAAATGAAATTTCGATTAAATACTCTATACCTTATTAATAATAATAATTTTTATTTAGCAATGATTATTTAAATTAATAATTTATTTATTATAAATATTCTTAAATACATTATGGTTATCCCAAATAAAGAAATTGCTATTTTTAATATTGTTTTTGTTGGTTTATACAAAATTGACTTTATGATATAATTTCCTAGGGAAATAATTCCGCTAAACAATTGCATAAAATAAAATTGTTGCGTTTTCACATTATTAATGAAATTTTGTTCTTTGAAGGTAAAAATCTTCATCTCCAAATATCTAACACCACAACTAGATGCAGTGTAATAATTTTATTCACTAAAGACATCTACAAATCTGTAGTTCTCTTATTTTTTGACTGCATTACAGAAATAAAATAATATAACATATTATATAAAGGTTGGTTCACTTCAACCGGAAAATCGTTTAAAAGATGATTCATTGGAGTATTTTAGGAATAAAAATTGTTTTAGTCTGATTTTAAGTTTATCTTGGGCTGCAGCTGGTTAAAAAAGATCCTCTTCAGCCGAAAATACTTATTTGATACTTATACTTGAATTCCTAATCGTTTAAGGTATGATTCCTTGAAGTATTTTAGAAAACAAAATTGTTCTAGTCTATTTTTAAACTTATCTTGGGCTACACTGTGTTAAAAAAGTCAGATTAGAAAAATAAGTTATAACAAATATACCCACTACAGTTCCGAAGATATTTAATAATGCTAATATATTTTCTTTTATGATATATAGCTTTATTCTAATTCATCAATTATTCTTATAAAACTTCAGTTAGATTATTTTGTAATTTTCAATTAAATCGTTTTTGTCTAACTAAATAATCGATTACCATTCAAAAATAGAAATTTAAGATTGATATTAAAAATTAAATGACTTAAAGTAAACTACTCAATCTATTAGACTACATACATTTTTCTTCATCGATTAGATACATTTGATATTTATTTTTTGTCTGTGGGTAGTTCTATATAGACCTGATTTGTGCAATGTGTTCTATGTAGACCCGAACTTTTCAGATCTATTGTATTTCTTCGTTTAAAATAAATGTGGGTTTGTTATCTTAATGTTAATTCCAGAATTAGGAGATGTTTCATTCTGGAAGTATTTATGTCTTTTGCGAGCTATGACATCACAGACAATTAGAATATGACAGGGGTATTTATATTCTTCTAAGAAGAATCTGCATATGTCTGTGTTGAATCTTCAATCTGTGTTGAATCTTACCAATCTTCAGTCTGTCGAATGAACCATAACTTGTGATAAATCATGTCAGTGACAGTGTTCTGACATTTCATCTACTCCCTTTTGATTATTTGATTTGATTATCTGTTTTTTACCACTTCAAAACAATTTTTTAGAGGTAGGCGTTTGAATGAGCAATGCTTGGATCTGATTCTAGGAGTGAAGAGTCACGACTGTTTTTGCAAGTAAAAGTGTTTCCTCATAATCTTGTATTCCTTCATGTCCAGCAGTCCACACAAAAGTAACTCTGTTTTTCTTTCGATAGTTTTTCTTTCCCAAGCTTCAGTATTAGGTCCTGTTCTGTTTCTTATTTTTATTAATTCATTATTGTAACAACAGTTCAAGGGTATACCTACAGCTTTTGCGGATGACATTTCTTTTTCATACAACAATATTAATCTACTTGACTTATTTTGCGATTTAAATTTTGATTTGGACTTAATTCGAAAATGGTTTCATGTTCATAAGTTATAAGTAATAAAACTAAAATTATGCAATTTAGGCTTAATAATTGTCTCCTCGAGAATTTTAGTATTTGGTATCATTCTCCTCATTGTCCTAAATTTCCTTTATTTTCTATACAGTCTCTAAGCTCTTTTGTCCTCTCTTCGCCTTGTAGTATTTCTTGTTTTAACACTGAAAGTGTATATACGTTTAGGTACTTGGGTGTTTTACTTGATAATAAACTGAATTGGTCTGCACATACTTGCTATTTAAATATTTATTTTAAAAATGTTTTGCGAAACATTTACCACTTAAATCTGTATTGTTCTTTAAAAGTTATGCTAATGGTGTATTTTGCTCTATTTAGTTCTAAACTGCAGTATGGAATTAGTTGCTGGGGTGCTTCTTATTTTAATAAAATTTAACCTCTTCTCATCGCTCGAAAACACTGTATAAGGATAATTTAAAAAAAAAAATAGACTAATGCCGAGTTTTCCTTTATTTAAAAAGTTGGATATTCTACCACTTAGACATTTATATCTGTTTAAAACGTTGAAAATTTTTTTCAATAGGTTGGGCTATCTCGCTTACCGATTTATAACTAGATATCATCTTAGAATTAATTATTTACATCTTGTAAGTGTTCCAAGAGCCCGTACCTCTCATTTTTGCCACTTTTATGATTATATAGCTCCAATTTTTTTTAATATGTTACCTTATTCTTTAAGATTGGACAGATCATCTGTTTCATTTTGCAAAAATCTTCGATTTTGGCTTTTTGAACTGGATCACCTTCAAATTGAATCTGTTTTTAATACGATTTAGTTTTAACTTCAATTTAGTTTTTTTTATAACTATAATTTTTTTAATTTTCTTTTAGAATTCTAGTTATTTCTTTACTTTTTATTCTTGTCATAATTTTGTATTTAATTCTGCTTACTCTCGTTTATTATTTAAATTTGATTAAATTTTATTTTATATTTTATTTTTTCATTATATAATTTTAATTTTGAGCTATTTTAGTTTTTCCATATTTAGCTTTAATTTTCTACTTTAATATACGTATGTATCCAACAATATTTTATATTTTTTTTATTCCTGTATTTTTGCTTGCAGTCTCATATATCACATATTCTAATGAATATCCGAATGAGGTTATATTTATTCTTATTATGTTTTATTTAGTAAATGTATATTTTAAGTATTGTGTTTTACTATAATATGAATAAATGAATTAAAAATCTAATCTAAAAAAAATCTAAGCTTTTGTAACAGCTATAGATGAGCTTTGATTTAAAAATTGGTGAAGACAGAGTTTTTAAAAAAACTTTGCTGGTTTTAATTTAAAAGACAATGGGATGTGATAAACTTGAACGTTGGTTCAAATACGCCGGCATTTGTTTTTTTCTAGATTTTTGAGCCATCAGTATATCATGCCGGTATTTAAAATTAGTTTGACTTTTCCGATTACATCGGTCTTATTTTTTTAGGTTGTCCATTTACTAAGCTAGTAGCATCATAAATGTGTTTTACTTTGGAATCTTTTTAACCACCAATATTATTACGCCCACAATTATTATTAAATAGATACCGTATGATCTTAATGTTACAAATAAAAAATGTGTGCATAGACATTTTTTTTTTTGATTTCGAATCAATTTTCTTAAGTGGTGAAATTCAATTCTCATAGATAGAAAACAATCAAATGAATTACCGATTGGGGGTAATACGATTATATTACATACATACATTATTCACATTATATTGAAGATCACGAAATTTTTTATTGTTAATATTTAAAAATAACCTATTTTGTTTTTGTATTAATGTTAAGAAAATTCAAATTCAAAATGTAGGTAGTATGCCCTTATATATAAAAATTTACTTCAATACTAAGTAAGTAAGTATGTAGGTGTTTTCTTTTTAATAAATTTTTCAAAAGCAGACCAACAACTATTATCCTTTCCAAGCACGTATATATGATAAGATTATACAATAAAGATGTTAAAAATACATTTTTTTTTATTATTGATTTTCCTTTCTACCAATACATGCATATATATTTATATTATTTATATGTGTAGTGTAAGTTATAATAAAGATCTAATAATATATAACATATTAATAGAATTTTTGCCATTTTCGATTCTCTTCAATATTGAAGTCATGTACCGAATTGTAATCTAAATTGTAAATGAATATTTTGATTTGTAACAAATGTAAAAAGACATGAACAGAAAAAAAAATCTATTGTAATTTAAGACATTTTGAATTACCACTAGTCATCACCTTGTCCAAGTTAATAATGCTTTAAGATATTTGTTTTTTTATTCAAAACCATGATGCCTGTTTTCATATTGAAATATTTCCATTATTGTAAAGTAAATTTGTGATTATTTTTTTTTTGTGATGGAATTTTAAGTATATGTAAAATGGGCAAAAATTGAAGAGTAAAAGAACAAAGTGGAAAAAAATGTATGATTTATAGATTCTCACCTTTCTTTTTACAATGAATTATGTTTTACAATCTTCTCTCTCTCTCTCTCTTTTTATTAAAATTTTAAGTTACAATTTAATTTCATGATTTTTATCATTTCGTCTATTTTATGAATAACACTTGTGGTCATGTTAAAAAAAAAGGACATTGAATACATGTATGCATATGTCCTTAATGTTAAAAGGAAAAAAAAACATACATACAAATTTGAATTATTGATTATGGCAATTTATTGAAGATCAAAAAACTATAAATTCATATTTTATTTGTGGTCTTCTTAACATTTTATTATATAATAAATTGAATGAACTAGAACTAGGATATTAAAAGGACTTTATTATAGCATTATAAAAAATGTATATATAGGTATATAGAACAAATTATAAATATGTATAGATATGTATATAGAACATATTTATAGGAAATTTTCAAATTGATTTTTCTTATTGCGTGTTTTTTTTTTTTGTTAGATTGGTATAATAAATAAGAAATTTGAGATTTATTTTGTTAAACTTCGTTACTGTCTATTTTTGTTATGATGGTGTGAAAATGAGTTCAATAATTGAACTATATATATATGTATATATATATTTTGTGATATCAAAGCATATTAATTAATTAATGTTGCTGAGTTCGTAATATTTTATTCATTGTTCTTTTTCAATGCCTTAGAAATTGCAAATTGGTGCATACACGAACGGTGACCATTATTGGAAAATGAAAATACAGGACAAGATGTTTATTGAAATAATTTCTAATATCTTCATTATTTATTTTTAACGTACTTACTTACTTGTTGGGCTCTACAGACCTTGAAGGTCGTGAGCCTGACACAAAATTGTCCTCCACTGACTTTGGTCACGAGTTATTATAAATTATTTTTAAATCATTCCTAAATTCATTTAAATAAGAAAAAGTATTTTCAATATTATCCCAAGATGGAATAATTAGTAAGACTATACCAAAAAAAAAATGTCTACATCTCTAAAAGCTTTATCCCACTGACTTAAGGAATCAATATAGGTCTGGTAAAAATATTTGAAGGATAAGAAATTGTTTGTATACAATAGGTTGTAGTTGTTCAAAATATATTCTAGTAGCTTAAGGAAAACTTAATTGTGTTTTTTTGATACCATACGACTCGATGTGACCTATTTTTTATTATTCGTTGTTTTAAGGGACCATCTCTTCCATTTTTATTCTCCCAAGGACTCAGTACTAGAGCCATTCTGTGCGATTGAGGAGGTTGATTGAGGAGGTTGATCGTTAATTTTGTTTTCCGCAATAATACCTACATTGTTGAAGAAAGCCTCACCTAAAGTCCGTAGTCTACTGACTCCAGTCAATCCTGGGCAACTAGAAAAAGAGTGTTCCTCAGTTTCTGTCTCATTTCCATTTTTGCAGCTGCGACAATGGGGTTTGGACGGAATGTATAGCTTGGTAACGTGGCTTCCTATCGACCAATGACTCTGAATATTTTGATTTGTAACAATATCCTGATAGGTACTATTCTTGATATATCAATACGGGATCTGGCAATAAGAGTAGTTTGCCATGTTTTCATAGAGATCGCACAGGTATTTAGTCTACGTCATCTCTAATTCGCTCTGGCACTAGAAAGTATGAATGAATGCGCTACTCAATGCACCTGTAAAGATTGAAACCTTGCTTTGCCAGTACATCGCCGGAAACATGTTAGCTCTAACTAAGGAATTAATCCAAAGCGAAATAAATTTTTTCTTCTTAATTAAGGATATTGTCTTGCTATATTACCTAAATACTTATTTAGGGTATGAAAATACTGTTTTAATTTTAGTTTTTATTTTTTTTATGATAAGAAATTATAGCAGTCGTGCCATCGTCTTCTAGGTAGTTTGTATTTATGTTTCCAAAATTATGTTCTTACTATTACTGATATAACGTTATATAAATAAAATAAATTCTGTCCAAATTAATTACTTTAACCTTTCCATTTGGTTATTATTAATAATGACCGGTTATTATAAATAATAACCAATTTATTACTTTGACCGCAACATATACATAATCATATTCAATATGAATTACAAAATTACATGACTTAAATCAAAATGCTTAATCGATTAGACTGCAAATGTATTTCATCTATGTAGTTTGACATTTCCGATTACAACATTGACATTCCGAATACACACTCCTAATAAATTTTTTTTTCCAAAGAAATGTAATGTACAAAATTGAAAAAGCTATTGTATATGTACATATATATTAAAATGATAAATGAATACTGTCAATATATATTCATTTCCTTCTACTATTTCTGTACTTAGAACTAAACATTTGATTATGTTCTTGAATGTTAATAATATAGTTTTGAAATTAAATTCAAAAATTGTAAAATTAATTTTAATATGAAAAAAAAATTTCAAATTAACTGACAAAATTATTTGGTATATCTATATGCATAATGTGTACGTATACAAATGTTCAATTGAAAAAAATATATATATAAAAGAAAAATGAGTGAATAAAACCAATCAAATCATGTCAATCATACTGATTTTTATTTCAAACTGCCAAAAAGAAAAAAATTTATTTTGAAATTATATTCCAAGTTAATTGCAGTAGATTAAATTGTCAATTGCAGTACATTTTAAATCATAAGATAAATTTTTGTTAAATAAAATATTTTTTAAATGATATTAATTTGTTGAAATATACAAAGCAACAACAACAACAACAAAAAAATTTAATGCTCGAATTTGTATTGATTAAAATTTAAGTACTACTAAAAATTAATTACAGTATCGATATATTATTATTCAATATAGTCTAATAAATAATTTAAGTGTTATATGTGTATTTAATTGAATTGAATTAATTCATTCAATTTTATGGATTAATTAAATTGAATTCAACTTTTAAGCTTTTAATATGTACTTTTACATGGTCAGTAAAAATATTTGAAGTTATTTGAATATTATTTGATTGAATTGATCAATATTTATTTATTAGACTTGGTATTATTTACAGACTAGGTATTTTGTATTATAAATAAAAACGATATGTTTAGGTAAAAATTGTAAAAATAAATTAAGAAATCTCTTCTCTCTCATAAAGTGTTATGAAATCTAATAACTTACTATTAATGTGATAAGTATTGACTGAAATTTGGTTTAACTAAAGCATATCGCGTGTAAGCTTTCTATATAACAACAATTCATTTAATAATTACCTGTAATGTCAACTTCAAATTACAGTTTTTAACCAATTATTTTAAAACATATTTATACGATATAATATATTTTAAAGTTATATATGGTAATAACAATGAGCCGAATCATGATTGTATATTTTACAAATTTAGGGTTATTTCATAGTCACATTGCTTGAACATTACTGATACGATTTAAAGTCAATACATATAAGATTTCTATTAATATAAAATAATCGGTTGTTTTTCAATACTAGCCATTACTTATTAATTATTATATCATTTGACTTTCAATATATTCATCACTTTTTTAATAACTGACCGTGCAAATGTACTTATATAATAAATTTTGAATTTATTATTAAAGTAATTATAAAGATCAAAATTTTAATCAGGATTAAATTTAATTATAATTTTAACTTTAATTAAAGGAGTATTTCATTCACCAACACTACTTGATTTCATATTAGTAGTTATTGTAGTTTTGAACTACCTAGATAACTCATATATATAAATTTAAAATAAATTCACATGTGAGTTATAAAAATTAAAGAAAATTCTCACTTGGAAAAACTTTTTTACAAGTCTAAATTGTTGTTATTAAATAACTCTCCTTTCTCGTATGTACATCAAATTCTTCTAATGTCATTGGCAGAGAACTAATAATAATACTGACAGGTATGTAAATGACATCAATATTCTAAAATTTTCTATATCATAATTGGTCTGTATGTTAACTCGCAAATTTATATAAATTTACATAAATTTATCCAAATTCCTGTATGTTTACTTTTTTATTTGCATGCTCTTTACAAATTTTTGAGAAATTTAAGAGAATTTTATGTTTAGAGGTCTCTCTTAAATAAATTTTTGCAAATGAAATTTCTATTTGCAAAAATTTATAAAAATTTACTGTAAATTTTTTGTTGTTGTTTTAAATGTCAATAGAATATTTTTCATATAAAAAGTAATATACCTAAAATAAATAAAAAGTTGTATATCTAACCTGAAAACTTATTTATATAACTTTTTATCGACAAAAAGACCAAAACCATGAAAATTAATTCAAATTTAAAAAAATCTCATAACCTAAAAATCAATTATTTTTGACATGAAAAAAATTTGGATAAATTTATGCAAATTTTGCGTATGTTTAGTTTTGTTTGCAAAAGAGATCATTTTAACTATTCTCGCAGAATTTTATGATCACGTGATTTTTCCTCTCATTTGCAAATTTTTGCAAATAAAAGTAAACATACAGATCTACTATCAAAAGTAGTATGACAGACAAAAACGTATAGTATTCATATTTTATTATTATTATGGCATGTTAAATAGGTAAAAATATTTTTTCATATAAAAAATATAAATATTCCTGTTTCATTTTTAAAATATTTCAAATTTAACTGTGTTTTTAGTATGCTAAAAATTAGAAAAATTATTGACTTACTAACCGTCAGACGGTTCTAATGAACAATACTGCCGCGTTTATTCGTAATATTATGCCTTTGTTGGTAACGTTTATATTGCAATAATATTTATTAAAATCATCTAATCGATTAAGCAGTTTAATTTAAGTCATGTAATTTTGTAATTCATATTGAATATGATTATGTATATTTTGCGGTTAAAGTAATAAAATTGGTTATTATTTATAATAACCGGTCATTATTAATAATAACCAAATAGAAAGGTTAAAGTGATTAATTTGGACAGAATTTATTTAACTGATATGGTAATACACATGTAGCCGTAGCGATATCATGATAGCAGCAATATTACCTATCCGTCAGTAGTATAAATTGAAATGAGCTCGTCTGATTTTTTGCTTTTGAGTCTATTTGTTTGAATATTAATTTTTGTTTTATTTTGCAAACATATCGTATTTATTTCAAAGTATTCTTAAATAAAAGAAAATTAGGGTTGGCTATGAAATCCCCATAAAAAAATAGCCAAGACAAAATCCGTAAATCGAATTTCCTCAAAAACAAAAATTAGAAGAAGCTGCTATGCAAAACTAATATTTTTCCCAAGTCTGAAAAAAGAAGTTATTTTCGATTTTGTATCCAACAGAAGCTACGCAAAACAAAACGTAAACGATCTTTTTTTATTTTCGAATCTTACTATTTTTTTAATTTTTGGAAATTTGTTCTTATTGTGGATTTTATCGTGGGGATTAATTTTTGTTATTTTATCCGTCTTTCCAAGAATACTGTTTATAAAAATCATGTGAGATGATGATAAAAAATTGTGTGGTGTTACAGACTGTATAACTTCTGATTCTGATTTATCACTAAAACTTTATTTAATAATAATTCGACCATTTTTTGGGGATGTGGATGTTGAAACAACAAGATAACAGATTGTAAGTAACTATCAATCTTTGAAACAAATATACATATTGTACAGATCACTGATTAGAATTGATGATAGTATTTGTATACTATCAAGCCATCGTTCGGTTTATATCGCCCCATTTGTCATCCCTAACCTGTATTTTATAAACAATATTTTGTAATATGTACAATATTTTTATAGTTAAATACATACTATATGTAGTACAGTCTATTCTAAAACAGTATTCTATGTACTAAAGTTTTTGTGGCGCAGTAATTCTCACTCAATATTGTATCAACAATGAAAACATTTGTTTCAACTAGTACTAAGTAAACCAATTAGAGACCTAGAGGGTAACTGTGATCACATGCTGCCGTAATTGATTGTTGACTCTATATATGATTTAAAGTCAATTCATTAATTAGATGAATAATAATAAATTATAATTTTAAAATAAATTTCAAAATTAATTTATAAAAATTTTTATATTTAAATAAATTAAAATTAATAAAGTTAATTAAATTTTATTTTTCATATTAAGCAAATATTTCGGATTCAATAATTTAAATTTATTAAACGCACCATTAAACACTAAATTTTCTGAACAATAACAATAGCAAATTATGAAAAAGGTAAAAAATAAAAACAAAATTTTTTAATAAAATATTTTAAAAGATTATAATAAAAATGGAAAACAAAAAGATTAAAATAAATATGAATAACTATAATTCAAAAATTAATAAAAGAAAATTGTTTCAAAAACAAAAAATGTATATTGTTTTCCATTGATTTCCATTGATAAGAATTGCATTGATTTGCATTGTAAATCCTTTTCAATAACAACATTAAATTGCATGTCAATGTCATTTTCAACTATTATTGCAGTATGTTGTATCAGCTACTCCTGTGTGTCACAGTTCAGGTTACATAATAGAAAATTGCACAAATTTATTTAATAAAATTTTTTTATCGTTATTCTCCTGGAATTATAATATTTATTAAAAAATAAAAAAACAAACAATAATAAATTGAAATATGATTTGAATGCGATTTCTGCGATATAAAAATTGTATTCTTTTGAAAGTTTTTTTCTGTAATTAAATTTTAAGCAAAAAAAAAGTGAATTTAAATAAAAAAATATATTTTTTCAAAATAATAATAAAAAAAAGAACAACAAATTTATTGTTAGGTATCGATATTCCATTTTATTTTTTATTAATTTGACTGTTTAATTTTAATTTTTTAGTAATAAAGGATCGAATTAGGATTGATTAGTATTTTCCATAGAGCAAAACTTTAAAAACTATGAAACATTCCATATTTTGATTTATTTCAATGGTAAGTGTATAAGGGTCTTATAAGGGCATATTTTTTGAGTCCAAACTAAGCACCCTAACTGCTTTCGCACAATGTAAGCCATTTAAAAGATTAAGAAAAAACAAAAGAAGGGCAACAGAAAACAGAAATAAGCGGAATTATAAAAGAATGTAAAAGAAATAAAATAGAATATAATAAAATAGAATAGATAGAGACATATAGAAATTTACAGACACCTTAAAAGATATTTATTTAAAAAAAAACTTCTAAGTTATATGTTTGTGGGAACACATAAGATCATAGGATGCTTAGAGGTTCGGTTTATGAAAGAACTTCCATATTTGACAGTTCCTGGTTCTAAGAGACTCCACTATAAATTTGTAGGAAAGGACTGCTCAATATTTATAATACTAATACTACAATTGGTTATAATACTTTTTATTTCGTCGGAGTAATTACCTAACCGATTTTTATAAAACAGGGTGATTGCTTCTACATTACGCCGATGGCTTAATGAAGTTAGGTGTTGTGTAACATTTCCATTTATATATTTTATATATTCATTTTTGTACCTTATCTAAGTACGGAAGGCAATCTAAATATTTGAGTTCAAATCGTTGCAGAATATATGCCTTGTATATTAATGAAGATGTAAAGCATTTCCTACTTCTGCTTAAAAATCCTAGACATTTTGGAGCATCTATCGTGACAGAAAAAATGTGATCCGGCCACGAAAATTTGTTGTTTATTTCCATTTCAGTAATTATAAGAGTTTCGAAATTTTCTATATTTACATTTTCGAATAGAATATTTGGTATTAATGGATTTTGCTTTGTTGATTTAAGGCAGCACTCGGTTTTTGAAGTATATTAAATTTTACCTGATTTACACTTCCCAAATTTTGTATTTTTTGAAGGTTTAGATATATTATTTCGTTCTCTATGAATTGAAGTCTGGGTCACTTTAGCAGCCTTTTTTAAATAAATACAAGGAATTAATGGTACTATCATCAACATAATGATGATCTATTTAGCAGTTTAGTATAGAAATAGAAATACTTGTTAGAAGAGTAAAAAATATATTTGTATATGGTAAAATCATAGGTTTTTCTGACATTTTATTCAGGCGTATAGTTTGTCAAATATACAATTTCATTTTATACAAGAAGGTCCAATTTAGTGTATTGCTTACAATTTGGGATTGGTAGGGTTTTAGTTAGCCTTATTTGTGAAATATTCTGCCATCTGCTTCTTGGTCTGTTATTTATTCAGTTTACTATTTTACGATATTTTTTAGAACAGTTAAAGGAAAGGGAAGAAAAAAGAAGAAGAAATTTTGTGGGAAAGAGTGAACAATGTTTATAATATTCGTATTAAACTTCTGCGATTCTTAAATAAAAAATCCTCCTCTCATACCACTTCTATCGGAACGCAGTTTCATATTCGGGATGTTCTTCGTGCTATGCAATGGAATCGTTTGAGAGGAGGAAGAAGTGATTTTAATTTCTCGGAAAAATATGCTAATACCAAGTAGAGTATATATGCTCCAACAATACGATGATGGTATAAAGGATGAGATCTCATTTATGTTTCTAATAAGAAGAATGCCGCGGGTTAGAACGTTGCCCAATAAACTTAAATCACTTTTTGGTGCACCTGCCCATCGATGTAAGTTATACTCGAACTTGGGTCCTATTATTGGGTCCTATAGGTTTTTAAGAGATTTCGAGATGAAATATCTAGCTTTGCAGCAACTCAAAAATCCCAAATATTTGCGACGCTTTTCGCAATATCGAAATATGCTAATTCCAGTGCATATATTTTGATTCATCGCATTCCGAGAATGTTGTTGATTCGTTGAATATCTTCATTTTGGCACCAGAGAATTGGTTCGAATGATGTTATCTTATTACTAACACGACAGCTTTTCGTTTTTGAACGGTTAAGCTGGACTATATTTGCTTTACTCATGTCGACAATTTTGGCTAGATTGTGACTGAGCATATCATGAGTTCTTTTGGAGTTGCTTACGGAAACTGTATGTTTTTAAAATAATATGATGTTAATAAAGTGCTGGCGTCAGCAAAACTATTGATTGAATTGGAAGGTAATTTGAGATGGTTATAGATGAAAGTGAGAAATAGGGTGGATAAAAGAATAGAACCTTGTGAACCATAAGCATATTATTTTAAGATGGTTGGTAAAAGAACCGTCAACTGAACTGTGATAGATCGATTTAGAAGAAAACTTTCAATCCATTTTGAAAAGGTTGAACCAAGGCCTATAGCGGTGCATTTCAAAAGCCTTGATCAAAAGCCTTAGAATATATTTAGAATTTCAACAGCAGATTGACCCGATTGGTCATGCGCTTTTCCCAAATCCATGTCATATAAGATCATCGTTGGAACGGTAGACTTGAAAGCTGTATTGACTATTATGAATTATGTCTTTAATATCAAAATATTTCATCAACTTTTGATTGAATAAAATTTTCGTCGGTTTTGAAAGAATGGAAGAATAGCTATGCGCCTATTATTTATTAATAATTTATTAATTTTAGTACATCAAATATGATGATTGGTTGATATACTGCCTTTTATTCTTTACTCTGAATGTCACAGCGTTCTGAAGAGATAGAGCCTCTAGTCAGTATTTTAATGACCATATTAAGCAATGAAGTGTATAGTTAAAATTTTCCTTATCACTTTTCTTATGTACTGCAAAAACTATATTATCAAACAAGAAAATTTACTTTACATATACCATCGTGGATGTAATTAGTTCATTTGTATTTTACTAGTTTATTTTAATTTTCATACAATAGACAGCAACAAAATTATAAATGTCATTGTTAAGTAAACATTGCATATGTTTTTATTAGGAATGTTGACATTACAAGAGATAAAGAATTTAAGTGTACACGATTTACTTGATGATCATTTAAAATTATTTAAATTAAAATATTTAGATATCATTTAATGTATATATAATATATATATTTAATATGTATACATATATAATTATATTGTATAAAAGAATTCTATAGCTCAACATTGATTCATATTAGAGAGAAATTATATTATGTTATATATATATGTATGTACATACAAAATTTACCCATTAAGAAGTAATCCTATTTAGATCCTTGACTTTCTTTATTTTAATTCAAGCATGAAAATATTTCGAGCCTAACAATATAGTAACAACAATGAACCTAATCATGATTATATATTGTATAATTTTAGGGTTATTTTTATTATATAGATATACCATATGTTCTATGCCGCCTTAACGTTTCCATATACCAATTATGGTACATATAAAATTAAATCTAAACAACAAGTAGAAATTTTCTTTTATACTTATACAAGTGTATATATGTATACATGTATATTGTATAGTACCTATTATTATTTCGTCCCTTTGATTACTCATCTCTAGAATTTATTTGTAACAGAGTAAATAGTATAGAATAAAAAGTAAAACAAAACAAAGAAAATATTTCAATAGAAAGTAAAAAAAAATCGTTCGAAAAATGGTTCCACTCTACATAACCGAATGTATTGTATAGGAAAATAACAATGTTTATTAGAGAAAATATATTTAATCTTTATGATGATATCCAATTTAGTTATACATATATATATATATATAAATATTTATACAAGATGTTTATTTAATATTTTCGGCAGAGGATTAATAATTAGAATAAATAATAAAAATTGTTGCGAAATAATAGATCCTTACTTACGTACTTACTTGGCTAACTCACTATGTATAGAACCACAGTGCCTAAATCATCAGACTTCTCAATTCTGCTTCTGATAGTCAAGGGCTGCTTTCGTTGACGAAATTGTAGATATTTAATCTCTCCCAACAAGGTTTGGTTTGCATAATATTGGACATCAGCGTTGAAAGTACGTTCCATTATAATCAATAATAAAATAATGATATAGAATAATTGTGACTGATTATCGATACAATAAATATTTTTTTTTAGAAAATTTATTACGGTGTGCTTCTACATCTTGTATCGACGGATCTGGATTCGGATATTATATTGGCCGGAGCATTTTGATCCGTTCGCTCTAAGTATCTGGGCTATTAAAGCCTTTTGATGTTAATTTTTGTGAGTACATTCAAATCATTTTAAAACTAATAGAGTTCGGTATTATGTCTTATTTTCCAGACCCTACCGTCGTTTTCTAGATCATTTATTCGACAAAGAGTTTTCTCAATTGAGCAGTGTACATGATTTTGATCCATAGAGTAGAACTGGGAGTATGAGTGTTTTGTAAATTTGAATTTTGGTATTTCGAGATAGGAACAAAATCGATTAGACGTTGTAATAAATCTAATTATATAGTAACGCTTTTGGAAGATTGTTCTCCATCGCGCTTTGATATCATTTATGGAATTGTACTGAAAACTACTGAACTATCTCGAAATGATACAGTAATGTTTTTATCAATATTGATGTTCATGAAAAGCATTTTTATTTTCTCATCATTTATTGTCTAACCCATATTTGTTACGCTTCCTTTTCAATCTTGATAAAAGCTTCGACAGCCACCCATGGTGATTTGATGATTTATACCAATGTCGTCAGCATACGTTTGTCTAGTAGTTTAACAGATATGAAAAATATAGTGCGAACCGTGTTTTTATCCGCTAATCACACTATATATTCCAGTACTAGGTTGAGTATATCTTTGTATATTTTTATATAACAGCTTGTTAGATTTTTTGTTAGATTTTCTGCATTTTCTAGTTCTGCAATTTGATAGTATAACAACAGTGAAATAAATCTGATTTATGAAAAAAAATTTGGTTCATAAAACTGTCCTATATTTTAAGGAGGAATAAGAAAAACTTTGGAAGGTCATTGTTATTAATTGGTTATATGCTGTCTTAAAATCGCTTTCAAATAAATCATTTAAGCCGATAGTCTAAAAAATTTTTAAATTTTAATTATTTGATCTAACCATTTTTCTAATTTTTCCGAGAATCATATGTTAATCCTATATAAGTCCCAGCAGTTTTCATATTTTTTTTGATAACGATTCTTTGATTCGTTATTTATTGTTGGCTCCTTCCTTATATTCTCATACAAAAAAATCACAATTTTTAATTTTCATACTATCTATATTTGATATTACATAGAATTTAGGAGTGTTCTGCTCGAACTGAAATTTAAATGAATAAAGTTAAAGCTAAAGTTAAAAAAATTGCATCCGTTCTATCTATCTTTAAGTCGTTCTATCTATCTTTACCAGAACCGAATTGTGCGTATTGTGTAGAATACGTTTCAATTACATGAAAGTAGGAGTAATCACTGTAGATTATGTTGTTCCGACGCTTAAAAGAACTGATCACCTGCTCTGCCCTATTTTTTTCTACAAGATTAATTCAGATTTATTCAAATCTAGTATGGTGAATGTGATGTGTACCAGTAACAGTTAACATGCTGGGTGGTGTAGTAGGTAGAGCGCCTGGCTTTCAACCGAAAGGTCCCAGGTTCGATTCCTGATGAAGCAAAAAATTAAAAATTATTTATCGGTTTTTCGACCTGGTCCAGTATCCTTTGTCATTCGGATAAAATAAATGACAAAAAAATAATTGAGAGTATAATCTGGTAACAATTTAAATAAAATAAAGCTATTCTATTTAAGAAGGCTTAAGGAAGGCATTTTCCACATTTAATGAATAGAGCCAGTAATTTGTTAAATAAATACTCAAAATATTGTAGTGTAAAATTGCAGTACCGTACTTAATTAGGCACGAAAAAGTTATTCTACCTAAGTTACTGTCAAGAACATAAAAAAAAACAAAAACATGAAAATATTATGACTTGAGTAAAACAAGTTAATAGTATAAAACTTTTAAAGGTTTTAAAAACACGGAGGTAGGAGTAATCACTACAGATCATTCTGAATCGACGATTCAAAAGAACTGAGCATTTGCTCTTCAATTTATCTGTTTTTTTTTACGGTATTAATTCAGCTTCATTCAAGTCTACCAGCCTCGATACATATGAAAATATTATTATTTAAGTAAAATAAAATTTTTCGAAAGAGTTGGTCCCAACACCTACAGTACTTGACATCAAACATAATTATTTAAAATTTAAACGCTAGAACAAACATTTGATCATTATAACCTCATCTATACTCACCTGCCAAAATTAATATAATGAAACACACTGTATACTATATGTATACATTATGATCAATGTTAGTTAAGGGTATTATATAGAATTTATGTGCGTACATTGACTTTCTAGATCCTTTTTTATGATTAAAGCTGATAATAAAAACGTTTAGGGATTTCATGTTGTTTTTGTTGTTTTTTTTTTTTTTTGTTAATTTTGTTTATTGTGTTGGTACACCCTAATAATATTTGGTTGTATGAATTTTTCTAAAAAGTTTTAATTTTCTTTATGCCAAAACACAAGCAAAAAAAAAAACAAAAATAAAAAGGATATCTACGCATTCATACATACATATGTAATTTTTAGAGATGATTGTTTGAATGAATATATAGGTGGTATTAAATGTCATTTTCTACTAAATTAGGAAACGAAAACGAAAAAATAATAATGAAAAAGGAGACAAAAAAAATTATTTTGGTTCCTATAATCATAAAATTTACCCTAAATGAATTGAAATTGTTTTTGATAGAACAAAAAGAAAAAAAAAATAACCACGAAAGAAAAGATTTTAATAATTCTTAATATATATATACGTATATGTGTTGATTTAATGTACCTATATTCATTCTTTTGTGTTGTGTTTGCATTTTTATGATAATAAAATTCCCTCATATCTCATGTTATTAAATTAATATAGAAAATTTATATTTTTTATTTCATTTTGGGAATAGAGCAGATAACCATGTCATTGAAATACTTTTTATGATAATTTATTAGAGAATAATTGAATTAAATTTCCTTTTTGTTTTTGGTTTATCTTTGTTTTTTTATTATGTTAATTTTAATCTAATCAGTTGGATAATTAAATTTTGGGTACCCATTTTATTTTCAAATGTTTTTTTTTGTTTTAATAAACATTTTTTAATTAACTAAATTGCATTATTATCATCATATTTTACAACATCTCTAGGTCATTAGCATCAAAGAATTGTTTTCATCTGAAAATAATTTTAAATTTGAAATTTTAATTATTATTTTTGCTTCAGTTAAGACTGGTCAGAATATCACATTTGTACCTTAAATTACATTTTCTAGATTTTCGTAATCCTGTAATATACGACTTGTAATATATAATTATGTATGTATTTATATTGTATAATTATATATATGTACAGTTAATTATAGATAAATTGCGATGTAGTATTTAATGGTTAAATGTTATTCCATAAATTGCCAGCCAGCCATGAACAATCGTTTTAACACTTTTTTTTTATTAGGTGAATCTTTCTAATAAACCGAATTGAGCCGGTCCAAAACAAATTTCTTAGATTTGCTTTACGTAATCTTTAATGGGGAGGATTCATTCAGATTACCTGTAGTGGTCCCAGTAAGCATTTTATGTATTTATGTGCAGAATATTTTTTATATATAGAGCTGCAGCCCATATGTATTTTTTATTACTTTGTTTTAAATTATTTGTAAATCTTGTAATTTGGTTTTGTTCATATTTCCTCGTTCCACAATAGCATTTATAAATGAAGAATGGCATACGCTATAAAACAGAGTTATCTTTCATTGAAGTTGTATCACGTGTGCTATATTTTTTTGAATATTCCTGCTATTTTTCTACCTTTTTCAATTTGAATATTTTTTTGTCTTTTCCAGCTCAATTCAGCATCTATTATGACTCCATAAATATTTATATTCGTCAGTTTTTTGAATTGTCATGTTGTTGTATAGCAGATTTAATGATTGAAAATGTTTAGACTTACATATATATATTTGGTTTTATTAATATTTATAGTCAATTTGGGTTTTTCTCATTCATTTATATACTATGGTTAGATAATAATGTATGGTTATCTCTAAATTTATACTACTATTAGCGTAATATACAACTACAAGATCATTGGCATATAGAAATGGTTATCTATGCAGATATGTAGCTTGGAAAAACTGTTTATGTAGTAATGAAAGAATGTTGAACCTAGTGAACTACCCTGTATTATGCCACAGTCCGTTTTTTTTCGATTGTAGTTATGTAGTGTTCTGTACATACATGCGGATTGTTTCCTTTCAGTTAGATAGCTCCTAAGCCATTTTTGTTCAATACCACTTATTCCATATTTATAGAATTTGCGCAGAGGATTTTTTCTATATCTACCATATTGAATTTTTTCGTGACATCATAAAACATCGATGCCACCTTTTTATTATACCCTAGTATATTTTGAATATTGGTTAAGACATCAAGAATAGCCACCGTTCGTTTTGGAATTTTACTTGTTATTTTTGTTAATAGCATTCTTGTGTACGTTTCAACTACTTTACCAAATATTGGTCTAAAGCTATTTATATCATGCGTTCTTCAATATTTTTATACATTGGTACTAGTTACTTTGTTAATTGTAAATGCACATATTTGATAATTCATCTCCTTTCAATGTTGTATTAACTTATTTAGTTGACGTTTCTATTACTAAATTTAACAATGTCAAAATTAAATCCATCTATATCAGTTGATTTAGAGTTAGATAACTTATCTATTAGCTTTTCTGTTTGATATTTGTTTATAAGCTTAAACTTAAATGGTATTTGTGTTTTTTTTTGTATATTTTTTTAGTTACTCGTTAATCTCAAAATTTTAATATTGCACCAGGCCTTGATGACTTCTGCAGCGCCCAGATACTAAATAAATAACTATGTATAATACAAATCAACTTGCATTTCTATCTACATCAGTTAAAATATAATAGTGCGTAAATTAAAAACAAAAATTAAATTTTGGATAAATCACAAAACCAAAATGTAATTAATGAGATTTGAAAAAATTTATAGTCTTTTATTTTCATTTTAAAAAATTTAACAAGTATTGGGAAAATTGTATCACTATATTATATTACTGACAATTGCTTTCAATATACATAATAATTATCTAAAATTATAAAACATTATTCCAAAAAAATCAAAAATTTCTAAAAAGGATATAATCATTGTGCAGGATATTTTAATTATAAAATATAAATACTAAATAATAAAGAGTCAAAAATATAATGCGAAAATAAATAATGGAATGTTTGAGTATAACGAGTATATTTTTGTGAAGGTTTGGTTGAAATTTGAAATTTATTTCAAATTTTCCAAAAACAAAAATTCATTTTTCAGATAAATAATAAAATTGTTTGAAATTTTGGATTATAAAAAGATATGGCAATAGCTCCGAAAAGCTCATGTCTACACACGATTTGTATGATCACTGAACGAAATTTTGCTGATCTCGGAAAGTGTATTAAGCCGGATAGTGACGAAATCTTATTTTTTCCTGTAAAATTTTTTTCTCGTCCATATTAATGGACTATATAACTTTTTTTGTTGTGAAATTTAATTTACACACAAAATGGATTTGGTACTACAGACTTTAAAAATAAAATAATTTTTTTACTAAGACTGTGCCGAATGCGTTTACTTGCAGTCGGCAAAAACAGGGTTCCAATAAATGAGTAGTGGGGGCTTGGGGGCGGTAGTCACGACTTTAAAAATAAAATAATTTTTTTAAACACATTTTTTTACCAAGACTGTGCCGTATACATTTACTTGCCGTCGGCAAAAACAGGGTTCCAATAAATGAGTAGCGGGGGTTTGGGAGCGGAAACCTCCGACTTTAAAAATAAAATAATTTTTTTAAACACATTTTTTTACTAAGACGTATGCGTTTACTTGGAGTCGGCAAAAACAGGGTTCCAATAAATGAGTAGCGAGGGTATGAGGGCGGAAACCTCCGACTTTAAAAATTAAATAATTGTTTTTACGAAAACTAGGCCGCATGCGTTTACTTGTCGCCGGCAAAAACAGGGTTCCAATAAATGAGTAAATAAAATAATTTTTTTACTAAGACGTTATTATGTGCTTCTATTTAGAAAAAAAAACAAAAAATACAAAATAAGATTTTGATCAAATAAGATTTTGGAAAAATAAGATTTTCAGAAATAAGATTTCGACCCCAACTCGTATTAAGCATGTTAGTTAGTTTGTTAATTCGTTCAAAAGAGAGGGTGAAAGCAGTCTACGACACTAGGCCACTTCCGCGCTCATAGCGTTCACTTACAGAATACGAACTTGATTGTGATATACATATTCTCTTTTATCCATCAAAAGAATCATTGTTGTCTTTTGGTTTGTTAAACATATATAAACCAACCATCTAAACTTTTGGGATATCTATCAGGTAAATTTAATTTTCCACTGAACTGGGTAAAATGCAGATAATATGCTTGATCTTATCTTGAATGTCAAGACTGTCACAGATTCGGCAACATTAAAGATTAAAATGATATTTGAAAAATTTCAGGATTTTCTACAAAAAATCTAGAAAACAAATATAAATCGATTACATTAAAGTGGAATCGTGCATTTTACCCTCGAATGAATAGCTTCCATCTATATATAATGCGAGAAAGTAGTGAACGTATATTCAATCACTCGACATTCACTGAACACTCTGTATCCAATATTTATATATTAGTTTGAATAATCTTTGCTAATAGATTGATTAGTTTCATTATAAATCAATGGTTATATCTACATTTAATTGAACGTCTCCATAAACTTTTCAAAAGGACAATTCAAGTCTCTAATGTAAATATCCTTTACAGGATTCTAACAGATATTTATTATTGCTACATTTTGTGATACAGTTTAAGTCATTAGTTCTTAGTCTATAGTTTTTTTATACTGTCGGATTAATGCTTATAGCAGGTACATCAGATGCCCATTACTAGACGAAAGTTTGCTGCTACATTTGATGGTGCCATTAGAATTTGTAAAACACCGTCACTTTTGATTAGAAAAATGTTAAAATAAACTAAACCAGATAAATGATGTTAGTATAAAATTAAAAATCATATATACATGCATTTTAATAACTATACAAATTATTATTATTATTATTATTATTATTTTATTTATTGCTTTAATGTATTTGTGGAATATGTTACTTTCATATAATTTAATTCTATATTTCAACAGCTTATATAAATAGAATATTTACATCTTTGATTGTAATTATTTAGACTAACCTGACTTAAATATTTAGAATAAATTTAATTTGGTAAAGGACAAAATGGCAAGTAAAAACCCAATATAAAACCTAATGTAAACCTAACCTAAATCTTACTAACATCTATTAACTAAAATGATTTTAATACTAAACATTAATTTACTATCGCTCTTATAAGCGGATTTTCGGAAATTGTAACAGTTTTCAAAAAAGGTAGGTGCTTTTTTTTTGTATTTGTTCTAAAATAATATTAGTTCTTGCTAATAGGTGCGATCCGTTTGTGGAGAAATAAAAAGGTTTGCTTAGAATTATTTGAGAACAGCGTTTTGTTTAATAACTATACATTAATTAAAAATACTTTAAAAATATAGGCTGAGCTAGTAAATATCAAAGCAAACAAAAACAAAAGTTGTTAATTAGTCTCAGCTATACGTACATTATCTTTAAGTCATTATATTTTAGTCCACAACTCTACACATTTCTTTTTTTGTTCAAGTTTTGTTTATTTATTTTCTTTATTTATATGGATTTACTTCTAAACAAAACAAAATGAATTTTTTTTTCTTAATATCTAGCGTAAAATGTACGTGATTGTCTAATGACACCTCTCCCATTTAATTTAATAAAAATTTATTTCACATTGTGGCTTACATTATGTAAGAACTATAACTAGAAAACTATAGCTAACAATTCAAAGGATTTGATACTGTATAAACAAATTATGAATTAAGTATTGGTAAAAAGTAATGCAGAAAAAAATCAACTTTAATATGTATATTTAAAAAAAAAAAATGTAATATTAAACTTAAATCTAACCTAATCCTAATTCTATACTAAATTTAACCTAACTTAATCTACTGTTTCCAGAAATATGGCTTATTACTAATGAGCTTATTACTATTTGGAATGTAACTATCAAATTTGAAAATATCGTTATTGTTAATATCAATACTATTTAAATTTGGGACCAATTTTTTGTCACATGCATGCCCATTAAAATGGTAAATTATCGATATAAACTCGTTATTTTCAATTTGGTTATTCATGTCCAGAAGGTTGAAGCCTTCTGGGGTAATAAAGCCTGTGTCTCTACACATTTCTAAGGCAGTACAAGTTACGCATTATATATTTCAACAAAAACAGTACAATTCTAATATTATGTTCAAATACATATACCATGGTATCAACTGTTGGATCTTCAACATTTTCTTTATACAAAATTTCAATATACAAAATTATACCCAAAAGCTTTTCGGAACTATGACCAAAAAAAAATCTATTTCTTTTTTGTTTTTCCAACAATATTAATCCTGAAAGGATTTATTATTTGATAATTATACAAATAAATAACAGTATATTTAAGTATAATAAAATTCGTATAAGTTTTAAATAAAATTTAATTTTAGTTTTTAAAATACTAGATATACAATTTTGTATCATCAGATTAATTTCTGAGGGCATAATTAATTACTGAGGTACTCTTTATAGTGGTGTTTTTGATTAGTTTTTTTTATACATTTTTAGAAAATTCTAAATCCCTATTGGTATATATAAATATATTATTTAATTAATGTTTTGTATATATGTAATTATTTACCAATTTTAAATATTTTAGTTAAATAAGCTCATAAATTTTAGAGATTATTTAAAAAATTTCGTTTCATTTAGGTTATCAATATGAGAGATTACCATTTTAAATACTAAAGCCATAAATACCAACAGTGGTAATTTAATATAAAATATTATAGTAATAAAAAATAATAAAAAAATAATTTTAATTTATTTTCAATTTTGATTTAAATTTGCATATTGTCAAACTAAGTAGTGTCTATTAAAAATTTAGATATATACAAAAAATGAGATTATTAATTTTGGTCGTGAATATCAGAAATCAGAATGTTATAAATCCTTAGAATATTCAAAATTCATAATTTGACTTTAACTAAATTACAATTTCTATTAGTATACTACAAGTTGTGAACATGCTAGTACAATTTATGAAAATATACTACTACTAGTGAATCCCCTGTGCAATTGCACAGAAGTAGTACTTTCAGGCACGATTTTATATAAAAAAAATATTTGTTTTGGTATAATTGTATTGTTTTCTGAATCGCTTGATTCTTGAATATATACATACACTTTATAATGAAATCAAAGTATACCTATACTTTATAATGAAATGAATACTAATTTCATTATTTATAACTTAACACAATAAAATCCCATTACTCTCAACGTAGTAAATCGATAAATTAGTGTTTTCGCATAAGATATTAAAGTGGGTCTTAGTATATTATTGCAGAATATATTTTGAAGCGTATTTAAACAATTAATTCATCAGATTTGGTTCTTTATATAATCAAAAAATCAATATTAATATTAAGTTAATATTAAAGGCAGCCATTAATTTAGACGGATTAAGATAGTGTAGTGGTTATGTTATCCACTATGTTAAGTAATAGTAAAAGGATAATTTCGAGTTCGAATTCAGCTTATGCCATGAATATAGGTATGTACATACAATTTTTTTTCAATTATTCTTTGAAATTAATTTGGAATACATTTAGCTAAATTTATTTGTACTTTTGTATTACCTATGTACCACAGAGTGTTAACAATTCATTTTTACATATTTGACAAGCCCATGATTGAATGTCGTAAAATATACAATTTTATATTAATTATCACTTTCATTTTTTATTTCTGGTTTGTAGAATGTTCAACTATTTTAAATATTTTAACTATTCACTACCGTTTTGCATATTTTTATTTTTGCCTTAAGAACTGGCTAAAATTGTAATATTTTTGTGAGTTTTAATTTACTATTCAATTATTCTTGCCTTTTTACTCACCACGTCGATCATCTTGTGTATTATATGTAAGATTACTTCGAATCACAATTTGTGAAAATTAACTTCAATGCATTACATACTTCTCATCCAGACATACTTCTTAATACGAGAATTAAGTTGATAACAATAACTTTCAGTATCAAATTTCTAACTTGAAGCTAAACTTTATATAGCAGGAATTCAGTCCCTCAAAAACTTTTGTCTGAAAATCTAAAACTAAATCTACACCAAAAGTAGTGATTTGGTGGTGGGTTCAAGTCCCACAACCTTTCAAACTGTTTCTCACGGCCAGAAGTAGTCTGTCATGCTTCTTTCGGTGATTTTCTGTTATCTGACAAAAAATCTATATTGTTTTCTATATTTGAATAATTATGCTTGAATATATCTACAATAAGACTTAACAAACTATTGTGTTTAGAATGTAATTGTATATAAACTAGCGTTCTTGAACCGCTTAATTACTGAAGAAGATTTAACATAGAGGAAAACAATACAACTTAGAAGACCAAACTCCTAGAGTTTGAATATATATATATTATTTCATCCGACTATTCTACAAAAATTGTACATGGTTAGAACAGATCTTAACTTTTTTGAGCTGGTTCAATTATATGTAACCTGTACTAATTCTAAAGAAGGTATCTAGAGTTACAAATATTATATTAAATTAAATTTTTATTTTATAAAAAAATCTGACTACAAATTTTAATTTGAAGCCAATTTCCTTAAAAATATTGTTTGGTATTTTTATAATTAAACCCCAAGGGCAAGCTTTAAGTGTTGTTTTAGCAATTGATTTACGAAAACCATGCTTCTCTCTTGGTCAATTTTTTGTAGCTTGTTCGACAGTAAGTAAAAAAAAAATATATTTATTTTAACTCCAGCAAATAAAACCAAAAATTTTGTATATAAAGAAGCTTTAATTTGACAGAATCATTGAAGCAACAATAATTACAAGGTGTAACATACACATAGAATGATACATACATTACGAGCATAGTCATTTTTAATAAACTTCGGGCAACACAGTTTTGACGTGTCTACTTATTTACATATATAAATATTGTTATTTGACCAAATAAGTGATTAAATCAAATAGGTCTGATTAGCTTTACTATAACAGATATATTTACTTTATCTTATCGTGACCACGCCGCCGATTGGTTGTATGATATGGTGAACATGCTCATGGCAGCCAACGCTGGGACTTTGCTATATTATATTTCAAAATTCAAAATTTTATGTATTTTGTGTTGGACCCGAACAACGTCGGGTGATTTTGGTAGTTTGATAATAAAATGTAAAAATTAATATTTTCGTTATAACAACCATTATTTCTTTATTTAATTAATTTAGGTGTTTGTTAAATAAAATTATCATTCGAAATTAAATTTATTCCAAGAAAATTATTATTATTTATTTTCTACAATTTCATTTTAGTAATATTAAAATCTTCAATTTAAATATTTTTTTTTATAAATGTACCCCGAAGTATATAAGTATTATTATATACATATATACTACAATACACTGTTGTTGCTTGATAATAGTCCTTGAACTATTTCTATACTCTACGGAAATACAAAAAGAAAAGAAGAAAATTATATTTTTGTAATAGGCTTTTAAGAGATAGATGGCGACAGAATTCTATTTGCTTAGTTAACTTAATCAGAAAATGTCATTTTCCATGTCTTCAATTTTTTTTTTTTTTTTTTTTTAAATGAGATGAAAATTGTTATTATGTATTACTATATAATTATAAGTATGTAAATATATGAATATCATACACCTCCATCCACTAATACTTTGTCAAAGCGTAAAGTGTTTTTCCTTTTGAAATAAATTTTTGAAACGACGAAGGTAATTTGATAAGAGATTGTGCGGGAACGTAATAAAATTTTGTATCTTTAAATTTTGCTTTTCAAAATCAGTTACAATTTTTTCAGTTGGTTAAGAAAATGTGTTTCTGGGAGTCAACCCTCGACTTTATAAATAAAATTGGTTTATTTTCTATACCTTGGTAATTATCAAATCAGATTTTATGTACTCTTTTTATAGAATAAAAGTAAACAAACTAAACACGGCAATTTTGATAAGAAAAGCTATGAAACAAGATTTTCGAAAAATTATTTTGTGCCGAACTCAAATTAGTTTTAAAGGACATAACCGACACAGCTACCCATCAGTTCCACAACAATATCCCACATATAAGCTCATACATATCATTTACTACACACAATAAACCAATATTTACTTCACGAGCAAGCCCATAGCTGTGATAAATTCATGGATATTTAAAATAGGTATCGAAAATTATATCGTACTCAATTAAATAATACCATATTCGTTCTTTGTTGTTTCGTCTTTCATTGTTTTCTGTTAAATTGTAATTCAAAAAATTCTAACTCCAAATTTCATTGTTAAACTGTATGAGCCGACGAATAATAATGATTATCACTTATAGTTTGTAATAACACTAATGTAATATAAATGGGCATGTAATAAGAATTTTAGAGAGCAGATACCACTGGGGAAATGAATTGGAAAAAAATGTGAAATCAGATCTGATATAATGTGATCTGTTGTGAAATAAACTGAAACTGTAAGACACAGTAGAGACTATATACACTACTGTGAAAAAAATTGGACAATTAATAAATGCAATTATTGCGAAAGTTAAAAACGGTTTGACTTTTTTGTTCTTCAGGTATGTTTACCTATGCAATATCTATCTGTATTTGGCATATAACCCAAAATTTTAGTTTATTAATGATTAGTTGTGAATAAAGTAAGAATGGAAAAAATAAGTAACGAGTTAAAGAGCAATATGATTTTGCTATCACGGGAAAATTTTGTCAACAAGGTAAATTGCTGAAAGATTGTGTTGTTCTAAATGCAAAGATGGCTTATATGTTGAAAAAATAACGTGAAATCGGGGGTTTTCATAGGACTAAAGGTACAATATAGAATATTGAACGAATGATTAAACGCATATTGTTCAGTCAAGAAGGGCGACTTGAAGCCAATACATAGGCACAAAAGGCTTGCATGGGCAAAAGATTACATTTCTTAGGCAGAGAATATGTGGGAGCAGATAATATTTTCAAACGAAAGCAAATTTAAGCTGACAGTTGGTTCAACGAAGAGTAGGAGAACGATTGAGCAATGAGTGCATGCAAATCATGCCACCAAAATTTGAAGCTGTAATGGCATGTGGCTGTTTCTCCGGCCCAGAATTTAGGAAGATTGTGCTTTGTTTCAGCAAAAATGAATGCGGATGTTTATATGAAACATTTTGGAAAATGAATTGGAACCTTCTGTTCATATCAGTTCTTTGGATACACTTATTATTTGAACAACAAGTTTTATTTTGTTTTACAGAGTCAGCTATATCTCATGGTAATCAGGTCTCGAGTAATTTTATCATTTATTTTTTATAGCTTCATTTTGAAAAGTTTGTATGACTTTTGTTTGTATATATACTTAGTTAGATTACGTTAGAAGTGTTTCTATAACATACCTACTATCGTGGGTATGTAGTAGTGGCTACTGGTTATACAACCAGATAAGTTCAGTTTATATTTACATCAACTGAAATGGCCACGTCCAGCACAGTCCTATGACATACTTCGATTTAGCTTTTAATTATAAATAAGACTGCTCATTAAGCTTTGAGTTGACTCTGATCTTGCACATTAGACTTTGAGAATATCACATTAATCTTCTTTCAGTATTGTTCATGTTTAAATCTTTACACTGTATTTAAAATTATTTTATATTTTTTTCAATATTATTCCTTCGAATTCCTTCGCCAATTATTTTTGATCAAGGCTCGTATCAAGTAGTGTATGTCTTTCTATTAAATTTAACAAATTTGAATCTTTTCAAATTATTTAATTTGAAAAATTAAATCTCATAAGAATTTCTTTAAATTAATGTTTATTAAAATGACTTCAAATGAAAGATAAAATATATACTACGAACGAGTATACATAAGAATTTAACACAATGATGAAGGCCCACAATGGAATCATCAATCTTGATTAAAAGAAAATTTAGTTTAGTTTACTACATTATATTGTTAATGTTAAATTGAAAATAAATTCTAAAATGAGATTGGTTCAATTAATAAAATTTACTTAAATTTCAATATAATGTATATATGTATATAATTGTATGTACATATGAGTGTTTAACATGCACGTAATTTGATTATTGAATATTTGAGATCTGCAAAATCTGTTATATAAAAAAATTCAAATTTGTATTATGTCCGTTGCTACTCGTTTGTGACTCGTGGGGGTATTGAATGTACAAAAATGTATAAACGACAGTGAATAACAATTTATTACGTTTTGAATATTCTGGTCATGACGAATATTAAATAGAGGTCTATGATGATAATCGAATGAAAATTTATATTAACCTAATACAATTTAAATAGAAAACACTGAAGAAGAAAGTAGTAGACAAAATACGCGTATCAAAGTAGTATATTTAGTAAAATTCAAAGAAATATTCGACTATTTTCAATAATAATTAAACAAATTTTATTCACACTAAGGAGTAAGTAAAAATCCAAATTTAAAAGTATATAGTTAGGAGAAGTTATGAAAAGACTAAAATGGATTACAAAGTAAGTTTTCTAATGAAATTCTTCAAGTAAGAAAAAATGTTGTTATATATCGAAATTAAAGAGGGACCAGTATTCGTCCATTTTTGAAATTCGAGGACGTTTAATAAAAAATTGTACTTTGTATTTCGTTAAAAAATGTTTTTCTATTGCAGCGTGTACACTTCAATATATATTGACAGTATTTATTGATGAGAGAGAATATTGAAGAAATACTGATGTATAAACACAGACTGATATCAATATTAATTGAAGAAAAAAACAGGATTTATCTAGGTCAGGATAAACTGACAAATAGTTTGATTGTTTAGAAATTGATGTGTAAACACAAATGTCTCTCTCATCAATCTAAAATCGTCAATAAATATTGAAGAATATTGAAGTGTAAATGCTGCTTAATATTTCAATTTACCGTGGAAACTATGTTTTTTATTGATTTATCTTAAACAACAACCTCATATTATTATTTAAACAAAAAAAAAAAATTAAATTTAAATGTAGGGTGTTGTTGCAGCAATTTGATAAATTATAACTTTCTTTCTTTTTTTATTAAATAAAATTTCTAAATGAGAATTAAAAATTTAAAAAAAATATTTAGTTTCGCTATGTCTCCTTTTTAATATCTATATAATTTAAAATAATAATAATGAAAAACGTTTTGGAAATGGTTCATATCGTACAGTCCTTTTTTTTTAAATTTACATATTAAATATAATAATTATGATAAAAAATGTAAGTAATCCGAAAATCAGTATTAGTTACTAATCTAAGGTATGACATAAGTCTCACTTTTAATTATTTTCTATTGACAATTCCGAAATTTATAAAACATTCGTATCAAATATATATAAATTTAAATTAGATTGAAGTATATATAAATGGTGGGCATCTTGTCTCTATATTACCTCAGTCGCAAATAGGCTTATTGTAATTACCCATATTAATACTATTAATGAACATACTCAGGAAATTCTTCAGTGATATTATGTTGAATAGCTGCCATTGTTCGGGAAATATTGTTCTTACTTGGTGAGTTCTGCTTCGAGTGAGCGATTCGCAGTCACAGAACAATAATATTCAATAGATTCTTCTTCTCACATATCCTGAACAAATTTTGTTGTTTTCGGTTAAGCCGTTTTTATAATTACTATACTTATTTAATAGGCAGAAATCAATTATTATCTTTATTTTAATTGTCCCTATTTCCTATTGGAACTTAGAAAAGTTTTAGTTTGCTTTAGAATTTTGGCATGAGCATCTAAGCTTGATATTATTACCAGGAGCATTAGTTCAGAAATTGTAAGGTTTTTCAATATATAATGTACACTTTTTTATTATCTACGACTACGTTGCTGTTAAACAACGTTTTAGATTTTGCGTAAAGTATTACGAATACATCAACATTTACTCTGAATGATTTTGTTTAAAATAAATTTTCTCTTTAATTTATTTAATGTTATTTATTGAAAAAAAAAAAATTGAAAAAACAAAATTATTTGATTCATCTAGGATTTAGTATAATATAATTGATAGTTATTGGAGAACACTGAAATGTTAAAAAAGGAATATCCTTTAGTCAACACTTTGTTTTTTTTTTGTCAATAGATTATCATTTCGAAATATCCTCAAGCAATTTCAATAAATTTAAAAAAGATTTATTGACGAAAATATTTCAAATTTGAACAAATCGTTAAGGATTTATTTATTGAAGAGTGTTAAATAAATTCTTTATTTTGTTTTTGCTAAATTTGATCGTTTTATAATAAGAAAATTCTTTATTTTGGGATACGGACAAAATCCCTAAAAATAAAATTCCCAGAAACAAAATCTACATTAAGACAACAACTCTAAATGGAAAAATCTTCAAAATCAAAATCCCTACATTTTCGAATTTTTGTTTGGAGTAGCGACTGTTGAATGCAAAAGAGGAAATTCTTCTTAAGTCGCTATGAGAGACGGGACGAAATAAGTATGAACGAAAAAACTTCGATAAATAAAAAATAAAATTATTTCGACACAATTAAAATTTTTAAGTTAAAGTTGGCTTTAAAAAAAAGTTATTTTCTAACGAAATAAAGCCAGTAAATTAAAAATGAAATAAAGTCGAAAAAAATACTATTAAATTTGATCGAAGTTATTTCGTCAGTTGAATACTATTTTGCTCCAAAAGCCAAAAGTTTTTTTTCGAGAAAAACGAAAAAAAGAGTTTGACTTCAAACAAAAAAAAGTACTCAATAGGACATTTTTACAGTACAGAGATGCAAACCAAAATTTTTTTTCGTGTGGTTCGGTTTTGGTTTAAGGTTAATTTTAATTTTTGGTTTTTTGTTTTGGTTCTGAAAATTTCAAAATTTGGTTTTGGTTCTGGTTCAATAAATATTTTTATTTATGGTTTTCGATTCGGTTCAGTTTTGGTTCAATTTTGTTAAAAATAAAATTATTTATATACATTACAGATTACATATACTATATACAATCAGGAAAATTTAAAGTGCTATCTATGAATCAGTATTCATACAGATTATGGCCTAGCAGTGCCAATGCCTGCTTTCACAATATATTCTCCGTTGTCGGTGGTAATTGTATACACTTGGTTAATATTGAAGTTGTATGACTTTAATACATTCAGTACTATTTTTACAGTATTTACGCTTGTATGTGCGACTTTTACATTGGTCATTGCTAAAGTTTTAACATGGCTGGCTCCATTTTCATTAAATTGAATGTTAATTTGCAATATGGATCTGTCCAAACTAGTAACACTATCGATTTTTAATGAAAATAATTTATTTTTGAATTTTTTTGAAATTTCTTGCCGTATAATTTTAGCTTTTTTAATTATTTCATCCATGCCTGTTTATTAATATATTTTCGTTTAAACCTTTTAGAATTGGTTTAATAATTCTTCGAAAACCTGTGTCCTCTAGCATTTGATAATGGTCTTCCATTCCGCGTGACCCTTTCAATGCAGGCTTCTTTTAATTCATTGGCCGTCATTAAAATATTTATTTGTTGCCGAGTTTTATTAACTTTAATAAATTTTGCCAAAGTGCAACTGGCTGTTGTAATTTTTTCTACCGACTTATTTCTTCTTTTTAAATCAATTTCCTGATAGAATTCTGGATGTTTTCTTTTAAGATGTCGCATTAGATTTTCGGGGTGATTGCTTTTCATAACAAAACTACACTCGTTACATTTACTGATACTTGTTTCTATCTCAAAACAAAATTTTTCAAATACTGGGTTTTTGTTATTTTTTTGTCTGGCCATTTGCTTTGGGGTAACGTTGAGAAAAAAAAAACAAAAAATTATAATTAGAAGATCATAAGAAATTAATTAATTTTATTACTCCAACATTCACATCACAACAGTCACAATTTCAAAATTCAAAGACGTTATAAATTCGTCTATTGAAAAAAAGTCAAATCAAATGTCAACATTTGACTTTTTTCGTATTGAATTTGACTTTTTTTTCGTTCCCTATAAACAAATTTTATCTTCATGACTTTCGATTTCGACTATCAGTTTTTTTTTTTATTAGTTATGTTAAAATTTAAAATGTTAAAAAATAGATTAAAACATGAACCAAACCGTAAGCCATCATATATTTTGTTGGTTTGTGGTTCGGTTTCAGAATTATTTTAAGAAATGGTTCGGTTTTGGTTTGATTCGCCCAATTCATTATAAAATTGGTTTGGTTTTGGTTCGGAAAATATCAATGGTTCAGTGGTTTTTTTGTTCGGTGCAAAAACCGCTTTGCATATCTGCTTTTTTATACTTTGCATAAATGTATTTTCAAGTTAATTTTGCATTCGCTAGACATTATCACATATTATTTTTCTTTTCTTGTATATTTATTGTTAATTAATTGTCATTGTGAGCTTTATACTGTTTTGTTTCTTTGTTTTACCATTGTATAAACTTAAATACCTTATACTAATTTTTGATTTTGTAACTTTTTATATTTGCTTTGTTTTTATTTATAATTTTTTTTTCTCACTGACATTCAAATTATTTCTTGTTAATTTTCATAGTTAAAAACTATTTTATAAATTATAAAGTCTGTACGAGCTACCTAGCTCTTTTTTTAGATATGTTTGAATAATTAAATGAAATAAAATAAATATATAAAGTTTATGAAATATGGCAGTTTTTATCACAATAGTCACAATTGTCAGTTTGTTCCATATACAACGTATTACCAACGTAGTGGCTGTCTTGCACGTAGAACAAAAACGTTTAGGTGGCGAAAATAAGAATAAAAGAATAAATCTAGTAAATAATAAATTTTTTTATTTATAAATACTTTTGCCAATAATCATTGTCTAATTTTAAAATTTTTATAAACGATAAACCTGAAACACTGAAATGAAAAATCAAAATTAATTTTTGTAATTTCTTTTACTTTCTAATTCAAATCTAGTTCCTAAAGTCATAAACAAAAAAATTAAATGGATTTTTTTCAGTTCGTTTTCAACTCATTATGTTTTTTACAGTAAATTTACTTAAAATTAAATTTTGTATTGAATTAAAATTTAAGTTTTTGGTGATTAAATTAAAGTACTACAAAGTTTCTGACTCAGCTCAAAGTTACATTTAAGTACTTAAAAATTTATAATTACGATAGGATTCCGTTAAAATAATCCTGAACAATATTGGCAAAAAATGATTTCTTCTTAAAACACACAAAAACGTCAACACAACAAGGACACTTTCAAATGTCCTTTTCGTCCTTAAAGGATAAGATGAACGACTGAAGATATATATTTTTGGAAAGCTAGAAGTTCCAGCTATCCTTGGGATATCATTAGGTTCTACGCCGATACAACATCTCCCTCAGGATCCCCGTTATTTCCCGTTTTTGTGAGGCTGATTTAGTTGGACATATTATTCAATACAAAACTTTTTCGTATTTACATTGAAAATCATGATTAAAGTGAAATAAAATAAAAATATTTGATTTGAAAAATGGTGATGATTTTTGATCATAAAAAATGTTGTCTGTACATTTGGGTATTATTTTTGTAATTTTTTTTTTAATTGTAGTATTCGACGTACGATGTCATAGAAAATATTATCCAGTCTTATTTTATTATTATTCTAACGCAAAAATATTGTTAATACCATTTATTATTTATCCTTAATGAATTTAATCGCAAAGAGACCCAACATTTTGTTTATTCATCATCCAAAACCCGTTTCATATATTGGTCAGTTTTTCAATTATAATGGTAGAAGGATTTCTGAATTTAACCAGTATTTTTATTTATTTCAAGAACTAATTTCTATAAATAACCTGGGTATTATATCCTTTTATTATTCAATCTTGTGTTATTTAAATATATATGTATATATTTTCATTGAAGGAAAACCCACCAAATATGTGTATTCGAATGTTAAAATTAAAATACTTTATTTTTATTTCATTTTGAAATAAATTTAAATACTTACCAGAGAGAGGTGTACATATTATTATATTTGCTTAAGATATGGGTAGGTGAAATATAACAAACAATACAAAAAATTTGGTCTTATACTGTAAATTTCAGCAATTTTCTATCATTTTCTATCTAAATTAATCCCACTTTTTAGAATTGATAAATGTTATATTGTCAGAAATAACCACAATAGGTATCTGATGGTAGACTTAAACTTGCTACTTACTTATTAATTGAACAACATATTAATATCCAAACTTCAGGCAACACACACTTAATACACCGAACACCTCTTGAATAGAATCTATCGGGTCAGAGAAAGTGAGTGTATAATTAAAAATAACATAATCCCGCACAGTATTAATTGAAGCAAGCGCTTGTAAAAAAAATATCTATAACTCTCAGCAAACTCAACAAAATACTTTTCTGTGGAGCAAGCTTTTATACCAACAAGGAGGAATCGGATTGATAATGATGATGAGATTAATATTCAATGATATTCATTATCCAATGAATTTTTTGGTTTTCTCCAATCAAGAGCTTTTTCGATACAACCAGTCTACATTAGATTGACTAATGACTTTTTTGAGAAGATTATATAAACATATTAATTTTGCGCCCTATGCCCCACGGATGGGGTTGCAGGACATTGATGATGATGATTAATTTTGCTCAAACAAAAATTATTGATCCGTATAGAAAACTATTTTCGTAGAATTTAGCATTTTAGGTACTGATCAACTCGTGGGGTTTCATTTTCTTTAGTCGACGAATATTATTGTCGATATCAAGAACTGTTGCCATTTCCGAGTTCACATGAGCTTGCAGTCGCTGCTCGTGTTTTACTTCATTTTTTTTGTTCACATCTATGACTGTTTCAATGTGCATATTAATACCACGAAGCAGTAAATTTTGAAAATTTTGCAGCATTTCGATATTGGTTTTCTTTGCACAGTCTCATGATACCGTACGTCCAAACATGTCTTAGTATTTGCTTAATTAAAATTTTATTTAACTTTTATTTTAACTTACACCCAAGTAGCCAGTAAATTTTTTGGGTGTGAATGTTTAGATCTTCTTTTTTCTTTCTTATATGTTCCTTACATCCTAGCTAAGCGCATCGAGCGTAATTCTCAAATACTGAATTGCTGAATTGGCATATGGTATTATTTCGGTTTTGATTGAAATAAGAATGGTTGTAATCTTCATATATATATATAAAATTCATATGAGTTGATTTGCTTTCATTTAGTTTTATACACGATCGTTGGGTCCATATTCTTATTTTATTATTTTTTTTTGTATTTTGAAGTTTTGCTGTATAGTTTTCGATAGATATGTCCACTGCAAGAACCACAGTGCTGTGTGTAAAGATAGCCATGAAAATGTTATCGATTTGGGGGATATATCTTGTATATAGCAGGTAAACTATTGGACTAAGAACATTTCTCTGTGGAACTCCAGCCGATATTACTTATATTTGTGAATATTTTTTGGCATGACGTACATGAAAACATCTATTGGACATATTGTATGATTTTAGCATTTCATAAGATTGCTTTGGTAATTCACGATGTTGTTTAAATTCACGGTCTTGGTGCCATACTTTGTTGAATGCCTGAGCAAACTTTTTTTCTTCAAGCGCTTTTTTCACTATATTTTTCATCTGATGCACTGATCTGATTGATTGTAGAATGTTTGTTTCTAAATTAAAATTGGTGAGTCGGGATCAGATCTCTTTATTCAATAATCAGAGTAAGTCTTTTGAGGAGTACTTTCTAAGTGATTTTTGTCGATATGATGTTACTTCTGAAGGCGGTTTTTCTTGCTTCGGTATTACTATTACTTCTGCAATTTTCTATTGTCTCGGAACATATGTGAACGTAAAGCATGCATTAAATATGTGTTGTAGCTTTAACAGAGCCAAATCTGGTAGTTCCGCATGATTTGTCTATTGATAAGTAATGACATCGTAACCTGGTGCTTTTTTGACGTTGAAGTTGTGTCGACATATTTGTTTAATTTCTCTTAGAGTGGCATGTAAAATGTCCACTTCATTTATTTTAGTTTCGAAAGTTATATTTTCATTAGCAAGATTTTGTGTTGGTGCTGAAATCCAATGAATGATTGATAAACAATCGAGCTGGTTTTTTTTTAAATATTCTACGTAAATCTAATTTGAATTTGGAATGATTATATTAGAATTACCCATACGAATAAAATTTGTATGTGTTGTTTTTGTTTTTTTAATATTCAACAAGTATCTAGCAAATATCAAATTTGAAAAATTTAAAATCAAATTTATAATAAAATTTACTAAAAATTTAAAATTATTAATATGACCATGATGATGATATTTCTTCCACAAGAATATTCTGGTATTTATCCTTTTTCTAATTAAAGTTTACCTAAAAAATCATTCGTTGTACTTCACCAAATCTTTCATAAAATAAATTTTCCTAATACTGGATATAAGGGGTATTAAACAAAAATTGTTAGATACAAAATTGTTCATGTAATCAGATTAAATTATTAATTGTGTAGAGCTTAAATCTATTTTATCTTTTTTTTTTTTTTTTTTTTTTTGTTTTTTGTTAAAGGTCCTTTTTATTCATTTTAACATTTTCTGGTCTGTTTCTTTTCCTTTCATTTTCCATTTAATTTTATTTAAGAATTTCACTTTTCTTTCGTTCTCATTAAAAATAGTGTACTGGTGTTTTTTGTATAGTTGTTGTTGTCGTTTTAAGGACATACTAAATTCGAAGGATATATTTATAAGAAAAACAAAATTATATAATATAAATGGAGCAGAAAATCCTTATGTCTTATATAAGTTTAAGATTATAAAGAAATTTTTATGATAAAAAAAGTAAAAAGAACAAAAAAAAAACAAAAACAAAAATTTAATTCTATTGTGAGGAATCAGGAATCATTAATATAAATAATGGGAAGTTTTTATATACAGTTAGGCGTTAAAGCTGAATAAAAAGTTACATGGAAAAATCATTTTATAGAAATAAAAAACTGTCATATAAGTTTACTTCTTTTATACGAATCGAAAACATGCGGAGTTGCGTGTCAAACTTTATTATCACAGGCGAAACCTGTGGGTACTCAACAAACACAGTTTAATCTTTTCCGGATTTGATTTGAATATTTGAACTACTCAACTTGTTTAAATAATTATGAAAAAAAATTTCTTTTGCTCTTTATTTTGTTTCCTTTACAGTTATTTTTGTTTTGTTTCTGATTTTTGTTACAGTTTAAAATTAAATAAAAATTTGAGTTCAATAAGGTAACAGTTGTTTAAATTAAATTGGTTTAATTTGTCTTTTTTGTACTTATGCCTTTCTACTACCCTTCCACAAAATATTTAGACTGCTGGGAGTATATTGTGATACAGAATTTTTGCTGGCAGATATTATTGGGATGTTTTGATTAGTTAGTTAAGATGACGTAACCACTAAACCGTGTGTAGGTTGGCGATTTGACTATATTTGAATGTTGTACTTGCAAGTTATTGATAAGTTTTTTTTTTTGTGAAATTTAATTGAACAGTCTTCATCTTCGTTTAATTAATTTTACTTTTCACATAATGATTTCTGAATTATTCGATTCAATTCATGATTTTAAGTGTAAGCAATATATATGTATATACAAAAACTTATTTACTTTCTGGATGCTAAAGACCTTGGTTGATTTGGATGTATGCTATTCAACCAAGCTATTCAGAACTTCTCTATTACTTTTTAGTTCAGTCTGCAGTTGCTTTAACTCAGCTTCAAATCGATTTGGTTTTTTAAGATTTTGGTCTAGTATTTGCATAACTTCAGTGGGTGCAAAACAAAAATTTCTCCGTATCCGCTAAGTAAATTAGCAAAATTTTCATTATCTAACTCCGAACTATTTTTGCAGTTGTGTTTTTTTCATTCACCATCATACTGCAAACCTTGATTTTTTTACGAATTAATTTTTAAATTACACTGATTACAATTGTTGTTATTTTGACATTTTTGAACCCAAAATGGTGTTATTTTGACATTTTAATAGTTGTCATTTTGAAATTTTGGGCATTAGGGGCATATTGAGTATTCTGCAGGGCTATTATATTATTGATGTTTTTTTTTCTACTATATGTTCTGTTTATATTGAACAGAATTGATCAGAACTATATTGGTAGAATTATATATATATATTTTTTATTTTGGAATTATTTTTTTTAGTGTTTGGAATTTTTTTTTTGGAATTATGACACCATCCCGGTAGAACATTATTAGGAAACAAAAATATGCAGAATATAAATTTATAAAAAATATTCATTAAAAGAGTATGGCCGACAACATCACCAGATCGCAACGGACGTCAAGGCTTTTACCCAGATTAAAAAAAAAGCAGAACTGAAATGGGTTTCAAAGTAAATGAGAAAAAAACAAAATATATGTTGTCGACAATTAAAAAGATCATCATATTGATCAAAACATCACTGTCAGCACATACAATTTCGGGGTAGCTCAGCAGTTGAATTACCTTGTCACAAGTATTAATTCCACAAATGATGTGGAGATATGGCTTTGAAACCATTGCTATTTCTGTTTGTCAAAATAACTCGGGTCAAAGCTTCTATTCCGAAGTACCAAAGTTCAAATCTATAAAACGTCACACTCCCGGTTTTGCTCTATGGATCAGAACCATTGATACTGCTAGGGCAACTGAGCACATGCACTTGGTGTCTTCTACGATATGACTCATATATGATCTCATATATAATTTTGAAAACGACAATGAGGTACAAAGAAATAACGAAGATATAATGCGGAACTCTATGAGCTGTACAATGCAGTGGACATCTAAAGCGGGTGCACGAAAATGTTTCAGTCAAGAGAATTATTGAATCTAGACCCGAAGGTGTGAGACGTCGAAGTAAACTCAACTTTTGTGGGAAAGACGAAGTATGAAACAATTTCGTATATTCAACTGAAGGAAAGACCCTCGTGACCGATAAAGATGGAAGACGTTGATGAGTCATGTCCAGGCTCAACTATTTTTTAATTTTATTATATACAAACAAAGTCATCCATTGTTTGGATTTAACGCAATATGTACAGAATTGATTTCAATAAAATTTTATTAATCAACCGCAACTGCATAACAAGATATTGTGTGAATTTATTGCTTTCACTTTTCACTTTGTTTTATACTCCTATTCCAATAAATTTTACATTTTCGAATGTGTACAAAATTTCAGAACCATTGACACTGCCAAGGCAACTGAACACATGCACTTGGTGTCTTCTACGATATGACTCATATATGATCTCATATATTATCTTGAAAACGATGATGGGGTTTGGAACAGAAGATATAATGTCGAACTCTATGAGCTGTATAATGAAGTGGACATCTAAGGCGGGTGCACGAAAATGTTTCAGCCAAAAGAATTATCGAATCCAGACTCGAAGGTGTGAGACGTCGAAATAAACTAAACTTTTGTGGGAGAGACGGAGTATGAAACAATTTCGTATATTCAACTGAATGAAAGACCCTCGTCACCGACAAAAATGGAAGACGTTGATGAGTCATGTCCAGACTCAATTGGTTTTTAATTTTAATATATACAAACAAAGTCATCCATTGTTTGGATTTAACGCAATATGTACAGAATTGATTTCAATAAAATTTTATTAATCAACTGCAACTGCATAACAAGATATTGGAACACACCCTTTGTTCAATTCAAAATCTGTAGTACGTTAAAATTTGTACTTCAATAACATAAGAATTCAATAATTTTATAATAAGATAGTTCTGGTTGGTGAAGAAGAAATGTTGAAGAAGAACTTTGTCAAATCTATCAAATTTACAAAATTCCGTTGGGTACATAACAGCTTTATTTTCTTTGGCGACTGTATATCGTCGTTATTTCTGTTCTACCATTTAAGTCTTCAGCAGTTCTTCTTTCACTAAGCATAATATCAAGTTCCGATCTAATATATTAAACTTATAAGAATTACTTTCACTACAATAGACTTTTTGTTTTTGGTTAATTGAAATACGCCTTAACTATACGAATTTAGGTGTTGTATAGACAATCACTCGAACCCGTCCGAATTTTGGAAAACAGTAAAATACCTACGTATTTATTTATTTTGCACTTTTTCTCATCGTCTCTTTTAAATATCAATTTTCAGGTCTGTAACACAATTGGTTTTTGAAAAATTCCCAATGGGTTTTAGAAGTTTAGTTGTATGATAGCTACCCGAACCTATCACGGGCTTATTTTATTGTGTAGTGAATGACCAAAAAATCCTTCTCTTTTATAAATATAGATTATTATAATAAAATAAAAAAAATTGAAAAACCTTATAATTTCTAAAAATAATTGGCAGAAAAACTGCCATTTATGCACTTTTCAGTTTATATTAATGTAAATTCAATCCAAAGCAGAAGTAAAAATTTGAAAACCCGCGACAGAATGTCAAAAAAAAAAACGCTTTTCTGTCATGAAGTATGTACATCATCATTTCTTATAATATTAATTGACTTTATTGAACCGAATTGAACCGAAAAGTTGAATGTAGCTGAACGGAGACTCTGATTTCATTCTGCTTAATGTACCACCATTCTTACTTCGTTTATATTTCCACACTATATAAATTTATTTTTTTCATTTTGTGTTTTCCTTTCCTTTTTTTCTTTAAATATCCTGTAAGTTTATTCTGTGAAATAGAATGGGTAATGTTTTAAGAGTACTTATTTATTTATTAATCATCAACTAATTAAACGTGAAAAACCACCAATGTTATCAGGAACTATGCCTTCTTAAATAGCCTAGCTCTATTAATTTAACTAAATTTATTACCTCCTAATAAAGATCTAAACAATCTAAAATACAGCAATGCACTGGCATTGCAAACACATTGTATGATATTACTGGGAAAAACCCAGTCTTCTGATGGTTGTATAATAACCGAAATCAAATATAAGAAGAAGGGTACTAGCTTTTCTTTATAATTCCACCTAATTAAAATATAATTTAATATAATTTGGAGAGCATATGATAATTTTGCATTTCCTACATCCTTTGTTTTTGTTAGAAAACTTTTAAAAAGCAATTAAAATATTCTCTTTATGGAATACCATTCAAAGAATGTATCCGATAAATATTATCGAATTAAAATGAAAATTTATAAAGAATATAATTAAACAAATGAACTTTATAATTTAGAAAAAAAAAAACAAAATTGGAACCTAGAGAAAAGTTAATTTGAAAGAAAAATTAATTACTTTATAGCACTGTAAGGATAAAAAGGATTTCATTATGTTGATTTGTTCATTAACAAAAGTCAGTTAATATTCCATATATACCTACTTATTTATTTTTACTCAATAGCAACTCATTAAATAATATAAGGTGGTAACAATTTATATCGCAAAATTTTTACTTGAGTTAGGATTAGAGGAATTTTACAATTTTTTTATACATTGGAAAATGGAAAATTTATTGGAATAGGAGTATAAAACAAAGTGAAAAGTTAAGCAATAAATTCACATTGTATCGAATTTGTTAATATTGTAGATTTATTTTATTTAATTTATATGAAAGAAATGAAGATTAAAAGTTATTATGTTTTACTATAGATGAAACTGGTTCATATGTTCAAAGGTGTATAGACTCATTAAATTTTGAATTCATTATAAATGTATTAAACAAAATGATTAAATCAAGCATCGATGATCAACTCAACAATATTGTAAAATTTATTAAGGCACAAAGACTAAGATAGACAGGGTATGGGATGGGGATGAATGATAAAAGATGCAAAAATAAGATCAGATGCCAGTATAGTACAATACTAAAACAAGAGGTAGACCAAGATCAAGATGGCTGGATAAAATCGATGAATATTTTTGAAATATTGGAGTTCACTAACAGAAGACAATTGCACAAGATAGTGCGGAATGGGGGAAAGTTGTAAATGTCGTTGAGGCTAACCCTGAGCTGTAGAATCAATAGATGATGAATTTAACTATAGGATAAATGTTTTATAAATAATAAATAAAAAATTATTAGATTTGAATATTGAAAACCCTAGGTATGTTTAGGTATGTTTAATTTTAATTAATATCTTAATCGATATCGGTTATTACACTATCATTAGAAGACTATTGACACCATGATCAGAAAATTCAGTATATAATAAGAGAAGTAGGTGAAGGTATAAATTCAAATGAATGAAAAATATCTAGAGTTTTTAATCTTTATTATTAAATCTAGTAAATTTAAAATAAAATAATATAAAACATACCTACACAGAAATAATATTTGACTTATCATAACAAATTTTTTATTTAATCATTTGAAACTAGTGTTGTTATAATTTTAAAGGAGAAACAACAAATAAAATTACTGTTCCATAGAAATAAATTATTCATAAAATTTTATGAAAATGCCAGTTGGTACATTAAGTTTTTTTTCATAGCAAACAATTTGAAATCAAATGAAAATTTTAAAATGTATACCTACCGAGGAATTAAGATCGACTGTCCAATGAATTGATATTTCTGCAATTAAATTCATACTACCACATAAAATTTTATTGTTATAAACTACATTTAGTGCTATAACACTCCTATAAGACTCTCGACGAGCTCTAAAAGTGCTATAATGATGTTTTTATGTGAATAACACGATTGTTCTTGTTGGTGCAATTGCGAGAGTGTAACTGTGGGAATAAATGTATCGTACAACAAAATTCGTTATATACTGTAGTGAAAGCTAGCTACGATTAGTTTATATTTGTGCTTATATCAAATTTTGCAAATGTATTTTCAACTTATTACCAATTACGTTTACCAGGATTGAGACAGCATTTATTAATTACATCATCGCAAGAGTTTTGTTATTTAACGAGTGAGGTAGGTTTTCAGAACTATTAAATTTTTCTCTTAATTTTCATTCCAATCCATTTTTCTAGGCCGATTAAAACTAGAACACATATTAATGAATTTATTATTTATCTTTATTCAAAAATAAAAAAAACGTAGTAAATTTGAAAAAAAAAAAAATGTTCTGATTCAATTTTCATATTTTATTTTAAATTTTATTTCATTGTTTTAGAAACGATTTATCATTCTCTGCATATGCAATTCCATTACTCATATATACTTAAAATAAATTTAGTTTTGCATTACTGCTTAATTTAGAATTCTGTTATATTCAAATATTAACATTAGTTGTAACAATTAAATTACTATACATATTATGAATTTATATATTTACATGTATTTAAATACTACCATGTTAGTACACATATGTTTGAAAAATAGTAATACACCATAAAGGATTTAATATCCTTTTTCATTATATTCATTTTAACATTATATTCTCTTGTTGACATTTTATATTTTACACTTTTGTATACATACATACAACATGTAAATGCATAGTACATACAATGGTTTTGTGTTTACTGCTATTATTGTATTTTACTTAACATACAATTTTACCGTTAAAAATATATACATGTATAATATTCCTGTTATTTTTTACTCTTTAAAAATAACTTATATGAAATATTAAAATATTTTAAGGTATTTAGTAATCACTGTAAAAAAACCGGAGCAGGCAGATTATTTTTAATAATAAATTTAAACCTGTTAATGGGACTCAATATCCGCTGCGGGACTAAAGTGAATGAAGAAATTTAAAACATTTATATTCCGGAGGATGAATTAAGAAAAATCGATATTTTGAAACAGTTGCAGTTGCTATAAACTCTATATTTATAAAAGAGACGTGTTTGTTTTCATTGTTTCATAACCTTATAGTTAATAATAGAAGTGTTGTTTATTTTCCATTTCATAGACTCCACCCTCTATATTATATAATTGATTGCAACAAAATGTTAGAGAGATGGAATAGTGTGCTGGATTATTTAAGGGCTTGAAAGCATCGCTTTGGAATTTTGATCACACTGAAATTATTAATTTATTTCAGATTTTGGTTATTATATTAACAGCGTACACTCTGGTTAATTATTTGATTAAAATTAGACTATGATGTTGTTTTTTTTTGTTTTGTTGTTACTCTAAGTACTCACATTTGTTTGTGAAGTTTGCCCCGCTGTACGTTTAATTAATTTGTTAAACTGTATTTGATACTGCAAATACTTACAGACAATACTTTTAACAACAGCTTTGTTTATAATATTAATGTTTTCAAATGTGATCTATGAGGCTTATTTTAATTTAGAGTAGATATATTTTCAGTCTATATTTGATTTCTTTATAAATGTGTTCATATTATATTTAACATTTTTACTATTTAATGAATAAAAACATAAAACGTAGGTAAAGGTTCTATGGCATACAGTTACTAGCATTCATCAGGAATCTTTCAAACACCAAATCGTATTATAGACTTCAAATTTGTTTTTGATGTACTCTCTCAAAACATACAACACTATATTATACAAACATTTATTTTACATTTTTTCGTGAATTGTAATGATCATTGAATATAATATAGTTTGGTGTTTGTTTGATAGATAAGGCAAATTTACATTTACATTTATATTTTATTAGCTCTGTTCATTGATTTATTTTTCTGAAAAATAGTTGAATAATTGTCAAATATCTAATACTTGCGGAACAATAACAGTATTAAAAAAATAAGTATGTAAATATCAAAACAAATGAACAATAATGTGATTGTGATAACGTATTAACCAAAGACAGTAAATATATAAAGATCCACAAAAGTAGTTTGATCAGATGGGACATTTTTACGATCTTACTATTTCATATTGAAACAAACAATTCACACTTTTTTTATTATTATTATTAGTATTAATTTTATTAATACTGAAATTGTTCATTATTTAACTTTTTCAAGTACAATAGATAAATTCACAATTTTTTCAATACAATAGCTAAATTCACAACAACTGGATAATCACTTGCAATAACTGAAATGAAACTGACTCCAGTTCCACTAGTCAGTGCTCCAACCTCTCCAATAATCACCTTATTAATTTTGAACTCTTTATAATAAATTAATAACATTTAGTAAAGATAACATCACCAAAAGATCTTTCTAAATGTTACATATGAGTAGGATTTATCGATAAATAAACAAATAATTAAATTATATGTACAACAATGTACATAACTCTTGAATAACTTCAAATCATCAAAAAGAAATCATATAATCCAAAAAATTTGTGTTCACGTTAATCAGAATTGCATAAATTGAATGGATAAAGTAAATTTAAGGTTATTTTGACTGAATGATTTGAATAATAGTAATGTTTTAAATTATAGAAGGTACTCAGTGCCGTTCCTGTGTTGCTGGCCGCTCAGGTGCAAAAACAAAATTGCCGCCCATATTAATTTTTTTTTTAATAAAAATTTGCGGATCACTTGTAAAAATTAACCCTTATGTTATTGAATACAGAATATAAAAACGAAATAAAAATGAGTGAAGAAAAAGTTTTTATTTATTTACGACAACATGCTATAATAAAAAGAGAAAGTTTTTTTTATATTTTTTATTATAAAATGAAACTAAAATTTGTAAATCAACAAAAATGGTTTGTTATTTTATTTCAATAAATACAAAAGAAATTATTAGTTTCATTTAAAACAAATTATTAAGTTTAAGAACCAAAAAAAATATTTCACAATTTTATTCTTCTTGCCTTTGCAGAAGCAAAACCATCAATTACTTGAGATAAGTTTAAATCCTCACAAATATCTTTTTCTATCGATAACAAAGCAAGATTGGTTAGCCTTTCTTGCGACATCGACGACCTGAGGTAATTTTTAATTAATTTTAATTTAGAAAAACTTCTTTCTCCAGATGCTACCGTTACAGGCAGTGTTAAAAAAATTCTTAATGCTATAGAAAAATTAGGAAATGAGGATATTAAGTCGTTTTGTATGATGTAATTTAAAGTCATTATAGGCTTTGCCGCAGTGGGAAATATTTCCCTAAAACTTAATATTTCGTTAAATAATTCAAAACCATTCAGGTCTTTTTCTATAACATCGTTAACATTAATTTGGAGAAAAACTTCCAAATCCAAGCAACATTTTTTTAAAATATCTGAATCTATTGAATAGAAAGAATACAAAAAACCATAGATATTATTACATTGATCTAATAACGTAAATCTTTCCTCTACAGAATTATTCGCTCTATCTATAATGCGAAAATAAAAATTAATTTTAAAGTTTTGTTTAGGATTTTCTACAAACTCATCACTTGATTCATATAAAATTGACGAGGTCTTTTTCTTATGCGGGTTTGTGGAAATTCATTTTCTTAATCAATAGCTTGTGCAAGGTTTGTAGCTTGACTTATATATTCATTAAAACTGGCATCGTTTCTTTTATCATTTAAAAATCTTTTTAAATTACCCAACGCTTTACTACATTCATTAATATCAATGGTGGAATTTTGTAGCATTTTGCTAACTACGTCAATTTTTGAGAGTATATCATGCCAGATAATTAACGAACATAAAAATTTAAATGATTTTAATTTTTCAGATAACGAATTTGCCATATTTCTTGTGCTTATATCTCTACTTTGATCATCTCTTAAATTAATTAAACTTTCAGAAATTTCTTTAATATTTTGCTGCAAGGGTCTTATAGCGTTAATACGACTTGACCATCTAGTACCACTTAAAGGTTTTAAAGTTAAATTTTTAATTTTGATTTTTAACATATTCCATCTATATGGAGAGGCAGAAAAAAAATTAAATAATTCCTGAACTATATCGAAAAATCCAACGGTTTCGTTATTAATGTTAACAGCATCATTAAGGACTAAATTTAGGTTATGTGCTGCACATGGTACAAAGTTGCTCTGGGGTTAATATTCAAAAATCTTTTTTGAAGTCCTATATGCTTACCTCTCATGTTGGATCCATTATCATAGCCTTGACCACGAACATTTTGTACATCCAAGCTAAATTTAGGCAACAATTCGTTAGTAAGGAAGTTAAATAAACCTTCACCAGTCGTATCAACTATTGGAGCAAAACCAAGAAAATATTCTTCGACTGTTGCTTTATTTTGCGTCAAATTCACACACCGAACAACAAACGTGATTTGTTCGACGTGGCTTAAATCTGACGTACAATCAAGTATAATAGAAAAATATTTTGAATTTTTTATAATGGTTGTTAATTTCTTTGTTACAGAGGCTGCTAATAATTCAATGATTTCGTTTTGAAAATGGATTCCCAAATAATACTTATGCATATGACTTTTTTTTTGTTTTGATTTTTGTACGTTTCTTACATGTTCTGTTATTATCGGATCAAATTTAGCTAACATTTCTACAGCTTTCATGAAATTTCCGTTGCTGGGATGGTATAACTCTGTCGACGTGCCGCGAAATGCTAAACACTGGCCAGATAAAAATTGAACAATAGCTATCATTCTTTCAATAATACCACGCCATCGTTTTGTTTCCATTTCATAATATGTTTGAAGCTCTTTATCTATTGTGCAGTTCTTTTGCATCCGCAATTTTAATTCGCACCACTTTTTTGAACATTCGATATGTTGTGCACTGTTTTCATGTTGAACAAAATACGGTGTTGCATGTCGCCAATCAGAATATCCACCACTGGTCAGCTTAAAAATATTTTTGCTGAATAACTTGCAGCAAAAACAAAATACCATATTCAATTTAGTAGAATAAACTATCCAGTTTCTGGAAACTGTTTCACCATTTTCTAAAGTTCTAAAAAAATATGTTGCAGAAAATCTTCTGTTTGTCTCATCTGATGGAAAATGAAAATTATCCCGAAGTTGCACTGGTCCTTTCTTCACTAAAATTTCTAAGACTTCTTTAGTTATCGATTCAGGCCATGTTCCTGGATCTTCCAGCACTAAAAACGAACTTACTGATTCTGTTTTATTAGAAAACTCTTCTTCGGGATTTTCTGACTCTGATGTTGATGATGAGTCATCTTGTGGCTGTTCTGGCCTTTTTGTAGGACTTGGAGACGAATCTAGCACATCCAGAAATGTATCAGGTTCTTCAGTATAAATTTCTTTAGTTGAAATTCCTGACGTACTTGCCACAGGTGATTTTTGTGAGGGTTCCAAAAACTGTGTTAAAGATCCACTTAGTTTCTCTATTTCTTTTAGTTTTAATTCTTTTTTTTTTCTATAATAAGCACCAGATTGCCTTTTAGTTTTTCTTTCTGACATCTAAGAAGGTGTGATATTTTCTTATTCATAATAAAATTTCTAAATAGTAAAACTTACCTTTATTAATTATACTTTATACTTAATTTGTTAGATCAACACCTATAATAATTGATATGAAGTAACTAATAGCAAAAATGTATTACACAACTATCACTTGTAAATAATTCTATTTCACTAATGTTAATGTTAATATATACATGTAACATGTAACATTTAACATATAAGTCTACATAGTCATGACAATGTTAAAAAGTCATGGCATACTTACAAATTTTTAATAGCAAAATTTAAAGTTTTGTCCGTTAAAAAAAATAAGTAAATTGGAAAATACATAAAAAAAATAGATGTTTTTATAAAAAGTTGTTTCTACTTAATTACACTAATTTAATTTTTTTTTACAGTTTAGTACTCCAAATTAAAATCATTTTTTTTTTTACATTTTTTTTTAAACATAATAAAAGTTGGTCGGCGGCCGCCCTTCGACTTGGCCGCTCACGTGCGGGGGCACCTTTTGCACCCCCGCCAGGAACGGGCCTGAAGGTACTATTTATTAATATTATTTTATTAGTTTCTATCCGTTTTTATGAAATAAATAATAATTTATAATAATTAATAATATGAATATGTAATACAAATTACAAAATGTGATCTGTAGTGTATCAATAAATTTTTTATAGTAAATTAAATATATACCCAAGAATCGAGGTATATCAAAACGTCAGATTCATTAAAAACAATAACATAATAACCATTATAAAATTTTTATATTCTATTGAAAATGTTGTCGATTTATCAAGACAGTATATTTTGTGAAATTCGGACATTTATTTTATATGTACCTATACCTACATCCAACAATTCACACTTTTCAAATATAAAAACGAAAATTTTGCAACGAGCATTGAAAAACAGAAAAATAAAATTCTAATTAGATATATAACCAAATATAACTATATATGTATCCATTTATACAGCATACCCACTGGTATACTGTATAAAGCCAATATTCATATTTATAATTTCACAGCATGGAGAATACAAGTATACTATATTTTGGTAACGGGATTGGTGTTTGGCATATACATATAATATATTTTATATATATATGTTATTTTTTATTTTTTTTTTAATTCTTGTTTCTTTAATAGTGTGTGCTTGTTTATGTTTTAATATGAAATAGTAAGATCGTAAAAATATCCCATCTCAAGTCTGATAGTAACACGATCAAACTACTTTTGTGTATCTTTATATATTTACTGTCTTCGGTAATACGGTGTATTGCGAAATTATTGTGAAATAACAATTACAACATTAATAAATTGTGAAATATATCATTGTTAAAGATAAAATTATTCAAATTAAAAATAAATATGTACAATATTTTTACATATTCTTTTTGAAAGGAAAACAAAAATATTTAGTAAATATTTTCGTATAGAAGTAGATGGTATTAATATTGTAGTTCCACAATATGCAGTTTTAGAAGTTACCATTTTTTTGATAATATAAACGATATTAAAGTAATTTTGAAATTTTGTAAAATAATTTTATTTCTTGATGATGCCTTTATATTACCTTTAGATTATATTATGTAGTTGGTATAATTTTGGATGAATGTTGGCATAAAATTGATAGTGAGCAATAACAAGAAATAGTGAGCAATAACAAGTTGAAACAGAAATTTCGACGAGTGCCATTGCTGTTGGCTCACACCAAATAATAATTATGAAATACGATATCGATTTACAAAACTTTAAGCCTATTTATACTCTTTGCAATGTCCATCAATTATAGTATCAATTCTTTTTACTCGGCATACTGCCATTATTGTTACTGTTAAATTTTGAGAGATTAATTTTGCTACATTTACCATGGAAGAATTTATAGATTTTTCAGATCCTGCGTTAAATCACCTACAAAATTATCAACCAATGAGTATATTTAACATTAGTTTACAGGAATATTTAGTATGTTTTGCGGAATGTGGCATATTTGTTGATGAATACGGTTGCAGGTCAAGACCATACGAATTATCATGGGAATATACTCCAACTGGATTTTTATATCAAGAACCATTCTTATATATTTCACATTTTCAATTAGTGCAAATAATTCGATTGCATAGTACAATTGGTTATGTATGAATAAGCTTCAGTTAAACTTGCAGAAGAAAATGTGAGTACTTAATAGAAGATAACTATTGATAGATGAGGCACTCAAGCAAAGTAGCTTATCGTAGGATGATAGATTGAAATAGTTTAATTAAAAATTTGCAAGTTCAAATAGATGAAATTTTGTATTTTAATCAACATGCGGATCATATTAGCTCTAAAATGACAAAGAATTGACCTCTAGCCTTAATTTGAAATCAAACAAATAATTCTTTCATATTTTGACTTTTGCTCATCAATTTGATTTTTTTATAATGAAGATAAGAAAGCAATAATATAAATGTTACAAAATAAAATAAAGCTATATGAAATTGATTTTAAAATGGAAGAACATAATATTAACTGAGATATGCTTGGAAATTTGAAGTGGATTTGAGTTCGTCAAAGAATAAATTTTAATATGTTGATAGTTGTCAACAAATTAAAAAATAATATATTGTCTGAATATCAGTGTTATATACTGTATAAGAAATGTTAAAGAAAAAAAGTTAAGATTTGCAATTGTTGGACTATTTAGACTGCCGGACGAACTATTTAGAAGAGTAAATGCAAGAAATAATATTTTTTTTTATAGAGGCTTGGATTTATTTAATGAATTACCAAATGTACTGAAAGAAATTGATAGCTTAAATATTTCTAAAATTGTCTTACACTTAGTGACATTCACAAAAAAATGTAAATGAAAAATAATTTTAAACTACCAAGAGTAGTAGAATTTTTTATTATTATAAAATTTTGTCTTTAGTTTTCTGTATATATATTTTTTCTTATAAAAGTAGGAATTGATTGAACAATAAATAAATGAAAATAAAGAACATAATTAACATCTGTAAGGCTCCCGATAAACAAATTTATCACTGAGTTGCTGACTGTTACCTTAAAAAAGAGTCTTAAGATTTCCATCAAGCCAATTTCTGTTTGATACAGTAATTTTTCTATCTTGGTGAAAATCACAAGCTTTCCGGATCTAATACATTTTTATATTTTGTCTATTCAATCAATATAACCATAAAAATTTCAATCGCTTCATATCATTTTTCATTGATTTTTAGTTGTAGGTGTTACTTTTGTTTATACATTTTCTTTATTGAAAATTGGAAAATCTCTTTTTTATTAATTTTATTTTTTGTTTTTCTTTTATTTTATGTCAATATAAATTTTTTTATAATATTCTACACACATACATACATATATAATATTATTGAGAAATTTCTTATTTACGATTTGAAATATTTTATATGACTTAACTACCTACCATATACGTTAAAATCTTTAAATTTTTAAAGTTTATTTTAATTCAATGCGAACTAAAAATAAGACTTCCTTCTTGCATTAAACTTTTTTATTTTATGAAAATAATAATCTTATGTTTAACTTGCATACATCTTATAATATAACGTCTGAATTTATAAAAATTATGTATGAGTGGATGACAGGATGATTTAAAATGCAACAGTTTAATACCTGAAAAGGTCTACAAACCGGAAATAGTGATAAATTTTGTATTTTTAAATTTTATCATTGATTTTTCCAATAATAAATTTACTTCGTATATAGTTACAATGCTGGTCAACGCATTTTATAACATCAAAAATATTTTCTTCATAGAGACCATCTATAATATCATAGCATACATATATGTCAATATTCTGAGATTCCTCAATACTGTCGATTTAAGGTGAAACAAACCGGGCCATTTTTTATATTTTGGTTTTAAAAGAAATCAATGGATTTTATATTTATATAAAGTGATATTCAAGTGATGTTAGTTTCTTTAGAGCTTATTTCGCACATGCCGGGACCGTAAAATTTTTTTATATATATAAATTATTAATAAATTGGAAAATTTAAAGATTTAAAAAATTTTTGTGTTACACCGTGACATCGAAAATGCAGTGAAAAAAATATTGCTGGGGTTTCAATACTGTATCGAAACATTGTTTAGATATATTACCAATGCAATGTAAAAAATAATAGAGAGTATAATTTTGAGATTTTTGATCATAACTTTGACTGTTTTGACGTTTTGTGTTTAAAACGACTAATTTACATTTTTTGTGTTAAAAAATATTGTGTGAATTAAAAAATAAATTTAAATATTTTTGATATTATTATTTTAAATACTATAATTGATTTGCAAAGTTCGTCTTTGGATGATATAAATGAAAAAAAATAATGAATATGAAAGTTTTTTTACTTTGTTTTTTGTTTACTTCGTTACTGAATTTTATTGACATATTAAAATTGTTACCAAAACTTAATAAAAAGAATTTTCTACCAAAATTTTAACTAAAAAATACTAAAATTTGCTTAAATATATGTTTTTGACAGTATATTTTTATTTTCACTATATTTGAAAACACCGATTCTAGTAGATTTTAAAATATGTATACTCAAAATTATCAATGCTGTATTAAAACCGATATCAAACATTTTTGATCTCAATACACTGTAAATATTTTTGAAAAACATTTTTGATCATAGTACGTTGTAAATTTGACCTTTCCACTGCATTTTTGATATCACAAATACATTTTATTTCACTCAAAATAGTCAGTTCTTTCGATTCGTGCAAAAATAAAGTTGTTATGACTCTTAATTCTGATAAAAAAAACTAAATGAAGATTAGTTATATAATAACGTTATAATGATGTTATTAAAAATAATGTTATATAACCTCTCTATAGATTTAGGGATCAGTTAGCTCCTGAAGCTGTTTTCTTTTTAATTCGAATTATCGAATATATTAAAAAATAGTATCCAACCACCCGGAATAACACGAAACACGAAAAATAATATTACCTAAAAAGAGCTTGATTCAAATTGTGTCCAAACATATTTGAACCGCTTTTGTTTTTTTAATTTACCCCAAAAACTATTTAAAACTGAGCTACCACGTATTTGTTTAAATCTTTTCTACAATATTAGGCAAATGTCCTACTCTATTTATCTTCCTAAAATATGATAATAATAAATAAAACAGAATTTTCATAAACATTCTATTTGCTATACTGGTATCCTGTAAGTCCGTCAAAAATGAAGTATGGTTGTTTCTCAACTGTTGTACTGACATTAGCTAACCGGTTCAATACATTTGCTAACCGAGTATGTATTTTTGGTTTGTAAAGCAGTAATATAATAAATAACATTACTCTATACATTATTATAGTAGTGATTAATTTATCTGACTGTACTATGACTGTGAGGAGCAATAGAATACAAATGATGAGCAGAAATAATTAAAATTTTAATATAATGAGTATACGAAGGTCATTTATAAAATAAAACAAAAAATAGTTCCCAAAAAGCGTTATATATCTTAATGTTAGATATTTTATTCGGTATTGTTATTTTTTACTTCAAAATATGGTTTAGGGTTCATTAAGAGCTCCAAAACATCCATTTATATGATTCTCAGATTAAAAGAAGTCCAAATTTGATATTTGTTTTTTTTTATTTCCTAAAATAGGATAAGTACTGTAGCTGTTCACACATAGATTAGTATAATAAGGGTAGATTAGTTTTAAAGATTAAGAATGAATTATAGGGAAATGAGTAAAACATTTGTTTACCTGCCTCTTGCAAACTATACACGGTGTTCAATTGAATTGGTCTTTTAATGTAAAATATATTTCATTATTTAAGACAATTTTAGTTCTTTTGAACAACTTCCAATAACTTTTAAAACGTCTTTGTTGTTGCAACCTATTTATAATTCCGTAATCCACATTTAAAGGAAGCACTCTGTAAATAATAAAAAATAAAAAAAAAAACAACAAAATTTGTTTACTTGACAATTGATTTTAAATTTTGAAATACTTTTCATATTATGTTCAGGTGTTGAAACAATTTTAATATAAAAATATGTTCAAGGATATCTCAGTGAGTTAGTGTGTAATAAAATTATATATAATGCGTATACATATATATTATATATTGTTTATAAATTTTTTAAATAAAAGATATTGTTTACAATAAAAAATAAAATGAATAAAAATTTTAGTTTACTTTAAGTTTTATATTTTTAAGAATTTCAAATAAAAAGAAAATAAAAATAAATTGTTGTAAATTTTAACAAACTTTTTAAGGTATATTTACAGTTTTTGGTTGTTTAATTTTTTTGTTGGTTTTTAAAATATTACATTTGAATACTTTTGAATTTTCTTTTAAATTTCGAGAAAATAATAATTAATTACTCGAAATTTAATTTTACTCTCTGCGAAGATAAGATTTTTTTAATAGCTGCAAACCAGAGGTGATACAAACGAAATTATGTAGTATAATAGTAATAGTAAGCTTATCAATAACATTGTAATGAAACTGACGTACAGTATCGGATTCGAAATGGATCTAAGCTATATGCTAGTCAGTCCTGGCAGCTTCCTATTCTATTTCATTTGAACTGATTTAACTTTTACATCTTATCTTTTACGATTCTTCATCTTTTACGATTCATCTTATCTTTTACGATTCTTCTATTTTGATAAATTAATAAATCAAAAATTATTTCTTCATTTAACAATTACATAAAAAATATGTTTAGATTAATGAAATTAGATAGGTTTTCAATGGCATGCTTATTTACTATAATTTCACCTGTAAGAGCAATACTGAAATAGTGAAATTTTTATTGATAGAAATCAGATTTTGGTTTAGAGAAAGACATTTGACGTCTATTACTTAAAATAAAGTTTGCTACATTTAGTTGAGCGTTATAAACTAATACTATAGTGGTTATTTTTTATATTGATAAAATTTGTAAAATTTTTAACTAAATTAATAACCATAATTTTTTTTATATAAATTAATATTTATATGAATATTATTTTATTAACATAAAAATTAAGATTATAAAATTATTAATTATATTTTTCATATAATAATTATATATTTAATTAAATTATAAATTTGGGCATCGTGTAAGTCAATTTTAGTTATAAAAGTATAGAAAATTGTATTGTTTGATTTACTTTATAATAGAATAAAAACGGATTTATGGATTAATTTATGAAACGGTAAATGGATTTATTTTCCTTATACATTTACTGATAAAATAAAATAAACTAGTTTTCACCCGCTCCTAGTATTCACCGTTTTTTTTCCATCATTTCAATATTTATCCTTGGTACTATATTTTTTTTTTATTATTGATTTATCTTAGACAACAACCGCATATGTAATAATTTATTAAAAAAAAAATGAAATTCGTAATTGAAAATTAAATAATTTTTAAAAAATATTTATTCTCGCTTCGTCTCCTTTTAAATATCTATCATTTAAAAGAATAATAATGAACCGCTTGTGAAATGGTTAGGCTATTTATACCGTACTTTTTTCAATTTAAAAATTTAATATAATAATCAAAATGAAAGAAAATTTTAATATATTTTATTTTGAAACAAGGTCACAGCAAGGTATGATGGGTCAGCTAGTAATAAATATAAAATTAAAACTGTATACCTAACCCAAATTTGTGAAGTAAACCAATTAAAAGATTATTTAAATTTTTTCCAATTGTAGGTTTAAAACTCAGGGGTGTAACTATAATTATCTTATCCAAAACCTTTTCTTTAAAATAATTTTATGAAATTTTCTTGAAATTCTACTCAAATATCTGTATTCATTATCACTGTAATGCAATCCTATTCGTGTAGCATGAAGCGCAAATAAAGTCTTTCAATCTTCTCCTATATGCGACTAAATTTTTCAATTATTGTACCTACGTTCTTTGTTGAGTATTTGCTTCGGCTAAGAATGTTGTTTGCATGTTTTTTTCGGTCTTCGGACGCGACGTGTACCCTAACATTGAAATATTGTTTCACGATGTTGTTGTCAGTCTTTCTTAGAGTATATCTGATCCAATGTCACTTCTTCTGTCACATTTGTTAGGTTAGGTTTATTTCCAGTATTCTGTTGGAAATGGTTTGTTCTTGACAGTGAACTTTGGTAAATACCTATTTCGTGCTTCATTAAGTACGGTACTGCATGTTTATACTACAATATATACAATATTTCGAGCACTTTTTTATCAAATTACTGGTTTGTCAACTTTTTAAATATGGAACATAGTTAATACCTCTTGGGTATATCGAATTGGCGATAAAAACATTAATATCATATGCTACGCAGATGGCGTTGTACTACTCGCAGAGAAGAAAGATGATCTGCAAAGATTATATTTCAGATTTAGCAAAACTGCCAAATTTTACAACATTGTGGTATCTACAACAAAAACCAAATCCATGACTAATTCTAAGGATCCCATTATGTGTAAATTATCCATTAATAATCAAATAATTGAACAAGTGCTCAATTTTAAATATCTGGGCGTAAATATCTTCAGCTCTCGCAACACAGAAACAAAAATGAGAATCCAAGCAGGAAGAGCCGCAGTTATTTCAGGTTATCTCCGATATCTTATATGGAGAAATAAATACATACTAATAGAAAACAAAACACGAGTATACAAAAGTTGTATTCGGCCCTTACTAACGTACGCTATTGAAACAACCGTGGACACATCTAAATCAAAACAGAAAATGCGAACAACAGAAATGCGAACTATGAGGCAAATCTATGGATACACATTAAGAGATAAGAAACGTAGCAACGACATCAGAAGCGCATGCAAGATACAAGATATTGTCCGTTGGACTTGAAATAGACGAAGAAACTGGAAATACTGAGGCGAAGGTAGTAATGAATGGCCAAATCAATGTCAAACGTCTACCAGGAAGACCTCCAAAAAGATGGTATGAATGCTGGACGTTGTCATCACAAAATTGAAGAGAAAAATATTTATATTGAAAAAAAATCAGGCACTAAATGCCTATTTAAAGAGCAAGAAGAAGAAGAAGATTCAATCTAGAAAATTACTGCTGTTATCAGAAACTAAGACTTCTTAAATAGTGTAGTTTCATTTTATTTAAGTTGTTACCAGATTACACTCTCAATTACTTTTTGTCATTTATTTTAAGCCGATGACACAAAGGGTGCTGGAATGTGCCGAAAAATCCATAAACCATTTTCTTTACTTCATCGGAAATCCAACGTCGGTTAAAAGTCAGGCGATGGTAAGATACTGCCCAGGTAATTAAATTTACTTATTTCTGCGATTAGCTTTTCTTCATGGAGGATTGGATGTTGTGATATGCAAACTGTGCGCAATGATTTAGGTTTTAGTTGTATTGGTTTTTAGGTTCGTCCTTTTTCCATGTCATACAATTTTTGACACATATTATTTAAGCCTCCATTCGAACCTCAAATATAATGTAATAACAATTAAAAAATATATTTTTAAATTGTTTTTGAAAAATTTCAAAAATTAATTAAGTAATTTTTTACTCTACGATAATTTTTTTCCCTACTTGGAAGATATCACCGCGACAAGGACGATATACCTTTTTTTATTTCTTTAAAGTTATCATCTTACATTTTCTACAAAAATCTAAATTTGATTCTTTTTTTGAATCTTTCCAATATTTTTCTAATTTTATTATTATTGATAATAACAAACATTTTCAGTGGGATCTCCTTTCTTATTGAATGAATTTCGCAATGATTTCACAATCACTGTAAAATATTTTCTCATTTTCTTGCCATCCACTAGACTACTGTTTTTTTTTTATATATACCTATTTATATATAATAATATTATTATATAATTAAGTAAGTCAGTCATAATAAAGCAATAATTATCATTTTCAAATTATTATCCATTTCCTTCGTCTATTCTCATAAAACAAAAAAAAAAAAAGTTAAATAAATAAAATTTAATTTCAAATAATTATCATTAATCTTATGAAATTCATTTTTGTTTTTTTTTGTTTTAATAAAATTCGAAATTAATATGGGAGAAATATGAAAAAGAAGGAAAAAATGAAAAAAGTAAAAACAAAAATATAAAATTTTGTTTTTTTTTGTATTTTTGATAAATTTTATATTATCTGCAGTCCCACAGGAAATTCAATATTAATCAATAATTAATAAAAATATTATAGCTTTTTAATAATAAGTATGTATGTTCTTGTTTTCCTTAAGGATATTTAAAAACACGTTTACGGTGCCTTAAAATTATGAAAAATTATTATTTAAATATGTAATTTATAATTGTGAATATTAAAAAAAAATAAAAATAAATAAAATATCTGAATTTTCACAATTTTAACAGTTATTTAAATGAACATTTCCCATTTTCAGGAAAATATAATTTTATTTATACATAAAAAGTTTATTTTGTTCAGAAAATTATGCTGATTTGTACTTTTTGTTTCAATTTGTAAAAATCTGAAAATTTTTGGGATTTGAAATTATTTTTGTGAATTTAAAAATAAAAATTAAATACAAATTAAAAATTTATTAATAAATATTTCAAATGGTGATATTTCAATTTAATATAATTTTAATTATACTATATTTCAATTTTAAAATGCCTCCAGCAAGCAATTTATTTTGGATTTCAAAAATTTATATATACTACGTTCCATCTCTGCGAATTGATAGACAAACCTAGCACAAAAAAAATTTGATATTTTTAATTAGGTGAACCCCAAATCTGTTCAGCTTCAAAATCACACAAAATTATATAAAAGAGGAAAAACGAGCTGTCGTCACACTGATAAAAAAATAACCACAAATTTCTGCACCAAATATAGCCCAACAAATAGAGTAGTCATCGGGAAAAAATGTACTAAATGCAGAAGAAGTATATCGATTTCCATTCTGGAAATCCCATCAGGCCAAATGAAGTTTTTAATTCCACCCATTCTGAAAAAGGATATCAATAAAATAATAAGCCAAGAACGAATGATTTCATAACGGCGAAAATACTATAAGAGTTACTAATTTCTGACATACAATATATTACTCAGCTATTTAATGCCACATTAAGGTGCGCTTATATTCCGTTTCAATGGAAGTTAATTCAAATAGTGCTAATTTCAAAACCTAGAAAAGCTTTGGAAAATGTAACATTATACAGGCTCATTAACTTGTTGCTGATAACGTCAAAATTTTCGAAAAAATATTTCTGAACTCAAACCACTACTAAGAGAAAAAACCTAGTATGTAGTTACCAATTCGGTTTCTAGGTTGTTATGTTACAATCTAAAGCATTATTGCCTCAAAAAATTAAGAATTAAAGTAAATGCTGCCAAATCGATACATGTGACCTTCAACCTCCCCTGCGCAAGGAATCCTGATAAATGATGAAGTGCAAATTCCACAAACCGACGAAGCAAAATATCTCGGTATATACTTAGACTGCAAAAAAACAGCAATTTAATCCATAAAGCTGAACAAGTTGATTCTATACAATGCAATTATCAAGCCAATTTCGATATGTGGGATACAATTGTGATGCTCAGGCTCAGTGGTCCAAAATCAATTAAATACAACGATTCCAGTCAAGAACTTTACATATGGTAGTGCATGCTCTATGGTATGTTACCAAAAATTATATTCAACATGATCTTAGGATGCTTCGCGTAAACGAGCAAGTTAAGGCTTTTCATATAGGACACAAAAACACAGGATGCAAAAGTATCCAATTATTGGTGCCAAAAAAATTGCTGGACACAGTTCAGGGCCAGCGCAGACTCAAGAAGGCTTCCATAGAATATATAAAATTCAGGTTTGCTTAATGTATAAATGATATGTAGATATAATGTTATTTTTTTTATGTTAAAAATGTTAAAATGGATGCCCACCTGCATGTCCTATAATTTTATAGTGAAATTTATTGGTTTATTGTCCTAATTAAGACAAATTGGAAATATAAATAATGAAAAAAAAAATCTTTAAAAAAATTTATTAACCAAACTATTAGAAATATTCCTAAGAGCTTAAGAGCTGTATATCGTAGTCGTGCAGCTAGAAAAAAGACCTTTTATAAGTGAAATACATAGAAAAAGCATTTTAGCTTTGCTCAGATTCATAAAAATAAGTCAGATTACTTTTGGAATAATGTTGTATTTAGTGACGAGAGCAAATATAATATTTATGATTCTGATGGCAACGCAAAATTATGAAGAAAAATCAATAAAGAATTCTGCAAAGAAAATATTATACCAACAGACCACCACCTGTTTAATGGTTTGGGAGTGCATGAGTATTGATGGTGTGGAAAATGTAGTTTTTATAGAGCAAATAATGAATAAGTATTGTTATTTAAATATTTTGAAATAAAATTAACCAGTGAAACAACCAGTGTAGATAAATTGGGTTTGATAATAGACGTCTCACATGTCAGCAATCGTCAAAGAATCGTTAAAGAATGGTGTATTTTCAACATACCAAATCAATTCAGTTCACAATCAAAGTCTTCCGATTTGAACCCAATTGAAAATTTTTGGGGTATGTTGAACCATAAAATTCGAAAGCACCGTATAACATTGAAAGAAACATTAAAAGGCGACTTATTAAGCGAATGGAGCAAAATATTACCACAATACACTTCAAAATTGATATGCAGTATGAAAAGGCGTATGATAGATGTGATCTACAAATATTTTACTTATTTCTTTGTTTCACTTTAAAATTATTGTGTTCGTTAAGTATTTAACATCTTTTATACATATTTCATTGGTTTTGTATGAATGTTAATTAATATTGAATGGCGAAGGAATAAATATCACTAATTTTCATCTTGAAAAATTGAAGAATAATAAATGCTATAGGTATACAATACAAATCGTTAGTTTGCTCAAATATAGAAATTTAAGTTTTCTAAACTGCCCGCTTATCACTTTCTATCGCTCAGTGAATTGAATTGATCGCTGCTATTTTTAGCATATCACTATGGGACTTTATGTCGTTACTGCATGTCCAATCGACCCTTATTTTCTTTTCACACCTCATTATCTACTCCACAAGCCGTTATTTTATTAGATGAAAAACAGGAATAAATCTAGAATATATATATATATATATATATAGATATATATCTAAAAATTCAACAGATATATATAACGTATGTATATATAACGAGGATGCTTTCAAATGTCCTTTTCGTCCTTAAAGGGTAATATTTAATTTAATTTATAGAGTTTGATGATGGGCCATATCATGGGGACTGTCATAGGCCATATCATAGGTCTCCCGGGTTTTGTCGGTTAAAGTGTAATACGCGCCATTAAAGATGCATATTTTTCAAAAAGTTGGCAACACCAGATATCCTCTAGATATATGGTTATTTGGTTCTACGCGGGAACAACATTTACTTCACAATCCCCATGAATTATCCTCATTATATTCGAATTACTGGACTTTATTATATATATACATATAGTTGTTATATATATAAATAAAATTTCAAATGGATAATAATTTTTTGTTTTGGTTTTAGAAAAAAATGTGAATTAAAAACTACTTAAACTGCTAGTTGTGGAGAACAAAAATTTAATTTATTTAATTTTATCCATTTTGATCTTAAATGTTAAGATAAGTTTTACTGCAAAATTTAATAACAAAAAAAACTTTAAAAATTTTCATTTGAGTTTTATAAATATCAAAAAAAAAAAAAAAAAAAACAGCAAGAAATTCAATTTTAAACTTTGCAGGAACTAAATTAGTTTAATACCACCATACTTACCTGTATATTTTATTTTCTTTAAATTTTTTATAAAGTACAAACATTTTTGCCGGAAAACTATGAAGATGTTCATTTTAAGTAGCTTTAAAGTTTGTAAATTTTTTTCTTCTTCTACAGTCTTGGAATATTTTTCCCTCAGGTATAGGTGTGAATTGGAAATTGAAAATTGAAATAAAATATTTTTTTGGAAGTTTTCTTTTATTTTTTTGTTTTTTTTTTTTATACTTAAGGAAGGATGCTAAGGTTACGGTAAATAGTGAAATTCTCTTTTAAGATAAATTTTCAATTATTAGACTTCTTTAAATTTATTTTGAACACTTGAGAATATTTTGTAATTGATTTGTATTCTTGTTTTTATTTTAAGCACATTGAGGTCTGTAGCAAAAATTTGTGTGTGTGTGTAATTTTGTGTGTGTGTACATTAATACCAAATTAAATGTTTTTGAGAATTTGGTCTTTTTGGATTTATTTGACTTGGATTTTGTCATTGGGGTTATTTTTTTGGGATTTTCTCCTGTTCTCTATTATTTATATCAGATTACGTTGTAATAAATTTATTCTTTTATTATATTTATTTTATATGCACACACATTATATGTCCTTGTATGGTGTAGCCTACAGGCAAGAGTTGCCAAATAAATAGGCCTTGACGCCGCTCTTATTATTAACAAGATTTGACACCAAAGGTCTGTCTCGTACAATAATTAAATAATAAAACAAGTTATTATTTAGATGTAGTGGTCATCTTTAATGACCAAAATTAACTGTCTTTATTTCAGCATTTCTCATAATGATCAAATGAATCCTAAACAAGCATTTTTTTCACAGAAAAACAGGATTAGTCGTTATTGCTAGAGTAAGAATGAAAAAATTACACTTGTTCCAAATGCCTATGTACAAAAGATCTGTTTTCGGTCTGGAGTAATTGATTATGTGCCCTTGGTCAATATTTCTTGCTTTTAAAATTGACTATTATTGAAAAAAAAAAACGGAAATACCTGTCAGAAAAATTGACAACATTAACATTTTCTTTAAAATCTAAACATTTATTAACTTTTCACTAAAATGTATTATTGCATCTAATACTACTCTAAAAATGTCATCGAAGTCAATTATTAAAAGTTTAATTAAATAAAAGTGTAGTAAAAGAATAAAAGTGGCTTAAAACTTCGATTGCATTTATTGAAGAACTTCAATTTGAGATATGGTCAGTTTCCACTTGTACGCCGACGATATATACATATATACATATATATATATATATATATTTGTACATATGTTTCTTTTGCTTTGCGGTAGGTTTGTTATAAGTGTGCTACAACGTATTGTAAGTATTGTAAATTAAATTTCTAGTAAATATCTATCTGTCAAAAAATAGGTCTCAATCTGAAAGCTTTATACGGTCAGATTTATGGTTATATTACTTACAAACATCAGATTACCAGATTTTGAAATGATAAATTTATGTTTATACATACTAAAAGGCTATTTTTTTTTAGAGACGGAGAACTTCAACTTGAAAACTCTAAATAAAATATAGAAAAAATATTAAATCGGCTTTATATAACATATAATTTTATTGGATTAATGTTTGAATATGACATTGGACATGGTTTTGCATACTCTTCGTAGTAAATCAGGCTGTATTCCAGTCAATAACGGGTCGAATATTGCCTTCTCCAAGTACTCAATTTCGTAAAATTTTTCTTTCAGTAAATTAATTTTGTTGTACGCTGTGTAAAATGGGGCGCAATCCTGCTCTAACCACATGTCAGTTAGAAATTGTGTCTTTGTACCACTCACCGTTAACTGTAATATTCTCCCCATTATCATTTTAAACATATCATCCAAGACATATTGACCAGTGATTCTACTGTCCCATAAAGCCCACCCAACGGTGACATTTTCTGCATGTAATCGTTATTGGCTTGTGTATTATCATCGCTCCAAACAAAACGCAATTCTATCTATTCAAGTGTGCTTCAACACTGAAAAAAATTTTTAAATAAAAAATTATCAATCAATGGCAACCTTACCTTCAGCCCATTCACCAAATCTACGGTGCGAACTTTCAATTCCTGTACAAGTTGAATCTTTATAGGCAAAATGTTCCATATAGTAAATAGACAAAAGTTTAATTGTTGAGCAAGGTGTGGAATTGACACATTTGCATTATCATCAACACTACGCTGTACACCATCAATATTCTACGACATCTTACGGAATGCGTATTATCGATTGAACTAAACGTTTTGCAAAAACGACCTATAGTTTCTCGAATTAATCGCTCTGATAAAAGATTACGAGTACCATAAAGTCCCATTGATGTCCGATAAGTTTTTAAAAATTTTATTTTTATTGTGCAAATATCGATATTTCGGAAGCAACTTACTTCCTCTATCAGTGCTAGTTGCAAGCACTTATGAAAATAATTCAAACTATTGATTACGGGATTTGTAAACGTTCCTCTGGCGTGAGCTTATTCATAATGAATTGCCAAACCAAACTAACTTAAACACAAAAAAACAAAATGTAAAATCAGTTGTCACAGAAAACAATGTTGCCAATTAGTTCTCCGCTTCTAAAAAAAACATCCTTTCTAAAGCGGCAAATAGACAACCCAACTTGGTCGTACTTTTCAAATCGTCTCGAAGCAGTTGTACAACCAAAATAACCTTTCTTGAATTTTTATTTTAAAAACATATATTTTTTGTGGCATTTTATTGAAAAACATCAATAGGTAAGGTATGTTCAGTTTTTTTTTTAGGATAAAATATTGCACATTCTATGTCGACAATCTAAGACGACAATGTGTCGGGTCGTTTTCATTGAACTTCAGGCTTAAATGAGAAATTTGCTGGTTGTACAACTGGTTGTAATGTGTGTGGGGTATAGTTTGACGATAAGTTGTACGACTAGTTGTACGACCAAGTTGTATCGTCTATGTGCAGGTTAATACTTAACTATATCTCACTTGGCACATTCTATGATCAATTGCTTAACCACCGGCTACCGAGGAATTAAAGCATTATTTTATTATTTTTTTATAACATAATTTGTTAAGTAAAAATAGTTAATATTATTTACTGTTAACAATATTATCCTTTTTTTTATTACTAATTTTATATTGTACAGCTTATTTCCCAATTTTGTATAGATTCCTAAATTTTTCAAATTAATTTTAATTTTCTAATTTTGTTTTTTTTTCGCTTCATTCAAAAAAATTAACTTTTGTTTTTTTTTTGTTTTTTTCTTTTATGATTATTTCCAGGACATTAAATCCATTTTGAATTTATTGAAGTATAAATGTTTAAAAAAAAAAATAAATAAATGGTGAACTAAACAGACTTGAACAAAAAGTAAAAAAGGTTCTTTTAAAAGCGAAGAATTTTAATGTTTTTGTAGGGCTTTATGAAATTTAATTTTTAATTTTTTATTTTTATAAAAAAAAAAAGTTTTAAAGCCGAATTTAATTTGAATTTAATTTAATTTAATAATCCCACGTAAATTTATCTCTCTTTCTCTATCCCTTTTTTTGTCTCTCTTTCTCTTATACAATTTAATAACATGTACTTGTAGATTTATTAGAATTTATTTTGATTTTCAATTTGATTTTGTAATTTATTGAAGTAAATTATTTAAAGTAGATTTGTAATTACAAAATTTATCAGGGAAAATTAATTAAAAAAAAAAATGTAGTTTTTTTTATTAACAAATAGAATTTCTATTGAGTTGAGGTTGTTAGTATAATTACTGAAAGAGAATTAATTCCAAATGGGCATTTAAAACGATTTAAACTTAAAAAAAAAAACATTTTTTGGATTATTTAAATTTATGTTATTTTTTTGTGGAAATATGTTGAAAAAAATACTTTTTGTGTATTTTTAGCTCTTAATGCGAATTTTAATTAATTTTTTTTTTTTAATTTCCGGTTTTATAATTTTTTGAATTAAATATTTAATCCAGAATAATTTTTTGGGTTTTATGGATATTAATATGAAAATTATCTTGATATATTCAGAATCTCATATAAAGCTGATCGGAGAATGCACCCTAATAGGATGCCTACAGTCTTTGGCGGAAAGAAGATCCAAGTGTATTTTATATGTTTTTTTGGGTGGATCTGCTGATTGATTAATCTTTAATCACATTCCGATCGTGGAAAACGTAAATCATGTATTTCTGTATACACGATTTTTACTATTAAACTATAACTCATTTTTGAAAGTTTTTACTAATTGTCTTTACTCAATTTCATGTAACTTTTAAAAGACAAAGAGATTTCAAAGTAAACAATAAATTAAATATAAATAAATTATTGGGTCTTATTGGAACATATCAACAGTCATTATCAACACTACATCATCATCTTGCTATTACACGGTTGTATGTTAACCGTCAACACTTATTTATGAATTAGTAACTATTTCTCACAAGACGTGCTGTGGTGATTGGAAACAACACTTCTGACTACTTCCAGACGTGTACCGGATTTCGGCAAAGAGATGCACTATCATGCGACTTCTTCAATCTAGTACTGGAACGTATAGTGCGACGAGCGGAAGTAAACACGGCCGGTACTATATTTTTCAGATCTGTTCAACTTCTAGGGTATGCCGACGACATTGACATAATCGCCAGATACCAACGGGCGGTCGTCGAGGCCTTTACCCAGATTGAAGAAAAAGCGAAACGAATGGGTCTCAAAGTAAATGAGGATAAGACAAAATATATGTTGTCGACAAATAAAAAGACCTCTCAACATCATATTGGTCAAAACATCACTGTCGGCACATATAATTTCAAGGTAGTTCAGGAGTTTACCTATCTTGAAGGTACGGCGAAAAATAACCCTTGCAAACTGTTGCTGCTTCGGTTTGTCAAAACATCTCGGGTCAAAGCTCCTTTCACGAAGTACCAATCTATAAAATAATAAGTAATAAAATAATAAGTATAAATAATAAGTACAAATCTATAAAACGCTCATACTCCCGGTCTTACTTTACGGATCAGAATCACGGACACTGCATGCACTTGGTGTCTTCGAGAAGAAAATTCTTCGTCGGATATATGGTCTTGAAAACGACGATGGAGTCTGAAGGAGAAGATATAATGCCGAACTATATGAGCTTTACAATGAGATGCACGTAGTCACGAAAATTAAAGCCAAGAGACTACAGTGGCTCGGACACCTAGAGCGGATGGACGAAAATGCTCCAGCCAAGAGAATCTTCGAATCCAGACTCGAAGGTAAAAGACGTCGGGGCAGACCAAACCTTCGTTGGAGAGACGAAATATAGGCGGACTTAAAACAATTTCGAATCTTCAACTGGAGAGAATCCGCCCGTGACCGACAAAAATGGAGGATGTTGATGAGTCAGGTCCAGGACATACATGGTCTGTTGGCCACCTAAGTAAATAAGTAAGTAAATATTTCTCATTCGATTTCAATTTTAGCTTGTTTTGCAGAAACCAATAAAATTTTTTATTGCTCCTGTCTATGTGTTTGTGAAATACATATCGCACTAATATACTCTCGGTGTGATAACAAATATCCTCACCACAAATTAAGTGTGTGTGTGGAAAGGGGGTGAGAGACAAAGAAAAGAAAATACGTCAGTTGACATCGTCTAATAAGGCCCATTGATAGTTTTATTGATTGTTCATTGATAGTTCAAAAATTACTACAACAATAAAATATGAAATCCATGCCAAAACTATCTTGATGTGGGGATAATTATTTTACCGTTTTGCTATCATATTTTTCAATATGTACCGAATCTAACGAGTCTTGTCTATGTATTAATTTCACTCCCTTAAACATAATATTAGTCTATTATTATAATCCAGATGTTGTGGTGGTCGTAAAACAGGTTACAGAAATTTGCTCATAGCTGAGAGTTCCAAAATCTCGAATCACATCTCTTCTTGTGTATCGCCACATTCAAACAACACCATAATGTCTAAATTACAGAAATGCAAGAACAAAAATATATAAATAATCTCATTCTGCAAATTCCTGCTAACTGTTTCAATAACTTTCTTCTTTTTTCCTATCCTGTTCTTTCCCTACCAAGTGGTACGTAAATACTAAAGCGGCTCTTCTGAGGGAGCTGTTGTATCGACGTAGGGTCTAATAATCATATCCCAAGAATAGCTGGAAATTGCTAGGAAATATATATCTTTATGGATAGGAAATATATATCTTTAGTGGCGCATCTTATCCTTTAAGGACGAAAATGACATTTGAAAGAATTTTTGCTGTTTTGATTTATTTGTATAAAAACTGTTACATATTCTAGAAAGATAACGGTCTGGAGCATATTTTAATATTTATTTGATGATGATTGGTGCTGCCGTTATGGAGATATTGTAGTTATATTTACTTCAGAAGATTAATTCGTAAAAGGCAAATTCCTAGTTGTATAAAGAAAAAGGGTAGAAAAAAAACCAATTTTTTAATGAATGCTTATATCTTCTAAACTATTCGACGTAAACATAAAGTATGTCTGTATGAGTTATAGAAAAAAAGAGACCTTTCTAACAATAAATAAATATCGTGGGTGTTTTATGGTAAAATCTTGAGATATTTGTTTTTTAAAGAAAGAAAATAAAGATTGAATTTTTTTCCCAAAATTTTCTACTTTGAACTACAATATCTCCATAACGGCAGCACCAATCATCATCAAATAACTGTTAAAATATGATCCAAATCAATATCTTTCTAGAATATGTAACTGAATATGTATGTATCTAATATAACGATTTTTATACAAAAACATCAAAACAGCAAGGATACTTCAAATGTAATTTTCGTCCTTAAAGGATAAGATGCGCCAACTAAAGATATATATTTTAGGAAAGCTAGCAATTTCACCTATCCTTGGGATATGTTCATTAGGTTCTACACCAATGCAATATCTCCATTAGAATCCCCCGACTAAAACTAAGAAACATGACTGAAGTGCACAATAATGAATCTTAAACCATGGATCGTGTTGGTATAATGATTCCTACCAACAAATTTAAAAAAAAATAATTATTCTATTGTCACACGTTCTTTTCAGAAAATGTAAAGTAGTATGAAAGCTGAATATAACCAAAGCAAAAGCAAGTGATACGCATCTGTTACATTCAGTGACTCTGGAAGTATCGTAAGAGTGTAATAAAAAATAATAATATTTTTGTTCTCCTTCAATTTACTGTATTCAGTGCCAATAATTAGTTTTTTTTTTATTATTTTTTTTTCTATACATCAGAATTTGTACGTGCTATATAATAAGAGTAACAAGACACAAATGACAACAAACATTAGAAATATTTTTATATATATTTATCTTAAGATTAGGTTCCAAACGATATCTTTTTATACATGAATACACAGCTTAAATTAGTGGAGGACATCAGTAGTGGACATTTTCAATGAATTTATTAATATTTATCTGGAAGTTTAGTAGATTATATTTGTGTATTATAACTAAATACAGTTGTAAAAAAGCTAACTTTGACTCAAATTTGAGCTAGCTTACAATTGAACTAAACACATAAGATCAATAGGTTGTGCTAGTTCGTCGATTGATTTTGTATAGTATTTAACTTAACTGTAAAGTATCTCAAAATTTTAGTTAAGTTGAAATTTGAGTTCAATTCGACCTGGGTGGAAACAAGCTCATTGAAATAAGGTTCCACATTCAAGAAAATTTGATTACAAATGAATTTCCATTGCCAGTTTTAAGCCACAAACTTTTGTTATTTATATCGAAATTTTATTTTAGGTTACAGAAACAACAATTTTAACATAATTTAACCAAATCTACCTACTTAATTCGAGAAACGGTCTTTTTGTCGAAAAAAAATGTCGAAAAAAATTTGGGTTCGGGGTCACAACCCAGAATGTGCAACAAGTGATTTTTTGTGGAAATCTATATGTAATAAAAATAAATAAAAGTGGTATCTCGTTTTTCCGGAATATTTAGCTTAATTATTTTTATTCATAGCCGTCTTAATTTTAAAACGTCTTAATTAAGTGTGTCAGCTTTGGAAATTTTTTCATTGAATGGCCTTTGACCTCAAATTCTGAGACTATTTGACAATTTCTCTAAGCATTGTTCATTGCGTGTGACACGTTTGGGTAAAAAAATATTTTAAGAGCCGTCAGCTCCAGTTTCTGGGACACTGGACTACTCCAACAATTTTTCTAAGCGTTGTTAATTACGTGAGCCAAGTTTGAAAAAAAATGTTGAAAGTTTGGATTTAGACCCATATGGGTTTGAAAAGTTTAGATTTTGATGCTTTTAGATTTTGATGCTCACGTGAGCTAAGTTTGAAAAAATATGTCGAAAGTTTGGATTTAGACCCATATGAGTTTGAAAAGTTTAAATTTAGATGCTCACGTGAGCCAAGTTTGGAAAAAAATGTTGAAAGTTTGGATTTAGACCCAAATGGGTTTGAAAAGCTTAGATTTTGATGCTTTTGGATTTTGAAAGTTTGGATTTTAAAATTTAGCTTTTCACGCAGTCCGGATTCATATTTTCTGTTAAATCTGATAAATAAAATTAAAACAAAAATTATTTTCAATCTACGAGTATATTTTTATTTTAGCATTTTGTTTTTTCTACATTTTTGCATTCAACATTTTTAATTCGACATTTTGCTTTTATGCGATCCACCCACACCCACTTATTTTAAATTTTTATTATTGAAACACCTTGTACATAAAAAGTCTTCTAATTACTAAATTTTCTTTAAAAAATTTAATAAAATTATTCCTTTTTTTTATATGAAAAGCCGCGCGTTAGGATGTAGGAAATGGTGGTACAAGTTAACAGGTATAGTGTAAGCAAAAAATGGTTAATGTTTGACTTGAACTTCTTTCAACTCGAATGGTGATGCAAAAATATTTTTTTAAATTCTTCTTATGTGGATATGTGGATTGAGAATAAAAGAAATGGTTTTTTTTTACAATTTGCACGACCATGTCATAGTAAAGTAATGTCTCAGTTGTTATTTTGGTTTATTAATTAATTTAAATGTGGAAAATTACTATTTACAATCTTATTTAGAATAGCATCGCCTTCACAATTCACAGTAGTGCTTAGCAAAAATACTTTTCTTATACGGAGTGTAGGTAATGAAAAGATTACAAACAACACAGTGAACTGTATATAAAGAATGTGTTTGTTATAAACTCGAGCTATTAAATTAAGAGGATAATAGAGGCTTATCATTACATGGGTTGGTATGCCTTTGATTATATTAGTTTTATGTTGAATTTGTTGTTTGAAGATCTAGACCAGACGTTGGTTCACCTTTATTCATAAATTTAATATTTCTTAATATATTCAATCAAGAAGGTTGGACCTACCAAACGTGTAGGAAATTCAAATGAAGAAATTCTACAAAATAAATATTTATTATATCAAATTGAAAAAATTAAAAAACAATTGTATTAAACGGTCTTATTTTAAATCTGTGTACATTTTCCTACTTACGCTAAATAAAAAAAAAAAAATAATAAAAAATTTTTATTTTGGTTTTAACTTGTAAATTTTCACTTCGTTCAATACCAATGCATAAAATTCATTTTGATTTGTTTATAGTAACATGGGAATATTTTACAATTTATGTATATATATATTATTGCCAAAAGGACTGTAAAGAGATCCCTAAGGATCGAAATTGAATATTTTCTACCCATGTTATTTTATATTTATTTAATTTCTTTTTGTTTTGTACATGTATCGAAGGAAAATAAAACAAAAAAAAAAAACCACAACAAAATAATATTAAAAAACAAATCGGAAAATTGTAAATATATACCTATTCTATTAAATATATATATATGCATGTGTATGTTGAATATTAAAATAAAATTCTTTTAAGAGTTAAAGAGAATATCATGATTAGAATTTTAAAACAGGATTCTCTTTTTTCTTTAATATTTTTTATTAACAGGAATTTCTAAATATTTTTGTTTTTTTGATTATTTTTATTTTTAAAAATCAAAAATTTATTAGGAATGAATTTTTAAATAATATACAGAGGCGAGAATCGATACTTGGTTACGTGCATAACACATTTTTATGGTAGGGTTTCAATATACAAATATTCATTTTAGACATTGAGTATAGCTCATTGTAATACAGATACGATTTGTTAGATTTGATTAAAATATATTTTAAGATTGATCCCAGAATGCAAATTAGTTTATAGTATTTTATAATAATTTATAATTTATAATTATTATAACTAGAAATTAGTTTGGATTCTGGGATCAATCTTAAATATATTTATATTTTTTTTTACATTAGGCCTATTACATTAGGCCTTTTACATTAGACCTTTTATATTAGGCGTAACTCAAACGGTTAGGCCCAATGTGAAACTCGTCTATGGCCATACTCAGTGTTATCAGCAATATTTCTAATAATCTAGTGAAGATTTCGATGTATAAACATACAATACGGAAATGGAGTATATTTTATTCTATTTATTCTATTGAATACTACGATTTGTTAGATTAAATTATAATAAATTGAATTGGTCCCAGAATGCAAATGCAATTGCAACAAATAGGCCTATTGTGAAATTCCTCGATTGCAGAGTCAATGTTACCAGAGTCAATGCCCTTCTATGAATGTATTAACAATTTAGTTTACAAATATACATTACGGAATGGATTATAGTTTATTCTATTAACGACTAGGATTTGTTAGGTTAAATCAGATTACATTTTAAATGGTACCAGTTTTGAATGAATATCCTGTTTGCAGTGCTATCGAAATCTCATCGAAGAATACACCCCACCTGGAAGTTTACGATCTACGGCGAAAAAAGAAGATCCAAGAAGTATAAATACAATGATTGCCTAACTCGAATATAGTTTATTTTAATTTAAAAACTAGGAATTTTAAAACAGATCAAATTAAGCTTTTAAATGATCCCAGTTTAGAAAATATATCCGGCGTTTTGGTAAAGTAATATTTTGCTTACTGGGGTCAAAAACTCACTTGTTAAGATAATGCGTAAATAAATTGTGATTGTATATATGTCATTTGTTCATTTGATTACTTCTGACATTATTTATGTAGAATTTGGAGATAAATCAGATTAGCCTTATTCTTTATCATACTTAACTTGTAAAAAGGTAATAATTGTATGTACTAAGTTGGAAATTTGTGATGCCGCATTGAATGGACCATTTCTTGTAATTATTTTGGGTGATTTATTTCGATTCAATACTGAATCCAACGCTAATTCACGCAGTGCAGTTTGGTTTAAAAGAAGGTGACAGCTACACCAATCTGTCATCGCCACGACACTATTCCGTGTGTAGGCACATCAAATCACAATCAAATTAGTTTTGTTCTTCCTAGATATTCCCAATATTGTTTTGGAAGGTGTAAGGTAGAATTCACTGTCCGTAAAATTTAATGTTTAAATTTTTTCTATTCTATTTACTTTACATTCTTTCCTATATTTTTATTTTATTTGTTTTTTTGTTCTTTACATTTCGTCGATCTAATAAATGACTTACATTCTATGAAACCAGTTATGGGGCTTACCTAATTATTTTAGCCTCAAATGCAAGATAAAAGCATCTTCAACAATTTAGTTCTTATTTATATCTTTTTTGCAACTGTGGAGGGGTTTATAAGAATGCCTAGGTGGGATGGGTGGTTTTCTATTGAGCGGCAACAGTAGTTGATCGCTTAAACTTCATGTGTTTTGTTAACGTTTTACAATGGTCATGTTTCTCGAATGACTGAACCAGGAGCTAAATGAACAGTATCTTAGGAATTACTTTTGCCTATGAATTAATACGCTTCTTCACAGCGGCAATAAAGTGTCGTTCATAGTTAGTTAATTTTTATATATGTGATTGTGACAAAAATTTTTGACCAAAATAAGCAAATAGTTTTCAGCTATAGTTTACAATTCGTTCAAGTTTTCGAAAAGATCTTCAGAGGCTGTACCATAGTCTTAAAGAAATATATCGAAATTGTTTGTATTTAATAAATATAAAATGGACCCTATATATATATTATGCTGGACTATGGAATATCTTGATTAATTTTTAAATCACAGATAAAGCACAGATTATAAATGGTAAACTGACATGTTTTGGTTAGAATTACTTTTTATACGACAAAGTTTTACTCAATTTACATAGCCTTAAATGGTCTGGGAACTAAAATGTGCTGATAAACAGTTTTAAATGCAAATTCAATAAAAATGATTAATTTACAGCATTTTTCGTTATAATATTAAAGTCCGGGATATTTATTTATATATTTATTTCTTAATGCTAGAATACATAAAATGATAATCTGCATAGAATGCTTGATAAAAAAATATACAAGATGATTTTTAACAAAGATTATTTTATCATCAATATAAAACTGACATTTTAATTAATTTTATTTTGATTTTGAGGAATGATTTCTAATGATGAGTGACTACAAGTATTCATCTATACCACTATACCACGAAAACAAGAATATAACAATCGGAGAGTACAACTTTGAAGGAGTTACAAGCTTGACATACCTTGCACCAACAATAAGAAGTGGTAATAGTATGTACTGATGTATTCAAAACATACTTCAGGCCGGGAATAGATGCTACTATGGAAACAGAATGTTGCTTCGATCAAAACTAATATAAAGAAAGGCCAAATTAACGATATATAAAACTATCATACGACCCATATAGTGACGTATAAGTGCGAGGTAGTGACTGTGAACGTACCCTAATAAAATAACCTGCGCATATTTGAAAGAAAAATATTTCCGCGAAAAATATTCGGTTCAAAAAGACTACAGAATGGAGAATATTTAATCAGAAGCAACAGCTAGCTCAATAGTATGATCGATAGTGTGGACATTGTACGGCTTGCAAAGGTCCAAAGGCTAAGATGGACTGGCCACGTAAGTCGAATACACAAACGTCGAAAACAGATAGTGGTGCTGAATAGAAAGCCCGATATTAGCCGTGGTAGAGGAACACCAAGAAGCAGATGGGTAAACAACGTGAAAGACGATGCTCAAACCCTACAAATCCCAAATTGGAGACAAGCGACACAAGATCAACCTTTTTGGAGGAGCAGAGTGATGAAGGCCAGAACTCATCCAGAGCTGTAGCGCTATAAGATGATGATGATGATGATATCGTGTAAATATCTGACATATAGACGTAGAACCTGGTACTGCTTTGAAAAATTGGAATTTCATATGTTTGCTGTTTTTTTTCTTTTACTTTTATTTTGATTTGATTTATTTATTTTATTTATATATCAGTTTACCTGCATATTAATATGCAGCCGAATTTTCAACGCCTTTTACCTCTCGAGGTGTCGGTCCATTATTTTTTCACTGTTAATTATTTTATCCCAATGACACAAGCCTGGAAAACCTATAATTTTGGATTTTGATGGAATATTTTCTAACAGACATGATTTGACTGTTAGCCTGCTTTTTTGTATATCGTCAGACATCATGGCTATTACACATATTATGTTTCTGATTTCGTCACTTCTAATGTGATCTCTGGAAGTTTTTCCACTAATTTGTCTGAATGTTTTAATCTCAGTAGAATTTAATTATCCTTGCTTTATTTCTGGGGTATCCGATCTACACTCTCTCTGAGTAGGTTATTTTTGGTTTTAGACCTCTTTAATATATTTTCACAACACTGGTTCTCTTCCGTGTATACAGAAACAATTTAGAAAAAAAAACCCTACATAGAAACGTTGATATCCTGAAGTTTTCCTGTATTAAAGATAAATTGCGATTAAATTATTAGAAAGGATGGAAATTAATAAAAAAAAAAAAACAATTTTTGTCCGGAACTCTAATCACATCATTATCATAATCAGAACCTTGAAAATCTTATTCGACCCATGAATTCACTGAAAGAAGAGAAGAATTTATACTTATTACTTATTTTATTTTTAATCCTTTGGTTTATTTATTTTTTTTTTTTTTTTTTTTTATTTCAACCAAAACAAAAATAACAAAAAGGATTATTATTTTAATATCTGGATGAAATCATCATGTGAATTATAGCCGGAAAGGACAACATGATAATAAAAGAAAAATAAAAATGTATATACATGCATATATATATATATATATATATATATATATATATATATATATATATATATAACATTTTAATAAACTAAATCGCCATAAAATCGCAATGTTATTACCTTGTTTGATATTCACCTGATGTGAATATTAAAATAAAATGATTTACAAGGTCTTTTCTTCTGTATGTAGAGTAGAGGGTTGACTCCTGTTAGTAAAACAAAAACAAAAAAAAAATCTTATTAATAAATTTACAGATTATAAACTTATTTTATGGAGTGTAAATAATAAAAAGAAATATATTTTTATATGGATATACAATATAATATTTTTATAGAATGTGTGTGTGATGATATATATTTTTGATAGGTTCTGGTTACAAGATGTTACAAAAATTTATAATACATATTAAGTTGTGTAGTGACTCAATTTAATACAGAGAGCTGAATTGAATCAGAGTACTGATGACATCAATTTAATTAATAGTAAATTATCTTAATCATACAAAATGGAAGAAAAACAGGAGATCTGAAAGTTTTTAATTAGATAATTTTTGTTGTTGAAATCAATAATTTATTGTGGGCTAATTTGAATGAGTATAATTCAAATTTGGGCAGGTTTAACAACTCAAGAACTTATTACAGATTGTTAATTGTTTCTTTATGATATTTTATATTGGCTATTCTTATAACTGATAGGTTAAATGAATTTTAAATTCCGTACTATTGACTATGGTGTTAGCTAGTGTTGATTTTTATTGTAACAATTCAAAATAAATTTTATACATTAAAATAATTTAAGCATTAGGTCAACCAACGAAATGAGATGATTAAGCATTCTTAATATAAATAGTTGTGGTTGGAATATGAAAAATGTAAAATCTAATCCATGTTAGATTTTTTTTTCATTATTTTTTCTATACAACTGTCTTAATTACTACTAACAACAATATTGTGTACAATATTAGAGAGCAGTTGACATGTATTTTTATTCCAAAGACCTTTATTCACTTTTATTTTGATATTATTGATATTTATGCAGCTATACAAGGCTGGCTTAAAACCTTTCTGATATTATGGTATAGCACATTGGGGTACCACAATAAACTCCAACATTGAAATACTAGAAACTCTAGAAAGGTCTCAATCCAAAGTGCTGCGATCAAGAGTAAATGTACCATGGTTTGTCAGAAATGATAAAATTAGAAACGACTTAAAAGTGGGTCATAGCAAGAAGAAGCACAAAATATTTTGCCAGTAAAAAAATACGTTCATGGAAATACGTCTAAATGGTCTCGCATCACGGCTGCGGAGTACGGATCAATATGTGCGAAGGCTGAAAAGATTTCCTCCGACAGACATAAGGAGGAGATTTATTCAAATCCTCATTAGTTTGATCAGAAATATGTAACTTCCGAGATAAGTCAACGGACTCATTCATGACTTGTGAAAAAACCTTGGCAAAACAAATTACTTAGTATCATCTAATAGTGCAACATACTATTATAAGATTTAAATAAAGTAGATTGTAAAGTGTAATAATAACATAAATATAAAATTTGATATTTATGGAGACTATATTAATTGAGCCTATTAACAAAGCCCAAAAACTTTAATTCAATTATGATAAGTATGAAGATTCAAGTAAATCTGATTTTGAAATTCAATGGTCTGAAACGTTTCAGTCTACGCACCCTTGATGTTTCATTTATGATTAGTGAATAATAAATTTGGGTGAATCTATAGATGATATCAATATTTTTTTGCTTTATTTTTTTTAATGTCCGCAACACATGAAATATTTATATTTAATCTTATTCTGTCATTGTGCACGCCCAACGAAAAAGAGTAGATAGAGTACATTAAATTGAAAATGTTTAATTATTTCATTTTTGGCTTTGGTAGATTTAAAACCTTAGACATTCCATCAATGAAATACTAGGAAAAATTCAATGTAAAGTGTTACCGACGATAGTGAATGGCCAATATATTGTTCGTTAGATATAATAAAATCATAGAATAGAAAAGAAGCTGTAACAATAAGAAGTTTGATCCATATGTCATCCCATACAAAAAATATATAAAACAGAGTTAGTATGTCCAATAATATGACAATAATGAAATAGATCGATGTTTAATTATATGTTTATAATTTTACATCATGTATCAGTCGAATGGAATAATTTTGTATTATATCAGAAAAATTGAAACATCGTTGAAGCAAAATTTTCATTCTGTGTTTTCTATGTATGGTTCGAGTCAAATTTCTACTATCTTGAACTTTAATGGTATTTAATTGAACTGTTGATGAATTCGATATGTTCTACTACTAACCTCATAAATATTTTGAATTGCCTCATTTTAAATTCTTTGTTATTTATTTAGATTTTTTCCATGTTATGTTTTTCTCATGATGATCAAACGGTTTGAAATTACACTGTAAAATAGACTGAAAAAGATAGTGTTGTATAGTAGAAAATTTAATACATGTCTTTGTTGTACTTTTAATCTATTTCAGTACTGTCTTAATGGTATTTTCTATAATTCTGTCTATATTTTCAATAGATAAGAGCTAAGATCACAATATAGATAGATAGTATAGTATAGATAGTAATTGGCTATTCAACATTTTTTATTGTGATCCAACCACGTTTTTTGTAATAGAACTATTAAATCGTTTCAATTTGCGTGAATCGTGGGTCACCAACTAATAATGTTCTATCATAATATTGAATTAAAATATCCTAATTTTAATTTTTTGAAGCTTACTCAAAGTATTTTTGATAACAGGCATAGCCTGCCTGTCGAAAAGCATAAATTTGAGCAACATGACCACCACTGTTGTCTCTTGTTTGAATATCAACACCAGCTAATTGAACCTTCGCAAGCGACAATGGTTTTTGTAATTTACATTGAAGAACTTTTGGCTCTATTTAATTTAAAGGCCGTCCATTTACACGAACTACTGTTGAAGTTTTCTTCCTGCGGCGTAATTGGTTCTCTTCTCCTCCTTCGCGACTTATATGGCGTTAATTGGTTCTCTCCTCTTTTGCATTTTACTTGCTTGAAATTTCAGATAGAAAATATGTTGAAAATTTAGAAAAATTTACATTGTTTCTTTAATCTATTTGATAGAAAATGGAGTAGTGTGTAGGAGAAACATTTTTTTGATAATAAAGATTTACAAATAAAACAAAATTATTTTTTTAATTCCCATAAATTCAGTTTTTTCCACTTTAACTGTTAGTTTTTGCATTCCAATTATGAATCTTATCCAAAGTTACATCATATCCTGGTTTATTTTTGTTTCTCATATTTCTACAACATTTTTTGCTTATATTACGATTGTGATTGCTCATAAACTGCCGTCGATTGAAGCTTTGACTTCATAGTGCACTTAAATAACAACTAAATAAAGCTGGTTCTAATAAACTGTCTTCTATTTTACACACCGTAGTCAATGTTTTTAGTATATTGATTTTGATAGTCTGACACTTTGTATTACTGTCTTCTGCACTTGAGATAACTAGTAAGCCAGTGCATCTATCTCTCTTCATTCATTCTTCTAAATTCAAATAAAATTGTTAACTATACTTATACTCTCATATCATTGGAATCAAGTGTTTTAGTCAGGTCAAAGAATATTATTTTATAACTATTTATTTTTTGTTTGCGAATATACTATTTTAAGTATATACATTATTGGATCGAACAAGGCAGGTTGAACGTTAGAAATTTTGAACTATATTTAATTTTAAATAAAAGGATTAAAAACATTAGATTCTTTGGTCTATATATAGATAAATATGTCTAACCTGGATAGTTATTTTAATACCTATATACAACCCAACTTAACCTTGTACCTATCTATTATTCACCTTTCAATTATCTACTACTTGCATAGTACTCGTATATAATATAACTTAATTCAATTGAATTGACTTCTGCTATTGTAATAAACAACAAAGAGTTGAATTTAAATAAAATTGTACAAAATATTAAAGGTTATGGTAAAGTTAAATTTCTGATCTTGTTATTTATTCTAACCTACACAAGACAAATAATTCAAAGAGAATAATAAATTCTAATAGATACAAGATATTTCAAATAAAATTTGAAATCAATGATTTTGTAAAAAGGTATAAAATAATGAAAATTAAAAATTTTTTTGTTAACAAAATTTTAGTACTCATTACTGAGATTTATTCTAGAAAAGTCGAATAGAAAAAAACATCCTCTTTGATATTTTAAGAATAGTAATTTCGTAGCAAATTTTGAAATTTTTGTAATAAAAAATATTTTATTCAAAAATAAATCTACATATGTATAGCAATTATTATTTCAACATTTATAGAAGAAGTATGTTATAACATCTTTTTCTAAGGAAACAAAAATTGTAATTTATAAAGTGTTCTGTACTAACTTGAGAGAGCATAAAAGTTTAATCAAAAGAAGATTAATTCATAGAATTCAATTTTAAACTCTTCTAGAGAAGCACTACAGTTTTATATATACATAAGTTTTACATATACATAGTAGTATCATGCCACTGCTTACCAGTTGTAGTAAAGTTTCGTTGCAGTTTAGAAAAGTATGTACCGTTGTATTGCAAATAATATTTATATACCAATAAAACACATTTCAATCCTACTTCAGACATTAATTTTTAATAGTAGTAAAAATAATAATTAAAATAAATTTAGGGCTTCGCTATTGAAGATGCTTAACTTATTGAAAATAAGTAAAGATGTACCTACAGATTACTAAATAAGGTGCCTACTGATCTACAACTAATTTTCAGAGAGAGAGAGAGTCTCATACAGTTATAATAGCAAAAAGTTATATCCATCAATATAACAGTAAATTTCCCTCATCTCTTAATTATGTAATATGTATTAGCCATCACCATCTCTCATCATAATGCATTTATATTTCGCACCACATTCTACCTCCACCTACTTCCATAAAACATTAAAAAAATTGATTTATTCTGTCAATTCTTATTCTTTCATTTATAATAAACTGTTTTTTTCATTATTGTTGTTGTTGTTATAAAAGGCTTCAGACAAAAATAAAATTAGTATGTATATATATAATATGAGAATATAAAATATATGAATATATATATAAAGAATTTAATTTCTATAGAATTTAGTCTAATATTTAGTAGCTAAGGTTTCAGACACAAAAAGGCTTCAGACGGAAAAAGAAAATTATTATATAAGAATTAAATCAGTAAAAAATTATTTACAGTTAAAAAAAGTGATTTTATACAGAAAATACATTTTCTGGTAACAAATAACTTAATCTGGGTGGTTAATTCTAATACAAGATTTAAGTGTTTTGAGTACATTAAATAAATCGTCAATACATTGTATCCTATACGCAGACATTGGGTATCTTACCTGGTAAATATTCATACAAAGGGCATGTTAATACAATCACTTGTGTTACCAAATTACTGTGATGTAGTTTGATCTTCAATGACTACCGTTGAAAGTGAAACATAATTTTTAATACATGTATGAGGTTGGTATATTGCGTTGGAAGTTGGTCTTACAATCAATACCAACAAAACAAAATGAATAAGTATTAAAACAGCAGTAAAATTAACAACAAACTCATAAAATATGTCACCGAATATAATTTTTTTGGTAGTATAATTGTTACAACTGAAGGCACTAAGACAAATATGTATGTATAAAAACGGTTAAAATTAGCCAGAAATGTTTTCGAAAGATTTTGGGATATGTTGACACAACCTCACATTGCCACGGGCATTAAAGTTAGACTAAATAATGCCTGTGTAAAATTAACGCAACTGTATGACAGCGAGAAATGGCTGATAAATAAGAAATATATAATATAGAAAATACAAATCTTCGGTGCATGCAAATAATATACAAAATGTTCTGGCCCTGAACGATTAGAAATAATTAACTCTGGATAACTCTGGAAATATTGGATTGGAATCCGTAGTGCAAAAGAGGAGTTGGTAGCCCGTAAAAATGCATTATTGAGTGAAATTAAATACCTTGCTCAGAAGATAGTCAGATGGAAGAGATTTGTAAAAGCCCTATTCTCCCAAGAGGATTAAAGTAGCAAAAAAAATAATTGTTATATATTTGAAAATATTTATTCGCATCAAATGTCTTTGTTTTCTGCACTTCATTCTGATTAATTCATTCTGCAAGTCCGTCGTATTTGTATAACAACATTTTGTTTTGTATAGATCATCACGAACTGTAATTATAATTATTCCTCGATATAATAGCAGGCTACGTCATATATCCCACTTTGGCAGAATTGTGTCCCAATCGAATTCTCTTTTAAAGCATTTTTTTTTGTGGGTTCTAATCAACATTAGCTTTCGCAAAGTTTCGAAGTAAATATAACAGATTATTGATTGCAAGCCATCTCTAACAAAACATTGGCGTAAAAAATTAATCAAAAATTAATTGACTAAGAAAATTGACATTTGAAAAACGTCGTTGGATTGATGATGCTCTGCGCAAACCTTACAACAATATCGTGAAACAATATTTCGAATAAAATCAAATCATCGAACCAACAAATACATGCTTGGAGGATAACAGTCTTAGTCGAAAAAATGCTCAAGAGAGAACTTACCACATCTTATGATCTAACGAGACTTGTCGCAGATAAGAGACAATTGAAGGAGTATATTTTCGCTCTTTGATTTTGTTTTTAAATAATAAATGGAGAATGCATAGAAATCGGTGATACAAAAACAAATTGACTGCTGATGTTAAATTCGTTATTGAAGTTAAAAATGTTTAACCGACATTGGTACACTTATATAACTTTATTACTTATATTTTTAATGAACTTAATAAACCTTACACCTTTTGCTTTTAGTTTAAATGTAGATTAAGTACTCAGAAGCTCTATGCACCAGCACCGTGAACTGTAGAGACATATATTGCGCATTTCACAATTATATTTATTTACTATAAAACTTTTTAGGTATTTAACAAAGTATTAGTTAAGATAATATGTTTTGGGAAAGGCTGTGTAGCTGCCCCTAATGATTCCAAGATAATCTACTCATCTCTCAATCGATACGGACATGATAGTATAAAAATTATTTCAAATCCAGTATCGATATAAATACAATTGGTTTATGTCACACTTTTAACCACTTGTTAATCTAATAAATTTAATTTAATCTTTCAAATCAAGCTTTCTTTTGTTATCTTTTGAATCCACATCAACTGTATGAATCTAAAAATTACATTTAAGTTAAATGTTAAGTTCAATTAATATTTTAATTTAATTGTAACCTATTATGAATAATATTAGTTTGAATTACATCAGAAATCATGCACTTCATACATATGAAAACAATATGTTAGAAAATTATATTGTTAGGAGAGTTATGAAATAAATTCTTGACATTATAAAGAGATATATTCAAGTATACAAATAAGTACAGATGTTATCAAAATAAGATATAATAGTCAATTGTTACACAAAACAACAAGAAAAAAGATAAAAATAGAAATAAATAAAAAAAAATTATTTTTGTTATACTAGATTCGTTAGTAAATATATAGTACAAGGTGTTTCGTTCACCAATTGGTCATAGCTTCAAAAATATATCGTTCTCAATTTTCTATCTCGATTTTCTATTTTTACATATCCAAATGTGTCTGGAGTTAACTTATGTAAGGGTTCTGGTAAGTGATGTCGGCGTTGAGGAGTTAAAATGTTAATTAAATGTAAATATTTTCAATCATCTTCTCAAAATATCTTGGTGAACATGATTTCATGTTGTCTAAGGAATCTGGAAATTTTCTAAAATCATTAATTACCAAAAAACCACAATTTTATGACGTTTAATGACTAATACAATTCTAATGAAGATTATTATATCTATAACTCAAGCAAATCCTTTATAACATTATTCAAGATGAAAATATATTTCCTAATGAGGAATTTAGATTTAGAAGCAAACCATCAACTTCTCATCAAGCTCATAAGTATAACAAGTATCATAAAAAATATCTAACAAAATAAAAAATCTGTGGAGATGATAACAATTGACATTTAAAAAGCATTCGATTCTGTCTGGCACAGTGGTTTAATACATAAATTGATTATTTATCACAAAATGAATACAAAGCTTCTTAAAAAAGGTATGCGGAATAGCAAATCAACCCCTAAGAGAGTTGTTTTTGATACTCAAATATATAATCGTCTAAGACATAAGCCTTAGACGGCATCAACTTGTCTCAGTTCGGATAAAATTGTTGTAAAAAGCTCAAATGCTGTTTTACACCAATATCACTGCCAATGAGCAATCTGATAAACCTCTGATAAGCTGATAATACCTCTTGTACGGTGCTGCGTCTAATATTCGTTTTGGCATCATTCATTGCCATTACATGACCTGCTCATCTGAGCCTTTGACCCTAACTAAATTTTAAAATATTATGTCCATCAATTAGTGCTTCTAGCTCCTTTTTTGATCGTATTTGGTATTCATAATTTATTTTGGGATCTAATATTTTTCTCAGATAATTACTCTTAATTTATTTTAGTCATCAATTATCATTGTCCACACTTCGCAGCTATATGTTAAGACCAGTTGTATATTGGGCTTATACAAATACCCTATCATTGGGCACACTTTAGTTTACTACACATTTTTTTTTTACTAATCCCAGCTATCACCCTTTAAATTCCATCTTGAATATGTTTGCTAAATAAATTATACAATTTAATTAATACAAGTTTCAATTTATACCTTTTGAATAAATTATTATATCCTTTAAACTAAACACCCCGTATACAAGTGCGTAAATAAATTTTGAAATACACATACATGTACAAAATTTTAATTTTGTGAAAATTTTTTTGTATTAAATTTTCTAGTAAATCTTTTGTTTTTTTGTTTTAATTTTTTGTTTTTATTTTTTGTTTTTATTTTTTTATTTTTATTATTTCATTTTTATTTAATTTAACATACAATATACGTCTAATGTATGGATACGTCATATCAAAATAAATTTTTGTTTCGTATCCTTGTTAAGTCTTGAAAAAGGTTTACATTTTCTAGAAAATATTTTATTTTTGAATTTTCATTGTTTTGTAGTATTGGTGTAGTATTGATATATATATGAATATTATGTGTATATAATAAATTCGTATATGATTTCATTATATTTAAAAAAAAAAACAATAGACCTGTGTAGCAAGACACTCCAAAGAAGAAAATAAGAATTAAAAATGAAAATTTTATTAACTGTTGAATACATTCAATTCTTATAATAATTCTACACTGATTTATTAACCTTGATTGTGTGTGTGTGTGTTTTTGATATGTTGTTTTTGTTCAAAAAGTACTTACACGTACATATATATCACTTGGATTAATGAGATTTGGATTTTTTCGGTAATTGAAATTTTGGGAATTTGAGTAAAACAAGTTCAAGGTAATAAAAATTAACAAAGAAAAATTGCCACCACTAAAACTACTGAAACGAGACCCACCCCACCTGACTGAAAATCATCTGTAAAAATTATTCTCTTATTACGAAACATCTGATGTATTCTATACAAAGTGATATAAAATGAAAATTGTTTAGTTACACACAAATTTTTTTGGGTCAGGTTCGCGTTTCTTTACAATATCGTTTTTCAAAATATCGTTTTTTCACAATATCGTTTTTTTCAAAATATCGTTTTTTCAAAATATCGGTTTTCGAAATATTATTTTTCCAAAATATCGTGTTTTCAAAATTTCGTTTCTTCAGAATATTGTTTTTCAAAATGTCGCTTTTTCAGAATACCGTTTTGCAAAATATCATTTTTACAAAATATTGTTTTTCCAAAATATCATCTTTTCAAAATGTCGTTTTTTCAAAATATAATTTTGCAAAATATCGTTTTACAAAATATTGTTTTTCCAAAATATCATCATTTCAAAAGATCGTTTTTCAAAATATCCTTTTTTCAAAATATCGTTTTTCAAAATATTGTTTTTCCAAAATATCCTCCTTTCCAAAGATCGTTTTTCAAAATATAGTTTTTTCACAATATCGTTTTTTTCAAAATATCGTTTTTTCAAAATATTGGTTTTCGAAATATTGTTTTTCCAAAATATCGTCTTTTCAAAATGTCGTTTTTTCAAAATATAATTTTGCAAAATATCGTTTTACAAAATATTGTTTTTCCAAAATATCATCATTTCAAAAGATCGTTTTTCAAAATATCCTTTTTTCAAAATATCGTTTTTCAAAATATTGTTTTTCCAAAATATCCTCCTTTCCAAAGATCGTTTTTCAAAATATAGTTTTTTCACAATATCGTTTTTTTCAAAATATCGTTTTTTCAAAATATTGGTTTTCAAAATATCGGTTTTCGAAATATTGTTTTTCCAAAATATCATCTTTTCAAAATGTTTTTTCTTCAAAAGATCGTTTTTCAATAACCGATTTTTCAAAATGTCGTTTTTTCAAAATCTCGTTTTTTTTCAAGATATCGTTTTTCACAATATAGTTTTTTTTCTTCAAAATATCGTTTTTTTAAAATACCGGTTTTTCAAAATGTCGTTTCTTCAGAATCTTGATTTTTTTAAAAATTGTATAAAAACTCCTGAAAAAGGATATATCCCGTTTTTGTTTAACTATGCATTACGATAATTAAGGTATATTCTGAAATTAACACGATATTTAAGAAAACCACGAAATTTTGGAAAAAACGAGATTTTTAAAAGACTAGATTTATTTAGACGCTCTCGTTCAATTCAGGTCGTTCTAAAATCAATATAAAAACTGTTCCTGCACCTTTGTTTTTCACTAAGTGACTTAAACTAAGATACAGAATGAGGCTATAAATATCATAATTTAATTATGAGAAATTATTTTAAATCAAAAATTCATTATTTTGTACTGTCAGAACATTTCAGAATCAAGTTTTTTAACTTTTCTACTCTCAGGATATGATCAAAACAATATATTTGTCATTTTAGGAGTTCCAAACCATTCGCAAATCAAATTTATTATGATTTTTTTGTTGCCAAAGCATTGTACATTCATACTTCTTAGTTTTAGCACTTCAGAAGCTCTGATATTTTTTCACCAATTATAAATCGAAAAAATATTGATTCATTTTGTGTCTACAACTTCAACTCTCTTTAAGTTACCTCGCTCCTAAAACTAAATTATTTCTTTATAAGTATACTTTTTATTGTAATGCAGAAAATAGAAAAAAATAAACTATAGTTAGTTAGAATAAAAATTGTTTATGCTTTTTCATTAAAATCATATCAAAAATGTTAAAATTCTAAATGGAACTATCAACAATTTTTAACACAATGAAAATCATGCCTTCTTATTTTATAATAATATAATAAACTTTTGAAACAAAAATCAATGTAAAAAAAAATTATTGTACAATAACAAAAGAAAACAATTTTTTTCTTTAGTTGTTTGTGTTGTAAAAATTAATCAAACTAAGTAAAAATAACAAAAACAAAAAACTTTTCTTTTGCAACAGTTTTCAAAAAACAAAAACTTTCATAACACTACATAGGGGGTTATTTTGAAAAATAATTTTATATGATCGAGTTGTGAAAATTTATTGTAAAAATTATTTATGGAATTCATGATTTAATAAAAATTTTAATAATATACTTTTTTTGAAGAAAACTTTTTATGGTGAATTGTTTTTTTTTTTTTTTTTTTTTTTTTTTTTTTTTTCCAGATAGTAGTAAATCATCGAAAGAGGCTTCAGGGACTACCTATTACCGGGGAAGGCAGTTTGAAGGACTGTGGGACTTTAACCCACTAAAAACTCCTATCATTATTGCAACATTAAAACTAGTCTTATAGACTAACCATTAATTTACATTTAACTCAAAGAAACATAGATACCTTTGATCTACCAAAATCCAATAGGGTTTTAATAGATAAAAGGTTTTAACCTAACTCAAGTGGTCTTGTTCGTTTTAGTCGCTTCACAAAGTTTTGATTGTCAATTAAGCTAGAAGCTTCGGTATTGACATGTTGGATCAGACGAGTTTTATGCCGTGCAGCGCATTTAATTATTTCGTCTTTTATAGATGAGATCTTCAGATCTCGATGAATATCGGCATTGCGAACATACCATGGAGCATTGACTATGTTGCGCAGTACCTTATTTTGGAATGTTTGGATAGTTTGAATATGGATTTGTTTAGCACATCCCCATATTTGAATACCGTATGCCCAGACTGGCTTCAATATTTGATTATACATCAAAACTTTGTTATAGGTCGAGACCGTAGAATTCCGCCCAATCAGCCAGTATATTTCTCTATATTTGAACTGGAGTTCTTGTTTTTTGATTTTTACATGCTCTTTCCATTTCAGTTTTGCATCCAAGGTTATGCCAAGATATTTGGCTTTATTCTCGTATGGAATCACGACATCATTAATTTTAACTGAGAGAGGAGTTACTATGTTTTTATAGGTGAAGTTTACATGACTAGATTTGGCTTCATTTAATTTAATTTTCCATTTTTTGCACCAGTTGGAAATTTCGTCATTAGCTTTTTGCAGTTTGTTTGTAGCTTCTTCTATAGTAGAACCAACTGCCATCAACGCTGTGTCATCTGCAAAGGTTGCTATTTTTATATTTTCTACATCGGGTATATCACAGGTGTATAACAAATATAAAATTGGACCCAGTATACTACCTTGCGGTACTCCAGCTTTTATATCTCTTAGAGAGGAGTATTCATTCTCATTTTTAACTCGAAAAACTCTATTTGAGAGATATGATGAAAATAATTGAACATAATTTTTAGGGAGCAAACAACTTAGCTTTTTGATGAGAATTGTTTTAAGGGAATTTTTTTAATTTACAAAAATAAAAATCTATTTAAAATTTTAAAAATGAAATTTTCTATTTCTTGAATAATTACAAAAACTTTCGAAAAATTTGTAAATTATTTCGTAAACTTGACTTGACTCTAGTAGTAATAAATTCTAGGATTTGGAATAGTATTGAAAAATTGTTTTTTTTGTTTTTAAATATCATACAGGGTTGTCCGTTTTATTTGTTATGTGTAAGGGGGGGGGGGGGAGGGGTTGATTCTTTGAATTATTTTAAGTGGTAATTGGGGAGACTATTTCCAAATGTTATCTTAGTGATCTGATTCAAAAAACAAAACGAAATAATATATCGATGTATACAAAAATCGGAACCAAATATATCGATAGTTCGATTTAAATCGGGAAAATAAAAATTCTAGATTTTGAGTTGAAGATTGAGATATGCGATTTTCTGAAAAAACCATTAGTGAAATAAAACTGAGCAACTTAACTAACTTAAATTGATTATCATATATAATTTTTTAAATTTAATTATATTATTTTTAATTATAAATATTAGAAAATAGTAAATAATGTATTGAATAAATTTTGACTTTTTATCAATGTAACTAAGCCCTGCTGTCGGTTTGTCGTGTGCGCTGCAACTGTGAAAAAAAATCAATTGTAATCCCGCTTTCGGTTATGCAGTTAACGACAATTAGCGATCGTTATGCTCTCGGTTATGGAAAATAAAATAAAATAATATATATTAAAATATCGATGCATTGAAATAATATCGATGTACTCAAATATCGTTAACCGGAATATCAAGTTTAAAAATCGATATAATATAAACAAAATATTGATTATATCCGGAAATCGATACAAATTACATATCATACATACATAAGAATTTTTTTCCTAAAACGTAGGTAACCAAATATTAAATACTAATTTTGTAACCCGCCATAAATGACGGAAGCAAAATAAATTCTAGCATTTTATCCTTCATTAAAGTTTTCATTTCAAGTTTAAGAAAAATACGTATTTGCTTACTAATTTATCATACCTTTATTTTTGTATTATTTTACGCTTTTAATTACCATATAAACAGAATATTTGTAGTAAGGTGCCAAATTTTCTATTCCCTAAGGGTCATTTTCTCGATCATTTTAGCGACATCCTTTTTGCCAACATTGGAAATTTAAACATATATTATCCTAAGACTAATAATCAATACTCAGACATTCTATTGTATTCAAATAATTATAATATAAGTTAGTCAAAAAGATAATTTCAATTTAAATTAATATAGAAATACTAAATTCAAATAATATTTTTAATGAAAACAAAATCTAACTATATAATATAAACTTACAATAATTTTATATTTTTACAATCATAGCAGCGGTCTACTGTAAAATTCAAATTGTAAAATGAAATTAATTAAGACATAATAAAAGTAAAAAGTTCTATGGCGCCATCTAAACACATATAACAGATGACAGATGACATATATAAGCAATAAAAACAGATACTATGTTTATGACAATTAATGATGTTACAATTTGTATATATATTGGAATTTGTATATGTGTTGGAGTATTCCGTCGAACTTACAAACATCCAGATAAATGCAGAAAATTATATATATAATTAGCTATGACTTTACATGAGAATGGGCAAGGGATTTGCAACGATAGGGTTCTTTATAAAATAAAATACCTTCGTTGGTACTTTACTATTACTAAGAAAATACCCGCTTTATTTCTTATAAAATTTTGTCAAATACTTATGCAATTACATACTTAAACTAGGGGCCCGTGTTGAGTAATTATAATTCAAGTTGAAGCCAAATTTAAAGTTTTTAAAAAAAAAAGTAATTTACGTACTGACATAGACTTCGCACGATATAGCAGAAACCACTCGTGTTTAATAAAAAGAACTTACTACACTCGTGGTTAGTAAGTTTTATTTAGGACACATAAATACACGTCCCTCATATACGGCTTTGTTTCCGATATATTCCCTATAGTAAGTGGCATTTAGTGATAAAATTACTAAAAATAAAAAATTTTGTCATTAAAGACGTATGTATATCTACATAATACATAATTTTAATAAAAACTATATTATTACTACAAATAACCAAAATTTAGAAACAGTTACTTAAAATGATAAAAATGAAGAATTCAAGTGATTTGTTTTTTTGTTGTTTTTATATTTTTTATTTTAGATGAATTTGTGTTCTTTTTTTTTGGCACATGTACATAGATTCATTTGCAAGTACATAATGTAAATTATAATAACTGATTTGTTTGCTTTTGTTTATTACTTTCATAAGATCTCACTTATGCATAATGTATTTGCTGAATAATAAAATCATATGAGTACAAAATTTTCAACTGTGTGCGCATTTTTGTTTTATATACAACTTATTTATTATATTAGAAGTTCATTAAGGAGTAGGAGAATCGAAATAAAATAAAAAGGTGTCTACTGTGCAGGACCTTAAATGCTTGTCAATTATAATTATAGATATTTTATGGTCTCTTGTTAGTCTTGTTAAAATATAAATGTATGTCCATTTATAGAAGCAAAAATTTTATTCAATATAATTATAAATGTTATGATTCTGTGATAGAACATGTTAGTGAAATTAAAAATCTGGGAGTAAGTAATTCACGAAAGATAATTAATATTTAATCCCTATATGGGATTTCATAACAACAAAAGCTTTCTCTATATTAGGTTTTATTAAACAAAATTAACTTTACTGATCCTTATACACTTAAATCATTATATTCTTATTTTGTTTGTCCTCTCCTTGAATGTGTCTCTTTTATTTGGATCCCATTTTACGCTAAGCATATTATAAAAAGGATTGAATCAATTCAAAAGAATATTTATTTATTTATTCATTATTTTATTTAGTTTATATAAAACTATTTATAATTATAATAATCATACATTAATAAATAATTAAAATAAATTTGTATATTATGGAGTTAATCTAATTTAATTCATTTAAAAATTATCCTTTACTTGAATTTTAATTTGGGTTTTAAATGATATTTCTATTTTCGTAATTTCAACTGTTAACCCTATACAATGAGTTATTTAGCTCATTTTATAAATATTTCAACACTTGAAGCTAGGCGAAATATGTCTGCTGTAATATTTTCATATGATATTTTGTCTAATTTCGATTCTCATAGGACGAACTATGGATTTTCGGAGCTCATTGTTAATTCACACAGACTATATTATAATAAATGCTTTTCTATAATAGATTTGAATTACAGCACACAAAATTTTAATAAGAAAATCACCATGTTTTTCTCATCATAAAATGTCACAATTTGAATTATAAGACAATCCGTACACCAACCTTTATTTTTATACACCCCTTAAGGATTCTATTTTTTTATCTTTTAAAACTTATTGTAATTTTAAAATACAAAGAAAGATTCAATATATTCATGAACGAAAAAAAAAAAGAAAAAAAAAATATTTTATTAATATTTTGAATTCTGAGGATGCTTATTTTTTATTTTTAAATTTTTGAATTTTAGTTTTAATTAATTTACTATAATTGTAATAGTATCTAATATTATAAATAAATCTAATATTTACATAACAGTAATTTATAATATCCAGAATAATGACCCGAATTTTAATTGTTTTCTTCTTTAATACTGTTATGTTTGATACAATTTTGATTTTATTTTTTTTCTTTTTGTATTAACGCTTATTTTTTATTGTACTCCCCCTTAGCCTGAACAACATTATTTTTAATTGTTAATAAAAATTGTTTCATAATAACTACAAATATTGTTAGTATATTGTAGAAACATTTAATATTGCGTTGACTTCTGGTTTAATATTTCTGTTTGTCGTTATAATTTTAAAACTTTGTAATAATAAAACTTCAAAAACTTTAAAACCCTCTTTCAATTTATTTAACATTATTTTCATTTCAATAGTATATCTATACACTGAGGATCTTAATTATCACATCCTTACAAAAAAAAAAAAAAAATGTTCCCAAGGGTTTAATTAAATTTCATCAGAATATTATTACAGAAATTAATCACTCATTCTTGAATGAATATTTTATTGAATAGGCAATCAATTTGAATGAGGACATATCAAGATAAAAGCATTATTTTAAGTAGAATAATATTTTGAATGAGTGTGTGTGCATGTGTTTTATGTATATGAAAATAGTGAAACATTTTATATTATGTACAACAATATTGTATCAATATTGTATAACATTGTTGCTTATTACTCTTTTTTTTTTAATTTTTGTTGTTAATTTACGGTAAAGAATAGCCTTTCTCTGTGCTGAGAACATATACCAAAACAGCAATCAACCAACAATGTTAATTAAAATAAGGATTCATTTACTCAACAAAAAAAATTTTTTTTATTCTTATTTCAGGGAAAAAATTTAATTTTCTCATATTGAAAGGATATTTTTTAGTTTTTTTACATTGCCATCCTCTATTTTTCTCTCTAAAAAAATTTAAATTTAATTTTCAAGTTAGTTTTTTTCGTTTTTGTTAATTTGTAGTCATTATTTTGTTTTTAAAGTAATTAAAGTAGATTTTATATATTTAACAGCTTCCTAATGAACTTATTTATAGTAAAAGGACATTAAAAAAAAAAATAATTTGCTACTAAAAATTAAAAATAATTTTTTTTTTTAAATCGTCTGATTTCAGGAATAGAAAAACAGTATTTACACTGTTTCCAATTTTTTTTTTATTTTTTAATTATCTTAAGAAATTAAATTATACTTTGTATTAAGAAAAATAAATTTTTTTTTAATGTTAAATCATAAAAATGTTTACACCTTTATAGTTATTAGTTTGTGTCAGGGATGGAAACCATTGAAAAAAAAAACATATCGGATTGATTCAATGGGTTTTCTAAAAAATGATTTTTAATTCAGTTTTGTTTTATGACAATGGCAGACCCAAGATATAGTTTTAAAATAAAGAGCTAATCACACATTATGTATTCATAACCCTACCCGGACACAAAAAATATCGAGGATGTTATAACAACGCCGAGAAACACATTCAAATGATAATCCACATATCTGCATATTTGTCATTGAATCATTGATGTCAAAAATGCTTCTCAATCGATTGTCAATAGCCATTTATCGATATATTTTGTTCTTCATATTTTGGTTGTGTTTTCGTAGTTGTCTCAAAACCTTCGATTTTTTTATACTGTCAAATTAATGCATAGAGCAAGGATATCAAACGTCTATTGCTAAAGCTTGCTGCATTTGATTGTGCAATATGATGATCATCCAGTATAGAGTTGGTAAAACTATAAAAAATGTTAAAATAAACTAAACTTAATACATGCTGTTAGTAGGAAAGTCAAAATCATAAGTTAATACATATGTCAATACATAAATTTAAAATACTTGAAAAATGTTAGGTCGAGCTACTAAATATCAAAGCTAAAAAAAAAAATTTGCTCGTTAGCCTTAGCTATACCTACATATTAACATAATTGTTTTTTAACAGCTAACATACTTAGTTGTCGATTAAGAATTAGAATTACAATTTACTTCACGGAGCATTCTAGTGTTTGGGGCTTTCAACCAAATAATTTAAAATTTCAGGGACATATTAGTCCAAAAGAATCAGCGGAATAAAAGAGATGTCTGCAATGACCCGACGATCGATCAGACAATGACCGAAATGACCGTCAACGAGTTTGAGAAGGTGGGAATAAGGTGGAAGGATGGATGGATCGCAATAAATCTTTCGCCGAAAAATTATTTAAAGCGAAACGCACAAATTTTTGCTGAAGCGATTCGATTCGATTATTATCAGTCAAGTAAAATGGGGACCATACTTAACTGGCATATTCAAGGGTAAGCCTTACATATGCAACATAAATTTTCGTGAGGTAAGGGTCAGAAAATACTTTAGATTATCGTCTAATGAAATTTAAAGAAGAATTGGCTTTGCTCAATATTATTATCATAATGTAGCTTGAAGCTCAGTTTAGGGTCAAGTGTTTACCCGAGGTCTGTAGTAGAATTTACTCTTGAGAGCGAACAGCCATAGTAGTTGATAGTTGAATCAAACTGTCCGAGCGAGATTTTTTATTACTAACAATACTTTCTTAATATTGCAAAAAATTAAAAACATCAAAATTCAATAAACATAACACTTTCAACTAATATTCTAACTCCCAATTTAGACATTTAAAATATTTTAAAACTGGTTACATGACAAAATTTCATAAGGCAAAATTACATAGAGACAAAATCACATATGGACAAAATTTCAAATATAAAAAAATCACTGTTCCGTATGCGTTTACCTGTCGTCGGCAAAAACAGGGATTCCAATAAATCAGTAGCAAGGGTTTGGGGGCGGCAGCTCCCGACTATAAAAACAAGAGGTCCGGCAGCCCAAGTGTTGCGGTCGAAACTCCATATCACGTGTTTAAATTGTCTTTTTCTGAAAAAAGGTTATTAATAGTTATTATATATAATTTTGAAAAAATTTTCGGATTGGTCCGACGGTCTGAAAGTCGAAACCATAGACCATGAACAAAAAAAAATGTTTTTTATACTTATCTTCATACGTAATGAGCATTATTGACATTTTGGTTTTGGACAATTTTTTTGATCAATATCTTTGGTTTTCTTGTCCATGTGTAATTTTGTCCATGTGTAATTTTGTCCATATGTAATTTTGTCTTGTGTAATTTGGTCCTATGTAATTTTGTCTTATGTAATTTTGTCTTATGGAATTTTGTTCCGACACCCTTAAAACTATATCGAATTTTTTTAATTTTTGTTATTTGCTGCTTGTTTCAAACTATTTTAACAGCAGATTATAGAATGGTATACATTTTGTACGATCCTAACGGACATTACTTAAGTGACATTAATATTATTATACAATATAGTGAGAGTTGTGAGACCAATTTATGACTCTTGGAAAATTAATAATGGTTCAGTGTTTTAATTCTGGTTCCTAGAAATATTGCTGGTTCGCATGGTTTTTTTATTCGTTTCGAAATCAGTTTCCATCTCTGATTTATACCAATTTTTATATATTTATTATAGTTTTAGTTTTTAACTGTATGTTAAAAATATCGTTATTAATTTTATTTGCAAGCCAACTGTAAATTTTCATAGTTCTGTGATCGTAAATTGTTTTTATTTCTTATAATTAAAGGCTGAATTTATTATGATTAATTCTTTGTTAAACGTGAAATTTATTTTAATGCCTTGTGTTGCAAAGCTCTACATATTCTACATTAAAATACTATAAAAATGTGTATTAAAAGATTTATCGAGGATATTCTTTGGTTGTTTTTTTTTCAATATACATAATGTCTTTGAATTAGTTAGTGAATGTTAAAGAGCTATAAAAAAATATTTATGATTATTTCACTAACCTAACCTTCGGAAATTTAATTTAAAATTTAAAATATAAAAACAAATTAAATTAAGAGTACAATAAAAAAAATGTAGTTTCACTAAAAATTTTAATTGAAATCTGATGGCTTTTGTTAAGTATAAGTTGGTCTAGAATAGGTTTTGAACTAAGAATCTTTAAACAACAACAATCAATGGCTCAATTGAGTCGTGCGGTATGTACAACCTAGTATTAATTATTTTACTGCAAGTTGAAATAGCCATTTCTACCTAGATATCGAAATAAGTACAACTTTATATTATTGTTTTTTAAGGAGATGGTGAAGAGTTTTATAACAAACTACACTGCAATGTTTTGGAAGCCTGGAGGACTAATACTCATATTTTACAGTAGAGAATATGTTTGAAAGAGATTTTGAAGTGAAATTTAACATCGGAACAAATAATTATTTTTTTAAACAGTTTAAGAACTATATCCACACCTTTGCGTGGCGTAGGTCCAAATAGATTATGTTATAGATTTTATAAATATATATATAAATGATGTATCAATTTTGTTATATAAAAATTGGTATATAAATATTATAATTTTACTCTCTCATACACATTACTGGTATATTATACTCCTCTCTTTCTAAACTTCAATTTATCAGTTAAAAATTTCTCATGAAAACCGGCCTTAAATGACAAATGAAATGAAATGCCACATTAACGAAATGTCACAACACACAAATATTTATTTTTTGGTCCTTCTTAAATCATTTTTTTTTGTTTTTGTATGTCGTAAAAGTTCTTTTATAATAAAACAAAGCAAGCACTGATGAAGGAAGTAAGTTGCTTCCGAAATATCGATATTTGCAAAATAAAATATAAATGATTAGTGAAAGGAAACTCGACTTTTATTCCATAATTTATATATATATCCCTAAAATTTGATTATCAAAAACAAAAACAAAGCTGTTTATTTGCACACTTCACATTTTCTATTTTTTTTTTCTTACCTACTGTTTTTGTTTTTCCAATCAAATATTTTGTAAACACTCTGTTTGAGCTATCATATAAAATACTATAATTAATAAATAAACAGGTATATGTAAATAAATAAATTATGTATGTATGTATTAAATTAATTTTGAAAATTTAAATCATGAAAAGAAAAAAATTTAATTGGAAACAACAAAATAAAAATAAAAAAACCAAAAATCTCTGCAAAAAAATTTCTGGTGCATTTTTTTTTTAACTAAACAAAAAATATTTCCTACAACATACCTGTAACATGTGTTCCTTCTTCAAAATTCATTTTCAGTTCATTTTTGTTTTGATTTCAGAAAATTGAACATCTCGAAAATTTTATAAAATATATATAAGGTATTATATCTTAATATACAGGGTGCTTAAGGAGTACTGTATACTCTGAACTAATTATAAGCTATGTGCTCGCCGCCATCTAAGAATAAAATATTTTATTTGCTGAGATAATTTATAGTTAATTAAAGCTGGCAGAAACCCTCTTTTAACGCATTGACGATAAAAAAAAGACTTAAATCAGTGTTTGACAATCGGATAGAAGGAGATTTCAATTAGTTTTGAGACTATTATGTTATTAAGTTCGATTTTATACAAAAACAACTAAATCAAAGTATTTCGATAGTGAAATTGCCTTCATACTTGACCTTGAAGATGCAGTATTAGAATTTTAACTTGTAATTTAGTATGCATATCCATAATGTACTATATACAACATAATTAAATCTTTTTTTGGTAAAATTTTTTCTTAACTCATAATATATTAGTCATAGATTAAGTAATACTCAATAAAATAAAATTAAAATATTCTTAGCTGTAAAGACCTAATTTAGTGTCAATATCTCTTAGTTTTAAGTTACACAGAAATGTAAAATTAAAATATTACAAATAAAGCACTATTATACTATACTATAATTAAATCTAAAATTTTTATATTCTGTTTTAAAATTTTTATTTTTCTGCATAGTTAAAACAGTATGCAAGCATTTTGAAACTATTGACATTGTGTATGGAACAAACCAGATTGTAACCAAAACTGCAATACTGCATTTTCGATGTCACTCATGTTTCAATAAGAACTCTTAAATGGTTTAGAATAGAAATAGATCTTCTACCCATAAAATTAGATGTTTTTAATAACCTTACCCAAATACAATGTACACACCTAGTGATATTGGAGTATATGTATAATACCATTCCGATCAGCTATAAATACAATGTATCGAAAATAATTATGGGTGTTTTTTGACATGCAGATACACAATCTACAATAATTGTGTAATTGCACTGTAGGCTTTGTGCCGATATATTTAATTCTTTTATATAGTATTAGTGGAAATAAAAAAAGTAAAACTTTTCGGGAAACATTTTTTTTCATCATTTGTTAAATATTTTTATGGAAGAAGAAAATAGAACTTCTAAACTGGAAAAACTAAACATAATAAATAGTAAATGACTGGACATTAAGTTTACACTTTGTAAATATGATCTTCGCCGAATTGAAATTCGAGATGATGTTCTCTGTAATTTTTCAAATATAACAATTTCATATTAAGTAAACTGAATTCAGATTCAAATTATAATGTAATTATAAACAGAACCAATTATATGTTTTAACAACCTTCTCCAAAGACACTGCATACAACCGGTGACATAAGAAATGTCGTCAAAATTCTTCGAAATTATTATACGAATCATTTTAATCACTTAAAACTAAAATTACATATATATATTTATGTTAATTTAAAATAATAAATAAATAAAATTTACATATTTTTGGCATTTGTTTTCCAATTCGCTACAAAAAAGCTATCATTTACATTTGATATTGTGAGTGTATCGCAAAATGCCCCACGGATCGGGTTACAGGACATTGATGATGATGATGATCGAAAAATTTATTTATACCCAACTTCAATGCACAACCTGGTTTACAAAATATATCGTGCGTTCATTGTCGAATATATTCTGATCTTGAGACATATATTTTTTCCTTATTTGACATTTACGATCATCAGGCATTTTATTCACGACCTTGTAAACACCGTTCTGATGTCAGACAATCATTACTGAATCTATTTTATGAGACATGAGACATTTTATTTAGTATATTTTTCCGATGTCAGGGAACGTTCCCAATCATTATTGAACTTTTTGAAGATTATTTCTGTAACACCCTGTACATATTCGGTCATGTGACATTATATTCACGACTTTGTAAGCACCGTTCTGATATCAGACAATCATCACTGAATCTATTTCATGAGATATGAGACATTTTATTTATGATATTTTGAACATTTTTCCGATGTCAGGCAACACTCCGAATCATTATTGAATTTTTTGCAGATTATTTCTGTAACACCCTGTAACATATTCGGTCATGAGACATTGTTTTCACGATATTCTAAATTTTTGAAAAATAAAACACTTCCATTATCACTAGTTCTATTTCAAAATATTTACAAATATTTATATAACACCCTGTATAATATAATTAATAATTATATTATGTAAGAATAAATCTCAAAACAAAAGAATTTTCAAAAATGTACGTGATTCTCATCCAATAATATAAGAACCGTTATTTTTTGTGATAATCAAAATCCAGATAATTTACATAGAAAAAAACAAAAAAAAAAAAAAACTCATGACGTTGCGCATACTTTTGACTCTTTATCAAGTCATTACGAGTTCACATCTATTAATCAACTTTTTCTTTTTTTGTTTTTTTTGTTATCATTCTGTTTTTCAGAAAGCGTGAAATTTGTTTTCACTTTAAATAGTTTTTTGTTTTTCCTTCCTTTCATATTTTTACCAAAAGTCCTCTAATTTTTAAATAGATTTCCTTCAAGCATACATTTTAAATGAGAATTTCAGGATATACGAAGGGATTCTAATTTTCTTTCATTTTGTTTTGGTATTCAGATTTAAAAATTTATGAATTTTTTTTGCTGTAGGTATACTGTGAATATAAAGATAATATTTATTATGTGAAAACATAATTTAGTGTGAGGGAACAGGGGGGAAAAAAACGCATATACAATCAACATTATTATCCTTGTCACATATTATATACAGAAAGTAAAAACAAGATAAATTATTTTTCAAGTGAATTTTGTTTTTATTAAACGTGAAAAATGTCCTTTTTTTTTGTTTTATGCTATGTGAACATTATTTTTAAAGAATATAATTTGTGATTATTTTATTGTGATTCTTTAGCGGTGTAATTTATATTGGACTTTGACGTCCTTTAATTTATATACTCTCATATTAATAATATACATGCTAAGACGACGCATGCGACGCTCTATATATATTACATTGACATTCAAGAAAGTGAAGATACCATGTAAATAGAATCAGAATGGGAGTAGGTCTACTGGCGAAGGCAGTAATGAATGGTCAAATCAATATAAAATGTCTACCAGAAAGAACTCCCGAAAATATGGTTTGAATGTTGGACGTCGTCATCGAAAAATTTAGGATAGGATATATTGGAAAAAGAGGCACTAAACGGCTAATTAAAGAAGAAGTATATTAATACAGATCAATCACATCAGATGGCCATTACTAGACGAAAGCTTACTAATACATTGATTCTGCAATATATCACCATATTGATGTACGGTTAGTAAATCACCGGTACCGTTAAAGCAAAAAACTTTTAATAATATAAAGTAAACCAGATACATGCTGTTAGTATAGAGAAGTAAAATCCTATCGAAAAATATTTCCACCTGATAATTATATGAATAAAAAACTTGCGCAAGCGAGTAAATATTTTTTCTGTAGTAGTTTTTGTTCATAGAGGCAGCAAATGCAAAATTTGTTTTGTCAGTTGGTATTCAGTGTGCAAGTGCCTGATGAAATTTGAAGAATAAGTTTTAAGTGGAAAAAAGTGTGATAATTAATTTCAAGACAAAAATTAATGTTGATTTGCGAATTTTATTTCAGTATCCCACCACCTATTTAACCAATATATAAACCAATTATTCATTTCTCTGAAATATAAATGTTATTTATTTTTATATTTAAATAAAATTATATTTATTTTTTTGTATATCAATTTAATTTAATTTTAACTAATAAAAGTTAGCTTTTGGTTTTGATGGAGTAAAGTCTTTTATTATTATAATAATAATTATTATTATTATTATTATTAATATTATTATTGTTGTTGTTATTATAATTATTTTTGTTATTATTATTATTGCTTTAATTTCCTTACATGTTTTGTGAAGGTATTTTCTATTTCGAAACAAGCGTACTAAAATACATGCTTAATCCGCACGACTGCGTTTTTTAACTGCGTCGATTTTTTGAAGGCATACAAAATACAATGAGCAAAATATCTTTTTTGTTGCGTAGGCGCGACCACTTTGTCTAAAAATAAAAACAAAATAATTAATTTTTAAAATGTGTCAAATCAACTATTTTTTAGTACTAATTTAATTATTTATTTGACGATAGACTGCGCTGATGTACATCATTGCCGCGTTGATTCGTAATGTTGTGAATTTGTTTGGTAATGTCAATGCTACGTTTATATTACAATAATATCATGATATTAGGTGACACGCATATTGGAATATCACTATATCAGCAATATTACAATATCGATATTACATGTCTGCCAGTAGCATAACAGTATATTTCAATCTAATAAAATTTATGAAGCGAAAATTTTACATATTTTCTGAGCCATTTTCTGCAACACACGAAAAAAGTTTGATGGCAAAAGATCACATCAGTATCTTGTTATTAAATCTATTATTGTTATAAATCACTTTTTTCTACAATTCTCATTTCTCATTGGAATATTCTAGATCAACTGTGACTTCGTAATCTAATTTTCTTATAATTATTAATTGTTCACAAAATAATTAATTATGCTATTGGTAGTTTTCTAGCAAGTCTTGTTTGAGACACTAATCATTTACCGGAGAAGTTGAGAAGACTAAAAACCTTGTATAGTTTAAGCTTTTACAATTTCTAAATAACCTGAATTTGAATTGCCAATTTGTACTTTGTGGGTAGCCATTTCACCATTTTGATTTGAATTATTTTTATTATTCTTTACATTTTTTTTCTTTTAACCATTTCTAAAATCTTGATGTTATTCATGTTCACTTTGTCTGCCAATCTAATTTACTCTCAAAAGTAAAATAAGAAAGCAAAAATGTATTCTAGTGATATGCAAAATTGTAACAATGATAAAGCTAAAAAAAGAAATTTTAACTTCCAACAAAGGTAACATATATAGTAACGATAAGTTTATTTACATATACTAATCCTAGACTATATTACGGTATTGAGATATCTGTATCCTTTTCTTATGTCCTTAGATGATATGTTGATTTTTTGAAACTATATATATATATATATATATATATATAAATATATATATATATATATATTGTATACTCATTATCTATATTGTCTAAACACCTTTGTTGATTAGAATGATTTATAACATGAGATTAATGAACTTTTCCAAGAAAAAAAAAAGAAAAGAAGAAGAATAAAAACAAAAAAAAAAATAAATTGGTATAGACAAGGATTGAAAGGTTTTGGTAAATATGGGTATCTGATAAGAAATTGAAAAGTAAAAGTGAAAAATAATTAAAACCTTGTTGTTTTTGGTGAAATTATATGAATTTTGAATATATATGTATACCAGACTATGTGGGTTGTACAGAATTTTTAAGGTAGTTTGGTTGGTGAGATGGGTTCAATAATCCTGGCTTATTCTGGCACTTAGGATTCTCGTCTGAAGGATTTACATTATTCAATTAATCTTTGATAAAGGTGCCAAGCATCTTAATATTTCTGATTGATTATTTGACTATATTCCTCCAACAGTGGGCTTGTGGGATTACTAACCGAATATTCTTTCACTGATTTCAGTTCTAAGTCATTTCTGGTTAATGAGTTTTGAATATACAAAGTATATATATGTCAGTTATATATGTTACTAGCTTTAGCCGGCCCATGTTGATGGCCCAAGGCCCCTTTATAATAAAAATACGTAATTTAAAATATTTTTTTTAAGACATAAATTAATATTTGAATACAATGTGTATACAGTATTGAGTATACATTAATTTTTTTTTAATTAATTATTTTCCAAAATAAAACAAATAAATTTAAAATTAATATTTAAATATCAATAATGATTTATAAAATCTTGTTAATTAGTTATTTATATGGTTTTTTCATTAATATTTCAATTTGTTGTATCCATTGTTGGTGTGGTATATTGTTTGATAGCTTTATTATACTGACTGATCTGTTATATTATAATTACAATATGCTATATAGTGTTAGTCTGCATTCCACATTATATTAGAATTACATTATAGTGTTAGTGATACTTTCTATTCCACAATTGGTATACAACATTTCTGATGGTTTAATTATTTAGAGTGTAAATATATAAATTATCTGGATTGTCAACTCTCGAAAGTGAAACATATAATTGCCCATGTACAAGGATTTCCAAATTTAATCCAGCTACACTCAATGATTAACCTTATGATTTATTTATTGTGATAGCAAAAGCCAGACTTAATGAAAATTTGTAGCCTTTTGAATTGAAATGGAATATTAAATGGAATTATTGGAATAGAAAGAGTGGGAAAGAGTACCTAATCGGTCCTGAGAGCTGTGTGGCAGCTATCCGAACCACTCAGATTATTAAAAACGATAAAAGGTATGTTTGTCCATTTTCGAGAGAGTATATGAGTACTAATTTTCTGTTTTATAACATCTTTTGTTTTTTGAAATGTAACTGATTGGTGCTGGGAGTTGTGTGGCAGACACTCGAACCACTTAAATTATTGGAAAATGATACAAAGTTTGTCCATATTCTAGAAATTATATTTTGATATTTGCAACAACTTTAGTTTTTGAAATATTTTTAACGGGAGCTGGAAGTTATATGGCAGCTGCCCAAAGCAGTAAAAATTTTGGAAAATGTTAATAGAAATATTTGTTTATTTTTGAGACGGTTTTTTTCCCTTGCTCCCCTTGGGAGCATAGGGCTTTCACTTAACATTTCCATCGTACTCGATATTTAGCTGCTATTTACGCATGTTCCCACGTTATGTTTGTTTTATCAAGCTTTTGTTTTATGGTCCTACGGCAGGTGTACTTTGGGCGACTGGGTCTTCTTGTGCCTTGTGAGCTCCATTCTAAGCTCATCCGCACGATGTTGTTTGATGGCCTATCCATCTCCATTTCCTTCTTCCAATTTGTTTCGCTATGGGCTCTTCGCCGGTTAGTATTCAGAGGTCCTTGTTACTTAATAGGTTTGGCCAGAATATTGGGCATGTTATCCTTAGACATTTATTAATGAAGACTTGTAACTTCTGTCAGGATTGATTTAACACAAGACCGGAATATTCTAAGTTTAGTTGCTCTGTATATTTGGCTGTTCCTCCATATCCGTTGTAATCTTCCAAATGCTGTTCTTGCTTTCTTTAATCTATTTTCTACACCTTCTTGAGCCCCACCACTAGGTGTAGCAGAAATCCTAAGTAGCAGAAATTGTTCACAAATTCTATTTGTTCTTCTTTCAACCTTAGATGTTCCGTGGTGGTGTTGTTTATTCTCATAGCTTTGGTTTTCTGCAGGTTGATTTCTAGTCCAACATGTTTGGTAAGTTGTTCCAGATCACAGGTGTTCTGATTTGTTCTGCATGTCGCTGAATTTGTGCGAGAGAAGACAGATATCATCTGCATAGTCGAGGTTTTCAAGTTGTTTAGTTAGACTCCAAGTTATTCCTCTATTTATTGAGCAGGTTTTTCCTAGTATATTATCTAGGACGATTGTGAGGAGGAGTGGTGAAAAAGGACATCCTTGTTTGACTCCTGATGTGGTGGTGAAGGAAGCACTTGTTTGTCTCCTATAAATTACTGAGAGTTCGGCTTCTTCGTATTATACTTGGATTAGGCGTACTATTTTTTCTGGTTATTTTTTGAGACAGTATCTGAGTATAAATTTCCAGCTCTATTAACACCTTTGGTTATTGAAATATTTGTGATTGGTGCTGGAAGTTATATGGCCGAATCAGTCAGAATTTAAAAAAAAAAATGTTAGGCATATAAAGTTTCCCTCCATCCCAGTAATACACACTGAAAATTTCATTCACATCGATTTGGTAATTTTAGTCAGTAGATAACATATGTCATTTGATATCCTGTTATTCTTCTAAACACATCATAAGTGATACACATTACACATAATACATAATTCATAAATTAAACAAATGAATTCAAACGTGTGATTGATTAGGCAAGCGAAAATATAAACATATCAAATAATTACGCAAAATAGGTAGGAAGTGACGAAGTGGTGGTAAAAACTGGTATTCATTTCAGTCTATCCCAAAATTCTGTTTAACCACCGAGAATTGAATTGAACATCAGGAATAGTAGAATATTTCTATCTTATATAAAAAATTCTAAGGAAATACACAATCTCATATTTTTGATTATACCTGCATCGAAATTATTCGAAAAGAGGACTTTAACATCTTTAATTACTCAAACCTGATAACCTAAAATTCTTTTAACTTAATAATAAATTTTGCTTTTCTCAGAAATATTTTCTTTAAATGTATATTTAAGTAACTTGGAGCCATTATTAGATAATTTATTAGAATTAGTATTTTGGAAGGATTTCTTTGTTTTTGATTGTTATCCTTCTCAAAATTTTATTCGATTTTACATAATTTTTTGAAGTTTTTCTCAAAAAGTTGAAATTTTTTTTTTTTGTTGTTTGTTTCAAATAACCCAGTAACCTGAGGTTCGATTAAGGTCAAAAGTTTTTTTATTTATATTTTTTGAAAATTTATTGGAAAAATTTTAAATTCTTTTTTAAGTTAAATTTTTTTTTTATTATTTTTGGATCATTTTAACCCAAATCTTAAAGGTAATGGTTGAAAGGATATCAAGTTTTTGTTTTTTGTTTTTTTATATGAAATAAATTACGAGTAAGGATTTCTGCTTGTGATACTTTAAGCAAAAAAAAAAAAAAATTTTAAGAAAAGGATTTTAAAAGATTTGAAGATTACACAATCAAAAAACCAAGAAAAGTGAAATAAGAAAATTTTATCCTGTCTTCTAGAAAATTGTTGAACTCATCATGGTATTTTTTTTAAAAAATATTCTTTTTTTGTGCTTGTCTGACTTTTAAAAGGATTTTTAATTTTTCATTTGTGCTCATTTCTTGTTTTGTTTTTCAATATCGAATTCATATTACTTCCCTATTCTTATTTCTCGTTTCTCGTTTTTCTTTCCTCCTTTTTTGTTGTTGTTTTCATTTTTTTAATATATAGAAAAGGACATCTAGTGGTTTTAATAGAGTTAATCTTATGTTTGGTTACCCAATTGATATCTATTTTAAGGAAAATATACTTATATGCGTTTTATCTTTCTTGCCTTACTGACATTTTTCTAATTTATTTACTTAAATTTCAAGTTTTCTATTCGAATAGAATTGAAAATAAAAAAACAAAAACAAAAACAATAAAAAGCAATAATAAAAAAAAAATTGCAAAATGAAAAATGAGAAAAGTTTTGAACCGAGAATTCTCTGATTTGATTTCCTATTTATTAAGAATTGTAAATAAATTTTAAAATGATAGAAAAAGTATATAAAATATGTATTGTACATACAGTCATGTGCAAAAAATAAGAGACACTATGAAATTTTTAAATATTATTTTTGTTTTTGTTCTAATTATTCTTGTTAATTTTGAATTTAAATGAAAACAAATATTTTAGGACTAATCTAAGTTTAAAAACAATATAAAAAAACTGTGACTGTCACTGATACATTTGACAGCAGTTAAACACTTGAGTTTACATGATCAATTGAGTTTACATGATAAATTATGTTTACAATGATAAAGTGCAATTGCACTTTAGCCGAACGAAAAACGAAACGACATTGTTTTCGACAAAATATGTCAAATTATGTTTTGCAAAAATGTATTTAAATGGCATCATAACAAATCGTCGTCTACATTCCTAGATATCTAATCGTCTAAAAGCAAAATGTTGAGAAAAGTGAATTTTTAAGTTTGACGTAAATTTTTACTGGAAAAATTTTAAAATAATGAAATAAAATTTGAGTAATTTTTTAACATCTAACATACATAGTTTTATAATTTTAATATTTTGAATTATCAAAATAATTTATTTAAAAAAATATTAGTATGTATAGTGTAAAGTTTCGTATGCGTTTGGACATTTGGGAATAAAAATGGTCTGTTAGATATTTAGGAATACAAATTTGTATGACTTCTCAGTACATAAACTGTAGATTGTTTGGATAAATTAGGAAAAAATATTTCGAAAACTATAAGAGATACGCTTATTTTGACTGCAAATTTTGATAGAGCATAGTCAAAAATGATATCGTACATTGAAAAGTCAATTTCGGAAAAAATGGTCGGTTGGATACATAGGAATGCAGCCGATGAAATAGTACGACACGACAAAATTGACGACAAAAGTTTGATAAAAATTAAAAATTTGTAGTTGTCGCACTACAACATTTCATTTTGACAGTTCTAAATCATTAAAACAAAAATATTTTTCTTGTTTTCAAATTGTTATTTGAAAATGGAAAAATGTCGACATCTATGACGACAATCTAGGACGACTATGTCGTGTTATTTTCATTGGATTTCAGACTTTTAACAAAAAAGTGAATCAATACATAAAATTTTCAATAATTCGAAATTTAAAAATTGTGAATGTGATTCAAATCCCAAGCTTTTCTCTTAAATCCAACTTCTTGAGTCTATCAATGCTATTTTTTCAAACGAATTTGTTTTAATTACAAGTTTCTGATTACTCGACATAAACTTTAAAATTCATTTCATATTTTTCTTCTGTCCAAAAATAGACATATCTGATATGCTTGTGCTAAAAATATTAAATATGACAGTATTAAGCTACAAGATAATAATATGAAATTACTACCTTGAACTGCTCTAAAACATCTTTTTTTTTATTACGACCTAAATTGGAATACAATTCACATAATATATGGTGACATAGTTCAAAAACATTACATTCGTTTCTTCAACAACTCTAATGTGACGTACTCTCTTACATCACCTTAAAATCTTTTCCTGGTTTTAAGATATCTTTAGGTTTAAGTAGACATTGTAATGTTTGCAAAGGCCCAAGAACTAAGATGAGCTGGCCATGTATTTAGAATGCATGAAACTCGAAATCAAGCAGTAGTGTTAATTAGAAAGCCTGCGAATAATCGTGATAGAGGAAGACCAAGGAGAAATTGGGTAGAGAATATTCAAAATAATACCCAATCTCTACAAATTCCAAATTCAAGACCAGCGGCGCAATATCGATCCTTTTGGAGGAATATTGAAGACCAAATCTCATCTCTGAGCAAATCTCAGCTTTTGCTCAGACGAAATAAAAACTTTAATGCCACCTCCAAATATTTCCGCCGAAGAGCACGAGAGGCATTAAGTCTGCCACCCTTCTCTTACACAGTGTAGATTCCTAAGTACATCAAAACTGGCTATGGTAATTCGTTTGAAGTAAAAATTTTTTTAATGTAACACCATATTCCAACAAATATTAGTTCTACAAGTTCAAGAAAAATATTGATAAATTCATTCAAAGTATTGCTACTGGTCATAGAGAAATTTTCCTATGTATAGTACAAAATATAAAGTTATATTTTTAATTCATGAAACGCTATCTCCAAGCTCTGAATTAGAAATAAAGTTTTATTTATCTCTAATTAAATCCTAATCAAAGTTGTCTATTCCTGTATTAAATGTATCGTTTGAAACCTAATGTTTGACAAAACTTAAAACAAAAAAATTTAATTCAAGTTTCAGGCCCTCTTCTCTTGCGGACTATATGCCTCATTTCATGCCATATTTTTTATACCAATGAGAAAGGACCCGAAACGAACTGGACCCGATCGAAAAACCAATGAAGCATTTGTTTTTCGATCGATTTGAAGCACTCTAGCCCTGACAATTTAATTAAAGAATTCATGGGACGTTTCAGTTCAGTTGAAAAACAAAGTGGCTCTACCTACTGCTACATCAAACCTGTATATTTATAGTACCGTACAATTGACATGTAAATAAACTTAATATCCAGCAAAATACTAAAAATTCCATTATATTTGGATAAAAAATAAATGTCCATATTTTTTTGCCTGTTAATGTACACAATGGTATGAACAATATAATATAAGTATGTAGTTTAGCAACCTAGTTATATTATTTTTATTGGTGAACTTATATAGTAGAACTTCTAGTTTTAAATAGAAAATATCATTTTAAATGTAGTTGAGCAGGTGTGAAAATTTTAAAAGTTTTTGATTGTGTTAACATGAAATCTGTAATGTTTCTAACAATCAAAAAGGATTTTTATTAATGTTATTTTCAACAAAAATAATATAAAACATATTTTTATACTCATCATATATCCTTTAAATCCTGTATTTAGAAGGATGTTTTTATTTCAAATTTATAATAATATTTGTTTTTAAAATTTATAACATTTGTGATAGCTTTTAAAATGTTATGTTCCTATCTTGTATATACCATTATTAAAAATGATTTATGAATTAAATTACAAGTACTTAGTTACTTATAGACCGCATATAGGTTCTGAGCTTGATCCATAATCTTTTGAATTATATGATATAAAAATATTATTATTATTTCTTTGAAATATATGTATGTATGAATGTGTGAAATATGATTGAAACTAATTTGAAATGAATGTAGATGACTATAGAATTTATACTGATTATTTTAAGTGCTTTGAAATTGTGTGTGTGTGTGTGTATATAGAATTGACTGAGTATTTTGAGTGCTTTTGATTTGTGGGTGAATGTGAAATGGAATTGAAAATAGTTTTTAATTATTATTAAAATAGAATAGAAGATGACCTGTGACTAAAAAAATGTAATGAGAATTTTGTATTTAACCAATGCTCAGTATAATTTTTATATGGGACTGTTTGGATGTAGTAAATATGAATATAATTTTTGTTGCAAAAATTTTTGATTGAAATTTTAATCTGCGTTATATGTAATGTATACAACTGTTTATAGATAGAATCGATCATTTCAGTTAACGCTTGATTGTACATTGTTGATGCAACGATTTAATCAGTTTAATACCAATACTTGAAAAATTATTTTTAATGAGACTCTACCCAATTATAGAAATCCGAAAACTCATACCAAAATACCAGATTGGTTTTAGAATAAAACAATAGAACAAACTCATCGAATCGAATATTGATTCAAATAAATTTTCACTGTGGCATTTCTGTCGCATTTCTTGATATAATATCCATTCATTCGATAAGGTGTGGTGTTTCGGCTTATTATGTAAGTTGAAAAAATATCTGCTGTGCGATTTGTATGAACAGACAGAAAAATTTTCACACAAAACTTTTCGATGTTCAATCTGACATGCCCTAAGGAAGCTTTCTTAGCTTTCCTACACTCTTCCTAATTCATAGGGGAAATATCCCAACGATACCAGGTGTGAAAGTATCAATCTTTGCTGATGATACAGCAGCTATGGCTTCAGACATCGATCTATTATGGGTCTCAAAATTCTTTCAACGGAACATCAATCAATTTTAAAGCTGGATTCACAGTTGGCAAAATAAAAGTCAATGAAAACAAATTAATCCATGTAACATTTACACTGAAGAAAGTTAACTAACTGCCTTTCAGTACAGAGCAGTACAGTCACACCACAGGGGGGATTTTAGTGGATTCAATTTGATTGGCGTTTAACATGGAAGAAACACAAAATTTGTAACCGCACTCAAGTGGGATAAAAGCTGAGAAACTTATATGGTTAATATGGAAAATACCTGAATTGAAAAACAAGTTGTTGCTGTACTAAGCTACACTTAATTTTATGTGGTCGTACGGAATTCAAATCTGGAGTGCTGCAGCTAAATCAAACATTGATGTAATTTAAAAATTTCACAAGTAAATGTTAAGAATGGTGGTCGATACTGCGTTTTTCGTGTCAAATAGCTTAACCCACAACGATTTACTGGTTCCTTGAGGATACATGAGGAAATAAAAAAATATTGTACAAAGTACAAAAGTAAATTGAAAATATATTCAAACACCCTGGCAAATAATCTTATGAGAGACTCAATAAGTATAGTGAGTGCTATGGCTATCATAGGATTCTACTCTCCTTCAAGCCAATATAATATACAAAATTAGTAAATTTTTTCAATTGAAAATGATTCAAATTGTAAATATTAAATTTAAAAAAAAACTATGGGTTCTAACCAAGCTTCTGACTAGATTTATTTGCTTCAACAGTTTTAAGACTTTAAAATTATCGTGATGCTGAAGTCAGCACTTTACAGTGAATCTTTTGATTTTTTCATCGACTCTTGACACCCTTAGATTTCTACATAAAATGATATTCTGTGTAAATTGTCGTGTATTCACGATTACTTGTACCATTTTATACTCAAACTTTTATTTTATTGTTTTATTACTCTTGCTTGTACAGCCCCCACAATTAGATGCCATACACCCATATTTACTTTATTATTTATTTATTTATCAATATTTTGTTTTCAATTTATACTTTTGATTTTCAGCTATCTGTACTTTACTTTTCCTTGTGCTCACTTTATTTTAACATAATCATTGTCCTGGTAATCACATCCGTGGGGCATAGGGCGAAAATAAAATATTTCGATCGGCTCCTATCTGGTGCTAACCTTTTCAATTCTCTTCTACCTCTTTTTATTTTCACATGCTTCTTCTATTTTAATTTAGCGTTCAGAGTAATAATAAAATTTTTAGCCATATTAGCATGTAGAAATCTAATTTTTTCAATACGAATACAGGCTTGTGCTACTAATTTTTCTTGTCTGTAAAATTGACATCATATACCGATTTTATGCCCAAATTATTTTTTCAATAAAAAGTTTATGTTTAAAGCTAAGTATGCTTTTAAAAATTTTGCCTGTCAAAAAATGAGTACAAAAAGTACTGCAAAATTGGTAGCAAAGTTTTATCAGAAATTCGTTTAATCAATAACAGGTGGCATTATTTGTGTTCATTTGACAATCAACAACGTGGGCAAATAAAATCTAACCATTTATCGTAAATAAACATATTAGTATTAATTAATCTATCTATTTTTAACCTATCTATTACATATCTTAAATAAACTATTTAAAAAATAAATAAATCGTGAGTAAAATAAATTGAACCTTAAAAGATATTATTTAAAAATGAAACCTTTAAAATAATAGTTTTAAATAATATTTTTTAAGATTTACTTTATTTTACTTATATTTATTTTATTTTACTATGTTTACTTCGATTATTCACTGTATTTTACTAGATCAAACGTGGCTTATTGCCTAATGTAAAAATTTTAAATACCCGGGTATATAAATGAGAAGTAAAAATTTTGAAACACCTGGCGGTCAAAACAAGAACTTGCTCAGCATACTAACTGCGTACGTAGCTTAAAAGAAAAGTTTTTGCTGACAAAACAAATTTGAACTCTGTTTTTTTTATAATAAATTTAAACTTTTCTAAACTAAAACAAAAATTTCTTAAAGATAATTTTCAAAGCATCATCCTCTAAGTACAACTTTGTACGATTTTAATTAAATTTCGTAAATTACAATTTTTAATTACATTCTCCAGCTGGTTTTTTTTCTTATTTTTATTTCCAAAAATTCCATTTAGTAATAAAAAAAAAAAGAATAACCTGCTGAAAAAAATGTGAAACTATTCTTCAATTTTTATGTATGCATCTTAAAAGTAGAATAAAAAGTATTTTCTAAGAGGTGTAGTAAAATTCTAAAGTCCTTTTTATCATACATTGTTTTTTTTTTTTCAAAATAATTTTTTTATTCATTTTAGTTTTTTTTTTTAACTTGTGTTCAAAATATAAAACGATGTCCTTTAATATTTTCACGTATATTATGTGTAACAGAAGTTGACAACCTTTTTATTTATTTATTTATTTGAAGCTTAAATCAAGCATTTTAAAATAACTTATACATCTATAAAAGTTAGCATTTGAGAAATAGATAAAAAATAATAGATATAAAATACAATAAATTTATTTATAATATAGTTAATGGCCAATGGGCATTGTCGCATTTGGCGCCCTTAGGCCCCATAATTCGTAATAAAAATTAAAACATACAAATATACAATAAAAACTTATTATCTGTTGTTTTTGTTGATTTATTAATTTAATAAGAACTAAATATGTCAGTGGAGTAGGCATTAGTTAAGTAAAATGTTGCTTTTCATTAGAAAAATAATCAATTATATCAGAATAATCTATATTTGATGTTAAATATGTTTCTATTGACAATATTGCTAATGCGTTTAAACAATTCCTTTATAGTATAGATCTTAAAAAGATTTTCAATCTTTTCAATAACGATAAACTGTGTTCTGTAGAGCAGTTACTTAAATGTGTGCACAAAAATATTCTTAAGATTTTTATATTTGGAAAAACTGTTTCTAATTTTTTGCTATATTATATTAATTTACTGAGCTCTAATATCAAATTTTGCAGAAATTTCATTAGATTTCAAATATGATCCCAAGTGCACACATTCTTCCATAAAACATTCATCTAAATCGTTCTTGTATATCTGGTATAAATTTTCTGCATTTTCTAATATTAATTTAGGTTGGTATTTCGTTAAATTGTTTAAAAATTCAAAATTTTTGTAAATTAATTCATATGAAGTTTTTTTTCAGTTCTTCCCTAAGACATTAAATGTTTTGGTTTTAAAATTCCGATTGCTATGTAATTGCGATTCTTAAATTGTTTCATCATGAAACATTTTCCATCTTCTACTCATTTTCTTTCCAATTTTTTATTTTGGCTTTGAGTTCATAGTTTTGACATAAATTTGACATCGAATTTACAAATTCAATCAATGATTTGTATTGCTCAACAACAATTGATAAATCATTTTCAATGGATTGTAACTTTAAACTAGTCGAATTAAAACGTTCTAAAATAGATTTCCAAAATGTCATCATAAAAGCACATTCGAGACAATTCATTGTTAATATTTTAAGCTTGGCTTCTAACTTGAGAAGATACTGTTTCATATTCTGATATTTGTTTTAAAGTTTTAGATATTCCCGCCCAGTTTTCATACAGAGCTTTGCATGCATCATACCTATACAAGACCATCTTGTTTCGGAAATATTTATTATGGTTCGCCCTTTTAAAATAGTAGTTAACACTAACCAATGATTTGTTGAAGAAGAAAAGAAATTAAATAGTTTTTGTAAAAAATTGAAAAAGGATGCTGCTACTCGGCTCTACAATCTGCCGCAAGTATGATTTTTGTTTTTCTGTTTTGTTTTAATTTTTTGTTCTTATTTTTGTATTTTTTTCTTATATTAAAGAATTTTTATGAATTTTTAAAAAATATCTGTACTTGAAATTTATCTTAATACATGTAGCGACATCTACTCGGAAATAACATCGTTAGACATCTCTATATTAGTCTATGATATTACTTATAAATAATGTTAATGTGTACTAATATTATTATCTTGTTCAATTCTGAATTTCTAGTACATAATCTAATTATAATTAACAATAAAAATAAAATTAACTTTGATTATGTGAAAAAAAATTATGCTTGATAAAATTTTTCGGTTGGCGCCCCTAGACTAGTTGTCTAGGTTTGCCAATTAGTAAAATCGCTCTTGCCAATGGGTGTTATAGCTGTGTAAGTATAGTTTAGTAGCCATCTACCATCCTACCATAGTTAGTCTACCATCTGCCAATCTACCATAGTTACTTCTAAGTATGTGCCAAAGTAAAAATATTAATGGATCGAAGTCGAAATTCGGTGTTAATCACAATTTTATCAGAAATTAAGTGTAGAAATAATATTGCGTTTAACAATTTCATCAATTAAGTTTACATTGAGCAGATTACGAAGGGCAAATCCTAAGCATTTTCTTTGATTAACTTTCATCCTTGGAATACAATATTAAACATAATAAAATAGAGAAACTATACTTGGCTGGCATATTTCAAATTAGGTCGGAGCAATATTGCATTAAGGGTATTTAACATGCAAATATCAGAAAATTCCTTTGTGCAACATTTTATAAACCCAAATAAGGAATTGGATTTATTTATAACGTTATTATAGTATACACAGTACACACAGTTTTTAATAAAAAACTAATGATCTTTTTAAAATTACAATTTATAGATTAGTCAAATTTTATAGGTGAAAAATTTCTAAAGTTTTCACGATACATTTAGTATAGTATAGATAGGCTAAAGTTAGTTCTAAACCATTTTTTGGACATTATTCATATAATATACTTAAATCGTTTTGCATTGCTGTACTATCATGATTTTTGTGAAAATTTTGACATTATCTGGCAATATATAAGATAAATGAGCATTTTAAAAATTAATTTTAAAAAGAATAAATAGTTGGGGACCCCAATAATATCAATAGGAAAGTTGTACGACAAAGAGTTACCGATTTGTACAAATTGCACTTTGTTTCTTCAGTATGAGTCAACCAGAAAAAAAAATTTTAAGTAAAAACCTAACCTAAACCTAAAATCATTAAGTAGTGAATAATTAAATGTGTCAAGGTGAGTCAAATCAAGTCTAGGTGAAATCAGTTAACTGTTACAAGTTTTACAACTTTATAATATAAGGAAAATGACAGTAATTCTATTACTTGATTATGTGTTTTTGAAAAAATTCAAAATTACATTTTACTATCGATTAATACTTTACTTTACTTACCGGCTATGGTCTGTTAAGTCTGTAGACCCTAAGTTGACTGATTTACTTCTTGCATTCCTACCCGTCAAAAAAAGACACGAAATTGTTTCATGTTTACAGATATTTCGTTTCACTACATATGATTTGGTTCTAATACTTTATTTTATCATATAAAATCCTGCATATTAAAATAATATTAAAAATTTATAATGAGAGATTTAGAGAGCAAAGTTTTTCACAAAAATTGCAATCCTCTGGTTTGTATATTCTTCATAATCACATTTACAATGATAATACCATTATGTTACTGTTATAATACAAAATACTATTTATATACAGGTGATGCTAATAACAACCACCATTTAATAATTTACGGAAACTATTATGAAAAAGGAAGTTTATTATTAGATAACCATTATGATAATGGGATTATCCAGATAAAAAAAAAAGTTTTTAGTTTTTTTTTTTTTTGTTTTTAACTTTTTTCTTAACATTTTCAGAAAACTTTTCAATTTAATTATTTTAATAATTTGTTTATTTATTTTTGCGTTTAATTTAAATTGAAAATTTATGATAATTTTATTAATGAATTTCCTTATGTAAGGAAATTATTAAATTTTTATTATTATTTTTTCTTAAATTTAATATTATAGAACAAAAATTAAAAATTTATGTAAAATTTAATAATTTAATATTTACGAATCAAAATTTTTATTTTAATTTTACTTTTCGCTGAATTTACGGTCAATAATGAATTATTGTCTCTGATTAAAAAATTAATCATGGAAATATTTTAAATTGAAAATTTAAGAATAGTATAGTAACTCTTTAGATTTGTGTTATTTATTTTTTATTTGGTCCTCCCTCAACATTAATAATATACTTTTATTTTACTGTCCAATAGTAATATTTATGACAATGTCATATCAACATTTTGGGAGAAGTTTTTGCAATGTTTAACGTAAATGAAAATATATGTACTTTAAATGGTCATAAAAAATTTGGTTATATGTAGTTCTTATATGCATATTTATCTTCAGACCCACTGAATAAATAAATAAATAAATGTAGTGCCAACGGACAATTCATATAGAACAAAATGTGTCAACAAGGTCACTATACCAACAACGTACAGATCATTTCGATGTGAGGTATCGATGTTGGAACCCCAAGTAAAAACGAGATAAAATCAGTAATTCTTCTTTTAAAAAACAACGATATTTTGTTACTTTTGTTACAGGCTATATGGAAACAAGAAGAATATCGAAATAAACGGGAAGGAAGGAGTTATTGTTAAAATACTAAAGGCAGCCTAAATAATAACTGGCGAGGTATCACACTACTCTTAGTTTTCTCAAAATTAATGGTTAGAATAATACTCGGAAGGATTAGAGGCAGAATAGAATCTATGCTCAAAAAACAACAATGAGGTTATCTTTTTACGAATAATTATTGAACAATCCCTTGAATTGAAAGAACCGTTAAATCGGATGTTTGTAGATTTTGAGAAAACCTTTGATAAGGTATATCGCGAGTATAATTGGGAATCATTTAACAAGAGAGTGTAATATTTATTATTTTAAGTCATATCTCATTTTAGAGAGTTCTTTATTAACTGACTGATGTCATTCTTCATATGTATTACAATTACATACAATCAACTGTTTACAGTATTAATATACTAATACTAATAATAATAATATTTTTATACTAATAATAATTATGGGAACCGTAGACAAGTATTAATACAGAGAGTACATTCCAGAACAAATTATAGCACTTAATTAAAGAATCCTATAAATATGCAAGATGTTGCATCTTACAACGAGGGCAATGCTGGCAACATGCTTCGAGGTGTGTCAGGGAGTAAGCCTGTATTTTATCACCCATATTGTTTTTAGTAGTAATGAGTGACATAATGACTACTACTGTTGGTTTTAACGAGAGAAACGGTATTCTTAGGCGTCTTTTCGAACGTATCAGCCACTTAGATTACACGGGCGATGTGTGTTTATTATCACGAATGGAGATTTAAATGATATGTTTCAAAAGCTGTATGACACTGAAAAAAAACGGAGACTAAAAGTCAATATAGCTAAAACCAAAATAATGCGTACAACTCGCACATCATAACATTCTATCCTGCATGAAGAACGCGAATAGAAGAGGTGAGTACGTTCATATACCTGGGCAGCATCGTGTCATCAAATAGATAGAATTGAATGTCAATTTGAATATTGAAACCCGCATCAGCATAGCTCGTACTCCTTTCGGGATATTCTCAAAACAAAAATGATAGGCAAACAACATATCTCTGCGCATAAAAATAAAAATCTTCAATGCAAGTGTAAAAATATGCTCTCTTGTACGGCTGCAAAACATAGAAAGTTTCAGTAAACATCACCAGGAAACTCCAAGCGTACATCAATATATGACTTAAGCGCATACTAAACATTCATTGGCCACAACATATTTTCAGTAGAAATAGGATTCAATATGCCCACGGGAGTTTATTTTTTGAATATTAGATAGGGACATTTTTCAAAAGTATTAACATTACTTTTGCTATCGCGTTGTTATTCAAGGTCTTGTCTTGGCCAGTACCAATAATTTCTCAATATTAGCAGAAATTATATATATATATATATAATTTCAGAAATTAGCAACGATCCTTATTCCTTAGTCATTATTTTTTTTTTAAATTTTTGCGTATAAAGTGTTTTATAGATAGTTAATAACATTTTTTGACAGTCTCACAATATTTTTCCTGGTCGGGGGACTTGCACTTAATTTATCTTTGATCAGCAAATTTATGAAATATCAATTTTTTTTAAATGTTTTATAAATAATCGTATAGCTACAAGGTATCCTTTAAACAAATATTAAATAAATATTTTATGTCCTCGTAATATAATGGTTAAAATCGCAATTTTGTTTTTTTTTTTAATAGTTCTGAGCTTTAAATTTATTAAAAATTGAACAATTAAAATTAACAAAAAATAAAATTACTTTGTAATTATTTTCAGTTAGTTGTCACTAAACCATTTCAACTTATCACTTACAAAATCCTCTTAAAATTCACATATACACATATGCTATTAACCTCGTCCTTTTTATAACAAAAATATTTATTTTTTATTTTTTATTTTTTTTTTAAAGTAAAAGAGAATATCCCCATTTTGTAAATAAATAAATTTCTGTTAAATATTATTTTGTTTACAGAAAAATAAAAACCTTTTAATACACTTTAGAAGTCAGAAAAAATGTAAGCCTCAGTAATTCTGAATAGGTCAAAATTCATTCATTAAAATGGCACCGTAAATTTAAATTTTCAAATAAACAAAATCATAGGGTTGTTCTATTGGTAGGTATGTGTGTGTGTGTGTTTGTTTTATTTTTAGAAATGAAAATATAAATTAGAAAAACAAAAAGATTTGCCAAAAAATATTTTTTTTCGTTTTCTTTTTTGTGTTAGTTTACTATACACATTAAGTTAAAATAAATAAAAAAAAGAACCATAAATCCTTTTCAAAAACATACAATTTTTATTTTTTTTATTTTTATTTTACACATGAATTCTGTTTAGTGGGATGTTGTGTCATCATAGTAAATTTTTGGAAGAGTATAATATAAAAAGGACATTTTGTATATATGTAGGTTATAATATACTGTTAGTTATATAATTTAGGAGAATCTAAAGAATATTATTATTTTTATTTTTGTAGTAGCATCTTCAAAAAAAAAAAAAAAAAACGAAAAAAATTAACCCAAAATATTTACAAAATTTACAAGTTTTAAGTAAAAGAATGAGATCGTATTTTTTGTGCTTGGTTTTGCCACTTAAAAATAAAAATATATATATTTTTTTAGAAATTTATTAGCCAGGACATCTAACTAAACCTATACCTCAACAATTTTTCGTACTAAATTTAATACAAAATAAATAGTGATGTACGAAAATCTACCCTGAAATGAAGAATCAGAATGATGAAAAATGAAATAAATAATTTTTTGTTGATAAATTTTGATCTTATGACAAAATGTTTTCGATAAATAACATGGTGTTTTAAAAGTATAAAAAAAACATATAGGTCTTAATATATACATATAATATAATATATAATATATTAAATATTTACATTAAATATATATAATATATTAAAAATGGTTCGAAACCTTGCTATTCAAAATTTTTCTTTTTCAAAATATCGATTTTCATTTTATCGTTAAGATCTCGCTTTTAAAAAAAATCTTGTTTTTTTTAAATTATGTAAAAATTCTGGAAAAACGAGATGCCCCGTTGTACATAACATATTCTGGAAAAAGCACATTAACCCATCCCCATCACATCCAATAACGGCTACGCATAAAAATAACTAAGGTAGATATTGTGGAATTAAAACGATATTTAAAAAAAAACCATATTTTGAAAAAGCGAGATTTTGTTACGCTATCTACTGTTGCAGTTTCAGGACCTTTTTAAAATATTAAAAATTAATTTTTTGATTATCTAATGGGTTCGAAGGACCAAAAAAGATCTTGTTTACTTAGAAAAAAGTTATAAATTTAATCTTATAATCGGAGGTAGTGTTAGAAACTAATTCGATTAGTACAATAGACCAAAAATGATTGACTAAGATTAATGTTGATATAAAATATAAAAGCGAGGTCATGAGTTTCATCCAGAAGTAGCGAAAGAGAGAACAAAAAAAGCTATAACACTTGTACCTATATTAACTATACTAACTGTATACAAGAATTCATAATGGTGTATTTCTATGATTTGAATATTACATAGACTAAGAGAACGTGTACCTAATGAGTTGACTAATTCTGATTCTAATTTGTATATCAATTAGAAATTGAATTAGACTTTAATAATTTGAAATTTCCTACGTTTGTTATACATTTTTTGAAATAACGAAATCAAATAATAAAACATTATAGTTCAACTTCAACAGATTAAAAAAAAACCGGTAATTTGCTAATGAAATGGATGGGAATGCATTTACGAAATTGGAAACTAGAACTGAAAATGCGTAGAAGAAAACAATTTTGGACACTAGAGATCAAAAAAAGTATATGATAACACTAAAATGAAATTCTATATAATATTAATTTTATTTAGTGTGTGTAACACTAATTGATGGATAATTCTTAAATAATTTAAATTTACAATAAATAATACAAAATTTGAAATTATAAATTAATAGCATACTAGTATATTCGCCCACGATTATGAATCGTTTCATATAATTTATATTAATTTATTCTTGGCACTGTATAATTTTGTTTTTATCGATTTATCTTAGGCAACAATCGCCTATGTAATAATTTATTAAAAAAAAGCATGTATAAATTTAATTCTAACGAACAAAAGAAGATACTCTGTCCTTTGGTGAGTTTCGGTAATTTGAGATAAATTAAAATTTTTGTATATCAAAATTATTCCTATATGTGGCAAAATTTTAAATTGAAAATAATTGAAAATTAAAAAATGTTTTTAAGAAATTTCAAATTAGTCAATTTTAACTTAAATTCTATTTTATATATGATTAACTGTCACAATTAGAATTAGTTAACTTATTAGGCACACCCTCATAATCTATCTATATGATACTAAAATAAAATTTGAAATATAAAGTTTTTTCAGTGTATTTAGAGATGTAGCGAAATAACTTAAAAAATCAAAACGAAACAACTGACGAATGAAAAATTGAATATTTTTATCGAAGTTATTTCGTTTTTAATTTTCTAAGTTATTTCATAACGAATATTGTTTTGGACAATGACGATTAAAAGTGGAAAACTAGAGGGTTATTGTAAATTTAAAAAAAAAACAACAACAACAACAAAAAATTGTACAAATCAAAAAAAATGTTTTGGACAATTTACGGAACACGGATAACAACATTTTTTACCTTTTGGAGTTATTGTAAGACAAATTCTAATTATTGAATAGCGTAAAAAGTAAAAGCTATAACAAGCTTGTTAAAAAATAATTTACTGAAACCATTTTAAATCTAGTATAAACCGCTTAGAAGATATTGTAAAAAATATGCCACTAAGAACAAAAACAGACAAAATAATTTCAATCCAGTACAACATGGTAGTCCAAAGAAGGAGATAGGCCATTTTTTTATTCCCTCATATGTTTCCTATCATACCACGAAGTTTTATTAGTCGTTATATTATTTTGAATAATCTAGAATTGAAATTTTAGAGTATAATGCATCATGTTTAACACATTTTAATATTGCGTTTCCTTATTTTTCTCCAAATTTTGTCAGTTCGTCAATGAAATGTTTTTGTTTTTACATATTGAAGAAGATAGATTTTATTATTTCGTATCTAACTTAAAAATACTCTGTATTTAATATATTTACTATATATACATTAAATACTTCAAATATAATATATATATATATAAGTATTTTTTGTTACACCCTGTACATACAGAATAATCTTTGGAAATGAATAGAAGTGCCTTAATATCTTTATGAAATGAAAGAATTCACTATGACAGGTGTTATTAACTAAAATTTCGTTTTTTTTTGTTCCAAAACGAAAAGTTCAACATGGATATTGTCATATCAGGACAAGCATAAATGAATTATGATATAATTTATATGTATATATATCGTATGCATGTATGTTTTTGTAAAAATAAAAGGAAATTTTATGTCTAGATTTTCAAAAACATTATTTCCTTTTTGATATGAATATATGTATAATGTATAGAATACAGCTGAATTTTGTTAAATTGTTACATATACAATATCTACATGTAGCCATGTAGGTAAGTATTGGTTGTAAAGTAAATTTATTTTTTTATCATCAGATAACTATAATATGTAGTATCTTTTATTTTAGCCTAATGTATTTTTAGAATTAAATTTAAGTTTTTATATGAACTCTGCTTTACTGAAAAACATTCTCCTAAGCATATCCAGAATATTAGTGTACATGACAAGGTTTTGATAAAATTTAGCTTAATAAACTTCTCTGGATAAAACAATAAATTGATTTCAAACTCCGTCTATATCATACCTACACCATACTTAAACGCTTACATGAAAGATTTCTAGAAATCTAAAAAAGATGATGATGATCAATGCCGACGATAAAACAAAGTGTTGTCAGTTCTACAAAACCCAGATACTATACTCAAATTTGCACAATAAACTTACCAGTAACTGAAAGCATTAAAACAGACACTTAATATGCTAATGAAACTGTATAACAAATTAATAATAAAGAAACATAAGTAAATAAAATTTAGAAATGGCTGAAGAAATGGATTTAGTCCTCCATAGTTCAAATAAATCAAATCAAATTATTTTTACGTTCAAAAAGGGTAAATACAACGATACAACTAACAAAAAGAATATATGAATCACCTCTCCACCTACAAGTTTTCATCAATATTGTCTGACAGTACAAAAATGAAGAGTCAATTACATAAGCTACAATTGCCTCATTGAGAAAACATTACCATTTTAATTTAACAAGAAATTATTAGTATATAGAAATAATGTTTTGGAAGAATTGTGGGACTGTTTAAGATTCTACAAAAAATCCCGAATTTTGTGTACATACATACAACCATAAAATAAACTTGGCTCGCAAAATAAACAACGAAATGCATGTTTTTCAAATGTCTACTATAGAAGATAAGACAAGGAGTTTGTGTACAAGGACAAACAAAAACTCAAACCTGTCTATTTACACAAAAACTAACACCATTTTAACCTATTCTTAAATTTTAAGATAAAGGCTAATACCATTATGGAAGACTTAAATATTCTCGGAATGTGAGTAAATCAAAATTAGCTTAAAATGATCATATTTTTGATATTGGCCAAAGTGTCGGAAAATGTTTGGGGTTTTTTTTAAAGTTGGGGCAATTGTATACAGTATATTTTTCTCATAAACATCTGTTTAATATCTATAAAGCCTACACACGACCTAAAATAGGGTATAATTCACATCTATGAACGGGGGCTTCAAAAATTGCTCTTAGCTTTCAAAAACATATACTATTCGCCTTATAGATGATGTGAATGTTTCATCAACACTTGTTCCAATTGGTCATTGTCGTATCGTTGGAGTACTAAATCCATTTTATAAATATCTTGTGGGGGTAGCCATATACTCGGAAGAACTAAAATCACTACTTCCGCCTCTTAAGTCATTCCGTCGACGAACGTGAGAGGCTGAAAATGTATGGATATGCCAGGATGTTTGAAGACTAATTATGGAAATTCGTTTATAGTTAGACCATCTAGAATGTGGCATCGCATTCCAAATCAGGAATATTTTTGATGGATTTGATTTACAAAAATTCAAATTGAATATCAATAACTTAATTCGCAACTCACCGCAGGACCTTTTTCCTACTTCTTTTTTTTCTCTAACTATTCTTTTTCTTTTCCAAAAGTCAACGGTACGAAAGTATAAAGTTTTTTCTGACTCAAGTTTCGGCTAAAAATATAAAAAAAATTCAACTGAATAACAGAAACTTATCAGTTGATAGCTTAAATAATTAAAAAGTTGTTAATTGCAAAACCCCAATAACACAAATTCACTTGAAACCATTTGATTATGACTGAAATAGCTAATTATTTATTAATAGAAACAAAATATTAATCTAGTGCTTAACCAGTTATAGTTAATTGGTGTGTGTTTTTATTTATCATCCCATTTGAAATGATAACGTTTCATATAATTTGAATGCGTTCTAATTTCTACTCCATGCTTCTATTCTATTGCTACTCTTTCCTGCCTTTGGTCTAGAAGAAAATACATATTTTATAGAGACCATAACTTGAACTCATGCTTAAACAATAAAGCCGTTGTAATATATCAATTGTTATTAATCGGAGATATTTTGATGGCTTTTGAAGGAAGATTTCAATCAAAAATTTCTATTTAAATTTAGTTAACTCATAAAAATAGAAAACGAATAACGAAAATAGAAGTATAGAATAATATGAAACGCTTAAATTTAATCAGTTCAGGTCAATACTGAATTTGGGCGAGTAATCTATCCTAAAACAACTATCAAAAGCAGATTAGTTTGATCTTCAGAAGCAACTGATGGAATAGTCAATAATGACAATCTACTTAAATTCAATAATTTTGTTTATAATTAAATGTTTAAAAGTTTATCTATAATATATGAAAAAGTAATACCAGTTAATTCAGCTCCATTTTTTTGATCCAGTTTTATTTCAAATAATCAAGTCAATCAATTGAAATTCACAAATCATTTTCTCTACACATTTAACTTTCATTGAAACTTTCTTTTTGTTTGAAATTAAATAGAAAAACTTGTGAATTAAATTTATTTGAAATTTTTTTTTTACCATTAACATCTTTTCAACCATCATTTTTATTAATTTTATTTGTATTATCCTAATTTATGATTTTTATTTTTCTTTTCTTTCCAGATGGAAAACAACCGCATATGTGAAAAACAGCAACATCAGCATTTGTTTTCAAATAAAAAAAAAAACGAAATATCATTATTACTATTACCAATAACACGTTACCAACATCACGATTAACATCAACATCAATATCATTGTCGGTTTCTTTTAATAAAACTTCCGTAAAAGTTCAAATTCTAGTGAAATATAACTGTAAAAAAATGCTTCAATTACATCAATCTCGTATATTATATAAAATGTTATCAAACTAAGTGAAAAAGGAGTTAAATTAATATATATGTGTACATATAGGGTGTTTGTGGACTAGTAGTAAAGGTTTTAACAGTTAAATTCCATTTAGCTTGCAGACTTGTTCACTAATAATTCTGCAAATATATCTGCACCTAGGAAAGACGGAAATTAATTGCGGTATTACGCAAAAATGTCCGCTATACATTTTAAAAACTTCTGACGGAAATTTTTTAAACTAAAGAAAATTATAATAATTTTATGTCAAAATAGATGGCGATTCAGTTTTGAAGGTTATGTCGATTTAAAAATTTTTGATATTTGGTTTGATGTTTTAATATACGTATATAATTTTTGTGTATTATCCTGTATTTTCGCTGGATAATTTCAATAAGACAATAAGTTTTATAATATTAATGTACCTTAATCTATATAAGTAATTGATTTGTTTGCACATGGTTCTATGTTGTAATTGTTAAAGATTTTATATTTATAATATTAATAATTTCTATTTTTCTTTAATATTTTAATTTTTAACCGTAAATACTTTAATAACCAAAAATTGTATTTATAAAAAATAAATTAAAACGTCAACAAACTTAAATGTTGAGGTATATTTTGCTCAAAATTACAAAATCAGAAAATATAAACTTTCATACTTCATGCTACAACCTTAATATTCACTCTCAGAATTAATATTCGTATTTGTATATCAATTTTCGAATTCGATATTTAAGAGCCACTGCCGAATATACCAGTCAAGCACGGTTTTTTATTTAATTTTTTATGTTCTTCAAACACTTTGTGGGAATCATGAAGAAGCAAAGTGAAAACAAAATCGTCTTCTAACATATTTGATATGATTAACACGCTACAGAACTAAAAATGTGAATGCGTCCTAACATATAATGCTTAAATTAAACATCGTTTTGCGTTCACCAACGCTACTGGAATTCATCAGTAGATTTAGAAGTGTTCAACTACCTAGACAACTTCTAGTTTGAATTTGAATAGTTTCAAGACTCATACATAAATTTCAAAGAAAGCAATATGTGAATTATAAAAATAAAAGTCTTAGATATTTATTAGCATAAACTATGTAAAGATAGCTATCTAACATATATTATATCAGAGACAAAAACAAATGTTAACAACGCGGTTCCTTCGTTTTGGCACAAACATTTTTTCTATATAAATTTTTTATTTTACGTTAAATTTTAATTAGAAATTTAGTCAGTAGATCTTCTTCAATTCGTTAATTTCAATTCAATTACTACTATTCATTTCGTTATAAACTAAAGAATTATTGAATCAAGCGATATTATACGAAGAGCAACAATAATATTAAATCAAATATTTATTCAAATCGTTTCTGAACCAAAAACCGCTTTTGTGCAAATGCACAGGTTAGCCACTAGTAAAACTACAATATTTAAGTTTGGTTGTAAAACTAAATTTAATTTAATTCAAACAAAACCTTTTACATTATTATACTTTGGCAACACAGTTTTAGAAGTAGCTATATGTAAATAATATTTACAGTATCGCATAAAATCATTTTAAGCCTAATTGAAACCTTATATGTATTTTGTATAACGGTATAACTAAAAAATTTAAAACAAATCTTCATTAGTGTGATCAGTAGTTAATTTCACTTCGCTCAATCAAGATGATTTTGATTTACATATTTAAATTTTTTGATTAAATTTCTATATTATTTAATACTAGTCCACGATCACCCTGTTTTCATTAAAAATTAATAGAACATTAAAAATGAAATAGACAAAAATGATCTATTTAACTACCATTTTATTTTTTATCTGTTTCTTTTAAAATAAAAATTTAGAAAAAAAAAATCTTTTTTTCACAATTTATTAGAAAATAAATAACCGGGATGATGTTCTATAATAATAGTAACAATAACTGTATTATAATAGTATAGTTTTTTTTAGAATAATAAAAATCTAAAATAACAATAAAAATATATAGTTATACAATATTATATATACAACAGAATAAAAATAATAAAAAAAATATTACATTAAAATTTATAAGAAAATAGACGCCATTATATATATATATATATTTAAAGAAAAAAATAGTGTAAAAGAGATAGCTAGCTATTTAATATTATATTAAAATATATGTTTGTATAAGACTACAAAAAACAAAAATAATAACAAAAAAAATAAACGGGTAAATGCCAGCACGAAAATCAAAAAAATGGCAATCACGAAGAAAACCATCATTAGGGCAATTGCGTCGAGCTCATCCAGCATCAGGTGCTACATGGAATGTACAAGTTGTACGTGGCAAAATGACATCAAAATGTTTATGGCATGCCTGTCGTGCTCTAATATTAGGTATACTGTTAATGCTTTTGGGTGCCAGTATGGCGACAATTGGTAAGTTAGTTTTATTTTTTTATTTTTATTATTTTCTTTTTTCATATATTAAAATATATATTTAATTTTATTCTTTTTCGTCCTTTTTTTTTTTTGTTTTATAAAATATTATTATTTTATTACATGTTGAAGAATTTATTTACAAAATGAATATATTATGAAAAAAATATTATTTAGCATACGATACATCAGATGGTTGAGTTTATGTACATAATATTAAGTTCTTGCTACAAATTATGTATATATGGATGTATGTAATATGAAAACAATTTATTTATTTATGTATAAGTATGTATATATGTCTGTTTTTGATAAATTGTCTTAGAATAAGATTTAATAAGAGATTTTTTGGGGTGTGATTGAATATTTTGTTTGATATTAAAAATTGTGTAGATAAAATACATCAGAATGTTGCGATTAATTGAATAAATTAATTTATACATAACCTCGAAAAAATTAAATTATATAGCAATTATAATGATTCGAGTTTAAGAGATGCATTAGTTTGTCAATTCATCAAGCATAACCTTTGCGACTGATCTAATTTGTGAAAACCTGAGTCAAGTGGTTGGTGGGTTATATAATATGTTTGACAATTTGACTGACATATTAAAGGCTCAATTTAGAGTATACATAGATTGGTCACAGTCATACATAAATATTAAATATCTATTTTCCGTCTATCTATAGCTATCTTTCGTTTGGCTACTGCAGCATCATTAATCGCAAATTTTAGAAAACGAAGTAAACTTCATTTTAATAATAGCATGGTTTAAGTTCAAATTTCAATTGAAGCTGAAAAAATGATATTCGTTTCCTCCATCACATATGCTGTGGACACAATTTAAAAGTCCGTCCAATAAAACTGTCAAAAAATAATTTGTTCGAAGACGACAAACCGTGGTCGCTGCTATGATACTGCTCGAATGATAGGTAATGGTCCAGTTTGTGTTCGTGTTGTGTTGTCGGGGATGGTATGAGACAACATGTGACCCAGTGTTGTGACAGCGACAATTTAGAATTCAGCTAACTTTACTTAGACATCCACCCTATTATATTAATATAAATATATCCACTTACAGTGAAAAATGTCTTTAACTATACATAATATATTTATTTAAAGAGACTAAATATAATTTTCTTACAATTTTATGACATTTTAATTCAATAGAATAAAATTTTAATTCGAATCTTATAAAAACAATCTTAACTATATAATTTATTACATTAATTTTATTGTCTTTGTGGCAACATACATAATCAATAAAAATTGAAGGATCAAAACTTTTATCGAAGCTACAAAACTAAAAAAGAAGAAGAAATAAATAACGGAAAAGGACTAAAATCCTTAAACATCTTGTTACATTCCTATACACAGCTATAAAATTCTTATGATTAGTGTTTTATGAAATTTAATGGATTGTCATAGGGGTTGATTCTTATTAAATTTTTATGTAGTAAAAAACATTTAATTTTCAGCTCAAGATCAATAGATTTTTTTTTATATTACACTACATTTAAATGGAAGTGTATTTTATAGTTTTAAGCTAGTTTTGTAATAAATAATTTTATTGAGGTTTGATTTTATTATATTTTAATTTGAAGAATTAATTAAAGTAGGTACCTACTTACTATATTTGGTAATAAATTAAAAGTTTGATTCTAAAGATTCAACAAATTTTCTTTTGAATAATATTTTAATTAAAGTTGAAGTATAAGTCAACCTTTAGGTAATGTAGTCACTTATTATAATATGTATTTATTGGTATTTATGGAGGAAAATTATATAAATAAAACCTAGACGGAGAAAACTTTATTAGATAGAATATTTTGAAGTACTTTTACAAAAAAATGAATTATAATATGAAATATTGATGTGAACACATGGTGGAGATGAAGGGATGTCACATTCGCCATATATTAGCAAAAAACAATTATGCCTATTATTGCAAACAGCGTTTCAATCGCGGTTCGGATATTCATTCGATTTTGTAAAGTTGGTATTTTTGAAAACGCGCGTTTTGAAAATGAATCGGTAAAGTTTATTGGTATTTTAAAAAATGTTTTAGAAACGAGCTTCATACAAATTATAGCATTTTATATACGCTATTAATTGAGCGCGTTTTATAAAATGGATATAAAAAACTAAGTTAAATATATTAATTATTTTTTAATTTATCTTTCTTTTGTATCAACATTATTTAGAAATATTGAATGTTTATTTTTTTTTTTATTTAAAGTGAAGTTTTACATTTTTAAATGAATAACAATTTCGAGTAATGATTTAGAATTTTATGAAAATCAAATTCTATTTCTTTTAAAACATATTTAAACGAATTTTCGTTTAGTCAAAAAATATTTATAAAGCTAAAAGTTAAATAATTTTTAATCATATTATATTTATTTTGTTAATACATCTTTTATAAAATAAATTTTAACGATTTTGTTCAAACAAATTGTTTTTACTACTCTTAATTAATTAAATTAAAAATATCCTTTGCAATGTTCTTTACATTTCTTCTTTTATTATTTCTTCAATTTATTCATGTATTAGTTATAAAATCCAGTTTTGAAATATTTTATTCTTACAAAATACTTATTGCGTACAAAATTACATCAACAAAAAATATTTACCGCTGACAGATAAATTTTACCGATTACTGGGCAACCGACGTTTTCAAAAATAACCAATTATCATTCGATCGAATCGAACATGGTTTTACTCAATACGAGCCGCGATTGAAAAGCTGTTTTCTATAATAAGCACAAATATTTGACTTTTTCGTCTTTTGTAACTTATATGTAACATTCGTAATTACATCGAACTTTGACAACTCAAGTAACAAAGTAGAAATTCGTCGAAAAGATGAATGTGATGGAATCTCTGGTGAAATATTATGGAATATATGGCTGTCCATCAAAATTAAGCCTAGACTTGGATACGAAGTTTGGTGTATGAACACAGACAGTTATTAGATTTCGATATATATATAGATATATATATTGAAAATAATTTGAAAAATGTTTGAATTATGATAAGGCTTTTAGAAAACCGGCAGCGGTTTTAGCTTGTATGATATAGACAAGATTTCGAATGGTCATCCAAATTACAATTTTTACTTCAATAATTAAAAATATTTAAATAAAGCTTTTTTTTCAATCAATTTATTATCACATCTACCACATAAAGGTTATAGTGGAACGGGGAGTATGAGGGCCAATCGTATTTCAAAACAATATAATTTACCAAAAAGGGATGAAATAAAAGTCCTGAAAGAGGTAATTTTATTCCATATGTTTTGTTCCAATCCCCTACAGTTTCATCAAACGTACATGGCATAAAACTGTCAGCATCAGTATAAAATATATTCTTTCGTATAAAAAAATGTTAAAAATAAAATGTCCTGCTGCAACAACAAAAACAAATATATGGGAAGAGCTGATAGAATGCAAGTGCTTATTATTCAGGTATTCGGGGAAAAAAGTGGTACTGGCTAATAATAGGATGTTTGGTGTTTGTATGAACAACGCTTGGATGATCTATAAGCGCGTAAATAGTACAAATATTAGTAATCTTAATTTTTGTCAGATTCATAAATATTTATCTGCTTCCAAGAATCTTCCATTGTCCAGTCTGGACGATCAGCTTAAAAGGTTAAAAATAATGGTTAAAAATCTAAATAAAGTGTAAGTTATCTTACGAATTGGACAAATATGTTACATGTAATTTTCCGGAAAATTCTGAAGAAAATATCCAATAAAAAATATAGAAATATCATATTTTAAGTAGTTTTCCTTAAAAAAAATAGATTTGTACTTTATTTTTTGTTTTAATATTTAAAAAAATCACAGTATGAACATAGCCAAAGGAGTTGAAAAGCTTCTCGAAAGGAATTCTCAAAAGTTCTCGGGAATTTGAAACTGATTGGGAAATATTAAAACATAGCCCTATCCCGTTTTATTTATTTTCTTATTTTTTGTCGTAGAATCTGAATTTGCGTTAAAAAATACCCCTTCCAATTTGAAAATCTCGATTTCGGCCAGTTTCGGCGATTTTTGGTCTTAAAAAGCCAATTTTCGGTTCTTTCCGGAAGTTGAAAATACCACCAATCGATAGAGCACCCTCGATTTAGTTAACAAACTTTTTTTAAAATTTTAAAATAACGGCTACTTCGCTTCTTAAAGCTGATACACATGCTCTGGAAAACCCGGTGTATGTAGATTCATAAAAATGTATTTATTTTTTATTTGAAATGCAGTTCCCGGTATATTTGAAACAAACTCTAAAAAAATTCATCTCATCATTTACAACTTTATATAAATAAAATAAGCAAAAATTGTGAATATTTTAACACTGGGTTGTTTACGATTAACTGTCAATCAATATCCCAAAAAGTCAAAAAGTAATTTTTGCCGCAAAGCAAATCCATCATGTTTTTTTTTCTTATCAATTTATGCTATACACGCAACCTTGTATAGAATTTGGTTCAATAAACACACAAACAAATTCCACATTTGATTATAAAAAATCTTTATCAATTTCTATAAGCAATATTAAATTAGTAATTTAAATTCACTCAACCATCAGTATATACGTATTTTACATAATTTAATCTCCAGATGTTTCCATTTAAATGCACACCTTCATGTGCATACACCAAGGCACATATTTTACAACACAATTTCTTTATAAGATCCAAAATAATAAAAAATATTAATTATGAGAATATCAAAAGTCTGTGAATTTTTAATATTTTCAACTCTCATTCCATTCTCACATACTTGGTTACATAATTCTCAACTCCAAATTTCAATTTCCCCGTTTTTGATTATATTTTTTCTTATTATCTATACCATCTAAAAATATTGCTGTTTCTTATTTTGTAAAATCTTCAATTATAACTTAGTATGTACATATGTTTATATATATGTGTGTTCCCGTATAACAGAAAACAAAAATTTAAACAACAAAGAAAATATTATTTAATAGATTTTCCAGGAATTTCACATAAACAGTATAAATAAAGTAAGCAAAATCAAAATAAAATCCTTAAAAAATATTTTATATCCTTATCATGAAAATATTAAAAAACATACCTTTAAAAAAGTAAGCCAATTGCAATAAAAAAAAAATAAGGTAAATAGGTATAAAAGTATATACATATAAAATATTAGATAAATATAATAAAAAAAAAAAAACAAAAAAAAAAAATGTATGACATTGACTTCCGTTTTAAATGGATTTTAAAAATTTGAGTTATTACATGCATATGGAATATGTCTGTGGCTTGGTTTAAACATCCTTGACAACATTGACATCGATACAAAAACCAAAACAAAAAGAAAATGTGTTTCACCTGTTTTTAAACGATAAATGATATATTGTGACAATATTAAAAATATTTTCAATCAAATATGGGATTATCGTACAAGATTAGAATACCTATATGGCATATAAATTTAAAAACGGAAATTGAAAATGAAATTTTGAATATGTAGTGCCTATAGGAAGGTGCATATTTCAGTTGTTTCTTCAAGAACCATTATTAGTAGCAGTTTGTGTTTTATGGCTTCTAGCGGCCGACTTGTTGATACTGTATTGTTTTAGAGGATTATTAAGATCGATTTAATTGCCAATATCCTCTCTGTTCTACATCTTTTCCAATTGAAGTTCAGATGTAGTGCTGAAATATACTTTATATTATTTGGAAACAATTTATCTAACGTCATATAGTATCGATAATTCTAATTAATGACCTAGATACTTTGCTTCATATTGTCAAATGACCTAAAAAAATTTCCGATATTTTTTTTTTATGTTCTTGACAGTAACTTAGGTAGAATGATCTTTTCCTGCTTAATTAAGTATGGTACTGTCATACTGCCATACATTGGGAGCGTATTGAAGGCCATAGGGTCTCCAAAATATATGCACCAAGAATAAACACCAAAATAACCAAATTCCTGCTAATCCTCAATAGAGGAGACTGCAGGAAGATGGTGGGCATACTTACTGGTCATGACTAAACACTTGTGTAGACTAGCACTAAGTGACGATCCAACCTGTAGACACTGTCTGGAAGAGAAAGAAACTTCAACACACGTTGTAGGAGAATGCTTAGCTCTTTCAAGGCTGAGACTCAGGCTGTTGGAAACGCACTACATAATCTCAGAAAATTTCTGCAGGATAAATTCCCAAGCCTATTGGACTTTATCAAAAGAGCCGACTAAGTTGAGGGGTGGAGGACGACATAAAGAGCTAAAGCCTACATGCCGGCTCTGACATATTAGGATCACCTCCGTAGGACAAAAAAAAAAAATGGTACTGCAAGGTTATGAATCCAATCTTGTCCCAAGTGGAGAAAAGTTATTATTAGTCAATGGTGTTTATGTTCCACATTATTCGACAGTCTTGTTTCTGCTGTAATAACACAAAGTATAAGCTATTAAATTATATACCATCTCATCAAAGCTAGTATGGGATTGTTTAGATATATTCAAAATCCTAGCAAAAACAAACACATCCACAATAGTTTGGGTACCAGGGCATTCTGGTGTAGCAACGAAACGAAGCTGCATATTATATAGCAAAAAAGATTTCGGATAACCTTTTTCATAGGGTCGAGTCCGTTCTGTGGGATTTCCCTGAGTAAAGCTAAAATGTGATTGAAAGCTTGGGTGAAGCAAAAAGCTGAGGATTTCTGGTCCAACGTTCTTACTTCGTGGAAAATGTCAAGCAAAAATTCTCATGAAAACTATCTGAGTTTTAATAGGAAACAAGGGTGCGTATCTTGGCAGGGTAAATAACAAGCTACTGCCTAATACAGAAGCACCTTTATAAAATGCGAGCCTAACCGCAAACAACTTATGTAGAATATATAAAATATGGGAAGGATCTATTGTACATCTAGTCAGTGAATGCGAAGGGCTCACTCGTAGCAAACTTCGCCACTTGATAACAGTGTACTCCGAACAATGGGAGGTATTCAGCATACCATTGAAAAATATCTTGATCCTTAAGGACTAATAGCACTAACAAACACGAGTAATTATAATAATCCCATTTGCGGCTGCGACGGGATAGATATCCGTCCCAGAACTGTACATAATTGAATTTAATCTAAAATAAATTCATTGTGTTCCACATTTTTATTTTTTTAAGATTTTCATAAAAAATCAAAAATTTTATTTTTTACGACATCTGGGCATCTGGTTAGGAGTTTGTCTTGCTCTGTTGATTGTGAGAACTTAACAAATTTTTTGAGAGAATGCATCGTTATAGGCTTATAATGTATTATACAGTTATATATATGTAATATTAGTTATATTACAGTATTCGCTTTTGCCAAGTCTAATTTGAAACACATCCAAGATTTTAATAACAGAACAATATCATCAAAATCGTGTTGCTTCTTGTACATCTGAGTCTGCGATTTTTTTTAAAGTTCTTGCTTCACTTGTTACTTGCTTCGACGTCAAATTGTTTTTGGTTAACCAACCATTCTATAACCCTGCAAATTTCATTTTACTGATTTTGTTTGTTCCCACAGTTTTTGTTTGTTCCCACAGTTTCTTGGTGAACATTATTTTTTGTCCAAAATATCCAGTAATCCGCCTTAGACATTTATTAACAAATATTTGTTTGCGTGAGATGATTCTTTCTGATATTTTCAATGCTTTGCATATAAATAAAACAAGAGAAATTTTGATTTGAAGAATTGAAACTTCAAATTTTTTTTAGGTGTTGGGAGATCTCTAAATTTTGGTCAAAGTGCTATATAACTTTGGGATACAATTTTTATATCCACATCCACTCTGTCATTCACAGTAATTTACCAAAATAGCAGAATAATCTTATCTTCTCTACATTTTCATCACCAATCTGCCAATTGTACTACTTTGTTGACTATGATCAGCTTGGTTTTGTTTACGTTAATGAACAGCCCTACTTGCATTGTGTTATTCATTAGTGATTTCAGCTTGTTTTTTATATCAGTTTTGATTAGGGTAAGCGAGCAGATATAATCTGCCAAATCGAGATAATGAAGGCCGTTTGTGAGGTCAATTTAGTAATTTTGTTCTGCGACATTGTTTTCTTCATCGCCAATTCAGAATTAAAAGGAATAACCCAATAAGAGTAGGGGAGATAAAATACACTCTTGTGGTAGAACTGATAGCCTTCTCAGTTTTTACTCTATGCACAACACTGCATTTAGGTACTTTATAAAGCCCTTCAATAATGTTAATTATTTTAAGGTGAATATATTATAATTGTCAGAGTTTATATTTTGCCAGATAGCGACCAAATGTAGTGTTCAGTTTAACTACCTTTAAAGATGTTAATTTTTATTTTGATTGTTTGAATATAAGTTATACTGTTAGCGTATTTTTAATTGCCATTGACCGTACCTGGAAGGGTAGCAATAAACTAATCCAAAAGACTGTAATATCTTGATGTACTTAAAATATCGGAGTCTATTTTCGATTTGTTAATCAAAAATTGAAGTTAACATTGTTATTCAACTCAACGATTTGTTTCATTCACTTGCAAAAAGTCTGGTGACCACTTTTTTTATTATTGCTGTTTCTCCTAAAACATTTAATTGACTCGAATCGTAAAGCTCTAAATAATAACAATTTAAAATAACATAACATTCAATGTTTTTAATAATAATATTTAATTATTATAATCCATTTTATGTCCTTGTGAAACACTGAAGCTCTTATTTTATTTTTTTTTAATTTATTCATTAATAAATTATTAAAAGTGTTGAAGAAATAATAATTTTTTTTTTTAATTTCTTAATATTTCCAGGATATTATGCAGATCATCTATCAATTGGACATGAAATACGTGGTAATGCAACAGTTCGTGTTAAAAATGAATCCAGAGGTTTCCATTTAAATAATTTATCGTATGCTGGACCAATAGTTATGGGTTTTGGTGGTTTTATTGTTGTTGCTGCATGTGTTATGACATTTGAGGCACGTGATTCAGCTGCTAAAGTAGTACCAGCACGTTTTAAAATATCATCGAGTACTCGATCAAATATTAAAAGTAATTCAAGTAGTGGTACATCAAATCGACGTGCCAATGGTAAGTAAAATTGATTTTTTTTTTTATTATTAGAAATTTTACTTCTTATTTTAGTTCTGAATCGCTACGAGTTAGTGATGATGACATTCAATTAATTATTATTGGTGCAAGGATATTTCAATTACGTGCCAAGTATAATATTTGAATAACATTTTCGAATATTATGATGTGAAATACATTTAAATTTTGAATTTTAATTTTTAGTTTATACTAAGCGTAAAATATGTATGTATGGATGTATAGGTACATACTATTTTAAGAATGTTGCATGCTGTCAAATTTAACACATTCTAGAAATGTGTTTTGAATAGAAATTTGAAAAAAATTATGTACATACAATATTATTGTGTATTGTATTGGGTACTATTACTATACTATACTGTATTGTGTATTAGGTGTGTTCTGTACTATGTTGTATATAGTATAATAATTTGATTCTATTGTCCTTAAACAGAAATATTATTGTAAAGCATGTAATATAAAATTTAAATTATTTTCTAACAGATGTTCTAAAACTGACTTGAATTTTAAGTTGTTAACATTTAATAAAAAATATTTTATAAAATGTAAAGCAAGTAAAATATTATAGGAAATTACTTATATTGAATTTATTTTTATTTCATATTTTTCTTTTTTCAATAAGATGTATTGTCAGTCACAGATTTTTAACCTCGATTTGAATTTTTAGTGAATTTACATTTTGAATTGTTATTTATTTAGTTAGTGTTAAGAATGTTAACAAATTGTAGCACCAATTTACTGTTGTCAGTATTCTATAATTGTTTTCACAACTCTTGAGAGCATATACGACTTCATCTTGACATTTTAATATATATTTGCAATATATATAAGGCAACGTTGGCTCATAATTTTTTTTTGTTTATTTTGTTTTGATCTGATTTTGATGAAAATTTGACGTTTAAAAAATATTCAGTAAAGTTTGAAATCAAACTTTGCTTAATAAAATAAATAGAATATCATTTTTGTTCTGAAATTAGAAATGCTGGAAATGTTAGAAAAGTTTTTAAATTAAATCGAAATCGACTCTTGCCACTAGCCTAGTTATACTCTTTGTTTCTAGTTTTAAAAACAAATCCGATTCAACTCCACGTAATACTCTAACAACTGATAAAGACCTCTAAACTTGATATTTTATATGAAAATTCGTTTTACGGTTTCACAATTAAATTAAAGTTCACTTGAATTCATAACTATAATATTTTTTGCATACGAACTATTCTCTTCTTGATTTTCATAAATGACTTACTTCAAGCAATCTTCAATCCAATCCATAGACTTGTCGATAACAGTACTCTAGGAGTGTCTTTTGAAAATATCCGCAAAACCAATGTTAGAAATTCCGAAGTTAGGAATAGAAGATAAATATTGAACATTATTCATCAAGATTTGATTGAAATTGTTGACTGCCATGCAAGCTTCTAACATTTGAGGAACATAATCTTTCCTTTCAAGGTGTTACTTACTTACTTACTTAGGTGACCAACATACCATATAGGTCCTGGGTTTGATCAACGTCCTCCATTTTTGCCGGTCACGGGCGGATATCCAAGGCTTGTATTAAAACTTTCATAACTATATATTTTTTTATGGGTTAGGTAGTTAAGCTAAGGCCAAGCTTTAATCTGAGGGGTTTGTACTTACAATTTTGGCCTATCGTATAAGCGGATACTGTATAGGATAGTTTACGGATGTCACCATGTGGAGGTAAAGTAAGCCAGGAACTTGAAAGTTGCGCATCTGGGTAAGCAACCGGTCAGATGTTACCCGGCCAATCCCAAGCCGGACCATGCTTTCAAGGTGTTACTTGTCTAAAATTTATTACTTGTGCAATATATGCATATATTGCACATATGTATATATATATATTGCACATATGATATATGGATAGTCTAAATATCTGCAGTATAAATATACACGTAAATCAAAAAATTACTAGGAATGACCATATTTTTTATATTGCGAAAAGAGTTATCAAGTATTGCAAAGCTCTTTTTTCAGCATTGGAACTCCTTCATATTTATATATGACCCAAGATTGAATATAATTCATCCTTTTGGGGTAGCACTTCCCTTTCAATGTTAAGCTACTTTGATCGTGTACAAAATCGTGCTATTCGTCCTTAAATGTAACTTCAACATTCTCTTGGACATTATTGTGTAGTAAAAGCACTTATTTTTTGTTTAGATATTTTATAGGTCTTGAGATTGTCCTGCCAATCTTCAGACTAAGATTCAAATTTGAGCATGGAGTGGGGTAATTTATCACTGAGGCCGCGTATTAATGCAATTAAGCACTTGAGCACTGTTGGATACCTGATTTAATCAGGATACAATTAGGATGATCAAGGTGATCATAAACAGGATATTTTTCAGTTGTATGCTGCGTAGGTACCTCTTATTATTTGGGGAATGCTGTTTCTATATGGTAAAGTCTGCTACTAGTGAGTCCTGGGCCCATACCGCGTAGTCCGATTTTCGTATTCGAAAGATTGGTACTATGTAATACGAAATTCGAGTTAAAATAAGTTTGATAACTCGAAATTTGTGTATACGAATCCGTACGTACCATGTAATACTACTTTCGAATATTTTTTAACATATTTTATTCGAATGGTTTTTGCTATCGAATGGAGGTAAAACTTTGTTTGTGTTTTAAAATTAATTAAGTGAGTTATTTAAAAATATAATTCTTATATGTATAATTTTCTGCATTTATCTGGATGTTTGTAAGTTCGACGGAATACTCCAACACATATACAAATTCCAATATATATACAAATTGTAACATCATGTAATTGTCATAAACATAGTATCTGTTTTTTATTGCTTATATATGCCATCTGTCATCTGTCATTTATCATCTGTCATTTGTCATCTGTCATATGTCATCTTGCATCTGCCATCTGTCATCTGTCATCGGTCATCTGTCATTTGTCTTCTGTCTTCTGTCATTTGTCATCTGTCATCTGTTATATGTGTCATTTGCCCATCATTTCATAATGATTGTCATGTCATTCTTTGAAATTATCTTTTTGACTAACTTATATTATAATTATTTGAATACAATAGAATGTCTGAGTATTGATTATTAGTCTTAGGATAATATATGTTTAAATTTCCAATGATGGAAAACAAAATGTAGTTAAAATGATCGAGTAAATAGACCTTAGGGAATTGAAAATTTTGCACCTTACTACAAATATTCTGTTTATATGATAATTAAAAGCATTCTAATAATTCTAATAAAGGTATGATATTGATAAATTAGTAAGCAAATTCATATTTTTCTTAAACTTGAAATGAAAACTCTAATGAAGGAAGAAATGCTAGAATTTATTTTGTTTCCGTCATTTATGGCGCGTTATAAAACTAGTATAAAATATTACATTAATAACTAATAATATAAAAAACAAATACATTTATATTTAATTTAGTATTAAAAAAAATTTATATTATTTCATTTGTATGTTTTATAGATTAGGCTTAAACACAAAACAAAACCATCTAAATTTAAAATAATGATGGAGTTTCAAATCGAAATACAAATATAATAAAATTGATATAATTTTAAATAATACTTTTCAAAATAATAAACACACATTTTCAAATAAATTTATAGTATACAAAAACATTAATGACAATTTAAAATTCCGAAACTTACGTTACCAACTTAAATAACGTTTATCTCCTTTCGGACTTTGATACGCCGTACCAATTAATTTTACATTCGAATCGCAAATTCGGATAATCGTTCGAATCTGAGTGCAAAGCTGTTAAAATTTTTAATAAATCTTGTTTGTTTGTCAATGATAAAAAAACGTTCTGTTTTTTGGAAAAATGTAGCTCTAAATGTTTTAATATTGAAGAAGTCTGTAATTTTAAATACTTAGCGGTTAACTTAGACTCCCAGCTTAACTGGAGTGATCAATGTGTAAATGTAGGAAACTATTGTAGGTCTACTCTGAGAGTAATTTATGAATTGAAAAAACTATGTTCTGTTCAAACTATTAAAACAATATACTATGGCCTATTTCAATCCAATCCAATACGTTGTTGGGGTAGTAGTACATATAATAAATTACAACCTATACTTACTGTTTAGAAACACATACTTCGTATTTTATGTAACAAAAATAGATTTGAAAGCAGCCACTATTTATAGATTTAAATATCCTTCCGCTAAGGCACTTGTATTGCTAAAAAGTTCTCAAAACTTTTTTTATTAGATCCGGTTATTTAAGTTTTAGAAACCTAGACCAATACAATATACGCAATAACAACAATACAATGTCCCTTGTACCACAGTTTAGAACTACTTCTTTGCGTAATTTTTATTTTATATTTTCATGTCGTTTGTTTAATAAATTGCCGCTTAACATAAGAAAACTCAGATTACTAAATATTTTTTGTAAAAAAGTAAAATCATGGTTATTATGTTTAGAATATTCTAGCGTTGAATCCCTTTTTGATGTACTTGGTTAAAGTTCTCAATTCATAATACTTTATTTATTTATATATACTTTGCTCCTATCTTCTTAATTTCCCTTTGGCTGCATTATTTACTAAGCTTAGATCAAGATGTTTTTTTCTCTCTCTTTAATTTTTAAATTTTTTACCTAATTTTAACTTAATTGCTAAAATTGTTTATTATTAAAAAAATTATTTTGTTTTTGTAATATAAATTTAAATTTTTTTTTTTTTTTTTTAATGTAGTATATTTGTGATTACCTTACATAATAGAAAATAGTATTTTATTTGTAAGCAAAATTAAGTTTTAAAAAAATAACAAGGTGACTCGATTATATTTTTTAAATTAAATAAAGAGTCTTCCTATATTTTTCTCTTAAGTATGTGATTTTTAAATTTAATGTAATTTTTTTTTATTGTTAAGCGAAAAATATGAAATGAAAAATAATAAATAAATAAAATAAATAAAATCCGAATTTCATACACGATAGAGCACCTGCGCACCTATAAAGCAGTTGTTCAATAGGTTCTTCCTCTACTTCAAATATTTTGCATAAATTGTTTTCGGTTCAGCCGATTTTTTAAAGATAATTCCGGCCTACCTTCGCATTTAATTATTTTACAATGTTGTGTCATTCATTCAACATCAAACTTTGCGTTTGATCAAATTTGGTATTCACATATAGCCATTTATTTTCAGACTATATATATATTTATCTCATTATTTTTCTTTCAAATATTTTTAACTTATATATTCGTCATAATATTGTCTAAAAATAAATTTTATTATTATTTAGGCATACCATAATGAATACTTGACTAAATTTTCAATTGAATCGTAATTTAAATTCAATTCAAAGAAAATGTAAAAATAAATATTTAATAAACAGAAACCCAAAATCCACCCACCACCTTACTTAATTAAATAAATTAAAATCTTAATTAATAAATAAAAAAATATCTTAACGAAATTTTAACATAAACTCGTAGGCGTTTCAAAATCAATTTAAAAGTATAAATTTATTCACTTTTCTGAGACTTATTTTACATACAAAACATTAAAAATTTACTGTTTACCAAAGAAAAGGATATTTTTTGTTGTTATTGTTGTTGTTTTGTATAAAAGAAAATTTAAAAGAAAAAAATATTTTTTTTTTAATAATATTTTAGAATTTGCCTCAAAGTTATTTAAAATTTAAGAATTTAACGAAAAATAAAAAATAAAAAATAAAAGATGTAATAAATAACTTTAAAGAGTTATTTTAAGATTTTTCTTTTGAAATTTAAAATTTGAATAAATAAATTTTCTTTTTATTGGAAAATCTTTTGAATATCTTTAACAATAATTTAGAAAAACTTTTTTTTATTAAGTCACAAAGTCCTTTTAAAATATGTTTGAAAATTCTAAAATCGAAAAAAAGAGTTATTTCTTTTTAATTTAACGATGATTTTTAATTTCATCATAAAATAACTTGATAATAACAAATTTATTGAGTAAAAATTTATCGCTTAGAAAATTTTTCATTTTTATGGATCTACCTACCGAATATAAAATTGTTAAGATATTAGGGAAATAAAATCAAATCAGGATCAAACAACCATTAATAATCAAAAAAAAAAAATATAGAATTAATTTTTTTTTTTTTGCGTTTTTATTGCTTCCATTGGTAGCACAGAGATTTTACGCAAAACTTTTCCTAACGGATCTATTATCGGATAACTCACTTATTAGCGTTTTCTATTTTGATTTCTTTTTTCACTATTCTTGTTAAATAGCAAAATAAGTCCAAGAGTACAGTTACAATGTAGGTATACACCAGCTGAACGAAGCAGCAGAACAGTTTATACAAACAATACAAATTGCAAAATGCTTAGGTGTTGTTTTGAATCAACATTTAAATTACATTGAAAATGTTAAAAAAAATTTGGAAAAGGGGACAAAAGCATTTATGCGTCAAAAAAATTTCTCTATAATAGAATTATCAATGAAAGAGTAAAAATTTTAGCATATCAAGCTCTCATTAGACTGGTTATTTCATATTGTGAGCCCATTTGGTTCAACATAAGTGCAAGTCTAATGAAGAAAATAAGAAAATTTGAACGAAAATGCATAAGAGATCTACATATAAATCTACACAGAAAACTCGAAACAGACTACAAACATTTTTATTCCAATAAGTGTTTGTACCAAAAAGCTAGTATCGTAACATTCGATAATTTTTTGATAAAAACAATTCATAATCATTTTAATAGATCTCTTACCACAACAGAAAATGGTCTAATATCTCATATATATTACCATAATGAAGAGTACATTAAAAACAGCATGAGAACGGGATTTATAGCACCCGAACATTTTATTTATCTTGATGCTAAAGGGTACATTCAAAACCACGAGCCTGTCCCTCTATTATATCACTATAATAGACGGGCTACATGCAAGTGTATAGAATGTAACACGCACATTTTAGAGACAAATTCACTCAAGTATGACATGTATATCCCAAATAAGGATACAAAATTAATAAATACTCATCTTTGGTGGTTAAACCAATAACATAAATAGATTATCTAACTTTAGAACAGGCTTAGGGTAAGCCAGGTTAGCATAGCTTTAGTTAGATTATAGATGTAGCTTAAGTAAGTTAGGTAACAAAATAAATTTAAACAAGTTTTGGTTTTTTTTTATGTTTTCCAAAATATAAAGAAATAGAAAATATTTCTTTCGAAAAATTTAAAAAAAAAAAAGACTAACCCACAATTATACGAATGATGTAAACTAAATAAATTTTACGTAGTTTTAAGGTTTAGTTATTGTCAAACTTAGAATAAATATTAGTTTTTGTAAGACTTTTTTTCTAATTGTAACACAAAAATGAAGTGAATATAAAAATAAAAAGTTAAAACCGGTCATTTTACCGGTCAATTCATGTGTCTTTATTTGGAGCAAAAGTGACATCAACAGTTTTGTTTTCATTTATTTTGATTTTCCATTTGTTAAGCCTATTTTCAGTTAAATTTCAAGTTGAATATGGTCCTGAAGATTTTCAGGAAGCACCATGAACACTTATGTACCACATTTAGATAGCCGAATCACACGCAAATGTGATTGTTGATATTAATCAGATATCAGGTGGATCTGTGAAACAGATTAAAACAAAAGTACACTACTTTGCGATACACTAACACTTTGGCAACATATTCTTTTGTTAAATAATCATTGTATTTTACTTTAGATTGTTTAGCAGTTTGGTATACAAATTGATTATTTGATGAAACTCAGGCGATATAATTGTTTGAATTTTAAATTTTAGACGGTCATTACATGATAGAAGACTATCAAGACAATTGAGCCAAATTTATTCTACTTAAAGACTTCCCTGATTTGCGTGCTATTTTTTTCATCTGCTCTATTGTATTGTATTCGGTTTGAAATCCGAATTGATGGAATGAGCTTGTACTTTTATTTTTGGTTTTAGGAATTTGTTAAGTATTAAACATTTTTTTAAAATATTTTAATTAATGTTGGTAAACTACTAATAGGTCTATATGTACCTAATTTCTTTATATTGATCTTGGCTGTTTTCAAATTGGTTATTATTTTCTCCTCTCCTCTAGCGAAATTTTGTTTTAAGCCAGAGTTCTTTATGTAATAAAAAAAATCAATAGATTTGTTCGTTGATACTTGGTGAAACCAGTTTACTTTATTTGTAATTATTTAAGACCAGATATTTTTAGGGCGACATAATATTATACGAAAATATTTGCTTAGAAATATATATTTCTTTATAAATCAGTTACCACTGCCATGTAAGAGAACATATTTATGGCAAGAGTCAAATTAGAAAATTTTAGTTATCAGGGTTTTCCTCAATGATTCTTCGCTATCTTCTAGAGGACATTTGTGACAAAACCAAGCGATTGTACATATCAATTTCTTAATATTATAGTTCCAGTTAAATGCAGCTTTCTACCTCTTTCAATATTCTATATTCAACTATAATACTTGTTGTAATATCCTGGTATTTAATATCATAATCTTGGTATGTCTTAGGCTTATTTCGAACTCAACTTCTTCTGTACATTCACTTAATTTATTTATTTTTTAATTTTAAATTAAACTGAATGCTAAAATGTTGGAAAATTGAATAAATTGAATTCTATAGACACTGTGTTATTGTATGGAACACTATCATTGGATGGAGGCTATCAGTTATATTATTTTATAGAACACTGCGTTATTTTATTCTGTTATACATCAACATGTGTTTGATACCTTCTCAAAACAATTTTTTTTTTAAATTCAGACAAATAAAACTGACAATGACAATATATGTTCCAATAGTTACAAAATAAAAATTCAATAACACTGAACTATTGCGCACTATTGTAACATTGAAATTACATTTAAAACGACATTTAGAACAATATATCAGACAACATGTAAATAAAAGATATACAGGGTGAAAAAAAAATTATAAACAATCGCATTACAATTACTGAAACAACAAAATTAAACATCAACACTATATTTTTATATAAATAATCACTGAGAACATAATAAAATAATATCTGGTGAGTGTTGTTGTGGGATTCGTTTCAATCATTTTCAAAATTTTCTTGTTCGTATACAACATTTCAAACATCGCAATCTTATCACAAATTTAAATCGAAATAAAGCACGCAGGTGTAAGATATATTTTAAAAAAAAAAACATTCAAAATAAATAATTCAAAATTTTATATATAAAAAATAATTATTGAAATTTTTTGCACCTTTATTTAAAATTTTAATTTATTTTTTTTAAATTTAAATAAATTATTTAAAATTTTAATTTATTTTTTTAAATTTAAATAAATTATTTAATCTTTTATTTAATTTGTGTGTTTTTTGTTTTTGTTTTTATTATCACTACATCACTATACACAAAATAAAGGTATAATGCACCAAGCAACTAGATGGGATCACCATTTAGGAGTTTTTAGAACATCACCAGCTGAACCACCAGCACCACTACAACCAATAGATAGGCAAGCTTTAACAGCAGCTTTAATACATTTTTCTAAAACATTAGGGTAAGTAAATTGTAGATATGCGCACATTATACAAAATCATTTATTTTTTTATTTATTAACCCTTTCAATGCCAATGCAATGAAAACTTTTTTCTTATATTAATTTTTTGTTATGATCAACAACAGTGAGCTTCGTTCAGTTTCCCTTAAGAGGAGATGTGGGTAATGAAAGAGTTAACCAGCCTTTTGATATTTTTAACCCCTTCATTACCAATATATTTTAAAACTTATTTTTTGGTTTGTTCATTAAAAATAATAAAAATATTGGATTATTGGATGGGCATTCTGTAAGGATGTGCTTAATTGATAGCGTATCAGGGCAATTAATACATGTCGGGGGAGGGGATCTTGTATTAAAATGTTCATGGGTCGGAAGGGTGTACCCTAGGCGAACTCTGGTGAGCTTGACACCTAGGGCTCGGGATTTGAGTTTTATTGGTCCGGAATGTTTGCAGTGGGGTTATGGGATCTGGCGAATCGATTGGATTGTTTGACGGATGTGCGCCTCAATGCATAGCAATGATCCTTTTAGCATGGGCGTAAGACAATATTGAACCTCTTGTAAGAGTGATTTTAGCCGCTATGTTTTTGCCTCAAGGTCTGCTTAAGTGTTGTCATCTATGCCTACGTCGCCTGGTCTCCAAGCCAATCGCAGTTTGTCATTGTTTTGGGATATTGCATTTCTGATGTATGTTGACATATATTCACTATTATTGGGATTTTTGATAGACTTGATTTAACTATCAGTTATTATTAGATAATGTAGATTATGTATTTCGGTAGCTTGAATTGCTCTGTATATGGTGGTCAGCTCAGCTATGAAGATTGCGCATTCACTTGGGAGCGTTTCCGTCTTCCAAAGTAATATATCCTTAATTATCGTTTAGGCTACAATGATATTACGGAAATATTATATTCAGTTAAACTGATTTTTCACCGCGTCAGTGATGCGTCAGTGATTAAATAAACTTAGTGAGACATAATCAAACCATTATAAAAGAATTATAAACATTTTTATTATTAAAATTTTAACTCGTTTCTGACATTTAAAACTGAAGCATAAATCCACATAATACTTACTTACTCATACTGATATATACAATAATATGTATTATTATATAATTACGTTTGTGTGGGCATATTTTTGGGTTTTAATAAACAGTACTTAATTAAATTTTTCTATATATATATATATATATACATTTATATTTTAATCCCAAGTTGAAAGGTTTTTTTCATTATTATTTATTTGTCAATTATAGGAACTCATAAAATTTTTCACAAAGTTCATAATAATGATCTTCCCTCTCATATAGCCTCACTCACAATCTTATCGTTGTTTTCTTTTCATCATTTCCTTTTTCATCTTTTTTATTCTATTCAAACTTTATATTTTTACCCTTTATTTATTGATTCCCATATGGATATTACTGAATATTTGTTGTAAACAAAATAAAAACAAAAAAATAAAAACAAAATAAAAAAAAATAAAAAATGTAAAATAAATTTTCCGCTTATTTTTATATTAAAATGGAAATATTCAAAAGGTGCCAAAAGAAAATTCAAGAAAAACAACAAAAAAAAAAAATGAAAAATAAATTTACATACTTAACAACAAAAGCGGTCTACAAAATTTAACAATGTATATAATAATAATATAATATGTTCGATGCGAGTATATAAATTTATTAAATTGAGAAAATATCAAAATAAAATCCAACAGGTTTATTTTAAAATATATCCTTGTATATACACATACATACATATTTATAATATATAATATCCTTTTTAGTGTCGATTATGTAAGAAAATAAATTGAAAATATTTTGTTTCTATTATATAATAACTTGTTTTCATATTTTTTCTCATCATCTTTATTATAAAATTACATTCTTTTAAGAGATCTTGTAATCTTTATTACTTCCCACAATACATACATTACATACATGTATAGAGTTATCATTTATCTTTTACACATCATTTAGTTATCATCAAATTAGAAAAACAGTTTTAGGTCACATATTTAGGTTGGATTTTGGAAAATTCGAAATATGATATGATAAATTGGTTCAGTGAAAAAAATTAATATTAGCGAGATATCGGTGGAAAGCAATTGTTTTAGTTTCGAAATATTTGGAATACATTTTAAACAAAATGTTGTATATTTTTGACAGATAATTATTATGTTGTGTTGTAAACTACAATTTTATTTTATGGTTGGGTTGTTAATCATGATAACCGGTAAATATATTGTAATCATCCGAAATCGGATGACAGTAATCGTCAGCTGATTTAATATTTGTCATATGTTCAAAAACGCCATTCCTGGCAAATTGAATTTGAAAGTTCAAACATCAAGAACTTTTTTTTTTATTACATAAGATTTGTTTCAAGATTGCATAGAATGAAAAATAATTTCACCGGCTTTTCACACCGTATTTTAAAATATTTTAAAACTTTGATCGTAAAATATTGTCGTATGTCGAGTTTTATAACAAATCTGTTAGAATTTCTTGGACATAAGACAAAATAAGAATGCATACAACGAAAACATTTTGGTTGGATGTTGAGTCAATATTTGTTGTATGTGAATAGTGATTTTCTTAATAGGCTCTTTTTTCAACTAAAAACCTAAAAACATACGATAATATCTTGCTTTTATTTATGATAACACTAATATCGTATGTTTATGATAAAATACGATTAAAATTTACAGAACTTTGAAAATAACTACTTGTTGTAATAAACATACAACAAAATACACATTTTTACAAAAATTAATAGAAATTTGTCGTATGTTAAGCTCTTTTCGGAACATACAACAAAATAATTACTAAGCATACTGTGAAGATACGGCAAAGTGAATATTCGATGTCTCTAAAACAAAATGAAATTTTGAAAAACGGATTTGCGCATTCGAAAGACCACCCCAAAAAAACTTCTATATCAATTTTAAACAGAAAATCGCAACAAATCGACATACAACAAGTATTGAATCAGCTGATGATGTTGTAAAGGAAGTTTGGAATTAAGTTTTAGAATCAAAGTATTGTAAATAGTGTAACAAGTTGTTTTGCTTAAACTTGGGTTCTTGTTTTTATTTTCCATTAATTTTACGTTTTAAGTTAACTGAATAAAAATTATTAAATGTTCGTGGCTACGCAATTTTAAGTCGCTTGGTGATGCTTAATATATTGATGATAGTAAATAAGTGTGTATTACAATTTTTTTTTTATGTGCAACAAAATATATTATTTTGTAATAAAGTTAGGTTGCTCTGTACGTTTTATGGGTCAATTTTTTTTAATTGTTGGTCTTTTTTTACTGAAACTGCGAATATGACGAACATTATAATTATTAACATAACAATAAAATTATAACACTTACTGATTTTTCTTCTTCCGAAGAAAGATTTGTTGGATGATTCAATATAATTTGTAATATGATTAGACATTGTTGGATGCTTTAAACATCGATGTCGGCTCAAGTCAATAAAGCTGTTATGAAGTACGAAATAAACCTGATTTTAATTACAACTATATTAATAGTTTACAAGTACTTTTTCTTTACTCTCCATTTACCCTATTCAGGTTGTATATAGTAACAATGATTTTTTTTTATAATCTCCGATCCCAGGTTGACGTGTTTTAGGTCATATATTGACTGTGCGGTAGTTATTCCCATTAGAGGATGTAGTTATGGTCTTCCAACGTGTAGAACATCGGCCGCTTGCTCTTCTTCGATTGATTTAATTTATAGCTATCAGTTTTTCCAGTTTGTTCACTTTTTCCCGACCGCATGGGAATGTGAATTGGTATAGAATAGGTTTATTATTTTTAAGAGTCTGCAATTTCACATACAAACCGTTTAATATTAAAATAATCGTACGAGTAGAGTTAGTGTTTCAAAAACAACAAGAACTTAAAGTAGCTGTTTTTGATGAAATATTTACATTACCAATTAGGCAGAAGAAAATTCGGAGTGCCTTGGAGAAAATTTTGGATGCGAATAAAATAAATATCAAAAATCAATCAATAAAATGGTTTTAGAAAAATTTAGCGAAATCAATGTCAAAAAAAAACTCAGCTTAGTACCTTAAAAACTTTAAATGCGTGGACTTTTTTTTATAATATCAAAAATATGATCAGTCAAAAAAACATGCTTTGATCTTCTCGGATTTTGAGAATGTTAAGATTTTTCAGTTGTTGAACATTTTTATTTTGGAACTTTAAAATAGGGTAATATAGCATTAGTTCTTTCGTAACAAGATTGCTTTAATCTAGATTCTAGTCTAGTAATTTTATATATTCTATTCTAGTCTAAATTTGGATCTATTCAATATTTATGGTAATGCCAAAGTTTAACAAACACTAATGTAGAAAATCGGGAATTAAGTGATATTGCTTACAGTTTTATTATTCTTAGTTCTTACTTGCTTATAAATGATAAAATGATTGTTTTTGCAGTCTAATTAGTATTTTCAGAACCAATATGTATTTCTAAAAGAAAGAGAGGGCTATGAAGGGAGGTCTACTTTCGGACTAGTACTAATATATTATTATGTAATAGAATAATAAACATAATTACAGTTATACTGTCTATGAAAGTGGACAAAATCATAGTTCAGATACAAAGCAGAACAAATAAAAAAAATAACAAAAAAAAGAACAAATCCCAAAATTATTAAACCGCTTCGAAACATTTTCCCTACAATATTAATAAGGACTTTGAGTAAATAAGTAAAATATATATTTTTTTTTTTTTTTAATTTTTTTTTCTATCAGCTTTAAATTACTGCTCTCTTTTGTAATAATTCTAAATTTTACCGGAATTGTCATTCCAATTTATTAAACAAATTCAATATATATGTATATATATATTTATATTTATATATCATATATCTATTTATATTAAATATTGATTATATACTATATATTTATTTAATATTTTTCGATTTACAATAAAATCATATAGCCTGACACTTTTTGTTTTTTTTTTTATTATTTTTATTTTCTTCCTTATTTCATAGAAATACAATTTCATAGAAACGCCCATAAATAATGTCGGAATTGAAGTATATTCGGATATCGATATAATTTTTTTTTCTCTTTGATAGCGGAAATTTTCAGAGACAAGTAAACATTTTCTAATAATAATATTATTATCATAGATATATATATATACCAACCATTATATATATATATAACTGGGATTTATATATAGAATTATTTTTAGTGGGTGGTCGTATCAAATTCAATATAAATTATTTATTTTTGATTTTTCTTATGAAAAAATTGAAATATTAAACAGAATGTTTTAAAAGGTTTATTGTTAAAGAGAAAGCCTTCAAATCTGATTAATGAATCTATGTTCTAAAATTGTATATGGAAATTGAAAAATGATACATATACTTAATAAAGCATGACATTTTACCAATAACATGGTCTTAATAATGAGAGGTAAAATAAGTGGTCGATATTGATATCAGTCTAGCGGGTAATATCATCTCAACATCTTGTACTTGTGGATATTATTTAGGTAGATATTCTTGTACATATGTTGTCGGTTCAATAATACTTCATTTATTGTAGCTTAATTTATTTATGTATACAAAGTTATTATTCTATACAAAGGCTTTATACATTAATCTGGAATATTCTAACTAATAATCAATACATATTCCTGGCATACAACTAACATTACATTTAACATAACAGATAACATTACATTTCTATATATAAATTATTTTTTACAATAACTTGTACTGCACCATTACGAATGTATTCAAATATAGTGAAATATTTGAAACAATATATAGCGAAATCGATTGGGTTTCGAGATGGTAATAAATTATAATTTATATTAAAATTAGGTTTGGTAAGATTTCTACGGATTTATGTTAAAAAATCGATAGAAATAAAACAGTAATGAAAATGCGCTGACAAAAAATTGCATATAGCATTGAAGTGGACATACACATGAAATGGGACTGGCTAGTATACAAAATTCTGTTATATTCTTGATAAACAGGAAAATATCAACTATACTCTAGTCTAGTAAGAATAATATGTTTGATAACTTTATAATTTAGTTTGATTAATTATTATAGTTTGAATGTTTATATACATTATAATTTAGTATAGTTTAGTTTGATATTTTAAAAATATATTTCTTCGATAACTGTAAATTTTGTCACCGACACTGATTGATTTAATTGTAGAATGTTTAGCTGTCCAATTGTGTATTTTAGTATCCCAATATGGGCTCGCATGTTAGTGGAAGCTTCAAAAGTTATGTATTGCTATATCTATCATCTTTTGAATCAAGTAGTAGCAGAGAAAAATGTAAAATTAAAATTTGTTATATATGGAAAATCATAAATAAATCAAGTTAATAATAGACACGCTGGGTGGCGTATTAGGTAGAAAAAATAATTGAGAGTATAATCTGGTAACAAATTAAATAAAATGAAGATATTTAAGAAGGCTAAGATAATGACAATAGCAGTAGTTTTCCACATTTGAAAGTTGATAAAACAGTAATTTGATAAATAAATGCTCAAAATATTGTAGGTATTGTAGTATAAACTTGCAGTATACCTTACTTAATTAAGCACGAAAAGGTGACTCTATCTAAGTTACGGTCATAAAGAGCATAAAAAACAAAATTGGTAGAGAAAATTAATTTATTGTGAGAACTGCTAAAAAGTAAAACATTTTTCAATCTAATGAGTACCCCTTCAATAGAAATGTTCCATTCTACAATTTTCAAATTCCTTTCTAACATTCTTATTCTCCTCCAATTCTACCCAAACAATGATTTTGTAAAAACGAATCCTCCTCTATAGTGTTTGGATAGTGTGTAAAAAAAAACTAAATGAATATAAATACAGACTAAAAAATTAATCAACATTTCTGCAATATGCTTTTTATAAGCACTCTAGTATATTTACTTAACTTCATTCTCCATTTTTCTTATTTATATTAACTCTAAAATATCTTTCATCTTTATCAGCATCATATTGTCCTATATATAACATTTCCAGTGAAGCATAAAGTGGAAAAATACGTTCTCTATTACAAAAAGATATTCACTGGCTGTAAAATCATATACTATATTACAATTTTGAATCATCCTGTATATTAAGACAGCATTTGTATAACTAATTTTAATGTAAAGAAAAGAAGATAGCTAAAGGGCTTACACAAACAAAAAAATAATTTAACAAATTTAATAGAAAAAAATTCATTTATTTTGTCCTTTTATTACTTAAATCTATACATTTTGGTATTATTTACATATACATATACATATATGTATATTTGATGTGTATGAAGTTCATAAATTTTGATTTTTGACATTTCTTAATTTTAAATTTGTATTTTTACGCGTAATCATGAATTTTTTCTCCTCTATTAGCCCAAATTAAATATATTAGAGATGGCTTGAACAACTTACATTAATATGGACATTGCTAAGTTAATATAGTCCTCCACTCAAATGATTTTGTCAGAGGATGATGTTTAATTTACGAGTTAAGGAATTCATTAGTTAAATCTTGAGCCAGTATCAACTCTAGATTTGATAAATGATTGTAATTCTTATTTATTTATTTTACTATTTTTATATTAAACACATTACAATAAGTAAAAAAATTATAATATTTAAAATAAATAAATAAAAATTAAAAAGCATAGATTTATCAGTATAGGTCCTCTGATCAATAAATAAATAAATAAAAATGAATCGAAAATAAATAGAATAAATGGATGAAGCTCTCCTCAATCACTTATTTATTTTTATATTAATTTCGACCTATCAGAAGCTATGTGCACGTTCAAGAATGATGTCAAAAACTATTTTTGTCATATACAATTTTTTTTTATTATCTACTTACATATTTTTACTAATTTCCTTACTTGTCTTCATTCAATAATTTATCTTATCAACAAGTGAAAATTTTTGAGGTATCTCAGCTTTTTTTACCATCTACATATAAGTTGTCAAGCTATTACAATTCGACTTATCTAAGTAGTTTAACTACTGATTAGTTCAGTAGTGTTGTAATAACAATATACGCTTTCAAATATCTGTTAAATGTTGTTATATAATATTTCACCTAATCCAAATACCATTACCCAATCCTACAAAAGTTTTGTATAAAGGAATCATTTTGCTAGTGTTTAAGTATACATAAAAAAAATGAGGACTATACATGGTTTCAAAATTTAATTATGGTAGTTGATTTTTTTCATTTCAATCAAAGCCATTATTTTAATGCTTATTATATTTAAAATGTCATTTAAAGCCATTATTTTGATGCTCATTTACAAAAAAATTAAGACTATAAATGGTTTCAAAATTTAATTATAGTAGTTGAGTTTTTTAATTTCATCAATCAAAGCTATTATTTTGATGCTCATTATATTTAACTTGGTACTTAGTTTTTAACTTATTTGTACATATCAAAACTAATGTACAGAATGTCCCTGATGTATTTTTTTTATTTCTTTTTTGTTTTTTTTTATTTATTTATTTATTTACAATAAAATTATTAATACATATTTATCATCATTATAATTAAAATAATTTACTGTTCTTAAATCAATTAAATTGTAGTAAAGTGAATAACGGGAGTGTAACGAAGTCTTATCAATTAAAATATCGATTTTTAAAATTTGTCTTTTTCATTATATCGTTTTTTCATAATATCGTTTTAATTCGAGAATATTTGCCACTATTATTTTTATACGTAGCCGTTATAAGTTGAAACATGAATGGGATATCCCCTTCTTCCACAATTTATGTAAAATTTAAAAGAAAAAATGCAAGATTTTCAAAAACGATATTTTGAAAAAACGATAAGTTGAAAAAAACGATATTTTGAAAACAAGATTTTGATCAAATAATATTTTAAAAAGCGAGATTTCGAACCAGACCGTTGAATAATACTGTACAGTAGTGAAAACCATTAATGAAATATAGTTGATACTTTGTTAACGTATTTACATTTAAATAATTTTTTTATATATGTATAGGGTTTTATATAATATTTATTGTTGTTTTATTTTTATTTTAATATCTTTTATTTTTCGATTTAATAAAACTATAATTGTATACATTCCTACTGCTGATTGAATCTTCCTAATTATAATTTAAGCCTACATTTAATTTTATTTTAAAAACCAGCCTTCGGTCATCTTATAATTATTGAATTGAAAATAATTTAACCCATTTCAAATTTAATAGTAAAAATTTTCTTAATATTCAAAATTAAATTAAATTATTTTCAAAAACCAAAATTTAAAATTTATCAATTTAAAATTCATATGTTATTTTATGTTTTTTTTATATTTTATGTTTTTCCGTTTTTTTTTTAGAAATTCACCCCGTCATTCACCAAAAACAAAACGTTTTTCACTTAGCGGTTCCGTGCCAAATTTATCATCAACCTTGAATAGTAATCGTTCAAGCATAAATTCAGCTCAACTATCACCATTATATCGTAGACAATTAATAGCAAATACGAATACGAATAGTTTAACATCAAAACAATTTATATTTCAACAACAACAACTATTATTACAACAACAACAACAACATCATCATAGAATTAAACATCATCATCATAATCATCATCATAGACGTCATCATCATATGGATGAAATGAATGGTGATGATTGTAGTAAATCAAATGATAATGATAAAATTTTAAATAATAATTTTGTAACTTCTGGCAATGGTTCTGGTATTGGTAATTGTGGTAGCAATATAAATAATAATAATAATAATAAAAATGGTAAAAAAAATCGTACAACATTTATAACAACAAATAAAAATGGTGAATTAACATCATTTTCAAAATCACGTAGCTCTCGTACCAGTACTAGTTTAATAAATAGACCATCACGTGGTATTGGTATTGGTGATACAAATAGTGGTTCATTATTACATCCTGGTAAATTACATCAAATGCATCGTCATGCAATGTCAGTTGATGATACTGGACCATATTATAATACATCTGATATTGATGAATCATCATTAATGTCAATCATTATGTTAGATAGTAGTCATGAACAGAGAATAAAAAATCGTAATCGACGATCGGATACAGCAAAACGTCATATTTTATCAAGACAAAAACCAATTGAAAAAGAAGAACAAAATAATGGTCAACAGAATTCAACAATTGTATCAGCAAGATTTGAAGAAAGACGGTATGTTATACATATTTTATATAGGTTTTATGAATTCAATTCAAAGAGAGGGTGGTGGGAAGAGAAATAGAGCATAGAATAATAAAATATTATCCTTGCTTCGTAAATATTGCAATTGATGTTTTATATAATGTCAAATTTAAGATTTTTTTCCTTTTTTTATTTTTTTTTTTATTTTTTGGTTTCCTTTGTTTCTTATTTCCATTGAAATTATTTTATAAAACGAACATACACAAATGATATAATGATACTGAAAATATTAAAAACTATTTATAATTTTTTGTTTTTTATCTATTTTTTTTTTTCGAATTGAATAGAAGAAGTTCTACAGCATCAGATGCATCGTATGCATCACGTTGTTATCGTGCATCAACAACAACCAGTCGTACAAATAGTATTGATTCAAGAAGTATACAAGTTGAATTGCATAGTCCTGAAAAACAACAACAACAACAACAACTACATTATTATCAAAATAGAATGAGTTCACCACGTTCACCTCGTCGTAAATCTTCTATATCATCTATAGATCGGGAATTCAGGTATATATATGCATATATGTAATATGTTTTCATAAGTTTTACTATATAGGTATAATCATTTTATTTGGTCTCGTTAACTATCTACCATATTTGTATTGCAATTTTAAGTGCTGTTGCAAATATACTGAATGTCTTAATAAACAACAAAAAAAATATTTATTGAATTTTTTTAAAATTTATTTTTTATTTTTGGAAAATAAATTAATTTAAATGAAATATATGGAAAATTTTAGGTTCCGTATTATTGCAAGTATTATTTTGATGTAACTATAAAGAGGGAGTACAGTACCTATAAAAATTTTTGAAATTTAAATAAGAGTGTTAGTATCTACAATGTTTTTCTATTTGTAATTAATTTATTATTCAATATAGCTTGGAGTTTTGAAATTTTCAATTTTTAAATAAATAATATTGTGCTTTAAGGTATAACCAATAAATTTTAGAGTAGATTTTTTTAGGTAGATTTTTTAGGTAGCAAAAAAAAAAAAAATGTGAGAAAAAATGTGAGAAAAAATGTGAAAAAAAATGGAATGTTTTTTAAAAAAATTTATATGTAGTTAGTTCTCGTGCACATTATTATTTTTAGTTGACAAAGGAAATTTTATTTAAAGTTCAAGTGAATAAAATTGAATTCCAAAATGCAATTAAAATGTTTTACCAATTCAGATATTATGCAATATATTTGAAATGCGTACATCAAAAAAATATTTCATTCTAATCAATTTAAAATGATTTATCCTGGGTACTAGTTACCCGACTCATTTAGACCGGTAAGGTCCATTGTGATACCACGGAAACTTTCTTCGCGTAAGACTCTACTCGTTGAACCAATTTGAGCTTTTAACGAAGCGGTGCAGAATTTTGATATTAGTGCTTTCAAGTTCACCCGGCGAGTCCAGACAGAAGGCTACTAGAAGATATTTCTTTTTATGTTAGAGAGCCCTGGAACAGAGTAAGTGTTGGACAGTTTCAAACTCCTCGTCCTCTCTTCATGTTCTGCAAAAGTCGTTTGAGAAGGGTCCCAGTCTTCTGGCATGTTTACCAATCATACAATGACCATAGTGCTAATGTCACACCTTTTCAGAGTTAATTGGTTAAGGGATCGCTTCAGGTTTAGCATAGGCCAGATTTGCTTGGTGATATTGCAACCTGGTCTAACTGACCATATGAAGTTTGAAGCTTTTATTGCACCTTTGCGAATCAATAAATTACAGGCAGCTCGAGATCGTTCCTTTCCGGAAGGATTTCTAATATAATACCCTCTCTAGCAAGTTGATCTGCAATGCAGTTACACGAAATATCACTGTGTCTTTTCATCCATCGCAACAATATGTTGAACCTATCCGCTAGTTCGTCCTGCGACAGGCCAAAACTGCGACAGGCCAACACTGGTTTTGAGTTAATGGTTACCGACTCCAGTGTGTTAATTGCGGTCTGACTGTCTGTCAGTATACAGATTTTTCTGACAGATAATACGCTGGGTCTTAGGCAGTCTGAGGCTTCTTTTATTACCATCACCTTCGCCTGAAACACACTACAATGTTTTGGTAGGGTGAAGAGATAGACTTTTATTTACCCTAAGTCTATGCTGATATATTTTAATTTGTTTTAATAAAAATATTTATTGGCTAGTTTGAGAGGTATTTGCTACACACTCTAGTATTCATAAATTATTAGAAATACTAAAATGTAATTAGAAAAATAATTCCTAATACAAATATACTTTTCAGTTGTCAACAAAATGGTTTTAGAAATTTAGAAATTGTTGTTCAACTATAACTAATCTTCTAGTCTTCACATAAGATATTTTAAGAACATGCCAAAAAAATAGGCAAAATTGGTAATTTGATCGACTTTTTCAATCGCACTAGGGTGGCTCTAGTACTGACATCTCCTCAGGATAGTGATTCTATGAAATAACGTATAACAACATATATAAACAATAGCTAACTCGAGCCCTGACATCAAAAAAACACCCATTATGGCACTTGATGATGCTTTTCTGGAGTTCTATCTCGTGTGCTTGTTACTTTTGAAAAAAAAATTTTTATTCTCTTAACATTTGATGCAGATGTGTAAACTTTTTCTGCCTTTTTACTTTAAGATATACGAGCTTTTTGCTAAAACCTGTGCTTGACCGTTTTAAGGTAGATTTCAATATACCATTACTCTTTGTCCGTCCGAACCGGGTTGCAATTTCACTATTAGATCCCTTCGTAATTCTTTGAAGCCTTGCCATCTTGATATGACGTAAATTTAAAAATTCACACGGGTCGGACGTGGTTGCATTTCCACTGTCAAATTTCCTTTGTTTACTTCTTTAAAACTTTACCGACTCAATCTGGCGTAATTTTTAAAATTTCTACTTTATATTTATATTATATGGCAAAATCAGATTTTCTTGAATAAAAAAAAGGATTTTTGTCTTTTTTCTAATTGAACATCACTAATTTGGCACCAAATCTATCAAACTGTTCGAAGCTTCAATCAATTGAGCATTACTGGGCATTGTTTACCTCCCACACGTTGCACAATAACGGTGTAATATTTCTGTTTATAGCTTTATATACCATATGCAGATAATCAAGTGTACTGACTGGTCTGGTCTTGCTACTGGTCGTATGTTTGATAGCATAAACATTTTATTGACTTAAACAAAGTATTTCATCATATTGATCACAATATTCAAAATTGACAAGCAACTAGAAAATAGATGTCAAAACTGAATCACTTAGATTGAAGAAGCCTATTGTTGTACTACAAATTCAAAAATATTTCCACAGATCGATTCTACTCATCAAAACCAAATTTAATTTTGTGCCTGCAAGTACAAATACAAATCTAGAAAATAGGTTTAAAAATAGGTTTTTCTTTAATGAATTAATTTCATTAATAGAGTGGCAGGTGCAAATGGAATATAGGATAAAAATCATTTCAAGGTGTAGAACTCAAACCTTTTTGCGCTACTGGTTATAGGTCAGTGCTCCGTAATAACGCCTAACTTTGTACTGATTTCTAATCTTGTTACCTTCCTTCAATAGGTTAAATCACTGTCTCTCATCCAGTGTGAGCCAAATAAGTTTTGCTCAATTGCACTCGGTTTTATTAGACAATCTTAGATTGACATCTTTGATTGCCTCTCAGTGAAGCTAAATACTGTATAAATAAATAAAAAACCTAAACTTGTAAGCCAAAATCTTTTTTCATTATTTACTCTTTAAGTCTGCATTTTATTTTATTGAAAAACATTATTTTTTTTTTAACTTTAACAATCCAAAAACTTTTAATTTTCATAAATATCATGACATACTATAGATAGCCTAAAGTGTGTTATATTTTTCCAAAGAAATGAAAAAGGATCAAAAGTTTTTATCTAACTGTAATATTAACACAGAGAAATTCTAGATTAGAAAATTTTATTAACGGTGAAACTTTGAATATCTTAATGGTATAGCAATTTTCTTTTAATATTCTCAATTCAATTTCGCTCAAGTTTTTTTTATTTTTGTTTTTTTTTTGTTTATATGATACAATTATCCTTATACATAAAGGATCATCGATTAAAGTAAATCTTATACTATATAATATGTACATTGAAATAGAAAAAGAAATATACTTATAATGATAAGAAGTCCTTAAAACTTATAAGCAAATCCAAACACATTATTTTAACTATGGTATGTATATAGGTTACAAAAGGATATTAAAGGCAAATAACATTTATTTAATAAACGTGTTTAGATACATATGTATGTATTAATATATGTATTATGATGCTGTTGTATTGGAGATTATAATATGCTAAAACATCCTTAAAGTTTTTGAATTTTTCTTGTTTCATGGAAAAGGTTTAATTTATTCAGATTTTTGGTACCAAATCAAAAATGAAAAATATGTTAGAGATCAGCACATCCTATAGATTGTTAATAATTATTTTATTTTTATTTTTTATACATTAACATTTTAGTTAATGAATGGCATTCATGAACTTTACTTTATTCACAGCTGTACAACATAGTCTGATAAGTTATGTCATTTATGTCTTTACATTCACACAATCTGTTCTAATTCTAATTATCCGTAATTTGCTTATAGACTGAACATTAGAATCGTTTTAAATATTATTCTAATTAATATTTTACCATACACAAATAGAAGTCGATAGCCTTAATATACCTACTGTTATGATGTTAATTTATAAATTTTTAACCTTAAATAAAATAAATAAATAATGTTAAGTAAAGAGTCAAGGACTCACATACATATTTAATATTACAATTCTTAAAATTCCATTCTTGTTGATTTTATGAATAAAAATTAATTTCGTACAAAAGAAGAAAAAGTGAAGGACTCTCATCCTTATATTTAATATCTACAAAAAATCTTAAAAATCCTTTTTTGTTAATTTTGTAAATTATTATTACTAAAAATTTTTATTACAGTTAAGTGCAAAAGAGGAAGAGGTGATAAAATTTTTTGTAATTACATTATTATCTTGTAGTTTCTTTTTTTTTTATCTTTATTACTTTCATTTTACTACATGTCTTAATGCATTAATTGTGTTTGATATTTATGAATGTATATTAAGAGTGTGTGTGTGTGCATGTGATGTTCCTAAATTTGAAATTCATTATACAAATATACTGATAATTGAAAATATAACTATATAGAATGGGTGATTTCATGAATATTTGACTAAAGTATAATAAGTGTGTTTGGAGAAGTCGTAACAAGAAAAAAATTGGAACGGGTAGGGGTCTATCCATTACCAATGAGAAGTAGGTGGAGCGTGAAGTATGCTTTCACTGTCGAATTATTTTGGTTAAGATTTTTACATAAATAAAATCACAAATCTGTGCTTAACAATTGATGAATAGGTGGGTGGGTGGAGGGGTCTTGTCCAGAATCAATGAAAAGTAGGTGAAGTCTGGAGTATGCATTCACTGTCGAAATATTTTGATTAAGATTTTTTCATACATAAATGCAAATCTGTATCATCTTAACCATTGAGAAGTACCCAGATGAGTGCAGGGATCTGTCCAGAACCAATAAAAAGTAGGTGAAGCCTGAAGTATGTTTTCACTGCCGAATAATTTTGGTTAAGATTTTTACATAAACAAAATCGTAAATCTGTGCTTAACCATTAAGAAGTAGCCAGATGGGTGAATAGGTCTGTCCAGAATCAATGAAAAGTAGGTGAAGCCTGAAGTATGTTTTCACTGTCGAATAATTTTGGTTAAGATTTTTACATAAACAAAATGGTAAATCTGTGCTTAACCATTAAGAAGTAGCCAGATGGGTGAATGGGTCTGTGCAGAATCAATGAAAGTAGGTGAAGACTGAAGTATGTTTTCACTGTCGAAATATTTTGATCAAAATATTTTACATACATAAAATCCCAACCGTATAAGATAATATAAATAAAGCTTTGATTAAATAAGAAAACCTAATGGTCAACCAACCATGACGATTTAAATTATACTTTATTAGTTGGGTATCTAAACAATTTATTGCTTATGTCTAATACCCCTGTATAGCTTAATCGGCAGGATTGCAGAAAAATACAATTTAACGATGAGACAAGCACTGGTTTGAGCCCCCTGTGAAATTACATTCGTCTCTTCTACCAGACGATAGGTGCTACAAACAATACTAAACAGATTACCAAATACGTTGAAAAAAATTATGATTTAAAAGTGAAATACATCCAACTGTATTGGGCAAACATCTTCGCTTTCGACGTATAACAAAATTTTGATCTACAAGCAAATTTGAAAGCCAATCTGTGCTTACCGTATTCAAGTATGGTGTTCTACATATTCATGAAGTTTTATACGCTTAGCTGACAGTCTTTGAACTTGTTAGAGGACTTAAACGGACGAACCCGTTTGAACTGTGTTAGAATAAAATCTTTTATCTCTCAATAATTTCTAAAGAAATATAGTTTGATGAAAGATATCTGAAGTAATATAGCAAAAAATTTATTAATGATTAGTCTAAAAGTCTAGTTATAATTTTAACAAAAGGATAAGAGTTTTAGTCCGTTAAAGTCGACACAGTCCTTCAATTCATTTCTCCCTCGAAAAGAGACGATAAATGAAGGCTTTTTTGATGATTTTTCTTCTATCTGAAAAAAAAAATTTGAAACTGAAGCACAGTCTCAGAACTACACTATATTTGAGCTATGCCTAAACCATATACTTCCAAATGAAGTGAAAAAGGTTAAAAAAACACATTTTGGTATAGCTGTAGAATGCTGTACATTTTTAAACCGACTTACATCATTTTTATCTAACATTTTGCTAAACTAAAATAATCTGAACGAAATCATTTCGAAATTAACAAAAATGAATTAATCTCTCTCAATACAATTTTTTGTTCATTACAATTTATTCCATTAGTTCTAAAACTATGGCCGATAGCCTTAGCAGTTAATGCTATTTACAAACATTGGGTATAATTTAAATTATATTCAATAAAAAATAACAATAATAATAATTTAGTATATTCCCAAAACACCCTATACACATACACATATATTTAACATATATGTAACTAACTTTAATATATTTCTGAGAACATATTAAGCAAATTTTAATTGAATAAAATCCAAATTGGTATACCCCCATAATGTGGAATCCTTTTTATGTAATCGTATTAACTGAATTTTTATTTGTGTTGGTAAATTGAATTTTCATTGCAAAAAAAAAAGCATTTCCAATATATTCTAGGAAATGAAATTTTAATATTGTATAAATCATTGAGGAGATAAAAATTAGTAGAGTTGATAGAATTGTAATCGTAATGAATAATGCATTTAAAGCAAAAAGGATACAATACAAACTAACTCTATATTCAATTTTTAGGATCATCGTATATCAAATTATTTCAGTAGAGTAATTTTGTCATGTCACTAAATCGAGTTATATCATAGCTTATCAGTATATCTGGTTTGTTTAGATGTGAACAATCAAAATGACCCAATTGAATTTAAATTATTGAATTTATCTTGTTGTTTCGCCCCCTCCCCCCCAAATGGTATTTTGTAATTAATACAAACAAGCTGTTGTCCTGAATGAAAAATTTATATATATATATATTATTTTTTAATATTGGAGATTCAAATTTTTCGAATATTGGAAAAGAAACAAATTTTACGAATATGTAAATAATTTGGGGGGTAAATTTTTTTTGTTAATTTCTAGATTTTTTTAGAATACAATTTGTAGACGATTAAATTTTATTGATTTTATCACATTGAAGAATATGTTTTAAATATGATGAATTTGAAAAAATAAACTCAGATCTATCTTATATGTTTTAGAGACATTAGATCATTTTTAAATGGAAAATGACTTCAGGCATCCTTGGAAGAGAATAAACTACAATCTGCATTAAACATTTTATCAGATTTTTTGGTAAACACTGAGAAAACTAAGTGTATATTCTGCACTTTATTTGAAAGCGCAATTTAATAATTAATAATAATGGAATTAACTGGGTTGATACCGTTATAAATCTCGATATAACCTGAAACAAATATAGCATTTCAAAATCTGGTTAGCAACACTATCATCAAAACCAATAAGATCATCAGAGCTCCCAAATTAATCAATCGAGGGTGCTCTACCGATTGGTGTTATTTTCAACTTCTGGAAAGGACCGCAAATCGTTTTTTTAAGACTAAAAATCGCCGAAATTGGCCGAAATCGAGATTTTCAAATGGGAATGGATACTTTTTATGCAAATTTGGATTCTATGTCAAAAAATAAGAAACTTTTGTTCAGTACATTTTTCTTTTTTATTTAAATGTTGTAGGAATCCAAAACTGAGACAAAAAATATGATAACATAAATAATAAATTAATTTATAAAAATTATTAACATTAATTTTAGTTTACCAAAGACAAATATTGAGCATTTTTGTTTTATTGTTATTAATTTTAAAGAAAAATACTAAGAAAATAAAAAAAAATCATATAACATAATTTTCTAATTATTTGTCGTAGAATCTGAATTTGCATTGAAAAGTACCCTTTCACATTTGAAAATCTCGATTTCGGCTAGTTTCATCGATAGAGCACCCTAATTTTTCCTCTTAGAAAGCTGATACGCATGCTCTGGCACACCCGGTATTTAAAAATCATTGAATGTCTGTCTGTTTGTCCTTTATGCATTACTACACTATTCAGCCGATCGTCAGACGCTCTTGAGTATACTCCAACGAAGGTTTCTGTAATAAAAAATTTCGAAATACCGGACAAGTTCGAGTAGCTGTCAATCTGCCATTCAACTCCTTGTACTCATCAGAATGATATATATAAAAGCTAATAGCCCTGCAGTTCTAAAACTCGGTACATAGGTATTTCTTTAAAAATGAACGAAAATATATTTTACTTTTAAGTCTGTTGTATTAAAGCCCAAAAGGGAAAAACAACATAGAATTGGCAAAATCAATATAAAAGGTACAGTTAACTTATAAATTTGATGCATATAAAGTTTAGATGTATTCAGAGGTCACATAAGTAATAGCCAAAAGAATGACCTATAAAAATGGCATTTATAAATTTGGTTATTCACCATGAAAAATTTCCCCAAATAAAACTGAAAATACATTAAATATAAGGTTAGGTATCACAACAATATGCATCATTTCTGGCCCTATCATTTCGCGTTGAGATAAATAGCCTTTCAAATATACATCTCCTCTCTAATATACTGGTGGCGTTAATTTCAGGTCATTATATTTCTGATCGATTCGAGTAGGGCAATTTGTTTGCATGTAAAGGCCGGTATAAGCCTAACCTTATTGGCTTTGAGATTCCAATCAAGAATACATTTCAATTTTTATCTTTTTATATATACCTTTAACCGCTAATGATATAAAATTCAAATAGCACAGAAATATTTTCCAAAAGTTTTTTTAAGCCAGAAAAGCAACAAAAAATAAAAATATAACTATTTGATACCTATCTATAAAATATTTGGAATTAAATTAAATTACAATGGTGAATGCAAAATTATATAAAGGAGAAGCACTAATTGACAACCCAAAACATTGTTATGAAAGCATAAAAATTAAGAAGGACTGAAAATATTATGAAGAAGAACGATCAAAGAATGTCAAAAAAAAATAATAAAAACAGTTCCGCATATACAATAAAAGAGTAATATACAAAATGACCAAGAATGTCAGACAAAATCTATGACAATTATCAAAAAAGTTATAATTAACGCTTGGACGACGATTGATCATTTACGATGAACGATTAATTTATTCTTTTTACTTATTTAGCGAGGATAGGTCTTCGAAATATCTCAAATATGGCAATTTTAAGACTGTGCTGCGATTTTTTCATTATATAATCAATTAATCATTATTTTCACAAAGTAGTTGATTACTCTACTATTGTTATTCTAATTGGTGCAGCTTGCACCACCTATCGTAAAATATATGAATTCTATTTCCCACAAGATTTCAACCCGGGCTAGTTACATTGCATTTTTTCTGCAATCCTGCCGAAAGAGATTTAAAAAAAAATATTTTTGTAAAAATTTATTCGACTTTACCGATTTATAATTTAATAAAAACAAAAGGGGTTCAATAGCAAGTTGGTCTAATTTGTTATATTTTAATACCGTTGTAAAACTTTTATATGCCAAAATTTTGTAACAACACTTATATAAATTAACAAAAGTTAATTGGGTGTTATTGGATGTTGTGTTGTTATGTTTTATACCAATTAATGTTATATTCATTTCGTTGTACAATTTACATCATTTTAATATTTTGTTCTACATTTATATTATAAATAGCCATGACACTCAAGTAAAAAAAGCTCAAAAATGCTATATGGAGGAATTTACACATAATAGCGGGTATCACTACAATTCTTTAAATAATTAAAAAACTACCGACTTTTTTCATTTTGTTCAAAGGTGGCATACAGTTTTCTCTCCCAGTATTTTGGATGTCATTATAGCCCGTAATTATTGTATGTTGGGATTTTGTTTATGAATTTTATTTATTTAAAAAAATTAAAAATACAACAATACAACAATTTTTTCATAAAAATAAAATCAGTCGACAGACATTTTTCACAGTAAAACAGTACAACACTTTAAAACATATTTCTTCACGTCATTTAAATTTTCAATGCAGTGTGCAGTTATAATAGATACACCAACTTGGGAATGCCCCTAATGTTTTTATAATAATAATAATACTAGCTATGAGAGAAAAAACTTCTCACAAACTTTCGTCGCTTATAAGAGACGTTTACAGTAAAAGGGTTAATATAAGTTTTCTTCAATAACTGCATACTACATTTTTGTTGTTCCAATTGAATTTAACAATTACATTACTTTTTATTTTCTAATTGTCCTTATTGTTGTCCTAGTTTATTTATTTTGTTTTTTTGTTTTTATTTTTGTTTTTCCTTCAACAAATACATCAGAATAATTGATAAAACACATCCTTCGAGTAACTTCTCACTTTTTATTCATCTTAACAATTATTACAATTACTAAATGTTGTCCTATTTTTTTTTAACTACTAAATAAGCACTTTAAATGTATGAAATTTATTTATTTTCCCTCCCCTACAGCTTCACTCTTATAACACTTTCTATGTATGCATGGAAACAATTTTAAAAAAAAACAAGTAAAAAGGATTGTCTTTTTTATTTCAAAATTGCAACTTGATTTTTTCAAAACCATTTCCTATGTTCTACTATTGTCATTTTCACTTGAAAAACTAACAAAATACAAAAAAAAGAAATAAAATTTTTTTCGCTCTTTTATTAGGGTTTACTATAACTGTATACATAATATAGTATTTTGTGTACATTGTATATTGTTTACAGATTCTTCTACGAACGAGTTGAGTACAAGTTCTTATCGTGATGAGTGTAAAAATTTGAAATAGAAATTGCTATTGCCATTTTATGTTACTTTCATTTCGTTGAGCAGAACAGAACCAACAAAAAAAATGTTTTTCTTTCCGTTCTTCTAAGTTTACTCATCGGTTTTTGTTTTCTGTTTTTAGAGTATCTTGTACCAGTAATATAAAATATTTTATGAGTTTAGTTAAAACTAATAAGAATTGTTATTCACAAGGATAATTTTTTGAAAATATTATCAGACTTATAAAATAGTAAAAATTTAAATTTATGAATTTTTGTTAAAGTATGATAGGTACTTACTTAACTTAAAGTACATCTATTTATATTAGATTTCAACTTTATTTTAGTATTTTTATTAGTTACATATATTTCGAAATTTATATACACTAAAAAAGGATATTTCTTTTTGGTTTATATTATTTTCATATACTTTTTCAGTTAAAAAAAAATTTATCCCTACCAAAGTGATAATCTCGTGAATGTGAAACTTTAAATAATGATGGAAAAATTCAAGCATGTTAGCCTGTCTTGTTGTTGAATTATCGCAATTGTAGCCATTCTATACTGTTAGCGCTGAACTTGGATATCTTTGATTTCAAAGTAGTGTGTTACAACAACTTGCAGTAGCTGTAAGCTAATAACAAGGAGTATTTAATGTGGATGCTGGAATATCCTGGTTAATTACTTATTAGTTAAATAGATGATAAACTAGTCAAAATAGAAGGATATATCAAATTTATCAGACCTTGTATGTACCGAATATTCTAAGCCCGTAATGAAAACAGAATTAAAAAAATAGGATCGTAAAAACAAATACATGCTCTGGCAAAGTAACAAAAAAAATTTAATTCTGCAAAAAAAATGTCTGTCATATCTCAAATCATCTCTAAAATCCAATCTTTAATATAACCTTTAATAGACACTCGCTGAAAGTTCTTATATGTTTCATAACAAACAATGGAACTACACGCTATTGCCTAAAAAAACTGAGTTGATTGGGAATGATTATTTCAGATACTGGAATCAAAGATTGAGATAGTCGAGAACTTGCTCTGCAATTGTCCTGTTACTTTTCTATGGGATATACATGAATATGGGATGTGGAACCATTGCAATGCGAATCAAGAAATCATAAATTATTGTCAAAAACCTAATACTGGTTATAGTAACAGACATGACTATGGACTACAAAATAGGTTTTCTATATGTCACGGTACTGCATTGAATACGCAATCTCTTCAAAATCTACGACTTCTATAGATCACAACGAAAATAAAGGAACAGCCTAGCAAATTTTCAATAAAATGTATTGCCTAGATTTTTTTATTAGAATTGACCATATTTTTGGCTTAATTGATTCAGTAACGGGTGCAATTTCTTTTTTGTTTTTATTTAATCATTCTTTTTTAGTTTCATAGTAAAGTTAAAAATTGCGTAATAAAATTCGTTGTCGAAAATAAAACCATATATCGAACATGTTTCGAACAGAGACTCTATGAGTTTCGGATAGATTTTGGGGTAAAACAAAAACTGCATTAAAAGACTTAAACGAAAAAAACATCAAACAAATAATAACTCATTATTAGTTTTTGACTATGTACTTACATGATCTAATATCGAATAAAAATCATCCTATCGAGGAAGTCATAAGGTCCAGATATTTTGGTATTCATATAATTGCATTTAGAGATAACAGGGGAAAAATTTAAGCAGATGATTTTTACTAATCATTGTCTGTTGATGTCATATAATATGTTCAAAAATTAATTGAAGATCCAAATGAATTTGTAAAAATTTAATTTTTTGTTAAAAAGACCCACATCGTGAAAGGGCAAAGGACCTCAAGTTGACATGCAAATTTATCTGCAATTTATCTGCATAAATAAATAAATAAAATCAATTGAAATTCGATCCATCGAACAAGTCCTGATTTTTCGACTACTTGATGCCGAAATAACTGTATTTTGACACACATAGAAAAATTGTGTGTGTTATGATGGTGAATAATCATTACGAAAAAACAATGAAGGTAGCAGATAAATAACATGAATCACTAAAATAACCTAACAAGCTTAATCAAATTTTAAAATAGATAATAGGAGATGTGAGATAAATAAAACGGGAAAAGGAGAAAATGATACAAAAATATCTGTTCCCAAATGTGTAGAAACTGCAGTAATGGAATTAAGTAAAAATTCCATAACCTTTTTGACCGCAAAAGGCTCCATTAGATGAGTTCGGAATTAAGAACGATTGAATGAACATTGAAATAAAATTCTCATGGCATTAATAATCTTCTTAGATATAGTCAATATCCAAAACTTGATTAATTATTTTGAGTGCATTTCAAATGGCACCGTCATTGCATTATTTAGTAGAAATTTTAAAAAGAATTTATATTTACGTACGGTGGCATGGGGAAGTAGTTGAATAAATTGAAGCTTTTACCCGCTGCCTAAGCACTAGGAATGGGTTCGTTTATTAAAAATTGTTGTAGGTTTCAATACGTATAGGATAGAATTGAGGGAGGGGCGAATAGGATAGTAGAACAGAAAGTCAAAAAACTGAATTTGGGGAAACTGCCAGCTTGAAGAACATACTTGAAGAACAAAGCCACACCATTACTACATTGCCTACATATTATATTATTTAATCCACTTCATACAATAAAATTACTACATCTATTGCAACAGCAAACTTGTTCTTTCAACTGCAGTCCTCACTAGCATAAAAATTACTTTGGTTATAGGGTATAGTTTATAAATTTGATTGATAAAATATTATTTTTCTTGGTTATAACACAAAAACAATATAAGGCGTTTTCGTTTTTTAGTTCAAAGCATATATTTGAGCGCGCTCTAACTCAAATGAGCAGGCTCTGAGCAGAGCATGTACATATAAGCTCCAAGCGTTCAGATTTAATAAAAAAACACGATTTGAGTAAATTGTCATTTTTATTTTTTTGTTCAAATTGTCAATAAACGAATTTAAACTTCAAATTTTTAAATTTACAAAAGTTTAAGATTTACAAACAAAATGTTTCAGTTTGTAACAGTAATTAGAGAAGCTTAATTTATTTTACGATGAAAGTTATTTGGAAGATAACATATCTGAAAGTAATTTGGATGTGCTAATAATAAAAAATCAGGATTATGCCGAAAATATTGTGCCAAGGTTTTCCAATAGCACTTTTAAATCGCACATTAGAATGAATACAGAGGTTTTTGAAATTCTTTGTAACGAAATACATTTAATTTTTCAACATCATGCGGTCGCACGAATTGCCATTGATATTCCAAAGCAATTGATGATTACGTTGTGGTATCTAGGACACCAGGAATATATATTTTTTATACATTGAATTCGTGTTAAGTAAGCAAGTTGTCATATCCAATTTAGATCAATTGCTGATATATTTGGGGTGTCGCTTTCCACTGTGTGGAAAATAATAACATAGGCTAGTCATATACTTATTAAATTAAATCGACAAAATAAGTATATCAAATGCCCCACGCCTGAATCTGCTCAAAAGACATCACAATCTTATGCCAACAAGTATCGGTTACAAGGATTTTGAATCGATTTATTGATATGTAAGGCTCACATTATTTGCCTCACTTATTTTCTTTGCAACCTCAATGTAGACTACTTTTTTGATTCCTTTCTCTATTCTACAAAAAATTTTCTTTATTAAATCTATTAAGAGGAGCGTTGAATTCTTACTCCACTTAAACACTAAAATTTAATAAACAAAAATTATATTTTTTAAAACTAAGTAAAAAAAAGTCTAAACTAAAAAATATTTTTGATTAAATATTAATTATTTACCGTCACAGCTTATATCGTCGTTCATTATTTATTAAATTGTAAAAATAACTGTTGATATTTATTTTAAATTTTAAAATGGTTTACTTTTTTACTATCGTACAGTAGCGTCATCTATTTTGTGTTCAAATAAAAATCACTTTTTGACATTTAATATTCAAGCGCTCTACGTACTCTGTTAATTTAAATCGAGCACACTGAGCGTACACTCTGAGCGCGCTCTGAACAAATAAAAATAAAAATATATTTCAAGCTCTGAACGCTCTGAGTAAAAGAAAAACAGGAATATTTTTTTGACAGTTCGCGCTCTGCTCTGAACTAAAAAACGAAAACGCCTATAGTCTATTATTATCAAAATTTATTAAAAAACGAATATAAAATATTTCTGGATACAATTTTAAGTTTCGTACTATAAGATACTTTGCATAAATGTCTGTCAAAAAACAAAAAGTTAGTTTTTGTTTCAATTTATATTATTTTGTATTTATAATCTGTTCATTATGGGTTATCAGTATCCCTTTATGTTAGCTAACGCTTTATAAATCATTGCAACAAAGTTTATATTGAACGAATTAAGAGAAACATGTAAAAACGACTCAAGAAAGACCTGAAGGAAGCAGAACCAGCAAATATGAAGAGTTTAACCGAATTCAGATCCCAAGTAGCAAAACACTTCATCCAAGAGTGTCACAATATTTCCAAAAAAGACATAGTAATGGTAAATTTCATAAGAGATTCTACCAAACTATGTTCAGCTAAAAGCAGCAAAATTTATAAAACTAAAAATGACTTACTTCTAAATGTAATTGAACCAATAAAACCAATCTTACCGGTCCCTCTAACGTTGGAAACTATATTTCAAATAATAGCAATTAAATAAATAATAATGTTGTCAATATTAAAAATATAATTACTCGACCCCTGTGCTATTTTATTGGAAAATAAACAACCAACCAGCAGCTGAAACACTGAAGAAGTCTGCAAGTAGTAGACGAACACGGGTAACTTTATAATTTCCGACTATACCGATACCAGAGACTATAATAGAGACGTCGAATTGGAGCAAAAATAGCACAGATGTCGCTAACAGTATCGAAATGAAATAATGAAATGATAAAAATTATGATTCTTATAAAATTAAAATTTTCAAAATTCAAAGCAAGCTAAGAATGGAATTAAAAACAAAATACGAAAAATAATTTTTTTCTTCGCAGCTGCGTTATTATGAATACTAAAGCAATTTATATATTCATATAAATAATATATATGTATATAATTTGATTTTGTATGGTTGAGTTACAATCAATGTGAATTAAGAATGTTTTTTGATTTTGAATCCAAATAAAATGAATTTTTGTACAGAGTTAAGAAATTTTTTTGTAAGGTATTTATTCTCCCATTACGTTTGTAACATTCGGTTTTACGTATATTAAAAAGTTTATAATTTTTTAATTTAAAAAAAAAAATACTTTTGACCAAAAATACTTGGGAGCGTGTCATAACCTGTGTTTCATTTGCCCGTAGTATCATTAGCCTGTTTTCTTGCGATTTGCCTGCATTTTAATTTGTTTGAATTTCATTTGACTGGATATGTAGTAATACAGGATTCATGTAGCAAGTTTTTAACAATCAACGGCATCAAAACTACATCTTCTAAAGGTGACTGGTTGAAAGTGCCAAGTCAAGAAATTGAGCAGCCTCCAGCAAAAATAGGTCGGGGTACCGTCTCACAAAGCACTTGAAAAAAATTTTTTTTTGTTTTTCTTTAACATGTCTTTTGTATAATGGGTCACAAGCACGATACAAACAAGAGGTTCGGCGCCCCAAATGTCGGGGCTGAAGAACTTGATTTTTTTTGGTCATGAGTACAATGGCTCTTAAATGCGATGAAGACAGTAGGTGCGGGGTCCCAGGAATTGGGGCCGAAGCCCAATATCATGTGCTTAAATTGTATTTTTCTGAAAAAAGGTTATTAATAATTATTATAAATAATTTTAAAAAAATTTTTTTCGATAGGTCCGAATGTGCGGAAGTTTGGATCAAAGACCATATATTTGTACTGATGACAAATAAACAAAAAATTCAAGGTTTTCGGTCCTGACATTTGGGGCCCGGACCTCTTCTTTTTCTGAAAAATATGTACCTTTATAACTTGAAAAAAAAAAGAAAATTTAATTCATCTACACTAAAAACGTATTCTAACTTTAGAAATAAATTAAGAAAATTAATGTACGCAGGTTACCTTATTATATTCAATCAATATAATATATTTTTTTTTTTAATATTCATTATCATTGTAATCTGAACTATCATTCAAATTAAACACACATATTCATTCATATACACAAGATTTTATAAGAATAATGAATAATAATAGCCAATAATATGTATAAGTAGTATAAGTGGTATAAGTAATGTAAATGGTATAAGCTAAAAATAACAATTTTATTTTACTTAAATTTGTACAGGCTACAATTATCTTATTTTTCAACATGGACAACTACCTTTTAATAAATTGGTAGAAATCCTTGGACAAGTATCAGTTTTTTAAATTTAAAAACTGATAGTTAGAAAAAAAAAAATGCATGATATTTTGTTCGCAATTCGACGTCTCTATTATAGTCTCTGCCGATACTCTCTCTATATATGTACATAACTGTATGTAATTTAATCACCTTCACTTTTATCGAATACCCTTTTTAGTTTATAATTTTTTTAACTTTAAAGTACTCTAATATATTGCTAAAAGAACTCTTCAAACATTTTGCACTTAAAAAAAAAAAACTAAAAAATAAAAAAATAAAAAAATTAAAAATTTAGAAAAAAGTTATTATGCCATTAAAGAAAGTTAACAAAAATATTTTCGCTTTAGAAAACTTTATTTATGTGCCTTTTGTAAAAAACAATAAATAAATAACAACAAAGAAAAGTAAAAATCAAAAAGAAATAACTGTACTTCATATCACTAACACCCCCAGTTTACACTCCCATCATCATATGCAAAACTTGAAATATGTTTTAGAAGGTTATAAAATTTAAATTTGATTTGAAATCATCATCGTTATTACTTAAGATGAAATTTTTTTATAGTTTACATATTCCTTTAGAACTTTCTTAATTAAAAAATATAAAAAGCAATAAAATTGCAAAAAAAACAACACCATTTTCTTTCAAATCAATAATTTTGAGTATTTGAATATTTTCCAGGATGGAGAGAACATTTTTTTTATTTGATTTGCAAAGTTTTGTAATAAAAAAAAACATTTTTTTCTTTGTTTTGTTTTTATTATTTAATTATTAGCTTTGATTTTTAATTTTTGTTTTTTTTGTTATAAGTAAAAAAATTATTTTTAACACGAGTATTCAAAACAAAATAAATTAATTGAGTTGAATTTGTAAAATAATATAAAAATATTTTCTTTTTTTCAATAAAAATTAGTTACAAAACAATTTTTATTCAATTAAAAAAATTTATAATTATACCTTGAAAAATTCATTTGTTTTTCCTTCTTTGATATAGATTTTGTTTTTTTTTTAATAGTTATTCTACTGACTTTTGAAACGGGGATTCTAAAGTAAATGTTGTACCCGCGTACGACCAAATAACTATATCTCAAGGATAACTGCTGTTCCCGACTTTTAAAAAATATATGTCTGTAAAAGCGCATACACTAAGGAAATCAGAAAGCGATATTGCAAGAAGAGCTCTAGAATTTAACCGAATTCAGATCCCAAGTATCAAAACACATCATTCAAGAGTGTCACAATATTTTCAAAAAAGACATAGTAATGGTAAGAGATCCGGCAGACCATACAACACATGGAGACACACAATTGATCACGAATTAACAATCAACAATTATACCTGGGATGATATTAAGGAAGCAGTACTCAACAGAGAGGAATGGAGGTTCACTATCGAAGCCCTATGCTCCCATGCGGAGTAGTACGAGAAAAAAACAAAATAGCGCATCTTTGATTGGCAAAATTTGAAAGCATGGATTTCTGTATATAAATCGTTATATCTGTTGATCTATTAGACATATATATATTCAGTTTCTTTATCTAGTAATGTAACGGTCTTAAAAATGTTCCATAAAATATATCTATACAACGGCAACATTTATTGTGTTCAAATAAATGCCAAACTATGTTTTAGATCACTATCTTACTAGATGCAAATAGAATGTATAATATATCTAATAGATCTACACATATAACGATTAATATACAAAAATCTTAAACAATTATTCAAAGACTAGGGGCCCCTGTTGAGTATATAGTTAATTATAATTCAAGTTGAAGCCAAATTTAAAGTTTAGAAAAAAAACAATAATTTACACACTGCATACTGACATATACTTCTCACGATAAAGCACAAACCAATCAATCATCTCCGTGTAAAAAGCAGTTATGCAATAGACTTAAGATTATATAAAAAAATGTTTAATAAAAAGTTTTGAGATTAATCAGTTTTAATTTGGACACGTAAATACACTTCCCTCGATTCGTTTCCGTAGTCAGTGGCATTTAATGGATAAAATTACTAAAAATAAAATATTTTTGTTATTAAAGAGGTATAGATATTATTAAACAAAACTATATGATTACTATACAAATGGCCAAAATATAAATTTGAGACAGTTACTTAAAAAAATTAATAATAATAATAGGATATTGAATGACACAAACTGGATTTATTTTATTTATATATATTTTAAAAGTTTGAATATTATAAAATAAAATAGAAATTTTTTCTGTTGTATATTCAATTTTTTTTCATTTCTGTTGTATTTTTGTCATTTTTGTTCTGTTTTTTTTTCAGTTCTGGGGTGGAAGCACGTAACTTGTTACAAACGCTTTTTTTTGTAACAAAACATCAGCGTCACAAAATTTTTTTGGCAACATGTACTTTGAAACGCTACTTTGGGATTGAAACAAAAAAAAAATTACGAAAAATTTTTGCAAAAATTTTTTTTTTAAACACATCAACTATTTATACCGGAAATTTTCATTTCTGACGATCAGTAAAAATGGTCGTTTCAAATGTTACGTGCTGCCAAAAGTAACGAAACAAAATTAAATGTGGCGAAACAAAATTAAAATTGGCGAAACAATTTTACATGCTACCGTTTTTCAAAATAGCGTTACAACATGTTTTTAACAAGTTACATGCTGCCACCCCTGTTGTATACAAGTTATTTACATATTAAGAGTTCATTAAGGAGAAAAAAGATAAAATGAGAGGATATTTACTGCGCAGGTCCTTAAATGCTTGTCTATTATAATTATAGATGCATTCAAATGTCCTTTTTGTCCTTACAAGACTAAATGGATATGTATTAAGGATATATAACACCATTAAGGACATATATTTTTGAAAAGGTGGCAACACTAACTAAGTATGTATCTTTATAAGCAGTGATTTGGTCCTACCGCTGGTCTAATATTTACTTTAGAAGACAGTTACTTCATAAAAGGCACATTTCTCGTTTTACATAGAAAAGGGGAAAAGAAATAACTTCTTTTTAAATAAAAGCTTATATTTTCTAAACTCTACCATATAGACATAAAATATGTATGTATGAGTTATAGCAAAAAAAAAAAGATCTCTCCGACAATGTAAAAAGATTAGGTTAGTTTTTTGGTAAAATCTTGATGAAAATATTTGATTTTACAAAAGATTATACGACCAGAAAACCTATGCTACGGTCACACTTAAAACAAAATTTATAACACAAATTTAAATACATTTATAGAATGAAGCATTGCATTAATACTCTGAATTGTATATGAACTTTAAAATTACAAAAAAACAAAAATAAAAAAAAAAATAACAAAGATTTTCAATTTTGAATTACAATATCTCCATAACGGAAGCAAATATCATCAAATAAACGATAAAATATACTTTTGACCAATATATTACTAAATAAAAAAAATTTCATTATATAGTATAGATCAACAAATATAACTGCTTACATGAACATGAAAACAATAAGAACGCTTTCAAATGTGCTTTTCGTCCTTAAGGGATAAGATGCAATTGAAGATATATATTTTTAATTTTTTATGACATCTGAGATAAAAAACCGCTTTTAAGATTACCATCAAAACCCAAACTTCGTAAAAATTCCCATAAGTAACGCTTTTAGTAGTTTTGGATATCACTTGTTTTTTAAAATAAAAGATCAATAATAACGATGATAGCATAGAGAAAAACGAAAGAGTTAAACAGATCATTTCAGCCTGTTCAACACAATGTTTTTGAAAATGTCCTTTTTCAGTACATTGAATGTATTTAATGAATATATTATAATAATAAATATAATATATGAATATATAATTGAATATATCTAACAAATAGCCACTATAGTTCCAAACAAATATGCAAGCTAAAGCAATACGTTTTTCACAATTTCATAATTTGATAAATCTGACAACAAAGTTGTTTATAGCGAACTTGTAGCGGATATAGTTCAATGACGCATTAAAATAATTTGATGTGATTGTCCCGCAAATTATTTTTCTAGGCGAATTGGATTTCCTGTAGCCGAGGCCAAAATAGAGCCCTAAGAGTAAATTATTTTCTAAAATACTTCAAAAAAATATACATCAATCTCGGTATGTACTAGTTTTTACTGATACTATAAAAGTACTGGCAGCCACCAGTATCAGTATTGGTACTGATTACTAGAAATGTTTGAAGTACCAGTATGTACCAGTATGTCGCATTGGTATTTAAAAACTTTACATTAAATGTGATTTGCTAGTTTTGTACTGGTGAGATTTGAACCACTCTGGTTGTTGTCCAAATTCAAATGAGCATACAATTTCAAAATTCTTTATTGTTAGTTTGTTAACCATTTCAATTATTTAGACTAATGTATTTAAATCAATTTAAACTTTATATTACTACCATTAACTTTAATTAGTTTTCATTTTATATATAAAATTTTTACTCCCTTTACTTTTAACCATCAGATTATCCTTAATTTCTTCCAGTTTTAAAATTCTTTAATAAATTATTCCTAATCAATAAATCTATGCACATATAATTATTTTTTTTTCTAAATATAAAACAATTATTTTTATTTTACAGAAGTCAACCATCAATTTGTTCTGAACCATCTATTGTAATACGTCAACTGTCTGGTCAATCAAATCTTGAACCATGTGTTTTAGAAGAGAGTCCTGAATCCGAAGAAAAGGATAGAACTGAATTAGAAAATCGATTAATATTTGATAAAACATCAATGACATCTTTAAATACAATATCAGCAAATATTAAAGATGAAATTCATAGCAAAAACAATAACAACAACAACAACAATAACAAAACTAAAAATAATAATACTTGTGAGAGTCCCATCTATTGTAATATTAAAAAACAACGTCCTCAATCATTAAAAATAAGTTCGAATCATTTTCAAATAAATCGTAGTAAAAAAAATTCAGCTGATAAAGAAAATATAAAAAGTAAAACAACAACAAAAACAATTGATGAGAAAACAAAAAATATCGTTTTACATCGAAGCAATTCATCAAGGACATTTTATCATTCAAAACCAAAATTAATCAACGAATATGAAATTGTTAATCGTTCAGCTGAGGATGGTTCTAATTCTATTGGTACTTCTTATATTAATTATTATAATAGTTGTGGCATTGGTAAACCATGTACTGATGATGATTTTTATGATTCATTACGTGTAATTAGCGAAAGACGAAATAAAATTTTAAAGACTGAAAGTGAATCAAATTCACAATATAAAACTAAAATAGAAAATGTAATAGTTGTTGAATTAAATGAAAAAGAAAATAATGATGAAATATTATCAAATAAAGAAAACGAAATTAATAAAATTAAAATAATATCTAATGATAATTTAGATAAAAGTAAATGCAATTCTCTATATAATGTAGTTAGTTCTAAAGAAGAAAATTTAAATATAAAAGAGACTGATGATGTTGCAGATGATGATAATGATAATCATTGTAATGATGATGCTGATGATAATATAAAAGAAAATTTAGTTCAAATGACAATAACGACTACACAACAGCCTCCTAATTTATTAACAACAACAACAACAACAAATACAACTACAAAAACTACCACAATACCAATAACAACAACAGCATTTAATACATTTCCATTAAATTCTGAAAATAATGGTGAAACATCATCACAATCGTTATTAGTAAATGAAAATTTAACACTTACACCTGATACTATGCAAAAAACAACTAATTCTAATAACACTAATAGTAATTGTGATAGTAGTAGTAGTACTAGTAATATTAAAAATAAAGATAATTATTGTAACAATTCAAAAAATCAAATTAATTCTAACGTCCTCCCTATTTCAATATGTTCTACAGAAATAACATCAGAAAGTAAAACAAAAAATATTATTAAGAAAATTGAAAATGAAACTGAATCTATTATATTATCACCTATATCATCATTATATCATATATCAAATAATATCAAAAATCCTGAATCAGATAATAGTAAAAGTAATATTTCTATTATAAATGACAAAGATGTATGTGTGATTTTATTAGATGACAACAATAAAAATACAGAATTGAAAAACGTGTTAAAAAATGGTAATACTACAACTGATGACAACAAAGCAATAACGTATGATGACAATTGTGATGATATTGATGATGATGATAATAATGATAAAAATAGTGTTAATAGAATTCATAGTAGTAGTAGTGGTAATGAATGCCCTAAGGAGACTAGAATAACAATTGATGAAAATGTTAATTAAAAATAAACGAATGAACGAATGAACAAAATAAAAAAAAATAAACAATGTGCTGACACACATAAATTTAACGACTATCAACACTCACACACACACACACACACGAAAACTCATTTGCAATTTAAAAACAATAAAATGAAATAGAATATTAAAAGTGAAAATTGAATAAAAAGAAAATTTATGTATGTAAGTATGTATGTATATAAAAGTAAATCTTAATCGAAAATAAATCGATTTTATAAAAAGTATTGACAATTAGAATTAAAATACTCAATGCTAGAATATTAAAAATTATCTAATGTGTTGCATTTATTGAGTATATTTGGGTTTTACAAATCCAATAAAATTATAATAAATTAACAAAGGATTCTAATGAATATTTACATAGGTCTCGCAATTCAAAAAATATTATCATTTTCTAATAATTATTTTAATTTTATATTTATTGATATGGCACAAAGTCACACCCTGTATTGAGATTCAAATTTCCTTTTGTTATTTTGATAACCAGTTCTGAGAAGCTTCTGCGTCTAATTTTCATCACTTACGTTTTATACATTTACATAAAAATAACGTTTGGTGAGCTTCTTTGGGGATCCTAAAGCTTCTCCAAGGTAAAATTTTGTTTGAAAATGCAACACAGGTGTTTTTTAGAACTACTGATGGATTTTTTTTTTAAATAATTGATATTAAAAATTTTTTAATTTTATACAAAAATGTAAATTTAAGATTTGTAATATTGGTGAAAATTGTATTCATGATTAGTGGTATACATATATACTGGTGATATAGTCTATATTTTAAGATATTCTATATAATTATTCAACATGAAATAAAATAGATGGGATAGATAGATAGAAAATCAGATAACCCGTAAAGGGTAAATCACAATTGTAACAGGTTTAAAATTAACTTTAAAACCGTTTTAAATATTAAATTTGATCAAGTAAAATTCAAATTATATTTTATCAATTTTCATTATTATTATATAAAAAGAGACGTAGCGAAGCTAAATATTTTTTAAAAAATTTTTAAGCTTAAATTCGAATTTTCAATTTAAAATTTCATCCTATATAAGTACACATCCATTTATTAAATTCTCCAAAGTACAGAGTTTCGTCTTTTTCTCATTAGAATTAAATTCAAATTTAAATTTTTTTTAAATAAATAATTACGTGTGGGGTTGTTGTCTAAGATAAATCAATAAAAAAAATTAAATAGTGTCAATTCAAAACAATTCATAATGAAATTGAATAGGACAAATTTTCTCGAACTTCGAAGAGCCGGTGAATACTAGTATGAACTTATAAAGCTAGGAAAACAGTTTGACAATAGTTGCTAAAATTTTTCGAACGGGGTTTTCATTGAATAAAAAAAAAATGAAACTATCAATAATTTATTCAACTTCTGTGGAATGTTCCTATGATATTTTTGAAAGATATTTTACCTGCAACATCAATGCCAAATGATGGACTTATAGAGGGTTCCACAGAAATTTATTAAATATAGTCTACGGTTTCTTTTGTGCAAAATTTTTTTTAAACTCAAACGTTGAAACACTGTGAAACTATATATTACCAAAATTAAATCATATTTTTTTGTAATTAATCAGAAAAAAATATATTTATTTAATTTAAGCCTCAATCGTGGTGTAGTCCATTGTAAATATAAATTTTACTATCACTTTTTTAAGATTATTTTGTCTATCAGAAGATTTGTAAGCCGATTATATTTTACTGGAAGACACTAGGCCAATTCTATTCAATTTAATAAACTTCCGTGATCGGGTTCTTATTGTTTCTATTATTAAAAGTGGTCCAATTCGACCTGAATCCTTTAAGGGGTAATTCATTGAAATATTTAAAAAAAAAAATGGTCATATTATTAAATTTTATCTGGGCTGCAGAGGGTTCGAATCGTAGTAGAAAAATAACAAATAACGACTAGCAAATATCCACTACAGGTGCAATGATATGCAAGTTAAAACAAAAAGCTTCAAAAATCTATTTTTTTACTGATATACGTAACTAACGATGGGTATTTGTTGCGTTAGTATTAAACTTACTGTTTTCGAGTAATAACTATCCAAATTTTAGCATAAAAACCTAATATTTTGGTGATAAACGTTCATTATCTGGAAAGATTTGGTCAACATTTTTGATGCATTGCGCTATTCTTTACAACTTTGCCATACGCAACTTTGATGTCAGATTTGTTGTTTCTTAGGTCTGGTCTTTTTATACGAATCATTTTTTCCTACAATACTCCAAATAATTACTTCTTAAAGGATTTTCAAAACCCAACCACTATGGGTTCAAATATTTTATTACAGAGTTCTCAATATTCTCGTAATAACTAACTTTATTATTTTACAACGATAATATACACATATTACAGCCTAATTTTTTTTTTAAATTTAATTATATATGCTTATCATATACAGATACGCGTCTTTCATATCTACTACTTGCAAACTTCTTCAGTATTTTATGTTCGAATATAAAATAATACTTTTATAACAAAACATTACTTACTCAGAACAGAAACATCACTCTCTAATGCTTTGAAATTAAAACTAACAATTTAATTTTCTGGTCGACCTACCTGCCTAATCAATAATACTTAACTAATAATGTGTATTCACCCAACCCAATGTACATCCAAAAAGGCTTTACTCAAATATTGGTTAACATGTCTAACTGTAACATCCTAAAGGATTTGCCAGATTAAATTTATATCATCTAATCATGAATAATTTCATATTGTATTTTAGAAATCAAATATTAAAATTGTAATTGAAAACAGGGTTATTTAGAAAAAAAATTGTAGAAAAAAATGTTGTAATTGTGGTATAAACAAAAAAAAAACTTTTTTTTATAAAAAAAAAAAAAAAAAAAAATATTCAATTAATGGAAAAGTTGTTGTGAAAATAGAAAATGTAAACTTTTTGGGGAAAATAATAGAGTATTGTGTGTTTTGAGTATTATAAAAATATTTGTTTGGATATTTGATATTTTCATTTTTTTACTGATGGTTTTTTAAATTTTTTGCATGTACTTCTGAAATTATATTTGAACTAAATTTACCACTCATAGGTATTGTCAGATTAATACTTAGGATAATCCCATCCAATGCCTATTAATAAATTTAGTATTGATTGAATATCATTAATATATCAGCAACCAGTACAGGATTGATTAACAACACCTATTGGGTATTAAAAAGCAGAGTCGTATTTAGTACTTCCGTAAATTAAAAGTGTTTATTTTTCGAGTTTATTATGCTAAGTAAAACTTTTATTTTTGATTATGAGATTGTGTTCAAGGCAGCGGTGATTTACAATGACTGAAAAGTTTAAGCATATTAGGTGTGAATTATGAACCTATCTTGTACCTTTTGGAAATCTATTAAATTAATCTATAAAACTTTCATATATGACCTAAGATGGAGTATAATTCGCATGTGTAGAATATGTTAAAACATTTGGATAAATCTCAAAAATATTATCTTATCAATGATTCAAACGTTTGCTTATCTTGCCCCTCTTCATCATCATATTATCGTATTGGCCTTCCAATATTATAGATATCTCGTAACATCGATGCTCAATGGAAATTAAATCTGATTACCTCTACTCAAGCAATCGTAATTCGGTTTCGTTGTAAAACATAAAGGGGGGTAAGTGCTAATCCTTATATTATCCTAATTCATATGTACATTCGAATATACCGAATATATGGAGCCTAATTTAACGCTAATAATTCTTTGAATACGGTCTACATAACTGCTTAACTGTTCTACTATCATCTTAGCTTTCTTTTTCTCTGACATCCTTATTTTTTCCTATCCCAAACGTAAAAAAAAAATGCAATCAACTTTTAATTGAAATTAGAGTACAACAAGATTACAACAAAAAAAATTAGTGATTCAAGAAACTGAAGTAGATCCCACAAATCACAATCGATCCGAAAACTATCAGAACGAAAAAAAAGGGCAGAAAAATTTTTCAGTATGAAGAATTAATATTTCTAACCGGAAATGATTTTTACTTTTCAAAGTCTTTATACAGTCACTCATGAGTAGACTGTCACATCAAAGATCCAATTTACTTCGTCAACAGCCCCAGCTTCGTAGATTGAAATTCTGCTTTAGAAAATTTTCTAAAACAAACCCGGTGACAATGTAAATGTCTCAAAAAAAAACTTCAACATGATACAATATAAAAAAAACTAAGTTGTCAATTTTATCCGTAAAAAAAAATAAGTTGGCAGCATTGTGTAATGAGAGCTTTCTGAGACATTGTGTTTCAATTCATTTGTGACCAAACAAAATAAATAGATAGTTTTTATTAACACTGTACAACATTGGTTTTTTAAGAATTTTTGTAAGCCCAAATACCTGTCAAACCGGTCGTGCAGACATCGTCAACAACAATTGTGATTATTTAGACAATGTCTCAAGCTTTTGTAGACATTTAAGAATATGTGGACGTTGTATTCAACATTGTGTTGAGATATTTACCATCTCAATGACCCTTAAAATCAATAGGTCAACTGAATTGTGGCATCAAAAAGGTACAGTGTCGGTGACATTGGAAATGTATCAAAAAATTTTTAACCCCGTAGCATACAAATACAATATGTCAAATTTTCTGAACTCAAAACATTATGTTAGCAACATAATGTACTTTAATTACAATATCGATCACTCTAAACATATTGTCTTTGAAGTAAACGTCAAACCAAATGTCAAAATATTGTGGGCCACATACACGATTAAATCTGTTTAAAAACTTGTTTTGAAACTAATTTCTCTGGTCGTCACACACTAAGAAACTTTCGCTTAAACAAGCATAGACACTTCACTATTTTTTATAGTTAAGTCAGGACAAGATACAAATAGTAGATAAAATTATTGCATTAATAATAATTGTAGAAATTTATAAAAATAAAACGAAATGATTAATTAGAAGATCGGGGACAAATATTATGAAAAATATGAACTACTTTTGAATAAAAAAAAAACATTTTACATTTTATTTACATTTTGGTTTCGAAACTTTACCATACATATGTAAGCATATATAGAAACTTATGACTCCGCCCATTAAAAATAAAAAAAAAATTGATTTTGAAACTGTTTAAGAAACTGTTTCGACTGTCAGTATTAAATTTCACAAGTTTCGAAACAAGTTTTTAAACAGATTTAATGGGCTCCATTATACTCATTTGTGGATAACTAGCTTGTGGATAAATTTTTTAAATATTTTAATTGATTAGATTTGTTAAATATAATTGATTTAATTTGTTAAAGAAAAATTTAATATGGACAATTTCGTAAAAAAATTTGCTTTTGATTTTTTTCAAGAAAAATCTTCTCGTGCTTTATAGCCTTACGGTTAATAAAAGCATCTTTCTTCCATGAGTTAATTTCCTATTAAAACTAAAGTAAATTAAAATAAAAAAAAAAACGTTTTTAAATTTATTTTTGAAACATGAATTAAAATTTATATTTATTTTTCTTAATCTTTTTCCTCCATTTTTTTTATTTATTGCTTACTTAATAAAAAAAACTCAACACAACTGTAGAAAATTATCCTGTGAATAAAGCAATTTTGGTATACATAATTTAACAAAATGTGGCGTGAAAATGAGTCGTGGATCCACTGTCAAGTTAATTATCGCTCATGAGACAATATAAACAAATTTTTTGACATTTAAGATCATACGTCAATGTTTTGGCGACGTTGTCGATACATTTACGATTTTACGGTGTATAGTGTTAATAGTTTTTTAACAAATTTTATTACGTTGCCACAATATAGGTGCTGCCACCTACCTAATCTAATATTCAGCTTAAGCTATCCATATTCCTTAGATCATTTTCAAAATAAAATTTAAATTCTCAGGATTATTTTTAATAAATTCAAATCTCTTTTCAAAATTGCTCTCTCCAGTGAGAAAGCTTAATATAAAAAAATGTCAAAATACTCTCTCCCCATAAAGTCAATAAAATAATCATTATTATTTGAACGTATTAAGAGTTAATATAGTAAAACACGTCCCAAAATAAATAAATTAATTAAAAATAAAGTCACGAAAACCAAAAAAAAAAAACAACAATTTTAAAGCAGGTGAAATATTAAAAAACAAAAAAAAACATATTGTTATGAAATTGAGTTTAAGTTATTTAAAATTTAAAGAATAAACAAATTAGGTTCTCATAATTTAGATAGTTAGTAAGGTATTATAAATGTAAACTAGAAAGAGAATTTAAAATGTAGGAATTGTTCAAAGAAAAAAAAACAACAAAAACAACCAAAAAACAATAAAGTTAAATGTTAGTTTGTTTTGTAAAAGGAAATCAATAAGTATTAAATAAAAATAACAAAATAAGAAAAAAAAAATAAAAAAAAAATAAAACAAAATATTTTTAAATGTTTGTAAATGTCTTTGTTATTCAAAAATTATATAAATAAAATACTTATATAATAAATAAAATTAATATAAGTAAAAACAAAAAATAAATTTCATAATTATTATTAGAATATATTTATGTGAAAATATTTAAACAAAAGAAAAAGTTAACTTATAATTTTAGCTATATATAAAAATTGATATATTAAAATAAAAAAAAAAAAAAGAATTTTTGAATGTTGAAAATTTACCGTTTTTTTATTTATATAAAATTTTTATCAAATTTTCAATTAAAATCATCTATTTTATTATTATTATTACCATAGAAAAAGTAGTAGAGGCAGACTATTGAAAAAAATTGACAAAATTCAAAAAAATTTATTCTACGCTGGACTTCTATTATACTACTTTTTCTATGCTATATTATTATTACTATTATTAAAAAAGGGGACTATTACCTCACTCTGTTTATATCGGGACACATCTACTTTAGATCCTACCTGCACAGGATGGAAAGAGGTGATAGTTAGTGGCAAACATATACTACGAAATGCGTAGCACACCTTTTTCGCCTGTGACAAGTGGTCCCGGGAGCGGATACAGCTGGACAGCTCCCTTCAAACAGTTCACTTCAAATGTCGCTGTGGAGCTAATAGTAGCAAATAAAGATGATTGGCACTACGTTGGACATTATGTTCAGGGCATGCTGCGCTTCAAAAAGGTGGATCTCGACGGATTAAATTTAACAGACAATATTTAAAGTGTGACCTTAAGGAGATATGACACAAGATCTGGTCTGAAATAATCTACTAAGCCGGACACGAGTTTTTAACGGGTAAAAAGAAGTGAGTTGGTTTAGTGGTGTAACCGTATAGACTCCCACACACACACACGCTGGAACGTTGCGCACCCTTTCCGCTTAAGTCAATTAGACGTCCAAGCACTTTTTCGTGCAAAAAAAAATTATTATTATTATTATTTTTATTATAACCAATATATAAACCAATAAATAAGCACTAGCATCAGATGCTTCCAGTTTTATATCATATCATATTAATAATTTACACTGAATTTACATTTGAATCTATTGACAGTTTAATATTATATCGGGTGTTCCAGAACATGCGTATCAGTTTTTTAAGCGAGAAAAGAGCTGTAATTTTAAAATTTAAAAAAAAAAACTATAACTGATACGCATGCTCTCTAATACCCGATATACCCTACTATGCAAATCCAACGGAGCTCTAGAAAAAGGTAAATCTAATGAGAACGTGTGATTCTAGTGAGATTATTACATTGCCACAACATTTCATGAGGATTCTGAGGGAGATGTTGATTCGACGTAGGACCTAACGACCATATCCGAAGGATAGTTGGAATTGCTAGCTTTCCAAAAATATATATCTTTAGTAGCGCATCTTATCCTTTAAGGGCGAAAAGGACATTTGAAAGTATCCTTGTAGTTTTGATGATTTTGTATAAAAACCGTTATATCTGTTAATTCATTAAATATATATATGTTTAGATATATATTCTAGAAAGATAACGGTTTGGAGCATGCTTTAACATTTATTTGATGATAATTGATGCTGCCGTTATGCAAATATTGTAGTTCAAAGTAGAAAATTTTGGAAAAAAAATTTTTCGTTATTTTCTTTCTTGAAAAACCAAATACCTTAGGATTTTACCATAAAACCTTCCCAATATTTTTATACTGTTGGAAAGGTTTCAATTTTTCCTACTTTATGTCTACGTCGAATAGTTTAGCATTTATTAAAAAAAAATGTTTTTTTTTATACTTTTTCTATATAAAACTATCAATGTGATTTTTACGAAGCAACAATCTTCTGAAGTAAATGCTGAACGTCCTTAAAGGATAAGATGCGCCAATAAAGATACATATTTTTGGAAAGCAAGCAACTCCAGCTATCTTTTGGATATGGTAATTAGGTCCTACATCGATACAACATCTCCTTCAGAAGAGCCCATTTCATTATTTATCATTTACTACTTTTTTTTAAAATTCTATTGTTAGTAATAAAAAAAAAACATTAGGCAGGGTACTCAAATTCTACTATACCATAATAGGAACAAGTAATGTATAAATGCCAGTGAAATTGGTGGAATTATTAATATTATATTGTTAGCATATCACATAACAAAACTAATGTTTGAAATATACATATTTAAGTGTTTTCGTTCAGATGCAAAGCACACCATATTCATAATCAGGATCAACATATGAACAAACTTGAAACCATTAGGAAATATACAACTTTGCAATCAGACAAGCAGGTACGGTACGGTGCTTACCTTTTTCCATTGCCTTGGACCATGAAAAGAAAATCTGTACCTCTAATGGTTATATTAAATGACTAATCTACAATATTTTTAAGTGGTATTTATGCAGTACGAAGAACATTTTTAATTTTGTTGATGCCTACTCTGGTTTCCCATGTTTATACGCTTTAACCTTAACCTCTTATATTATTCCAAATAAAAGTATTTAAACAAATATTGCCCCTTGTTAATCTGATTTTCATATTTGTATTTATAATTTGCAGATATTTCAACTCCAATGTGAATGACATTTCACTATTTTGTCATTAACAAAATTTTTAATCTAATGGGTTCATTGCCCACAACAATATAGTCTTTCCTTTTCCCATGGTATACCCAACAACTGTCTTTGTTTTTGATAAACAATTTTCCAAATGAAAAAGTAAAATATCATATTGACATTTTAAAATACGATTCTTTAAAGGATTTTTTGTTAACAAGTTCTACACACGAGTTCATCAAACTTAAATAAGTGTTAATAATAAAACAAACCCACACACACACACATACACAATGTTTATTCTTTTTTTCCCAATATATTTTCAGGGGGTTTGAGCAATTTACAAAATTTACAAATTTACATCTTTAAAAACTTCATCTTCTTATCGAAATTTTTTCTTAATAATGTAAAAGACTTCATCTAAATTTTGTTTTTGTTTATTTTTATTATTTTCGTTTTTTATTTTTTATTTATATAAAATTTTCCTAAATTCAAAAAATATGCGCATTTCAAAAGAATTTTATAAGAAAAATATACATACATATATATACGAGTACAAACGAATAAACATCCAGCTAAATAAGACTTAAAATGTAAATAAATATTTTGCAATAATGAAAAAATCAAAAACAAAATCAGAAAAAAGAGAAAGTAAAATAATCCTTAAATCCGAAAATAAAATAAGAATTTAAATAAACATTCATATTACAAAAATCCTTAAAACAAATTCACCCAGAAAAACATGCTGAAAAGAAAAACAAAAAAAAAAAACAAAAAAACAAAATCAAAAGGAAAATGAAAAAAGAAAAAAAGAAAATATTCCATCAGAACAACAACAAATAATATATATGTATGTACATATATAAATATATACTAATGTAATGCGTAAATCAGAGATTTGAAACTCTGTTATTTTTACCATACCAGAGATCTGGTTACTGGAATAAATTTTATCAAATTGTCAGAATCAGAGCAAATTTTCTGGTATTCGATACAAGTGCTTTATAGATCAGCTGACATATTATAGACGTGGCAACAGACTACAATTGAACAAATATTTAGAGTAATGAACCAAATAAACGAATTCCTAAAAATTAAACATTCAACAATATTCTCTTAGACGATGCGTGATCGTATTAAAATATCTTTGCAGCGGCATTTTTGGTATTCTGTTGGGTTTAGTAAGCAACTGTTTGATTGCACATTTGTGCTCCATTAGTTTAAATAAAAGCGCACAGATCTGTAACTAGTTGTATTTAACTGGTTATGTGTTATATAAACTAATGGAACACAAATATATGCAATCAAGCAGTTGCAAAAAATGTTAAGGACACAGTCATAATATTTTTAATTTGGCGCGAGGGGAAATGTCAAAATTGGCGTGTCAGTAATTTCTGTTAGACTTTTCATACGACACGATAGCCAGATTTATATATTCTCTAATTGCAATCGATGGAACATCGCGACAATTTAATTTCAGTTGTATTATTACCAAATTGAATATAAATGGATAAAACAGTTAAGTAAGCATTAATAAACAATTTAAAAAATATTTTAAACTAATTCCACAATAACATTTTATCAAAAAATTTTTACAGAACAAAGTGGTCAACATATAGTAAAATATTCTGTAAATATAGTAAATATTGTATACAAAAATATAGTAAAATCGTCGGCTGAGTTCTGAAAGGCTTCATATGCCATCCATATCCACTTTTTTGAACAATTTGATTTTAGTCCATGCACGTGGCTCAAATTTACCTGATTATGCGTCGTTTTATCACTAAACTTTACAAATAAATGCATGGTCCACTACATATAAAAAAATATTGATGGTATCAAAAAATTTCAAAATTAAAAACCAGTTTATTTCATTGTGATCACATTCTCTTATAACAATATTATAATCTAAAACAAAAACACTATAACTTAATTCAATTACTAAAAAAATAAATAACTTAAAATTATTTATTATATACCTTACCTAGGTATACCTTAACGTATAACTATTGAAGACAAACGGTTCTATTATGGCGAGAATAACCATACGATTTTGACATCATATGGGTTATTCCTCCCATAATAAAAGCTTACATTTTCAATTACAATTATTTTGTTGTTAATAATGATTTTAGATAGTTTTGATCATTTGTTTGCAAGTGAGGCAACAAATTTTTGATATCATTTATCAGTCAGGCATATGGATATGGGGTATTTCAGAAATAAGCCAATTTTGACGTCAAACTTTATACAAAAATGACCCATATCCAAAAAATAATCGTATGGGTCATTTTATAATTAATAAAATATTACAAAGGTGGGTATGGCTGAATCAAGAACTAAATATCTCCGAAACGGTAAAAGATAGCGAAAAACGGTTCGGGCCAAAAGAAATAGCTTGTCACAAAACCTAAGAATCTGTTCCTAAGTAAAAAAGAGTAAAAATGGCTTATGGAGCCTTGTAGACCTCAGCCAACGAAATGTTAATATAGTAAAATGTTCTATCACCCCGCTTACATCGTCTAATAGAAATACTTATTCAGCTAGATGAGACGGGGCCAATTTTTTTTTCGCGTTAATAATGTATCTTATGCTATTCGTGATCATTTCTAGACCTCACGCAGATATTCAATAAAGTGTGGCATGTAGGTCACTTTTTTAAATTAGAAAACAAAAAACTACTTCCTTGCTATTATTAGAAATTACTACATTCTTATGTAAATAACCGTCAAAAATAACGTACAACATATTTTCTCAAGAAAGCGTTTACGAAAGCTCAACAACATATCTCCAAATATATGTTAACATTATACCTTCGATGAAGACACAACTTTGCTTACCTCTCATTCAAACTCTAATTTAACATCAGTCAAATTACAACGAAAACTTAATGAAAACTGTAGATATAGAGAATTAATGAAGCAAAATTTGTATACATAACTTTTACAAATAAAATCGGCAGTACTTCAATAGTAAAACTAAATAACGAACAACTATGATGAAGAGCTCGTAAAATCACTGGGAATGTACCTAGAGAAGCGCTTAAACTGAAAAAACGGTATTATACAAAAAAAATATAACAACTAAGGCTTAAGCATAATCAGTTATTCTCCAGGATATCAAAAGGCTTCTGTCAACTGCCATTATATTGAAGCTATCCCAAAACCAGATGGACATATAATTTGGATTATTGGCTGTTGCTCACAACTTTATAAATAGCCAGTAATTCAAATTTTGTAACAGTACAATCCAATCGGAACGGGAATAGCATTGCCCGAACCAGGGGAGCTTCCCACCATGCAATTGAAGAATTTAATCTTAAATCAGACATCCTAAAAGATTCAGATATTACTGAAATTCAATTTAAGAATTAAAAACTGATGGTAGTTCAAATAAAATTGAAAGAAAATAATAAAAAATGGTAGGGGCAAAAGCAGCCACTACTGTATACGGCAATTAACACTTTATAATACATACATACAATTTGTTTCTGGAGCTGATTGAAGTGCATGAATAGAACACTACTTTTGTTAGTTTTTTGTATATTCTTTGGGTAATGGGTTTTTAAATTGTTTCTTTACGCTACAAACGAAAACACTTCGAATGCAACTCAAGAAAATTTTAATATTGAACGGTTAATGGCAACATCAAATATCTCTGTTTATATGTAGCTTAAGAATTTCCGAGATCGTTTACGATCTTCTAGACCAAAAAATATTTAAAAAATATATATTAAAACATTTCATTTAAGAAATATATACGACCATTATTAATTGCATATCATTTGTATATCTAACCATTATTAAACTAACTGTACTAACGTACAGATATACATTTTTCCTAAACAAATTTTTGAATCGAAAATTAAACGTATTTCTACTTACTTTTCTGACGTACTAAAATTCGCCACTCCCGATAGAATGCAAACAATGATTAAGACGAAGGGTTATGTAATTCAATATCAATTATCTATTCCACATAAAATTATTTTACTGTTCCAATTATTAGTGGTCAATTTTTTTTTTAAATAATCAAGAACATGATATTGTTATTTGTTCTAATGCTCATCTATCTCACTTCATTCAAATTTCTTAGTTCCAGGTATTTGAAGCTAAGATAATAAGCTTCCAAGAAAAGTTTAATAGTACGTCAAAAAGTAAGTAGAAATACGTTTGTTTAAGAAAAATATATGACTGTACCAATTAATAGTGGTTAAGGTTTGTACATTAGCTTTTCTTACGAGGTCAGATCTAATTATTAGACACTTACGTACAGTCTTGGAACTATTCTAAAACATTTTTTTATGTTCTAAAAAGCATTTAGAAAGGGCAAAATTTAATACTTAAATATTTATTAAAATAATAATAAAATTAAATTAAAAACAACTGAAATCCAAAAGTGATTGAGTCTGGTAATCAAGGAGACTAGATCCAATGTAAGAATGAATGAGATAGTTTATCACAGATCAGGCTATTCAACAAGTATCTGTTCAAAATTGGTAGATCGAGCACAGACAGATGCGGATCCTGCTTAGAAGAGGTGAAATCCTGCTCCCATATTCTATTTGTTTGCGATGCTATAGCTAGCAAAAGATATAAATATTCCCATGAATACAAATTGCCTGATTGTGAAAGTGACATCAAAGCAATAGTAGCGTTTATCAAGGACATAGACATACAATTCTGAGGTAAACGGGGTATAATATATCTTAAGAGGTCGCGGTTAGAAAGAACTCTCCATTAAAAAATAAATAAAAAATAAACAGTTCTATGCTTTTTAGGGTTGATTCGAGCTTTTATGGAGACTCAATATTTGAGTTTTTCGGTTCTGATTTCCATCTCGATTTCATATCTCTGTTATATGTATATGTATATATAAAATGTACATATATATCAAGTTTACTTTTTCTTTTTTGGAAATATTTAGGGTTTCTGTTTTTTCTTTATATTTTTAACTTTTTGTTTTAAGTTTAGGATTTCTAGACTAATATATTATATATATATATATATATAAATATACTTACAAACAATGTAGAATTATTTATTGATTTTTAACTTTAATAATAACAACAAAATTAAATATAGGTAAAGTAGTACCTACTTATATTAAAAATTCTTTCCAGTTATTTTTCTTCAATGTTCTTTTATCTTTTTTTTTAAACTAACCATGGCTATTTTTTTTTTCTGCTATTATCCATCTTTTACAGTTGAATACGACCAAAGTTCTCTAAGGTGATTTTCAATTGAGTGAATTCAATATACCTTGATATCGTAGATGTTCAGAACACAAAGTTGAATACAATGTCCACATGATCTTAAATGTCTACAAAAGCTTACCAAAGATTGAGACATTGTCTACTTGATCACAATTGGTGTCGACGATGTCTCCGCGACCGGTTTGACTGGTATTTGGGTTTAAACAAATTTTTAAAAACCCAATGCTGTGCAGTGTTAATAAAAACTGATCACAACAGATTGAAGTTTTTTTTAAAGACCGGTCTTTAATATTGCAAAAATTTCGATTTTTGAGTCGCTGCAAAGGTTAGTTTTTGTCTAGAGACCTCCTAAAAATCTATAAAGCCTATATACGAGACCCAAGCTGGAGTAGGACTCACATTTATGGGCAGGTGCACATTTATGGGAAACTGCTTGGGCAAAGCTCAAAATCGCGCCATTCGTCTTATAGATGACATAATTCCATTCTTTACTACTCTCTATACTTCAGGCTCTTGGTATTCACGGTACCTTCCTTCTATGGGTTCAATCTTATTTGATTGGTCGTAGACTGTCCGTTAAAATACAAAATAGCACGTCATATTCCTTCGAGGGTACGTCTGGTTTTCCACAAGGAACTCATATGGGGCCACTATTATTTTTATTGTTTACGAACCATATTCGACTTCGATATTAAATCTTTGATCTTATCATTTACTGACGATACTAAACTTTTTGCGGTTATTAAGTCGGACGAGGATTGCCATCTCCTGCAGCAGAATCTTGAAAATTTCTACTCTTGGTGTAACATTAATGGCCTTACTATAAATATTAATAAATGCAATTACATGTCATTTCCTAGGAGGCAAACTCTAATTGAATTCTATTATAATATTAATGGTTCTATTATTGAACTTGTCCGTGAAATAAAAGACCTGGGTATCATTCTCGATAATAAATTAACTTTTAATGCTCACATAGATCGAATTATTTCTAAGGCTTTTTCCATCTTAGGTTTCATAAAGTGAAACTCACAGCAATTTTCTGATCCTTATACATTAAAAAATTTATATACTGCACTTGTTCGTTCACACCTCGAATATGCTTGTCCAATTTGGATAAACATTTAAGGAGAATAGAGTCTGTTCAAAAGAATATGATTAGGTTTTGTCTACGTAAATTCAAGTGGCAACTATATATTACTGGATATCTAGCTAAATGTCAACTTATTAAGCTTTCTATTACTATTTAAGCTAGGCGAAATGCTGCTTCCGTGATGTTTTCCTTTGATACCTTATCTGGCAGAATAAAATGTCCATCTATTCTTCGTCTTTATAATATCTGTGCTCAGTGCACGATTTCAGAAGCCAAAGATTTTTATATCTTCATAGTCATAGAACGAACTATGGTTTTTTCCGAACCTATAGCAAACTTTCAGCGCTTATTTAATAACTACAGTAGATTCGTTTTTAGGAGAAAAATCATCACATTTTTTGATACATTACAATAATTCTTCTAATTTATTTAATTAATTGTAATTTTATTCTACAAATTTGAATTCTCTATTATTATTTGAATCTATTTGAGCTACCTTTTTAAATACTATTGCTATTACTATTACTATTAATAATTATTTGTATAATTATGAATTTTTCTTTTATTAGCTTCTTTTCTTGAATTAATGTTATTTTATATTTGAAATTATTTTTATATTTAGAACTATTGTTTTCTATTTCAAATTTTATCTTATTTTAGTTTTTAATATTTTATAAGCCAAATCTGTAAGGTACTACCTCCCAGTAGATTGAAATAAATATCACAATTCCATCACATATAATAGTAGAGGCATCAAGTGCCCACCATTATCCAGTGGAAAATATGGTTATTGAAATGCTTTTATGGTTCGAACATCTCGATTGTGGAATCGCATCCCAATCGAAGCATTTCCAATGAGAGAAGGATTTTTTATTTATGATTTACAGAGACTTAAGATGAATATTAACAACTTTGTTTGTCTTTTCCCACAAAACTTTTCTTCTTCTTTTTTTTGAGCTTTTCTTTAACTACCCTTTCCTTTTTAAAATGGCCAACGGTACGTGAGTACTTTCACAACCTAAATTTTGACTATAATATAAAAATTCTGTAGACTTATGTTTATAATATTCAAGCATTGATCAATGAAATTTTTGTTTGTCAGATCAGATCAGTTTATTCTCCTGAAAATAATATTAGAATTGAAGAAGTAGATATAGACCATGAATGGGAAAAAATAGAAATATAGCCATAGTCACAAGTGCAAGAAATATAATCGGTAATAAAATACAACAAAGAAATTCAGAATGGTGTGATAATGACTGCAGAAAAGCAATAAAGATTACAAATGAAGCCTGATTAAAACTTCTTTAAAGATGTACCAGAGCAAATATGGAAAATTATATAGAAAAACAAAAATAGCCACAAAAATATGCAAACAAAAGAAAGGGATTTCTCTAAAAAATAAAATTTTGAAAATACAGGAAGAACATAATAGGGGCAATAATAAAAAATTCTATAATAACATCAATAGACAAACTAAAAGCTTCCAGCCAAGACTAACATCATGCAAGGATAAAGAGGGTAATCTATTGACTTCAGATCAACAAATTATAGATAGATGGGCTCAGTATTACGAAGAAATATTAAATAAAACATTCGAACAAAATCAAACAGAAAATAATGATATATACACAGCCGAATTAATTATAAATGAACCCTCATTAAATGATGTGGAGAATGCTATAAAGAAGCTAAAAAATAATAAAGCACCAGGGGAAGATTCGATAACAGCCGAACAACTATATAAAGGTGGGGAACATTTAAATAAGAAGATACATAAATTAATATGTGCAATATGGCTTAATGAAACAATACCAGAAAAATGCCGTATAAGTGTACTAAGACCAATCCATAAGAAGGGAGATAGAACTAACTGTAATAATTATCGAGGGATTATGCTACTAAGCACAGCGTACAAAATACTGTCAAGTATAGTATACGAAAAAAATCGAACCGTATGCTGAAGAAAGGCTTGGCAAATATCAGTGCGGTTTTCGTAAACAAAGATCCACTGTTGACCAAATATATTTATTAAAACAAAACATGGAAAAATGGTATGAATTTGGTCAAGACTTACACATTTTATTTATTGACTACAAGCAAAATAGCATACTCATTAATAAAACTTGGTGTACTTCGCAAATTAGCTAAACTGGCCATGGAAACCATGTTCAATTCATGAGCAAAAGTTATGATACAAAATACAACCTCTATAGATTTTGAAATTAAATCGGGAGTACGACTTCCGCGCTTTCAGCTTTGTTATTTAATATGGTCTTAGAACAAGCCACAGAGGAAATTGATAAAGGCGGCAATATATTCACAAAATCCTTCCAAATTATCGGCTACGCTGACGATATAGCAATTGTAGCTAAAAATTATATGAAAATTATAGAAAAATGTTAAACTATACTAGAACAAAAGACAAGACAAGTTGGTCTGGAAATTAACGAAAACAAGACAAAATATATGAAAATGACAAAGAAAACCGATCAAAGAATACCACAAAATATTACCATCAACAACTTTAATTTTGAAGGTGTCACAAACTTTAATTATCTTGGCGTACTAATAAAAAATGACAACAGTATGCAGTCGTGCATACCGGAGCAAATAAATACAGGAAATAGAAGTTACTATGTTAATAAAAAATTACTACAATCCAAAATTCTTACTAGACAAACAAAACTTGTGATATATAAGACAATAATTAAACCAATAGTAACATATGGATGTGAATGCTGGACACTTACATTAAGAGACGAAGAACATTTACGTATATTCGAAAGAAAAATAATCCGAAAAATCTTTGGCCCAAAAAGATAACAAAACGGAGAATATCAAAGAAGGAATAACGAAGAAATAAATAATATAATACAACATGAAGATATTGTAAAGTTTGTAAAGGCACAACGACTAAGATGGGCAGGGCATATGATAAGAATGAACGAAAATCGTCCTCAACAAAGAATTTTCAAAACAAGACCACTATATAATAGAGCAAGAGGCAGACCAAGAATCAGATGGAAAGATAATATTGAAAATGACTGCCAAAAAATGAATGTACAAAATTGGCAGAGTTCTGCGGAAGATCGATTTACATGGAGGAATATCTCGAAGAAGGCTCTAGCTCACCTCGAGCTGTAACACTAAATGAAGAAGAAGAGATCAGATCAGTTATTTGATAAAATATAAAAGAAAATGCTATAAAAAATTGTTCGAATCCAAGCCCTTCGTAATGCTTTGTTGTAAGAGATTACACCGCCTTCATTGGCGAAATAAAGTATTGGCAGGTATGAAATAAAATTAGACTTATGAACAAAATGCCACCAAAATACTAGTCATCTTCAGAACTACTGATTGGATTGAAATTTGTTTCTAGTAAATCGTTGATTAAAAACAAAACAAAGTGGGTGAACGAACTTTTGCTCGTATGGGATTTGAATAAACTTGTTCCTTTTGATAATGTCCTCGTCAATAATGTCAAAATGGCAAATTATTGCTGGATTTTATCCAAATAAAATATTTAAATACTTAAATCCACAAAAATCTTATTTGTTGCTTTAATCTGTTAAATTTATAATATTTTCTAGTACATATATAGTAGGATAATAATATTTTATTATATTTTAATTGAATGAAATTAAAATATAAATAAATTAAATATAAAATTGGGTATTATTAACAATTAAATTAATAATAATGTTCAAAAATAATTAAATGTCATTAAATGTCATTTTTAAACCATATCTCCCCCACCTTTAAAATTTAAATATTATTTTATCCTTTTTATTTTTTCATTACAAATTTATAAACGAGTATCTATCTATGTACATATGTATGTGTACATTCAGAATTTTAAATACACTCATGACAATATACAACGTATACATACAGCTATGTATTTATGACGTATGTACGTATATATACCAATTCCCAAAATGTCACTCTTGTTTATTAAAACTTTTTCATTCTTGAACTTCTCTTTTAAATAATTATTTAAAAATAAATTTCAATTTTATTGTTTTATATTTATTAAGATCCGGTCACAAAACGGAAATCGTCAAAAAGATTCATTGGACCACAAATGAGAAATAAAATTTTAACATTTTTGTTTTTATTTTATTTTTGTTTTTTTTTTTATTTTTGTTTTTTTTTTTTGTTTTTTTTTAATTTAAAATTTTCTCTTTAAACTGCATCCATTTTAAGAAAAATATATGTTATTTTGAGTTAATATAGCATCAGTGAAACATGATCTTAACAATAATTTCAGAAAACAACATTTTAATACCCATTATTCCCAGTTCCATTTTCCGCTACAATAAAATTTAAATTTGTTTGTATGAATTATTTTTTTTTGTTTTTATTTTACAGAGTTTATGTCGTTCAACCTTCGTGTCGTCGTTGTGTTGACCCAATTTCTTAAAATATTAAATTTTCTTGTTTTTTTTTAAGTCACAATCAATGGAATGAAACATTGAGTAGGTTAAATTATTGTTACCAATGACAGAATACATATGTATGTGTAGGTGTACTGTTAAATAATATGTCGACCAGTTGATTATAAAAAGAATGGATATTATGTGCATTTTAAAATGAACGGGGCTCTATGAAATAATTTTCTGAAATGCAATTATTATAGAACAAATTCATTTCGAAATTTTGTGGCGTTCCGATGTATTACCGTATAAAGATTTCATATGTGATTCCTGAATTGTTAATCCTTTTTTCGATTTTCTACTGAGTTTGAGAAATAAATAAAAAAAAACTCACTTGTGTTCACTCTTTTCTGCTCTCTAACTTTCCTAATACACAAGAGCTGAAACCTGATTATTGGTGAGTGTTGCTAGACTATTAATAATTGCCATAAAGTGAAATTACGAGTAGAAAAATAAGTTGGGAGAGATTAGGCTGATTAAGCAATTAGACCTCTTCAATTTATTAATTACAATCACATTAATAGAAATGAAAAAAAGAGGAGAGGGTAAGTTAATTAAACCTGATGGCTGTAATTTATTAATTGCATTGTTCTAATAGAAATGGCATTATGGTTATACATCGCAATACTGAGACAAACCTTAATCTACGCATCAGCGGTTTGGTAGAAGAAAGTTACGCAAATTAAAGTTCAAAACAAATTCAACAAACTACAGCATTCAGGATGTTTGATGATGATTGGGGCCATGCGGACAATATCTATCGTATCATTAGAGACTCCGTTTTATCTAGAATCGCTTCATCTCTTTATTCAGAAAGGAAGGGACCTACACATGTATTACTAGTGATGATCCACTTATTAAAAAAGTGGTACACCCAGAACTAATTAATGTGATCCTGAAGACTAATACGCTTTCGATAGCACTATCCGTTTACTGCTTTCCAAGAAATAATTTTGAAAAATTTTTCAATTTAATCATGTCAAACAGAGAGTGGGAAATCTGTCCACCTTCTTTCCACAAAGGATCATTAGTATGGTATACAGACGACTCATATAATCATTATTATGGTATACTGACGGTATACTGACGGCCCATATCTTTACAAGCCTAGACTCTGCAAAGTTTTCTAGTCCAAAGTACATGCTTTAAAACTCTAGTGTGCGAGAGAATTTAAGAAGAAATTACAAGAAAGGTAAAAACTACATTCTCTCGGATAGTAAAGCAGCCATTCTAGCTATTAAATCATATACGATCGCATCAAAGCTTACACTCAAAACCCTAACAAAAACAAAAAAAGTCCCAATTTTGGGTATCGTGGAATTCTGTTCATAGCAGAAAAAAAGCAGCCGATTATCTAGCAAGAAAGGCATCAGATACGCTTTTCATAGGGTCAAATCCGTTCATTGGGATTCCCCTGAGCACCGCTAAGATGAAGTTAAAAGTTTGGGTGCAGCAAAAATCTGAGCATGTCTGGGTCAACATTCCTGGAGATCGACAAGCGAAAATGATCGCGCCAAAACGCTCGCTCAAGAAAACTAAAACTCTTCTACGTTTCAATAGGAAGTAGGTGTGTATCTTGGCAAGGATAATAACAGATAACTGTCTAATAAAAAATCATCTTTATAAAATGAACCTAACCGAAAACAACTCATTTAGAATATGTGAAGTAGTGGAAGAATCTATTGAACATCTTCTAGCAAACTTCACCATTTAGGAACAGCGTTCCCCGAACGAAGGGGACTATCCAGCATACCATTTTAGAATATCTTGTGTGTGATCATCAAGTCAGATATCCTTTAGGACTCAGAGGACTAATTGGCACTACCAAACACGGGTAGGGACATATGCTCTCCCGAAATTTTATATTCTAAGTAAACATCAGAGACATACAAAATCAGAGACTCATAGACAACACAAGACAGAAGAAAAGCCTTCTAGGGCCTTAGAATTAGGAGGACCAAGAACTAAGAAAAATAATTTAAAAAAATCCCAATTTGAAAACCGAATTCAAATATATAAATTGATATCAAAAGTTATTTCCTTAGGAAGTTATTTCATACCACGTATTAAGGATATGAACATGAGTAGAATATAAAATGTGTTGGAAGTACGAAAAAAAAAATGGTTGATAGTGGTAGTCGTAAATTTTAAATAATATTATCTGTTAAAATAATAATTTAATAAAAATTGTGTGCCACTATGTTACTCTAGGGCTTCTATCGATATATATATATATGTATATGATTTAGAATACATGCATATATTTATATCGTAAGTCTATAAATATGCATCTAACTTTTCATCATACGATATTTAAACTTAAATTTGACAATTTATACATATAAGATTTATATAGATTTTCTTATAACTTTCAATTATTGCCAATTATTATCAAAATTATTTGATTTTCAATTTTGTAAATAAATAAAAAAAAAAGTTCATGTATTCTGAATTTAATAAAAATTTTATTTTATTAATATTAAATATTTTTTTTTTAATTTACTTTACTTCTATTCGGGATCAACATTACTTATTTCAAAGCACACATGTAATTATATTTCAAGCCCATTTTTTATTTAACTTTGAACAATGAAGAACCATAAGTCATGATCGTATTATAATTTGCGATCCAGAAACATGGGTAAAGTATTGATTGGTTGATGGGTAGAGTATTAGATAAGTATTGAAAATATCATTGGATTTTTCTACGAAGACTAAAATTCTACTTGGTTTGGGTAATGATCAACCGGATAAACTTTAGTCTCTAACCCAATGTTGTAACTGTTGCCAATTTCCAGCCAAGTTCTTGCTTTACCTTCACGCGGTGACCACTGGTAACTAAATAAGTAATAACAGTTACATATTTAGGCTGATATTTCAAGCACTATCCTTCTCTTCGATATCTCGATAGCCGATCTTTTCGCTCCATACAACCAATACGGAAACGGAAGCATACAACAAGTACTTCAAACTGCACCGATAGGATATAATCGGAAAGCTGAAAGACACTGGCAACAAGATACGGAAATTAATTTTGTAAAACACGATCTTTATTTTGGATCTTGGAATATATAGACAATGCTATAAGTTGGAAAATGTTTGAAATGATTATAGAAAATATAATTATAAGCTCGCACAGTACTAGAAGACATAAAATAGAAAGAGGCTGAAAAAATCTACTAGAAAAATTTCACTCTATATTAAAGCGGTATGCAAAACAGAAACGGGTATGCCGGAATAGGCTTTATGATATTTCAAAATGCAAAACGTAGTGTCTTAGGTTCTTGTTTAACGTATTAAAAATAGCGATATAGCAAACGATGTGCTTATCGTTTGTTTTTAATTACTATCCAACATTTCGAAATCTTTTGATCCAATAAATATAAAAATGGGAACTGTTTTGCACAATCTTCAATTAAATATCGGTACATGCACATACTTACTCAATATATGTATCAAAAATGTGTTGTACGTTAATGCATTTTAAATCCACTCAATTAGCCAATTTTATATTTACAAACTCATATTATTCTTTCTTAATACGTTCTTTCCAGATGAACGTTGCCACCAGGCTAGATTTTAACTCTATTTAGCTAATTTCAATATTTTTGTTTCAAAAGTCTTTCAAATACTATCATCACAAGTCCTAGAACAAAATTTATAATACACTTTCAAGTTTTGCTTGTATTCCGGTACTGATATTTTAAATTTTAACAAAATTCATATAAAATTTAATATTAATCTTGTCTAGCAAATTTTTTTTGTAACTGTACAAAATATCAAATGTATATCAAATATTTGACACTTGACAGTTTACAAAAAAAAAATCTACTAGTATATTTTTAAAAAAAATAATTTCACTTTTCCGACACTGATTAAATTAAATGTGATATTAAGTGAAGGTTGTTCTAAAAATTTGAATGTTTTAAAATAATATTTAAATATCCCACAAAAGCCGTAATCTATGTTATTTCTAATCCGTCTATTAGTGTGGAGATAATTTTTGATGATTTGGATAGAAAGAGTTGATTTCAGGTTCGATTAATCCAAGATGAAAGAATTATTTGATTGCCAGCGTCTCATATGCTCACACAAGATGTCTTGGAATTTAATTACATTGGCTACAAATAGTGGTCAAGTAATGATCAATTTTTTTCGGGGTCAATGATTTCCCGTCAGATGTTTATTGAATAGATATTTTCACAATTTGCAGATGTTTATCAACTTTAGAATGACTTTTAAAAAAAATTTCGTTAAGTAATGACTTTGATTCAAATATTGAGTTGTTGATTTCAAAGTTTTTTTGTATTGAATATTATTTTACAACAAACAAAAACCGTTAACAAATCTTTTAAGGTTATTTTCTAAATTAATAAATAGATTCATTTTTAAAGATTAAATTTTATACAACCTTGAAAATTTACCAATGAGTGTTTTTCAACATAAGGACTAATATAAAAGGATTTTTGTCCTTTTTCTTTTATTAAATATTCATAAAAATTAGAAAATACAATATTTTTTGTTTTTTTTTTTTTTATTTTGTTTTCAACATAAAAAGGATAATTTTATATTTTCTGGAGAGTGTATCGTGTTTTATATCGCGAATTAATTATAAATAAATAAAAAAACAAAAAAGGGTTGACCTTTAAAAATTTGTCACGATTTTTTGTTATATTTTTTATTTTTTATTTAATTGTTTTTCAACTGAATTTTAACTAAGATTAAAGATTATTGTAAAATAGAAAGTGAGTCAATTGAAATCATAAATGGTTTCTTTGATGAAGTTTGTTAGTAGAATAATAATAATAATAATAATAATAATAATGGGAGTATGAAAAATGACCTTGACTTTTTGTTTTTATATAGAGGATGGGTTAGTGAGTGTTACCTACACTCAAAATTTATTTTTAACCCTTTAAAGTGTTAATTGTTTTTGTAAAGGCAAATTTTTTTTTTTTTTTTCAGATATTATACATCAAAACTTTGTTATCTGTCGAGACCGTAAAATTCCGTCCAATCAACCAGTATATTTCTATATATTTGAACTCGAGTTCTTGTTTTTTGATTTTCAATTGCTCTTTCCATTTCAGTTTTGCATCCAGGGTCATGCCAAGATATTTAGCTTTATTCTCGTATGAAATTACGACATCATTAATTTTAACTGAGAGAGCAGTTACCATGTTTTTATAGGTGAAATTTACATGACTAGATTTGGCTTCATTTAATTTAATTTTCCATTTTTTGCCCCAGTTGGAAATTTTGTCATTAGCTTTTTGCAGTTTGTTTGTAGTTTCCTTTATAGTAGAACCAACTGCCATCAACGCTGTGTCATCTGCAAAGGTTGCGATTTTTATATTTTCTACTTCGGGTAAAGGCAAATAAATTAGCTTAAATCATTATAGTTTCTCTACTTTAAAATTGTATTTTATGTAAATTTTTGGTATCTGATATTCTGTCTCTTTATTCTCGGTAGGTTTGATACGATTCGATTTCTCCTCCTGGAACAATAAATTAAACTGAACTCAATGTTGTTCTAACGTTTTGGGTCATCCCACTTTACTTGCTGAAAAATATAGACTTATTCGTATACTACATTACCGTATAAACATTTTATATTTCAAATACTTTGCAATTCATCTCGTTTATTTCTTAATTTTGTTGTTTTTGATTTTCAAAAATATTTAACAATTAAATATAAAATACTTTTAAAAAATATAAAACAAAATTTATCACATAATTAGTTTTTCTTGATTACTTGAGAAAAAAAATATACAAATTGAAAAATTCTTTAAAACTGATAATTGACTGCCTTACCATATATTCAAATGTGTATACATAGGTACCTAGTTTTGTATATGTATGTGAAAAAATTTAATTTTGTTAAAGAATTTCTTCTTTAAATTTTCATCATTTTTAAAAACTATGCAAATAGCACAATCAAGAGAAATTATAAAATTCCTGCTTCTCTATAGTGCCATTTTACTTTAGACTGGATTTTTTTTTATTATAGCAAATTTACGAATACGTTTAGATTTCTTAACCTTTTATTGCGTAGACGATTTTTTGATGCGTTTATGAAAATTCATGAACGTCATCTAAATATACCGGGGGAATTACTAATGCGATAGAGCATGCGTATCATGGTCAGGAGGTGTAAACTAAACCAAATAGAGGTTGCTTTATCGATTGGTTATATTTTTAGCTTCCGGAAGAACCGAAAATGGGCTTTTTAAACTGGAAATTCACCGAAATCGAGATTTTCAAATGAGAAAAGGTGTTTTTCGATGCAAGTTCCGATTAACCCATTTGTGATTCTTTCTGGAAGTTAAAAATATCTCCAAACGACAGAGCACCCTCGATTTAGTTAATATTTTTTTTTTTTAATTTTGAAATAACTATATATTCTTCTCTTAAACTGATACGCATGGAACCACACGGTATAAAATGGTTGTTAAGAAATTTGTGTATATGTTAAAGAAAACTATTTGTGTAAATGTGATAAAACTACTTTTATACTATTTGAGTAAATGTGAACCGCCTGATTGATTGGTTCGGGTAGCTGGCATACAACAAGCATTAACCCGGGAAAACTCAATGGTCGTCAATTAACCATTTTTGGTGGTCTGTTTAATGAATTCGAAAACTTAAAACATCTTGTGTTAGAATATGAAGCCATAATATGATGACAGGGATTATGGCTAGCACTCATTAGGAATATTTCATAAATCAAAAACTCTGCTCTATTCCCCACCGATGGGTATACAAGATATTGATGATGATGATGAAAGGTGTTAGACACCTGAATATTTGTAATTTGATATACTCCTTCAAAAATAAACAAACACGTTTTTTACCATTTCTGGCTCAGATGACATTCAAATGTAATTATTATATACATAACATTCTTATATGCTTAACTTGAAAAGAATTTCTGGAAACTTAAATTCTAAAATTAAAATTTTAACGATACAATCAACATAGAAAATGAAACAGTTAAACTCCACTCAAGCAGAATTAAGAACAGTTGTTCCAATTATGTTCCTACGCAATTTCATTCAGATCCAACTATACCATACTATATATAATATATAACAAAAGTATAAGGCGCTTTCCCAGAACGTCATTTGCGTGCAATTTACAACATTCATGAATATTTCAATATTTTTTTACACTAACAATTTCTAATTTGAAAAAAAATATTTATTTTCGCTACGTCTCTTTTTAAATATGTATATATATCATTTAAAAGAATAATAGTGAAAATTCAGACTTGAGTCGTACTTTTTCAATTTACAAATTGAATGTAAATGATGTATAATCAAATGATCATATTCACCATTGATCACTATTCATATTCACCATCGTTTTGTATATATTTTATTTTTAGTTTAAAAACTTGCTTAGATTTCATCAGTAAAGTAATAATCCATTATAGTAATAGTAATGAATTCCAATACTCATTACTGTTGCAAGTGATGATCAATATTTGATTTTTTTTGTATTACTTTGTATGCTGCTGCGTTCGTACAAAATGATACCAGTTGTCACAAAATTGAAAAATGAGTAATGTAAAAAATGGATAAGAAAATTTTTTTTGAGAGTAATGAAATAACAACACATTTAATGAGAAAAAGATTAAAATATGAAAATGAATTATAAAAAATGAAAGCTTAGTACTGTTATAAAATTCGAAAACGTCAATGGCGACAATTGCTTTGATTGCATATGACTGTCACTTGCAAATCAAAGTGATTGACATGATCATCAAAATGTTGACGTTTTGGGAAAGTGTCTAAATATAAAATTATTGCATCCTTATATTATTGAAGCACAAGCTCGAATTTACTACAGATTTGGATTGAATTGGATCCCCATCATGCTTTAAAATATCTGATATACATTTTTTAGAATATTTTTCCGGTTCATAAATAAAATTTTATTGACATAATTTTGGTATATATTTTGTGTTGAACCCGGAAAATGTCTGGTGGCTTTGCTAGTTTACTTATTAATTATCTAGATTAAAACCGGTCAATCTTTTTATATTAATTTTATTACATCAATTTAACTTTAAAACTTTAACTTAATCACAATAGGACATAACTAATCATTATTAGTTTTATTTGCCTTAATTTGTCTAATTTACTTAAAAATAATGCCTGAAATGTATAGTATTAGGCGCAGACATGCAATTTTTAGTTTTAAAACTGTTTGATTGCACATTTGTGCTCCATTAGTTAATATGAAAGCGAGTACACATGTAACTGGTTTTATATGTGCACGCTTTCATATAAACGAATGGAGCACAAACAAAACTAATGATTCAAAGTCAAAGTAACCTAGTACTCATAGTAAAGGGTTAAATAGAAAAAATATGTATATGAGAAAACTTGTTAAATAGCATGAGAGAACTTAATTTTTCTATTGTTATAAAATAAAAAAACATAAAAAAAGAGAAAAACCAAAATACTAAAAAAAAAAACTACACAATCCATTGATATAAGAAGATTTAAGATGATTTCAGGAAATAGAACAATGTATTTTCAAGTATTTTCATTCATTTACACTACAATAAAAGTGGTTATAAAATTCTGAATAAAAATCTAAATGTTTTCAGCTTTTTATTATAGTTTAGATTTTAAAGAGCTGCTCTTCTTTGGACTTATGTATATCTACTGGCAATAATCCGAATATAAATTTAAATAAAAATTTTAAGAATAAAATATTTCATATTACTGTGTATAATCCATCCTTAGAAAGGATATGTGTAATCAAATTTGTTCATTCAATGATTTGCTAAATCTGTTTTTTATTTTTTTTTTTTGTTTATATATAAATAAAAGTAAATATGATTCTACTCAATCTTATACTTTTGTGTATATATATATAATTTTTATTTTATATGTATATATTTTTTTAATTTTACTTTATTAGAAATCCTTGAATTTCATGATAATCTTTATTTAAGATAAAAGAGAATAAAATTGAAAAAAAAAATTGTTGAAATTTATTTTATTTATATATTTAATTATTAACATTTATTTTTCTAATTTAAAACATTATTAATTTAAAAATAAATTGCAATTTTATTTGTTAAATTTATTTAGTATAAAAGGATACAAATAAAATTATTTTTAACAGGTAAATCAATTTAACAGTTAAATAACTGCTAACAGATTCATGGGAAATTAATATCGATACCTATCAAATACTAACTTCATAATTCTATTTGAGACTGCGGTTTTATCCATATTTAAATATAAAAAATAAAATATAATTTTTTTTTTTAAATATGTATACATATGTATGTGTATATATACACATTTTGATATGAAGCCGACATAAGATTGAGCAAAAATCATATTCGGTCAGTAGTACCATGAAAACTACTCTAGAGTAAAAGACTAAACTATTAATAAATGGCACAATAACATAAGATAAAATCCAGAATATCGGTCTAAGTAACCCATAACAAATAAATAAAGACCTTAAACAAAGACAAAGTTTTGTTCCAAGAAAGTAATTAAAAAGACAGAAATTTGTCATCAATTTACGCAATATGATAAGACGCAATATGTTTTGAACATTCCGAACTGATCTATAATAACATCTAAAGGCTGATAGATTCTACCTAGAATAGGAAAACCAAACCAAGCAAATCGGACTACTGATAAATAGAGAAAACCCTTAAAACGTATGAAAAATGTTTAAAAAAAATCAGACCGAAAGATCAGGGCAAAAAAAATTAATACAAACTCATAATAGGCCAACACACCATAGCAGTGGTGAATAAATTTCAAAAACTAAACTCTACGATTAGTAACGAAAATGCAGGAAAATATATGCACAAAAAAAAACTTTTTGGAAATTCTAAGGATATGGTGTACTTGCGTAGGATTTAACAGCTATATGCAATGTATATCTAGTGTTCCTAGCTTTCCAAAAATATATATTTTTAATGGCGTATCTTATCCTTTAACGACGAAAAGGACATTTGACAGTATCGTTTTTTTTATGATATTTTTGTATGTAAACCGTTATATCCGTTGATCTGTTAGATATATATTTATTTTGTTATATAGGTGCGCAGAACAGTCTGGAGCATATTTAAACATTTATTTGTTGATTATAGGTGCTGCCGTTATGAAGAGCCATTATCAAATGTGAAAACTTAATCAGTATGCTTGGCAGCGGAATTTCTTGTTGTTTTTTTTTGTGAGAAAAGGCATGGTAATAAACTAGCTGAACAGAGGTAATATGGTTTGATGAACCATCATTAATTAATATAACAAATTGGAGTATAAAAAAATATTCCAAGTAAAATAAAAAACGAAGGTAGTGCATAAACAGAGGGTAGCAATGGTGTGACGTCAGTACAAGAAGACAAAATAAAATATCTAAATAACGTGTAGAAAATTAAATGAAGATATTCGGACTCTAATAACGTAAGCCAATATTCTGTGCGAACGATTGAAGCCCCATTGTAACGCTGTTATAGGAAACTATCAGTGAGGCTACCGTCCTGGTAAATTAGCCATCGACCATGTGTTCCCATTAAGGCAGATCCTGGAAAAGACCCTCGAATTTCAAATCGATACGCACCATCTTTTTATCGATTTTAAATCTGCCTATGACAGCATACATCGATCAGTGCTTTACGAATCAATGTCGAAATTTCGTTTCCCAGCCAAGCTTAGCCGTTTGTCAAAAATGACCCTGGAAAACACCCGGTGTGCTGTTGTGATTGGGAGGCACATTTCTGATTCATTTCGAACGTGCTCCGGATTTCGACAAGGCGATGCACTCTCATGTAATTTCTTTAATCTGGTATTGGAACATATAGTGCGACGTTCCGGTGTGAACACACAGGGCATTTTATTTTACAAATCGGTGCAGATCCTGGGTTTCGCTGACGACGTCGATATTATCGGAACATCACGACGAGCAGTTATCAAAGCCTTTACACAGATTGAGGAGGAAGCACGTAAAGCGGGTCTTCTTATAAATGAGAATAAAGCAAAATATATGTTGTCGACAAATAAAATGTCCTCACAACATCATATAGGACACAACATCACTGTCGGCTCATATAATATGACCTTCAAGGTATGTAGCGCCCAGCAAGTAAGTAAGTAATAACGTAAACCAAGCAATGTATTGATTAAAATTATATTAAAATTAATATGCGTAGCAATAACGGAAGAATTTATACACAAAAGATTCGGACAAGCAAACAAGGATCACTTCACACAACAAAAAAATATAAACACAATAGACAAACTCCAATAATTTTGAAGTTATGGAATGGGAGAATGATTGCAAGACTAATCCAATAAATTAGACAGCTTGATTGAACGACACCATAGTTAATAGACTGATATGCTTACTTCGTTGCATACCGAATATAACATGGCAAAAGACGATACATTAAGATGTAGACCCTCTAATTAAGAAAACAGTAAGAGAAAAGGGACACTAGGACATAAGAAGAGTACATAGCACATTAAACAATTTTTTAAAAATTATTTCATGTGAGCGAAACAAGTTTACTGACACTATAGAAGTCAAACCGCAAACATGAGAAAATGTAATAGAAGTAATGCTACATTAAGTGGAAATAGCAGTAATATTAAGTTAAAGCCCAAAGTGGAATCCACAATAACAAACATAGAAGAAGATTAAATAAAGAAGTAGAACGCAATTCTAACCTAAAACAATTAAAAAACGGCTTAGAGTTCACTGCAGAAAAAATCATATCTTATATCCTGTTCACAATCCTAACACGTTATTAGCGATTAACTAGTTATGCAAGGTGTTATAAATAGAAATTTTGTATGTAAATGAAGCTGTCAAGTACAACATGTTTTCCGGAACACGAAAAATTAAAGGGTTGCATTTGAAAACGATTTTATCGATTATATTGTTATTATTTTAACAACTCTAGCCGAAAAAATATTGTCAACGCCATATTGACGTGAAATAATTTGTTTATTTATCTCTTAAAAAGGGTAAAAATCAAATTAAAAATTTATTTTCTATTATAAAGCAAATACAAAAAAATATAAAAATGTCAAATAAAAACTGTTCTTTGTAGTGTGAAAGTTCATTATTTCTATAATGAATTATACGACCTCTATAACATGTTATACAGCCGTAGTATGAACAGCATATTACTTGGTATTCAAAAACATCATAAACAGGAAATACAGACTCATTCTTGAATTTATTAAAAATTCAAGCGTTGTACAAACAATTCTGTAAAATCGAAAAAATAAATCAAAAAAGGGTTAATAATAAGTTTGTAATATTAATCAAAAACAAGTTATTTCTCAAGTTTTATCGAATACATTTTAAAGTTTAAACACTATTATATTTTTCCTGTTATATATAACAACTTCCGATGCACTAACCTACATTTTAAAACTGCAAGTTTTTGTATAAGCCACAATAAATTAACAATTTTCTATATCTATATATATATATATATATATCTATATATATATATATATTTTTTTTTAAATTCCAATTATCACAATTTCATTATAAAACTCTACCAATTTGACTTCGAATTATATTTTTGTATCGTCTCATTCAATAAAAAAAAAATTTCCAAATCTGGAAATCATCAAAATTTGTTTCAAAAAGTTCACTAAACATTTTTTTTATGGTTTTTCTTTTCAAAATAAAATTATTTCAGTTATATTAAAACCTCTGAAAAAATTCCTTTATCTTCATACAAGTAATCATACTCATTGTAAAAATATTTGTTAATATATTTAACCTTCACAGAATAAACCTCAAAATAAATAGTTTCCAAAATTTTGTAACAACTGCTACAGTTATTTAATATCATTAATACCAACACCAAATATGAGATCCACACAATAGTACCAAAAATAACAATAAAAAAAAAACAGAACAACAACAAAATATTAACAACCAAAATCAAATAAAATGAAATCCTGACAAATCAATTCAACTTAATTCCACTAGAATAAAGACCACAACACAATATACATACATATTATATAAAAAAAAAAGAAAATATAAGAGAAAAAGTGATAAAATCAGCTCCTATTTGTTAAAAATAAAAAACATAAAATAAAGAAAAAGAAAAAAAAACAAGGACATAAAATCAAATTGTCATTGTGTCTATGGTGTTGTTAACGAGAAAATTTTTCTAATACGGAAAAATGTTTTTTGAAAAGTTTTTCTGCTGAATTCAGTTGAATGTTTATGAAAAATTGAAATGGCTAAGAGAGACTGATAAAGACTAAAGTTATTGTTTTATTTTTTGTTTTTGTTTTTTTTCATATTCCAGATAACAGTATAATATAAATTTGTAGAAATGAAAATTATTTTAACAAAAATTTTTAACTAAAAGTTCTTTAACACCCGCATATACATATACATTTTTATACTGTTATACAGTGCGATCACGAATATCCTGCCATAGTTTCAAGATGATTGAGGATGTTTTGTAAAAAATAAGAAATTGTATTGGAACGAGAAATTAATTTCAACCATTTAGAATTTATTTCATTATCGAAATACCTAGGTTAAGTTCAAAAAAAGTTTTTACCGCTATTTTTTTTTTAAATAAACTGGTTTTGAATGATAAAAATTTCAAAATAAATATTCGACTTTAGGGCTTTGCTTGAAATTCGAACAAAAAGATTGAGACCAGAATAAAGTTCGCAACTGTAATATAGTAGCAGTTGTAGTGTAAACAAAAATATTGCTATACTAGAGACCCCTATTTGTTAATTATAATTCAAGTTAAAGCCAAATTTAACGTTTTTAACAGAACAGGGATTTAAATATACTGATATTTTTCACTATCAATAAATAGGTATAAAAAAAACATTAAGAATTTTGTTTACAACTTACTACGATACACATTACATTGTCTATACCTAAGTACCTACCTATATTTAATGATGAAAATAAAACTTTTTTTGTATTTTATTAATTAATTTATAATTCTTCTTTATAATTTACTTACTTTATCATTTATCAATTAAACAATATTCAAACATACATAATTATATTTTAATTGATTTCTTCATCATACGCTACCTATGCTATGTACTCTCTTGAAATTTGTATAAATAGGATGGTGTACTGGTGTAGGTGCGGTTGTGGTGTGGTGATTATTATATGATAGTGATATATTTTTACTAACTCTATTATAATATATAATTAAATTTTTTTGTTAATGACCAGATAAACTTCAGTTGACCTTTAATTTGGCTGCAGTTGAGGAAGTGACCAATATATTTCTATATTGAAATTTTTTCTAAAGTCCTATAAATGGTTTAAATTAACTAACATTTCAATACTAAAATTCTTACTTGTTATAACTTCTTCAATCACTTCTGAAGTTTTGATAGGCTATTTCTGAAGCACTTTGTATATGAAAAATTTTCACATATACCTTTATAGATTTCCACATTATTGTTTTATAGATTTGAATACACGTGCACAAAATAAATTTGGTATAAAAGGATTAAATTTGGTGGCTTTTCTTCGAAATGAACAATTTTTTTTGTAACACTTCCAAGAAAAATAGAGCTATTCGTCTGTTTGAAAATTAGTTTTTGAATTCAAAATTATATTAAATTAATATAAAAGTGTAATTTAAAATATATTATTCTAGAACTCAACATATCTTATACTATATGGCTGACAGATGGGTCTAACGACACAAGATATATAACAAAATTGAAGCAGACCCACTTTGCTTACTATTAATTTTTTAAAAAAACTGAACCTAAGCTTCGGAACCATAATAGGCTCAAGTGGTATTGAAACTCTATATGCTTCTAAGCAAACTAATAAAATTCTGGAAATTGGAAATAGTCTCCACAAATCTATACAGACACTTTCGGCAACAATCTATTGATCATGTATATGAATATATTATTAGAAGTTAGTCATATATTTAAAAGTCATATTATCCAGTTGTATTATCAGAACCATACTCATCTTATTCGTTATACAAAAATGGGCAGAGAGTAGACCAAGATCAAGATGACTGACCGAAATAAAGAAAAGCAGTCGAAATATTAGAGTTAATGTGTATAGGGCAATGGCACAAGATAGAGCAGAATAAAGGAAGGTTATAAACGAGGTTAATGGTCACCCTGAACAGATGATGATGAAACTTCCCAAACGGTAGATCATTAGAATATATTTGACATTAACGATTGATTGACTCTCAAACAAATATATTATAATGCCAGTTGAAACTATGAAGGTTAAATTTGATTAGACGGTAGATTGCCAACATAATATTTGATAACATTCAATTAAAGGATTCAAAGAATTTCATTCAAAGACAATATTCCAAGACAAAATCCAAAATACAAAATAAAAAGATACGAAATATTTGCAATAGACATTCTTTTGGACAAAAAAAAACGGATTTAGAAGCATTTAAATTGATGTAAAGATACGAATGATGAACTGTAAAAGCATGTAGACATACAAAGTGACACATGACATATTAACTAAAACTAAGACAGGGACGTATGAAGAACCAGTGTAATAAAATTATCAAATAAACTAATCAGGAAGCGTGAATTTAAAACTAAACCGGCTTCAGAACTGAATCGGTTCTAATGTAGTATCTACACAAATCTTTTAAATAACAATATTTCCCATAACCGGTGATGTTAATACTTAGTAAATCCCAGGAATAAAACTGCATTAAACAGACATGAAACCGCATAGACAGTCTCATATACAGTTCTGGCATACAGATGGGACTTAAAAGTGATTTTCGAAAATTTTCTTGGTTTTTTTTTTGCAAATTTTAAGAAGATTTTTTTTAAGTAATCTTATCTTCTATATATATATATATATATTTTTAACATGTACTTCTTCATTTTCTTCTCATTCCGCTTCTCCATCTTCTCAGTGGTGTCTATTCGTTTAGCGATGTTAACTAAAATGATTGCGATTTTCATTTTATCACATACACCTCGAAACAAAGATTTTATTCTATTATTAAAACGTTGACAGCAATTTTCCAACCACAATATCTTTCTTCTTCTTAGGTCTTGGTTTCATTCAATTTGTCCTCGAATATAATTTTAATTACTTCAAATTCCTCTGAATTCCGAGCTATTATGGAACAATCTTTATTCATTAGTATCCTGTTTCAACTGATTTTCAGCATACTTTTGTATGGTCACTGTATCATAAATTTTTCAGGCAAACTTCTGAAATTGTCTGGGCTTCAACCCCATATAAAATGAGAGATGTATAGCATTTTAGAACTCTGATTCGTAGTTTCAAGCTTAGATCGTACTTCGTTCATATCAGAATACTTCTTTCATTTTGATGAACATCAGTCTAAACTTTTGCATCCCAACTTTAATCTGTTTTTAAAGGTTCCGTTGTTAATTTTATTGACATCTTAAATATGTTATTCTCTCAACTTTTTCTAGATTTATTTTGTTTGCAAACAAAATTGAATTTGATATCTGTATGTTGCTTAAAACTATGTAATTTGTTTTTTTTTCAATTAGCTTTAGCCCATTGTATTTAGTGGTGGAAATATGATTGTTCAACATACATAATCATCTTTAGTTTTTTTTTTTATATTGGTAGCCTGGCAATGCTGAAACATTTTTTTTATTATTAAAATGTCATTAATTGTCATTTCAAAATTTTAAATGTCATTTTTTATTAGTGTGTACCATAGATATACAAAATATAGATTGGCAGTTAGAATAAAAATTTGCAGCCACTTTTGGTCAACTGTTTTTGAAAAATCTGAGTTCAAATAATTTAGTTTCTACTGCAAATAATTCCATTAAAAATGGAAACCTCGCACCAATGTAATATGAAAAGTTTAGAGTAAAAACAAATATAAAATTACAATAATTTTAATAATTGGATTATTTTTAACGTAAAATCTCAATTAATTTAAAATAATTATTTTTAAATTTTCTTTTAAAAACATGTATGTATATGTGTATATTCATACAAATTTCAAACAAATAATATATAATTAACAAGTCAAAAAGTAAAGTTAAAACAAGATGTTCTTGATACGTACATATTTATGTTCTTGATAATAAATATATAAACAAAATTAATTAAATTGATACATGGGCTGATAATGACCAAGAGTGGGAAAAAATTCTTTTACTTTATCGTATAAATTATATATTATTTTATAAAACTAAATTCACATAGATTCTATTATTTATATACATTCCGGTGAAATTTTATGTCTACATATATATTGATAATATTAAAACATATTATATGATATGTATTCAAATTTATATTATTTATAAGTATTATTATTATTTGATAATCAATGTATATCTAATCACTTGTATTGTATTGTATATATCAACGAATTTCCATTCGGTTGAAAGCCATCTACGGCTTCAAAATCCAGCAATTTTAGCACTAAGTGAAACACAAGTTGTGAATAATGATATTAATTTTAATATCAATAATTATTCGCTTGTGCCACTTTTTATACCCCACAGAGGGATTGCTTTGTATATACGAAATGATGTAGCTTATAAGACACTTCAAAATTTTGAGTGCTCAGACCCAATTTATCAATATAATTGAATGACAATACACGTCGATAAGCGCATCATTCACTTCTGTTTTATTTACAGATCGCCTCAAGCGAACCAGCTAGAAGCTGATATGCTTATAGAAAGTCTATCCAATCAGATAAATTCAATTCTGGAAACCACTCCCAAATCTGAGATTGTTTTGGCGGGAGACTTTAATATTCATAACAGGGACTGGCTTCACTTTTCTAGTCACAACAGTCCCGAAGGCAAACAAGTTGAACTTTTTTCCAACTTTTTCAACCTCTCTCAACTTGTCAAAAGCCCTACGAGGATACCAGACCGACGCGACCAGAACGGACATCTCCTGGATTTATTCCTAACTACCCATCCAGAGAAATATTCAATCTCTGTTAACTCTCTGCTAGGTGGTTCCGACCACTGTCTTGTAAGCACAAGCTTCGTAGTAGGCACAACAACCAGTTCTTCTAATTCTCCCAAAAGACTAGTTTGGCATTATCACCAAGCTGACTGGGAAGGCTTCAACAACTTTTTAAATGCATCGAACTGGTCATTGTGTTTCCAATATAAAAATGTCGACTTTGCTGCAGAGGTGATTACCAAAAGGATTCTATTAGGAATGAAAACCTTCATTCCAAATAGCCTTAAAAGTATAAAACGAAATCCCTCAGGTTGGTTTAATAACCTCTGCAGCAAAGCTCTGAAATCCAAAGAAGAAGCTTATAAAAAATACAAGAATAATAAAACTGTCAACACATATGAGAGTTATAAAGTGGTTAGGAATAAATGTAAAAAAAATTATCAATCAGAAAAAATTCCTGCACAACCAAAGGTAGAGAAATCTTTAATCTACCTAACAACAGCAGGTCCTTCTGGACGTTTGCTAAAAGCGTTGGGCAAAATTTTTGCAAGTCTTCATTTCCACCTATGATTGATAATAGTACAATTATATCAGATTCTGTTGGAAAAGCTAACCTTTTTGCAAAATTATTTGCAGCCAATTCCACACTCCCTAATATAGCCCAAAATCCGCCAACAATCCCTGTTGTTAATTCTTCGCTTGGAAGGATTTACTTCAGAACAAGAGCTGTAGTAAAAGCCTTGAAGAATCTTGATATAAAAAAATCTAGCAGTCCCGATGGTATACCTGCGATTGTGCTGCGACACATTGCCTTCGCCATTTCTAAACCTCTGCGCAACTTATTCTATTTGTCCTTTTCTTCAGGAACTTACCCGTCCTATTTGAAAGTTGCCCAAGTTTATCCTATTCCTAAAAAAGGTGACAAAAGCAATCCTTCGAACTACAGGCCCGTAGCTATTACTTCCATTATTTCCAAAACGATGGAAATATTAATCAATCAAAAGTTGAAGAAATATCTTGATAGTAGAGGTATAATTCATGATAGTCAATACGGCTTTCGAGCTCAGCGTTCCACCGGTGATGTCATGACATGCCTCTGCGAAAAGCTTAACACCAGTCTTCATCAATCTGGTGAAGCTGCTGTTGTAGCTCTAGATATATCTAAGGCTTTTGATCGAGTTTGGCATTCTGCTCTTATAGCAAAATGCAATGCTGTAGGACTCTCTTTCTTTTTCTTTCCTTTCCTTTTCTTTCCTTTAGGAAAGGATAGTTCCTTTTTCAAATGGTCAACGTACCGCAAGTACTAAAAGGTTCAAAACCTAAGTTTTGGCTATAATATAAAAAAAAAAAAAAAAAAAAAATTAGCATAAATAGTATATTTAAAACAGAAAAACTATAAAAAAAATAAATAGTTAGTAAATATATGTGTAGATAAAAATGTTAAAAAACAAAACTAATTTTAGATTCAATAAGAAAAAATTGAAAAGAATCTATTCTACAAAACCATCACAATATTAAGAAATGGCTGTTAAATTTATAAAATCAAATCAGCTGAGTTGAAATATTGAAAAACATATGCTCATTTTTGGCTGAATCTGACATTTAATAATTAATATGATAATGTATTAGAGAGAAAGAGAAAGCAATACCAAACTGCTAATCTATATTTTGTGTGGCCAATCTATATGGTGTGTACATTTTCGGCTATCCAATAGTATTATTGTATTTCAAAATTCTTAATTTTATTTTGTATCGAAATTAATCAGCAATAAAAATATTATAATTGTTTTGTATAATATTTAATATTTTTAATCACAAATAGTTAAAATTTAGCCCCCAACAATATTCAAAAACTACTGTAGTTCTTATTGAGTGTTTGCTATGAAACGATTGTCTTTTCTAACAATTCACAAAGACGAAACATGAATTCGGAGTTAATAAAGGATTGTACGAAAATACAACTCTGACGCCTTTGATTTCTATTTCATCAGCACAGTACATCGTAAGCTATTAATTGGAACAGCGTTTATTTTTGGTCCCCCTAATGTATTTTGTAACAATTAACGAAACATGAATTCGCAGTATGTATTAAATAAGATGGGTGAAAGAGCCATATTTGATTTCTTCATCATATGCCAACTTATTCACCACTCTGACAATTGCAATTTGTTTGCAATATAAATTTGATTATCTCCTAAGGTCTTTATCCCCGATTTGAGTGGTTTTTAGAATCACAATTAACACCCCAACATACCATATCAAAGCCTTTTTCGCAAATTAATGTAACACAAGTACATTGCGTACTTTACATTTCTGTAACGCAAACTGTTCTAATCGTCATCACACCATAATAATTACAATACGAAAATTCTGAATTTTTTAATAAAAACATTATCTTTTTTGCATTTATTAACAATAATTATTCCATCATTAACAAAATATTATTCCATTATTCCATTCCAAAAATTTTAAAAACCACTTAAAAATTTTGACTGAATGTATTTCAAAATTTATGATAATATTTTTTTTACTTTTTGTTATTTCATTGTTTAATTTTTGAATATTTTATTAAAAAATTTTTTAGAAAACACAAAAACTTTTTCAATTTGTTAATAAATTATTTTATTTAAAAGTACTTTTTAGATACAACTAATACTATATGACAAGTTGAAATATTATAATAATTACAAGATATTAATTAAGTTGTCAGAATAATTTCTTTGTCAGAATAAGCTTAATTGAACTTATAACAAATAAACAAAAAAAAAAATAATTTAGATATACAAAAGTTAACGGATTCTCTACAATAAAAAATACAAACAAAGTAAAATAATTTACAAATGATGCCAATAATATTTTAATTTTTTTTTTCTCTATTATATACATATATAAATTATTACATTACATTACATTAAATTATACAAAGCAAAAAAAAATTTCTAACCTTGAAATGTCATCTGTCATTCAAATATAACAGTAAGAAAAATATAAGAAAAAAAAATGGCTGTCTGACCTTACGGTGCCAGAATATAATATCCGTTTTGAAATTATTTTTGTAGAAATCCGCAAAAATAAATAATTCTTAACACCAATCATTACATTTTTACTATGGCTATTTATAACTCAATTTTCATATTAATTTAATAAAAGATTTATTTTTTTATTTTAATTTTTTTATTAATAGAAACAAAGGAATTTTTAAGAAATCAATTTTTTTTTGTCAATTCCGTTACAATTTCTAATTTCAAACAGGGTGATTAAATAAAAGGTGTAGTATTTATATTTTATGTTCTGTGTCTTTTTTTGTTTTGTTTTAACAGTTATAATTCAAGGGCTTTGAAAATTTTCCAAGATTGATTTATATTTTAATTTAAGAATGTCATAAAATAAAGTAGATATTTAGTAAGATAGAAATGGCTCATCCTAATTTGTATATACCTAAAGACCAAAGAGGAGCATTGCTTGGTACAATCAAAAACGGGAATCCATATGTCTCTTCCTATTGATCAAAGTTTTCAAAACTAATTCTTAACAAGCTCATCTTATCTTATTTTCTTACATCCAAATCAAACCAGCGTTAAAGATCCTAACGCTTTGGCTGACTTTAAAAAAAAAAGCGATGAAGCTACTTTATTTGGGTGCATGCAAAATAAACCATGAAGGTAGACTTCCAAATAAATATTTCTTTTATGAATTGATACAGAGCAAGAACTGCAAAGAAAATGAAGGATCTTATTTGATGGGAATCTAAGTCTTCTTACACTTCTTACATGCTTCTTACACTACTTGGCAGTGCCTCTAACTAACTCATACCATTTTTTGTGAAGTATAGCATTAGCGAATTTGTCTATATTTCTTTTTCCGAAAATACAGTACATTTTATACATCTTTTATAGATGTAGATCATTTCTTCTTCACAATTTTTAGTATTTTTATTCTAGAGAAGATTATTATTTACACTACACTCTAAACTCCGCTCTATGTCCCACGAATATAATTGGTGACGATAAAGACACTCTACTAAACAATTCTTCCATTTTTTAATTTATAGCTTTTGCACTTTGTAGTTTATATATTTTTTCGTAACAATCGAAAATATAATAATGTTAACAAATTCACTCAAATGACTTCAACAATGTATTTTTTTATTTGAAATTGTATCTCTTGTGAATATTTGGCAAAACAACTTTATTATAATTAATATCCATTGATATATCCGTTATTTACAGATTTAACCCAGACTTGTTCATATTTTGTACAAATGTCATACATTAACAAATCTTTAAATTGCAACAATATTAACCTCCCAGGATCTATTTTTGAAGGCAAGCATGTTGAAATTACTTATGTTTAATATTTTTTATTAATTACCATATATTGCCTTGTTCAAGCAATTGCTTAAGGATACATTTCGCTTGTCATGTGAAGATTTTTCGATTGAAAACATGATTAATGTTAGACATTGTAATTGAACTTTATAACTGAAAGCTACATGCCCATATGTACTTACTTTTTGGGTATAATAAAATCTATGTTAATAGTGCTAGTTAGGATTATGATCTCATACAAGTCAGTTTAGAGAATTACGCCAATTGTAGGTCTAACAATTACTATTCTTTCGATTGCTAAAGATGGCTACGAAATGAACATTTGAAATTTTTTGTGCAATAACAATGAGCTTTATTAGACGATATCAGCAGTCTTCGTCAACACAGATCAATACTACATCAGCTGGCTATTACACGGCTGGATATCAACATTCAACACTATGGAACCGTAAATATTTTTCATTTCGATTTTAATTTTAGTATCACAAAAATTTTTTTATTTCTGTTGTCCATGTATTTGTGAAAAATTTTTTGTTTGCAAATGCTCTTTCGGTGTCAATACAAATATCCCCACCACAAATTTAGTTTGCGGGCAAGAGTATTAGATACAAAAAGAAGAAAATACATTAGTTGACATCATCTAATACGGTTCAATATCCAATACAACGTAGAACAAATATCTATAAAAATTAGTAGGAGAAATTGTTTAGTGCCAATTTGAATTCAACGCTTTTCATGATCACTATCTCACAACGATTTACGGGGATTCTGAGAGAGAGAATGTATCGACGTAGGACCTAATGACCATATCCCAATGATAGCTGGAATTGCTTGCTTTCCAAAAATGTATATCCTTAGTGGCGCGTCTTGTCCTTTAAGGACGAAAAGGACATTTGAAAGTATTCTTGTTGTTTTGATGTTTTTATATAAACACCGTTATATCTGTTGATCTATTAGATATATATACATATTCAGTTATATAATCTAGAAAGATAACGGTCTGGGCCATATTTTAACATTTGGTTGATGATGATTGGTGCTGCCGTTATGAAGGTATTCTAGTTCAGCGAAAGATATATATTTTTGGAAAGCTAGCAATTCCAGCTTTCCTTGGGATATGGTCATTAGGTCCTACGCCAATACAACATTTTCCTCAGAAGAACTCGATTTTCATTAATTTACATTTTTAAGTTTTAAATTGTTTTTGTTTTTGAATATAATGACAGAGATTCAAATGTAATGATATCATTTTCACAGTCATTTCAACCTGATCTATCTGCTTCCTAGACTAGAATCGGTCAAATAAAATAAATTTGATGTCGTAACAAAAAATTCATAGAGAAATATGAAATATCAGAAACTAAAAGATTCAACGTTACTGACTACGACAAGTCATCTGACTACCAATTCAAATATTCCGGTTATAAATTCTATCAAATTTTACCAGTATAACCTACTAGTCTACACGAAAGGGTTATTTTACCTATAGCTGCATACTGGCAATTGTATACATAAAAAGAAAATAAATATTCTAATATCATACGTCATTAATTATTATTAAAATATTTCTATAACACACATACACACATTTTTTTTAATTAATTCAAATTACTTTGTGAAGCCTCCATCTGATACCCTCTATATAAAAACACTTTGATAAAAATCTGCGTGTGGATATGGTATTATTGTTTTTCATTCATCATCATATTTTTTTTAATATGTACAAGAAAATATAAACATTTTTTTAAGGATATTTTACAATTGCGTCATTAATGGCAATGTTAAAAATATAAATGTCCTTCCAATAATAAAAATAAAAATGAAAAAACTATAATTAATAGTTTTATAAAAAGTTTGTGTTTTTTTTAAATAATTATACCTAAGTACGTAATTGTTTAAAATATACAAAGAAGAGTAGAATAAAGTGTTTTAGTAAAGTCATACTATTTAAATTGATAAAAATCATAATAAGACTCGTAATTGAAATTTGTAAGTGTATAGTAGACCCACTTTTATCTTTAAAAATTGTTTTAATAAGATTATTACGAAGATGGAAATAAAACAGATCTATAATATTGGGCAGGTTTTTGTCTCTCTCCAAATCTCAGTTCATCTCCCCCTTCTGGCGTGGTAATTTTCCTGTAAAACCAAGTAGTAAAAGATTTGAAAGAAAGAGACTCTAGTGGAATGCTCAAAAGTACCTATCAGTTATGATTGGACTTAATACGGATTGGATGATTATAATTATATTGTACAATCAATTATAGCAAGCTTTTTGTCTGATAATAGACGTCTGTTCGATCTAAGCATTAATCTAACATTATCAATGTATCATAAATATAGTCCTCACTACATAAATATAAATTTAAAACAAAACGTGACATACAAATTACTATACAATTATTATCTTTTTAATAATCAAGGTATAAAAAATTGCATAGACTAAACAGCTCTCATAGGTATTGTATTTGTATCTTGGAGAATTATTAAAATAATCTAGTCCACAATTAATCTTTAAAAAATGAATACATACAAAAAAAATATATTTTTAAGTAAAAAAGATATTTTTTAATTTTTCAGTCCTTTTTTGTTGTTAAATAATTTCAGAAGATTAACAGAGGGTTTGTGTCATTAAACCCAAGATAACAAAAACAAAAAATAATAATATTCGTCCATTTCAGAATTCATTTATTATTTATTAGACCCACTTTAATTTAAATGAATTCTTCCTTTCTTAGAATTTTTATTTTTGTCTTGATCCTTTTTGTTTAAAAGTAATAATTTGTCAAATAATTTATTAATAGAATTCTACAAAAAAAAAAAAAAATAATCAACCAATTAATATTTTATATCCGTCTTAACAACTTTCTGTAAAAAGCAAAAAAAAAAAATAAAAATGCAATGTAATCTTTAATAAAACATTCTATATACTTACTGTATTATCTAATAAACAAAAACAAAAAAAAAAACAAAAAAATAATGTCCTTGAACTTCATTGTAAGGATTTTAACTTTCTGAACTTGAAATAAAAAAAAAAAAAGTGTTCTGGATATCAGAAACTACAAGATAAAAATAAAATCCTATTTCCGTTAGAATTTTTTTTTGTTTTCTTGTTTTTGTTCTTTGTATTCTATTATAATAACAATTAAGGATATTAAATTTTCAAAAATTCTTAAATCACTAAATTCTTTTGTCATTAAAGATAGAAAAATAAATTTTGTTGCTTTAGTCTAGAATTTTGTAGATGTTTTTGTTTTTTGTTGTTCTTGTTTTTATTTTGGTTAATTTTACCAGACAGTTGTCTCATTTTTTTATACTGCTGATTCATTTTCTTTTCATAAATTCATATTTTTTTTTATGATGGGGGTATTCTTTTATGATGGTTAAACAATGAAAATTAATTGTTAAGTATCCTTAATTATTATAAAAATTAATAATTTTATTATTATATTTTTTTTTTGTTTTTTAAAGTTAAAAAGGTTCCAGCAAATTAAAATAAACTAATTAAAAATTACACGTGTCATACATTTTTGCTTTAAGGACGATATCCTTTTTTTATAAGAAAACGAATTGAATAAAAGTTCAATGATTCAATTTTAAATAACAGACCCTAGTATTTGAAGAAATTTTCAATTGTTAAAATATTTTTTTTTGTTTTATGTTAACTTCATTTTAGATAGAAATACGTTTTTGTATATTTAATAAGTTACTGAAATTTTTAATTACATGCGGGACCTACAATGTTATTTGAGTCTTTTTAATAATTTTTATAGCTAATTATAAACTCAAGAAATGTGGAAAAATAATACTACATTAGTTTCACTACTAGGAGAGAAATTTGTCCTCCATTTAAAATAAATAACAATACGTTATAAATGGCTTATTCGATTAAATATTTGGGGCTACACTTAGACCAAAAATTAACCTGGAGGAAGTATATATTGCAGTAAAAAATAAACAACTACGTTTACAATTTTGCAGCTTATACTGGCTAATTGGTAGAACATACATACCTAAGGTCTGACGAACCCAAATCCTACCGCCAATTACTCTAATATTGTTACTGTTAAAAACAATGGAAAAGCTGTTGGATTAGCACATCTGAGAACATATGCAACAACATGCACCACTGCATGAAAAACAATATGCATATCAGCACGGTAAAGGCTTCCCTAATGATGTAGCCTATCTTATAAGAAGTAAATTTTAGTCTACAGTAGCTGAAATAGCTCAACAGGCACTGAACATGGTATCCAAATGGTGGCGAGAGGTTAAACTCCCATATTAATCCAAATAAAATTACGATTGTTGCCTTCACAAACCTAAACCTAATCTAAATGGAGTAACGATTGACTTTTTCAAACAGGTAAAATACCTTGGAATCGTATCTGATGAGCATCTGAACTGGAATGCTCCTCTGACAATGGTCTAAGCAAATCCAGAATTACACACTGGACATGTAAAAGCTTATGTGGCCGTACATGAGACTAAAGCCCAAAATGGCATTATGATATACCGTAATAGTGACCTAGGGTAACCTTAACCTACGCATCCGCAGTTTGGTGGAAAAAAGGTCAAAAGGTACAGGTCAAAACAAACTCAACAAACCACAGAAACCCTTGACTAACCTTCACTACTACTACCCTTCATCTCTTTATAATTTTGAGAAACCTTTCAATATAGTCATGCCAAGTAGAGAGACGTTGGAAACCTGCCCACCGTCTTTTGACAAAGGAGGGAAAAACGGGAGACAAACTGACGGTTCCAAGAAATTAAATGGAGTAGGAGTATAAATTGATCAGGAGTATATGGAAAAAGCCTCAAGGCCCATATTCATTCAAACCTATAGCCTCTACAGTTTGCAAGCTGAGTACAGAACTCTGCGTGCGAGAGTAATAAAACTGGGTTTTCACAATAGCCCATTTGCGGCTGCGGTGATATAGGGACTAAGTTCCTCCCGAATTTCAAAACTCTAATAAAAAAAATTGGCAGAAATTGATAAATCTCTCTGGAAAGCAAAGTCTTAATCTATTAAAGCATACTGAAGCCTGGACATACAGTATCGAACTGTGGAATACGACAAGCAATTCAAACATAGAAATTGTTGAACGTTTTCAAGCAAAGGTACTTAGAGCAATCGTCAACGCCCCATGGTTTGTTCGAAACTCAGTCAAACGAAATGACTTATAAGTGAGATTTGTGAAAGCGAAAATAACTGTTTTAACCAAAAGATATTGGAAAAAAAATTATTACTATTGTCAGGAACCTTCTTAAGTAGAGTAGTACTATTGAAGTTTGTTATACCATTTTATATTTGTAAATTGGATTACAAATCTGTACATTAAGACGTTGTCAAATACAATTGAATTAAATTAATTACACCAGATCACTATTTCCAGGTCTCTGTGGAAGTATTTACCTGATTATATATAATATTTATTTATATGTATATTAATCTATAAAATAAGGATATAAAATAATATATATTTTTTTTTTGTTTTAGCTTATTCTGTAAAAATTAGTCTGCAAAAGTTTACTTGGTAGATGAATAAATTAATAAAGGACAAAATGTACATTCTCTTAGACAACCAAGCAACATCGCTAGCTCTTCAACCAATTGAAATAAAAGCTAAGATTGTCTGTGTTTGACGTACTATGTTTAATTGTGAGGAAGGGGGATCAGTCAATAGTTCAACTATGTAGTTCAATAGTACTTCAACTATTTATAATAGTAGTTCAACTATTTGTGATGTTTAATAATGTCTTATGTGTTGATTTAATTGTAATATTAAACGTTAAAATTAACAATTAAACACGATTAAATTCTTTAGTTTATTTATCAAAACTCTACTTTATATTACAAATTCTTACTAATTAATTACTTGTTAAGAATTTTATTACATAAATTTAACTGAAATAATGTCACGTAATAAAGTCATGCTTTGGAATGAATTGTTAAAATAACAATTCAATTATAGGTCATTCCACTTTTATTAAGTTCTTTAAATTGTTTATACTGAAACTTATTTAACTGCTTTATTCTAAATATTTTCTATCAATATCTAAAACCATAATTGAATATTTTCTTTGTTCTAATATGAACATTATAGCATTATAGTTATAAGGTGGGTAATACTAAAACCACCACAGATTAATACTTAATTTTTGACTAGTTAATTCTACTACAGTGGCTCGAACACCTACAGCTAGATGGATGAAAATACTTCAATAAAGAGAATCTTCGAATCCAAAACTTGAAGGTACAAGATGTTAAGGTAGGAAGACATGAAACAGTTTCATATCTTCAACCGACAAAACGGAAGATGTTGATGAGTCAGATCCAGAACCTACATGGTCTGTTAGCAAGTAATTAGGTAATTCTAAAATTTTCTTCTATAATTCTGTTTATTATTCATTAGTATCCTTTTTTCACCTTTAAATGGTTTAAATTATGCGAAGTCAGTTAGGATGCTTATCCCATTATTTTGGCTTAATATACAAAACTAAAAAAAATTGTTTAGCCAAAAGAAGCGGTGAGTCCAACTTCATACAGCCATTAATTTTATTTTCCTTGGCGCAGTTTCAATTGTCTAGATTTAGATGTCTAGACTTGAAATACAAGAAAATCATTATTGGTACAATAATATAGCATGATTTCGTTTGACCGAAAATTCTTGAATTAATGATGAATACATAACATTAGATAGCCCACTTCCTTAATGTTCATTGCAATATAACATTTTCGCAAAATGTCAAAATAATTCTCTACTATCTGTGAACTCTGTATTATCTCTGACTTTGAACTACCTATTTTTTTTAAATTAAAACCATTTATTGTTTTGGAATTAATTAAGGCTAGTCTAAATATGTACAAATCAAAGGTGTAAATATTCTAGTAATATAAGCTCTTGAAATATATAATTAAAATATATGAAAATAATATATGTATTGTACAAATACATTAAGGCATTAAAAATAATCTTAAATAATTTACAAAATTTAAAAAAGTAGGCTGTATGACCTCTTTGTTGTTGAATAGTAAATTACTTAACCAGAACAATTCATATCGAATTCATTGCAAGATTCACAAAATTTATTGAAAGCTTATATGCATTACATAAAGACTACTAATATGGACAAATGTCATAACCTTCCTAACATAAAACCCGCCTGTGAACGTTTGCGAGCAGAGTTTCCATTACCAGTATTCAGTACCAGTATTGCCAAAACCGGGATTCCGGTATTACCGAAGAATATTAAAACCGAAATACCGATTCTACCGAACCAAGAAAACCGGTATTTCGGTATTGACTAATAAATTTGTAAAATTTTTGGAATTTTACACCAGACCATTCATTAAAAAAAGTTTAATTTTCTACTTTTGTTGTGCAACAAAACTCAAAATATTTTGAATTTGAATTGCAGCAACCTATTTTTTCAAATCAAAAGCATTGTATATTTTCATAATTATCTCTTAAAAAAAACATTTTCAAATTGGAGACGATTTTTGTGAAGAACAAGTTGAACTAACTTTAAACGAGCATATTGGACCTTTAATTGTCCAAAGTAAGAAGATTTGTAAAAATATTTCGGCAATCTCCAACAAAAAATGACTTGTATTTACAAAAACATGTCAAAGAAGAATATGGAAAAGAATTGAAGTTAATTTTAGAACCAGGGGGAATAGTCTTTTGTTTATGCTTGAACCGTTCTATAAATTGAAAAGTTGTATTCAAAAAGCTTTCATTGATTGACAAATGGACATCGCGGTTTCAAAAGAAAAGTTTGACTTAATTTTTCGTAATTTAACAGCGTTAACTTCTATTAAGCTAGCTGTAGAAAGTTTATGCTGTCAAGATGCTGATTTGTATAAAGCTGACATTGCATTGGAGTTTATGTTTGATGAACTTTCTTAGCAATTGAATTCGTTCAATAATGATCTTAAATTCGCCTTAACACGTAGAATTATAGAACGCCGCTTCAAATATGCAGATCATTTCAGGTTCCTGCAGGATCCTAAAAATATTAACAATGAACGAGAGAAGATTATGGCATATTTAATTTAACTTCAAAAACAACGTTGTAGTCTCAAACTATTTTTCTATTGGAAAGATTGTGCAAGCTTTCACCATATTTAAAAGAATCAAATGCGGACGACGGTTAAGTGATCACTAATTCTGAAATTATAGTCTAGGAAGAGAGAAAACAGATGTTATTAAAAGAAGTTCTTCAGCAAAAATTAAAGGAAAGACCGGAATGCAGGCAAAGTAATGCCAGTCAAAAAATAAAATCAAAACAAGAGCTTCTAAAAGTTATTCGAGCAGAAGTGAAATATTGCGAAGAGGAAGGTAGCAAGGGCAAGTATCTAAGTATAATTGAATGTTATTTAAAAACAGTGCGACCTACCAGTGTTGAAGCATAAAAAGCCTTTTCAGCAGCAGGGCTTAAAAGCCTATTTCTTAAAACAAAAATAATATTTAAATGATTTTTATTATTCTTAATTTTCTTATTTAATTTATAATTTCAGTTAATTTTTCGAAAAATGAAATAAAGAATGTTTTTTTTTTAAAAACAATTATGTTTTTCTTATCGCTGACTTGAATAAATAAGCTTTTTTTTTATTACCGAAAATACCGGTATTCCCGGTTTCGGTATTGACATCAGTACCGAAATACCGGTTTTAAAGAAAATGTTCGGTACTGGAAACCCTATTTGCGAGGGAGATGCACACTTCATGCAGGATCACAGTCTAGAAAAATCTGTTATACATTGTTTTTTTATTATTATAAATTTTTGTTTTTATTGCTTCAGTTTATGATATTTGACCTCTAGAATGATATTTGATCTTTGCTTCAGTTTATGAAATACGTTACCTCTTCTGAGTTTATATGTCGAACATGAATTCCCATGAAATGATTTTTAGTGGTTTGCAATATTGCACATTACATTGCATATTGTTTCAGTTTAAGATAACATCTCACAAAATCTATCACCTCTTCAGGGAATATCAGAAATGGATTCAAATTAAATTATTTCTTAATCCTTTACTCATATTTTACCACAACAAAAACATATATTTTCAAACACTTTATACTCTTCTTTCATTTATAATTCCTACATTGTTTTGTTCCCAGACTTAAAATCATATTCTGCAACCCAGAGCTAAAAAGTATTAGTGCAGGAAACCATTGCTAACAAAAACTAAATGTTCTTAAGTAATAGAAACAAAGTAATTTTCACATTTTCATTTCAAGTCAATGAAACCCAATTATTATTATTACACACACATGTGCACATACCTTACGTCCTTTCAATCAAATCTCAAAAATATTCAATTAAAGTAAATCTTAAATAAATAAAAACAAAGAGATATAATGTCTTGTGACGCGTCGCAAATAAGTTATAAAATTTGAATAAGGCATCAAAATAAATTGAATTTTAGCAAAAAAAAAAAAAAATTATATTCTTTTATTTCATGTCTTTATTATTATCAGGGTTTTCCGAATATCACGAAAACAAAACAAAAAATAAGAAATAAACAAAAAAAGCATAAATTTCATTTTCAATTTCATTTTGGGGAAAACAAAATGTACAACAAAATGCGTCATTACATACCAATAAACTTTAAATATCCTAAATTTAGCATTTTATAGTCCTAAAATATGCGAGCCCCTCTAATATACTCGTACATACGTACGTACGTATGAATGTAAATAAATATGAGAAAAATTTTCGTATAAAATGTCCTTGAAAAATAATGTCTTGTTTCTGTCACTGTTTTTAAATAAAAATTAGTTTATATTTTATATATAGTATATACATGTGTATGTATGTTTGTAATGGAAATTTGGTAATATTTCAAGGCATAGACATAATGTAACTAGAATAAATCACACTCGGAAATTACATTGTGATGATGTCAAATTTGTCTGAAGGGGGAGAGACAAAAAAAATACTCTTGAATGTCCTTTACTATTCTATTATGTACACGTTTGCTTTCACTTTTTTCTATACAATAATAATAGAAAAGATTTATTTAGTTTGACATGTTTTCTAATGTTACACGGTCTACTTAATTTCTTCCTTTTTCTAAATTATTTTGTTTTTTTTTATTATTTATCACTGCATATTTAAATTTAAATACAAGGTGTTTCAATTGTATAGTACTATTTATGATCATATAGGATTTATGAAGTCAAATCTGAAAATATTAAAGGATATAAATACGTCATGTAAACTCCAGTTGTGCTGGAAAATTTAATTTAAAACGGGAAAGGTGCTGGAAAAACCGATAGTAGTCAGAACTAATAAACAGAATGTTGATATATACAAATATTAGATATTTATAATAAAATAAGTTGTTTTAACCTACTCATTTTACTTAGTCGGGGCACAATAGATTATGTTGATCCTGAGCACGTGACTACTCTACCAATTTTGTTTTTAATAACAAAATGAACAACTTAACCATTACTTATATTTAAAATGATCTTCTGCAGGCCTACGATATCACTTTATACTTATATATTTTATATCATTAGTCTAGAGAGGGCTCCGTGAATTAGCGCCCAAATATTATCGTACCAAAATAAAAATGAAATAAGACCCAAAACTTTAAAGGTCTTATTTCGCTGTGAAATAAAACCACAAAAACGAAAATGAAAAAACCGCAATAAAAAAATTAAATTATATTTTAATTGCTTTTTTATTTCATTATGAAATAAATCCCCAAAATATTAAATTAATTAATTCCCGATTATGGAAAAAATACCAAAAATTCCATACAAATTTTTGGAATATTTCATTTTTTGTTTTGCAGCGATAATACGATGAAGTGTTAATTCACGGAACAATTTTAAAGGACACTACAAAATCCAAAAGAGAAATTGTACTCAAAAAGTAAAATAAAAATTGCCAACTCTACTCGGCTTTAGAGTCTAATAACAGTCAAAACGGGTCAATATAAATAAATTTAGGTAAAGTCTGATTCAAAAATTAACTTTAATGCTCAGTTTTTTCAAAATAAGTTATCTAAATTATGTGCTGTAGAGCTTATTTTGCCGTAATATTGTTCTGTTATACTAAGTGCCATTTAACGAAATTTAGGCTACAATTCCAATTTATAGTGAATCGCTGATTTTGATGTTCTTAGCAGAAATTACAAGCAATGTTAATCTGAGTCCCTGGTTATTCAACAATTAAATAGAAAATAAATGAAATAGAGAATAGACTGAAAGTATCATTAGTCTACTCCACATAATTATCAGCACATCTATCAAAAAAATTCAAAGCTTTATAGACAAGTATTACTTATATGGCTAGAGAATTCTTCAAAAAATGTTTTAAAGAGTAATGTCACACTATCAGGTCACTGTTTACTTAATAAATATAAAGATTTTCTGTATTATTTCCAAAAAATGCAATCACTGCAAATCGATGGAAGCTGCTGTAGCTGAAAGCTTAGACCATCAATGGATTAATTTCAAGGTTTATTTTTTCTTACGGAGATGGCCCAAATATGTCAGACCTGGAATATAGGCTTTTAGGTTTTTAACATTTTATGTCCTCCTCGATCCTCCATTTTTGGCCGTTTTGATAAAAGTCAATAGGTTTGAGGGTTTTATTTCGCAGAAATTTTCTAAGGTTATGTAGTGCATTTCCAACAGCCTCAGTATCCCTTGAAAGAGCTAAGTACTCTCCTACAACATGTGAGGATGTTTCTTCCTCTTCCAGATAGTGTTTACAGGTTGGGTCGTTACTTAGTGCTAGTCTAAACATTTAGTTATTCATGTTGTTATGACCAGTAAGTATGCCCACTATCTTTCTACAGTCTGCTCTATTGAGAGTTAGTTAATTTAAAGGTTAATGTTTCAAAAAATATTAATCACAGAATAGATGACGTATCTTGTTGTGTTGCAGAGGATAGCTATGAGTTCATCATGTCAAATGGTGCTACTTAACAACGGACTTAATTACGCGATACCAAATGAAACTGATGTCGAAAAACTTATTGTAAACTTAGAAGCAGGAATCAACACGTACAATCCAACGTTGCCCATTACAACAGAACAAAAGGAGCTTATAAGAGCCACCACAGCAAAAGTCATTAAAGAAAAGATGTCGATTGACTATGAGAATAAAAAGGTAATCAGAAATGAGAAAAAAGTCATCAGAGATATCAAGGCGAAACCAGTATACTTTGTCAAGGCTGATAAAGGCAACGCACTGGTAATTTTAAACAAAGAAGATTACGATAATAGGATGCAGGAGAAGATCACGAACGGACCTTACAGGAAATTAAGAAACGATCCTCTTCAACAGTTCATCAAGCGAGTAGACAGCACTATCAAGGAATGCCGACAAGTAATAGGAGTCAACAAACTTAAGGTCCCCAATCCGGCACTTCCTAGAATTAAAGGACTTCCTAAAATTCACAAACCAGGGAATGAGATGAGAGAAATTGTGACAGCAGATATGTCTCCAACATATAAAATAGCCAAATGGTTAGTGGAGGAGTTTCGTAATATGGATAAGCAGTTCGAAACCCAATCAGTGAAAAACTCTGAGGAACTTGCTCAAGAATTACAATCAATGGGAGGACTTAACGAAGACGAGGTCATGGTCTCTTTTGACGTAAAATCGCTTTTTCCCAGTATCCCAGTCAAAGAGGCTATTATTCTGGTAGAAGAATGGTTACTACAACAAGAAACTGGACCACAGTGGAGGACAAAAGTAAAACAGTACATAAAACTGATCCGGCTTTGCATGGAAGAAAATTATTTCACCTTTAGAGGAAATTTCTACAAGCAATTGAAGGGAGCTCCAATGGGAAATCCCCTTTCTCCATTCATCAGTGAAATTTTCATGGCTAAATTGGAGTCAGATTTAGCAGCAGAAGAACGGGTACCAAGATTTTGGAAAAGATACGTAGATGATATTTTTGCTGTAATAAAGGAAAGGGACTTAGAATCAACCTTAACTACTCTTAACGGGCTCCACAGGAATATACAGTTTACTGTCGAAGTAGAAAAAGAAGGCCAACTACCATTCTTAGATCTACTGTTAAGTAAAACAGGAACACCTCTAGAACTAGAGATTTACAGGAAACCTACAGATACTGACAGGGTCATCCCGAATACCTCTAACCACTCCTATCAACATAAGATGGCATCGTTCAACCACATGATCCATCGAATGTTAACACTTCCCATCTCCCAAAAAGGTTTAGTAAAATAAACTAAACACATATTTGAAATTGCGAGAATAAACGGATATCCGGAAAAAACCATCACGGCCTTACTTAGTAAACGGAAAAGAAGTTTACAACGGAATTCCCTGACTAACCTACTGACTGATCAACAACCCATAAGAAGAGTAGCATTGGAGTTTAGCAAGATTTCTCTCCCACTCAGAACGAAATTAAGAAAACACGGGTTAGATATCGTATATAGCAGTAGAACTAACCAACTCAAGTCTGTTCTAGGTTCAACTAAAGACCCAATCGAACAAATGGAAAAATCAGGTGTATATAAGGTAACTTGCAGTCATTGCAACAAAGTTTATATTGGGCAAACTAGGAGAAACATGCAAACGCGACTCAATGAACACCTGAAAGAAGCAGAACTGGCTAAAAAGAAGAACTCAACAGAGTTCCGATCCAAAGTAGCAGAACACATCATCCAGGAGAATCATAGCATTTCGAAAGAAGACATTGTAATGATAAATTACATTAGAGATTCTAGGAAACTAGATTCAGCTGAAAGCATCGAAACTTACTGTTGAGTAATTATAATTCAAGTTGAAGCCAAATTTAAAGTTTCATTGTATGTAACTAATAATAATAACTGATTTGTTTGTTTTTGTTTTTTATTTTAAAAGGAACTCAAATATTTGTACGCATAATGTATTTACTGAATAATAAAACCATATGAGTATAAATTTTTCAACTGTGTGCGCATTATTATTTTATATACAACTTATTTATATATTAGGAGTTCATTAAATAGAAGCGAAATAAAATGAAGAGGTGTCTACTGCGCAGGTCCTTAAATGCTTGTCAATTATAATTATAGATAGGGAGTTTTCTCTACGATTACTACCAATGATTGAAAACAATTATTTAGAATAGGTTGCTGTTCAATACGTTTGAATTTTTTAAAATCAAAAAAATTTGTTTATTTTATAAAATAGTTCCCCAATTTATGCACATATTATAAAACGTCTTCAGTTATTTACGAGTACGAGTATAATATTAATTTTACTGCATCGTCAAGAGAAATCACCATTAGTGAACAACCATTGAAAATCATTTGCACGTAAATAATGTAAACATTGTAAACAATGTCTTGAATATGGTTACCATGTATACACTAATGTTCAAATCAAGTTTTGTATGTCAACATAGCAGTTACAAATTTCTATACTCATCCCAATTACTTACATATACTAAAATAAAGTAAGTACCAGTTATCATGAAATTAACAAAAAAAAAATAAAATCTAATCTTAGAGGAGATTAAGCGACAGCAAAATTAATATAAAAAAATATAAAAATCGAAATCAAAATTTCATAGTATAAAAATGTCGTATACAACAAAACAGCTCTATACGGATAGTCAATTTTTTAGTTACAATTTCTTTGTTTGACTAAAATTTTTCTCTTAACGTCATCCTTTTTCTGATTTTTATTTGATTTCGTTGTTGTTGTTTTTTATTCAATATTTTTATGATTTTTTGACAGTGATGTATTAGTTATATGATAAGTCATTAAATTTAATGATTTATTTGGTATAGAATGCGGTGATTTAAGAAAAATAATATGGTGTGAAAAATGAAGACTTTTTTTATTAGAAAATATTCAAAGTTCTTTTTTCTAAATTTAAATTTTAGAATTTTCTTTTGCCTACTTTTTGACATTTTATTGTTGTTGTAATTGTTACAAGGTTCTTTTAAATTATGTTTTCTGCTTAATAATGTTATAATGAATTATTTTGTTTGGCCTTTTTAAAGTTCATTGAAATTACATTTTTTTTGTATTCAAAGTTTTCCTATATTGTTAAGGGTGTTAAGAAACTTCCGGGGACAAAAAGAACGGTGGAAAGTTGAATATTTTGTTAAATTAAAATGAGTCCAGAATCATCATCAGTTTATGGATAACATGTAAAAATTTAATATATATTTGTTATTAAATATAATTAATCTGTATTTTGGTATTTATGACATAGATGGGGTTGTCTGAATAATGTTAAAAAGGACATACATTGATTAATTGTCAATCCAGTATTGTAATTGTACAATTACTAGTGAAGCTAAAGTTCTATCTCCATGAGATTAGCACTGTTACCTAAATATGTAATTAATAATTAATCATAAATAAGTCATAAATTTGAATACGAATATATCAGATGTCTTTACCATGAGTCGAAACAAACCAAAACTACATTGGGAAAATAAAATATCGACAGAATTCACTAGAGATCAACTGAAGGTGTTTGTAGGCCAAAGTCTAGTTTTTCATAAATTTAGACTAAACTTTATATAGAATCTAGCACTGAAAATGAAAAATAAAATAAAGATATCAGGAACAACTATTTTCTAATATTTTTCTATTTTTGAATTTATAAATGATAGCTGTACATGGATTGATAAAGATGGATTTTTAATTAACCCGTGTCTGTCAGTTAATCCTCTGAGTCCTTAAGGATGTCTAATTTTATGATCATACCATTTTTCAGTGGTATATCTTCCATTGTTCGGGGAATGCTGTTTCTAAGTGGCGAGGTCTGCTACGAGTGAGGCCTTCACAGAGCAGATGTTCAATAGATTTTTCCTCTGTTTCACATATTCTGTCTAAGTTGTTTTCGATAGCTGTACATAAATTAGAGTCACATCAGGTCCTGCATGATCTTTAAACTCAAAAAAATAAAAATTTAAAATTGAATTAAAATTGCAGAATTAATTTTCGAATCATATCTCATTCTACATTAGAATCAAAAATACAAAATCTGATGTGTCGCAAATATTAAAAAAAATTAAATATATTTTTTTTTTGTGCTAAAACATTCCAGTTTTACAACCCAACAGAGATTTCAAAAATATATACACCAGAACACCACCCAATTGTTGTTATCTCTAAAACTCAATTGTTGCTTTTTATATTAATCATTTCAAAGTTCCATTGACTGGCAGTACAATACAATAAAAGGTGATAATTTCTCTTACACTTGAATTAATTTGTCAGTAAACTTTTCCAATAATCTCTCCAGAGACCAAACATATAAGTTGTTAACATTTTTTATTGGAAAAACAAAACTTTCTAATTAAATAAAAATTCTGAACGGAAAATTCATGCTGGGCAAATTAAAATCGTTTCTGAACTAAATTTAATTAATAAAATTTTTTTATATGTGTAAAAGTTGAATGACAGTGTCTGCAACAATGGTCATTGTCCTAAAGTATAACAAAAACAAAAATACGTCACGCGAGAGTTATTAATAGATGAAACGGTCAAATACCTATACAAATTCACGAAAATTAAAAAACAAATTTATTTAAACTGTGTAATATCGATTTAATTTCACCTACAGAATTAAATTGATTCTGATATCTCCAATTAATTTTTCATGTTTTTTTTTCCGTTCTTCAAGTTCATTTCACTAGAAACATATAGCTAGGCGAGTAAGTGTTATTAAAATATATTTTATTTAAGATGAAAATTCACTCAGACCAAAAATTAACATGGAGGAAGCATATTGTAACCAAAAGTAATTAATTACGACTAAAGTTTTCTAAATTGTACTATTTAATTCGCCGGAAGTCATAGTTGAGCCTTGAAAGGTCAAAGTTAACAAAAATATGCTGAATTTAACATAGTCTTAAATATGTCAGTCTTTAGAATGTAATGGAATGACAAACAAGATAATTAGCATAATAAAGGCCATGAAGATGTAAAAACACCAATCCTCCACAATTTTTCTATGAGTAACACCATAAAACTTAGAACAGGAATTAAACAAGACTGAAAATAACCTCAAATTGCCAGAGGCACGAATTTAAGTAACTATTGTATGGTAGCGAGACATGGCTGATAAACCATAATTATATAAGGAAAATGAAGGTCTGCACTAATAAATGCTTGCGCATAATATGCAAAATATTCGGGCGCAGAACAATTAGAAACAATTAACTCTGGGAAATGGCCAAACAAGAACCAATAAGCACAAAAGTAAAGCAAATAAAAGGGAAGTGAATAGGTCACATCCATAGAAGATCTATACGAACAACATAGAAAAGCAGGCATCTAATTGGAATCCGCAGTGTAAAAGAGGAAGAGATAGACCGCCGGAAACATGACGCAGATCTGTCCATGAAGAAATACAGAATAACAGTAAAATATGGAGTGACATTAAACACATATCAAAGAAAAGAATCAGATATGAGAGCTTTGTGGAACCCCATGCTCCCAAGTGAAGCAGAAAATAAAAACATGGTCTTATACGCTCGATACCATGTGGGGCACATAGAGCAACTCAAACTTAGAAATCATAGAAAATTTTCAAGCAAAGACACTTAGAGCAATTATTCCAATGTACCTTGATATGTTCGAAAATTAGTTATAAGAAATTACTTACAAGTGACTAAAAGTATTTCTAGTAAGAGAGGATTTAATTGATTCAACTGAAAGATTTTGGGCTCGGTTAGGAAAGCACCCAAAGCTATTGTATGTGATTGTGTATTCCAAAACTCTGTGTAAAAACAATTAAGGTGTTCATCCCATTGACTTGAAATTATATAAAAAAAAATCCTGCGGTGGAAAAGTTCCTGAGATAAGTAGGTAGACAATATAGAAGATGAAGAGGCTTTTCAACAGCGGACAACGTTATGTCATGATGGTTTACTGTCAAATTAATGTTGTTCATTCATAATTTTGTACCTTTTAATACACCGGTCTAGCATCTTTCTGCTTTATGAAAATTAGGTTTTTAAAATCTAGTTTTTTATAATCATAGTTTTTAAAAATCTGGGTTTACAAAAATACCGCTTCTGTCAAAAATCGGTATTTTCTTAAAAATTAATCTCTATTTTCTTAATTTTTTTTTCTTTCAAGATTTTTGGAAAATTAGTGCTATTGCAGGAGCTTTTTTATTGTGCATATAGCTAAAGTTACACTATAAAAGAAGAATTATCGGATTATTCTAAAAATGTATTAAAGTTTGTTTGCATAAACTTTACTGTGCTATCTATATGAGCCGAAATGAATTTGCGTAATACATTCGGCACACGCAAGAAAATTCATGAATATACGTAATAATTAAATGCAGTACAAGCAAAAACCTATAATTATATATAATCGGTTAAAGTCAGTCAAATATACCAAACAACTTATATAAACTAAGCAGCATATATAAAATGGCATACCAAGATTGCACAAAACCTTATATAGGGCTTATATTGTTCTGTTTATTTATTTTTAAGTAAAATCCGATAGAAATTTTGATATCATTTCTAATTAAATTTATTTTATCTATAATTATAATTGACAAGCATTTAAGGTCCTGCGCAGTAGACACCTTTTCATTTTATTTCGATTCTCCTACTCCTTAATGAACTTCTAATATACATAATATATAAGATTATATATAAAACAAAAATGCGCACACAGTTGAACATTTTGTACTCATATGATTTTATTATTCAGCAAATACATTATGCATAAGTGAGATATTATGAAAATAATAAACAAAAGTAAACAAATCAGTTATTATATTTTATATTATGTACTTGCAAATGAATTTATGTACATATGCCAAAAAAAAACAAAGAAACAAATTCATCTCAAATAAAAAATATAAAAAAGCAAAAACAAAAAAAATCAGTTGAATTGTTCATATGACGAGCAAATTTATTTTTATATAGTAGAGTTGGAGTATATATAATTATCCTTATTGAACTTCTAATATAATAGTTGTATATAAAACAATAATGCTCACACAGTTGAAAATTTTTTAATCATATGGTTTTATTATTCACCAAATACATTATTCGTGAGTTCTTATTAAAATAAAAAACAAAAACAAACAAAAATATAAAAAAAAACAAAAAAAATACAAAAACAAAAACAATTCATATGACGTGCAATTTCATCTTTACATAATAGAGTCAAAGTAGCTATCTATAATTATAGTTGACAAGCATTTAAGGTCCTGCGCAGTAGACACCTTTTCATCTGTAATGACAAAATTTTTTATTTTTAGTAATTTTATCCACTAAATGCCACTTACTATAGGGAATATATCGGAAACGAAGCAGTATATGAGGGACGTGTATTTATGTGTCCTAAATAAAACTTACTAACCACAAAACTTTTTATTAAACACGAGTGGTTTCTGCTATATCGTGCGAAGTCTATGTCAGTACGTAAATTATTGTTTTTTAAAAACTTTAAATTTGACTTCAACTTGAAATATAATTACTCAACAGGGGCCACTAGTAGTAATATAATAGATTTTACGTTAAGTCGATTTTTGGTAGATTTTTACAACTCACAGATATATTAATAACATCTATAAATATGTTATAAAATCAATCAAAGCTAAAATCAAAAGTTATATAGGTGTAATCCAAAACTGCAAATACCTACTGATGAGTTCAAGTAGTGGTGTGATGGATGAAACAACTCCTAAAAACTTATTGTTATTAAACAATCTAAGAAGAATATAATAATGAAAGTAGAAATACCCAAAAAGATTGAAAACTATAAGAATTTCAGCGATAGCGCAGCATATATTATTAAAGAACAACATCCTACAAACAAAAATAATTAAAATTAATAAGAAAGAGGTACATAATAATATAGGTGATATTTTTTGAAAGTATGGCACTCGGAACGGGTAAAAAACAGACTTAGTAGGGACGTAGGTAGCGGATTTTCAACATTATTTAGATTAATTTAAAATTTAATTGTGTAATAGCTAGAGGTCAATTCTTTGTCATTTTAGAGCTAATATAATCCGCATGTTGATTAAAATACAAAATTTCATCTATTTAAACTTGCAAATTTTTAATTAAACTATTTCAATCTATCATCCTACGATAGGCTACTTTGCACGAGTGCCTAATCTATAAAGAGTCATCATCTATTAAGTATTCACATTTCTCCAAATTTAATTGAAGCTTATTAATACATAACCAATTGTACAATTCACTGAAATTTCACCTATTGATCGCTATAAATTTTATGCCAACATTTATCCAAATTATATCAATAATAAGGTATCATCATATCACAAGTTTATATTAGCAAAACAGTGGTATTTTCTAAAACTGCATATTGTGGAACTACAATATTAATACTATCTACTTCTATACGAAAATATTTACTAAATATTTTTGTTTTCCTTTCAAAAAGAATATGTAAAAATATTGAATTTATTTTTCATTCAAATTTATGAAAATGGTATATTTCACAATTTATTATTGTTGTAATTGCTATTTCACAATAATTACGCAATACACCGTAATACCGAAGACAGTAAATGCATATACAGGGTGGTCCGGTTTAGAGCAAAAAGTTTTTAAGGGGTGATTTCTTGGAGTATTTTAGGAAAAAAATTGTTCTAGAAGAGGGATCTACCTTTAAATTTACCTGGGCTACAGAGGGTTAAAGAAAATCGGATTAGAAAAATTATGTCTTAAAGAATATCAACTACAGCTCAGAAGAAATTGAAACTAGAGCAACATCTTTTTCATAGCTTTTTTTTAGAATTAACACACCTAATTAACGGTATATGTTGAATGAGTATCAGACTTACCGTTTTTGAATAATAACTGCATAAACTTAAAATTTTGCTTTTAAAAACTGAAAATTTTGTAAAAAACGTTTATTATCTCGAAAAAATTCGCTTATTTTTTTTTTTTTATTATGTTCATACGCTACATCATCCCCTACAACTTTTTCATACACAACTTTTATATTAGACTTGCAGTTTTCAGGTAAAGTCATATTTAATATTTGGGTAACCCATGTTTTAGTAAGAAAAATAATAACTGAGAGTTGAATATTGTAACAATTTTATTTTTTAGTCATAATTAGTTAAAATTACTGAAATTAGTTGGGGTTAATGAAATTTTATATGACTTTACATGAAAATCGGAAAGTCTGATATGAAAGTTGTGTATGAAAAAGTTGTAGAGTATGATGTAGCGTATGAACATAATAAAAAAAAAAAAAAATAAGCGAATTTTTTCGAGATAATAAACGTTTTTTACAAAATTTTCAGTTTTTAAAAGCAAAATTCTAAGTTTATTCAGTTATTATTCAAAAACGGTAAGTCTGATACTCATTCAACATATACCGTTAATTAGGTATATTAATTCTAAAAAAAGAGCTTGATAAAGAGACAATACACAACTCATTGTAGACTAGTTTAATTTAAAAATTGTAAAATTTGCCAAATTTACTAGAGTAAGAATATAAATTTAAAAGAAATAATGTAAGGATTTTAATTAGTCCCAAACACTGATGAAGGAAGTAAAATGTTTCCGAAATATCGATATTTGCAAAACAAAAATTAATTTATTTATTACATTAAATTCAATTTTAAATTGCAAAAATCAATTTCAAAAATCAAAAACTAACCGAATTTTAAAATCCCGAACTTTAAAAACCAGATTTTGATAAAAATAGAATTATGGTGGACAGCCTTTGCTAGTAGATCCACTGTATTTCTCTTCCTCTTTTCTTGCTTCCTTCTAAAATAAATAACTAAAATGTCTGCTTTTATAATAATGAAGCATAATACATCAGAACGATGCCTAAATATTGGCTTAAAGGTATGGTTTTTCATTTAACCCAATTTCTTGTTTGTTGTTTGCTGCACCAAAAATTAGTACAACATATTGTACAACATAGGTATTTTGTATTTCTTAACAGTATTTTATACTGTCAGATTAATATACATTTATACATCAGATGGAAGCTAGTTATATATTGATTGTACAATATACCATTATTGAATTTGGTTAGTAAAACATCGTCACCGTTAATGAAAACAAGTGTTAGTAAAATAAATTTAACGAGATGTGTGCTGTTAGTAGAGATATAAAAGTTATAAGTATAAATATACTTTTTAATAACTACACAATTAATATATTGAATTAATCATACAAACTTATTTAATAATTTTCCATCATTTCAAATTAAAAACCATTAAACTGTACTCTGATGTACTCAAATCGATTATATTTTTTGTTTTTCCCCAACAGTATTTTCAAATTAATTTTTCAACCTAGTTTGATGGCTTTCTATATTATTTCAAAACTAATCAGGTATTTGGTATAGTCTTGGAAACATTTAATATACTTGGTACAACTTTAATGGCATACATTTTCTGATTGAACTTTTTTACTTTCTCTGCCATTAAGAACACATGGAAAAGTTTTCATTTAAAAATAATCAAATTTAAAATCATCAACAATTTTCAGAAATTCCAAATATTTTTCACGTCATGTTAGATACTTCTCTTATCATTAAAATTAACTATTGTATTTAACAACGAATATTTTACATTACAAATTGCAATAAAATGTAACAAAAAATAAACTAAAATTAAATTTTGCTTAAGAATAAAATGAAAACCGCTTAACCTTAATTGAAACAAACAATATATAAAATATATCCACTTCAAAAATTCAACTCAAAACTGATGGTTTTCCTTTGTACAAAGAATATTTTGCATCAGAGAATCCATCAATGTAAATTAATTTTACAAAATTACCAGACTGTTCTTTTAAATTAAAAATAACAAATGAAAAAAAAAATTAACTTTAATATAAAACCATAATAACCGAAAATATTTAAAATTAGGTTATACCTTTTCCAATTATTCATATATGTTCTCTGTATACACCTACCTTACCAAACATAGAAATACGAGTAGATTATAAATCCTTTTATTGTAACTTTTCAAATTTGTATTTCATTCTTTAAATAATTCTACCATAAAATTTCCATGGAGTTTTCAATACAATAAAATGCAATTTTAAATGGGTGACCAGTAATAAAGTCCATTGTGCTGTAAATCCAGATAAGTGATTAACATAATAAAGCTTTATGTATGTGCTGGTTCTCAATAAATTTTAATATTAGTCCATGCATAATTTTGTTAGTTTTTTTTTATATTGATAAAACTTTAAGGTATTAAATAAAATATCCCAATCAGGATATTTGGCTGTCCTAGAAATCATTTTCAGAACTGGTTGTCTGGTGAAGCAATCATAATCAGGACAAAATTACTCTTAATGTAATTTTTATTAAAAATAAATCTTATGGGGACTTCTAGTAGCACCTAGGATGTCCCAGCAATCATATTCAGAATGAGGTTATCTGGTGAAGCAACCATAATCAGGACAAAATTACTCTTAATGTAATTTTTATTAAAAATAAATCTTATGGGGACTTCTAGTAGCACCTAGGCTGTCCTAGCAATCATATTCAGAATGAGGTTATCTGGTGAAGCAACCATAATCAGGGCAAAATTACTCTTAATGTAATTTTTATTCTAAATGGAATTTTTATTAAAAATAAATCTTATGGGGACTTCTAGTAGCACCTAGGCTGTCCTAGCAATCATATTCAGAATGAGGTTGTCTGGTGAAGCAATCATAATCAGAGCAAAACTACTCTTAATATAATTTTTATTCTAAATATAATTTTTATTAAAAATAAATCTTATGGGGACTTCTAGTAGTACCTAGGCTGTCCTAGCAATCATTTTCAGAATGAGGTTGTCTGGTAAAGCAATCATAATCAGGGCAAAACTACTCTTAATGTAATTTTTATTCTAAATATAATTTTTATTAAAAATAAATCTTATGGGGACTTCTAGTAGTACCTAGGCTGTCCTAGTAATCATTTTCAGATTGAGGTTGTCTGGTGAAGCAATCATAATCAGGGCAAAACTACTCTTAATGTAATTTTTATTAACTTATTCATATCAAAATAAAATTTACTACTATTAAATAAGAGTAGTTTGGAGCACTTAGTCAGTCACACAGTCAAAGGATATTTTAAAGTACGTTAATAAATTTACAGTTATTTCTGGATATATATTGAAAAATAATTTTCACTTAATCTACTATTCTTAATATTGAATAGTTTTAAAATTCATTTTCATTAGATTCGAAAACATTTTCATCGTCAAAATTACAGCAAAGGAAAAACGGTAATTTAACTGCTATAAGCCGACAATTTTTTTTTTACTCTACTCAACCAAATTCAAACTTAATAAGTCCTTCACTAAAAATGTGTTTAGCTGGCGAGTAGAAGACAGAAAGTTCGAATAATGAAAAATTTGGTAAAAAAATTTTTTTTTATTGAGATGCAAATTTTTCTCTAGCAACGGTTTACACGATCAAAATTTTTTCATATGCAAAAATGCATAAATTATATAAAAATGGTGATGATCTGATCAACCTTCTCAACCAGACAGGGTATTTCTAGAACATACTTAGTTCCTTGGGCTTTATTATTGATGATAGTATTAATGATAAAAAAATAGATAATATTAATACAGCTAGTGAAAATATTGCTAATGAAAGTAAAAAAGCTATTATAACTAAACGCATACCAAAACTATGCCCAACAATGCGTTCTAACTCAACTTGTGACTAATATTTTATTTTTTTTTTGGTTTTAGTTTTTTCTTTTTAATTTGTTATGATAATATGAGAATGATATCATCAAACAACCAACAACAACAAATCGGCTACCCGAGTAGTGATATCAAAAAGGCCACAATTAACTTCTAATTGGTTTTCTAGAAGCAAGTGGAACGGCCACTTTTACTAACCTACATAGAGTATCTTCAAATCTATAAGAACTTTTGTAGAACTGTAAAGTCAAATAAAATTGTTTACACGGTTGAGAAATGTTTAACAAAAAATATCTGGTAAAGTCGATGTAGTCCTCTATTAATGGTAAGACATAGATTTTGATAGATTCGATATAGAGCTTTACTGTTGAGCTCTTATTGTTGAGTTCTAACAATTATTTAAAAATATATAGATTTATTTATTTATTTATTTTATTAGTTCCTCTCAAGTGAGCTTATAAGCTCTTACAGAGTGTATAGTATTTATTCTATAGATTATATAATTCTGCAAAGAAAAAGCAAGAATTTAAGATTGAAAAATGTACCCATTTTAAAATATGGTTAACCATCTGCTATATAGGATCTAAAGCCAATCAGTGAATATAACAGTGAAGCAATGTTAGCTTATGGATAATTTTTCCGATCAAAAATACAAGTTCGAATCGTAGGCAAGATTAAAAAACGAAGCCAATCTTGAAATTAAGGTTAACAGTCTGCTGTAGGATCGTGCTGATGTAAGGGCTTAAACAAAGTAGATTTTGAAATAAGTATATATAATCAATAATAGAAAGAAATATCAAATATAACCAACACATAAATGTACAGCTAAAATTTAGGACACTTTTCCTATATAGCTATTATTATTATTCAATTTTATTCTGTAAATTTTTGAATTTTTTATTGTTAGATGTCGTTCCATATGCGGTTTTAGTTTGTCTGTGGTCATTCGGTTGTTACGTGTGTATTGGAAGTCCAGTAGTGTATGTTGTATTGTTAAGTTTTCGATTCAATATCTACATGTTTATCTAGGTGCTGCATCCAGCAGGTACCGATATATAGTTTTTGTGTAGCCCAACCGGATCCTGGTGACCTTCTCATCTAGTTGTATTGTTCTAGACGCTATATAGTATTGTTTTTGTGTTTGCGTATGTTGTAGGTAATTAATTGTCTAAATGAGTTTGGTTGATCCCGTGGTTGAAGTATCGTATGTCTTATTTAGTCAGTCAATGTGTTTGTTGTGTTATCGTTTTCGTTAGTGGTTTTTGGTTAGTAGATAAAAATATAATGTGGTCCTGTGGTCTTATTTATCAATAATAAAGGAGCAAAAGCAGAAAAATTACATTTTGGACCTATAAATTCCATGACACATATTCAAAAGATGTTAATGATAAGCTTTCTTTATACCATAAGTTCATTAATTAGTTCAAATTAAAATAAAAAACAGTACATTACGAGCCAAATGGCCTGATTATAATATTATTGAATTGGTAAAAATTATTTCACCGTCTTATAACACATTGGCTTTATTGTACACATTACCTTTTAATTTCCAATATTAAAAACTTTTTATTTATATTAAACTTTTTCAATACCTCATCTAATATCTATATTATATCTATGATGATATTCTAGATATAATATTTACTTAAATAAATATTTAAATAATTTAAATTTAAACTGTAATGAAGTCATAATAGTCACGTTCTTAATTTTAACCCTTAAATACATTTTTAATTCCTCACCAAAATTAGTTGGTTCAAAAAGTTTGTGTTGTCATCCAGATTAAAATTAAAATTTGGAAATTTCAATTAAAATTTAGTTTGTGTACCTTTAAAGTTTTAGATTGTACACAAAAAAAAATACACAAACCAAAACCCAATTTGAAAGTGAAAACTGTATAAGGAAATAATATAAGTGTTTAAAAAGTTAGAACAAAAAAATAAAAGTGAAAAATTAATCTTGGCTTCTAGCCAAATTTCCACAAACATAAAAACAAAATCCAAAAATCAGAAAAAAAAAAAAAAAAACTAATTATGGTGTCATTTAACTATCGGGGCCAGATTAAATATTCATTTTTATTTAAAAATTTAAATCTATTCAAATGAATTTTAGAAATTTTTCTACTATATTTTTTCGAAAATCAAATTCGTTTTATACCAAAGTTAAATTTAAATTCATTAAAACAATGAGAAAATTTAAATTTAAAAAAATAAAATAATGGAATTTTCTCAGATTTTTATTTAAAAACAAAATAAATAACCATAAATAACATAATTTATTTTAAACAACATTTGAATTTTATAACTTCAATTGCAAATGGACAGAAGCAAAATCCATTAGAGAAACTTAATTTATCAAATGGCAAAAAATATTTTAATCTTTAAATAAATTTCAAACTTCATTTAAATATTCTTTAATTATTTCCTTAATTAGATTTTGCAATTCTTAAACCTAGATAGATTATGATGATAGAGAATAGGAATGGGAGGGGAGATTTATAAAATAAAACAATAGTAGAAAATTTAAATATGAAAAAAATAAATTGGTTTTTAGATCTCAAATCGAGGATTTTATTATAATAAAATTTTAAGATAATGTACAAACTGAAACCTGGAATGGACACGTGATATTATATCAAAATGATTAGGTACCAAAATTCTGTATTTCAAAATGTTGAAACTTAAAATTACAAAACCATAAATTTTTTTTAAAATACATGATTTTGCAAAATTCTAAGATTACAAAATTTTTAATTACGAAATTCGGAGTTACGAAATTCGGAGGTAAAAAATTCGGAGTTACGAAATTCGATATTGCTAAATTCTGAAATACCAAACTCTGAATTACGAAATAAGAAATTTTTAAAATTTATATGTCTATTTTTTCAGGGAAATAAAATGATGATGATGTTATTTTCTAAGATAATAGAAATATTGATATATTCAAGAATCAAGAATATTAAATCATTTAAATAGTCATGTAGATTTCTGTACCCATATCAATATGGATTTCAGAAAAGTATAGGTACACAAAATTTTGTTACAGATGTAGTTAACTTAATTTGGTGGCGGAAATCTTTCTCAATTTAAAGAAAAATTTTAACTCCACAATATCTCACAAACTGATGATCATAAAACTGGATTCTATTGGTTTTTTGGAATAATATCTGAAAATAATGGAAAATTATTTAAGTCACATATGTATAATCTATAAAAATAAAAATGGCGCAAAAAAAATATTACCACTCGCGTACCGCAATGTTCATCTCTAAGTCCTTTACTTTTGTTAATGTTTATAAACGACATGAATAAATTACCTATCTATTGTAAGCTGTTCACGCAGATTATTGCAGCATTTTTTATACACCTAACGATACCCAATTAGTTAAAAAAATGATTGGTTGAAAAAAATTATAGTTTGTGTATTGGTGTAGTTGTTTTTTTAATACAGCCTTTGAATGAGAGAATTCAATTACGGTCTTGTATTTATTTCCCAATAATAACATTCTATTAATTGGTTCAAATCTACCATAATTATAGTTCTATTATGAACCAGGGTGAAAAGTTTAACGGATCTAAGTTGAAAATTATTGTTAATGAAAATTTTATTAAAAATAGGTGGAGAAATAATGTTACCTTTAACAATTTCAACAACAACGGTTACATCAGCAAATTCCCTTCTTTTCTGCAGGGTGGCCAGATGAATTAAATTTAGAAGATGTTCGTAACGTGGCAATTGAATTGGATCTTCTCAAGGAAGATTACGTAGTGCAAATCTTAAAAATTCTTTTGAATGATTTCGATTCTTCGTATATGAACATCATAGAATGGAGACCATACCTGGGTAGCATACTCCAAGTTAGGTTGAATCAATATTGGGTACAGAGCTTTTCATTAGACCAACGCTTTACAAACCCTAGCAAGGAATTTGATTTATTTATAATGCAGTTGAAGTGTAATTTAAACGTTAACTTATCCTCGAAGTACACTCCTTAGTCTTTAATGGAATTAACTCTTAACAATAATTCAGCATTAAGTGAATAATTGTTAAAGATTGGTTGAGAACGACGTGTATAACATTTTAAACACACTTTTTAATATTAAGTAGTAAATTATTATTGTTAGACCAAATATAGAAATTGTCTAGATCAGTTTGGAGTAGGATTGAGTCATCAATGGACTTTATTTTTTTGAAAATTTTCATATCATCTGCATAAATTTGTAGTTCACTCTTCTTACAACACAGACGCAACATCATTCACAGAAATAATGAATAGAAGAGGCCCCAAGTGATTCCTATGGGGAACTCCTGAGTTGGCTACGGATGATGTCGACGTAAACGATTTAAATAAGACATTATAGGATCTTCCAACTAAATATGAACTGATCCAGTTTAGGAAAAGTACCGGGAAACCTAGCTTTCTTAATTTCAGTAATATAATAATATGAGGCAAAATATCAAAAGCTTTGTTAAAATTTGTATAAATGACATCTGTTTGCAAGTTGCACTTGCTTTGTAGGCATCTACAAGGTTAGTTACCACGGATTTACTTTTTATAAATCCGTGCTGATTATGTATTAGGAAAGGAGCGCAGTGAGAATAAACAGAGTCAAACACAATTAATTCAAACACTTTAGGAATCGAGCATAATTTGGAAATAGGACGGTAATTAATTACGTCATTCTTACCATCTTTCTTTTATATAAAAGACTTTTTCCAAATTAAAGGAAAGGTACCAGATTGAAAGGAAATATTGAATAAAATGGATAGTAGAGAAACGAGTGAACTGAAACATTTTTTTAAGATAGATTTAGGAACCCCATCCGGACCTGGGCGTGTATTATTATTAAGATTTGTTAAATATTTTTCCACAAGGCTTTCACTAATACAGCAATTTACGAAAGTTGTTTTTGGACAGTTATCCAAATGATCAAAGTGGCTGTCATTAAGTGTAAAAACAGAAGTGGATATATATGGATGGATGGAGCTACAAAGCATATAGCTTATATTCAGGAAATAATATTCTACCAAAAACGTGCATATATAAGTTTCAACAAGTGTTTACAGTCTTTACGATCCTAAATAAAATAGGACCTGTTAACATCACCACAAGTCAAAGACATGGCCATAAATTGAACACAATATATAGATACGATATTAGAATTGAAACAGGCCGGTCAATACAAACAGGTCAAAGAATTTCAATTTCGTACTCAAGGCTGTATAACACTCTATGCCCATGAGGGTTAAGAGCTTATAATATTAATTTAACCTTTAAAAAATAATTGAAAGAATATCTAATGTTGCCTCTTATTATATAATTGCATAATATTTGCCTATTAAACTATTAAACATTTTTATTGTTAACTTTATAATTTCCTTTTTTTTAATTTTAATATTCTTTTTTCTAAATAGTACCAAATTAAGTGCCCAACGTAAATTAATTTTTTGTTCTAAATCTCTGAACTTTAAAGAAAAAAGTAAAGTAGTACGAAACATACTGAATCGAATCAAGAGACTTAAGAAATTTGTTTCGAAATTTATCATTTACAACTAAATATACCTCATATGGGTGTGGGTACATTTGTTGAAAAAAATGTCGAATTAAAAATGTAGAAAAACAAAGTGTTGATGTTAGTGACCGAGTTGTAAAGCACTCAAATATGTAATGCAACGACCGAAAAACACGGATTCAAGCCCTGTGAGAACCAAAAAATTTTCACATTCCGAAAGGACCCTCAGTTGGGACCTACTGTTATATAAATAAATAAATAAATCAAAAAAAATTTAAAAAACTGCACAGTTACTTCATTTTTTGTTGCAGAGCTATACCCTAACACTTACGGTACATTATGGCAACTGGACACCTAACGAAAGAACATTTAGCAAAATTGACACTAAACATTTGAACATTTGACAACTTTAATTTGGTACAGTCTGTAAAAAGTGTATAACTCTGATTTCTAATCCAACTCTACAATCTTAACTAATTCAAAATCTCGCATATACATAGGTAGTATCGGCCATCGGGTGTTCCAGACCATTCGTATCAGTTTTTTAATAGAAGAAGGAGCCGTTATTTTAAAATTTAAAAAAAAAAATTGATTAACTAAATCGAGGGTGCTCTATCGATTGATGATTTTTTAAGTTTCTGGTAAGGACCGGAAATCAGTTTTTCAAACCGAAAATGCGCCAATCAATATTTTCAAATAAAGACTTTCAATATAAGTCTTCCTATTTTCAAATTTTTAAGTTTGATTCCAATTTTCATCATCAAAGCTATGTACTACTCCTCCATCTTTTTAAATACTACCTGCCTGGATTCTGCTTTGGGTCAAGAAGAATCCAGTCAATTATTTTCGAGTCTATCTATTATCTTGTAATCTACCAATCTATAAAGTGGCCCGCCCAACTCCATTTCAATATTTCTGTTTTTTGTTTTTATATATATACTCGTACCCGTAATATATGTGTTTTCTCTTTTATAATGTATTGCCACCTTTGCAAGCAAAAATCTATGTTTAATATGAAACATCTATCTAAGGATCTATAAAAAATCTAAATTTATAAATAAATAACTAAAACCTATGTCCCAAAATTTATAAAAACAAAAACATATTATTATAGTTTACATTCATCCCAATATTTAGTTTATAAATTCTACTTAAATCTCTTCTTTTTGTATACATTTCATAAACTTAAGCACACACATAAGCACGATACCTTCAAAAACAAGTTTATTTAATTTTCCATTTAAATCAATCAAAAAAAAAAAAACCAACAAAAAGAAAAAAATTTTCCAAACAATTCAAAAATGAAAATTCGTAAATAAAAAAATAAAAAAAAAATAAATACGAACATTAAAAAACATAATCATACAATTTACCGTTCAAAAATTCATTGCTCTCAAAGCAAATTTAATAATAATGTAACATAAATATAATGTGAAGTGAACGTATGTAAATTACTACAAATAAAAAACGAATTAAATTTTACTGTATTTGAAAACCATCAATTTTCTTTTGAGAACCAACACAAAAAAACAAAATAACAGAAAAAGAAAAAAAAATAATATAAATCAAAACAAAATAAATCCTTTTTGAATTCATTTTTGTTTTTTTTTTGTTTTGTTGGGGCTTAAAGAAGTTTATATAAATCAAATTAAAAAACTAACACATGGAAAAACACGCGTTAACTACCCGATTAATTATTTTTTTTTTCTCAAAGAAGAGTCCATTTACATCTTTATTTTCATTCACTTTTTCGTGTCATCATCCTATATTTATTATTTTTTTTTTTTGCTTAAAACAAAACCGTCATAAGTTCAAAGAGATATTTTAAATGCCAATAAACTTTTCTATTAAAATAAAAAAAAAATTAATAAACAAAAGAAATTCAATTGAAAATCTATATTATACAGTTGAAGAAACACTGTTATAACACTTTTGTATATAATTTTGTAAAATAATGAAATTTGAGAAATAAATATGTACAAAATAAAATGAAATTCTCAAGGAATTATTACCGTTGGTTTGGATTACTTTTGAGAACTCTATTTCAACAATAATGGACTCTTAACTATACACGACTGAAAATATAGCTACCTACTGTACTGTTATTCTCTATTTTGGTTAAAACTAACCTGAAAAGGATAATACAAAGTAAAACAAAAAAGGATATTTATTATTATATGTATATATTTTATTTCTGTACATATATCACACTATTGTACATATATACAGGGTGAGCTACACCCTTTAGTGAGCATTATTTTTTGCAGGATAAGTTCTACTTAACATTAACATTAGTAACATTAGTAGCATTAGTAACATTAGTAATAACACTAACATTAATTCTAGTGTTTGTTATCAATCTAGTTTCAATTACTTGAGTGATGGGGTTAATGTTAAGTAAAAAATTTGAAGACCTTAAACTTGGTTTAGACTGCTTTGTAAATATCAATGTCTTATCCAGGACTGTAACCAGATGTTACCTATCACATTACGAATTTTATTATTAATATTGATTTTGATCGACACGCTATGTTTGCTATCACGTAGTCATATTATAAATTATTATAAATCTAATCAGCTATATCTATTGTTCTAATATCACCCTAATAGCTAAAAAAAACACATTAGATATTGGTTTGACATTCCATCAAGACAATTATTTTCACCATACATATACATATGTTTTGCTAATCTTCAATTTTGCCTTTAACACTCTCAACATGCTCTACTTTTACCGTTGCGTTACTCAATCAAATTTTGCAGTGACTATTAACAAACACTGTTCAGCAAGCACTGTAAGTCTGACAAATTTTCAGTAAGCACAATAATATCCTTTTCCTTTGCATGTCTAATATATCAAAATAGACACCATTAATCTAAATATCTATATATATTTATTATTTATCAAATCCTCGCACACAACTCAGACTTGTAAGTATTGAGAACTGTCGAGTCTATGAAGGTATACTCAGGAAGATATTAAACATATCATATGCGACTGCTCAAGGTTTGGTTAAAGTTAGTTAAGCCAAACATTATGTTGCAAACGATACCTCTTTACCCAAATGCACAGCTTAGACTAATAATTGTAGTTTGTAGAAAGAAAAATGTGACCTTGAATCGGTAGGAACATTTTGAATAAATTTATTAATATTACTATTGAGCTTTATATTTTTGAATTGTGGAAACACGTTTGTTGGAATATATATTGTATTCCAACTTGGGTTATATGTATTTGATTTATATTTAGCATGTACGGGGAGGAAAAATACGTTTTGCACCGACTCAAAAAAAGCCCAAACATCTCGTGAAATTTTTAGCAATGTCAGAGATATGGTGATTCCATACATTTTCTTGTTGGTCTACATGCTGCATATCGTACATTCCGAAAAATAGAGCTGTAGAGGGTACATGTCTGATAACCTGATAGTAATCTAAAAGGATATTCACAGATTTATCACAACTGGGAGTGGGTTTGATCTGAGAATAGATAATGATTCAGTTCGTATTTGTGCTGTAAGAAATTATCATGAAGCCAAACATGGCCTAATGTGATAGCGGTGATTGATTTCTGTTGGTTTTTTAAGCAAAGTAACTATCGATTCCTCAAATATGCTTTCAGATTATATATTAAAGAATAATGAAAGCAGTCTACATCCCTGTCTTACGTTTCTATCAGTTTTAAATTCAATTTTTGTTGTTAGATTGGATTATCGTAACAGCTTTCTGGTTTCAGTATATACTATTCCAGTGTATATGATTGATTTTGTATACACTGTACATCTTTCCAGTCAATAATCATCTTAAATATTAAATTATCTAAATGTTAGTTTGGGTATTATATTTGCGGTGCATTGTAAGTTACGAACTTTTAAATTTTTAAATTTTAACGTTAGTATGTAATTTGTTTTCTCCAATACTATATTATAATCAACATTAGATGCTTTTATTTAAATGATTATATAGCACACAATTAATACTGAAATTGTACAAAGTTTGTTCCATTTAAATCGATTGATTTTAAATTATTAATAATATAAGAATAACTCTTTATTTCATTAACAAGTATTTTAACTAGTATTTTAATGAAATAGCTAGGTTCAATCTATTATCCAAACGATAACTGGCGATTTAACCCTAGACAAAGGAAAATAATATTGGCAAAGTATTTGGTATGTGTGCAATAAAAATCTGCATTGTGACTTGCACATTTACCTATAGTCACAGGACAAATTAAGAAACGGTATAAAACAAAGAGCGACAGCAAATTCACATCAACTTGGAAATAGTATAGCAGTTCTTGATGTCGACGAGAATCGCAATATTGTCCGTGGGATCAACAGAATTAAATCCTACGATTTGTTTACATAATTAAAATCAAAATACTACGACAATGATTTTCTTCACAGAAACTATTGTGATAATGATATTGTTCACACAAATCAAATAACGAAAATTTTAAAAATTCATCAGTCGTTCTTATGCAAATTGTGACTAAAACTGGATAAAATTAGGTAAGTTTTAATGGATTAATTTTTCCACTATCAAGAAGCTAGTTTGATAAGCTCTTGTGGTGCGCGGATTACAACACTATTACCTAAGAGACAATAAACACAAAAATAAATGCTGTTCAGTAATAAAAACTCATCTACCCAACATACATAAATGAATACCAATGTGCCAACGCACCCTGTATATATTAAGGTAAATATTCGTTTTAAAGGTAAATATTACTATTATTAAGTACATGTTGACTGGTATAGTTTTAAATTTACTTACTTTTTTTTTTTTTGTTTGTTTTTTCATTTTGTATGCCCTTATTTTTAACCAATTTTTTGTTGTTGTTTTTGTTGTTTCTTTTTTAATTTTATTATTTCTAGTAAGACATTTTAATGTCCTTTTCGGTCAGTCAGTTTACGCGAGAACTTTTAATATAAAAGACGTTAATCGGTGGCGCTTTTAAACACGCCAAAAAACTAAATTTAACCGTTTTAATAATTGTGTTAGGTAAAAAAAAAAAAAAAAAAAACAATTTTTTTTTATTTTTTAAAGATTTTTTTCTTTACTAGAAAATTTGCATTTATTTTTGTGGTGTATTTAGAGCGAAAATCAATATAAGAAAGTAAAATAAACAGGACACAAATAATATATAATATTCATTATATATATATATATAGGAATAATAATAATATAAAAATTATTTATATTTAAATTTATTTTGCGGTTTAAAAATACACATTTATATATATATACAATATATTATGTAAATAAAAATGTATTTTAAAAAATTTTACATTGGAATTTAATAAAAAAATGAATTTAATTAAATTAGAACAATTTTTTTAGAAATTTATTAAAAAAGATAATTAAAAAATTTTGAAAAATTAAAAATACTATTTAAAAAAAAATACAAAATTGAAATAGGAAAAAAAAGCATAATAATAATAAAATAAAATAAAAAATGGGATGCGCAAGTAGTTCACCATTTATTACAACGGCTGGTAATGGAGCATTAAAAACAGCAAATGATGCTGCTACAAAAGTTATGCATTCAGGGGAGGAAGCAATTACAGGTGAATTTCATTTATTTATTTTGTTGACTTATTTATGGACTCATATATAAACAGTATAGAAGAGGGGGGTTAGAGGCTGCATTAGATATAAAATTGGATTTGTAATGATATGTATTCAAACAGTTGGCTTTGATATGTACTCAAATCAATTTTGTTGTAGAGTACATTTTAACTATCAATTTCTTACTTTTATTTAAAATTTTAACTTACGTATACATAATATGTTATACTATGATTTCGATCGTATCCTAACTATATTTCACAGCTAAATTTAGATATTCTGATAAAATTATGAAATCAAATACTGCTTGTTTTAGAAGCTGATTCATCTTGTGATGATGGTGCAATAATCTGATTGGTTTCACTATGAAATGCCCTTTTGTTAAAAGTTGGATTTAAAATCAAGATATATTATTTTTTTTTAATTCATTTTATTAGTAAAAAATACTATTTAATAGTCTTGAATCTATTTGTACAAAAACAAAATTTTAATATGATTATAAAACAATATTAACAATAATTCATATAATTTTCTAAAACAATTCATTTTAGTAGTACCGGTGAATTCGATGCGATATAAAATTATTCGAATTTCTCGAATCGATTCGATGAGAATTTCTTAACGGTAAATTCGATCGAAAGACTAATTTTGTACTCATTTCAAAAAATGTCATCAAATAAAAAATATAACGAAATGTAATGACTTTTATGTCAAATAAGTTCAAATTTCAAATTAAAAAAATAATATACACATACGTATAAAAAAAAAAATTAAAATAATATTATAAAATTTTGAACGAGAAACTTTTCGATCAAAAATATTACAATTTTTTTTTAATTCGCCGTTTGGAAATTTACGAACGACAACTCGATTTTTATTCGATCGAATTCAACGGTACAGCTATAAAATTTACCTAAAATAAATACAAAATTAGAGAATAAAAATATAGAAAACAAAATAAAAAATCAAAATAAAATCAAAATAACAAATTGTCAAAATAAAAAGTTCATAATTCATTATACTTAACCAAAGTTATCAAAACTATTTTAACAAAATCTAAATTTTCCGCGTTTTGAATATTAACTGATATAGATGATTCAATAATTGAAGACCTTTATGAAATAAATTATTTTATACATCACTACTACGAAATAGTGGCAACCTGAACAAATTAACCGAGCTAAAAGTGTAATGGCTAGTTTTTCCAACATAGTAGATTTCCCAAATAGTCTGGTAACACATTATTTTTCATTTTAAATATAAATACCATAATATTTAAATTTAGTCTTTGGCGTACTGACATCCATTTTAATTTCCCTAGCATATAATTCTAACTAGTTCTTCTACCACATTTTAAGATAATTCGCATATACTTGCTTTGTAAAATTCAGCCTATCCTTTTCCCTTTCACTGCATATAGATGATGAGCAGTAGTCCAATAATCCAATAACAATGATGAACAGTAGTTCAAATGGGGTTGAGTCATCGGATTATTACTAGGGCCGAAATGGGGTAAAATCGATACGATACATATTGTACTAAACTTATACATCATTATGGCACACTTCTAAATAATTTGATTGCGAGAATTTTTCCTAAGTAAACTACTTTTTGAAAAAAAAATTTTACTGATCAGCGTGTCTGTTTAACTTCATTCTATCATCTATATTTGCACACCTAAATATTTCATTACAATGAAACTCTCTATGCTACCACCCCTAATATTTAAATTAATATTACTGTCAGTACAATTATTTATAAGTCCGTATATTTAGTTTTGGTTAACTTTAACTTCAATTTGTACAATTTGTTGATATACAAAGCCAATAAAATAATTTACTAAGATCTCCATTAATTTTACGGCAACAATCTTCCAAATTGTATTCCACTATATGAAGCATTTTTTTTTTGTTTTTTTTTGCGTGGATTGGTGGGATTCTTCATAGACACGGGGCTCATTGTGTAGCTTCCATTTTTTGTCAGATTTTTACTGACTAAACCACACCCCTCGCATTAAAACTAGTCCGACGGACTAACCATTAATTTGTTTCTATTGTTATTTTCTTAAAGAAAAAGTTTACGAAATTCTATCGTATTAAATCTAGTGGCTTAGTTCTTTTAAGCCTTCTGATATCATTTTGTTTATCTAGCAGTTGAGTGGCCTCAACGTTAATATGACCCTCCAGACGAGCCAAATGCTTTGCTGAATATCTTTTTATTTTCGTTGTTTTCTCGTTGGATTCTTGGGGTTGATTTTCTAATTTTTTATTTGTAAAATTTACATGTACCGATTTTAATTCATTGAGTTTAATTTTCCATTTCTTTGTCCAGAGGTATAGCTTGTCGTTTGCTGTTTGCAATTTATTTGTAGCCTCGTCAATATTTGATTCTACTGCCATCAACGCAGTATGGCAGGGAAATGTAGCTACAGTTATATTTTCCATTTGTGGTACATCATTGGTGTAGAGCAAATACAGTATCGGACCCAGAATACTACTACCGAGAAAAATTGATATCAGCAAAGAGAAAAATTTGACAATCTCGTATACACAATTTAATATCATTATTTACAAAACCCTTTATTTTTTCAATATCATTATTTACCTTTATTTACATAACAACTATCTGACAAGTTATCATCCACACAAGTTTTTTGTTGTCAACATTCAAGAAAGCTTTTAAACCATTCAAGTTCTACGTTCATAATACCATACCTTTTTGAATTTTGATATCAAGATTTGAAAAGCTTCAAAAGCTATTTTAAAGTCTAGAAAAACTGATATAGTTTCAAATCATACAATACAAAAATCAATGTCGTTTCATAGGAGTGCTTACATCTAAATCTACTTTGCTCATAACATAAAATATCACTTTCTTCTAAGTATTGATCTAATTGAATACTTACTACTTTTTACAAAATTTTTTATCGGCGCCATATTAATTGTTCTATATTCGTTTTTCCTGAATTTATATATGTATTGTACATATTATACATATACATATTATGCATATTATGAATTAGAAGGAATCTTACAATTGGACAAATTCAACACAATTTTTTTAAAATGTTCTTGTCAGTAACATATGTATTTTCTATATCATTACTGTGCGACTTTTTTACTGTCCCTAATTATAATAAGGACTTTTCTAACCATTTTAAAAAATTTTCAATTACCTTTTCGGACATTATTACAGTTCTACAATTTTTACTATATGTGTAAAGTGTTTTTCGAGTATTTATTTATTAATTTCGTGGTATATCAACTAATTAAATGTGGAAAAACTATTACTATTGACATTGACAGAAACTAGACCTTGTGAAAAAGTGTAATTTCATTTTACTCTGTATAATACCAAATTACACTCTGTACAATTAATTATTAATTTTTTTTTTTCAAGTTTTATTTATTTAATTTTCATTATTTGCATTATATTTAGCTTTAAGCAAAACAATATTTCTTTAATTTAAAATGTACGTGACTCTCCCATTTAACTCATAAATATAGCAGCTCTCCCATTTAACTCATAAATATATGATTTATAAAATTATAGTTAACGATTCAGATGATTTATTACAGCAAAAAATTATGATTTAGGTATTGGTATGCACAAATACAAACCAATTTTAATTTAATTTTGTAATAAATAAAATTTAAATATATTTCTTAAACCTAATACTAACTAAACCTAACCTAACTTAACCTATTCTTTCCCGAAAAATTGCTTATTACTGTTTAGAATGTACATATTGAATTTACAAAGCGTTCAGTGGTATTATTAAAGCCTATATATTATTTTAATTTATTATAAATTTTTTGTCACATTAAGTCGTTGTAAAATGGTAAATGGAAACGGTATAAGCTCGTTATTTTCAATTTGATTATTCTTGTCCAGAAAGATGAAGTCTTCTGGAGGAATAAATTCTGTGTATATATGGATGTAAATGTGTATATATTTATCAACTATGAACCAAATTAACGAATTATTGTCCAGGGTATGTGGTTACATATGAGACGAATAATAAAACTGTTTATTCTGATAATATTTGCTATTTCATATACAGATTTATTCGAAGTATTGAAATTGTATATTACGGTATACAGTAAGTATAGTTCGTTGACGGTTTCCTATTTAAATTTGTACAAGCTCTTGAGTACTTGCAATCAAATAATTTTATTTTCCTTATTATAAAGGAGCTTATATAAACCATATATGGGGCAGTCATATGTTAGTATAGGTCTTTTTAGGCTTTGATAAAGTATTTTTACTCTGTAGCATAGCACTTTGGAATAAAATAAAATTTTTAACAGCATAAAGGAGTTATATGCGGGCTTATATTAAACCATATATGGGGCAGTCATATGTTAGTATAGGTCTTATTAGGCTTTGGTAAAATATTTTTACTCTGTAGCATAGCACTTTGGAGTAAAATAAAATTTTTAACAACATAAAGGAGTTATATGCGGGCTTATATTAAACCATGTATGGGGCAGCCATATGTTAGTATAAGCCTTATTAGGCTTTGATAAAGTATTTTTACTCTGTAACACACTACTTTGGAATAAAATAAAATTTTTAACAGCATAAAGGAGTTATATGCAGGCTTATATTAAACCATATATGGGGCAGTCATATGTTAGTATAGGTCTTTTTAGCCTTTGGTAAAATATTTTTACTCTGTAACATAGCACTTTGGAGTAAAATAAAATTTTTAACAGCATAAAGGAGTTATATGCAGGCTTATATTAAACCATGTATGGGGCAGCCATATTTTAGTATAGGCTTTGTTAGGCTTTGGTAAAGTATTTTTACTCTGTAACATAGCACTTTGGAGTAAAATAAAATTGTTAACAGCATAAAGGAGTTATATGCAGGCTTATATTAAACCATGTATGGGGCAGCCATATTTTAGTATAGGCTTTGTTAGGCTTTGGTAAAGTATTTTTCCTCTGCAACATAACACTTGAAATAAAATTAAATTTTTAACAGCATAAAGGAGTTATATGCAGGCTTATATTAAACCATGTATGGGGTAGCCATATTTTAGTATAGGCTTTGTTAGGCTTTGGTAAAGTATTTTTACTCTGTAACATAGCACTTTGGAGTAAAATAAAATTGTTAACAGCATAAAGGAGTTATATGCAGGCTTATATTAAACCATATATGGGGCAGTCATATGTTAGTATAGGTCTTTTTAGCCTTTGGTAAAATATTTTTACTCTGTAACATAGCACTTTGGAGTAAAATAAAATTTTTAACAGCATAAAGGAGTTATATGCAGGCTTATATTAAACCATGTATGGGGCAGCCATATTTTAGTATAGGCTTTGTTAGGCTTTGGTAAAGTATTTTTACTCTGTAACATAGCACTTTGGAGTAAAATAAAATTGTTAACAGCATAAAGGAGTTATATGCAGGCTTATATTAAACCATGTATGGGGCAGCCATATTTTAGTATAGGCCTTATTAGGCTTTGGTAAAGTATTTTTACACTGTAACATAGCAGTTAAGAATAAAATAAAATTTTGAACAGCATAAAGGAGTTATATGCCTTCCTAATTTGATGTTTTATGTGATATTTGTAGTTATGCAGGTAACTAAATGGTACTCTTAAGCATTTGAAATTTAGGGAATTTTGTATTGTCGAAGTAATTTGGAATTTTGATATGAAAATCTCTGCATTTATTCCTAATACGTAATCTGACTTGTTTCTGGTTTTTCTAAATAGAACATTTTCACATTAAATCAGCTGTATAGATGGTTAAACCGTCAGCAAAAGCAATACTATAATTTATTTTTTATTAATTTTTTTGCCAAAAAATCCATTTCTACAGACAAAATTTTTTTTTTGTATTACAAAAATTTGTTTTTCTTCTTTAAAATAAACAAATAAAAATTTCAATAACAAGATTTAAATAAACCTCATCTTTTACCAAAATTATTAATATTTTATTCGTCTGAAAAATTAAAATATGAAAAAATAAAGTTTTTCTTCTTCTGTAAAATAATAAAAAAATAAACAAAAAAAACAGTATACAACATTTTCATAATTTTACAGAGTCCTTGAAATCAAATAATTGAATACGTTTACTTTGAACAAAAATATTTAGAAACGAAAGAGAGATAAGCACATGCTGAATGTTTTTTTAATATTTTTCCAAAAATTAAGCAATTAAATAAATACCTTGAAACAATTAAAATACTTAAATACTTAAGACATTTCAATAACACTTAAATAATCTCACTCATCCTGGCCCGATTCAATTAATCGAATAATTATTTACCTTATGTAATTATAAAAACAATAATAAAAATTAGGTTTTAAAATACATTTACAATAATAGAAAAATCAATAAAAATAAATGAAAGTTATTCAACTTTACTTTTTTTTTTAGTCCTTCCTAGTTTTTATAGCCCCCTCGCCTTTAATACAATGTATATACAATTAAATAATTAAATTGTTGTAATAAACCATATTACAAGTGCTCAAATATTATGGCATGGACTATCAAAAGTAAAAAGGAAAACCTAAAAATAATAATTTTTTAAATTTACTTCCTTACACTATGTATGTATGTAGAAGGTATCGTTCTAATTTTAAAAATATATTTTGGGAACCCCAAATATTTGTAAAAATAAAAAAAAAACAATAAAAAATATTTTCTACTTAATTTTATAGCATGGAAGCAAAAATCATATAACTAATTATACCAAAGCAAAAAAAAAAAAATCTAAGCTTGCCATACTTTTGAGATTATCTTCAAATACGCCATTTTGAACCATACATCATACCAATGAAATGTTTTCTATTCATCATACCAATAGATGTTTTCTTTTCATCCGGTTCGACGTCCAGGTCAATCTTTCAATATGAAAATACCATAATAACTCAAACCCATATATTTATCTGGTTTTTATGCAGGTCTGAAATATTTAGTAATTCTACTTGTCATGATTGGCGCTTGCATAGTTTTTTAATACAAATTTTTAATAATTCAATTAACAGGTTTGCCAACTTAAAAACATTATTCAGATCATTAATCTACATCGTTCTTTTCAATTTAATAAAACTTAAACCTTGAACCATAGGAAGAGAATGCAGCTAATAAAACTTTTAAATTTTTCTTGTCCTGATAGTTGATTCGAGTTTTCGATTGCCATCCTAATCTTAATTTGAATAATACTAAGACAAAATGTAGACCCCACTTTCTTAAGTACTTTACAGATATGATCATTCACTCTCATTACAACTTCTGTCCATCCTAGTCTTTGTGCCTTGATAAATTTTACAATACTATGACCTTCGATTAGTATTTCTAACTCTTCGTTTGATATTATTTTATATTCACCATCCTCATAATATTTTTTGGGACCAAATATTTTGCTCAGTACCTACTCTTCATTTGAATACAAGATTCTGCTATGCATAACAAATGCATAGCAAACATGTTATGTTTGAACGGCACTGAAATAGAAATCTCTATATCTAAACGGACGAGAAAAAGAGAAAAAAATGGAAGGCCGAACGAATCGGAGACAAGAAATATATAGTAAATCATAATGTTCACTCAAGAGGGTATCAATTATATTCTCTGCAACTGTCAAAATCTAGTGATTACTAGATTAAGGTGATTAAGAGGATATACATATGTTTTGTTTGATAATCTGGGATAATCTCTAAGTCTAAACGATGCATTTCTTTTATAACCACAGATTTTTCTCATATGTTTCTCAAATTTCAAAATAAGGTACTAGACACATAGGTTTTCAATAAATGAGGTACAAGGCGGAACATAGTTAATACTTCATGATTTGTTCGGAATATAAATATTCATTGAAATCTGTAGATCTAATTTATAATAAAGACAAAATAATGAAATGCGCTGCACGACATATAACTCGTCTGATCTAATATTTTAATATCACCAGTTTCTGCTTAATTGGCTAATTAAAATTTCATTAAGCGACTAAAACGAACAGGACCACTTGAGTTATATTAAACCTTTTTATGTATTAAACTATAAATTTTTGTAAATCAAAAGTATTTCAATTTCTTTAAGTCAGAAGTAAGTCTTACAAGTCAAATAATTTGTAAGACTAGTTCATATTGATAGGAATCTTTAGTTGGTAAAACTACAATCCTTTGAACTGTTATCCATCGTTAAAAGCAATATCTGAAGTCTCGTTCGACAATTTACTTGTCTTGTCTATCTAGAAAAGAAAAGAAAAAAATGTTCTCTGGTGTTGTACAGTGATGGATTGCTTTTGCTGTCCACCCCTATTAAAAACTAACTAATCTAAAATTCTAATCTAAATTTTTTCTTTATTTTAATACAAATCTCCTCGCTAGCTTACAATAAAAGATTTTGTAAGGATACTCAAAAGAGATATACTTCCATTTTAATATATTCAACCATTGTTGCCCCATGCAGCAATTAAAAGCCTTATCATTTAATATATTAAAAATTAATATTAACCATAATTTTTTTTTTTTATTTGTTACAAAATATTTGAAATTACAGTTGAAACAAAAAAAAAACAAAAAATAATTTTGATATTAGGCTCAGCTGTTTGATCCCAAAATCAATTTCAAGCACTTCCAATCCGAATTAATTTCTAGCAATAAAAAACTTTTACAAAAATATTTACTATATATAAAATACTCTACCCACAGACCACTACATAAAATTAATAATATTTATTATAAACAGCAATAGTACTGTTATAGCAATAATAGCGTTCATCAAGGACATTGACCTTCAATTCTAAGATACCAAACATATGGCAGTACAATAGAACTCCCCATCAAAAAACAAAAAAACATTGTCCTGCCAAGCCATACTTTCATAATTATTATTTATTTTATTTATTTTATTTATTTTATTTATTTTATTTATTATATTATATTAATTAATTTATTTATTTTATTTATTTAATTAATTTTATTTATTTTATTTATTTTATTCATTTTATTTATTTTATTATTTATTTTATTATTTATTTTATTTATTTTATTTATTTTATTTATTTCATATATTTTATTTATTTTATTTATTTTATTTATTTTATTTATTTTATTTATTTTATTTATTTTATTATTTATTTTATTTATTTTATTTATTTTATTTATTTTATTTATTTTATTTATTTTATTTATTTTATTTATTTTATTTATTTTATTTATTTTATTTATTTTATTTATTTTATTTATTTTATTTATTTTATTTATTTTATTTATTTTATTTATTTTATTTATTTTATTTATTTTATTTATTTTATTTATTTTATTATTTATTTAATTTATTTTATTTATTTAATTTATTTTATTTATTATATTTATTTTATTAATTTATTTTTGTTTTCTTTTTCTCAAATGAGCTCAGTCGCTCGTATAGAGTGTATATAAGATTGTATAAGAGTATATTAATTTAAACTGTATTCTAAATAGACCTAGAAAAAATTATAAAAACCTATGCGACCTTGAAACTAAGCAGGGTCAATGATGGTTAAATCCGTACTACGATTTAAGACTTTGTATTCGGAAATATAAAAATTTTATAATCCAAATGTATTGAGTTAAATGTAAATTTTATCGTCCAACATTTATATAACCAACAAATATATAACACAAACCTAAAGGGCTTGGCATGTTTAAAAAATATGAACATTATGTAACAACACATTGTACCACGAAAAAAAATCAAATATTGTGATGGAAATTCATCGTCATTTATCATTTATCATTTTTACTCCACTTGTGAATTATATCGAGCTTCGGGTCACATATCATGGCTCTGAGACTATTCTTTAGTTTGAATACAGTTATCAATATTTTCAGACAGTCTCCCTGTGATTAGTCTATTATTGATATTCTACTTGGTGGAGATTGGTTCATCTATAGTTGAACAGAAGAGAGGAATTTTATCCGTCGAGGGTTTTGAATTCGTGTTTGCCACATAGTTAGATTTAATTTTGTCTGCTATCTATCCGATGGGACTACTATAGAGAGATGAAAATATAAACGCTTGTGATTTTACATCTTTTTATAAAATTCTAGCAGTTATTCTTATCAAAGGATAAAAAATTCAACATAACTCTAATATGCCACATTTCGAAAGGGAAAAGGACCTATAAAGTTGGCCTGCAGATTTATCTGTAGAACCCACTGTTAAAATAAATAAATAACTAACCCTAATATTTAACATTGTTAAATAATGTTAACATTAAATTTTATAAAAACCTGGGCCAAACATATATAAGCCTACCCTGACTATGTAATTAAAATCGTGAATGTACAAACTTTAATGCTAGGCTATTATGTAATTGAAGTAGTTTTGGTTAGAGTGTTGATCATGGTGTATATATTGCTTTACTGCTGATTTACTAATACCAAATACTGGAATATGAACAATTAAGGATATACACGTTCAAAGACCCGACTAATTTATATCACGTTCCACATCCCATATGTTCTATTTTTTCTTTTTTCTTTAATTTCTTTGCATATTAATGATATTCAAAATGATGGCAAGCTTAAAACTAAATTCCATTATTAAAGTTTTATGCAAACATTTTGTTTCTTTTTTGTTTTTAACTAAAGAATTCCAAAAATTTTATTTATAAATTTTCTTTTCTAAATAAAAAGAAAAGAAAATAAAAATTATTTTTGCGAAAAAACGTATTCGACGAAAATATTTTTTATTTTTATTTTGTTTGTTTTTTAATTTTTGTTATTATTTATACTGTTTGTAATAAAAAACCAATAACTTTAACGATACGTGGATTTAAAGTATAAAATGGTATTAATGATTCTTTAATGGAAACCATTTTAATATTAGAAAATAAGAGGGTCATAGAATAACTTTAAAAAATATAATTTTTACATTAAATGTGGGTAAATTTATTTATAAAAAAAAAAACAAAAAAAAAAACAGCAGAACTCTCCAATATTATAGAATAAAAATTTTTTGCTTTTAAATTGTTTAAGGCATTTAGGTATTTTTAACTGTCATAAAGGACTTAAAATTAAAATGAGTCTCTCGAAATAACGATTATAATTATTAAAAGTTTGAAATCATCAAGTTATTTTAAGTTTTAAAAGCTAAAGTCAGTACGCATTCACATTCGCTTGATAAAAAAAAAAATTTCTTATCTCCAAGTAAAAAGTATTGAGTCCAGCTAGACAACAATACCAATCTATTCTTGAGAAACTTGCTGGAATTTACGACCTTGCTTAGTAATTTAATAAAATCATTCCAATAATCAGTTAATAATTCATTAAATTCAATGTCTGTACAGTATCAATCTTTAGTAGCACTAAGTATTGATCAACAAATTCGGACTACACTATCAATCTCGATTACCGTAATTTGAGCAAATTACTTAATCTTATCGATAATTCGAGTTGAAACAATACCAATCGTAACAGTAACAGATATTTTTACAGAAAAGCAACCGATACTTTTATTCTTGCTCAATACTCGATACTAGGTGTCGAGTAGATACTTATCGCACATTACTACTGTATTTACATAAAGGTTTAGAAGCATTATAATTTATATTATATGTTTACATAATACAGATTGCAATGCTTTGTTCGACCTCTGAGCTCCGTAGTAGCTGTAATTTTTGTTAGGTTGAAAAAAATTATCAAAAAAATTTTTCATATATCGTTTTATTTGCCGCGGGACAACGACGTAAAGAATTGTTCCAACTTTAACGAACTGAAAACTACTATGTGTTTGTTAAAATTAATACAATTAAAAAACTAATAATACAATTTTGCTTCTATTACTTCAGATATATTTGATCAATCAAAATCTAATAAGACATTATTGAAAAATAAAACATTTTAGCCCAACACAGTTCAAATGGTTTCGTTCGTTTAAGTCATCTAAGAAAGTTTAGATTTACAGTTAAGCGTAATGCGCTAACTATTACGACATAGAACTAATAATTGCCTAACGAAGCTGAAATAGGTATTTGTCAAAGCATATGTCGACCTATAATGACATAGTAACATAAGAGAATATTTCATAGCAAAACAACAACAAAAATAAATTACATATTATGTCGAATTTGATTTGGATGGAGTATTAAAAAATTTTGTTAAGCGGAACCTGTTTGTTTTTTTGTCTTAATATCACGGGTCACTCTTTGAAATACAGCTTTCCATTTTAAAAAATTTTTTGTTTTTTTCCCGATAATTGTTCATATAGTAACAAAATTTGGATTTGATGTTAGTAACTTAATTTGATATTTACATGATAGTGATGATTAATTTTTGATAAATTTTGATCTTAAACACAAGCACATCCGAAATAAATGTAAGAAACTACGGTTAAAATTTGCACTATTTACGGTTAAAATTTCTTACTAGAAAATAAAGAGTTATTTTACAAATGTAGACTAGTGTCAATATGGTCTTACGCAAGTAGTTTCTATTCTTGGGTGTTACATGCAATCGAAGTATTTCAACTATATAGAATGTCTTCAAATGAAAGTACTTAAAGCAATCGTAAATAAGTCTTGGTAGGTTCTTAATTTAATATTTAAAGATGATTTTAAGTGCGTGAGTCACAAGAGACCTCGTCATCAAATATTGAATTGTAAGTATATATTGGCATATATGTATATATGGGTTAGGCATTGTAATCCAATTTAAAATACACCGGTATTTTAATACCAATTTAATGAAATAAACGAACTCAAAGATTATTCTATTAAAACTGTTTTAAGTATTTAAAGTAGACCAAACGTTTCAGGCAATTTGTTTTTTACTTTATACAATTACCAGTAAATACGAAGAAATATTGTTTCGCATACTACATACAGTACTGAAATTTCATTTGGAAAACTCATGAAACATATTCTTTTTTAATAATTTTTCACACCACGTCCAAATGTAGGACTTCCTAATAGTTCCAAATATTGCGGTTGTGAGACATACTTTCACTTTACAATCATCATTATTCTTCATAAATTAGTTAATTAGTTTACTGCTGCTATTCGACTTAGTGTCGTTTGTTTCACCTATCGGATTTGAACTACTCGTACTTGCCCCATCGTTATAGAGAATTTTTCAGTCATTTTACCAATTAGGCTATATATAGAAAAATAAACCTGAAACATATATTTTTATTTATTTTTGTTGGGATAGCTTACATACTTGATTCATACCGCAAAACCATGAGGGTATACTGCACCGAATTCAATATTTCCAGGCTTGTTTAAAGATTGTCAAAGCCAAAATATTTGCATTCGGTACATAGTTAGCCAAAAGTAAGCTTTCAATCTCAATTTTGACACATTTACAATCGTAAGACATATCAAACAAATGGATGCTGTTTCGGATAGTTTCAGGTTTGGCTGTTTGTAGCTTTTAAAAAATGATGATTTTAAAAGTCTGATAGCACCTAACAAAAACTATAAAAACGAAAAACTTTTACAATGTCTACCTCCCCTCGCCTCCCCTTCCCTAGTAAAAACCCTCTCCTAAAACAGTACTAATATTTTTTTATACATCATAACCAAAACTCTAAATGAAAGCCTTCTATATCAATTGGTACGTTTTGCTAGGAATGGAAAGGAAAGTTAGTAAGAAGGAGAATAAAAGGAATGAAGGACAATTACGAACGAAGGTGTTAATGAATAACAAATATATGTAGGTCATAATATAGAATTAATCATGTTTGGGAAACACATAAGAGAGAATTTAGCTCCATATTCTGAATGTTCTGTTTATAAATTAATTTCCGTAGCTTGTTTTCTGCCATCTAGGGATTGGACCGTAGAAATGGGCAGATTCTGCGCTTAATGTGTTACAAGGGTGGGTCATTTAAGTCGAGGTAATCCAAATTTAATTTCTAGTGAGCATGTAGCTATGCATAATACATATCAATAAAATAGGGAGAAAGTTACAATTATATGACGATGACCAAGAGATAAGACGAAAATGTTTTAACCCATTAGAAGCGCCAACCCGTATATAAGAATTATACTCATTTTTGGTCGTAGAAGAGCTTTTATAGATTTTCAAGAGGTCAATGTAAATCAGTTTAAATGTATTATGTACTTAAGATATAGCAAAATGGATTATAAAGTTATCTTAAATACATCCTTACAACCCTTGACATGGTAAATGTCTCAACACAAAGTTAAATACAACGTCCACATGATCTTAAATGTTCACAAAAGCTCATAAAAGCTTGAAACATTGTCTACATGATCCAAATTGTTGTTGACGATGTCTCCGCGACCGGTTTGACAGCTATTTGGGCTTATAAATTTTTTTAAAAACGGTGACATCGTAAATGTTTTAAAAAAAACGTCAACCTGATACAATATAAAAGAACTAAGTTGACAATCTTATCAGAAAAATAAGTTGGCAACGTTGTGTAATAAGAGCTTTCTGAGACATTGTATTTTAATTTATTTGCGATCAAGCAAAATGAACAGACAGTTTTTATTAACACCGTACAACTTTTGTAAAAACTTTTTGTAAGCCCAAGTACATGTGAAACCGGTCGCGGAGACATCGTCAACAACAATTGTGATAATGTAGACAATGTGTCAAGCTTTTGTGAGCTTTTGTGAACATTTAAGATCATGTGGACGTTGTATTCAACTTTATGGTCAGACATTTACGATGTCAAGGACACCCAATGTCGTACAGTGTTAATAAAACCTATCTGTTCATTTTGCTTCAGAAAACTCTCATTAAACTTGACTAAATTGACAACTTAGTTTTTTTTTACATTGTATCAAGTTGAAGTTTTTTTAACACATTTACGATGTCACCAAATTTCACAATTGATTCAGCTGATGTGAAAATTTTAAGTATCCCATTTTTTTCCCCCTTCAAAATAAAAATACAAATATTACAATAATAATAGGTAATTTTTTTTATGATGAAAATTATTTTTAATATTCTAGTGTCAACTTATTTATGAAGGTGTAGATAAAATTTTTTTTTATATATATATTTTTTTACCTTTGTTTTACGCTTTTAGGCTTTATTTTTTAAGTCATAGTACACGTGTATAGAATATAAGTTAAAAAGCTTATTTGGCCTTTTACACAAAGTGCTGTTTTATACAAAAATACAATATAGTATACGTTTAAATAATGCCCCAAGTATTGTACATTTTAAATATATTTTTTTTATAAACCAGCAATTTACAGAACAGACACACCATGCCACACAATTATGTGAAACAAAAAATGAATTTAAAGTGGAATTTAAATAATTTTTTACAAGAAAAGTAACCTCTACTTCACTTCATTATAATGCGTATAAAAATTATTTCGTTTATTTTATTTGTCATGTTTTTTAAAGACTTTTAATAATGCATGGTGTTGTGGTAAGAGTCCTTTAATATAATATTGTATGTATGTATAAGGATATTTATTGAACATAGAAAATATATAAAATATGAAAATTTCCTCATACACAGTCAATTACATTACAACCCAAAATTAATCATGTGGTCTTTGTTTAAAGTTTTGAAACTAAAAAAGAGAGAGAAAAAAAGAGAGAGATAGAGTGAAATTGAGGGGAGGGAGAATTTTAAAAATAATCAATTTTAATGTTGTTTAATGGAAAATTTTGAACCATTTGGATTTTGGAATAATAATTACATTCCTTTTTCTAGTCTCTAATTAGTACCGAGTGCAGAAAAAAAATCAATACCGAAAGAGGTATAGAAGGAACAACTTCAAATCCTGTGAGAAATTAAGTTCAGCTCTCTTACCATACGATAAAAGTAGCACGAATGAAAGTCGATGAAATAACAAAAAATTTATTGATTCAAAAAAATATGCTCTCAAGAGGGACAAGAAATCAAACTCAAGTATATTTTAATAAAACTTGAAATAATATGAGGAAAAATATTAATCCCAACTTCTTTTTTTATTGAATTAGAGCTGCACCGAACATTTTAGGAGAGTTGATTATTATATTCATAAATTGGAAAGCAATACAAAAATATTTTCAAATTATTTAGTTCCAATTTAGTTCGACTTTTAATTACTCATGTATATGGTTTTAAGATAAAAAGGCGCTTAAAGAAAGCTGTAAAAAAATATATTGTAGTTTAAAAAATGGCAAAAAATATTATAAGACTATAAATAAACTTCTAAACAGCCGACCGGTATGATGTAAAAAATATGTCATCAAATTAAAGTGTCCCGGGCCCACTTAGGATATTGGATGTTGTAAAACAACAAAAGTTTTTCAATTATTCTTTGGAAGTAATTTGGAATGCAATATGGTTATCTATAAAATAAAATGGATTATGAAGGCGAACTGTAATAATAGATGGTGCAGGCAGTGAGGTGCAGTGAATGGTGGTAGAAGTCATCGCGTGGCTCATGTAGTGCTACGTGGAATTTCATTGATTCACGTAGGACTACATCTCGTAACCATATCCGATTGTGTATTCCGACATTGATTCCTAAGCACCACTATATAAAGAGCACCATTTCTGACTAAAACCTCTTAGAAGTGCACACATTTAAAAAAATAACTAACAAAAGTTATAATAAATATTCTAAAAAAAACAAAATAAGTGTTTAATTAATTATTTTATTACTAGATCTTAGATTTAAATTTAATTTATTCCGAGGGAGATCCAGTCTCTATACATCACCGCAGCCGCAGATGGGCTTATTGTGATAACCCGGTTTTTTTTATTACGTCTCTGAGTGCTTATACCTGATTTTGTGATTATACTCAGGATATTCTTCAATGGTATTCTGGATAGCTCCTGTTGCTCGGGAAACGCTGTTCCTACGTGGCGAAGTCTGCTACGGGTGAGCCCTTCGCATTTATATTCTATTTCACATACTCTGCATATAGGTTATTTTTGGTTAAACCCATTTTATAGAGGTGTTTCTTTATTTGGCAGTGGCCTGTTATTATTACTAACAAATCATTATAGTTTAATTATATAGTTTTTCACATTTAAATTAGTAGATATACCACAAATTCTAAAGAAAAAAACTATTGTATTCAATTGTGTATGCCAAATCTCTGTGTAAGCAGTTTTACAACTACGAACACCAGCTTTTCACCTGCTTTTCAACTCCATCAAATTTATTATAGTTTTTATTCATAAGCACAAAAACTGCGCTCAATTTTGCTCAAATTTTACACACTATTAATTCGCCTATTATTCAAAATCAGTTTAATCAAGACTAAATCTATAGTTATAACAGGAAAAGTTTGCTTGTTTGTTCACTTTACACGACCACGGTTTTAGGGATAGAGTTTTGAAATATTGCAAAATTTTTCATGATAAAACAAATTAACGTAGTACTTTATAATGCTATCAGATGACTGGTTCGGGTAGCTTAGCTGCCATATTATAACTTCTAAGCCTCATCAGAAATATTTCAAAAACTAAAGGTGTTACAGACTTGATTAACGGTAATGTACTTTCTCAAAAATAAACAAACATGTATTTTACCGTGTTCCGAAATGTTATCTGGCTCAGCACAATTTAGTAAAATCTACTACAAAATTAGTGTATTTGTATATTTAGTGAGGTAAAATTAATTCTAAATTATATTTGCCCGGAACTTACTTTAGATTAGTAAAAGAAGAAATTCTAAAAACTTAAAGTGTAAAATTGAAATAGGGACGAAATAACCCAAAGCAAATGGAGCTGTAATTTTTATACCATTTGTGTTGGGTCCGAACAATGTCGGGTGATTTTGCTAATAATGCATAAAGTTTAATATAGTATCGTGATTAGGTAGATTAAATTGTAACATACGAATTGCTTCAAAAATTCACATGTTATTGCAACCATTGATCCAAGCCAACTATCTCTTCATAGTTAAAATTTTTTATTAATTCTCAATTTTATAATGAAGACCCTACCCTACTACTCTTGTAATAATACAACTCTATTTATTTATTTTATATTTCAGTTTTTATCACAATAAGCCCATTTGCGGTTGTAGTGATCTAGGGAACAGATTCTTCCCGAAATTTATATTTTAATCTATATACCAGTTTTCATGTATATTGGTATGCAACCAAACTTTACCTGTTATTTTTTTTATCGTAATTTATTTGATCCTAATAACACAGGTTACTGGATCAGGTCGAAAAATCTATAAAGCATTTTGCTTTAATCGGGAATCCAACCTGGGACGTTCCGGTTGAAATATGGACGCTCTACCTACTGCGACACCCAACTTAATATATGTAAAGCAAATCCATTCTATAACTCTTTAGTATATGCAATCTTTCTCCGACAATATACTTCATTCCGTTGAATAAGTTAGAATCATAAATGGAATAAGTCAAAATGTAATTATTGATTTTAAACCTAAATAAATTTATCACTGTTATATTAATTTCTAATAAAACAATTTTATTTTATTAAATTGACAAAAAAACTCCTTTTTTGTTCTAATTTCAAAGCAATTTATTACATCATTGTTATTATTTATCTATCTTCGAAAACTACGGTTCATTAAAACTTTAATAATTAAATAAATTTGGCCCAAATAAAATTATTTATCCTATTTTTTTATTTTTCTATTTAGTCACCTACACAAACAAACAAAAAACAAAAACAATAATGAATTTCAATTAAAGGTTTATTATCTACTAGATACTCATATGTTATTGATTTTTTTCAATTAAATTTCTAGTATTTCTTTAACTATAAATCAAACAATGTATACCATATCAACAACTAGATCTAATTTAAAATACAATTTTTTGGCCTATTAATAATAAATTCTCAATAAATTTGTGTATATTTATAGATAGTCACAATAATTGTAGTTAATTTAAGTATAAATTTAAGTATATTTCAGTGGTGTGTAGATTTAAATGATAAAAATTTGATTTAAATTATAAAAGATTGTGAATGTGGACTTGATAAGGATTAACACGATGTTAAAAGTTTTTCAAAATAAATTTATAAAAAAAATACCGTGAATGTTTTGTGGGTTTTAATAAAAAATATAAACAAATGCTTTACAATTTAGAAAACCCTAATTATTGTATTAAAAAGTGTGTTGAATGCAAGTTAATCCAGAATACAAGCAGCGGCTGCATAATCTTCCAATCATTTATTTTCAAAGGTTTGTTGAATACAAATTAAGTTCAATAAACCCTGTTTGTATTTCTAGTACGACAAGGGATGTCAATGGATGTTTGATCGCATATCTTGCAAAAAATAAAATTGAATGAAGAGTTTTATTTTAAGAGATTTATTTTAATTTACAAAATAATCGAATATTAATTGATAAATAAATTGGTGTTATGAGACATATGAGCTTAACCTACAATGAGTTTAATCTCTCTATTATAAATTCGCTGGCATTATACACTGAATGTCGGTGTGTGTTATGTAATCCATCATCAGCACGATTTCCATAGTACTTGGAACATTTTTCAATTATCAAAATTTTTAAATCCTATGTAATTCGTATCCTATCTTATGTATTAGGTTATCACAAACCATGGAGCATCTATTATTACTCGTACTGCTTATTTTGAATAATTTCAACATTTGATTTTTTCGCTGTTCCCCAAAGTTGGATGCCACAAATGCAACCAGATTTAAGTACTATGGATGTATATAGGATGTAGAAAACAAATGGTTAATGTCCTTATATATTTTCATTTTGTTTTCCAGATCCATGTGGCATTTGTTTTAGATAAATATATATAGACATTTTGATTCCCACATCCATCTAGAATTTCTTACCAACTAGCAAATACAATTTGCTGAAGAGCATACTTAGATGTAATGTTTTAGTCAAAATATGATTCTCCAGGTTAGTTTTCAATCCAGATGTACACCAAGTTATTTCACATTATCCAATCTGTGGTATGATATTGTTGTTTAGGAAAATAGGAGGACAAGTTTTTGTTTTAGAGTGAACATTATGAGTTGAGACTTTGTTTCATTTCATTTTATTCTGATACCACATTTAAAATTTTTTGTACTAACCCCGATACCGTATTTTAAAAGTATCGGCCCCAATCAGCAGCTAACCTCTTAAATTGTAGCCATGATCTTTGGTGGGTATTTGCTTCAGCTAAGACTGTTGCTATTCATGTCTCTCACCTTTCCGACGAAATGTGTACCATGATAATTCCATTTGAAACATTGTTTGTTGTCAGGTTTCTTTAGAGTATGCCCGACCCAAATACTCTGTCTAATTTTCATATCTTCATGCTATTCGCATGATTTTGGTTTTAGCTATATTGACTGCTAGGCTTTCAATTTTTACCAGTATCATACAGTTTTTAGTGACATATATTAAACATTCATTCGTATGTGACAATAAGCATATATCTGCGGTGTAATATAAGTGGGTGATACGTTCGAAAGGACGCCACTAGCTACTATTTATACTGCTCTTATTTACACCCATATTAGTAGTTTTTAGGTCATCCATTACTGCTAAAAAACAATATGGGTGACAAAATGCACCCCTGCCCATCAGATAAAATACATACCTCGAAGCATTTGTTAGCTGATCATGCATCATTTTAGGATTCTTTAAATATGTCTATAAATTTTTCTGGAATAGTTATTCTACTAAGTGATTCCCAAATATACTCGCGATGTACTCTACCAAAGGCTTTCTCTAAATCTACAAACATTAGATTTAGTGGTGCTTAGGCTAACTTAATTCCTCAGTTATGATAGAATTTAACACATATCGTTAATTAAAACTATTGAAATTTACTACAGAATATCCATTTTCGAAATTCATAAAATAACGTTTCCGGTAATCGACAGCTAAAAAGCTATTCATTTTTCATCCCAAAAAGCCGTTATAGAAAATTGTACAACCTTGGATTTGAAATCCAAAAATAATTAAACGCAAAAGATTGTAGAAATTATGCCAGAGATGCCTAAGCCCCACCTGGATACTGGATATACACTATGATATAACAACTTAGTCAATACAACCATATCCATGTGGTGAATGCTAAAAAATTAAACACAACACTCAGTTCTTAACAGTGGACAAAACGGCGGACAAAACAGTGAACGTAAACGGACAAAAACAATAACATCACAATCAGATTTACTAATCCAATTAAAAACTAATACTATTTAATAATTAACTATTTTTTTATTATTTAATACATAACATTTTACACAAATATCAGAATATGAGGTTCTAACTAATTTATGAACCTATTTTTCAAAAATAAAACACTAGCACTGATATTAAAAGAATAGAGGGTACTCCCCATTCTTCTACTTAATTGTTTTTGTTTTTGTTTTGTTGGTCTTTTATTTGCGTTCTCCTAGACTAGTTAATTTTTTTTTTGTGTTAACACTTACACAATAACGGTCAACAACCATTATAACAAGTGATATTATTAATAAATATTTTAGTTGTTGTGAAAGGATTAAAGAAAATTATGTCACGACGACTAAATATAAGTCACGAAGCAAAAAAAAATCAATATTTAATTTATTGTTAAAGGATTGTTTTTATTTTATATAGTTTAAGGATCTAATGACTCTGAATATTACTTTAACGTATTTCAAGTGTTGATTTCATATTTTTATGATTAAAGTAGTCGTATAGAGTATATTTATTTGTAAAATGTATTGAATTTCATTTCATAAAAGTCATATGCTGTTCAGCAGAACTCGCCAAATGCTACTTTGATGCTTTGTCACATAGATTCAAATTTAGATTTTATATATTTGTGTTTTACGAAAGGTTATTTGCGAAACTGCTATATGTTATAGAGTCTTGAATCTTAAAGACAACCCATATGAGTAAATTGGCATAGAAGAATGCTGTAATATAAACGCTAAAATCTATATGTTATGATTGATCTCAAATAATGAAATACCTTCGTAAAAAGAATACATAAAAACTCTGTCGGGAACATACAAAATCAGTTATGCACTCATTGCAACAACATTTATATATAGAACAAATTAAGAGGAACATAAAAAGGCAAATCAAGAAACATCTGAATTTCAGATCTAGAATAGCAGAGCAAATGTAATCCAAGAGAGTCATAGCATGTTCAGGGAAGGCACAACAATGTTCAATTACGAATTTAGAATGATTCAATCCTGAACATGGACCAAGACATGGATATTCTTCATTGTTTAAATTTAAAAAAAAAAACGTAGTACAATAAATTAAAGCACGCTTACATATTGGGCTATTATTCCCACATAAAAAATTATATTAAACACAAATATCAATGTAGTAAATCCACCCTCTATACCTGTGCCACCTGAATTGAAAATAAGCCAACCGATTTCGAAAAAAACCAATTTTTTGCCTGTTCAATAAAGATAAATACGACGATTTTTGATTTCTTTCTCCAACCGATTAAAAACCACATTTTTTAATAAAATTCAAATGAAAGTCTTTGACTATTTCTTCATTAGTTCAGCTCTGAGTTTTTTGAAAACATAAAACGTAGAAGAGTGCATATTTGGGACATGGCTACGGACTCGTAGATAATCGACTTTCGTATAGTACAAAAATTAATTCTTCGTAGTCTTCTTGATGCTATGCCCCTATTTATGGGTTCAACCTTCCAAATACTGAAACACTTTTGACAAAATTTGTTTTGGGTTTTACCCCGCTTACTTGCTTATTTTTTATCTGGTTGCTTTTTCTTTATTCTAACATTTTGAATTTAACAGTGTGGATTTTCTACGTCTTTATAAGGCGTTGAAAAATTTATTTTTATATATTTTTTACCACATTACCCAAATAGTTTTTGATATATTTTAAAAACTATAAAAGCTAAAGTTAGTTAAAGAGCATTTTTGAAAGAGCAAATAGAGAGTAAATAGACAGTTGGTATTTATTATTTTATATTTTCTTCCAAAGGCCTGGTACTTAAACCGTGCAACCAATACTTTTCATAGATTCATGAAATTCATTGCTAAACCTATCTAGTTTCTATTAGTTTCTAAGATATTAATATTTATACAATATACATACAAGACATATATTCAACACATATAACAAGAGCAGAGGAAAATAAGCAAGTCTAGTCAGTGAAAATTTCATAGGATGATATAAAATGGGTTATGGAAATTTCTACATAGTCCGAACCTTCTCATTAATGTGGATAATAACCTTCTTTCCAATATGTTTCCACATTCAAACAATATCACAACTAGTATAACATAGATAGTTCTGATATGTCTTAAGAGAAGACTAATGAAGTTCAAGATAAGATATAATTTATAGAATGTAATGTAGGCTCTAGGTGAAACATTGTTAAAATTAAATACATTTAAATTAAATTTCCATAGCTACGTTCATAGGCTATTCCGATGTTGAAATTAGATCATAATGAGGAGATCAATATAATAGAAACAATAGCAAAAAATAACGGATATGAGGGGAGCATAGAAAACTTTTATTTGAAAAATTGTAAAATTCTTCCAAAGATATGAAATCCGAAATTAATTGCAGGACGTTTAATTTTATTACAAGTACTAGTTTAAAAACAGTAAACGTCATAAAAAGATATAATATAAATCCAGTGTTCTATAATAACAACACAATTAATCATGAGCTAGTCAATAATAAAACCATTACCAGGAATACTGATATTGTTCCTGGTAATCGGGTGTTTACCAAATAAAATGTAATGATTGTGATAACATATATATAGGACAAACTGGAAGAAGTTTTCAAACCAAATTTAAGGAACATTTAAGACCTGCGCTTAACTGAAAAAATGATTCAAACGTAGTGAAACATCTCTTAGAAAATAATCACGAGTGCTCAATGAATAATTTGAACATTTTGCAGAAAAGTGTAGGAGATTAACATACCTGGATATCAGCTCAAAATCAACAAAAACAAAATTTGATGAACGACCAGGAGACCTAATAAAATCAAATCTTTTAAAATTCATTAAACCTTTGTAATTGTAATAAATAAATAATATTACAGGTATTATGCAAAAAAAATTCAAAAATACTATAAATGTTAACACATGTGTATTTATTTTATCAGTCTTCTGATGATAGTGTAATAACCGAAATCGATTAAGATATTTAATAAAATTGTGAAACATACCTAGAGCTTTAATATTTATTTAATTTCAAGATAAGACTTAACTTCTATTTCAAAGAACGTTTAATTTATATTATACCTTTTTTTTAGCCTCTTCTATCCTATCCTATCCAAACGGAATAGGTATAAGTCTATAGCACACAGTTTTGTATATAAGAGATAAAAATGATATGTGCTAAAGCCTAAAATGTATACCAAATTAAACCAAGACCATAGATACTGGTTATACATATAGTAATGGACCCAAATGAATTGAGCTGAGTTTTAGCCAATTTATAATATTAAATACCAAACATATGGCGTCCAGTAATGGATAAATAACATCCAGTAGTACAAAAACCAAAGATAGAGACATAAAATATCTTCAATTCTCGATCTCGACTTGACATTTGGTAGTATAGGCCAATGGTCCACAGAGAGATAAAAGAAAAAAAATCGAAATAGAGAAAGAGAGTAAATATATCGACCTCTTCTGAGAGAGATGTTGTGTCGGCGTATGATTTAATGACCGCTATACAAATATTGTGGGGGTTTAATTGTAAAATCTTGAGGTATTTGATTTGTTTTGGTATTTGCTCCAACCCGTTATCTTTCTAGAGTCTATAACTGAATATACTATATATCTAATAGATCAACAGATAATATAACAGTTTTTATACAAAAATATCAAAACAGCAAGGATACTTTCAAATGTCCTTTTCGTCCTTAAAGGATAAGATTACTAAAGATATATATTTTTGGAAAACCAGCAGCTGCAGTTATCCTTGAGATTTAGTCATTAGGTCCTACACAACACAACATCTCCATCAGAATCCTCAATATCTTCATTTCACGACACCCAATTAAAATTTAATTTTAAATTGTCTTACCACACAGTTTCAAACTGTTTGATTGATTACATTATTGTCAATATTTTCAAGACTTTAATAAAATTTTACAAAAAATTTCTATAAATTTAATTATTTTATTATGTAGTAGAAATTACCAATTAAAAAACAACTAAAATTGATTTAGTAGTGTAGTTGTAGTAGTACTAACATTTTTTCATATTCAAATTTGTTTTCAATATTTCTGAGTTTCTACAATTTTCTTGTAATTAATTTTATTCATGGAATTGAAATTATCCTTTAATTACGACAAAAAAATAGCTATCATCTTTAATTTAAAAAAAAAAAATTTCTTCACAAAATATTTTTGTCCAATAAAAATTTTCAATTCAAGGTAAAATAATGCTCTACAAGGGTAAATTTTATGCGGTTAAATTTTACCACAAAACAACTAAGCAAAAAAGGACATAAAAGGAAATTAACTTTTTCAAAATATTCTTGAAAATCATTGAAAATTCAAGAAGATGAAATTGAATGACTTTTAAGTTGAATTGGCAATTGATTGAAAAACTATTTTATCAGCACCAATAAGTTGAAGAATAGAGCATTTTAATGGCACACCAAGAAATGGTAAGAATGAACACAAAAATACTAATTTATACGGTAAAATTTACCATGGTCATAGAAAAAAAAATATTTTTTAATTTATTTTCATACTCTTGAGATAAAGAATTAAATAAAAAAAATAAAGTCAAAATAAAAAATATTTAACTACGTTTAGCTCTGTAATAAGTAGTTGTATATAGTACCCATAGAATATTTAAAAAATTTTCTTCATTTTTGTGTGTTCTTCTAAACCGTTGCAAACGTTAGCCCACTATATTATGATCACAACTTATCAGCTATAATTAATCAGCTACTCTTAATAAGCTATAGAAGTCCAAACAATAACTCCCATTACAACAACTATATGCCAATTTTTTAATCCTTCTTCTACCAATTGTCAAAAATCTAGTTAAATTCCTTGAATTTAGAAATTCCCTTGGGTATTTAACAGCCCCATTTTCATTGGTGTCTGTATTTTCTCTTATTTTTGATAGAGAACCTAAGTAGCAGGAAAATGTCAGCTACAGATGGTATTAATCCGAATTTCGGAAAACGGTAAAGAGCATATTTTTTTAATTTTTAAATAGTACCTAAGTACTTATACTTAGGTCTATAATAACTTTGGTTTTTAAAATCTTCTTGATGGCAGCTATCTTTTATATTTTTATGGAAATGGATCAATTGGTGTACAGTTTTATATCCGCAACTCTTAAATAATCTAACCATAAGATCAAATGAATTGAAATAACTATAATTCATATTTGTTTGAACTAAATTTTCCTTAGAAGTATAGTATTGCTTAGCGTTATATAAATCTATAGCTTTAGGACAATTATTTAAAACATGCCTAGAGGAAAAGAGTAAAATTTTTTGGTTGGGGATTTGTGTTCAGTAAAATAAGCAAATTTAATTAGATTAGATTAAATTAAAGTAACCCCTCAGAGAAATTAATAAAGATAAACAAGCAATATTTGTAAGTTTAATTTTATGAAAAATCCAACCTAGAAAACATTCCAAATGACCATAGCCATGGTAGTGACTTGCATCAACCCACTTAGACCAATGACCGTAATAAGATGTAAGTTGTAGTTACCCCAAATGACGAGATATTGCGTGATTAGAAATATGAATTATATACTAAGCCTTTTGAGCCACTTTCGGTAACCAAAACTATTGCTGTGAAATAAACCATACGTGATGTTACGATGCCGAAATTAATATAGATCATCAGCATAGATCATTAAATGTTATAATTTAATAAATAAATTGAAACATAAATCGTCTTCTTTATGCTTCCTCTTACCAACTACCATCACCTGACCTGACCATCACCATTTATATTGTTATTGGCAGGTTTGTTTTACAATAAAATAATCCAGCCCAGAATATTTTTGATAGCCTATCAAACACTTATAAGGCTAGTGCTGGCATATGGAGCACCCATTTGGTATAATATAAGTGCTAGTAATATGGAAAAAATTAGGAAAATGGAACGCTTTCCTAAAATTAGAGTTTGTCCGGGGAAATATAGAACAACGCAATGAGACTTTAAAAAATATTATTCCAACAAGTTTATATATAAATTAGCTAATATAAACAGATTCGATAATTTGTTTATCAATCTGATTCGTAGGCATTTCGATAGATCAATGAGAAATACAGCAAACGGCTTAATATCACATGTATATTATCATAATGATGAATACATAAAAATTAGCTTATACAGAAAGGTTTTGAGTCATTTATTTATCTAAATAAAAATGGTTATATACCAAACTATGTCCCAATATTATTTCATTATAAGAGCGGATAATATTTTTGATCCTCAAATTTAATTCAGAATCAATTAAAATTTGATATATTCATCCCGGATAGGGATAAAAGATATAAAGTTGAATACTGGTGGTTGGAGGAAGCTCCATTAAATAGATTAGTATAGTTTAACTATAAAAAGTAATGTTTAGGTTAGGATAAGCTGAGTTTTATTTAGTTTATAAGATTTTTTTTTTGAGAACTAATTTGGGTTTTAGTAAAATTTTACCAAAAATAAATAATAAAAAAAATTTTTTAAATTTAAATTAGTTACATACGAAAATAGCCCCGTTTTTGTAAATAATTTTTTTTTTCGGTGTAATATTTGATGTTAAAAAATAAATAAAAAAAAAAAAAAAATCTGTTGTTATTGAATTGAAAAAAAATTAATTTAATCTCTTCCCAAACAGCCTACAGTTCTTTTTGCATTAAATAATTAGATACAGACTTCAGAGTTAAAATTTTTAATTTTTTCATTATAATATTTTTGTACTTAAAATATATTTATGATATTAATATTAATATTAACTATACCAGAGTTTATTTACACATTTTAATACCAAATACACTCGTGATAAATTCTAAATAAATTGTAAATTAATCTACTGAACTTGAAAATTTTTAAATGTACTCGTGTATACCATAAATAAATTTAAATTTAATATTTAAAATATATATACCTATTATTTTTTTTTTCTATAAAATGTTAATTTTAAAGCTATTTATTCAAAAATTTATTTCTGCAACTGAACAGAAAAAAACAAGAAAAACAATTACTGTTAAACTTTTTATTAAATTCTAAGAAAAAAATGTTTGTTAAAGACAGAAGAATTTTTTGAGAAAAAAAAAACAATAAAAAAAGAAGTTTAAAATAAAGTCAATCTAATTCTATAGGATATAGATAGAATACAGTCAGTATTGAAGGATATCGATATAATAACGTTATATTTTTATTTTACTTACATATTTTGGTTTATTCTTTTCCTAACAGAAGATGCTTGAAGCTTTTCCTAACAGAAGATTACTCTTAATTTGGTTATACCTTATTCAAATATACTAGGCAAGATCAAAAATCTATTTAGACAACAAAATATTGTTGTATAATTCTATACTAAAATCAATCGGAACTAATGACATTCAGCTAATAAAATTTGCAGCCAAAAGCGAATGACAATAATAATCCAACAATTTTAAATTAAAGTTGAAGTATCTATATAGTAAATGTGGTATGGTTGATGCCAAATTAAGATCGTACCAGTGAATTCAAAAATGTATTTTAGTATCACAATTAATTTATAATTATTAAATTATACAAACGTTCTGCTGTTGCATTTCCAAATTTATCCATATATATACCATTTTATAAATTTAATATACCAACAATAAATATAACATTTAGAGCAACACCAAAATGATCATATAGAACTAATAAAACAGCACCTTGGTGGCATCCTACGAATTTTTAAGCTTGAAGAAAAACATAACGAATAGCTCACTTAACTATGATCTAGCGAAAATAGCCGACAGAATTGTGTTCACCACGTCCAAAATTCAAATGTGTTTGATCTCTCGTAAAAGAGATCAACCCGTCCAGACCCTGTGACTTTAAGAAGGAAATCTGCAACGGTCTAAAAGTTTAAATCTTCTTTAGGTTCCTCTTCAACTTACCAACCACTTTTAATAATTACACAATTGTCAACAACTTACTTACTTACTTGTTGGACACTACAGCCCTTGAAGATCCTGGGCCTGACGCAAAATTGTCGTCCACTGACTTTGATCACGAGAGGAACTCTCCAGTTGGTGATTTGAAGTTTTTTCATGCCTGCCGATACTTTATCTCTCTAACGAAGGTGAGGCCTTCCTCGAAGACGTTCCCTGGGGCTTGGATTCGAAGAATTTCCTAGCCAGAGCATTTTCATCCATACGCTCTACATGTCCTAGCCAATAAAGACGTCTTATTCTGGCTTTTTTTTGGCTGGGTGCATGTCATCAAGGATAGATAATATCGCAACGACATTTTGCAGAAATATGACGTAGTTACCACATAGACCCAGTAACAGTAGACATAGACAGTATAAACAGATTAACAATGAAATTAGGTATTGCCTTCTCAGAAACAGAAATGATGAGCCAACGAGTACGATCGAAATGTTAAGTGGAAACCCGATGCTCCCAAAAGGAGTAAGGAAAAAAAAATTAAGAGTTTAAAAGATTTAAACGCTATAGAAATATTACAATCGAAATATTATATTTATAATACATACTTTCATTATTCAATTTAATATAGAATTATTTAAAAATTATTTTTAAACTTATTTTCTTGAATAAGTTTAAAAATTATTAATGATAAAAACGTCAAAATAACTCCACAATTCCGCAATTTTTTTTTTAAAAGGTTATAATGTTGGTGCAGCAGTCACTTGTATTTTGTTTTTTTTTACCTTGTTCTTTTATTTTTACTTTTGTTGTTACTATTTTTAAAAATTTGACATGTAGATAATTTTAAAGTAAAAAAAAAGAAAATAGAATAAATTCAGAATTTAATTAAAATTTTCCTTGAACTTTTAATAATTTCAGTAACTTGAGGAATTCTTTTATTATTATTTTTTTATATTATTGTGTTTTTTTTTTTTTTTTAGATTTAATATAACTTTTTAGTAAACAATTTAATTGAAATCAAGAAAAGAAAACAAATAGAAAAGAAAGTCGTGATTGTTGAATAGGGTGTGTATACATTTTTAATATTAAATAAATGGCCTATTACAATTCTTCGATAACTTTTGAATACATAATACACGCTCATACATACATAATAAAATAATATTATTATATTTTTAAATTAAAAAATTTAATTATATATTAAATAAAGTAAATTTTTATAAATTATGTGTAAGTAACATGTATGAATTTAGGTAGATGGTATTTTGACTTTATTTACCTACTTAAAAATGTTAATTCTTACATAAATCCAAGGTTGAAAAATGGTTTGTTTAATTTATTGAACACAGAAGATCCGTTCAGCGTAATAGAGTTTAATTGCTGCAGAAAAATAGATAACTCATATTATATCTCTTTTAATTAAGCGTGTTCGAAATTTTGCTTTTAAAATTTTTTTTTTATTTTATAAAAATTCTAAAAAAATGATATACCCCGTTTTTGTCTCCAATAGCATAAAATAATATTGGTAAATATTTTGGAATTTTTTATAACTTTATTTAGGTGACCTTTTCTTTCTTTTTGTTATATAAAGTCGATGGTCTATGGGATGAAGACCTTAACTGCTTTTACACATAGATTGGAATACACAACCATATACAATTGCTTTTCTTTATAATTTTTTTTTGGTATATCTACAAATTTAAATTTGGAAAACTCCATCTTTTTTGGTATATCTCTATTTTTAGTGATAACCAAGACTCTCAACTATTTATCATTTATTTTATCCCAATGATAAAGGGTACTGGACCAGGTCGAGCAACCCAGGAAGCATATTTTTGCCTTCGTCGGTAATCGAACCTTGAACTTTTCGGTTGAAAGCACTCTATCGGTTGAAAGCACACAGCTGGTCAGATTTTTAGCATTAAGATAAATATTCTGGAACTAAACCGGTATTTTGAAAAAATTAAAGTTCGTTACCTCCGTTAAAGGAATTCAATTTGTTCCATTTATTTTATATAATAGGCAATACCGAATCTAACGAGTGTCACAAAAAAAGTTGTATACACTTTACGTGATATTAAAAACAATATATATTTATATATATTTATTTTTTTTTTGTTCTTGACAGTAACTTAGGAAGATCATCTTTTCGTGCTTAATTAAGTATTTATCAAATTACTGGCTAACTCATTAAAATGTGGAAAACTATTGTCAGGAACTAAGCCTTCTTAAATAGAATAGCTCTATTTTATTTAAGTTGTTACCAGATTAAAATCTCAATTATTTTTCGTCATTTATTTTATCCCAATGACAAAGGGTACTGGACCAGGTCAAAAAACCCATAGAGAATTTTTTTCGGTTGAAAGATAGGCGCTCTACCTATTGCGTCAGCCAGAGTGTAAATTATATTAAGATGTATTTAAAATTAAAAACACAAACTAAATATGACATATGCAAAAAAATTAACCAGCTCACACATGTTCAAATTGATGTCAATTTTTATCTAAACATTGTTGATAATGCGAAGCACAAACGTGGTGAATTATTTTGTTATAAAATTCATTGGATGCTCTATCAATTTCTCATTTTTAATTCATTGGATACCCTATCAATTTCAACCTTCAATTCATCGATAAATAAAGCTTTTGATATATTTTGATAAATAAAGCTTATAATAAAGCTTAAAACTTTTCCGGGACGAAATCGCTCCCCTATATCACCGCAGCCGTAAATGAGCTTATTGTGATAATATAATAAAGCTTGGTGTGTGTATCCCACAAATATAGTGGCGTGGGATTTGGAAAGTGGGAGGGCCATTCGATGGTACCTCTTCACTCAATCCATTTGTTTAATAAAAATAATCTTTCATATCCCGATGATAGCGGGTAGGCGCTCCGCTTCATCTTGTTCAATATAATAGTCCTGTTCACCCTTAAACAGCTCACGAATACTTGGCATGACATTTTCTGTAGACAATTAAAAAAAAAAGTGTTATATACATTTTATTGGAACGCTCGGTATATATCTTATATCTTATAGATATACTGTCAAAATAAAAAATTACGTTGACATATCTTATATATACTAATTTGGTTTTTGTCTGAATCCTTTTATAACAACAACAAAACTAATGAAAAAATAGTTAATTATTAATGAAAGAATGAGAATTATAATTTTTTTTAAAATATGTATTATGCAAGTAGGGCCAGGTAGAATGTAGTGAAAAATATAAATATATTATGATGAGAGATGAACATATTTTCTTATAATGTGCATATTTTTTTAAACTACATCCAAACTTTACTTGATTAGCAATGGCATTATACTAGTATATCGTTTTAAATTTTGATTATAGTTTTGAGCTATAATTGTAGTTCATACATTCTATGTCCTTAGATTGAGTCACGAATTATAAGCATTTGACATGCCATGAGGGTAGTACAAATTGAATAATTACAACGACTTAATAGGACTGAACTAAATATTAGCTAACCCAAAAGATTTATAAAAGAAATATCCAATTTGTAGAAGAAATATTCTTCTTTAACACTTTGTTCGCAAATACTAGAAGTTTTTCACTGATGAAATACTGATGTTATATGTTGACATTGTACAAGCTTTGAATATTCTAATTAATCTTTGTTTTTCTAGTTATTTGCCCATTCTTTTATATTAGACTTTTATATAAGACCGAACGCAGCTCTGGCCTTATGCAATCTGTTGTTGACATCTGCTTCTGTAGAATGTTACCTAGGTAGGAGAAGTTTTCAACAAATTCGACTGTTTGATCTTCTATTGTAAATTTGCTTGTATTGGTGTTATTTATGCTCATGGTATTGGTTTTATTTATATTAATTTCTAGTCCGACTCTATACGCGCTGCTTGCTGAAGTAGATCTACTTTATGTTGAATGTCGCAGAATCTATGCTCTTGCAGACATATATTATATCAACATAGTCAAGATTTTTAAGTGTCCATGAGATATTCCACCTTATACCTCTTCCAGAAGAACCCGTTTCTTTCAATATCTCATATATTACAAACGTGAATAGAAGTGGTGAGAGAGGAAATTCTTATCTTACTTTGGAATTTATGGTTAAAACGGCTAATTCTGCATCTTCATACTTCTGTTAATCTTATTCATTTTTCCGGAATTCTCTCTCTTCTTAATGCATTCCATATAGCAATACGTTGAACCGTGTCCGAATGCCTTGTAAAAATCGATGAACAACAGATATAGTGGAAAGCGCCATTCCACAGATTGCACTATGCTCAACCGAAGTGTGTATGTGTGATCTGTACAACTGCTTTCTGAACGAAATCGTGCCTGTTCGTCCCTTCAATTTGATTCTATTTTAGGCTGTATTCTCTGATTCAGTATGTTTGCGAAAACTTTGTATAAGATGTTCAGCAGTGTTATACCTCTTCAGTTATTGCAGTTTTTTATGTCTCCTTTTTTGGGAAGTTTCACAATCAGGACCTTTTTCCAGGATTTCTGTAGTTCTTCTTCCTACCAATCTATATCTATTTACACAGGTCGATACATTTTTTTTTTTACTTGTCTTTACATTTAATTTATCATACAAAAAAAAACGTAAAATAAATGATATTATATTAATATTAAGCTAAATCAAATGTCCCACCTCTCTAAATTTTTCTATTATAAAGTTTTAATTTTTTGAACATTTCTGGTATATTTATTTATTGCATCATGTTGGACAATTACCGTTTTGCATTGAATTGTATTGCAAAATTTACAGATCAAAATATTAATGCTATACCAAAATATTAAATAGCTTTTGTTATATTTGTAAAACCCTCTTTATTTTAATAATTTCACAGTTACATTCAGAACACTGGCTTATATCTACTTAATTTTTATTCATCTATTTATGACTTCATTAATGCTACTGTTATGTTATATGTTATGTTTGTATTTCTGTTATCTATATCTAAAAAACCATTATATATAATATAGGATTGTATTCAGATATACAATAGCTTTCATTTTTAATTTCGCTTTTCATTATTTTTATTTTTATTTTGTAGAAACTGGATTGTGACAATTAAAAACTTGTCGCAGATTTTGTCAAAATAAGAGGTCTATATAAAATCAGTTATCTGTGTTTGTATTAATTATTCTGATACACTATTTTTTTAAATTACTACATTTTATTTATCTAATAATAAATATTAAATCATTCTATTTCATAATACACAATATCCCACCATATAACATTCACAAAAATGTTTACTCATATGTTACAATTCATAAATTCAATTTAAAAAATAACTAGATTCAACTAGTTAGGATTAAGTTGGATTCATACAATATGTCTCATGAAAAGTAAAAAACAAAAAATATTATTATTATTATTATTATTATTATTTCACTTAAAATAACCCAACTTTCATTTTACTTAACAACGTAATTTCCATTTTGTTTTTCAAAAAAAAAAAAAAATAGTAATAATAAACAAATTAAAAACAAAACACCATAAATAGGATATAATGTAGGTAGCGTGTTATAAAAATATTTCAAAAAAAAAAAAATCTCTAGTTACCAACATTAAATTATAGATTTTATGTTAATATTTCACGCTTATTACAAGCACAAATATGATTTTGCAATTACTTTTAAGGTCTTACAATATTTATTTTACGTCCATTTCATTATTGTTAATAATATTTTCACGTGATTTAAGACACACTAGGAACAATAATAGTAATAATAATAAATAATTATAACGATATGAAGATGAAAGGTGTGAGATTTACTTAGTAAAGTTATTTAAAAAGAAAATTTATTTCGAAAAATTAATATTATATACTTAAATAACAAATATATAATATGTATACATACATAGAATATTTGATTTGATGAAGATAAATATTTATATTAAAGTAAAATATATCTTTAAGATAATAATTTCTTTCTCTTAAACAAGCAAATTTGTGTCCGGTAGTTATTAGTTTTAATTTATAAATTGATATTGGGCCATTGGGAGTGAATACTATATACTGTGATATCAACACCACCTCTTAGTTCAATTTTTCTATTTTATTCAAACATCAGAAGCTTAACACGTTAGCCACCAATATAAAAACAGTGAACATAACAATTTTCGTAATAATACCTATGTTATTTACATGTATATGTTACCATTTTAAAATATTAACTCATATACTCTTATAGAGATTTACCGTCTCATATATATATATATATATATATAAAAAAAAAAATAAAATAGATAAAATTTAAATTAAAATTGGATAACCCAGCCAATAGAAAAATATAAAAATTGCAATTTGCTTCGACAAATAGCGTGATTAAAAACGAAAATTTTAACACGTTGGCTACAGTGACTACCAATGATATCGATTTTTTTTCTACCAAAATTTAACATTGTAAATATCACTGCTAAATGCATTATGTACTTTTAAAAGTATATTACTAGCAATTACAGTATGTATTGACATTTTACGGGTTCTTCTCTATGCTAAATTGATCGTTTTCAATCATCTTCTTATTTCATAGATCATAATTGTCTGCTAATGCCCTTGTTTTTACGAGGCAGAAATCTACTTTCATATTCATACGTAAAAAATACTGGTAGATTTCTGACATTGTTGCTGTCAGATTATTGAAATATCAATATGGCCGAAATAAATAAATAAATAAATTTTTATTATCATTTTAACGTCAATTCAACAATATCATTTTATATTTTTTTTATTTTATTAATTTTTGATCCAAGAATTACGTTATCAACAACAATTTCCTTTTCACTTTTTGTATAAGAAATAATCAAAAAAAATTTAACACTGACATAAATATTCTCAGAAAAAAAATTCAAACGTCAATTATCTACCAGGAATTTTAAATTTTGGTAGATTTGCTTACTCCTACCGAAATCACCCCTCACCAACAAATTTTGGTAGATTTCTACTACTTTTCTACCCATGTAAACTTGCATAATAACATGAATTTAAATAATAATTAAGATAGGCCACAAGGTTTTTGTCTATGCTAAATTAACCGAATCATATTCTTATATTAAAGATCATAATTGTCTGCTAATAGTGTGAATTTAAATAATAATTAAGGTGCGACTACTGGTACAAAGAAAACATTGTGATAATGGTGGCTGATAACATCGTAAATATAAATGATCTTCGAATAATCGATCACGCAATCGAATTTCCAATGAAACAAAATCAAAATATAAAAGCACAGTTTTTTTGCTTAAATATTTAAAGTTATAGAAATAAATTGTATTAAGAACTGATAATTGTATTAAGAAATAAATTGAACTAATAATTGTTTTGACTGTCCAATCAAATATAAATTATTTAAATTTGTTAATGTAAGCTATTAGACCATACGGCTATATACTAGGCTAGTATAGTCGTATGGTTTAATAGCTTACATTATATGGTATGGTTAATCGCCTATAGAGGATATTAGTAGTATTTTGTTATTTGAACAGAAACAGAAAGCTTTAATTGATGTTGATAGAAGAAGTGATTAGGATTTTGAAAAATCTATCAACAGCATCATGTCAGTAAAACTGGTATAAAGCAAAAATTTAAATCAAATTGTCTTTGTGTCCAACAAAATGAAAAATATATCAAACAAAAGCTGGGACTTCTCAAATATGACTGCTACAAATGCCCATGTGTTTGATAAAAAATTTCTTCAATGCATTCTAAAGATATATTAGTCGATATATATTCTACTAATGTATTTTATTTTTCTATTTTATTAATAACTAAGTATATAAGAATGTAATGGATCTCAAATGGTATAAGTATGTCAGTGCATACCCGCAGTCACTACTACTTATCACACATTACATTAACTTATGAAGCCATTACAGAAATATTATCACTCAAATTCTCAATAGAGCACGAAATCAAGTCTGAAGCAAAAATAGAAAATAAATTTTAAAACGATTTGGTTAAAAACAACTGAAACTGAAAGATTTAAAAAAAATACTAGTAAATAAATAAAAATTTAAATAAATCGAAACAAAATATTTTAAAGAGAATGCGAAACAGTCAGTACCCATATAAATTGCCAAATAAATTCACGATAAAAAATTTAATTAAAATTTAAATAAAAAAGGCTTATTAAACAGAAATTCTGCTCCGAAAGTTTGCTTCAACTATCAATTAAAATGCGGTTCGCTTACAAGAGTAAATTCTATTACAGATCTTTGGATTACACTTAAAGCCTTAAACTCTAAAAATAGTGAAAAAAGCCAATTATACTTTTTAGGTCTTATTAAGTGATGATCTAAAGAATTTTTTGATCCCTACCTCACAAAACATCATTACATATTACATATAAAAGACCTAATCTTGAATATGCTAACCAAGTATGGTCCTCTCATTACTTTTGACTGATTTTAATCGAATAAAATCAGTTCAGCGAAGATTTTTACATTTCGCTTTAAGTAATTTTTCGTTGAATGTTTCATTACAACTTCCACATTATCCCCACCGTCTTAAATTCATTGATTTATCAATTATTGTCTAATCATCAAGTAATTGCAGATATCTCTTCTATTCACCAGGTCGTTTCGAATAACACGTTAGTACCTTCCATATTCAGTAGAGTGAAAGAGAATGTGTTGAGAAAAAATCAACGGTTTTCCAATTAGTTATTTGAACCAAAAAATTTGAGTTGTTCCACATTCCACCTTCCACCCTATACTGAATATGGCAGATTTGATCCAATCAGGGCATCAAAGTTAATAATTCTAATTATATCTCTTTTGATCGCTAACTATAAGTATATTCTTTTTTATTTGGCTATATTGGAATAATATAGTATAGTAGACATTATATTGGGAATGAAAGCTAATGAAATAAAATCATCAACTTTACATAAACAAAAATGAAAAGTGTAGAGCAATAAATATACAGAATAAATCACTGGGTCAGGTCGATTGAGTAAAATACTTTGGTATATGTCTAGAGAGGTACTTAAACTGGCCTACAAAGAGCTTAAATACAACCTACACCAAGAGCTTAAATATAACGAATTATATAGTGGTTATTAAGGCAAAACAATTACTTTCAAACCCATATGGCATAAAATGATTGATATTTAACTCTTTTAAAAATGATTGTATGGCTAATACTAACTTACAATTTTTATTTTTTTTTTAGCTTTGATATTTACTAGTTCGGCTTAACTTTTTCAAGTATTTTAATTCAAGTGTATTACAATTAGGTACTGACAAATATATTTACTCATGAATTTTACTTCTATACTAACAGCATATTTCCTGTTAGCCTTTATTACTTGTATATAAAGGCTAATATTTTACAAATATTAGCCTTTATATACAAGTAAATTTAAATTTACAGTTATCAGATCTTATACTATAGTTAATTTACACAACTGAAATATAATTTATTTGTTTTCTCTACGATTTCGTTTTTAATATTGAGATGGTGAGACGAAAATGGGAAAAACTTCTCTAAAACACTTATGATAAAATCTAAAAAAAAAAATGTCCAATATTTAAAAATTTGAATATAAAGCCTAATATTATCAAATTTGTAGACTATTTAGTGTAGGAATGAATAACCTCTGAATTCTGGGAAAACTTTATATCAATAAAAAACAATTCTACGAAAAGTATAACTAAAATTCATTGGAAAATTCTACTTAATAAAGACCTATAGGCAGTTTCTAATACAAAATTCAAAATATGAATGCAAAATATATATGTATACATATTATAAAACACACATATATAACTCAAGGTAATATTTAATTATCCTAAATCAACCATTATCTGCGATTAAAATCATTAAAAATCATTATAACTGAAAAAGGTGCCTAGAAAATCATATAATCAATAAAGGTAAAAAAAAAACAGAACTAAACCCCCCAAAGGGATAACAAATTTGAATAATATTTAAAATAATAAAAAGACACGCAACCATGTATTAAATTTATAGTAAATGTCATGAAAAAGGAAAATAATTTTTAAATTTTTATTTTTTTTATTTTTTATTATTTAAAGGATATCAAAAATCTGAGTCCTGTGAGATTTTCTATTTACCAGCAAATTTAAAAAAAAAAAAAAAAAACCATATACTCAGACGTATATTAGTCAGAATGTCCGGAATTTTATTTTAAATTATAATTCAAATATTATCGCCCATAATATTTGCCACAATAAAAACAACAACAACAACTGAATTACTGAGACAGGATTTTTAAGAATAAATATAAACCATTAAAATAAAAACAATAATAATAAAAAATAGCAACAATTGAAATCCTGAATAATAAAACGCGTGGTGGTGTATTTTAAGTTTGCTATATTGGAAATTCTTATTTAATAATGTTACTATTTAATATTCTGGGTTATTTTCATGATGAGGTTAATAACAATAAAGGTTTTTTTTTTAATTTTATTTTTTTCATTTTATTTTTAATAAAAATTGTATATGGGGGTACAATTATCAAGGATATAAATAATACAAAGAATCCATATATTTTTTTTTTTCTAAATGTTAAAGGTTATATGTATGTATTTTTATACTAAAAATTATAAGTATGGAAAATGCTAATTGAAAAAGAAATGTTCAATATAAATTTTTTTGTATTGTTTTTAGTCTAAGACATTAAATATTTTTTTTGTCTCTATATTATTATAATAAAACTGTGGTTTAAGTCTTGTGGACCAATCATTAAATTAACACTATAGTTTCATAATTTAAAATAAATGGTTTAAGGTCATCCAGCATCAGTTTATAGATTTACTATTCTAATTAAATTTAAAATATTATATTTCTACTAGGGGCCCCTGTTGAGTAATTATAATTAAAGTTGAAGCCAAATTTAAATTTTTTAAAAAAACAGTAATTTACATATATACTGACATAGACTTATCACAATATAACAAAATAAGATAATATTCGTTAGTTGTATATATAACAATACTTCCAAATAAATGAGAATGAAAAATTCACGCTGTGAAGTAATTTTATAGAGCATTAAATATAAATGAAAAAATATAAATTTAATATCAAAATAAAGTATAGAATTTGTACTTTAATTATATAAAAAAATATTACATAAAATATATTTTAAAATTTAAAAAATTGTTGGTTAAAGAAAAATGGTGAAAAAAAATTGTGATGATTTAAAAATACATTGTTATGTCTTTACTCTCTTTTGAAAGGTGTAAATATTTTTTTTTTTGCTATTCGATAAAAAATACAAAATTTTAATTTCTTTTTAGAACAAAACTAAAAAAAAATTATATTTTTTCAGTTATTAGACTTAAAAAATCTGGTCCTTATTTTTCCTATGCTGGCCTGTATAAATAGGGGTCAAAATGAGAATCCTCTCTGCAGTTTCATGACTTGGAATATATGTAGACTTATGGTGGATTTCCTCTTCATGGACGAACGTCCGGACAATTTGATTTTACACTATAATTGAAACACAAATACCATTAAAGAAAATTTTATGATTTCCTCCCAATGGGTGAAGGACTGAGATTTGTTATGTAAAAATTTAAAATTTTCTTAAGAGTAATAATTAATAATAACATTTTAATATTCGAAAAAATAAAATATTGCGCTTTGCTCTTATCTTAAAATATAAATAATTTGCTAGAAACAAAATAAACTTGTACTAAAAAATAAAAAACAAAAACAATTACACTTCATATCTTTTTCTTAAAAAACATTTGAAATTCTATATGTGAATGCGTTCATACATAAATCGAGATAGCAATAAATCAAATTATCAAATTAATATATCGTAATTATCAAATAAATATATCTATCCTTTTCTTTTACTTCGTCCTTCAGCCAAAAGCTAAAAATATTTTAACTAAGAAATTGGATGAAGAAAATTGCCCTGAGAGGATTTTTTGTGTATGTGTTGGTAAAATAAAATTTTTTGATTGGTTAAAAAATTTGTCCGGACGTTCGTCCATTAAGAGGAAATCCACCTTTAGATACAAGTAATAATAATAATTGATTTATTTGTTTTATATGTTTTATTATTGCATATTATATTCTTCACATAATATGCATAATGTATTTGCTGAATAATAAAACCATATGAGTAAAAAATTTTCAACTGTGTGCGCATTATTGTTTTATATACAACTTATTTATATATTAGCAGTTCATTAAAGAGAAGCGAAATAAAATGAAAATGTTTCTACTGTGCAGGTTCTTAAATGCTTGTCTATTAAAATTATAGATATTTATTTTACAACATCAATTCGATCTCTTTTTATGATATCAATTCGAAGGGTTTTACACTCTACGGTTTTCGTTTCACGTTGGTGATTTCCAAGAGCTGTACTACCTCGGCGTTGACGTGAATTGGAGCAATCTTATACTTCATGAGTTAATAGAATTTTTTTAATTACTTCAAACATCTGATCTACGTGTATAGGTTTCGGTTTATGTTGATATTTTTGCTGTACCTAAGAGCATTAATTGACCATAATCCTTTGCACATTGTTTTGGAATCATTGAATGGATTCAATATGAGTTTTAGCCACGCATTCTCATATTTGAATACCATATATACCCAAACTAGTTTTAGTATTTTAGAATTTCTTCCTATAAGCCAATATACAATTTATGATATTTCACATTTAATTCCGTTTTCTTATCTATTTCACTTTTAATTCCGCTCTTTATTTTTACATAATCTTTCCACTTAAGTGTCATGCCTAGACTTGACTGTGTTCTCTAACCTTATGCTATTACATGGTTCATCTTTCACCTTTTTGTAAGTAAAATTTATGTGAACTGATTTTTTTTCAATCACAAGACATTAAATATGATTGTGAATATATCATGGTTTGTCACTTACACTCACACTTAATTAATTGACGATTTTACAAATGAAATTGATAAAGAATTAAATTAGATTGTTCATGACTAATAGAAGATTTTATCGAGTTAATCAAACAACAACCTGGAAAGTGAATTTATACACACTGATAACAATAATTCTTTGGAATGAGGTTGTCGAAGAAAATACTATTCAGTTGTATAGTTACTATATGTTGGTTCTTATTACCAACTTTCGATTAACGTAATAGAATTATTGTTTATGCAAATGCAGTGTGGTAGCAATGAAAATTTAGTGCGAAAATTTTAATTCTGTCAAATAATTATTTCTATATAGTTTCTTCTGGAATCGAATAATTTTCATTCTCGCAAATGTAATTCGGTTATAACAACTATCTGGGTTGTTACAGTAGTATTAAACGTCATATTCAGTTGAAGGAACCGAATTGAAATTAACATTCGATTTTTATAAGAGAAAAGTAAGATTTATTAAATAATTTTAATATTCAGTTGCCATTCCGTTCCCATTTCGTTTTTTCGTCATTTTGTTTACTTTAATGAAAATCAAGTGTATGTATTTATAATAACAATTACAATAAAGTAAAATTTATTCTACTGATTTTGTGTGTTTGTTTATTTCTTAGAAAGTTAGAATAATCTAATGATTATCACAAACTATTTTACAACATTTGAAACTTTATGGTATCGAAGAAATAATATTCCAGTCCATGGAACTAATGCGATCATGACAACTACTATAAAATATATATTCGGTTATTATATAACTTCGCTTTAGTTACATCAGGAACTACTTTTATTCTGTTGTGTTGACCGACACAGAGCTAAATCAATTGAATGAGTTTGTTGGTGTTCCAATAATGTAAGTCTTCTCAACAAATATTCGGTTATTGTAACTTCGATTTATTTATTTACAGGCTTAATTCAAGTCAAACATGTATTATATTTATGTGAATTCAAACAAATTTTAAAATTAACAATATAAATATCAAAAAATTAAAACTAAAAAACTAATTAACTAAATTACTAAATAACTAAATTGTGAAATAATTAAAATGTAATATCGATACTTTCATCCGGTTGCGGTGACCAGATATAAAGTTACATCAAACGAGTTAGTTTGTGGATTTAACAATTGTTCGATTGTTGTAAACAACTAATCAGTTATCGCAACGCAAATAAATAGGTTGCTGCAACTCTTAATTAAAAAAAAGTTATGGCAACTGAATCATTCGGTTGGGCAATTTATTTGATTGCCACAAACGAATTCGTTATCTGGATACATGCAGTCAGATATCTAAATGTGATCAATCTGTGATCTGAATTATGGCTGATCATCAGAATCAACAGATGATGATGTCCATTTTTGGAATTTTTCTCCTACATTCCAAGAATATTGAATTTAGTAGATTAAAGCGATCTCTACATGGAGGTAGAATAACAGAATCGGCTCAGTGTAGATTACATAAAGCATACTTCATTAACTTCTTTTGATTTGATTCGATTCGATGAAATTTATAGTATGATGACCACACTGGACTAGCATTACTAAAGATTGAGACAAACTAGAGAAATATATTATGAATTTATATTTCTTAGATCATTCGGTAGAGTGTTAAATAATGTTAAACTGTTGTTTACGCAATTTGCCTTTTGTATATCTGATCTCAACAACGAAAAATACAGAACAAGATATGCAAGTAATATAAGAATCATGTCTTCAAGAGTGATGTTTAATAAATGTTAGTCAGTTTATATAACACTGCATATAAAGTATGCAATAAATTACAAAAAGAAATTAAGTGTATAGAGAAAATAGGGGCTTTTCTGAGGCAGATGGTGTACTTGCGTAAGGACCTAATAACTATATCTGAAGGATATTGGACCTGAGATATGGTCATTAGGTCCAAAAATATATATCTTTAATTGCGTAGCTTATCCTTTAAGGACGAAAAGGACATTTGAACGTATTCTTGTTGTTTTGATGTTTTTGTATATAAACCCTTATATTGATGGTTTTATGGTGAGGTCTTGATATATTTGATTTTTATTGAAAGATAATAAAGATTGTTTTTTTTTCTAAAAATTTTCTATTTTGATCAATAATATCTCCATAACGGCATCACTATCATCATCATCAAATAAATGGTAAAATTTGGTCCAGACCGTTATCCGAACCTATATAACCGAATATATATATATATATATATATATATATATCTAACAGATCAACAGATATAACGGTTTACATACAAAAACATAAAAAAAAAAATTATACTGTCAAATGTCCTTTTCGTCCTTAAAGGATAAGATGAGCCATTAAAGACATAAATTTTTGGAAAGCTAGGAACACCAGGTACCCTCAGCGAATACAACATCTTCCTCAGAAGAGCCTTAAAATTAAATAATAATCTAATTTTAAAATCAAGATAGCCATTTTAATACAAATTATTATTATTAGTACATATTAGTATTATTTCATTATCCCTTCACATTGTAAACATCTATAAAATGTTGTTTTAAAAATATCATTAAAAAGAAAATTAGTTCAATGTCAAAAATACTACAATTTTAAAATAGCATAACTGAAAATCATATTACAGATATCATAGTGCTAATTGACTTTTTTAGTAAATATATTTTAAAGATTATGTATACAATCTAAGATTTCGTGATTAAAACCATTTAAAAATTATATCTAAAATAAAATTTTATATTATATACAAAATGCATTATATATGTATGTATGTATATTTACAATAGAAAAATATAATATCTCGTGAGATTTTCATGTTAATCAAAATCTTAAATTACTTTTAAAATTACTGAAATAAATCAAAAACACCACCAAATATAGTATCAAGGGTATGTGTAGAAATAAATTCGAATAGCTAATACTGGCGACCTTAAGAAGTCTTAAATATTGACCTAAATTTCAAAGATTTTTACTATTACTTTCTTTTTAAATAATAAATACATATATTTTATTTATTTATATGTATATTATTATTGTAAGATTTTATTTGTACATATTTATACAGGTGGACTTCCATGTGCATGTCTTTTCGATATATTTATCCTTTACAAAATTCAAAATATAATTATTTGCATTTTAATATAAGAATCATTTTTATTATTTATTAACACCAACTATAGTCCTGTTGCTATAATACCGGTCCTCTCCTGTTGATCGAACTGATAGAGTTATTAATAAACAAAAAATTGACCAAATATCTAAACAGCCAAGGTATTGTCCACGATAGGCAATATGGATTTAGATCCCACCGGTCAACCCGTGATTTAATAACAAACCTTAATGAGAAGCTAAATATCTGCTTGCACAATTCGGGTGAAGCAAATATTGTGGCTCTGGATATTTCTAAAGCTTTCGATCGAGTATATCATAGTACATTATTGGAAAAATGTCAAGCTATAGGTCTGGGTCCCTCTTCTCTCAAATGAAAGCCTCATTTCGAATCGTACAACTCAAATATCAGTTGATGGATTTAAGTTCGATCAATTCCAAATAAATGCATGTGTTCCCCAAGGATCAGTTCTCTTAACTACCCTATTTCTTATGTTTATAAATGATTTGCTCCAAACTACTTTCAATCCAATCCACAGCTTTGCAGACGACAGTACTCTAGTAGTCTCCTACGATTTTCATAAAAAATCTGAAACGACATCTATCGCTGTATCAACCAAAAGAAGCATTATGACCAATTCCCTCAACTTAACCATGATTTGATCGCTATAGCTTATTTGGACTTAAAAACCAGAATCGAGTTAATTGTTCAAAAACTAAGAGCTGTATTATCTCCAGAAAAATGTCCATTTGTGATTTTGATCTTTCATTTTAAGAAGATAAACTTCAGCAGTTTGAAACCTTAAACATATTAGCAATGCACTTAAATCAGCAAAATGCTCATATATTTGATGTTGGAAACAACGCAGCTAAATGTTTAGGTTTTCTTAGCCGGTAAGGCTTACTGCTCCTCCTGTGACGATTTGAAAATCTATAAATCTTTCATACGACCCAAAATGGAGTACAATTCTCACATATGGGCTGGTCCTTCTAGTTTTGCGTTAAAACATTTGGGTAAAGTCCGAAAATGAGATATTCATCCAATCAATACCCAAATGTCAAGGCTCAACTTGCTCCTCTTGGACATCGTCGTATAGTTGGAGCAGTCTCACTTTTTTATATCTCATAGGCATCGGCACATGTTCAGTGGAAATTAACATATTACCTGCAAGCATTGTGCCAATTTATTGTTATATTTTGGGGCGGATCGAGTTGAGCCCTATTCTCATATATTTAATCTTACTTTTGTTAGTTTTTGATCCTAATTTGATTTCTTTCGGTATCGGCTTTTTTTCTAGAGTTAGAAATATTTCTATTAATTCGTGAAAGGATGTGGCTAGAATTTCAATATCGGCAGCATACGAGCCTACTATGGATGATTTTATGAATATGAGTCTAAATCTTTTATTGCGTGGTGAAGCATAATATTGCACATTGTTGTTGACAGAGCGTGAACTTGCCTGACTTCTGTTTTTATTTCAAATTAGTCCGTTATTTTGTTTTATACTGATACCTTGCATTTGGTCTAAATGTTATCATAATTAAATTTGTTAATTATGGGACATTCGAATATGTTATGAAAAATAGCTTCCACCATATCTCTTTTTATTAAGTCGAAAACGTGACGGAAGTCAATCATTAATAGGTGCAGATTTTAGTTGAACTCGTACAATTTTGCCATGCTATTGCCCCAGTAGAAATTTAAACAAAAAAATGTTTACTGCAGAAAACTCTTTCGCTTAATTTAATTTCACCTTACCACACCCTGTAAAACATATATTTCAAATATGCTGTAAATTTCTAAAAACAAAATTTAAATATTTAGTACACAGAAATGGAAAAAACAATAAATTACTAATTCGCCGCCCCGCTCTCCTAAATTTGTTCTAATTTAAGAAAAAAAAAGCAAGTTAGTGGTATGACCATAACATTTAAATACTAGTTAAATTTTTCTTTAAACTCTCATATTATATACATATACCTAATGAATGGTTTATTACAAATAAAAATAAAATCAGTAAAAAGAAGGAGAACTTTAATAAAGAACTTGTTGAGTCTTCAAAATTTATTCGAAAATGAAAAATTACAACAACAATAAAAACAACAACAATTTTTCTTATTTTGTTGTGGAGTAAGAGTTTTTCTGTTCTGTTCTTTGGAATAACACGCAATTAGGCGGTCAGTATAATTTTGTTTTTAATGTTTTTTTTTTATAATATAATTAAATATCATACTTTAATTTTAATATAAATATATTCACTGATTTTATATATTCCAAATTAATTGCATTAATTTAGAACAAAACAAAAAAAAAAAAAAAAAAAATACTCTAAAAACGTTCCATTAATTGTCTGGACATTAAACAATTATTTATTAAAATTTTATTAATACCGATAACCGAATAACGTCTATCCTTGACATAATTATAAAAATTAAAATTTATGTAAATTATATATTCTATTTATAATATAGAATTAATTATTAATGAATTTAATTGGTTAAGTCAAATTAAAGTAAGCCTTAATAAGATTTTCTAATATAAATAGATATAATATAGCATAATACAGAATTCAATGGAAAAATGTGCCAGACACGGCAACTAGAACTTTAGAAATAAATTAAAAGTGTTGCAGGACACAATAATGATGATGATGATGGAAAGCATTAGGACGATAGACTAATTGACAACTTTGTGAAAAATTTATTGATTTCAAGAATGACGTGTC